>CM060903.1:884614437-887114437 GCA_030737815.1 Allium fistulosum | reverse complement strand
CATGCAACTTGAAGGGATCGGTGTCGATCCCTCCATAGGGGTCGGCTATATTCAAATTCTGGCAGTGATTAGTCAATATCTCAATATCTACTAATCCAATTGACATGAAATTTAGAGCACATGCTAATTATAACATATGGAACACCCCATAGGGATCGCATATCATTTGGAGCAAGTTGGAGGGATGGTATCTATCCCTCCATAGGGATCGGCTATAATCAGCCTTCACAACTTACTGCAACAAAGGTTGATCAATAACTCGAGTTTTACTAAACCGATTGGCGAGAAACTTAAAGGCTAAGCATAATACAACATGGAGAAGTTCCCTTAAGGATCGCATGGCATTTGGAAGAGATTGGAGGGATCGGTACCTATCCCTCTAGAGGGATCGGTAGAAATTAGAATTCAAGCAACACTACTTCAAAGAAAACGCGATATCTCACAAACTGTAAGTCAAAATGGCATGAAACTTGGAGGGCAAGTAGCTAGCGTCATGGGGAACCCCTTATAGGGATCGCAGTCTATTTGGACACACTAATAAGGATCGGTACCGATCCTTATTGTGAGCCCCAATGGGCCTGGATTTTTTTTGGTGGTCTTGTCCTGGTCTCCCGAACCTTCTATCAAAATTTCAGCCCGATCCTTACAAGTCTTCCTCTATAAATACAGCAGGCATGGCATCAGAAAAGGGATCTTCTTTCTACTTCTCTTGATCTTCAACCTAGGCTACACTCTACCAATTTTAAGCTTGGATTTCGGATTGTAACTATAAACAAAATTCAGTATAATAAAAAAGATTATTTGGGAGTGGACGTAGGCCGGAGTTAGCCGAACCACTATAAATCTTGTCTCTTTTTACTTGCTTTTTTATTGTATTAATTTTGTTCTTCATTTATTTCTCTTTATATTTCGGTGATTGGATTGGATATTGGTACTTTCACATAATTGGGTGTTGGTGGTCAATTTTAACGCCAACAGTTTGCATAAGTCTTAAAAAAATAGAGTCGACATAGTTGATCTCGGCATCATTGCCTTAAGAAAAATTAGCGGCTTCATTAGAGCCGAAGTGATTAGGAGTGGCACCCTAGCCATCTTCGAAAACATATAATTTGGAATAAAGATGGTGTCGTCATCAACGACGTCGACATAACTAAAAGTTGATGCATCCCTTATTCAACCTAAGATGACACCCATGTGTTGCTCTTGATCAACATCGAAGACCATTGAGGCGGTGAAACAGGGGCAACATCATGAACTTTGGCATGGGAAGGTTGTAATTAACGGGAAAATTGTTCTATTACCATTAAAAGTAGTTTTTTTTGCCAAACTCCAATTATTTGTCAAAATCTTATTGGATAACACTTTTTTACCAAAATATTTTCCAAAAACCTACTAAGGTGTAGACTTATCATTTTCAAAGTACTTAGCGAACCTTGCATTTTATATTAGCATTTAAATACACTAATTAAGCCTTTCTAGCTCAAACAATTCATATTAAATTATAAACACTTGGGAAGAATCCCCAAAAATCATGATAAATCCAATTTATTATCTTATTTAACATAAAAAAATTGTAGGGCAAAAAACTTAATTTAATTATTTTAATTAAAACCCTAAATAAACTATTTTTCAATCTTAAGAAATTCACCAAATATACTCATTAAATCAGAAAATTATGAAATTAAAAATCCATTTCTAAAATAATTTTTCTAACATCATATCAAAATCTTCAATCATTTGGGTGTCATATTATAGGTTTTCTAACTCATACATATCACTTTAATTTCATGGATAAATTCCATACACTCACCACTAAGCATATAATCATTCAAACTATCATAGCATGGCGTGATATAAGCAAAAGAATTGGATTTATGCTTGAAACTAAAAATAGTACTTAAAACATGAGATGCATAACTATTATTTACCTTGAATGATTTGAGAAGGTTAAGATTTGATTCCGCTAAGCTTTGCTCTTGTTTTCCCTAGCTTTACTTCCCTTAAAACCCTTATTAGTGGTCGACACTGACTCTTATCTTCTGTTTGTGTAAATGAAATGAAGAAGAAACGAGAATGGGTATATTTGTTAAGGAAACATGCTCCTTTCCCATTTTGCTTTCCTTATATAACCTTCTTCTTATTAATATTCTAGTTAATTTCATTAGTTCATTAATTAAGGATCGACCCATACTAATTATCAAATCCCAATCTCCTTATCCATTTACATTATTTTATTTTATTTATCCAATTAAATATCTTAAATAATATAAATTAAAATTAGGGTTGTTACAGGTCAGCCCGTATATATTTTCAGATTTAGGTTTGCATGCTTTGGAGCATATGGAGACAAGCTGGATGTTTACCTACCGTAGTATTCTTATTTCCACTACACTACTCTATTGTATATATCAGCATTGTGACGACAAGTAGTTTAACATTCCAAGCCAACAATAGTACTTAGGTCTTAGTAACTCTGAGACTTCTGTATTCAGAGTAACCCTTTGTACTAATATTTTGATATTATATACTACCATTCCATTGTGAGATTTTAATGTTGTGTTCTTCCTTTCTTGTGCTATTCTTTTTTTATTTTAAACTAACTTTTTGTCTTTCAGGCACTTGGGTACTTGGCACACAATAACCGTGGATGTATTTAGTGTCGACATTCGAGGGTCGAAAAGTCATATTGTTACATTTGGTATCAAAGCTCAAGGTTGAGCGAACATCTTGGGGTTGGGTATGACTCATTAGAGATAGGGTAAGTGACACCCTAGAACGAGTCAAGTGTATTATATATATGAGAGAATATTTGTATTTTGAAAACTAAATTTCTAAAATTATTATTTAAGAATATCTCCTTCTTGTAACTCCTTCTTTGAAATAACTCTATCATATAGTTTCCTAAAGCTGTTTTTCTTTTATTTGGTAGTAAGAACTACGGATACTAGGGCTCCTAATGCTGAAGGAAGTGTAGTAGAATAAATGGTGTAGGTTCGACCATAGAAAGACACTACTGCGATATGGCGTGAGTTTGAGAGATTGGGTAGAAAGAGGTTCAACGGCATAGAGACTATCATCGAAGTCCAGGCTTGGATTAGTTTATGCAACATGGTATCTAAGGATATGACGAATCATATCCATGGAGCATTCAAGGTTATTATAAGTATGTCTTTTCGATTCGAGGGTTCAGCTCCGTAGCCTTCTATATCAGCACCAATCAGGAATAAAAAGCGTAAGTTTCAATCGTCAAAGAAGAGGTCCGCCCTTGATTGCTACAAGTATGGGAAAAAGAGCCACTTTTCTAATAAGTATAGATTAGGAGGGTGAGGACTTAGGGTGAGAGTATCGATCGAAATGGCACCGAAGCTTGATGCATAGTTTGCACCAAGGAGTTGCTACAGTTGTCATCGGCATGGTCATTTTGTTAGATATTATCCCATGCTTAAGAAAGGGGAGCAGCCTAGGGTCTTTGCTATTTCGTCGGCACCTTACATTTCTATAGTTGAGAAGGGGAAGAAGATTCTTGAGGGTGTATTATCTGTTTATAGATTTCCTATTCATGTTTGTTTGACTCTAGTGCTTCTCATAGTTTCATATCTCATAACCTGGATGGTTGTTTAAATCATACTCGGTCAATTTTGGAGCATTGCCTGTTATTAATTTGCGCTCAACCAGAGCAGTTTTACCTTTCTACATCATGGGTTGGGTAGACAGTAATCGTGGGTACATTGAAACGAATACCTTATGAATTAAGTTTCACGATTTTACTATAAGGTGTTCGGTGATAATATTGGATTAGAATTTAAAATTTAGTAAAAGATGTTTATTATAAACAAAAGGAAAGATAGAATATTTAGAAATAAATATTTGCGAAAAGATTTATATAAGAATGTGATTTTATATAAGTACGTCTATAAAATATGGTTTACCAACGAAAAAGGATTCAAATAGAGAATTCGAGGACTAAAATCCAGGTGCCTTTGAAAATGTTTTTTCAAGATTTTGAAAATAATAATAATAGTATTATTTGGAAGTAAATATTTAGGAAATTGGTTTAAGAGATTGAGGTCATGATATTTAGTAATATCATACAAAGTATTTGATGCAGCTTTAAAATAATTTTGGTTAAATACCAAAAGTATGGTTTGGATGTACTTAACTTACTTCTGTCACATGAAAATAATTTTGGTGATGATTGCAGCATATTCGGCATTCATTTTCGGGTTTCTAAGTGGGGGATGCTACAAAGTTGTTTTGGTAAAATGGATTTTGATTTAAATCCCCAAAGTATGATTTGATATACAAAAATTATATGTATATATTATTTCAAAATGATTTGAAATAAAAACCGATGTTTAGTTGTTCTATAGTTTTCTTGTTAAGTTATTTTATAGACACATGTAGCATATGCATTAGGAAAGTTTGGTTTGTGCATCATGTTATGATATGATTAGTTGATAATTTTCATTTGTTAAAATGAAATGGAAATTTTCAGCGATTTTGGACAGTCGGAAACTTCCGAATCATTATAGAACTTGTAATTAAGTTCTTGAAAATATAAAGTTGAGTTTATATAACACTTGAATTAAGAAGGTTGTAAGTTAAAAAAAGTTTAAATTGTAGATCATCCATGTTAAGTAAAACAAATTTGATGTTTGTATATACTCTTAGGATGTAATGGAGTATTATATGAGTATGATCTTAAGTTATATAATGTGGATAAACTTGAAGTTAGGTTTTCAGGAAATGATTCGTAATTGGTTTTAGTATTGAATGGCATACTAATTGTATAAATGAAGGTGATTAAAAAGGAATTGGTGTAGTTAAGAAACCAATATGATAAATACATAAGTTGTACATAGACAACGCATGACTGTTCTGGATCCAATATTCGGGTACATGTTTTCAAGGTGGTTTACACCAGTCCAAACAAGGATTTTTCACCCGATTCTTGATGGCGAACACTTGATACGAATTTGTACTAAAATCTTGATGTTTTCTATCATAGTATATGGCTATGCAAGGAAAACAGAGGTTTCTAATCAAGGAACCAAATCAGACTCTGCACTAGAGAAGCCAAGTGATTTATACTAGTTGGAAAGTGAAATCTATGTGATCAAACAAGTGATCAGATCGGATATTGCGTACGGATGTTTCATATGCATCATACGGGCTTTAGTACATGTGTATATTATGTTTGTTGGCTAATGAAGAGGTTGGGGAATGACTCTTCAATTTGTTATGAGGTAGCATGAATAATTATCTATGTAATGACCTAAGGTCGTTGAACATAAGATATGCTTAGTAAATTGTTTATCATCCCTAGGCGATGGGAGAGATTTAAACTAGAGAAAACCATGAGCTTTGCTTGCTAATGATTGTGAATGCTATGTGAGTATTTGTGTGCTTGTTCCTTTGTTAAGCTTAGAAGTACAGTAGGGCGAGGATGCTCGGGGTGGTGCTAAGAAGACAGAGGGTAGTTTGAAGGAGTTCTATCTAGAGTCGCTTATAAACTAGGGTTTCCTTCTTATCTTAGTATAGTACATCTTTTGTAATGTACTCACCATTTGAGGTGGAGTCGCTTAGTATGCATTTCACTTTGCAGCTTGGTTTGTATATAGTTTCAGCAATACTTTATATATGTATCTTGTTTCATCTACCTCCTTTGATTATCAATCTTATTTGAATTTCGAGGACGAAATGTTCCAAGTGGGGGAGAATGTAACGACCCTGAAATTTGAACACTTCGATTTCGAATATCGAAATGTTTTGAAATATAATTAGGTGATATAAATATGATTTTATAAACTTGCTAGACATCATTTAATTAATGAATAATGATAAGAAACTTATTTTTGAAAATTGTTTAAAAAATATATTCTTTGAGAAAAATTGATAATATGACTGAAAATCGGTTTATTGGTAAACAGCTTTTCAATCGATATAAGTTGTTCAAACGCTTGTGCACTTGTCTAATGATCAAATAAACACATTAGCAACTAATTAACACATACACCTCTTCATAAAGCATGGAACATTCAAGAAGCTTACATTAGGATAAGAGACATATCATGTTAAGGGTATAAGTGTAATTAACATAAAGGAGAAGTGATGAGCGGTAAGTCTTCCATGGCATAGTAGGGGGTGAAGGAAAGCTTAGGCAACACTAAATGGAGCCTATATAAGGAGGGACATACCCTTACGAATAAACCACAAATTCATAAACCAAAACCAAGCTTCTTTAACGTCATTTTCTTCTTCTTCTCTAAATTCCTAAAGCAAAATATTTGCAAATCAAATCCAAATCAACTCAAATTTGGAGTGAAGCCTTGGGAAAATTTTACAACACATCCTACCTAGCTAAGTTTTGAAGAAGTGAAGCCACAATTACCCTATCCTAGGAGGTCGTGTGCATAAGTGAGGGAGGATGGCAAAAACAAGTGGAAAGCAAAAGTAGGGAGGAGGAAGGTGGTTGCAAGGGGAGGTTAGACTTTGGTTAGCTTGGACCTTGGTTGTTTGTTTCGTTAAAGGTGAATTAACACACCTCTTTGAATGGAAAATATGGTATATATATGTCATGTTTTGATTGTGTTTAAGTTGTTGAATTATTATTGACATTGTTAAAAACATTATTTTGACTCGTGTTTTGAAAACAAGAAGCATAAGTGATCCATGCCTATGGACTTGTATGCCATGTGTAATAGCCTTGAAACAAAGCATATAGGTTATAGATTTACTTTGGTTTAGATTGGCCCTAGATTTGAAAGTGCACTTTGTTTGCGCCAAATTTGGTCACAAACCCCAAGTATTGTGAAAGCACTGGTGTATGAATACAAATCAGCAATATTCAAACACAAATATCAGATCTAAGCAAGCAACAAACAGCAATCCAGAAATAATGAACAATGACACACAATTTATAGTGGTTCGGCTATCTCCAGCCTACGTCCACTTTAAGATTTTTATGATTTTATTGCTCGATGCTTGAAGATTACAATTTCTTATCGCGTAGTACAACAGATTTTATGATTATAATCTGAATCTAAGGCAGCAATGGTGATCTGGAGTAAATCTGGCAGAGTCTGGGCGCCCTTTAGCTCTCAAAATTGTCCGACCCCTTTTCTGAATGACTAGGGGCTCTATTTATAGGTGTAGGAGGATGATATTTCGCCCAAATTTAGGGAGACCACTTCTGGCACGTGAGTGGGCCCACATGCCCGCGTCCAGGAAATCTGGGCCCGTTCTGGGATCGATACAAAGCAATTTCGTATCGATCAAGAAATGATCCAATCGAGCTGAAATTTGGTGAGGACATTCTTCAACATGCACGCAGGCTTCTGTGAAAATTTCGTTGTATTTGGATTAATGGTTTAGGAGATATGATCGATTCAAGGTCATGTTTTTCGTAGTCTGCTGCTTTCGAATCCATTGGTTCGAATCCATCATGTTCGACTCGATAGAGGCACGTGAGCCTGTGATGATGTGGCGCGAGCTTCCTGGAGCGATCCATCTTGTGCGCCGAGTTGAATGCTTCTTCCCTGGATTCGTGGATATTCTTTGTTCACATCCGCATATCATGCCTATTCGTATTCATAACATGGTACGCTTGCACCCATCGATTCGTGTCCTTCTTCGTGTCGATCCCAGAAGTTTTCCTACCCTTGGGATGGATACGAACGAGACCTTACCTGATCGATACGAAAGATGCTTTTCCTGGTGGATACGAACAAAGCTTTACCTGTTTACTTACCTGATCGATGCGAATGCCATCGATGCGAACCTGAACCAACCGATACGAACAAGACGCTGCTCCATGGATACGAATAGCCGAGCACACGTGAACTGCTGATCGATACGAACCTGATGGAGTCGAACCGTGCCACACTCGATGGATACGAACATACTGGGGGGGATGCCATTCCGATGGGTACGAACCTAATGGATTCGAAATGGACATCACCTCAACTTTCTGATGGATTCGAACAGTGTATTCTTCCTATCTTGTATCGATTGTATCTCGTTTATACGAACTCCGATTAACCTGAGATTTGAAACACAGCCTCTCCTAATCCTCATCATCGTCTCCAATCGATTTCGTCCTAATCGGAGCTCGGCCAAATTTTGACGACATCCATTGCAGCCTTATTTCCAATTGAACTCCAATCCTGATATCCATCCTTCCTTGCCAATTTTGTTGATATTCCAGCTTTGACCAAAAGGTGGGATAACACACTTATAGCGATAGTCGTTGTGGATACACTTTGGAATTGCCTTGTTTTTGGAGATTTCTATGGAACTTTGTAGAGAAATTCTTAGGGGTTTCCTGCTATATTTATAATTTTTTATATGTATGTTTATTTCTATTAAAAGCTTGGACGGTAAAATGTTAAGCAATATCTCGAAAGGTGACCAAAACTTCACTTGTGCAAAACTGCCATGTTTAGCCTTGATTTTTGGATTTTAAAGGTTTGGAAGATATTTAAATTTAAATATTTTGTTTCATTCTTTGCATAATTATTTACTAACTCATATTAGAGTATTTCAAAAGTGTTTTGAGATATTTATGATAAGAAGTAGTTATGAATTTTTAAAGAAGGGGATTTTATAATAAAAACTTGTTTTTCAAGTTTTTAAGGAAATTATAAACTTGTTATTTTCAAGTAATATTTTAAGCAAATGTCTTAAAACCTATTTTAAGCATTATAAAATATTTTAAAAGCATTATTGAGTAGATATAGCTTTTTGACTATTTTATATCTTATGTAATAAATATCTTCTAAAAATGGTTTATTTAATTTCTAGTTCTATAAACAAATTACTATACATACCTATATATATATATATATCATTTCAAAAAGGATTTTAAAAGTATAAGCAAAAGGTTCAGAAAAGGGTTAGTGATTGCTTAATGGAAAAATAGACATTTGTTTAAATTACTTGTTTGAAAAGTAATTAATATGCTTAACACTAAATGCCAACGAAGTAGGCTTATCTATTTGTGAGAGTTAAGGTTGATGTTCTAGTAGGGATATGAGCAATGGAGCTCTAACCTACCTGCTTCGCTCTTGACTGACGAATAGTTAAGTCAAAAAATGTTACAAACATGTTAACCGTGTTGATTTCTTACTTGTTTATAGAAATCATTAATACTATATTTAACACTAAAATCCGATGAAGTAGACATTTCTAGTTGTGAGATCCAAGAATATAGTGTTTAGGCAAGGCTTTGATGCAACTAGTGTTGTAACTTACCTGGTTTCACTCTTGGACGAGGAATATTTAAGTTGTAATGTCAAAAATGAGTTAAGTATTCGAATATTGATTTGTATAAGCAATTGTTTTGACTAGATAATCGATTAGTTGATTATCGAACTTAACTAATATTAACTTAAGAAGTATCGAAAGGCTTCACGATTTCATACCAATGAGAACCCTTAGGAAGGAGCATTGGCACGAAACGTCTCTAGTTTGTACTTACTTCTTAAAGAACCAAAATTGAGTTAATTGAAAATTCATCGATTGATTTTGGAGCATCTGGTAAATGGGGAAAGTGTACTTATATGAGATGACTCAAACCCGTAACTGCTTCAAAAGCATATACGCAATATGTGTTCTATAGAGATGAAGGAATGCTATAGAGTTGAAATGTCTATTCTAAGGTTAAGTCCAAGAGAAAGGTCAACGTTAACATTTCGAACGATGCTATCGTGGGGGACTGTCTAGCTTGAGGAGTATTCCAGAAGAGAGGATAGTGTTAGCATTCGTTAAAGGACTTTTGCGGGGAACCTATATGGAGGTTCGAGATGCTCAAATCCATTTAGCGATTCATGATCTATTTGAGATGAAGGAATCCAATTAGGAATTCGTGTTCGGTTCGAATGATGAAGACTAATGTGAGAGATATCGAACGTAGCCTCGACATTGGGAAAATTTTAGAAAATAGGGAAGGAGCATGGCTAGAGGGTTTAGGCTACCTCAATGGTATATCGACTCCATATTTAGAGATGCATATCAATTGTTGCTAGCATGAGTTGATATGACTCGGACCACACATCGAGGGCAGTCCAATTATATTTACCATAGATTATATCCTATCTAGAGATATACGATGCTCAGAAGGTAGTCTCTTATCCTTGTTATGGAGATCCACTTCAGTTTACTGGAGGCATCTCCATAGAAATCCTTACACCATCCGAAAGTGCCTTAGTGGTATTGATTGTATACCTATTATTGTTGTGGCATTCACACAACAGCTATTTAATATGATTTATGTGATGCACACAAGACATTACCTATCATATCACTATATGTTAAACTTAATGAATGGTTGGTTTCATTTAAGAGGAAAATCGTTATGGTAATCCGTACAGTCTCAAAATGGTGCTATTACATGTCACTCTTATTTCTTGAGTTTCTCATGCTGGTTTACCAGATTTATTCGGGTGTTATTTTCTTATAATGCTCGGGTCAACCCATGTATATTTTTTGATTTAGGTTTGATTGCTTTGGAACTTATGGAGACAAGCTAGATGTTTACCAACCATAGTATTCTTATTTTTGCTGCACTATTGTATTGTATATATCAACATTGTAAGGATAGTCAGTTATAACTGTCCAAGCTGATGATAATACTTAATTCTTAGTAACCTTGAGATTTTTGTATTCAGATAACCCTTTATACTAATCTTTTGATATTATATATTACTATTCCATTATGAGATTCAGATGTTGTGTTTTTCCTTTCTTGTTTTATTCTTCTTTTTTATTTTATCCTAACTTTCTATCTTTTCGGCACTTGGGTGCTCGACATACGAATACCATAGATGTATTTAGTGTCAACATTTTTGGGTCTAAAAGTCAGGTCATTACAACTCCAATAGTTCATGATCAAGTTGTTTTCTCGGAGTATGAACGACCAATTTCATAGTTGATGAGAAGAAATCCAAGAAAGCAGGATAACTCAAGTGATAGAGGAAAATTTACTAGAACCAACCAAAAGTCGATGAAAAGTGCTTGAAACCTATCAACTAGAAGATAGAAGAGTAGAGTAAGAGTTGAAGTCCAATTTGTTCGAACACTTATAGCTCGGTACTGATCTATCCTATTGGGTCATGGTATTCTGATTTCTCTTGTACAATATCGAGCCTTCATCTAGAATCCAATGCAAGTAGGCTTCGGACCCATTACCTATGTTTCCCTATAAATACAAGCCTAACTACAACCAAAATGGGATTTGATCTCTCTGCTATTGGAAACTCCTTCGTTTTGACTCCTATCCTCTACCTCAAAAACACTCTAAAAACTGCATTGTAAATCTGAGATCCACTAGATGGTGGTAAGATTAGATATTACTGGTTATAATCCAAAGAGAGAACAACTAATAACAATTGAACTAGACGTAGGCCGGAAATTACGCCGAACCACTATAAAAAAAATTGTGTCTCCTTTTAATTTTCTGTTGTTTCTGCTGCTTTTGCTTTATTTTGAATAAACTACTGCTTTCATCTGATTTTTTGGTGTTGATTCATTTTTTAGGTTAACATTTTGGCGCTTTAGTTGAGAATGAAGCTGGATTTCATAACCTAAAGCTTGGATCTAAAATTTGGAGAAGACGAAGAGACTTAACACTGGATTTAAGGTTGAAGGAAGCCAACTAGAGCATGGGGGCAGCTAGGAGGTGTCCTCAAATTCTCATCAATCCATCTACGTGACCATAGAAGAGATGGAGAAAATGATGAAGGAGTGCACGATGGAATGATAGCTAGACAACATGAAATGCTTCAAGGATTTCTCCAAAGAATGGGACAACAATAAATAGATGGAGCTGATGGAATTCAGAACCAAGGTCAGGCAACTAATGTAGAAGCATTTAGAGTTGGAGCGAAGCAAGCTGGAGCGATGCCCCTACGAACATAACAACTCGGTACCGACCCAAATCTACTCAGTGCTGAGAGAACTATACTAGGGGCAATGTCAGAGTGACTATTGGGATGCCGAGTATGGATAATGCTGGAGCTTGAAATGCAAATTAGAATGCGAATGGTCAACAACCAGAGGAATATGTGCTAGAACTTCCCCGTAGGAAGGAGAATACGATGAGACCAGAGGAGCAGGTCAAAATGCTAATGTGTAGCCAGAGGAGTATATGCCGGAATTCCCATACAGGATCATGGGCAAAATGCAGTTGGTAGTCTGAGACCTCCGTTAGACGATAACAACAGGATGATTGAGATGATTAGAACAATAGTTAAAGGTAGACCCTAAGACCTGAGCTTTGAGGACGTAAACAGAAATCCATTCACTCCTAATATTCGGAATGCAAGGAATCCTCCTGATTTCAAGCTTCTGACACTGGAAAGGTACGACGGGAAGCCAGATCTGATGATTCATCTGATGAGATACATCTGACATATGGAGGTGTTGGGTGCTTCATAGGAGTTAATGAGGCAATGCTTCCTATTATACTTAACGGACTTGGCGACAATATGGTTCAAACAGTTGGAGAATGAGTTCATAAGCACATGGACCGATTTGATGAATAAGTTCTTAAGACAATCCAGAATTCATGTCTTACAACCAAAGAATGTGATGGCACTATCAAGTATGAAACAAAGGCCTGGAGAAATCTTGAGACACAAGTTGACAAGATTCAATGCGACAGCTGCAGCTGTCGATAAACCAGATCTATCCATAATCCTAATAGCGGTAGTATCTGGAGTCGGGAGCAAGACTGACTTCAAATTTGCATTGGAAAGGAATCCATCGATGGATCTTATGGAATTCTACCATGAAGCTGGGAGATAGTTGTGTCAGGAATACGCAGAAGTTGAGGATGCTGAAATTAATGTTGTGGATAAAAAAGGACCGTCAGCATCAGGAAAAGGAAAAGATAAAGGAAAGAGAAGAGCGGATAATGACTTTGGAGAACCAAATGGCAAATTATGGAGCCGAAATTCTCCTCCCACATTGATTTAATAGAGACCCCAGAGAGGATATATTTGGACACTAAATGGTAGATGCCCTACCGAAAGCATGCTAAGAGGGAACCCACTGATCGGGAGAGAAGATCCGGAAAGTTTTGCATCTTCCATGAGCTGTAGGGGCATGAAACGAACTAATCCCTACACCTTTGTGATCTGATAGTGGAAATTATTCTAAGCAACCAACTGCAGCAGTACATGAGGAATCAATATATGATGGTGTGGCCGAAGCAAACACCATCTACAGCGAATGCATCAATGAACAACCATGGATCTGGTCCAAGACTCATGATCCTATGATTGGGATGGTTGGGAGCCAGGTTCGACTCCTTCTCTTTGCTTTTTCTTGCTTTGGATAATTAAGGTAATAATAACCCCAGACCGCTAACATGTACGAGGCCTAGATTGGTCTTTAGGACGCTCTGAGTCGGATGTTTGGGATGACTATTTAGGACAATAATAACCTTGGATCGCTTGCATGTGTACGGGACCTGGAATGGTCTCTAGGCACACTCTCAGTCGGATGTCTGCGATGGATAATTAGGACTTCTGCTTGTTTGCTTTTATTTGGATATTTGACTTTTGAAAAATCCACATTGAATGTGATGACTGATATTGATCGCTTTAAGTCCCGTCCGGAGAGAAGGGACCAGAGTGTAGGGTGCAAGTCCCCTTGTCGGAGAGCGAGTGGATGGACCTGTACAATATTGGTTACTTTAAGTCCCGTACGGAGAGATGTGACCAGAGTGCATGGTACTAGTCCCCTAGTCAGAGAGCGAGTGGATGGACTTGTACGATATTGATTGCTTTAAGTCTCATCTGGAGAGATGAGACCAGAGTGTAGGGTACAAGCTCCCTTGCAGGTGAGCGAGTGGATGGGCTTGTACGAATAGTAAGTCCCATCACCAAAGAGTAAGCGAATAGGCTTGCTTGGTTGTTGGGTCCTCTCGCCGAGAGTGAGTGGATTGGACTGAGCAAGAATCTAGAGAGATCGAAACCTTACATTGAATGTGAAACGATCGGGAGAAATCAAACCTTAGAATGGATACAAATTTGATAAAAGGATTTGATTCCTTGTACTTAGAATGAAACAGATAAAACCCGAATGAACGTAGGACGACTTTGATATGTGATATATTAACTCTGAATGAAATCAGAATAATTATGATGTATGAATAACACTTAAGCAAGAGATGGAGTCCTTAGCTATAATAGGTTTGAAATGACCTTTGATTTGCAAGAGAATCCAAAGGAACATGACAAGTCACCAAGATCGGGATCGATGGAATGCTGGAGAGCTCAACCACCAAAGAATGATTGTCGCTAGAACTTGTTCTTGAGCAAAGCACACCTTACATTCGAAAGGCGCACTTTGGTGGGTAAGAGTTAACCCACTTTTTAGCCAAGATGATTTCAATCGGATTTAGAAGATCAAAACAAAGATGAAATAATTTACATACATGGAAACACACTTAGAAGAGCTAATGTACCAACTCGGAGAAGATTCAAAGGGATTAGAGTAAGTGATATAGCTTAGTACCGAGCTACATAGGTCGGTACCGACTTATAATTCCTCTTTGGATCACATCCCAAACTCCATGCTTCTCATATACTACTAGAGTATAGCTCGTGATCAAGTTGTTTTCCCATAGTATGGACGACCTATTCCAAGGTTGATGAGAAGAAAGCTAAAAAAGCAGGGTAACTGAAGTGATAGAGGAAAGATTACTAGAATCAACCAAAACTCGATGAAAAGATCTTGGAACCTATCAACTAGAAGATAGAAGAGCAGAGCAAGAGTTGAAGTTGGATTTGTACCAAAACTTATAGCTCGGTACTGATCTATCATATTGGGTCGTGGTGTTCTGATTTCTCTTATACAACATCGGGCCTTCATCTAGACTCCAATGCAAGCAGGCTTCAGAGACCCATAACCTATGTTTCCCTATAAATACAAGCATATCAACAACCTAAATGGGATCCGATCTCTCTGCCATTGTAGACTCCTTCTTCTTCTTCAGTCTTATCCTCTACCTCAAAAACACTCTAGAAACTCCATTGTAAATCTAAAATTCACTAGATATTGGTTATATCTGACATAAATGGTTGTAATCCAGAGAGATAACAACTAATCACAAAGATTGAACTGGACGTAGGTTGAAGATTATGCCAAATCACTATAAAAATTCTTAGATCTCCTTTTACTTTTTTGTTGTTTCTACTGCTTTTGCTTTATTTTGAATAGAACTACTGCTTTCATCTGATTTTTGGATGTTGATCCATTTTTTAGGTTAACATTTTGGTGCTTTAACTGAGAAGGAAACTAGATTTCATAACCTAAAGTTTGGATCTAAATTTTGGAGAAGATGAAGAGACTTAACACTAGATCTAAGGCTGGAGGAAGCCAACCAGAGCATGGGGGCAACCAGGAGGTGTCCTCAAATTCTCATCAATCCATCTAGATGACCTTAGAAGAGATGGATAAAATGATGAAGGAGATGTAGGATGGAATGATAGCTAGACAACATAAAATGCTTGAAGGATTTCTCCATAGGACAGGACAACAAGGAATAGCTGGAGCTGTTGGAATTCAGAACCAAGGTCAGGAAACTAATGCAGGAGCATTTGGAGTTCGAGTGGAGCAAGCTGGAGTGATGTCCCCACGAATAGAACAACTCGATACCGACCCAAATCTACTCGATATCGAGAGAACTATATTGGGGGCAATGTCGGAGTAGCTGCTGGAATGCCAATAACAGATAATGTTGTAGCTTGAACGTGAATCAAAATGCGAATGGTCAATGACCAGAGGAATATGTACCAGAATTTCCCTATAGAAACAGAGAACAGGATGAGACCAGACAAGCAGGTTAGAATGCTAATATGCAGCAAGAGGAGTATGTCCTAGAATTCACCCTCGGGAAAAAGGGGCGGAATGCAGTTGGTGGTATGAGACTTCCATTAGATGATAACAACGGGATGACTGAGATGATTAGAAGAATAATTAGAGGTGGACCCCAAGACCAGAGATTGGATGACGTAAACAGGAATTCATTCATTTCTAATATTAAGAATATAAGGCATCCTTCCGATTTCAAGCTTCGAGTACTGGAAATGTATGATGGGAAGTCAGAACCGATGGTTCATCTGATGAGATACACATGACATATGGAGGTGTTAGGTGCTTCTTAGAAGGTAATAGGAGCGGTGCTTCCTATTATACTTAACGGACTTGGCGGTGATGTGGTTCAGATAGCTGGAGAATGGATCCATAAGCATGTGGATCAATTTGGGGAATAAGTTCTTAATATAGTTCAGAATTCATGTCTCATGATCGAAGAATGTAATGACGCTATCAAGCATGAAAAAGGCCCAAAGAAACCTTGAGAAGCTATTTGACAAGATTCAATGTGGCAGCTACAATTGTCAATAAACTGGATCCATCTATAATCTTAATGGCGGCGGTTTCTGGAGTTGTGAGCAAGATTTACTTCAAAGTTGCACGGAAAGGGATCCATCGATGGATCTTACGGAATTATACCATGAAGCTGAGAGATATTTGCATCAGGAATACATCAAAGCTAAGGATGTTGAAATCAATGTCGTGGATAACACAGGACTATCCGGAGCAGGAAACAGAAAATACAAAGGAAAGAGAAGAGCCGATGATGACTTAAGAGAACCAAAATAACAAAGGAGGGAGCTAATATTCTCCTCCTACACTGATTTAACAGAGACCTCGAAGAGGATATATTTGGAAACTTGTGACTTGATACCCCACTAAAAGCTAGCTAGAAAGGAACCCACTGATCAGGAAAGAAGATCCAGAAAATTTTGTATCTTCCATATGCAGGAAAGGAATGAATCGAACGAATGCTGACACCTTCATGATCTGATAAAGGAAATGGTTTGAAGAAACCAGCTGCAATAGTACGTGAGGAACCAATTTGCGATGGTGCGGATGGAGCAACCACCATCTACAGCGAATGCATCAAGGAATAACCGAGGATCTGGTTTGAGACTTGAAATCTCATGATCGGGATGGTTAGGAGTCGGTTCGACTCCCAATCTTTGCTTCCTTTTGCTTTAAATAACTAGGTCAATAATAACCTCAGACTGCCTACATGTATACAAGGCCTAGATTGGTCTCTGGGCATTCTCTAAGTCAAATGTATGGGATGACAATTTAGGATAATAATAACCTCGGACCGCTTGCATGTATATGGGACCTAGAATGGTCTCAAGACACACTCTGAATCGGATGTTTGGCATGGATAATTAGGACTTCTACTTGTTTGCTTTGATTTGAATATTTTACTTTTGAAAAATCCATATTGAATGTGATAACCAACATTGATTGCTTTAATCCCGTTCTGAAGAAACGGGACCAGAATGTAGGGTGCAATTACTTTCGTCGAAGAGCGAGTCGGTGGATTTGTACGATATTGATCGCTTTAAGTCCCGTCCGGGGAGATAGGACCAGAGTGCAGGGTCAAATTCCCCTGTCGAAGAGCAAGTAGATGGACTTGTATGATATTGATTGCTTTAAGCCCCATCCAGAGAGACGAGACCGGAGTGCAGGGTGCAAGCTCCCTTGCCGGAGAGCGAGTGGATGGGCTTGTATGAAAAGTAAGTCCCCTCATCGAAGCATGAGCGAATGGGCATGCTTGGTTGTTGGGTCCCTTCATCGGGAGTAAGTGGATTGGACTCAGTAAGAATCTAGAGAGATCGAAATCTTAGATTGAATGTGAAATGATCGGAAGGGATTGAACCATAGAAAAGATACAAATTTGATAAAAGGATTTGAACTCCTTGCACTTAGAATAAAATAAATAAATCTTGGATGAACGGGGGACAACTTTGATATATGATGTATTAACTTCGAATGAAATTGGGATGATTATGATGCATGAATAACACTTAAGTAAGAGTTGGAGTCCTTAGCTATTACAGGTTTGGAACGGACTTTTATTTGCAAGAAAATCTAAAGGAACCAGATGATTCACCAAGATCGGAATAGATGGAAGGCCGGAGATCTTAACTACCCAAGAATGATTACCATGGAACTTGTTCTTGAGCAAAGCACACCTTACATTCGAAAGGCATACATTAGGGGGCAAGTGTTAACCCGCATTTTAGCCAAGCAGATATCAATCGAACTTAGAAGATCAAAACAAGGAAAAATGATCCTCGGACTTGGAAAAACACTTGGAAGAGCTAAAGAAACAACTCGGGGAAGTTTCAGAGGGAATGGAGTAAGTGACATAGCTCAGTATCGAGCTATATAGGTCAGTATCGACCTATAATTCCTCTCTGGATCACCCCCCAAACTCCATGCTTCTCATATACTACTCCTACAGCTCGTGATCAAGCTGTCTTCCTAGAGTATGAATGACCAATTCCATGGTTAATGAAGAAATCCAAGAAAGCAAGGCAACTCAAGTGATAGAGGAAAAAAACTAGAATCAACCAAAAGTCAATGAAAGGATCTTGGAATTTATCAACTAGAAGATAGAGGAGCAGAGCAAGAATTGAAGTTGGATTTGTACCAATACTTATATCTCGGTACCGAGCTATATAGGTCAATACCGATATATCGTATTGGGTCGTGGTGTTTTGATTTCTCTAGCATAACATTGGGCCCTCATCAAGACTCCAGTGCAAGCACGCTTCAGACCCATTACCTCTGTTTCCCCATAAATACAAGCCTAGCTGCAACGAGATTTGATCTCTCTGCCATTGGAGACTCTTTCTTCTTTACTCATATCCTTTACCTCAAAAACACTCTAAAAACTACATTATAAATCTGAGATCTACTAGATAGTGGTCATATCTGATATAAACTAGTTGTTATCTAGAGAGATAACAACTAATAACAAAGATTGAAGCGGACGTAGGCCGGATATTACGCCGAACCACTATAAAAATTCTTATGTCTCCTTTTACATTTCTGTTGTTTCTACTGTTTTTTCTTTATATTGAATAGAATTGGTTCGTTCATTTGATTTTTTGATGTTGATCCAATTTTTGGATTAATGCTTGTTTTATATCTATGATTGATATTATATTTTACTCTATGAAATATGATATATATGACATGTTTATTGATTGATCGATTGCCTTTTCCCTTTGACGATTTCTTTCCATCGGTTAGGAACCATTGCAGTGCTACTACTTTATATTGATTTTGGGTACTATGGTGGAGGGAGGTCGTTATAATTTCATTTGAATTTTATTCTTCAATATTAGTTATTTGAGATTAAACAGACCAATTTAGAGCAAGTCACTTGAGATGAACGATTGAATTAAATTCAAACTCACATGTATTTAAGCTTTTTAGACAATATTAATGAATTTATAGGATTCAAACGTAAGCAAGAATTTTAGTTTACATAAGCAAGAATTTTAATTCAAATGAAAACTGGTATTTTCAAATTATTTGAGGAATTTTATAACCTCCTAATACATAGTTATTTCTTTTGAAAAAGGTAGGAAAATACCTACACATTTTTCCAAGACTAGGATAGATGTACGAATTTCATATGTTTTACTAGATGTGTGATATGATAAAGAAGGCATAGGAGATACGTAGGAATTCCTTACGATTACTTTGCACATCCTACATTTCATATGCTTCCCTATGTGGCATAGAAAAATTGGGATTGGTATTCAGTATTTTTCTAGTAATTTCGGTTTTAAGAAGAAAATTGGTAGTATAAACACGTGCGCGCGCACACGCACACATACATACATACATACCTACATACATATCTTGATACAATTATGTAATGAAAAATTACAATTACTTTAACAAAAGATGGTTGTGACATTAGCATACTTTCTCTATTTTAGAATTTTGAATTGCTCCTTGCTTTCTCCTCAAAACTAAAATTAGGTAGTGGCACATGTTTGTACTAATTCAAGACTTAAGTTGATCGTTTGATTTTATTTGTTTACAGGAAGAATTAAATTATTCATTTTAATAATTAACCATCTACAAAACTCAAACAACATTGTTATATATTTACTTTAAAAGTTAAGGTGGTTCAAAATTTCATTACATAATTGATGACAAGATGGTAAATGATTATGGAATAATATACTTGTTGAGAAACATTGAGTTATGCAGTAGCAAAAAATATACAATCCATTAACATTTTTAAAAGAATATATACATACTATTATAGCTGTGTTCTCATCCTTGCTTTCTCCTTCATTCTTAACTTCTCTCTTAACGCAGAGTATTCAGAAAGTTTTTTAAGATGTAATGTGTTCGAACCAAAAGTGGCACAAACATCTAAAAGATTGGGTAGGGAATAAAAAGTGAAGAAAATAAATGAAAATGAGCAAGAAAAGAACACACAACAATTATAGTGGTTCGGCTAATCTTAGCCTACGTCCACTTAGTGGTTTTATTGATTATATCACAAGTTTACAAGCAGTTGTTCTGACAGATCGGTATAAATCCATAGGTGATTGTAAGAACTCGGAGTAAGAAAGAGATAGAGCCAAAAGATCCATAAAAATGAGCCATGTCCCTCTATTTATGGACATAAGAAGCCTAAAATCTTGCCCTCATGATCTTCATCTCGTTTTCCATGCCATAGACTAATTCTCCAAGAAAATAGGTGGACACCTCATCAATATTCATGAATCAATACCGATACATGGACTTGGATTGGTACCGATCCATAAATTCTTTATATGGATGGTTTTGAATTTCTTGTCCTTGCTCGACTCGTGGTTAGCTTCATGATTACATACTTTCGCATCATTGCTAGCTTGTTTCTGAGTCCAAATGATGGATCGATGGAGAAGTAGAGTTGCTGATATCAAGTGGTAGAGTTGATGATATCAAGTGCTCACAGAGATCGATAGAAAATAGCATGGAATCAACAAAATAGAACTTAAATTGGCCCCTGGCATCATTATTAGCATGTAGAAGAAGTGGGGCAAGTTTGGACCAAATTTCATGGATCGGTACCGATCCATGATGTTGGATCAGTACCAATCCTACATATGTTGGCTCTTCGTGTTTTGTTTCTTTAAGTTGTTTTGTTCTCACCCCCGTCTCTGTTTGTACTTGGTTTTTGGACTTCTGGGCTATCTCTTTGGGCTTCCTGCCTTGATAGTTTCCAAGTTCGATTCGTCCAGTCTATCTGAATATTGCCTGGCCAAAAGATGGGATAACACTTGCCCCCAAAAGTACATCTTATTTCAAACATGATTTGCTTTGAATCAAGAAAAGTGGGGATTTCCATGAAGGAATCCGCTCTATGCTTTGAATGGTCATTATCCTTCATGGGGATTGTTTCTGTGAAAAGTTATATCTATAACCATCCGTCGTGATGCTTTACTAGTATCTAGTACTATAAATCCAGAGTGCACTCCCATGATCTGTCATTCCAAGTTTAGAAATTTTGAACTAGTTCTTCTCATGGATTTTTCAAGTTCGAATCTGATTTCTTTTACCTCGAGTTATTCGAGGTTGGATGTGTACATGCACACATATTCACATGCACGTATTTGAGTAGCTCCATTATCATATGCACGCACTCATATAGGCATGTACACAAGGATGGTCATTAACATTCCTTTTTTTTAAACCGTTGCTCGGTACCGATCTAACTCCTTGGATTGGTACCGATCCAGGACTTGGAGAAAGTCTCTAACTCCATTCACTACACCAAAATAGTGATTTTGCAACATTTTATATATGTCAATTTCCAACACCTTATAAACTACCAACAGTAAAAAAGTGTTAGGGTACCTAAAAAAGTGTTAGTAAAAATAAATAGTCATATGTATAAACATTGCAACATATTGGTTATAATTAGCAACACAAATAAGTGTTATACTAGCCGATAAACATGTAAATATTCGCTGAAAATGGAGTGTTTCATAATTTTTACATATGATATGTTTTGTGACGCTTCCCCCTTTCTCATCAGTTTCCGGCCATATAAAATTATTATTTTTTTAACTAGGGTTTCACGCGATCCCCAATCTCTTGACTTCAACGACGGCGAGTGGCTTCTGGAGCGGTCCTTCTTCTCCAGGAAACATTGAAGACGACTTTCTTTTTATGGCTGCGACATCGACTTCGAATTCCCGAATGCTTCCTCCTCCTCATCATATTACCCAATAACAGCGAGGAAATTTTGCAATATTTCATCAAGGTTGGTTCTCTCTCCTTAATTTATTTGAGTTTTACATGCCAGTTATAAATTTTGATTGGATATGTTTGGTGTTTGAGCTTGTAGTCTTTAGATCCGAGGGTTGTGTTTTTTTTTCTGAAATTGGTCATGAATAATTGGTTTTCTGCAAACTTAATAACCGATACTGCAAAGAGCCTAAGTCGTTCATAGATCTATGGTATTGCCTATAAGGCTCGGTATTTACACGGATTGATCCATAATCTTGATAAAACGATGTGGCAGTTTGCACCTGTGGGCTGTAGTTTCGTTCTTAATAAAGCAATGTGCCTATAGATTTCTATGGAAATTCTGTAGAAATAAAAAAGGAACATGCCATTTGAATTATGAAATATAAATGGACATTGAAGGCTAAGATAACATATACGTGTGTTCTGGAAGGTGATCAACATTCAAAAGCATAGAAATTGGCTGGCATGCAAGATTAAAGCATGATAACCGTATCTAAGCAGGAAAAACTGAAGTAGGTGACAAGGTTCTCCAATGAGTTTAGCATAAGCACCTTCAAGTAAACTAACATGCATTACTGGACGCTTGAAAGATGTTCATTAAATATCTTTACAAATTCCTCACGCTGCTGAGTTTTTTGGTGCAAACTTGGATGAATGACAAAAAATTGGTAAAAATATTTAATTCAAAATCACTGATCTTTATGTTATAATTCATCAAATTAGATCAGTATATTAAATTAGTGAGACAAAATCACTAATCTTTATATTATAACACACTGCTTGTACATTTTTCTTTGCAAATCTATATGCTACCCATCCCTGCGTCAGCCATCACCATTTCTGTATTTTCTGTTTTTGTTTTTCCTGAAGCTTGAGAGTTAGCTCCATTTCATTTTTTTACCTGCACTTCATTTTCTGTTATTTGTGCTTATTCCAAATCTCATCCTCTATAGTTATATTTTGCAAAAACGTGAACTCTCATTTTGTTCACTTTACCATTTCCTGATGCTTCTGAATCCTGAGCATCCACTCTTTTTATATTCTTTATCTTCACTTCACCTTTCCTTACAAACCCACCATACAGCCTCTTGTCAAGATCTCAGTCCACTCATGCCCCTTCACCTTGCCTGCAGCCACCCTCATCCGCCATGGCCACATCAGCAGGCCCCTACCCCTCCCCTGATCACTTCCGTGAGCCACACTATTCATTGCAGATTTAATATATTTTATTATTTGTAGGATTAATGTTTAAACATCTGTCCATGCATGTCAACATAATTTTTGGTATATGTTTTATCTTTGTGTGTCAGCCTTATGTATACATATTACATAATAAGTATCTATTGATTTTTTTAGTCTTTCTATTCGGTTATTTTAAATATCGGTTCACAACCAGAGACCATCATCTTGCCCATGCCCCCTGATTCGCCAAGCCAACACCCGCTTCCATTCCCAATCCAAAACACCACCCTTCATTCTCTCTTTTCTTTGTTTAAATTATTTTATTTTATTTCATTTTGTCCAAATGCCATTCGTGCACTGATAGAGTTCATGGTTCATATTGGAGGTGGCTAAGTTGATTGTTGACATGTTGTCGTACTTTTGTATCACCTGCTCATGTTTTGGATTTGAGATATGGAAGCAAATAATAAATAAGCAAAATCACTGATCTTTATGTTGTAATTCATCAAATTAGATTAGTATAATAAATTGGTTAATAAAAGACTTCAAATTTTTCACAAGGAAAAATAAGCAAATAATAAGTACAACTTCAATACACTTTAAACTTCTGTGGCTTCAAAATGCTACATTATGCAAAATACACTTGAAAGTAAGTACTGAGCTTTAATTCACTCAAAATACGTAAAGACATAAGTGAACGAGTGTAACGTGTTCAAGATTTTAAGCAATACGAAGGTATCTAACTTGTTGTGTAGGAATATGTCTGTTAGATTCAATAAAGTTACTAGTTAACTTTGTTATAGGTCTTCGTAATTGCAAATACGATTACAAACAATTGCAATTGAAAATATATTGGGTTTAATTAACACACTGCTTATACATTTTTCTTTTCAAATCTATATGGCACTAACGTAATATTATATATTATTTTAGTTATGACAAAACAAACGTCAAGAGGGTGGATTAAAAATCCACGTAGAAATTAGGATGAATATAAGCAAGGTGTTCAGAACTTCATCAACTTTGTAAAGCAACACACAGCACAAGATATGCGGTTATGTGTGTGTCTCTGTAAGAAGTGTAAAAACTCGAAAAAAATCTCAATAGAAACAGTTGAGAAACACTTGATATTTTTTGGTATGCTTTCGACATATGATGTATGGTTCTTTCATGGATAGAGAAACAATGCTACAGTACAAATGACTCGTACATCAGATTCCGCCCAAGAGTTTCCTATTCAAGACCAAATGCAAGTAGAAGAGCCTATTGAGGGCGCTCTTGGAAATCTCGTTAATGATGCATTTAGAGTGCATGATATGCCACAGGCTAGCGGTGAAGTGAACATTGAAGAGATACATGTTCGGAAAATGTACCATGAATACAGAAGCAAAGCAAATGAGAAACTATATCCTTCTTGTGAAGATGGACTTACAACTTTAGGTGTAATGGTAGAACTTCATAACTTGAAAAAAGAATTTAACTGGTCAGGAAATAGCATGACAGAATTGTTGAAATTATTTAAACAATGTCTTCCAAAAGAAAATACATTACCCGACAAGTATCTAAAATTCTATTTATTAGTAGCTCGTATTATATTGGATATTTAAAATTAGATATGAAATTGCTTTTTTGTAATTTGGATATGATATTGTGGTATTTTGAAATTGGAAAGTTTGTAGCTCATATTATAGTATTATCTAAATATGATATTGTTGCATTTGAGATATGGAAGCATTTTAGACTTCATATTGAATTGATATGATGAATTATATGTGATATGGACATCATCATTTATGCGATATTATATTCATTTGTTTTAAGAATTTAATATTAATTGTGTATAAAATAGTGTAAAAACATAATTTCAATTAGTAACGCATATAAGTGTTACCAATATTTTGGACAACAACACTTATCTACGTTACAAACCTAAATGATAAGCAAAGCAATTTATGTGTAACAACACATATATGTGTTACTAAATAGTCATTTTTCAACACTTATAAGCGTTACCGTATATTTCTGTACCAATACTTATAAGCATAACCGTATATTTCTGTACCAACACTTATAAGCGTTACTGTATATTTAGGTACCAACACTTATAAGTGTTAGTAATACGTATGTTTGTAAGACTTATAGATGTTACAAATTTGACCACTCCATTCCTCACAGTCCATTAGTAACACTTAAAAAGTGTTACTGAAATTATTTGTAACACTTATAAATGTTAGGATTTGCCTGTTTTGGTGTAGTGATTGCCTGAAAAGTCCGCCCTATTGGGTTATATAACTCGATTCCTTTCTCTTTCTTCTCACTTTATTTTTGTCGATCCAAAGCCTGAGCTCACTTCTACTATTAGAAGTTCCTTGCATTCGAATTGAATTTCCTCTTTCCTTCATCCACCAGCGTCCAACATCCCCAACCCCAGCGATGCCTTTGCCGCCACCTAAACCCTGCCTGAACTCGAAATCACCGCCTTGCCTTGATTGGACCTAGTTCATCGATCCAAGATGTAAATTCGAAGTTTAACTCTCTGACCTTTGATTTCCATCATTCTTAGGTAGGTGAAGGTGATGAAAATGAGGTAGGAGGTTGATGTGGGTGAACCTTGCATTGGTGGTCGTGCTTGGGTTTGGTGTGGAGGGAGGTGAAGTGGAAATTCGCACCAAGGGTTCGGATCGGTACCGATCCAACCCTTGGCAATTTTTCCACTTTGAGCTCCTTTGAGAAATTTGGACCCCTTCATGATAATGCATTTCTGCCAATTTGTCTTGATTCTTGTGACATGTTCAATGCCTGGCTACCAATGTGAAGTCCGATGGGACGATCAGCAATGACGGTCACTCCGGGCGATATCCACATGAACAGTTATATAATACCGGATATTTGTATTACACAACACTGCACAACACCATACTAGGTTACACTTTAGTACAGGGGTACAACTTATGATTAATCTAATGTTGATTATCCATTGAGTTTTTATAGAAATGGATCATGATGTTCTGAGCGTCTCGCCACACAAGCCACATGTCCATCTACTTTCAAATATTCCGAAGCAGATACTGAGTCAAGCTCGACCACGGTTCCACTTGCACAACAAACTATGGCATAGTCTATACCTCCGGTTGACAATCCACAAGTGGATCGACCTCATCAAGAGGTTCCTCAAATTCCCATAGATGGCCTTGAAGTAAAAATAGAAAGCTGCTCCGAACACTCTCGAGGATGCTATCATTCTAGACGATCCCTCGATTTCATTGCTTTAAAGATAGAAGTGGGACCACTCCATAGAATATACGATAAACACAGGATTCCATTTGAGGACATCTAGTCCCTTCTCGACAACAGAGAGCTCACAACCCCTCAGAGGGTTATACTGCTTATAATATATATATATATATATATATATATATATATATGTGCCTGGTGGGATGCGTCCCACCATTTAATCAATTCATTCGTCGAGTTCTGAACTTCATGAGATTAGCTCCGACGCAACTACATCTAAATAGCTATGCATTCCTTCATGGCACATATATTGTCTTTGCTCGACATTCGCACCGAGTACCTAGTGATGAGGAGATTCAGTATATATATAGTTTCTATAGCCAAAAAGGAAGCCCTTCTCTGATCTATCTAGAACCAGCAAAGAGCTGTATAGTTGTTATCGGTACATGAAATTAGTTGAGTTATTTCAAGAGTGAATGGTTCTATGTTCGCTGTCCACATGGATTTGTGTGAAGATGGCTATCTGGACGTAAGTTATACTTCATTTGTTTGTTGTGAACTCGCCTTCTGACTTTGCGAGCTTAACTCATATTCTTTCTATCATTCAGATGTTTCGGCGAGACGCAGCGGCATGGCTCTTGCAGATGCCATCAGAGTTCTTGTAGCACTTCTGGAGGGAGGTAGAGATACTAGAGTTCTTCTTTTCAATGAGAATCTCCTAGCTCATAATTTGAAAGAAGCGAGCTATAGCACTGGTTAAGTCCAAGTGGCTTCTGACGACGATGGTGATGACGATGACAATAATAACTCTCCTAGAGATGGTGATATAAATCCTGACGTGCCCCCAGTCCCAAGTCCAAGGGCTGAAGTTGAAAGAGAGCAAGAACATGCCAAAGAAGGCAAAATCATAGGTGAAGGTGGAAAAGTTAGCCACAATGATGCTAATGTAGGCTATGAGCCTTCAGTTGAATAGTCCAAGGACGACTAACAGTTCATTCTAAAAAAGAGGCTTATTGTGAAACTTCCCAAAGGATAATCTTCTACACAGCCCCCGTCAACGACAACTGCGGAGAAAACTCGTTCACTCCCTTCTGAAGATGCCTTCACTAGTTTGGGGCCGACTCCTACCGAGTTTGGCTCTTTTGATACTGGTGATATAAGCTTAGGGTCTTGATTCTCTTCTTCACTTTGATGATGATATACCTCCCGTTAGCAAGGGAGAGATCACTCCAATGAGTAAAGCTCCGGTACACGGTCCGTCAAGGGGGACACTAGGACACTTACACATACGTGCACTGCACTACACTTGTTTCGTGTCCATTTTTTTAATGTTAACTTGTTCCTATTTCATTTGTAGGATCCATAGAGAGGAAAAAATATATGTTTCAATCCTTGGAACATATCCCGACCACATAGCATCGTCCAGGCACATACCATCAAGGCAGTGGTCGAGATTCTAAGTCTAGCCATTGGTCTAGCCATGATAGAGGTAGTTATGACAGAGACTATCCATCTCATGACTCTGCCTCCAGATATCGTTCCAGGTCTAGGTCACCTCGGCCAAGAAGCTTACATAAACATTCTGATCGCCGCGATGACTTTCAACTAGGCGATGTTTCTCATGCACCACCTCCAAGTTCCAATCCCGTCCAACACTTAACATCAACTCATACCAGTCGATCTTCTGATCGAGGGCACCAGAAGGGTAGTTCTGACGCCTCTCATCATAAGGCTGGTAAGAAACCGATCGGGGCTCTGATCGTCACCGTGGAGCAACAACTTGCTGCTGATGCCCAAATGGTTGAGCTAAAGGAACAGTTCCTGGATGTATGCTTTGATGGGCTCATGTTTGTGCCCAGCCTAAAGAACATTCCACCAGAGGTCAAAGACGCGATAATCTCCTATGTAGCAGACTCTTATAACCATTATAATGAGTGGAACCGGGTAGGTGAGAAGGTTTCTTAGGTTTCAAGGGAAAGGAAACTTAAGATCGATAATCTGAAACTCCTGGAGATGCAAGATAAAAGGATCATCGCTCATCTCAACACCGAGGTTGAAAACTTAAGAAAATCACAAGCTGAAGCCAAGAAAAAGTCTAAGGATGCTATCAAAGCACTCGAGAGCGAGAGGACTAAGCATCATAATGATATGGAGACTGTACATCATCAGAAATGTGACTTAGTCTGGAGAAAGATGCTTTAAACAATAAATTAGATGAGTTATCATCCAAACTCGAGAGTGAGACAAAGTAGAAAAACGAAGCTCTCTAAGAGGCTCAAGGGTATTGCGAAGAGTTGGTTACTACTCGTGAGGAAAGGGACAAGGCGACTGAACATGCTAGAGATGTGGACGTGCTTGACAAGAGGGAGGTTGAAGCCGTAGAGAAGCAGATGATGGAGAGATTCGAACCGATGCTCACCAAGTACAATGCTAAGGTGCTCAAGTTTTGTAACTTAGAGTGGTTCGTTGATGATTACCCCAGGACTTTAGCACTTGCCTAGGAAAAAGTTATTACAGAGGAGAAGGAATTTATGAAGGGTGGTGAGGTAGTCCTGGTTCACTTAGAGAAGGAGATCCTAGCAAGAGATGAATCCAGGGTGCTAAGAGAGGGTGAGCTTATTCTTCATCCAGAGTTGGCCGCTACAGTGCAAAAAGACTTAGGCGAAGGCTCCGGATCATCACCCCAAGATGCTACTACTAGGGACACATTCAGACCCAAAATTGCTCCGAATTAACTTCGGTTCTGGGATATAATCTAGATCAACCCCAAATGCAAAAGCCCATTGTCCTTTCTCCCATCTTGGAAGGGAATTCCGACATTACTCCGGCCCACACTGAATCCCAGCCTGAAGGAGGTATCCCGTTGATTTCACCAATATTTGAGAGAGTCCATATGTTACCGATTGATGTCGCTAATCTATCTTTTTATATCTCTTAAGTTTTAGCTCAACCCCAGGTCGTCCCGCTCCACGACAAAGGTGTCCAGTCGGGACAACAAACGTATACAATAGAAACAGTGACCGTGACTACTTTAATAACGGTCTTGAGTATTCCAATTGGTGAGACTCTTGGGCCTGACAAGCGGATGATAGATGCTTTACAAGATGAAGGGATTGGTGGTATTCAGGAAGCTCAAATCTAAGACGATGTCGTTGTTACTGGATTCTCCAAGCCTTTATAGGGTCCCACAATGAGTAAGCTTGAGCAAGAACTTCTTCAAGCCAAAGAGGTCAAGCTAGAGAAGATAGAGGTCATCCATCCTCTTTTGTCCATAGCTTTGCCTAGTTAGACTATCTTCATTCCAATCACTATTCCTCCACCCGGAAGCATTCAAGCATTCCTGCTAGATCATCGCAGAGCACTCTATCTAAGGGCCAAGGAAGAAGCCAGATCAAGTCACACCTCCCTTCAGAGAAGGGAAGACAAAGTACAAGAGGCAAAAGCATAAAAAGTGATCGTTAGTTTTTTTGTTCTGGTTGTATAGTTAGGCACTTTCTAGCTTTCTATTTTTTGTTTGTTTGTTCGATGTTGTGCGAATTCGACCTCTGCTTTTGCTTTTTAGTTCTAGCATAAATAACACTTGTACCTTTTCTTTCTTTTTAAACCTTGTTTTGACTGTTAATAACAAAGACTTTTGTTTTGCCAAATCTTTGTATGAATTTGTCTAAGTACTTAATGCGCTTTCCATTACATGTACTCGCGATCCATTTCTTTTCATGATAATGGTCGGACTAAGTTACTAGCCTATTTTATCATCCGTCGGCCTTTTGTCGTTCTAGTGAATGCAAAGCAACCATTGAAGTGCCAAGCTCTAGGCATCGGTTAGGTTAAGCCATTTAGTATAATGGTTCAGGTATCCTTTTCTAGGATAGTGACATCTGGTCGCACCAAGCTTCGGGCGTTGGTTTAAGCTTACTACTTAGGATCGTAGTTTGCACATCTTTATCCATGATGTTTACCTCAATCACGCCTAACTCTAAGCGTTGATCAAAGTTTATATGTAAGATCCCACCTTATGTCGGGAATGGATCTTCCGTCTTGCCTATTCCGGGAAAGATGTTGGTGATTGGATGGTCATGTCATATCCATTCTGAATTATACTCCTGCCCTCACATCAAGAATAAGAGTTAGCTGATGGACGGCCAAATCATGTCTTATTTGGTTTATACTCCTACATCAAGGACAAGAGTTAGCTGGCGGGCGGTCAACTCACATCCTATTTGGTTTATACTCCTACCCTTAAATCAAGGGCAAGAGTTAGTTGGCGGATGGTCAAATCATGTCCTATTTGGTTTGTACTCTTGCCCCCACATCAAGGGCAAGAGCTAACTGGCATCCATCTCTAGGTGCCAAGAATGGTTGAACTTCGAGGGTCTGATTATGGACTGTAGAAGTTTGATTGGCATCTAACACCGGGTACCTCCATACCTGCATTATACAAATGTAGATTCATTCAAGTCGGTCATATTTCATAAGTCTTAAGCTATGTAAAGATAGAGATGCAGTTTCGGAAAGCTACTTCATTTATTGAAGGCGGGACATGACAGGTTATGTCTTATTCCATGGCTTTATCCAATTATGTACAAATTTATCTCCAAGTGAAATAGCATCGTAAGTGCTCGCTATTCCATGCTCTCGGGAGTGAGATCCCATCAACCGTTGCTAGCCTAAAAGTGCCATCTCCAAGCACTTGCTCTATTGCGTACGGATCTTCCCATGTCGGACCTAGGTTTTCAGGGCCTAGGAAGATTCGTTTGAGAATTAAATCACCAATCTTAGATCTGATTCCTAACCTTGGAGTTGTAATATCGGGCGATGCAGTTTCGGTGCATGGCTGCTCTCAAGTCGGCTTCATTGCACTTCTCATCGATCATATCAAGAGTTTCTCATTTGTCTGTGGATTTTAGTGAGTTACCCAATGAGAGGGCACTTCTAGTTCAACTGGAATCATAGCCTCTAATCCATAAGGTAAGGCAAACGGAGAGTGGCCAATTGCTGACTTATGGGTTGTTCGATAAGCCCAAAGTGCCAATGGAAGTTCATCAACCCATTTGCCATTGGCCTTTTCCAACTGCTTTTTTAGAATGGAACTGATAATCTTGTTTATGGCTTCAACTTGTCCATTTTCCTAGGGGTGTGCCACTGCAAAAAATCTCTTCTCTATACGATGTCGGCGATAGAAATCCTAAAATCGATGTTATCGAGTTGGGTACCGTTATCGGTAACGACTGCTTGCAAAACTCCAAAATAACAAATGATATTTCAAACCATGAATTTGATTACTTTCTTTGTGGTAATCATGGCTAATGGCTCTGCGTCAAGCCATTTGGTGAAGCAATCAACTGCAACGATGGCGTACTTCGTACCACCTTTAGATATCAGCAATACACCGATAATATCGATTCCCCAGACTGCAAACAGCCATGGACTGACCATGTGAGTAATCTCTATCAGTAGGGCTCTCAGAATCTTAGCAAACCTTTGGCACTTGTCACACTTTCTAGTGTAATCAATTGCGTCTCGTTTGATAGTTGGCCAGAAGTACCTATAGTGGAGAATCTTCTTCGCTACGGTTTGCCCTCCGGTGTGGCTGCCACAGGCCCCTTCATGAACTTCTCTTAGGACTTTTTTAGCCTCATCGTTGGCGACACATCATAGCAGCGGGACCAAAAATCCTTTAATGTAAAATGCCCCCTGCTGAAAGATATATCTCGAAGTTTGGCGAAGGAGTTTTTGTCGTTTGCTCTTCCTATTTGGAAGGATTCCCTTTTGCAAATAATTCTTTATTGGAGTCATCCATGACTCCTTCTCATTCTTAGCCTCCAAGATCCAATCGACATCCATATGGTTAATACCCGGAGTTGACAATACTTCCACCGGAACAGGCCTATTAGCTGCGCATCTGCAGAACTGGCCAGCTTAGCCATTGAGTCGGCCTTTGCATTTTCCTCTTTGGGAATATGCGTTATTGTGTAATATTTAATACCATTAAGCAGCTCAAGGGCACGATTTAGATAAGGATCTAGTCTCGCTCCTTTTGCCTGAAACTCTTTCATGACTTGACATATCACCGGCTGGGAATCACAAAAGATGTGTAATAGTTTTAACTCTCAGTTCCTTGGTGATTTTGAGTCTTATAATCAACGTTTCGTACTCTACTTCATTGTATGTTGCAAGAAAGTCGAGTCTAAAGGCATAACAAATTGAATGTTCCTCGGGAGTGACAAGTACAACTCCAGCACCAGAACAGTGTTCGTTTGAAGCATCATCCGTGTACATCTTCTACCTAGCATTTTGCTCACCACTACTCTCCGGAATATCATCTCGCACAGTATATTCAACTATGAAGTCTGCCAAAGCTTGGCCCTGGATAGCTCTATAAGGGTGATAGGTTATATTGTATTGGCTCAATTAAATGTTCTATTTCAGCATCCTTCCAGAAGTCTCGGTTCGTTGCAAGACTTGTCACCAAGGCTGGTTGGTAGGAACTTTGATCGGATGAGCCTGAAAGTAGGGACAGAACTTCCTTGAAATGATCAACTAGCAGTATGAAAACTTTTCCAGCCGGGGATAATTTCTTTTTGCGCCCGTCCACCGTTTATTGATGTAGTAGATCGATCATTGGATGCGGGATTTCTCTCGTACGAGTGTGATGCTCAACGCATGCACCGACACTGCCAGATATATAAACAAGTCCTCGTCATCCACCAGCTTTGAAAGAATAGGGGGTCTCTCCAAATGATCCATCGGAGCCTGGGATGCATCTTTACATTCTTGTGTTCCTTTTTCCCTTCTTAATCATATCAAAGAAAGGGACGCATTTATCTGTTGCTCTAGAGATGAATCGACTTAGGACGGCGACCTTCCCGTTCAAGCTCCGAACCTCCTTGATCGTGTTCGGGGCCTCGATGTTTCTCGATGCTTCGATCTTCTCCAGATTGGCTTAAGTCTCATAGGAGTTCACGATGAAGCCTAAGAATTTCCCTGTTGCGACGCCAAAAGAGCATTTTAAAGGGTCGAACTTCATCCCGTATTTTCGAAGGACGTCGGGCATTTCTTCCAAATCGTCAATGTGGTTTCCCGAACGCCATGACTTTACAAGCATGTTGTCCATATAGACTTCCATCGAATGCCCAATCTGATCCTTGAACATCTTGTCTGCCAGCCTTTGGTAAGTTGGCATTCTTTAGTCCAAATGTCATGACCAGATAGCAATACAGCCCCAAGTCGGTAATAAAGATGGTGTGTTCTTGGTCCGAGACATCCATTGGAATCCTGATTGTATCCAGAGTACGCGTCCATGAATGATAAAAGTTCATGTCCAGCTGTCAAATCAACCAGTTGATCAATCCTTGGGAGCAAAAAGCTGTCCTTCGGGCATGCTTTATTCAGATTAGAATAGTCGACGCATGTCATCCACTCCCTATTTGACTTTTACACCAGGACCAAATTTGATACTCATTTCGAGTATAAGGCATCACGGATGAAGCTATTGTCCTTTAGCTTCTCCGCTTCTTCTTTGAGTGCAGTGGATCTCTCCAGACCCAGGCTGTGGCGCTTCTATTTCACAGGAACGCGTTTGGGATTTATGTTCAATACATGGCTTGCTACCTCCGGCGAGATCCCCCACACACCAGAGTGCGTCCAGGCGAACACATTCAAGTTTGCCCGGTGAAAACCAACCAACTCCTTCATCATTCTCACATCGAGTTGTGAACCAACCTTCAGGATCCGTGTCAGATCATCTTGGCTGATCGGAACATTGATCGTTAATTCGATAGTAGCTGCTCTTCCATCCAGTAGCTCTTTTTATGGATCCATATCTTTATGGAACCGACTATGCTGCCCGACGTAAGGCTCAGGCGGTGGTTGTTATGCGTCTGAAGCCTTAATGCAGAGGGCTACCTCTACACTTTTCTCTTTCTCTCTTCGCCTTGCCTCCTTTAGCTCGGCGACATAACATCCATGGCCTAGCCCCTGATCTCCCTGGACTATTCCCATATTGTTTTCTATAGGAAACTTCATTGTCAAGCACCAAGGAGCTATAACCGCTCTAAACTCAGCTGGGGCCGGTCGTCTCGAAAATGATTTGTAAGCAGAGTAAATATTCAACACTATAAAAGGCATGACTCGCACTCGCTTGTGGTCACCCTCTCCAAGTACCACCGGTAGCTCCACATATCCAACTGGCTCTGTAGCCATCTCGTTAAATCCCTATATTATAGATTTACATGATTTCAAGTCCTTTCCTTCCAAAAGCATCTGGTCGTAAGCTTTTTAAATAGAATGTTGACCGAACTCTCATAGTCAACTAGCACCTTTAGTATAATAGTAGGGCCAATCGTTGTCATTATAACCAATGTTTCAATCGTCGAGGCTTCCACCCCATCAATGTCTCTGTTTCGAAAAAAAATATCGTCAGTCATGGTTCTGAACTGTTTTGCTAGAGCTATATCCTCTATAGCGAAGCAGCTTTCATTCTCATGTGTTTTAGTGCACCAACATACCTATCCATCTCATTCAAACTCTTTATCAACTAGATGTGGTCCACCAATGATTGTATTTACCACCAAACATTTTTCAGGCCGCCTAGGTTCTTCACCACTAGGCCCGACTTGCCCCCGTTGGGATGTTGACCTAAGAGGGTTGGAATTTCCTTACTCTTTGTCCTGCAAGGCTTTCACAAACTATTGCAACTTCTTTTTTTGAATCAAATCTTCGATCATATCATGCAAATGTCTGCACTCGTTGGTGTTACGATTGTATGTCTCATGAAACCTACAGAACTTGCCAGATCTCTTCTCCTTCTCAGTCAACTCCCTTAGAGCCGGCTTCCTATACTGCTCAGTACCTTGAGTTGTCATATAGATATTCTTGATTGAGTTATTCAACTCAGTATAATTATCATACTTAGGAATCCTGAGATGATTCCTATTATCAAGCTTTCACTTTCTAGCCCTATTGTCATTCTGTTTTTGATCACCACTCTTGTTGCCAACATTCACATCTACATTCCCGGAACTCCCTCCGGATTGTTTTACATCAATGTTTCTCTGTAGCACTTCAGCTAAACTTCCAGTCTCACCTCCTTAGGGACGACTGCATGCCTCCTCCAAACATAGAAACTGATTAGCTTTCCTATAAAAAAATGTCAATCATTGGCGGGGGCTTCATTTCTAACCATCTCCCAAAATCGGTCTTGGGATGAATCCCCCTAATCAATGCCATCAATACTATGTCATCATTATGATTTGTTACTTTCATCACAGCTGTATGGAACTAGTTCAAGAAATCATTTAACGACTCTCCCGCTCCCTAAAAGAGGTTTGATAATAACATCACATCTTTCGGACGTGAAGTGTGTAAATGGAATTGCTCTAGAAATTTTCATGACAACTCAATGAAAGACAATATGGATCTCGATGGGAGCTGAGTGAACCACGTCGTCGCTACACCTTCCAGGAAAATTGGAAAGTAATGACATCTCACGGCATCAGATGCTCTAGCAGAGTCCATATGCCATTCGTATTTCATCAAGTGCTGCTTTGTATCTGTCTTTCCGTCGTATAGTGGCATCATTGGCATTACAAACCTCCATGGATACTTCACACACAAAATGTTCTTAGTAAAAAAATTGCAACTAGGTGAAGTATCCCATTCATCATTGCTTCTAAACTAACTTTCATTCACAAGTTTCCTAACCATCTTGGCCAAATAATTTGGTTCTATAGGTTTGGTTGAATGATGGTAGTCAAGATATGTTCAGAGTGTTTGGGCCGACGAACACTCTCGGGCATACTCTCGATACCTAGGTTCTCTAGACTCCAAAAGATCTGTTCGTCCAGCAGTTCCCTTATTTGAGTCCTGGGTGACAAATCATCAGCAGTAGCTCGATTTTTGGATTCTGATCATCAACGGCATGACCAGAGGTCACATCCATGCTAAAATCTTGAGGGTGAGGTCTAGCTCCAACATTGGCTGGATTGGTACAGATCCTACAAGTGTACATAAGTATATACAAGTACATAAGTATATACAAGTACATAAGTATATACAAGTATATATACAAGGATTGAAGTAAGTATATACAAGCTCGAGTGTACATAAGTATATACAAGTACATACAAGTATATACAAGTATATATACAAGGACTGAATTGAAACAAGATTTGGCAGCCTTTTTGAAAGAAGTTTGGTAAATAATTGGCAACCGATCATATTTTAGCAAATTATGTGAAAAGGAATTACTTTAAAAAGCATAAAATCAGTTTTATTTTGAATTACAACTTCGCTACTTCCATTGCTTGCTTCCATCACCATACCCAGTAAACCTTTCGCACCCATTCGAAACCAATGCACATGGTATCAAGCAATTCGTACGTAGTGTATTAGAGAAAGGCAGAAGGAAAGGACGGTGTCGATAGTATGCTTTTGAAAGGGTTGAAACCACTTTTATTAGCTTTCAAATCCATTAAATTGCCATTGTATTTAAAAGTAGCTTTTAAAAGGGTTGCCGCTTTTGAACCCCTTTGATACCCTAGCTGCCTCATTTATACCTTTCGCATTATAGAGGCCGCTTTTCTTTATAACCTTAAAACAATGTATTCGAAATGATGGATTTCGTCTTCTTAATATTGAAGCCGCCTTCCCATGCTTTCGAAAGGGGTGCCTTAGCTGTTTTTACTAATAGTTTCGGAGGCAATGGTTTCAAAAGGGTAGTTTCGAAGTTGCTCTCTTCCCCAATCCTTTTACTTGAGATCAATGCTTTCAAAAGTGATGCTTTTGCTTCTATTCTCTTTGATCCTATAGTTATATTAAATGTTGAACCCAATGATTTCGAAAGAAATACTTTTAAATAGTTTTGAAGCTATGTTTCCACAAATTCTTACTTGAACCCAATGCTTTCGAAAGGCATGTTTTAAGCGTTTCTAAAGCAATGTTTCCAATGCTTTCGAAAGATATGTTTAATGGTTTCGAAAGAAGATGTCTAAGGTTTTAAGCAATGATTTTGAAGGTGTTGTTTTGGCTTTATAGTATAAAGTTTTCTAAGTTAAAAAGGGGCTTTAACTTATTTTAAAGGGATAGATAATCCCATTGATTTAGATTTCATCAACATTGTTTTGTGTAAAGCATGTACCATGGTGTAGATATTATGAGTGAAGCAAAGAGCATATTTTCCTTGTTAAAGTATGATTTAAAAGGGGTTAAATCAATTTGAAAGAAATTTTTTCAAGGAAAATTGAATAGGGTAGTTAACCCTAAGTGTATGACTCAGATATTAGAAGACCAAATGGGACTGGTATGGGATTGTGCCCTATACTTTAGCTAGTAGCCCCTATCTAATATAAGTCCAAAATTCCAGAATGTAGGGCTTTGTCACAGGTAAGACTAAAATGATGTTACACATAGAAAGGAATACACAGAGTAGAGATAGGTTATTGGTAAGCCACAAAACAAATAGGATCAATTGACCCTAGGAGAAGTAAGTTAAGGACAGATCGTCCAGTACTGTATCTAGCAGAATTTAGAATATTTATTATGTCTAGTAGGCCCGAGTCAGCCAATGGTTAATAGTCAGCCTGATAAAACTATGTTGTTCGGACAGATAGTCCATTGATTACCTGATTTATATGCATATATATTGTTAGCACCAAAATTGGTCACTAACCTCGTAGAGAAAGATTGTGTAGAGATATAAGTGATGAAAGTAAATTAAACAGAGAAGACAATGCTAATCTAACTGCAGAAAGTAAGAACACCAAATTTATAGTGGTTCAGCGTAATTGCCTACGTCCACTTTGAGGTTAAACTTTATTGATCTTTTTATAGTTGATTACAAATACAATCCGTGAATCAAATGCTTGCATGAAGTTGTTTAAGTAGAGAAGATGAGTCTCGAAAATGGCAGAGTCTCCCCAGTGTTCTCTCCCCAAAAAAAGGATCCCTTTCACTGTGACCCTGCCCCTCTATTTATAGGCAAATATGGGCTGGACTTCCCAAATGGGCTGGATGGCCGAACACTCTAGCCCCAGTACAGTGGTTGCTGCATGCCGATCCTGATATGCCGAACGCTCTGATGCCGACCAGTCCTTCTATGCCGAACGATACGCTGGATGCGTGGGAAGTGCAGGATGATTGTCAATTGAGGCTGAACGTGTCTCTATCCGAAGCTCTTGAACGAAAAGTGCACGCTGGCCGAACGACATTGTCACCTTGAGTAGTTGTGCATACTGAATGTCTTCTGGATGCCAAGTACTCTCGTTGCCGAGTACTACGCCGAGTACCTTGGAGTGCCGAGTACTCCTGTTGTCGAGTACTACGCCGAGTACCAAGGAGTGCCGAGTACTCCTGTTGCCGAGTACTACGCCGAGTACCAAGGGATGCCGAACGCTCTTGTTGCCGAGTTCTCCTATCACCGAGTTCTAATGATGCCAAATGCTAGGGAGCTGAGCATTGGTTGTCGCCGAGTGCCAGTTGATGCCGAACACTACTTGACGCCGAGTCTCCTGGTCGCCGAGCATTACGGATGCCGAACGCTATGGATGCCGAGTCCCACTGGATGCCGTGCGCTTCGCCGAACACTCCAAGTGCTTCGCCGACCACTCCTAGATGCCAAGTGCTTCGCCGAACACTCCTGGATGCCAAGTGCTTCGCCGACCACTCCTGGATGCCAAGTGCTTCGCCGATCACTCCTGGATGCCATGTGCTTCGCCGATCACTCCTGGATGCCGGACACTTTCTTGTTGTCGGGTGCTACCTGATGCCGAGCACTAGTTGCCTGGTCAAATCTCCAGGAAACACTTGCCCCCCAAAGTGTATCATGTGACCGAACGTGATGCGCTTTGAATCTGGTTCAATTTCCCTTGATGATGCCTTCTCGAGAATGCCTGTGACGGAGGTGCGTGACGAGCGTGGTTTGGATGCCGAACGATACGTTCGAAGCCGGACAGCCCTCATGTGCCGAACGACACTTCGTTTTGATGCCGAACACTCTGGTATTGACCGGTTCTACCGAGTATACCCTTTTCAACTTCTACCTCCCTCTATATAACCAGGTCCTTCCCGTCCCTTCTCCTTTACCTTTTCATTTCTGTCACTCTTCCAAGATTCGCAATTTTCTCTAGCCGAACAGATTTACAACTTGAACATTCCTTCCTAAGCTCCTAACTGCAATCTAGGTACTGCTCCTCGTATAACTCGAATAGGTTTCAAATGAGATGGTCAAGTTTGTCATGTAAAAAGCTTTCGAGTAGGTTGCCCTCATTGCCGAACGATAATGCGAGGCAAGGAGGAAGGATTTGAGGTGTTTGCACATGTGGCTTTAGCTCCATCGCGCCGAACCAAAGTCAAAAAAGAAGGAAAAGGAAAACGTTGGAGGTGGTAAGGGTGTTGGATGGTGTTTCCTGGGGATTTGACCAGGCAAATATTACTCGGCAATAAGTGCTCGGCATCAGAGAGTGACCGGCATCAAGGAGCGTTCGGCGAAGCACTGTCCATCCAGGCGTGTTCGGCGAAGCAATTGACATCCATGAGTACTCGGCATAGTACTCGGCATCCATTAGTGTCCGACGTCCAGTAATGTTCGGCGTACAAGAGTACTCGGCGTCAAGGCTGCTCGGCATACAGGAGTACTCGGCATCCCATGGTGTTCGGCGAGGCACTTGACAACCAGAAGTGTTTGACGAGGCACCCAACATCCAACGAGTGCTCGGCAACAAGTGTGCTCGGCAACAAGACTGCTCGGCATACCAGAGTGCTCAGCAACGAGAGTGCTCGGCAACAAGTGTGCTCGGCAACAAGACTGCTCAGCATACCAGAGTGCTCAGCAACGAGAGCGCTCGGCGTCAAGACTGCTCGGCATACGAGACTGTTCGGCATACAGGAGTACTCGGCGTAGTACCCGGTGGGATTGGAAGTACTCGGCGTAAGGGCACTCGGTGTCTAGAAGAGCGTTCGGCTTCAACTGACTAACACCCTACACTTCCCAAACATCAACCACCTCGTTCGGCATAGACGGGACCGTTCGGCGTTAGAGCGTTCGGCACATCTGTGGTTCGGCATACAGCGCTCACTATACTCGGGCTGGAGTGTTCGGCCAACAGCCCACTTGGGAAGTCCAGCCCATCTTTGCCTATAAATAGAGGGGCAGGGTCACAGTGAAAGGGATCCTTTTTTGGAGAGAAAACACCGGGGAGACTCTGCCATTTTCAAGACTCATCTTCTCTACTTAACAACTTCATTCAAGCATTTGATTCACGAATTGTATTTGTAATCAACAATAAAGGAAATCAATAAAGTTTAACCTCAAAGTGGACGTAGGCAATTACGCTGAACCACTATGAATTTGGTGTTCTTACTTTCTGTATTTAGATTAGCACTGTCTTCTCTGTTTAATTTGATTTCATCACTTATATCTCTTCACAATCTTCTTCTACGAGGTTAGTGACCAATTTTGGTGCTAACACTTTGGTGCTTTCACCGAGAATCGAATTCTCAGACCTCAAGGATCTGCTTTGAAGCTACTGGATTGATCAAATCCCCCAAAGAAGATCCGACTTACTGATAGGACATCCGTTGATTCTACTCAGAGTTCATACCAATAACTCTACAATGGCAAGACCACGTACCAGGTCAGCTTCTCTTAATGCGGATGCCCGAGAGACTGCTAGCGTGCAACAAGCAGGACCTAGCAATCAACCAGCGATCCCGAGTGCAGGGATTGCCGCTCAAGAACAGACTCCAGTTGTCACTAGAGTGGAGTTCAATGACTTGATGAGAGAACTTAGGGAAAGCAGGAGACAACTAGGAGAACAGATGCAAGCTAATGCCAACCTGATGGCACAACTCACTCAACAGCAGCAACAGAATGCTGGGGGCAATCCAGCTGCTTATTCCTCATCTGACAGCTCTACTTCTTCTGATGAACCACCCAGGCGTAGACGCCACAAGACTGAAGCTGCAAGGGCGGATGCTGCTGTTCGAACAGCTGGAGACCGCGACCAAGCCAGAACTGGAAGCTTCAGAACCGGAGTACAGATGGAGGATGGAGCTCCAGATCATCAAAATGCTAACAATGTTGAGCCTCAAGACGCACGATTGGCAGATCGCCAGGAAAGGAGGCAGCAGCATGGGCAGGCGCGTAGAACTGACTCCAACCTCCCAGCTTCCATACAGGCACCCGATCTGACGGCCATGATCAGGCAACTGATGAAAGAAAATCAGGGCTTATCAAATGACGACTGGGGAGTGTCAAGAAGTCATACTCCGTTCACGGATGTTGTGCTGCAAGCGGCGTACCCCAAGAAGTTTAGCATGCCAACTATTCCTGCATACGAAGGAAAGACTGACCCCAGACAACATGTAATGAGGTATGAATGGATGATGGATTCAGCCAGAGCAAATGATGCCACCAAGTGTGGGTGCTTTCCGATTACTCTATCTGGGATCGCTACTATGTGGTTCACCCGACTTCCTCCGCGATCCGTATCAAGCTTCGAGGAGTTGGCAAAGAAGTTTATTGAGCAGTTCAGGATACACACTACACGCCCGAAGGACGTGATGTCTCTGTCAAGTGTAATCCAAAATCCCAGAGAGTCGCTGAAGGAGTACTTACAAAGATTCCACGTTGCGGCAACTGAAGTCAGTAATCCCAATGACCATGCGATTCTAATGGCTGTAATGAGAGGTGTAGATCCGAATTCTGAGTTTGGAGACTGGCTGGCAGGAAAACCTCCGGCTACGCTAGAGCGTTTCTACTCCAAGGCACACCAGTTCATAAGAAGAGAAGAAGCTAGGTGGGTACGACAAGATAAGGCACCGGGACCTGCCCAAGAGTCAATCAAGAGCAACATTGCTGTGAAGCAATCTGGAGACAATTCGGGAAAGGTCCAAGTCAATGTCCAGAGTAAGCCTGTGCAGCCCAAAGAATCCGGAGGAAGAAGTCAAGGAAAGAGGAAAGAAGCGGGAAAGTGGAAGTCGAGAATTCCTAGCTACAGCGAGTACACTCCGCTAAACGCCCCACTTGAGAACATTTACCTATCCACCTGCAATACTTTTCAGTACAGAAAACCACGTCCAAAAGAATCAACTGAAGAACAGAAGCGAACTGGGAAATATTGCCGCTTCCATGAAACTTATGGACACAACACGGAAGAATGCAGACACCTGCATGACGCTATCGAGAAATTGATCAGACAAAAGAAGTTGCAAGAATTTGTAAAGGATCCACAGGAAGGAGGACAAGGAACGTCCAACCCAGGTCGTGCACCAGCTCCACGTCATCCTGAGGAGCCTGCCCGGACTATTGGAAGACTGGTCATAAATACAATTATCGGTGGACCTCATCCCGCAGATAAGAACTGGCAAGAGATGGAACGATATGCAAGCTCCTTGCATCATGCAGATTTTGAGTGTTGTTCGAACGTGGAGGACGGGGCTCCTGCTAAGCAGCAGCGCGTGATGACAGACGATATTGTGTTCAGGAACAGAGACGCTGATCAGGTAGAGGCTCCGACCATCGATCCCATGGTCATATCTGCAACGATCGGACCAGCATATGTAAAAAGAATTTTGATTGATTGTGGAAGTTCAGTCAACATCATCTTCAAGAAGGCCTACGATCAGATGAAGCTAAAGACAAAAGACTTGAAACCATCCAAAGCTCGTATCCACGGCTTTAACGGCGCTGCGACTGATGCAGTAGGATATGTCGAGTTACCAGTTGAACTGGGACAAGGCGAGCGTCGGAGGGTACGAATTCTACCCTTTGTAGTTTTGGATGTGGACTCTCCGTATAATGTTTTCTTGGGTCGGCCGGCCCTGGCTAAATTTAGGGCGGCATTAGCCCCGTGGTGCTTGACTTTGAAGTTTCCGACTGACAAAGGAGTAGGCATTGTTCACGGTGACCAAGCAGCTGGTCGTTCTTGTTATGTGGCCGAGCTCCGAGAGGCCCACCGGAGGGAGGAAGGAAAGGTTGCGGACAATCCCGTCCGCATCCTCAATATGAATAATTGACAAGTAGTGCCCGAGCCCTGGCTCGGGCATAGTTCTCGGATCTACGGAGATATAGATCCGAGAGATGACGATGAGAAACCCAGGGAAGAGAAGGCGGCACCGGCTGAATTAACAATTGACATTTCAGTTAGCCGTGACGACCCTTCGCGAATACTGAAGATCGGATCACACTTAGGCCCCGCAATGACTGAAGACCTTAGCGACTTCCTCCGGGCAAATCTTGATGTTTTCGCCTGGACGCATTCTGATATGTGTGGGATTTCTCCCGCCATCACGAGTCATATGTTGAACATAGACCCGAAATACGTCCCAGTCAAGCAAAAAAGGAGAGGAATGGATCCGGAGAGATCCGCCGCTCTTGGAGAGGAGGTGGACAAACTCAAAGCAAATGGGTTCGTCCGCGATGCCCCCTACCCGGAGTGGGTCTCCAACCCCGTGCTAGTAAAGAAGGCGAATGGGAAATGGAGGACTTGCGTAGATTATTCCGACTTGAACAAAGCATGCCCTAAGGACAGTTTCCCGTTGCCTAGGATCGATCAGTTGGTCGATTCCACAGCAGGACACGAATTATTGTCATTCATGGATGCGTACTCAGGATACAACCAAATCCCAATACATATTCCGGACCAAGAACACACCAGCTTCGTTACAAATGTCGGGCTGTATTGCTATGTAGTGATGCCCTTTGGATTGAAGAATGCTGGAGCAACTTACCAACGTCTAGTGAATCGAATGTTCAAGGACCAGCTGGGCAAAACCATGGAAGTCTATGTGGATGACATGCTCGTGAAGTCATGACGGTCAAACGACCACATTCAAGACTTAGCTGAAATGTTTAACATACTTAGGTTTTATGGAATGAAGATCAACCCGCTGAAGTGCTCTTTCGGCGTTGCATCAGGGAAGTTTTTAGGATTCATCGTCAACGCTAGGGGAATCGAAGCCAACCCAGAAAAGATCCAAGCCATTCGAGATGTACAAGCGCCCAGGACTATAAAGCAGGTACAGAGCTTGAACGGAAAAGTAGCTGCGCTGAGTCGATTTATATCCAAGGCAACTGACAAGTGCATCCCGTTCTTTGACATAATAAAGAAAGGAAAGAGAAATTTTGAATGGACGTCTAGCTGCGAGGAAGCATTCCGGAATCTGGTAAGGCATCTGGAGAGCCCACCAATGCTATCTAAACCAGTTGACCATGAGATGCTGTACGTTTACTTGGCTATATCCCCTCATGCGATAAGCGCAGCTTTGGTTCGTGAGGAGGATCGAGTCCAGAAGCCGGTATATTATGTTAGTAAGCGTTTAACGGGGGCAGAGAAGAATTACCCTAAAATCGAGAAATTGGCTTATTGCTTGGTGATTGCATCACGCAAGCTGCGCCCATACTTTCAAGCGCATTCAATCGGTGTTTATACCGATCAACCCCTGAGGCAGGTACTTCAACGACCAGAAACTTCTGGAAGATTGCTAAAATGGAACATCGAGTTGAGCCAATTCGATATCGCGTACTTACCACGGAGAGCCATCCGAGGGCAAGCGTTAGCAGACTTCATCGCTGAGTTTACCATACCCATCAAACCGGACGATCACGACATCATTCCCCCCGTTCGATGGAAATTATACACTGACGGTGCATCAAACGACCGTTGCTCCGGCGTGGGCGTAGTTCTTATAACTCCGGAAAACCGATCAATCTGTTATGCCCTGAAGCTCGATTTCCCGGCTACGAACAACGAAGCTGAATATGAAGCACTGATCGCCGGCTTGAAGCTCATCAAAGAACTCGGGATCGAATCAGTCGAAATCTTTTGTGACTCGCAGTTGGTGGTTTACCAAGTACGAGGAGACTACCAAGCAAAAGGACGAAAGCTTGCTCCGTACCTCGTTCAGGTCCAAGAACTACTATCAAATCTTGAGCGTTATGACATTTCACATATCCCGCGAGAACAGAACAAAGAAGCCGACTTGTTGGCTAAGTTCGCAAGTACCGACGATGCTCAACAAATGGGATTGTATCCCGTTGAAGTCTTGCATGCCCCGAGCATAGACGAGATGAAAATCGATCGCGTGTTGGAAACAAAAATCGAGAAGGACTCGTGGATAACCCCATTCAAACTATACCTGACAACCGGGGCTTTACCAGAAAGAAGAAGCGAAAGACGACAGGTCCTTCGGAAGGCTGCGCGGTACGTAATGCAGGGTGGATCCATGTACCGAAAAGGATTCTCAGTCCCATTATTACGGTGCATCGCTCATGATGAAACAAAGCGAGTCTTGAGGGAAGTTCACGAAGGGGAATGTGGCGACCATACTGGGGGGCAAACGCTAGCAAAGAAGATCCTCCGCTATGGATATTACTGGCCCACCGTAAACCGGGATGCCGCGGACTACGCAAGAAAATGCGACAAGTGTCAAAGATATGCAAAAATCCCGAGGGCTCCATCAACGGAACTCACACAAATGATCAGTCCTTGGCCGTTTGCGATCTGGGGAATCAACATAATCGGCTCTTTGCCTCTATCCAAAGGTGGTGCGAAATACGCAATAGTTGCAGTCGACTATTTCACGAAATGGGCTGAGGCAGAACCTTTGGCCACTATCACCTCTAAGAAGGTCATTAACTTCGTTATACGAAACATTATATGCCGCTTTGGCCTTCCACGCACCATCATTACAGACAACGGAATGCAATGCGAAAGTAGGGAGTTCAAAGAGTTCTGTTTAAAGTACGGCATCGAGAAAAAGTTCGCCGCCGTTGCACACCCAAAAGCTAACGGACAAGTCGAGGCCGTTAACAAAATAATCAAGTCCATACTAAAGAAGCGTCTGGAGAAGGTTGGAGGCAAGTGGGTAGATGAACTCCCGACAGCATTATGGGCGTATAGAACTACCCACAAGTCCGCGACCGGCCACACTCCGTTCGCCTTGGCATACGGCTCTGAAGCCGTTATTCCCGTGGAACTTGAAGTTCCATCGCACCGAGTGACATACTATGACCCCAAAACGAACCAAAACCTCTTGATGGAATCACTGGACTGCATCGATGAAAAGCGGGAAGAAGCTGAATTAAGGGCGACAGCGCACAGACATCGAGTCAAGCGTTACTATAACGGCAGAGTCCGCCCAAGAATCTTTGATGTGGGTGATCTCGTTCTGAAACGAGTCTTCCCGGTACCATCACGCATGAACCCCAGCTGGGAAGGTCCATACGCCATTGAATGGAAGCTTGGAGAAGGAACATTCAAGCTAGCGACCGTTGATGGCGCGACACTCCCCCGAGCATGGAACAGTGAACATTTACGGCACTATTACATTTAGCATGTTTTCCTTTCTTGTTGTAGGCATTGTTATTTCCTGCATGTTTCCATTCAATAATGACTTAGTTTCCTTGTGAAAGTTGTAATCAAGCAATTCAGTTGATTTTCGTTAATAAAGGCTTGAAGCCATATTTTCTATGAAGTTTCTATATCTCTTAATTGGATGATAAATTACGTTATCATTCACAACATGCAGATTCGTACGAACGATTTCAAATCTCCGAATCCCCAAAGTGCGGAGCGGAGTACTCTAAGTCCCCAGAGCACGGACTAGAGTATAAACGATTTCAAATCTCCGAATCCCCAGAGTGCGGAGCGGAGTACTCTAAGTCCCCAGAGCGCGGACCAGCGTACGAACGATTTCAAATCTCCGAATCCCCAGAGTGCGGAGAGGAGTACTCTAAGTCCCCAGAGCGCGGACTAGAGTGTAAACGATTTTAAATCTCCGAATCCCCAGAGCGCGGATCGGAGTACTCTAAGTCCCCAGAGCGCGGACTAGAGTATAAACGATTCCAAATCTCCGAATCCCCAGAGCGCGGATCGGAGTACTCTAAGTCCCCAGAGCGCAGACTAGAGTACAAACGATTCCAAATCTCCGAATCCCCAGAGTGCGAATCGGAGTACTCTAAGTCCCCAGAGCACGGACTAGAGTATAAACGATTCCAAATCTCCGAATCCCCAGAGCGCGGATCGGAGTACTCTAAGTCCCCAGAGCGCGGACTAGAGTATAAACGATTTCAAATCTCCGAATCCCCAAAGCGCGGATCGGAGTACTCTAAGTCCTCAGAGCGCGGACTAGAGTATAAACGATTCCAAATCTCCGAATCCCCAAAGCGCGGATCGGAGTACTCTAAGTCCCCAGAGCGCGGACTAGAGTATAAACGGTTCCAAATCTCCGAATCCCCAGAGCGTGGATCAGAGTACTCTAAGTCCCCAGAGCGCGGACTAGAGCATAAACTATTTCAAGCCTCCAAGTCCCCGGGACATAGAGTCAACAAGAAGTCCAAGTACTCGAAAGATGTGGAACGAGAGGTACGCCATGTCCAAAAATGTTTGAACTGCACAAGAGTGGACCGGGAGATAATGCAACTCATAAGAACTTGAGTTATGGCTACAATTAGTCAGCAAACCAAATAAAGACAAGAGAATCATTCAAACAAAAAAGAAACTAAAACTTTATTCAATAAGTCCAAAGTGGGGATACATGATCACTCCTACAAAATTCAGACCTCTCTATACAAACTACAAATCATGGGAGATAAAAACAAGTACAAAACTTAATCAGGAAACTTGTTGAACAAGTGCATCGGTTATTTCTTTGACTTCTTCTTCTTGTCTGCCTTTGGTGTTTCCGACGACTCCTCTCCCTCACGTTTTTTCTTGGACTTTTTGCTTGCTAGAGAGACGGAGTCAGGAGTAGGAGACGGAACATCTAGCGGCTTGGACCTGCCCGGGAGAATGATTTTCAAAGGTCTGTTCCGCGGGTCAGTGAGTTCCAATACTTCAGATTCAACTTTTACTTTGACCTTTCTCTTCTCCTCGTCGGCGAAACGGTCCTTCATGCTCACCTCTGAAGTATGTTCAGAGGCGCCAGTGATTTTAACTTCGTCGCTTCCTTCGGCAGGAGACGAAGTATCAAGTTTGTCATCATCAAGCGCCCCGATCACTTGAGCGTCTGGACCGGGAGTTACCCCTGCGTGAGTACCGTCGCCTGTTTTCCCTGCTTCCTCCTTGGCGTCATCGCTCCTCGGAGTTAGCTCGGCGTCAGAACAACCTGCATGAAAATATAAGAAGTGGGCATTAGAACGAATGACCATTGCTGAAAAATGACGGGATCTCTTCGACTTTTAGGGAAAGAAGAATTTCCTACCAGGATCCGGTTGGCTATCGGTGGCGCGCGGGGTTTCACCCTCCAGGATAGGTGACAGCACATGAACGTCGAGCCCGGGATCTTCGGGATCATAACTGGCATGCTGCTCGAATGGATCAAGCGTCGACCGACCGGCCGATTGAGCAGCATAAGGAGCGGCGATGTGAGGAGTAGTAGTGTCGGCCTCTGACGGGCCAGCCTCGCCGTTCTTCTCTTTCGATGGGGAAGAGCCTTTACCATAAAGAGCCAATGCTGTGGATAAATCCGATGGCTCATTCCCCCTCAGGAACTCCTTCACCAATGCATCCTCGTCGATCTCTTCGGAGCCTGACTCGACTTTCTTGATCTTTATCAGAGTTTCCCATGCCTCAGCCAGGGATTCGTGGTAGCCGTCGCCCAAGAATGTTAAGTCGCGGTGCATAAGGACGCGAGCTCCATACTCGGCGATCAGCGGGTCAAACATACTCTTGACCTCTTCCCTGCCGGCCTCTGCGGCCGCCTCAAGGCGATAATCAAGCTCCTCCACAGCCATTCTTTTGCCCTCCTCACGGGCCTCATCCTTCATTTTCTCGACCCCGGCAAGTTCATTGTCAAGCTTTGTCTTCAGGAGTCGGGTAGCAACAATCTCATCACAATATCGCTGCGATTCTTCCTGAGCAGCTATTTTGTCTTCTTTCTCCTTGGAGAGTTGTTCTTTCAGCTCTTTGACTTGAGTAGCGAGCGCGTCCCTTTCTTTTTGGACAGAGTCTTTTTCTAGGGCAAGGGCGCCGCTGCGCTGAACTGCTTCGTCAAGCTCCTTTTTGTGAGCCACCTCTAAGCGAGTAACTGCCTCAGCAGTATCTTTTGCGCCTTGTTCAGCGGCTTCTAGCTTTGACTTATAAGAGGCGAGCTCTTCGTCTTGGAGTTTGATGATTTTCTTATAGCTGTCAGCCTCCAGATTCAGACGGTCAATCTCGTGTTGACGCTCGACAGATACTTCCGAGATCTTCTCCACCAAGTGCACGAATGCGTCATGTTGAACATAGACGTCATTGTTGCAGGCGATGGCACTTTGCTTCACGTGCCCAGGAATGTGATGGATGGCTGGGAGGAATTTCAAGCCATCAAAACAGATTTTCGAAAACTTGGCCTTAAGGTCGACCATCTTTTCCGCAACAGTTGGGTCCACGGCAGGAATAGGAGGAGGAGGCTTAGAAAATTCCGTTCTTTTACGCTGCTCTCGAACTTGCCTCGTACTCGATGAACTGGAATGTTGTTCTCGAGCAGCATCAGACTGATAACCCTTCTGCAAAGACTTCTCTTTATCCGGCTCAGTTGGAGGAGGAAGATCGCGGGACTGGGAAGATTGAGAGTGTGCTTTCTTGCGGTGAGACGACTCGCGCGGACGATTGTCCCTATCTTCATAATCACCTCGGTCTCGGCGTCTGCCTGAATCGAAATCCCGTCCGGAGTGATGGAATATAGAAGACCCCTGAAGGCGATCAAGTCCGTGTGAGCGGCCCATATCACCTGCAAAGAAGGGAGATAACAACGAGTTAAGGAGAATTCACGAATTAAAAAGACTTGAAGTATATTATGGAATGCGCATGTGCGTGTGTGTCCTAAGTGTTCCCCCCGACGGACCCGTTCGTTTATCTTTGCTAATCGAAGTATTGTCTCCTTGAGCCGGGAGTTGAACTCCTACATTGCCTCTAGCGGGCGAAGAGAATTTGAGAGCTTCAGGATCATCGAACCCGTAATTAAGTATGTCTTCGGGAATAGAAAGGTTCGATAGACCTCTCAAGGAACTTTCCAGATGCTGCGAAGAAGCCTCTTTCTCAGGAGGGGTAGGCGTAACTTTTGAGGTGCCACCAACTTTCTCCTTTTGAACCGTGTATTTCAACTTCTTCTTTCCCTTCGAAGGGGAGGATGATGTCTCAATATCCTGAACTTCGATTGCCGGATTCCAAGCGGGACCCACGTTCTCGCCCTGAGTTTCGGGGGCATCATCCTCTTTGCGCTCGCCTTCTTCATGCGTGTCGGGAGCGCGACGCGACGACGGTCCGGCAAGTTTTTTCCCTTTACCAGATGGAGGTTTGGGAATTGTAACACCTTCTGGAAGGCTGATCCGACGACCAGGGGCTAGCAAGCCGAACCCCGACAGCGATTCATTTGAAATGATAGCTCGGATATCTCGATCCTCGGCCGGAAGAGCTCTAATCGCATCGACAGCATCAGAATATCCTCGGCCTTCCGGGCGTGGGCTGATACCTGAAAAGATGAAACGGAAAGTTAGGAAAGACATGCTCGAGTTAAATACGAATAGTAACTCGGCAGAGAGACTTACTGCCTTCAACCCATCTCCTAGCGAAACCGGAAGGGCAGCGCACATAGAACCATTCCTGTTTGTACAGGGCGAATTTGCTACAGGCCCTTGTCAAGATCTGGCAATTGTGGTATGGCTCGAGGAACATGAAGGAAGGGCTATCTTTCCGTCTCTTGAACATGTAAATGTATCGGATATCACCGGGGGTTGGAGGTCTGGAGAAGACGACCATGAAAAGTAAATAAGTCCCATATAGAAACGCATGGCCATTCGGGTGCAGCTGCGACGGAGCTATGTCTATATACTGCAGCACATCCCAGAGAAATAAATTGAATGGAGGCACGCTGTCCATCCAACACATGAACTTGTTGCAGGCTGTGTACCCGACTGGGGGCAGATGAGGGCGGTCGTGTCTCGAAGGAACTAACACGTCAACAAAGGGAATCCCGTGAATGGGACATATCCGTCGCAGAGCGGCCTCGTTGATCTTCGAGGCTTGAGAATCGATCGGATTGTCCAGTAAGATGGTTGACTCCAGAGCATCGGGCGCCAAGTTATGAGCGGGAGAGATTGACGGGTTAGAAGAATCAGCGGCTCCTTGCCTTGCTGACGGCCCAGGTCTGTCAGATATGGTGGCAGAACTAGATTTTCTCGACATCCCGAATAAATAATGAACCTGGCTAAATGCTTGAGAAAGCTATACTTGAAAAACGTTGAACGTTAGAATTAGCAACATGAATTTTCCCCCCCACGTGGTGTGTGAACTAGTGCAAGCAATTGTGTATAGACAATAAGAATGTTTTAAAGATATAATAATTAGCTTCGTATCATCGCCTTCGAAGACCGTCATCGCTGACCGTCTCAAAAAGCCCGCCTTGAGGTGATTACAGTTCCAGATTCAAAAGACATATGATTTCTAAAGTAACCGGCCTAAGTGTAGTATGACATTTATACTGTTCGGCATTTAAGTAATGTTCGGCATTCAAGATTATTCGTCCTAAGTATAGTGTTCGGCTGTGTTTGGCTCGGTTTAAAGAGTGTTCGGCAATTGTATTGTTCGGCATGTCAAGTGTTCGGCAATTGCATTGTTCGGCATGTCAAGTGTTCGGCAATTGTATTGTTCGGCATGTCAAGTGTTCGGCAATTGTATTGTTCGGCATGTCAAGTGTTCGGCAATTGTATTGTTCGGCATGTCAAGTGTTCGACAATTGTATTGTTCGGCATGTCAATTGATCGGCATTTAAGCAATGTTCGGCATGTCGACTGTTCGGTCTGGGTTATCATTCGGCTAAAAGTGGCTCTCCACCACGATGTCAACTTCACCCTACACCATCTCTGTCTGCGCCGAACGTCAGGGACAGATCGCTCGGCGAAGACTACACCGTTCAGCATCCCATCTTTCTTTTCCCTCCATTCTTGTTCGGCGCAAAGGAGCTAGCCCTAACTAGACAACTCCAAGCATGCGAGCCATTTCTGCTCGACGCTTATTATACGATCATGGAAAGGTCACGTTTCCCATGAAAACAACCTAAGTCTTGTGTTGAAGTAATCTAAATCACAGAAGAATTGATACCTAATTCGACGATCGAAGTTGAGAATGGATTATATAGGCTTTATATCTGGTAGGATGAGGAGAGTTGAAAGTCTCTAAGGAATGGCTGAAAAGAAGGCGTAAAGGGAAAAGGGACGGTGAGGACCTGGTTATATAGAGGGAGGTAGAAGTTGAAGAGGCTATACCCGGTAGAACCGGTCAACACCGAAGGGTTCGGCATCGTAGCAGTATGACGTTCGACACACGAGGTATGTTCGGCTTCGAGCGTATCGTTCGGCATCTAAATCTCGTTCGTCTTGCACCTCCTTCGCTAGCACTCTCGAGAAGGTACCTCCGAGGTAGATTGTACCAGATTCAAAGCGCATCACGTTCGGCCACGCAATACACTTTGGGGGGCAAGTGTTTCCTGGGGATTTGACCAGGCAACTAGTACTCGGCAATAAGTGCTCGGCATCAGAGAGTGACCGGCATCAAGGAGCGTTCGGCGAAGCACTGTCCATCCAGGCGTGTTCGGCGAAGCAACTGACATCCATGAGTACTCGGCATAGTACTCGGCATCCATTAGTGTCCGGCGTCCAGTAATGTTCGGCGTACAAGAGTACTCGGCGTCAAGGCTGCTCGGCATACAGGAATACTCGGCATCCCATGGTGTTCGGCAAGGCACTTGACAACCAGGAGTGTTCGACGAGGCACCCAACATCCAACGAGTGCTCGGCAACAAGTGTGCTCGGCAACAAGACTGCTCGGCATACCAGAGTGCTCAGCAACGAGAGTGCTCGGCAACAAGTGTGCTCGGCAACAAGACTGCTCGGCATACCAGAGTGCTCAGCAACGAGAGCGCTCGGCGTCAAGACTGCTCGGCATACGAGACTGTTCGGCATACAGGAGTACTCGGCGTAGTACCCGGTGGGATTGGAAGTACTCGGCGTAAGGGCACTCGGCTCTAAAAGAGCGTTCGGCTTCAACTGACTAACACCCTACACTTCCCAAACATCAACCACCTCGTTCGGCATAGACGGGACCGTTCGGCGTCAGAGCGTTCGGCACATCTGTGGTTCGGCATACAGCGCTCACTATACTCGGGCTGGAGTGTTCGGCCAACAGCCCACTTGGGAAGTCCAGCCCATCTTTGCCTATAAATAGAGGGGCAGGGTCATAGTGAAAGGGATCCTTTTTTGGAGAGAAAACACCGGGGAGACTCTGCCATTTTCAAGACTCATCTTCTCTACTTAACAACTTCATTCAAGCATTTGATTCATGAATTGTATTTGTAATCAACTATAAAGGAAATCAATAAAGTTTAACCTCAAAGTGGACGTAGGCAATTACGCTGAACCACTATAAATTTGGTGTTCTTACTTTCTGTATTTAGATTAGCACTGTCTTCTCTGTTTAATTTGATTTCATCACTTATATCTCTTCACAATCTTCTTCTACGAGGTTAGTGACCAATTTTGGTGCTAACAGATGGCATAGCTATGGTTCGGCGTATGTTGTCATGCGCCGAATGATAGAGGCTACCGAATAGTATTTCGTCTGAATAAACTAAGGCCGAACACTCGCTAAAATGCCGAACAACAACTTAGCCGAACGAACCAAAGCCGAATAATAACTCAGCTGAACAAAACCCAAGCCGAACATTCTTAGATGCCGAATAGTATCGAGGCCGAACAATACGATTGCCGAACAGAACTTAGACCGAGCAAAACAAAGCCGAACACTATACCTAGGCCGAACAATCTGAATGCCGAACAGGACTTTTAACTGGACAATGACTTAACCGAACGAGGCCTTTAGCCGAACACAGACTTAGCCGAACAAGGCCTTTAGCCGAACACTGTGGCATGTCGAACAAACATACATGCCGACCTATACTTAGGATGAACAATACAATTGTTGAACAACATTCAAATGTCGAACAGTATAAATGTCAAACTACACTTAGGCCGGTTACTTTATAAATCATATGTTTTCTGAATCTGGAACTGTAATCACCACCAGGCAGGCTCTTTGAGACGGTCAGCGATGACGATCTTCGAAGGCCACGATTCGAAGCTCATTTTTATATCTTTGAAATCTTTAGATTCTTATCGCTTGTACACAATTGCTTGCACTAGTTCACACACCACGTGGGGGGAAAACTCGTGTTGTTAATTCTAACGTTCAACGTTTTTTAAGTATAGTTTTCTCAAACACTTAGCCAGGTTCGTTATTTATTGGGGATGTCGAGAAAATCTAGCTCTGCCACCATATCCGACAGGCCTGGGCCGTCATCAAGGCAAGGAGCCGCTGATACTTCTAATCCGTCGACTTCTCCTGCTCATAACTTGGCACCTGATGCTCTGGAGGCAACCATCCTACTAGACAATCCGATCGATTCACAAGCCTCGAAGATCAACGAAGCTGCTCTGCGACGGATATGCTCCATTCATGGGATTCCTTTTGCCGACGTGTTAGTTCCTTCGAGACACGATCGTCCTCATCTGCCCCCAGTCGGGTACACTACCTGCAACAAGTTCATGTGTTGGATGGGCAGCGTGCCTCCATTCAATTTATTTCTCCGGGATGTACTGCAGTATATAGACATAGCTCCATCGCAGCTGCACCCGAACGGCCATGCATTTCTATATGGGACTTACTTACTTTTCATGGCTGTCTTCTCCAGACCTCCAACCGCCGGTGATATCAGATACATTTATATGTTCAAGAGACGGAAAGACAGTCCTTCCTTTATGTTCCTCGAGCCATACCACAAATGCCAGATCTTGACAGGGGCATGTAGTAAATTCGCCCTGTACAAACAGGAATGGTTCTATGTGCGCTGCCCTTCTGGTTTCGCTAGGAGATGGGTTGAAGGCAGTAAGTCTCTCTGCTGAGTCACTGTTCGTATTTAATCGGAGTCATGCTTTTCCTAACTCTTCATTTCACCTTTTCAGGTATCAACCCGCGTCCGGAAGGCCGAGGATATTCTGAGGCTGTTGAAGCCATTAGAGCTCTTCCTACTGAGGATCGAGACATCCGGACTATCATTTCAAATGAATCACTGTCGGGGTTTGGCTTGCTGGCCCCTGGTTGTCGGATTATCCTTCCAGAAGGTGTCACCATTCCCAAACCTCCATCCGGTAAAGGGAAAAAACAGGCCGGATCGTCGTCGCGCCGCACTCCCGATACGCACGGAGAAGGTGAGCGCAGAGAAGATGATGTTCCTGAGACTCAAGGCGAGAACGTGGGTCCCGCTTGGAATCCGGCAATCGAAGTTCAGGATATTGAGACGTCATCCTCCCCTTCGAAGGGAAAGAAGAAGTTAAAATATACAGATCAAAAAGAGAAAGTTGGTGGCACTTCAAAAGTTACGCCTATCCCGCCTGAGAAAGAGGCTTCCTTACAGCATCTGGAAAGTTCTCTGAGGGGTCTGTCCAACCTGTCCATTCCCGATGATTTACTTAATTACGGGTTCGATGATCCTGAAGCTCTCAAATTTTCTTCGCCCGCGAGAGGAAATGCAGGAGTTCAACTCCCGGCCCAAGGAGACACCACTCCGATTAGCAAAGATAAATGAACGGGTCCGTCGGGGGGAACACTAGGACACACACGCACATGCGCATTCCATAATATACTTCAAGTCTTTTTTCTTATCTCGTGAATTTTCCTTAACTCGTTGTTATCTCCATTCTTTGCAGGTGATATGGGGCGTTCTCACAGTCTCGATCGCCTTCAGGGCTCTTTTGTATTTCATCACTCTGGATGGGATTCTGGTTCAGGCAGACGCAGGGACAGAGCCGATTATGAAGATAGGGACAATCATCCTCGCGAGTCGTCTCACCGCAAGAAGGCACACTCTCAATCTTCCCAGTCCCGTGATCTTCCTCCTCCAATTGAGCCGGATAGAGAGAAGTCTTTACAAAAGGGTTATCAATCTGATGCTCCTCGAGAACAACACTCCAGTTCATCAAGTACAAGGCAAGTTCGAGAGCAACGGAAAAGAGCGGAATTCTCAAAGCCTCCTCCTCCTACTCCTGCGGTGGACCCAACTGTTGCGGAAAAGATGGTCGATCTTAAGGCCAAGTTTCCAAAAATTTGCTTCGATGGTCTGAAGTTCCTCCCGGCCATTCATCATATTCCCGGGCATGTGAAGCAGAGTGCCATTGCCTGCAATAACGACGTTTATGTTCAACATGACGCGTTTGTGCACTTGGTGGAGAAGATCTCGGAAGTATCCGTTGAGCGTCAACACGAGATTGATCGTCTGAATCTGGAGGCTGGCAGCGATAAGAAAATCATCAAACTCCAAGACGAAGAGCTTGCTTCGTATAAGTCGAAGCTGGAAGCCGCTGAACAAAGCGCAAAAGATACTGCTGAGGCAGTTACTCGTTTAGAGGCGGCTCACAAAAAAGAGCTTGACGAAGCAGTCCAGCGCAGCGGTGCCCTCGCCCTAGAAAAAGACTCTGTCCAAAAGGAAAGGGACGCGCTCTCCACCCAAGTCAAAGAGCTGAAAGAATTACTCTCCAAGGAGAATGAGGATAAGGTAGCTGCTCAAGAAGAATCACAACGATACTGTGATAAGATCGTTGCTACCCGACTCCTGAAAACAAAGCTCGATGACGAACTCGCTGGGGTTGAGAAAATGAAGGATGAGGCCCGTGGGGAGGGCAAAAAAGAGGTTGCAGAGGAGATTGATTCTCGCCTCGAGGCGGCCGCGGAAGCCGGCAGGGAAGAGGTCAAAAACATGTTTGACCCGTTGATTGCTGAATATGGAGCCGCGTCCTTATGCATCGCGACTTAACATTCTTGGGCGACGGCTACCTTGAGTCCCTAGCTGAGGCCTGGGAAACTTTGATAAGGATCAGGAAGATCGAGTCAGGCTCCGAAGAGGTTGATGAGGAGGCCTTGGTGAAAGAGTTCCTTAGGGGGAATGAGCCATCGAATTTATCCGCAGCATTGGCACTTTACAGCAAAGGCTCTCCCCTTCTGAAAGAGAAAAATGATGAAGCTGGCCCGTCTGAGGCCAATATTACTGCTCTTCATACTACTGCTCAATCCGCTGCTCAATCGGCCGGTCGGCCGACACTTGATCCATTCAAGCAGCATGTTGGTTATGACCCCGAAGCCCCCGGGCTCGGTGCTCATGTGCTATCACCTATCCTGGAGGGTGAAACCCCACGCGCCACCGATAGCCAACCGGAACCTGGTAGGAAATTCTTCTTTCTCTAGAAGTTGAAAGATCCTGTCTTTTTTCAGCAGTGGCTACTCGTTCTAACGCTCATTCTTTATGTTTTCGTGCAGGTTGTTCTGACGCTGAGCAAACTCCGAGGAGCAATGACGCCAAGGAGGAGGCAGGGAAAACAAGCGATGTTGTCCACGTGGGAGTACTCCCTGGTCCCGATACTCAGGTGATCGGGGCGCTGGATGATGATAAGCTCGACACTTCATCTCCTGCCGAAGGGGATGATGAAATTGAAATCACCGGCGCCTCTGAGCATACTTCACAGACAAGCATGAAGGACCGCCTCGCCGCAGAGGAGAAGAAAAAGGTCGAGGTCAAGATTGAACCTGGAATCCTGGAACTTACCGACCCGCGGAACAGACCTTTGAAAATCATCCTCCCGGGCAGGTCCAAACCACTAGATGTTCCGTCTCCTACTCCTGACTCCGCTTCCTTAGCAAGCAAGAAGTCCAAGAAAAAGCGTGAGGGAGAGGAGTCATCGGAAAAGACAAAGGAAGACAAGAAGAAGAAATCGAAGAAATATTCGATACACTCGTTCAACGAGCTTCTTGCTTAAGTCTTGTAATTGCTTTTAACTTCCGTAGCTTGTAGTTTGTATAGACAGGTCTGAATTTTGTAGGAGTGATCATGTAACCCCATTTTGGACTTATCGAATAAAGTTTTTAGTTTCTTTTTTGTTTGAATGATTCTCTTGTCTTTCTTTGATTTGCTGGCTAATTGTAGCCATAACTCGAGTTCTCATGAGTTGCATTATCTCCCGGTCCATTCTCGTGTTGTTCAGACATTTTTAGACATGGCGTGCTTCTCGTACCACATCCCTCGAGTACTTGGACTTTTCGTTGACTCTATGCTCCGGGAACTCAGAGATTTGAAATTGTTTATACACTAGTCCGCTCTCCGGGGACTTAGAGTACTCCGCTTCGCACTCTGGGGATTCGGAGATTTGGAATCGTTTATACTCCAGTCCGCTATCTGGGGACTTAGAGTACTCTGCTCCGCACTCTAGGGATTCGGAGATTTGAAGTCGTTTATACTCTGGTCCGCGCTCCGGGGACTTAGAGTACTCCGCTCCGCGCTCTGGGGATTCGGAGATTTGGAATCGTTTATACTCTAGTCCGCGCTCCGGGGACTTAGAGTACTCCGCTCCGCACTCTGGGGATTCGGAGATTTGAAGTCGTTTATACTCTAGTCCGCGCTCCGGGGACTTAGAGTACTCCGCTCCGCGCTCTGGGGATTCGGAGATTTGGAATCGTTTATACTCTAGTCCGCTCTCCGGGGACTTAGAGTACTCCGCTCCGCACTCTGGGGATTTGGAGATTTGGAATCGTTTATACTCCAGTCCGCTATCTGGGGACTTAGAGTACTCCGCTCCGCACTCTGGGGATTCGAAGATTTGGAATCGTTTATACTCCAGTCCGCTATCTGGGGACTTAGAGTACTCCGCTCCGCACTCTGGGGATTCGGAGATTTGAAGTCGTTTATACTCTGGTCCGCGCTCCGGGGACTTAGAGTACTCCGCTCCGCGCTCTGGGGATTCGGAGATTTGGAATCGTTTATACTCTAGTCCGCGCTCCGGGGACTTAGAGTACTCCGCTCCGGGCTCTGGGGATTCGGAGATTTGAAGTCGTTTATACTCTAGTCCGCGCTCCGGGGACTTAGAGTACTCCGCTCCGCGCTCTGGGGATTCGGAGATTTGGAATCGTTTATACTCTAGTCCGCTCTCCGGGGACTTAGAGTACTCCGCTCCGCACTCTGGGGATTCGGAGATTTGGAATCGTTTATACTCCAGTCCGCTATCTGGGGACTTAGAGTACTCCGCTCCGCACTCTGGGGATTCGGAGATTTGAAGTTGTTTATACTCTAGTCCGCGCTCCGGGGACTTAGAGTACTCCGCTCCGCGCTCTGGGGATTCGGAGATTTGGAATCGTTTATACTCTAGTCCGCTCTCCGGGGACTTAGAGTACTCCGCTCCGCACTCTGGGGATTCAGAGATTTGGAATCGTTTATACTCCAGTCCGCTATTTGGGGACTTAGAGTACTCCGCTCCGCACTCTGGGGATTCAGAGATTTGAAGTCGTTTATACTCTGGTCCGCGCTCCGGGGACTTAGAGTACTCCGCTCCGCGCTCTGGGGATTCGGAGATTTGGAATAGTTTGCACGAGTCTGTGCGTCATACAGGATAATGTAATTTGCCACCCAATTATGAGATATAGAAACGTTAGTGATTCATAGAAAATACGACTTCAAGCCTTTATTAATGAAAATCAACCAAACTGTTCGATTACAACTTTTGAAAGGAAACTAAGTTATGACTGAATGGAAATAACAGTGCCTAAAACAAGAAGGAAAACATGCTAAATGTAATAGTGTCGCAAATGTTCACTGTTCCATGCTCGGGGGAGTGTCGTGCCATCAACGGTCGCTAGCTTGAATGTTCCTTCTCCAAGCTTCCGTTCAATGGCGTACGGACCTTCCTAGTTGGGATTCATGCGTGATGGTACCGGGAAGACTCGTTTCAGAACGAGATCACCCACATCAAAGATTCTTGGGCGGACTCTGCCGTCGTAGTAACGCTTGACTCGATGTCTGTGCGCTGACGCCCTTAATTCAGCTTCTTCACGCTTTTCGTCGATGCAGTCCAGTGATTCCAGCAAGAGGTTTTGGTTCGTCTTGGGATCATAGTATGTCACTCGGTGCGATGGAACTTCAAGTTCCACGGGTATAACGGCTTCAGAGTCGTATGCCAAGGCGAATGGAGTGTGGCCGGTCGCGGACTTGTGGGTAGTTCTATACGCCCATAATGCTGTCGGGAGTTCATCTACCCACTTGCCTCCAACCTTCTCCAGACGCTTCTTCAGTATGGACTTGATTATTTTGTTGACGGCCTCGACTTGCCCGTTAGCTTTCGGGTGTGCCACGGCGGCGAACTTCTTCTCGATGCCATACTTTAAACAGAACTCTTTGAACTCTCTGCTTTCAAATTGCGTCCCGTTGTCCGTAATGATGGTGCGTGGAAGGCCAAAGCGGCATATAATGTTTCGTACAACGAAGTTAATGACCTTCTTAGAGGTGATTGTGGCCAAAGGTTCTGCCTCAGCCCATTTTGTGAAATAATCGACTGCAACTATCGCATATTTCGCGCCACCTTTGGATATAGGCAAAGAGCCGATTATGTCGATTCCCCAAATCGCAAATGGCCAGGGACTAATCATTTGTGTGAGTTCCATTGATGGAGCCCTCGGGATTTTCGCATATCTTTGACACTTGTCGCATTTTCTTGCGTAGTCCGCGGCGTCCCGGTTTACGGTGGGCCAGTAATATCCATAGCAGAGGATCTTCTTTGCTAGCGTTTGCCCCCCAGTATGGTCGCCACATTCCCCTTCGTGAACCTCTCTTAAGACCCGCTTTGTCTCGTCATGAGCAATGCATCGCAATAATGGGACTGAGAATCCTTTTCGGTACATCGACCCATCCTGCATTACGTATCGCGCGGCCTTTCGAAGGACCTGCCGTCTTTCGCTTCTTTTTTCTGGTAAAGCCCCGGTCGTTAGGTACAGTTTGAATGGGGTTATCCACGATTCCTTCTCGATTTCTGTTTCCAACACGCGATCGACTTTCATCCCGTCTATGCTTGGGGCATGCAAGACTTCGACGGGATACAATCCCATTTGCTGCGCATCGCCGGTACTTGCAAACTTAGCCAATAAGTCGGCTTCTTTGTTCTGTTCGCGCGGGATATGTGAAATGTCATAACGCTCAAGATTTGATAGTAGCTCTTGGACTTGAACAAGGTACGGAGCGAGCTTTCGTCCCTTTGCTTGGTAGTCTCCCCGTACTTGGTAAACTACCAGCTGTGAGTCACAAAAGATTTCGACTGACTCGATCCCGAGTTCCCTGATGAGCTTCAAGCCAGCGATCAGTGCTTCATATTCGGCTTCGTTATTTGTAGCCAGGAAATCGAGCTTCAGGGCATAACAGATTGATCGGTTTTCCAGAGTTATAAGAACTACGCCCGCGCTGGAGCAACGGTCGTTTGATGCACCGTCAGTCTATAATTTCCATCGAACGGGGGGAATGATGTCGTGGTCATCCGGTTTGATGGGTATGGTAAACTCGGCGATGAAATCTGCTAATGCTTGCCCTCGGATGGCTCTCCGCGGTAAGTATGCGACATCAAACTGGCTCAACTCGATGTTCCATCTTAGCAATCTTCCAGAAGTTTTCGGCCGTTGGAGTTCCTGCCTCAGGGGTTGATAGGTATAAACACCGATTGAATGTGCTTGAAAGTATGGGCGCAGCTTACGTGATGCAATCACCAAGCAATAAGCCAATTTCTCGATTTTAGGGTAATTCCTCTCTGCCCTTGTTAAACGCTTGCTAACATAATACACCGGCTTCTAGACTCGATCCTCCTCACAAACCAAAGCCGCACTTATCGCATGTGGGGATACAGCCAAGTATACGTACAACATTTCGTGGTCAACTGGTTTTGATAGCATTGGTGGACTCTCCAGATGCCTCACCAGATTCCGGAATGCTTCCTCACAACTAGACGTCCATTCAAAATTTCTCTTCCCTTTATTTATTATATCGAAGAATGTGATGCACTTGTCAGTTGCCCTGGATATAAATTGACTTAGCGCAGCTACTTTTCCGTTCAAGCTCTGTACTTGCTTTATGGTCCTGGGCACTTGCACATCTCGAATAGCTTGGATCTTTTCTGGGTTGGCTTCGATTCCCCTAGCATTGACGATGAACCCCAAAAACTTCCCTGATGCAACGCCAAAGGAACACTTCAAAGGGTTGATCTTCATCCCATAAAACCTGAGTATGTCGAACATTTCAGCCAAGTCTCGAATGTGGTCGTTTGACCGTCATGACTTCACGAGCATGTCATCCACATAGACTTCCATCATTCTACCCAGCTGGTCCTTGAACATTCGATTCACTAAACGCTGGTAAGTTGCTCCTGCATTCTTCAATCCAAAGGGCATCACTACATAGCAATACAGTCCAACATTTGTAACGAAGCTGGTGTGTTCTTGGTCCGGAATATGCATCGGGATTTGGTTGTACCCTGAGTACGCGTCCATGAATGACAGCAGCTCGTGTCCTGCGGTGGAGTCGACCAACTGATCGATCCTAGGCAACGGGACACTGTCCTTAGGGCACGCTTTGTTCAAGTCGGAATAATCTACGCAAGTCCTCCATTTCCCATTCGCCTTTTTTACGAGCACGGGGTTGGATACCCATTCAGGGTAAAGGGCATCGCGGACGAACCCATTTGCTTTGAGTTTGTCCACCTCCTCTCCAAGAGCGGCGGATCTCTCCGGATCCATTCCTCTCCTTTTTTGTTTAACTGGGCCGTATTTTGGGTCTATGTTCAACATATGACTCGTGATGGCGGGAGAAATCCCACACATATCAGAATGCGTCCAGGCGAAAACATCAAGATTCGCCCGGAGGAAGTCGCTAAGGTCTTCAGTCATCGCGGGACCAAGCAGTGATCCGATTTTCAGAATTCGTGAAGGGTCGTCACGGCTAACTGAGATGTCAATTGTTAATTCAGCCGGTGCCGCCTTCTCTTCCCTGGGTTTCTCATCGTCGTCTCTCAGATCTATATCTCCGAAGATCCGAGAACTATGCCCGAGCCAGGGCTCGGGCACTACTTGTCAATTATCCGCATTAAGGATGCGGACGGGATTGTCCGCAACCTTTCCCTTCTCCCTCCGATGGGCTTCTCGGAGCTCAGCCACATAACAGGAACGACCAACTGCTTGATCGCCATGAACAATACCTACTCCTTTGTCAGTCGGGAACTTCAAAGTTAAACACCAAGGGGCTAACGCTGCCCTAAACTCAGCCAGGGTTGGCCGGCCCAAGAAAACGTTATATGGAGAATCCACATCCAAAACTACGAAGGGTAGAATCCGCACCCTCCGACGCTCGCCTTGTCCCAGTTCAACTGGTAACTCAACGTACCCCACGGCGTCGGTTGTCGCGCCGTTAAAGCCGTGTATACGAGCCTTGGACGGTTTCAGGTCTTTTGTTTCCAGTTTCATTTGGTCGTAAGCCTTCTTGAAGATGATGTTGACTGAGCTCCCGCAATCAATCAGAATTCTTTTTACATATGTTGGTCTGATCGTTGCAGATATGACCATGGGATCGATGGTCGAAGCCTCTATCTGATCAACGTCTCTACTTCTGAACATAATATCGTCTGTCATTACGCGCTGCTGCTTAGCAGGGGCCCCGTCCTCCATGTTCGAACAGCACTCAAAATCGGCATGCTTCAGGGAACTTGCATATCGCTCCATCTCTTGCCAATTCTTATCCGCGGGGTGAGGTCCGCCGATAATTGTATTTATGACTAGTCTACCTACGGTTCGGGCAGGCTCCTCGGGATGACGCGGAGCTGGTGCACGACCTGGGTTGGACGTTCCCTGTCCTCCTTCTTGTGGATCCTTCACAAATTCTTGCAATTTCTTCTGCCTGATCAACTTTTCAATAACGTCGTGTAGGTGTCTGCACTCCTCCGTATTGTGCCCATAAGTCTCATGGAAGCGACAATATTTCCCGGTCCACTTCTGTTCCTTGGTTGATTCTTTCAGACGTGGCTTTCTGTATTGAAATGTATTGCAGGTGGATAAGTAAATGTTCTCAAGCGGTGCGTTCAGCGGAGTATACTCGCTGTAGCTTGGGATTCTCGACTTTCATTTCCCCGCTTCTCTCTTTTTCCCTTGACTCCTTCCGCCGGACTCCTTGGGTTGCCCAGGCTTGTTCTGGACATTGACTTGGACCTTTCCCGAGCTGTCTCCAGACTGCTTCACAGCAACGTTGCTCTTTATTGACTCTTGGACAGGTCCTGGCGCCTTATCTCGTCGTACCCACCTAGCTTCCTCTCTTCTTATGAACTAGTGTGCCTTTGAGTAGAAACGCTCTAGTGTAGCCGGAGGTTTTCCTGCTAGCCAGTCCCCAAACTCAGAGTCTGGATCCACACCTCTCATTACAGCCATCAGAATTGCATGGTCATTGGGATTACTGACTTCAGTTGCTGCTACGTGGAATCTTTGTAAATATTCCTTCAACGACTCCCCGGGATTTTGGATTACACTCGACAGAGACATCACGTCCTTTGGGCGCGTAGTGTGTATCCTGAACTGCTCAATAAACTTCTTTGCCAACTCCTCGAAATTTGATACGGATCGCGGAGGAAGTCGGGTGAACCACATAGTAGCGATCCCAGATAGAGTAATCGGAAAGCACCTACACTTGGTGGCATCATCGCTCTAGTTGAATCCATCATCCATTCGTACCTCATGACATGCTGTCTGGGGTCAGTCCTCCCTTCATACGCAGGGATAGTAGGCATACTAAACTTCCTGGGGTACGCCGCTTGCAACACAACATCCGTGAACGGAGTATGACTTCTTGACACTCCCCAATCATCATTCGATAACCCCTGATTTTCCTTCATCAACTGCCTGATCATGGCTGTCAGATCTGGTGTCTGTATGGAAGGCAGAAGGATAGTGTCTGTTCTGCGCGCCTGTCCATGCTGATGCCTCCTCTCTTGGCGGTCTGCCAATCGTGCGTCTTGAGGTTTGACATCGTTAGCATTTTGATGATCCGGGCCTCTATCCTCCGTCTATACCCCGGTCCTGAAGTTTCCAGCTCTTGCTTGGTCACGGTCTCCAGTTGTTTGAACAGCAGCTTCTGCTCGTGCAGCGTCAGTCTTGCGGCGTCTGCGCCTGGGAGGTTCATCAGAGGAAGTTGAGCTGTCAGATGAAGAGTAAGGAGCGGGATTGCCCCCAGCACTCTGTTGCTGCTGTTGAGTGAGTTGTGCCATCAGGTTGGCGTTAGCTTGCATCTGCTCTCCTAGTTGTCTCCTGCTTTCCCTGAGTTCTCTCATCAAGTCATTGAACTCTATTCTGGTGACAACTGGAGTCTGTTCTTGAGCGGCAATTCCTGCACTCGGAATCGCTGGTTGATTGCTAGGTCCTGCTTGTTGCACACTAGCAGTTTCGTGGGCATCCGCATTATGAGAAGCTGACCTGGTACGTGGTCTTGCCATTGTAGAGTTATCGTTATGAACTCTGAGTAGAATCAACGGATGTCCTATCAGTGAGTCGGATCTTCTTTGGGGGATTTGTTCAATCCAGTAGCTTCAAAGCAGATCCTTGAGGTCTGAGAATTCAATTCTCAGTGAAAGCACCAAAGTGTTAGCACCAAAATTGGTCACTAACCTCGTAGAGAAAGATTGTGTAGAGATATAAGTGATGAAAGTAAATTAAACAGAGAAGACAATGCTAATCTAACTGCAGAAAGTAAGAACACCAAATTTATAGTGGTTCAGCGTAATTGCCTACGTCCACTTTGAGGTTAAACTTTATTGATCTTCTTTATAGTTGATTACAAATACAATTCGTGAATCAAATGCTTGCATGAAGTTGTTTAAGTAGAGAAGATGAGTCTCGAAAATGGCAGAGTCTCCCCAGTGTTCTCTCCCCAAAAAAAGGATCCCTTTCACTGTGACCCTGCCCCTCTATTTATAGGCAAATATGGGCTGGACTTCCCAAATGGGCTGGATGGCCGAACACTCTAGCCCCAGTACAGTGGTTGCTGCATGACGATCCTGGTATGCCGAACGCTCTGATGCCGAACAGTCCTTCTATGCCGAACGATACGCTGGATGCGTGGGAAGTGCAGGATGATTGTCAGTTGAGGCCGAACGTGCCTCTATCCGAAGCTCTTGAATGAAAAGTGCACGCTGGCCGAACGACATTGTCACCTTGAGTAGTTGTGCATACTGAATGTCTTCTGGATGCCAAGTACTCTCGTTGCCGAGTACTACACCGAGTACCTTGGAGTGCCGAGTACTCCTGTTGCCGAGTACTACGCCGAGTACCAAGGAGTGCCGAGTACTCCTGTTGCCGAGTACTACGCCGAGTACCAAGGGATGCCGAACGCTCTTGTTGCAGAGTTCTCCTATTACCGAGTTCTAATGATGCCGAACGCTAGGGAGCTGAGCATTGGTTGTCGCCGAGTGCCAGTTGACGCCGAACACTACTTGACGCCGAGTCTCCTGGTCGCCGAGCATTACGGATGCCGAACGCTATGGATGCCGAGTCCCACTGGATGTCGTGCGCTTCGCCGAACACTCCTGGATGCCAAGTGCTTCGCCGACCACTCCTGGATGCCAAGTGCTTCGCCGATCACTCCTGGATGCCATGTGCTTCGCCGATCACTCCTGGATGCCGGACACTTTCTTGTTGCCGGGTGCTACCTGATGCCGAGCACTAGTTGCCTGGTCAAATCTCCAGGAAACATATTGCTACTATTGTTATAATCAGTTTGATTGCAGGATTTTGGTTTGCAAAAGATATGATTTTAAAAGGATATTAGTGAGGGGAAACCCATTCCACTAAGCATCGTGGTCTCATTTAATATCAGTAAACCGAGATGTAATAGAATTATTCACACTGGGCTTTATGTCTGACTCGAAGTTTATGTTTTCCCTTTAAACTCTCGGGTGCTCAAAATTAAATTTGATTAGATGGAGAGCTAAGGACTTTTCAGGTTTAGTAGGTTGGACGAATAAGCTTCCGAAGACATGCAGGAGGAAAAGCTAGCTATGTAGGAGTTATTTAGTATTATTCCGCTGTGATGTACTTATGACTGATATGTCTATCTATCTGGTACTCTGATCATCCAAGGGGGCATCCTCATATGTCGCTCTTGGCTTAATTTGTAATAATTATATTTGATTAGTACTTGGGAATCGTTTTGGGATTATGTAATTGAATACGAAATATTAATTTGAAATGTAATCAGAAAAGCTGTTTTTGAAATGTGTGTTTATTTTATTTCATATTCATGTACTTTTGATATTATGGATACCATTACTATTACCGTATTTTGTCATCGGAAGTTAATACTATAGATGACTGCAGCATCTGTAGCACTTAGCTTAGGGCCTCAAAATAGGAAATGTTACAACTTGGTATCAGAGCATAAGTTTATGAAAACTTGAAAGAAATTTTAAACTTAAAATGATTTTTTGAAAACATAATCCTAAAGAATTAGGGAAAAAATTGGGTATGGGATAACGCTATAGTATCGTACTTGTATTTGCTATATATAAGTATACGCTTTATCTCTATTCTTCCATCTCTCTTAGGCTATTCTTCTATATCTTACAAAGACTCGAATGTAGATTTTAAGGAAGTAAGATATGGATGTTAGGAGTGGAAGAGTTAACCTTGGTGGAGGAAGCACCATAACCAATGGAAATGCTAAACCAAACACTAGAAGGAATCCAAGTCAGGCACAAGCTACTAATGTGGGTGCTGCAGCGCCCCAAGTTGATATAGGAGCTATGTATCAGTTCTTCGTCAACATGATTCAAGCTGGAGCTGCTGGGGGATTAGTCGGAGGAAATGCTGGAGAATGAAATCAGGAAGCTTCGATGGTCAATAATTATGCAGTACTAAGCAGAGACTATGCTAGGCTTGGAGGGAAGCCGTTTATCCGCACTGAGGACACAATTAAAATGGAGAATTGGTTGCTTCATTGCGAGAGGATTTTTGCTGATTTGGGACTCAATAATGAGCAGAAAAGGAGATTGGCATCTAGACAGTTGCAAGGAGCAGCACTGTACTAGTGGAACAGCGTTACTATAGAAGTAGCTGAAGAGGCTATGACTTAGGCAAAATTCAGAAGGAGGTTTGAGGAAAGATTCATGTCGGAGATCGCCAAGTCAACTCTGCTCAGGAAGTTTGCTGAGTTGGTGCAGGGAGACATGACAGTGCTTGAGTATGCTACCAGATTTGAGGAATTATCGAGATACGAATATGCTACGTTTGATATAGTTATCAAAAGGAATGAGAAGTTCATCCGTGGATTGAGACCCGAGCTTGCTAAAGCAACTTTACCACACATTAGGGATCTGTACGATGTAGTTGTTGAGATAGATTTGAGGAATGAGGAGATGCTCACTTTCTCTAATGGTAACAAAATTAGTGGAAACTCAAGGTGGGCAGAACCAGAAGAGAAAGTTTTTCCATAAGAAGGGAGCCCAAAAGAGTGGAGCTGCCAAGAAAGGAAAGGCAAAAGTTATCTCCTACAAGTGTGATAATAAAAGGCATTTCGCTAATGAATGTCGCTTAGGATATGGAAAGAAAGTGATCGGGAAGAAGAATATCAAATGCTTCAACTGTAATTAGATTGGACGTTATAAGAACCAGTGCAAAGAACCAGCCAAGGATGGAAAGGGCAAAGTGTTTGCATTGGAACAAGCTACCTCGAGACCAACAACATAGGAGAAAGGGAAAGCTATGTTGGGAGGTATGCTTTTGATTCAGGGTGTGTCAGTTAGAGTTCTATTTGATACTGGTGCATCGCATTCTTTTATATCTCATTATTTGGTAGATAAACTTAAAGAACCTTCATACCTAGTTACATCCTTAAGGGTTGCGAATCCGATAGGAGAGTAGGCGACTCTTGGGATGAGATGTGACCACTTAGAGTTTGTGTTCTTAGGTCATGTATTTTCTTGCAGTTTGCATATGGTTGATTTCATAGGTTTCGGGATTATTTTGGGTATAGATTGGTTAAGTAAGTACGATGCTAGGATATTTTTCCCTGATAGGAAGATATCACTTAGACACCTTAGTTGTGATGATCGGATTATATACTCCATAGAAAACCCTAGTTTTTAGGTTAATGCTTTGTTGGGTGTTATGGACGAAGAAGACAAGTTGAATGGAGTCTTCGTTGTTAGAGAATTCGCAGATGTCTTTGAGCTTATGATATGACTACCACCGAAACGAGCCATTGAGTTTCAGATAGATTTAGTACTAGGAGTTGAACGTGTTAGTAGACCGCCAAGTAGAATGACACCCACCGAGATGAAGGAGCTAAAGGTGAAATTGGTGGATTTAGAAGGTAAGAATTTTATCAGACCAAGCAGTTTGCCTTGGGGAGCAGCCGCAGTATTTGTTAAGAAACTGGACGGATCATTGAGGTTGTGTATCAATTATCGTAAGCTGAATGAGAAGACGATAAAGAACCGATATCCGTTACCTAGGATTGACGATTTGTTCAACTAGTTAAGTGGAGCCAAAATATTTTCTCAATTGGATTTGGAAATAGAGTTCCATCAACTTAGAGTAGCAGAGGATAGTATTCCTTTAATGGCGTTTAGGACTATATAGGGATCATATGAATTGTTAATGATGTCGTTTGGTCTAACTAATACGCCAGCATTCTTTGTGGACTTGATGAATAGAATCTTCTGAGAGCATCTGGACGGATTTGTATTAGTATTCATAGATGACATATTGATATATTCCAAGGATGAAAGAGATCATGAAGTTCATCTCAGGATAGTGCTTGAGATACCGAGACAGCATCGGTTGAAGGCAAAGTTTTCAAAGTGTCACTTTTGGAAGAAGGAAGTGAAGTTTCCTGGTCATGTAGTCTCGAAGAAAGGATTATCAGTAGAACCGGCTAAGATTTGGTAGTGAATAATTGGAAGAGACCCGAGACAGTGACTGAGATAAAGAGTTTTCTTGGGTTAGCTGGCTACTACCAAAGATTCATTAATGATTTCTCATGGATAGCCGCACCAATGACTAAGCTAAATCAGAAAGATGTGAAGTTTGTTTGGACTGATAAGTGTGAGGACACATTCCAGAAACTAAAACATTTATTTATTAATGCACCTGTTTTAGTTGTTCCAGAGGGGAATCAGGACTTATTGGTATACACATATGCATGTGGAACATGATAAGGAGCTATGTTAATTAGAGAGGTAAAGTGATTGCCTATGCTTCTCGTTAGCTCAGACCACATGAAGTTAGATATCCAACTCATGATTTGGAATTAGCTGCGGTAATTTTTGCATTGAAGGTGTGGAAACATTACCTTTTGGGAGAAAGATTCGATTTGTTTACGGATCATAAGTCACTAAGATATTTATTCTCTCAAAAGGAGTTGAATATGAGATAGCAGAGATGGTTAGAGTTCATAGTTGCATACGACTTTGGTATTGAGTACACACCAAGAAAAGGAAATAAGGTTGCAGATGAACTTAGCAGAAAACATCAGAATGCAATATTGGCAATGATAGCTGAGTGGAAAGATTTAGAAGCATTGACTACATGTGGGGTACGATAGAGATCTGAGGCTAGTTCTAGTCGAGAAACTGCCATGTTATCATGTTTAGAAGTTCGATCGATGATGATCGAAAGGATTACTTCTAAGTAGGGAGAAAACCCATTATTTGCTGAACAGATCAGAAAGTTAAGGAATGGAATAGAGAGCGATGACTTGAAAGGTTTCAATCTTGACCAGAATGGGTGGTTGAGAAAGAAAGGACGACTATGTATTCCAAATGTGGGGAACATTAGGAAGGAAGTTCTTAGAGAATGCCATCTATCGAATTTCATAATTCATCTGGGAGGAACTAAAATATATCAAGATATGAAGAGAAGTTTCTTCCGGGAAGGTATAAAGAGAGATGTAGGCTTATGGCTGAAGCAGTGTTTAAACTGTCAAAAGGTAAAAGATGAACATCAGAAACCGAGTGGGTTACTCCAGTCTTTGAATGTTCTAGTCTGGAAATGGGATTCTATCTCAATGGATTTCATAGATGGGTTACCATGGTCAAATAGAGGAAATGAGAGTATCTGGGTTATAGTGGACAGGTTGACTAAGGGTGCACGCTTTATAACCGTTAAGTCGACCAGGACAACACTAGATTTAGCTAAGTTATTCATGAAGAATATAATTAGACTGCATGGAATTCCCAGTAGTATAGTAAGTGATAGAGATTCCTTATTCACTAGTGAATTCTGGAAGAGGCTATAGGATACTTTAGGTACCAAGCTCAACATAAGTATCGCTTACCATCCGCAGGCAGATGGGCAAATAGAGAGAGTTAATAAAGTCCTAGAGGATTTGTTAAGAGCTTGCGTGCTAGATTTCGGAGGATCATGAGAAGACCATCTACACTTAGTCGAGTATTCATATAACAACAGTTATCAAACTAGTATAGGGATGGCACCGTTTGAAGCTTTGTATGGAAGACCATTCATATCTCCCATTTGTTGTTTAGAGACTAGGGGTAGATTAATTCTTGGCCCGGATTTGGTTAGAGAAGCTACAGAGAAGGTTGAGTTTATTTGGGCTAGAATGAAGGAGACTTAATCTAGGCAGAAGAGTTATGCTGATAAGAGACGAAAAAAATTAGAGTTCTCAGCTGGAGATCACATTTTCGTCAAAGTATCACCAATGAAAGGAGTGATCGGATTTGGAAAATCAGGAAAATCGGCATCGAGATTCGTTGCACCATTTCCTATTATAGAAAGGATCGGGAAACTCGCGTAAAAGATAGAGTTACCGAATAGTTTGGTAGGAGTCCACAATGTTTTTCATATTTCTCATCTAAGGAAGTGTATTCGAGATCCAGAGACTACTATCACACCAACTGTGTTAGAGGATCTAGTAGTGGAACCGGATATGACTATAGTTAGAAAACCAGTTCGTATAGTTGCAAGAGATGAGAAAAGGCTAAGGAACAAGACAGTCAAATTAGTCAAAGTCCGGTGAAATGACGATGAGAGTAACTGTACTTGGAAAACCGAGAGCAGGATTAGAGATACTTATCCTGACATGTTTGACGGTATGTTTTACCTTTATGTTTGATTGTTGTGGGTACCTTATCATAATTTTAAGGGCGAAATTCTTTAAGAAGGGGATCTGTAATGACCCTAATTTTGACTTACATTATTTAGAACATTAAATTGGATAAATTAAATGAAATAATTTTGATAGTTAAGGGATTGAGATTTGTTAATTAAAAAGGAGTTGTGCCTTAATGAATGTATTAGTAAAAGAGAATTAAAAAAGTAAGTAGGAGGAATACGATAAGAGTAAAATGGGAATAACCTTTGTTTTTATACCCAAAACCCTTCTATTCTTCATTCCTCATTCATTTTAACTTTCACAAACAAAACTAAAACCCTGAAGAACTCGGTCAGCCACCATTAAGAGGATTCAAGGAGAAGAAAAGCTAGGATTCAAGTAGAAAGCTTAAGCAAATCAATCTAAAGGCAAATCTCAACCTTCTTAACACAAAGCCAGGGTGAATAATTAGTTTACATCTCTATTTTTTATGAATGATTTTGGTTTAAAGGTAAACCTATTTTCTTTTGCAACTTATATGCCATGTTATAGTGATTAAAGATTTTATGCTTTAAGTTAATGATTTATAGAGATTTAATAAGAACTTTATGATATGTTTGGATTAGAAAATCTATCAAATGACATCCAAGTGAGTTGCGTTTTTGATATATGGTCAAAAACATTATTTTAGAAGTGGGTTTCAAGTTTCATAATTTTCTAAGTGATTGTGGATTTATTATGATTTTTCTACGAGAGAAAAATAATTAATTTTGGGTTTAAATTATTTAAGGCAATTAAATAATGTTTTCGGTTCTGAAATTTATATATGTCAGAAACCATATATAAAGCGAATTATTGTGTTTTTTAGGGATTTTTCCTAAGTGTTTTACTATGGTTATTTTATTATTTAAGCTTGAGGACTTAAATGTTTGATTAAGGAGAAGGGCTTATTTGCTTAAAATGTTTCAATTGTTAAATGCTGAATTCAGCAGCCTTTTTTGGAAGAATTTTGGTAAAGAATTGGCAACCGATAATATTTTGGCAAATTATGCAAGTTAGGTGAAAAGGAATTACTTTAAAAAGCATAAAATCAGTTTTATTTCGAATCACAACTTTGCCACTTCCATTGCTTGTTTCCATCACCATACACCGTAAACCTTTCGCACTCATTCGAAAACAATGCACATGGTATCAAGCAATTGGTACGTAGTGTATTGGAGAAAGGCGGAAGGAAAATACAGTGTCGAAAGTATGCTTTCGAAAGGGCTGAAACCACTTTTATTAGCTTTCGAATCCATTAACTTTCCATTGTATTTAAAAGAAGCTTTCGAAAGGGTTGCCGCCTTTGAACCCCTTCGATACCCTAACTGCTGCATTTATACCTTTCGCATTAATTAAAGGTCGCTTTTCTTTATAACCTTAAACTAATGTATTCAAAAGGAAGGCTTTCGTCTTCCTAATATTGAAGCCGCCTTCCCAATGCTTTCGAAAAGGGTGTCTTAGCCGCTTTTACTAATAGTTTCGTAGGCAATGGTTTCGAAAGGGTAGTTTCGAAGTTGCTCACTTCCCCAATTCTTAAGATCAATGCTTCCGAAAGTGATGATTTTGCTTATGTTCTCTTTGACCCTATAGTTATATTAAATGTTGAACCCAATGATTTCGAAAGAAATACTTTTAAATAGTTTTGAAGCTATGTTTCCACAAATTCTTACTTGAACCCAATGCTTTCGAGAAGCAAGTTTTTAAGTGTTTCTAAAGGAAAGTTTTTCTAATGCTTTCGAAAGATATGTTTAATGGTTTCGAAAGAGGATGTCTAAGGTTTTAAGCAATGATTTAGAAGGTGTTGTTTTGGCTTTATAGCCTAAAATTTTTTTTGTTAAAAAGGAGCTTTAACTTATTTCAAAGGGATATAAATCCCATTGATTTAGATTTCATCAACAGTGTTTTGTGTAAAGCATATTCCATGGCATGATATTATGAGTAAAGAAAAGAGCATATTTTCCTTGTTAAAGTATGATTCAAAAGGGGTTAAATCAATTTAAAAGAAATGCTTTCAAGGAAAATTGAATAGGGTAGTTAACCCTAAGTGTATGACTCAAATATTAGAAGACAAGATGGGACTGGTATGGGGTCGCGCCCTATACTTTAGCTAGTAGCCCCTAGCTAATATAAGTCCAAAATTCCAGTGTATAGAGCTTTGTCACAGGTAAAACTAAAACGATGTTACATACAGAAAGGAATACACAAAGCAGAGATAGGTTATTGGTAAGCTTGCAAAACCATTAGGATCAATTGATCTTTGGAGAAGTAAGTTAAGGACAGATCGTCTAGTATTGTATCTAATGGAAATTAGAATATTTGTTATGTCAGGTAGGCCCGAGTCAGCCAGTGGTTAATAGTCAGCCTGATAAATCTATATTGTTCGGACAGATAGTCCATTGATTACCTGATTTATATGCATATATGTTATTGCTATTGTTGTTATAATCAGTTTGATTGTAGGATTTTGTTTACAAAAGATATGATTTTAAAAGGATATTAGTGAGGGGAAACCTATTTCGCTAAGCGCCATGGTCTCACTTAATATCAATAAACCAAGATGTAATAGAATTATTCACACCAGGATTTATGTCTGACTCGAAGTTTATGTTTTCCCGCTTATACTCTCTAGTGCTCAAAATTAAATTTAAGTAGATAGAGTGTTAAGGACTTTTCAGGTTTAGTAGGTTGGATGAATAAGCTTCTAAAGACATGTAGGAGGCAAAGCTAGCCATGTATGAATTATTTAGTATTGTTTCTGCTGTGACATATTTATGACTGATATGTCTATCTATCTAGTACTCTGATCATCCAAAGAGGCATCTTCATATGTCACTCTTTGCGTAATTTGTAATAATTATATTTGATCAGAACCTGGGAATCGTTTTGGAATTATGTAATTGAATATGACATATTGATTTGAAATGTAATCAGAAAAGCTGTTTTTGGAATCTGTGTTGATTTTATTTCATATTCATGTGCTTCTGATATCATGCATACCATTAACATTACCGTATTTTGTCATCGAAAGTTAATACTATATATGACTGCAACATCTGAAGCACTTAGCTTCGGGCCTCAAAATGGGGATGTTACACTTAACTTCCCAAAATCATACAATGAAATTAAAATGAAACTGTAAGGTGCAAGAATCAAATGAATAGGAATCAAAAGGACAATCACACATATATACATACATGGTATGTATGTATATACATGGAAGTTCAAAAATCCACTAACTCAAACATGAACTAATAAAGCAGCAACCAAAGTTTTCACCATCACAACACATATATCTCAAAACATTTATGTACATGACCAAAACATGTTGGTCAGTGCACTTCAGCCAAGTTTTGTTCGTTGTCACATAAACACCCAAATCATCATGGGAAAATCAAGTCGAGATCAATACAAAATCGAAAGGAGGGTAGAAATCGAAAGGGAATCAGATGGCCAAGCAAATACTTTGAAATTCTAATCTCAACGTATATATGAAAATATAGAAATTAATTCCTATATAAAGAACCCAATTCATCACTGGCAGGATAATCGAATTCGAACAATATAAATCAAAACAGGAAAAAATCATACCAATATTAATCGAAGAACAATCAACAAGGAGTCGCAACCATCAATAACTATGAAATCGAAGCACACAATCAATAAGGAATGAAAGGAGCAAGGCGATTCAAAGGGGTTGAAATCTTAATTTCAGAAGACGCTCGATTTTTCCAAACGACGAAGATTTGAGAGGGAAACAAAAATATAAAGGGGTAAACAAAAAAAAGCGGCCACGAAAAAATTAAGAGGGAAAAGATGGAGAAAAAACTAAAAAAATTGATAACTTAAATCAAACGACGTATAAAATGTTGTCTGAATAACAAGCATGTATATAGAGATTTCATGGGCTATCCAGACAACAGATGAAAGATTTCACGAGCTATACACACAACAGATGAATTTTCCATGCGTTGTGTGAAAAAGTAGGACAACGGGAAATTTACCTTATGTTGTGTGATCACTGTTGTCTGATTCACTTTGTGGCATAGTGCTTGTTTCAGAGTCCAAATGATGGATCGGTGGAGAAGTAGAGTTGCCGATTCCAAATGCTCATGGAGATCGATAGAGAATGCATGGAATCAACAAAATAAAACTTGAAATAGGCCGTTGGCATCATCACTAGCATGTATATGAAGTGGAGGAAAGTTTGGACCAAACTTCGTCGATCGGTATCGATCCAACACATGTTGGCTTTTCATCCTTCGTTTCTTTGATTTGTTTTGTTCTCACCACTTGGCCATGTTCGTACTTGGTTTCTGGACTTCTGGGTTATCTCTTCAGGCTTCCTGCCTTGATAGTTTTCATGTTCGATTCATCCAGTCTATTCGAATATTACCTGATCAAAAGACGGGAAAGCATAAAGAGTTCTTTGGACCTTTCCTCTTCATCCCTTTATATGTTTTCTTATAATATTCAATCATTTTCAATCTATAATTTATCTCCATGTTTGAATCTAAAACACAATATTTTTTATCAATAGAATCAATAACAATAGTGGAACATGCTCAAAATCTTCAATCTCTCGATTAAGTAAAGAATTACTATCGACCCTAATTTTCATTCTTCTTTCCTTATGGAATTGTACTTGATGCATTATATTGTTCAAAAGATTTTCACTTTTATCATTTAAGCTTGATTTATGTCTAATTTTTGGTTTCGTTAAAAAGAAGGATTTAAACAAAAAAACTAAATTGGAGCTTCGTAAAGTCATTACTGAGCATGTCATGACGATTTAATTCTTAATTTTTTCAGTAAATTAATTTACTTCCGTTTTTCCACCGTCCATTTTCATTTTGAGTCTAATGAATGATAGATCAGGTTTGAACTTGGATAATGTCAGCATAAAAGGAAATAAGCTCTTCTTTTTTCTTTTTTGCATAACAATGAATTTACAACCAAAAAAATATACGTACATAATGAAGTTATGAAATTTGATAAAGGGTCAATGGTAAGCCAATTTTTAATTTACTTTTCTCCTATATTTTAATTTGATGCAACATAATGTTGATCATTGTGTAGTTGATTTAAACTTTCAGCTTTAACAATTATAGCTTAATTTAGGTTATATTATTTCATTTAGTAGTGTGGTTTTAACAAGTGAAAGAAAAATTACAGCTTTGTAAAATCATCAATGAATATATCAAAATTTCATCCTCCTTATCTCTCTCCCTTCCATCCCACTTTGGCTTCTCTTTTTGTTTTTTTTGTTTTCGTCTCCTTTTTAGATCTATATCCTATCCCTTACTTTGACTTCCTGCCCCAACCTTTTATTCACTGACTTTCACTTTACTACGCCATATTGCCCTTCTCGATTCCGAAATTCCCGAACCATTTCTAGATCTGGATCTGGCGCTTACTTCTGCACATCATCCAAGGTTCGCCTTGGCTTCAGAGCATGTTCCTACTTCGCAATGGATGACCTTTAGTCACGTTCGTGGGTTTGCTCTTCAGCCCATGTGTTGCTGGTGGGTGTTGGTAGTTTTTGCTTTGTTTTCTTTTCGACGATAAAGGTCTAAGCTTGTTACTTTCTAGTCTAATTATTTTGAGTGTGTTCTTTTCACTGCTGCTGTGAGCCTGTTGGTGCTCTGACCTTGCCTTGTTTCATTCTCATCGACCAATCATTGCATGTTTATATGGAATTCATTTGAAGCTCATGAAACTTATGTCTAATAGACATGAGTTAAGTAAAACTTGGAATAATCAATTGCGCTCTATTATGGAGAAGCGTTTAAGGGATTTATACCTTGAAGATATTCAATGGAAAGTTACTAGATCTACTATTGATGTTTATGAAGTTCAATCAACTCAATCTTATCGTGCCGATTTGAGTGTTCGGCGATGTAATTGTAACTTATGATGGATTAATGAGTTTCTATGTGCTCATGCTGTTGAATGTATTATTGCTTTTGATTTAGATGTTTATTCCTATATTGAGGATTGTTTCAAAGTGTCTTTTTTCAAGCATCTTATTCTCATTCCGATTCATCTACTTGTTAATTTTCAAATGAAGGATGTTTACCTGAAGATGTTGAAGTTCATCCTCCTAAGAGAAGATGTGGTGCAGGCAGCCCTCCTCCTACTTAACGGATTAAGTTAGCTGATGAGGTGAATAAGTACAAACGTTGTAGTTTGTGTAAGAAATTGGGTCATAACAAAAGATCTTATTTGTTAAGAAATAAAGTGTTTATACATTATTGGCTTTTTCTATTAATGTAATTTCATGCTTTGTTTTGTTGAATTAAATGTTTTATTTTGTTATTTTACTTACTTTTTTTGTTAGCAGTGTAATTTTCTTTTATTGTTTAGTAACATTCTAATGTTTATTTGGTTAGTAGTGCAATCTAATATTTGTTTAGCGACAGTCCGAGAATTAACAATCTGGCAAATATTTATCAAGCTAATATTGATAGTGATTAATTTAGTAGTTTATGTTTGCTAGTTATACATATGTAATGAATGTATAGATATATATACACATTCATTATAATATATTTTTAGTTGTTTTTGAAGAAGTTCGGTTAATCATTCTTATAATTATGTTAAAAATAGTTATATTTTTGTACTTGATTGTGATGTCTATTTTGTTACCTTTTACATCCATAAATATATGATTATGTTGTATAACTTTTTAGATTTTACATTCACATGATTCTTATTACATTCTACATCAACCAAATGTCCGCCGGTAAATATTTCTCAGTAAAATGTTTGCCTGGCAAATATTTGTTTTTTCTTTCATGATCGTATTGCTTAATTGTTGTTATTTTGTATACATGATTAGGTTTGGAATTAACTAATATTCAGTTGGCTTTTTCATCCATACATACATGATTAGGTTTGGCATTCGGTTGGCTTTTGCATCCGTAGGTACCTGATTAGGTTTTGACATTTGGCTAGCTTTTATGTCCATATGTACTCGATTAGGTTTGGCATTCAGCTAGTTTTTGCAATCCATTGTATTCTTGGTTAAACAATGCATCTTGGCTATAAATTGTTTTTCATATGTACCCGATTAGGTTTGGCAGTTGATTGGTTTTTGCATCCATACATACCCGATTAGGTTCGGTATTCGGTTAGCTTTTGCTTCCATATATACCCGCTTAGGTTTGGCATTCGGTTTTTTTTTGCATTTATATGTACCCAATTAGGTTTGGCATTTGGCTATTTTTTAGTTCCACGTGTACTCGATTAGGTTAGGAATTCAGTTGGCTTTTGCATTACATGGTTTACCCGGTTAAATAATGTATCTTGGGTATAGACCAGTTTTCATATATACTCGACTAGGTTTGGCATTCCGTTGGTTTTTGCATCCATACGTACCCAATTAGATTTGGCATTCGGCTAGCTTTTGCGTCCATATGTGCCCGATTAGGTTTGACATTCGTCTAGTTTTGCATTCCATAGTATGCTCGATTAAACAATGTATTTTGGCTATAGATTGTTTTTCATATGTACCAATTAGGTTTGGCATTTGGTTGGTTTTTGCATCCATACGTACCCGATTAGGTTTGGTATTTGGCTAGGTTTTGCTTTCATATGCACCCGATTAGGTTTGACATTCGATTGGCTTTTGCATTCCATGGTATGCTTGGTTGAACAATGTATCTTTGGTATATATTAGTTTTCATCTGTACCCGATTAGTTTTGGCATTCGTTTAGCTTTTGCATCCATATGTACCCGATTATATTTGACATTCGCCTAGCTTTTACGTCCATATGTACCCGGTTAAGTTTGGTGTTTGGCTAGTTTTTGCATTCCATTATATGCTCGGTTAAATAATGTATTTTGGTTATATATTGATTTTCGCATGTACCAGATTAGGTTTGGCATTCAGTTGGTTTTTGCATCCATATGTACTCGATTAAGTTTTGCATTTGGCTAGCTTTTGCTTACATATGTCCCGATTAGGTTTGGCATTCTGGTGGCTTTTACATTCCATGGTATGCTCGGTTAAACAATGTATCTTGGGTATAGAACAGTTTTCTTCTGTACCCGATTAGGTTTGACATTGGTTGGCTTTTGCATCCATACATACCTGATTAGGTTTGGCATTCGATTGGCTTTTACATCCATACATACCCGATTAGGTTTGGCATTCGGTTAGCTTGTGCATCCATATTTACCTAATTAGGTTTGGTATTCGCTTGGTTTTTGCATTCCATTATATGCTCGGCTAACAATATATCTCGATTATATATCCTTAATCGAGCCTATAACCGGGCATATGACCGAGCTCATGATCGAGTTAAACCGAGCCAATAGTTGAGCTCATGACCGAGTCCACTATCGATCCCATGAACCGAGCCCATTACCGAGCCCATGATCGAGCACATAGCCGAGCCCATGACCGAGTTCATGACTGAGTCAATGACTGAGCCCATAACCGATCCCATGACTAAGCCCTTTATCAAGCCCATAACCGAGCGCATAACCGAACCCATGACTGAGCCCATGACCGAGCCCATGATGGAGCCCATGACCTGGCTCATAGCCGAGCCCATAACTGAGCGCATAACCGAACCCGTAATTGATTAGGTTTGGCATTCAATTCGCATTTGCATCCATACGTACCCAATTAGGTTTGGTGTTTGGTTGGCTTTTGCTTCCATACTTACCTAATTAAGTTTGGCATTTGGTTGGCATTCGGTTAGCTTTTGTACCCATACATACTCGATTAAGTTGTGCTTCTATTTTGCTTTTACATTTGGTAGTTTGTTTGGTTAAACATATATCATAATTATTCAATTTTTCTTAGAAATTCGATTAGAGTATGTACTTGATTATGTTATAGTGTTAGCTATAACCTTGGTTAATCAATATTATAATGTTTAATGTCATTACTTCTATTGCTAGTGTAATTGTTATCTGGTAAATATTTGCCCGATAAATAAATGTCAAATATTTGAGTTTAGTATAGAGATTAAACAATAGTATACTGTATGGGAATAACAAATTTTCATTTGAATATTTTACACTACATTTCAGATGTAAAATATTGTACATTACATCATGTTAAAGTATGTAGCATTCAATATCCAACATAGTTGAGTTAAACATCGAATTTATATATTACACCAACCATATTTTCTATATAGAACACTAAAGTTTAGACATTAAGTACTTTATATTACATTGTGATAAAAGTTTCTAACAATCATCCAAAAGCATTTTTAAACATTCAATATGAACAAGTAAGATTACATATCAACATCTAGCATTTATCATCCAAGTTTTGATACTTCCAGCTAAGTTATATCAACTGTGATCATTTAATCAAAATTTCCCTTGTCTATACAATCTTTAATGCATTTGACAGTGTCGGGTTCTGATTTCCAACCATGATCTTTGTCTATGACGATCTTATATAAGATGTGAAGTCTCAGTTTCTGCATTTCTTCATCTTCGTATAAATCTACTTTTTCTTCTATTTATATGTCATTGGATAGGTCTTCCATATATCGCATAACAAATATTGCACAATCAATTCTACATCAGTTTTAAAAAAATTAATGTTATTAAATATATTTTTATAAAATAAAATTTTATACCTAGGAATAATATTTCTGTTGTGGACAATTTACAAAGTTGACTGGTTTTTCTTGAAGTTTTGATGGGTTTTTCCCATTTTTTCATAAGTTGACTTTAGAACATCCATTATTCTGTCTCTCTGTAAAAAATAATCATGTCAATTAAGTGAATAAATATCTGGCACCAGGCAAATATTTGACAGGCAAATATTTGACACTGGTAGTTATTAAAACGTTTAAAATTTACCACTGTTTTTGCTAGCTGTTTGTGTAGGTAGTCGAAGTTTTTTCTTCTTGGTCTTTGGGAATCATAACATGTCCAGGTTTTGTCAACTGCATTGAATCCAACAACGTATAATGATTTTTATGATGCAATGGTATTAATATTTTTCTGCAATTTATAGCTTCTTCTTTCAACACTTTGAGTACCAGTGATTCATATGTTGGTTTGTAGTCTTCAATTATTGATATCATGATTACATATCAATTAGCTTTCAAACTTTCAAATGATATTTATTTGCAGTTTTAAGCATTTCATATCGCTGCATAGGATTTTAAGTATATGAGGTCTTTGCGATTTGCCTTCAGTTTTATCGTTGAGTACTAGTCTATAACCTACATAGATTTTAGATTTTATATATTAGTTTTGTTATTTTCAGTTAATATTATTATATTAATTTATATACCGTTGAGTCAATGAATCTATTGATTAGCATGTCAGAAATATTGACTCCTCTTATTTCAATGTCTTTGTTCGAGTTATAGTATGCAGCTTTCCTGTTTTAATAATAGGTAAAGTATATTAGTATGTACTATAGTAAGAAGGTTGGAATATAATATATGAAATTTGATTATGGTTTGTGTCTTAAATTAACACTTCGGTATATGAATATTATTTAAACATATGTTTGGCATCTTGGCGAACAATTGCATGGGAAATATTTGCTATATTTTCTGGGCAAAAATTTGCTATGCATTCATACATTACTGTATGTTTGTTTGTATATATGCATTTCATGTTTTGATAAACTAAATTACCTATTTCCATCTACTTCATAAAAATTATTAAGCTCGTGAATTTGTTCATTTGTGAGCCATTTTCTTCCTAGCTTGCTTTTTTTGCACTAATATCTTTGCTTCTTCTTTTATTTCAGACCTATCATAATCAGATTCCGTGCTTTAGTATGATACATATTCAGGTTGAGGACCTTCTTCACCTTATTTTTCTACTATGCTTTTATCTGATTTCTTTCACAGTTCTTTTTTTCTCTGAGTTGCATATTGGAAATCTGGACCCTTTTTTTTCCTTTTTTGGTTTTTGTTTTACTCATTTTGAGAGTGAAGAAGGAGAAACTTTTGTTTTTTTTTTCTTTTTAATTTTTTCTCCTCTTTTTCAAGCTTGATTTTGAAATTTGCAGCCACTTTTTGTTGAATTTTTTCAGATTCTTGGGTTAATTTTTGACTGCTTCATTGACTCTCGCTAGAAGGTATCAGTATGTAGAATATTGGGTAGTCTATACCAGTCTGTCTTTCTTTGAATCATCTGTTACAATTGTATATTTAGTATATGTCAAATATTTGAGATATATTATATATATAATAAAATTGCTGGTACTTGATGGCAAGTTAATGGAAAGACAAACAGCGTTGGAGATTAAACAATGCAACATACATCAAATGCTTAACAATTAACAACCTCATCACTGTTAACAACCTACATTAAATTACTGCGACCTATCCCCAATTCAACCGCTCCCACTACTGCACTACGCTGTTCTCTTCTAAAATCCTCCTTAGATGACTCCAATCAAGTTAACCCACTAATCATTTGCAAGTTTGCAACCGAAAGTACCTTTTTTGCAATCCATGGCATTCTTCTCATACCCGGCATGTAATATATGTTTAAGGTTGGTGATTACTTAATTGATTTTGGTTTATAATCTACGAACAAAGAGGCGATTTTCAATTCTACTCGTTTTATATAAAAAAGAAATTTGTTTTAAAATATATACTTTTTTTTTACTATTTTTTCCTGATGTCCTTCTGCAATCAAATCTTCTGATTTATCACATGGTTTGTCAAAAAGATTTCAATTGTTAAATATTTTGTTTGCTAGTATATAGGTGGCAAATATTTTTTTGGTTGAATTTTTAACAATAAGTTGTAAATATTTACCTTTTTTGTTCTTTCTTTTTTCTCTTCAGTAGCCTCTTTTTGTTCATCGCTTTTTACTGACTTGGGTATGATAGCTATTTCAGATTGGCTTACTGTTTGGTCATTAGTGTCGTCATCATCTTTAGCAGTAGTATCATCTTGATCTTGGTCATCAACATCATCATTTTTCCTTTGATCATCATTACCTTTTCTTTCCTCTGCACCATCACCATCATCTTTTCTTTTCTCCACACTATCATTATCAGCATCTTTGTCATCACCATTACCACCACCAATACCATCATCACCACCATTAGCTCCACCATCAACCTTACCATCACCATCACCATCTTTGCCTTCCGCTTTAGTTTCATCTTGACCGTTGCCATCACCATCTTGAGGCTCATTTTCCTCATCACCATCTTTTTTTCTTTATCCTCATCACCATCTTCCCCATTATCATCAACATTAGCAGCATTACTATCTTTATGCTCATCACCATCTTTTTTGTCTTTCTTAGCACCATCACCTTCACTAGCTTTGTCTTCATTATGACCATCAATGTCAGCATCTATACCTACATCATCACCATCGCCATCTTCACCTTTATCAGTACCATCGCCATCATCCTCTTTATCAGTACCAACATATTTATCTTTGTCAACACCACCTCCATCTTCATCTTCATCATTATCTTGTTCATAATTATCATCATTATCATCTATTGTTTCATCATCATTAATTTGATCATTATCAACTTCTTCATCATTATCATCTTCATCATCTTCTTTTTCTTTTTTTCTTTTTTCAAATCTTCATTTTCTTTTTTTAGGAGCTTGTTATCTTTTTTAGAGCTGCATTCTACTTTTTCAGCTTCTTCATTTCCAATATTATATCTTTCAGTTGTTTGTTGATATTTTCATCTTTTTTATCCGCAACTGAAGCTTTTTCTGTAAAAGATTTAGCTTTGGTAGATTTTAGCTCCTTTTTCTTTTTTTGTTTTTCTTCTTTTCTCCACAAATTAGAAAAAAAAAATTAACTTTTGTATTTCATCGGCAAGTATTAGGCAGGCTACTATTTGCCAAGCAAATATTTTCCTAGCAAATATTTTCCATTCACTTTCTGTAACTACATTTATGTGTATTGTTAGCAGATTTACCTTTTTGTCAAGGAAGCACTTCATTTTTCTTAGAGTAACTTCCAGTAGTGTCCATTAAGAAAAAGTTGGTTCATTCTATTTATAACTTAATTTTGGAGGAATTATTTCTATAATATCACAGAACCAATACGGCACAAAGAGGTGTTAGGTGTTAGTTTAGTTTATAACAGAAATTAAAAAAGATAAAATGAGTTATTAAAGTTTACCAATATCAGTGTTACGCATGCATGTATTTTTCTTGGACTATCTTTATTTTTCTTACCTACTCCATCAAATGTTTTCTTATTGTTGATGGCCAAAAAAAGTTTTCATTTTCTTTGGTTTACAAACAAATGGTAGCAGCACCAAAGAAAATGCGGAGTTTGGATTGGAGAACAAGTATATTGAAACCAAAAACATAATAAGCAACCTTACAACATCAATTATTATTTTGTTTTTTGGCCTTTAAAGCTAACTGGATGCTTATTTCAATATATTTTGCTTTGATCATTTTTTAATTGCTGAAATATTTCAATTTGAATGCTTTTATGTCAGAATTCATGTCAGATTCTTTCAAATGAGATGCTGTGTTAAAGTGATACATTCATTTGGGAATCCAAAAATTGTTGTGATGTCGCTTTCTTTCAAAATTGCTTTCATATTTGTAAAATAAAAAACAGTTTTCTTTAATTGAAAAAGAATCTATTATCATATCTGTAGGTGCTGATTCTTTTGATATGTCCTCGGTTGTTATGGCTCCTTTGAAGGATAGATTGATAATGTTGAAGAATGAAGTTTTCTTCAATAATTCTATGTGTGTTTCACAAAGTAGCTTTTCTTTCATTAAATTTTCTACTAATGTATGGAAATGCTTAAAACTACTTCTATAGCATTTTGAATTTTCTTTTGACACTTCTTTTTTCTGTTTCTTTGCAGGTGTTTTTTACTACTACTTCTTGTCTCTGGTTACTTTCTCTTGAGGGATGAAAGAGGAACATCATTTTTGATGGTATATATTCTGAAGATTCAATTGTTAGAGTTGCTGGAGCCTCGTATTTTGAGGATTCGGTGTTGTGAAGAATTCGGGTTTGTGAAAAGATTCAGATAAATTTACAGATTTTCTCATAAAAAATGGTAGTACGGTTTTTTTATGTTGCGACTTTGTGTCTTCGTCATGGTACCACCTGTAAAGGTTTAAAAATTATGAAATTAGTGTCACATATATATATGTAGCAAACATGGAAATGACAAATATTTGCTTGGCAAATATTTGTTATAAATATGGGAATGACAAACATTTGCCATTCCCATATTTATAACAAATATTTCTTGTTGTATGCTTTTTATATGAATTTATTAATTCAAATATTTTCTATACCCACTTTATCATTTAATTTTACACTATGGTTAGAATCTACCATTAATCAAAATTACATTTATGAGTTGTTAGACATTTTTAGTACGTGTATTAAAAATATTTTAATATTTGTTGGGTAAATATTATGGCAAACATTTGCCGGGAAAATATTTCCACTAATAATTCTTCATCACCCTATGTCGATCTCATAATATTTTCCAGGTAAATATTATGGCAAAATATCTGCAATTATTTAGTCAGATAATCCACATATATAAGCAATTACTGAGAATAACTTATGGCAAATATTTGGCAGGAAAATATTTCCATTTGTCATTTTCCATTTTATTGTACATGAATCTACAATTTTAATCCATCAAGTACCAAAATAATGTATGTCAAATATTTGTCATAAGTTCCCTTTCACACACACACACACACACACATATATAGTATACATACATCAAAAACAAAATTCAAATTACCTTATGTACTTTATCTTTTGGATTTTTAGTTTGAATCGATGCGTGTTCTTCACAATTGTTAACTTTGATTGCTATATTCGAACATTGAAGATCCATTTCTATAAATTTGCATATATTTTCCATTTTTTTGGGAAACCACTTCGATTTCTTCTTGCTTTTGTATAGTTGCTTGATTGAAACTGTAAGCAACAAGTCTTACTTCTATTTGGTCAATCAAAAGTGTAAAGGAAACCTAATTTTCAAATTAGGTATTTTGTTCGATTTCGAGCTTTCATGTGTTTTTTTTGGTTTGATCGATTGACAAAAGAAAGGGGCAGGGTTATGTGGATTTATGTTTTTTTAATTATTTAAAAATAAGGATGTCGATTATAATTTGTAAATGGAAGCGATGTGGGCCTAGTTATTTTCAAATGAAAATTTCCCATAAAATAAAGGGTCAACTGTAATCTAATTTTTAATTTACTTTTCTCCTATATTTTAATTTGATGCAACATAATATTGACTAGTGTATAGTGGATTAAAATAGGCTAATTCCATTTGAATATGTAAACTTGCCAAATAGTCCTCTGCAAAAAAGAAAAAAAGAATATACCAGTGTTTTGCTATGTTTACCCATCATATTTTTAAATTTTCCGAAAATACCCTAACCTAGTAAAAAAAGTGTTCGATAAATAAAATTCACCATTCAAAATCACTAAAATTCACCATTCAAAATCACTCTACCAAATCACGCAATCATCCACCAAATCAATATAAATTCAGATGAGATTATATTGCTATAGAGGCCGAGGGTGTGAGTGATTGTTTATTCAACCGTGTAGTCGTTGTATGTGGATGTGTACTTTACTCCACGGTGGTAGTGCGAGGTAACAATGCTAGCCTTCCATTGACCAAGGTTGTGGTTAGTATACAAACCACATACTACCACTGCATGATTATACTGTCAATCTTCCATCTGATCTTTTATGACTTGAGCAATTTAAAACTTAAAAAATTCTAAAAAAGAAGTCAAATTCTAAGTTTACTAGCTATGGTTCATGTCGATTCGCATTATCATCATCAAGATCCTTTAGTTCAATCCAAATATTTGAGATTTTAGCTAGAATTTAGAGTAGAAGGGTTAATGGTTATGAGATTTTAGGTAGAATACGATAAAGAAGAGAGAAAGAAGGTAAATGAGTATGGGAATCTAACAAAGGCAATTTTATCCTTTAATTTTTTTTTAAAATTGAGGGAGGCCCCAGGGAGAGGGGGGCAACTCATTAAATTCTCGTGTCCAGATAGAAAATGCCTTAAGACTTTAAACTTCAATACTTAGGTCTTCATTTTGTACCATGGTTTTAATAGATGAAAACAAAATTGAAGCTTTTTAAAACCAGCGATTAACATATATGACTAATTAATTATTATCTTTTTATGTATATTTAACATTTTTTATTTTTTTCACCTTCTATTTCCATTTTAAATAGAACTAATGACAACTAAAACTAAATTTGGACAGCGTTAGCTAAAAGTAAAGTATTTTTTTTCCTTTTTGCACAACAATAAAGTTGCAACCCAAATAATATAAACTCATATTGAGCCTAAATTTCTGATAAACAATTAACTATTAACACATCTTCATTTTTTTTCTTTTGGACTGGATTTTAACTTGATGCAAGTTCCGTTAGTTATTGTATGGTCGTATGAGAATTTCAATTTCTATAATTAAGGCTTGATATAGAAGGAATATTCTGTTTTCATTAAGTACATGGTTTTAAATGATGAAAGTAACATTGAAGCTTTGTAAAATCATCTATAAGCATGCCATGGCTATTTAATTATTAATTCTTTCCAAACATTTAACAACTTTCATTTTTTTCACTTACCATTACCATTTCAAGTTGAATTTATGATTGGCTAGGGTTAAATATGAACTTTGTCGATGTAAACTTGAACTAAATCTTTTTTAAATACCTACATACCATTAAAGTTATAGCCTAAAACATATATATCGGTACAAATTTCAGTAATATTTACAAGCACAACATCATAATTTTTAATATTGCTTTTGTAGGATCGATTTCACCATAGAAGGGCGGGGTGAATAGGGTGATACTAATAATAATAAAAATTAATGCGGAAATATATATAATAATTACAGCATAGATTATAATAGAATAATAAAAGCAGAAATAGAAAAACACAGATTTACCCAGCTTACCCTGCCTACGTGCTGCCCCCAAGGTTTCTACTAGAAATTAAGTAGTCAAACGCTTACACACGTAAACTTATGACACCCGCTAATGACTAACCTAACTCTACGCTCAAAACCCTACTATAACTCAGCCACCGAGTTGCGAATTCTCGAACTATACCACCGTAGTTCGTAACCTAGTCACACGACTAGAATTTTACAAAAGTTTAAAATAAAATTACAAAATAGAATAAAAACTAAACACAAAACCCTATTAATGATTCAAGCCCAAAATAAAATATAAAGAGACCGACCCAATTGAAAATAAAGAAGATGTCCCCTTTTTTCTTTTTCTTTTTATCTGCTGATCCCTTTTGCTTTTGTTTTGTCCTTCAGCCGTTCGTTCCTCTTTCAAAATTTAGGGCTTCGTGATTGAAGCTGCCGCTTGATTTTAGAGCGATTGAAGTGATTAAATTGCTTTGCTTTGCTCTGTCAATCGTCTCCTAGCTTTGATTGACTTTCGGCTGCTTCAATAAGTCGAGTTGGATGTTGATTAATTGGTACGTGATTTTTCCCTTTTTAGTTCTCGACTTTGATTCGAGTTATGAATTTGTTCGTGATTTATTCTGAGTATGCTCACTGATTTTAGTCTTGAACTCGAATCTATTGAATTTTGCCGATGATGATTTTTGGGTTTAAATAGGGATTAAAGTCCATAAGTTTTCGTTCGTATATTTGACTTGAAACTCGCCACTTGTATTGCTTGGTCATTCGATTCTTGCTTGAACGATTGTGATATTTTTTCTGACTTGTTCAATTTATCACCGGTTGAATATGTTTCCGATATATTTGGATTTGCTTAAACACATTTGAATTCCTCCGTTCTTTACTGCCAACGACTTGTTTAATATTTCATTCGTTGTTCCATATGACCTCTGATTGTATTTTATCTCGGCCTTGACTTTTTTAAAACTGTAACTAATAGTTATGATGCTGCTCCATTGTTTTTGCTGTGTGTTCATGTATATACATACATACATATATGTATATATATGTGTGTGTACAATCTGGTGCTAAACTTGTTCATATGCACTTGTAATCTCTGAACTGTTGGCACTTTTATGTGTGAATGTTATGCTTTGTCCTTGCTGTGAGGTTCCTGCTTCTGGACCGACCTTGGTTAGTTTTGCATTTGTTTCGAGTCATTTCTTTTTTCTCTGTTTCATGTTTATATCTGGTTCCTGAGTTGAAGTCTAGTCTGGTTGCCTTTGTTGCTCCCGATTAATTCATTGGTGAGACTATATGCATACATCTAAGTTTGTAGCTCTGGCCAGTTTGTCCACTGTTCTATTGCATTGTATCATGCACTTCATGTTATCTGGATTTGTGATGGTTTGTTGGGTCCGTTCTTTATTTTCCTTGACCACCATATATACTTGAAGTCTTCTTGTCACCATGCCTGATTGTGTACATTTTGTCTGGAGCAGTTCTTCATGTGTACTGAACTGTTGAGGCTACACTTGTGCACTTGTTATAGATGTTGTATGTTGATATATTCAAGTTGATCTATTTCTTTGTTGTTGCCTTCCATTTTGATGTTTCTGTAGCTCGACCATCCATGCTTGTGTTCATGCATTCGAACTACTCCGTGTTAATTTAGAGACTTGAATTCTGTTGACTTGTACATGGTTGCATATGAACTTGCTGTTGTGTTCGAGTCCCTAGTGCACCTTTCTCTGGTTCGGTCTTGGCTTCATTTGAAGTCATGTGTACATTTGAGCACTTGTTGTATACACTGGTGTGGTTCAATTTGTTGCCATTGCATTTTGGAGTCTGCTCTGGACCTTGCTTTTGTTCATGCCTGAGTTTGCATTTGAGCTGCCTTGGTTTGTTTTGCAACTGATTTAGTGTGAACTTGTTCCTTGCTTGGAGTCTTGTGTACTTGATGCCTCTTGGCTGAAATTTGAGATGCTGAGGCAATGCACATGTGTACGTGTACACATGTGTATATGCAGGCTCTTGTGCTCGTGTCGTGACTTTATTTGTATTGCACCTGAATATTTGCACTTGAGTTTAATCCAGCTTTGGCTCGGGTTTGGCCTTGTGCTCACCTGTCCCTGCAATTTTATCAAGTGTATATCGGTGTGCACGGCCTTGTGACATGTACAGTGATACACTGTGCATGTCACAAGTTGTTCGTGTATGAATGAATTCAAAATAAATGATGACGAACAACCCAAATAACTGAGGCAAATAAAATTTTCAAACACACACTTTTATTGTACACTGCAAAATATTTCTTTTTCAATTTTACTGCGTTAGTGTTTATTTTGCAGATAATTCAGATGCTGGATACAAACTACTGGATACAAAGTGGAATAGAGTTGAAGATAAATACGAGTGTTTGAGTGATATGTAGTGAGGTCAACATTGTAAATTAAACTTTATGATGTAATCGAAATTGAATTGTAATTGAAACTGTGTATATGTAGTGAGAGCTCAAATTTGTAATAAAATATTTGTTTGAATTTAAATTCTGTGTTATTTATTTTATTCAACAAATATTTATTTAATTATGTGGAAAATAAAATAGTACAATAACAAATACATTTAAATGAATATATATATATATATATGTGTGTGTGTGTGTGTGTGTGTGTGTGTTTATTATCATCAAACAAAAATCATATACTAGCATATTCTACAGCTTTGTTACGATTTGATCCATAACCGGTAATTATATTAAAGATTATTTATGAGTATCTATTTCCATAGCAGTAGTCAATACTTGATAAAAGTATCCACAGTTATATAGTTAAGGCAACACATATTACTTTTATTCTTGCTTTAACTAAGCACAGTAATTAACGAGGAGTTCATAATGAATAAGTGTATGGTCATTATTATTTTCCTTTTGTATTATAGAATGATTCTCGAGAGAACTTTAGCGGAGGAAAAGTGTGAAATGTCTAGCTCCACTTACCCTTGGAGGCATTTGGCCTTGCTTTTCTAATAAATATGATACAATTATTGAAACTGCATAAACCTCTTGCCGTTAGCTATGTTTCCTACTTCAGTTAATAATGTTCACTTAATTGTATGTATTTTGTAGCCATTACATGGACATGGTTAAAGGCTCAAAGCACTAAAGCAAGGTCCCCACGAAACCATACCTTGTTTAAATAAATAAATGTGCTTGTATTGTGTTATAATGTCAAATTTATAAACGACTGATTTATAATATTTGTGTAGTAGGATCGTGCTTCTTAATTTCAATTATGCCTTTGTTTGGACTTAATATTCATATCGAAAGATTATATTAGACATTTATATTTTGTGATTGTAATAGAAGGTAAAAACTATGAATATGTCATTTTCTCAATACTGATTATTATAGGTTGATGAATGATTTGTTACATTGTTCTCTAAAAGTTACTTTCAGTTGGGTCCAAAATATTAGTAGATAGGCGTCGATTATTAACATTAAAATACAAACCTAAAACAAATCTTTGAACAAAAAAGAAACATTTTAATAAGCATTTTTACATATTCTATCTTTGTTTAGATTGTTCGCTACTATTTGGCTATTTGGGTTTCACTGCTCTATGATGAAAATTTTATCTATCCATTCTCTTTTAACTCATGATGTTTTCTTCTAAAACACCAGGAATGGCAATGACATGTTTTTGGAATACAATACAAATTCATTAATTATCTAAGTTACCATCTGGTAAGATTTTAATTGCGATGAATGTTTGAGACAATTTGAAATTTCTTTCCTGGTTGTATTCGCATTATTCATTTTTCGGATTATCAGTTATATTTATTTTGACTTATCTATCGTCGAATTTGATTAGACACGTAATTGGTCCTATTATATTATTTTCCCCAACGAGTTTCAGAAAGTTGGTTGAAATTTTTTGTGTATACTCACTATACAGTTTTAATAAATATACAAAATGAAGTAGTGCTTTATCTTTTTGGTTTTTTTGCATTAAAGTTTCATTTAATCGTTGTTAATTAATATCATGTTTTGGCATGCTAAAATGATATATTATTAACTACTTTGGTTTATCATATTGATGCTGGGTATGCTTTGAAATCTTTACATGTGCCCGAATTTGTATTTTCGATATATAATGACAAAAAAAATTAAATACAAAACCCAATATATATGATAGTAGATTAAAAGTCTAATGGTATATAATATATGATAAACCATAGAGCGTTGTTTATACCTCTACGTTTACTCTACTTTGAAAATTGACAACCTTGATTGGTGAAAAAACACCACGGTAATACAACTGCAGCATTTGATGGAGATGGATATGCTAGTAGACTACTCTAGAGTATTGAATATAATGAAATGCTTCTTATAATGCAAGGTTTGTTTAGGCTTCTATCCTTGCATGTACTGCAATAAGATACTTAAATTTGGGATTGTCAACTGTTATTAAAGTCTTGTATTTTACTTCAAAGGCCATAGTTTTTCCTGACATTATATTCAAGTTACTTCGGCTTATGCTTCTTTATTTTTCTACACTGATTATTTTGCACAACGAACGCTGCTATGAATTTTTTTCTTGTTTCTTATAATATCCATTTCATTAGTATTTCCCTTGGTTTTCTTTTATTTACTTTGCAGTGATACATGAGCAATTATAAACGATATTATGGAGATGAAAATTTACCACTGGTGTAATCATTTGTTGTTTAATGTATTTTGCAATACTAAATCAAGAAGCATTACGCAAAATTTGAAAAATGCAATCATGTTTGATAATGAAGAAAATAAGTTATTTTTACCGCCGTTATCGTTTGGATCAGTATAATTCATCTACTTCAACTACAAGTAGGGCAAACTCCGTGTGCGTAGCACGGTTCATCTTAATATGTTAAGTGGTGATATTTTGTATGATATATTAGATGCATTTAAAGCCAATTCTATTTGCACCCCAACATTCTCCTTTCACATCCAAAAAAAACTTCTAAAATATCGCAACCCTTGTTTCTCATTTCACATCCCACCGCTGCCCATTTTACTCTTTTATGTTTTTTCTATTTTCTTTATTTCTTTTTCACCAAGCTTGATGAAAACTTGGATTATAACAGCACCCATGTATGAATCAGATGTTGGTATAAAAAAACACCATACCGATTACGGATGTGAGTTTCACTAGGTCATAGTGAAAGCACATTCATCGACGACGGACGAATGTGCTGTTCCTAGACGGGATTGTTAAAACATCCATTTGGTATAAACATATAATGTACTTAAAAAAAAGTGGGATGTGATAGAAAAATGTTGGCGTGCTAGTAGAATTAGCATGCATTTAAATGTATTTGAAAACCAAGTTTCTATTTATCTTACAACCATGTATATAAACAGTGCTTGTGAATATGTTGATATTTATGTGTTTATATAGGCAAACAAACAATACAAGCAATAAAGTAGATATTGTACAAATAAAAGTAAAACCATGAATCGAAGAATATAAAACGAGTTTTATGTTTGATTCTATGACTAGAGAGAAAAGAAAGAGCACAAAACAAAAAGAATGTAGTGATTATGAGACATGCAAATTAATATATAAACTTTTAGAATAAATTAACATAAGATTATTCGAGATGCACGGAACTTTTTTGCCAGCCAACTTTTTTTTGAAGACCCAGAGAACCACGCTTTGTTTATAAACTCTAAGGAAGTATGTACCGAACCCACAACACATACTTCAGGTAAAACACATACTTAAATGAGATACTTAAATTAGACCTGTCAAAATATGACCCAACCCATTAACTCAACCCATTTACCCTACATATAAATGGGTTGGGTCAACCCATTTATGAATATTATTAAATGGGTTATGGGTTGGGTTGACCCATTTTTAAAAAGGATTGTAAATGGGTAACCCATTTATTAAAAACATTAAATTTTAATATAAATTTGAAAAATAAGAATTTTGAACATACATTGTAGTTTTTCATAGAGACTTACAGTTGTACTTAGAAAATAACAGGCTACCGCATCCTCATATTTGAATTCCGCCTAGTGCAAAAGCCGCTATTTTTTTGTTCAGACTGCAATAACTCCTTCGTTCTAACTCGGAATCAGGCGAGACTTTGACCGATGAACTCCCACCTAAATTACGGACAGTATGGACACTCGGATACTTCATCGTGTAAACGCACACTGTAGTTCTCCAAGGGAACTGACAGTTGTACTTAGAAAATAACAGGCTACCACATACACATATTTGAACTCCGCCTAGTGCAGAAGCCGCTATTTTTTTTGTTCAGACTGCAATAACTCCTTCGTTCTAACTCAGAATCAGGCGGGACTTCGACCGATTAACTCCCACCTAAATTACGGACAGTATGGAATACTCAGATACTTCATCGTGTGAACGCACACTGTAGTTCTCCAAGGGGATTGACAGTTGTACTTAGAAAATAATAATCTACCGCATCTCCGTATTTGAATTTTGATGAAAATTAGAATTTTAAATTTTTATCGGAACTCAAAACATAAAAATTAGAAATAGAATTATTTTATATTTTTTTTATTAGTTAAATTAAGTTTAGATCTTTAAATGGATTAAATGGGTAACCCGCTTATTAAGTGAGTTGGATAATAAATGGGTAAAAAAGAATGTGTCATAAATGGGTTGGGTCAAACTCGACCCAACCCAATTTGACCCAACCCAATCCGTTTTACAGGCCTAACTTAAATGAGAAGGACTTAATAATTGTTTAATTTTGCAAATATACAACTCACGTACATTCAACTTAATTAGCAGTCCTTTTCTTTTCCTTTTTGAGAATTACAAATATCTTAATATGTGGTCCATTTTTTAAGAACATGCGAGCCATGTATTGCTCTACAACTTACTAACACAATAACAAAATTACAAGGCCTTTCTAAAAATCCAAGCAACATTTATTTTTTTGGTCGAGAGGACCTTACAATTTACGATTCTAAAAGGTATGAATCTGGTATTATTTTATTGAACATTTTTAGTTTTTTGTATTTAATTAAGTGTAAATATTTAATAAATTAACTAAAAAAAATATAGTTTGACAGTATCTCTGTGCGTTTAGTCACTACTTATTAATACAATTAATTGAGTAAACAATATCTTTCAATTTTAATACAACGGTCACTTCGTTGCCAGTTGGTTGGCCAAAGCGTGGGAAAATAATTAATGAATGAACCCATTTTTCTCTAACTGAACCACCATTTTTGTCTAAATTTATTATTATTACTAAAAATAATATATCAAAATTATCGAAAAATGTAGAAAGACACATTGTCTTCTCTTCGTATAATGCTGCAATTATTCTAAAAATGTAGAATTGCTTGCGGTCGGTTATGCTGTGAAATTTCTGTCTAAAGTTTCTTTCCTTCTCTTTTATTCAACCTTTTTGGTCTCTTTTTTCTTCATTTTGTAATAAATAATTTATTTTTTATCTGTTCTTCTACATCTTCACTAAAAAAGGGAAAAGCCTTTTGTAATATTTGATCTCCGGCGTTGAATCCACAGGTATGTTTTTCACTTTAAATTTGATTAATCCGTTAATGCCTGTAAAATTCAGTTCTTCAGCCTCGTGCGCTAAATTCGTATACAACTTAATCATTATTGGCGGAGATTTGTAATGTTTAATGAGGATAAATTATGATAACCCATTTGCTTTATATTCAATTTTAAGCATATATTAAATTCAAACCCTGTCAAAATCTAATTTTTAATGCAGTTGAATGTTGTTACTTATACAACCACGTTATAATTGTAAATATTTGGGATTTTTTTTGTAATGAGTATTGTTTGTGCTGTAGAGAGTATTTTGGAATAAAATGGGTTCAACCGCCGGGGATGATGTGGCGAGCATTGACAGTGGTGGTGGCAAGGAAGAGAGAATTTTGGTGTCTGTTAGAATAAGACCTTTAAATGGAAAGGAAATTGAAAAGAATGAGGTTTCTGATTGGGAATGCATCAATAATAACACTGTTATTTTCAAGCATAGTCTTCCGGAACGGGCAATGTATCCTAGTGCCTACACTTTTGGTGAGATATTCTATATGCTTTATGAAAATTGGATGTCATATATTATTGTTTGAATTGTTTTTTGGTAAATAAGATATGAACTTTTATGGACTTTGTCATAGTTTGAGATTATGTTGTTTACAGAAGTTTCTCGAAAAATATGGGCAAGAACATTTTTTGAAACTTAACTCATTGTTTACAGAAGATTTTCTTTAGATCATGTAGACATTCTGGTGAAGTCTGTTTGCTCAAATTTCTAATTTGGGGAAGAAAAAAGATCCAACAAGTAACTACATACCATACATGTGTACACTATGTGATTTATGTTTTCTGAATTGTTTTTGTGATTTCCATCAAATGACCTTTTGCTAAAAAATGTTAGATGTTCTGGCTGTCACCTTCGCATTTTATAGTTCATGTTTTTGAATAATCAATTAGAATTCATGCATCATTCATTTTGAACTATAATGTCTTTTTTCCTGTTTCCAGGCTATAATTTGCTTTCATGATAAGTTTTCTTCGATTTTTATCAATTTACATATTAATAAACATAAAAATGCATCTCCTCCTTTCTGATGTGAAATTTTTGTCTATATGACAAATTACAGACAGAGTGTTTGGATGTGATAGTGACACGAAACAAGTATATGAAGATGGCGCCAGGGAAGTTGCCCTTTCAGTTGTTAGTGGCATCAACTGTGAGTAACTACAGTATGAACTTTAAGTATCACATAATTTAACTATTATTTTTTTATTATAATTTGATGTAAAATAGTGACATCCTATTATTCCAGCTAGTATCTTTGCCTATGGACAAACAAGCAGTGGCAAGACATACACTATGACTGGAATTACAGCATATAGTGTTGCAGAAATTTATGAATATATAAATAAGGCATGCATATACTGCATTTTGTTTCAATTACCGTACTCGTACGTCTTACACAGAGTCAAAGCTCATTTGTAGTTCATTTTGTTCTACAGCATCCAGAGAGAGAATTTGTTTTGAAATTCTCTGCAATGGAAATATACAATGAGTCAGTGAAGGATCTTCTCAACCCAGAAAGTGGTCCACTCAGGCTTCTAGATGATCCAGAGGTTAGTAAATGGTAAACACTCAAGTGAAAATTATTTTTATACAGCATAGATAAATATGGTACATGATTTCTTGTTCGATAGAAAGGAACTATTGTTGAGAAATTAACTGAGGAAATATTAAGAGATGAAGACCATCTGAGAGAACTACTCATGTTTTGCGAAAGTAAGTATTTTAATTATTTTTTAGTTATTTTGTTGGTGATTCCGAGTAAATATTAATTGTTCATATATAATTTCAATGGCAGCTCAAAGACAAATAGGCGAGACGTCCTTAAATGAAATGAGCTCCAGATCACACCAAATACTCAGACTGGTCAGTTAAATTTCTATTTTGCAATCAGTCAAAAATGTTAGTTTTTCTTGTGGTATAACGCAGGTAACTCAATCTTAGATTCCTCATGTATAGTAATTACATTAGTTTCTTTTTTGTGTCTTTTTCCATGTGTATATAGACTATCGAAAGTTCTGCAAGAGAGTTCGTGGGCAAGAACAATTTCAGCACTCTTGTGGCTACTGTGGTATGGATATATATTTTAAGTTATGTAGAGATTTTATGATGTATCATGTATTAGAGTCTTATTATTGGAGTTGAAGAAACTTATAGCTTTATATCCCATGCAGAATTTTGTTGATTTGGCTGGTAGTGAGCGTGCTTCTCAAGCATTAACTGCTGGTTCGAGATTAAAAGAAGGCTGTCACATTAATCGAAGTCTACTTACTCTTGGAACTGTTATTCGCAAGCTAAGGTTGTTATAAGCTTTATGCACACTATTATACACATTTGTGTCATATTCGTTAATTCATATACCACTTATGAGCAATATTAATCTATGTTTTGGTACAACTGACTGTAAAAAATGTAAAAATAACTTAAAAAAAATAAAAACAAAAACTGTGTTATAACGTTGATTCACTTTTCTATACGACTTATACGTATATCACTAACTCTTGAACCAATCATTTGCAGCATCATAATTCTTATCACTAATCGTATATAACTTTTTGATACAGCAAAGGAAGAAATGGACATGTTCCTTACAGAGACTCAAAGCTTACACGAATATTACAGTCATCATTGGGAGGAAATGCACGAACTGCCATCATATGCACGATGAGCCCAGCGCGATGTCACATAGAGCAGTCTAGAAACACTCTTCAGTTTGCAATTTGTGCAAAAGAAGTAGCTACAAACGCACAAGTTAACGTGATCATGTCAGATAAAGTATTGGTCAAGCATTTGAGAAAAGAACTTGCTCGACTTGAGAACGAACTGAAACACAAAGGGTCATTCAATCTAACGTCCACCTCTGATGTGTTAAAAGAGAAAGAGGCCCAGATCAAAAAGGTGATGATAAGTTATTTCTTTTGATAGTAAAGAAAACATATGCCAAATATAGGAAAATCTCTTTTTATTCAGATGATTTATACTGTTATTTTTACTGATAGATGGAAAATGAGATGAAGGACCTGATGAGACAACGTGACCAAGCCCAATCTAGACTTGAAGAGTTGCTCAGAACTGTTGGTGATGATCAAGCATCGGGGTCTTGGGTACAAATATTTTTTTTCTCCAATAAAAAATTCCCACTTTGAATATGCACTAACCAGAAAGTGTTCTATGAACAATAATGTTGGATACTGGTTTTACAACACTTTGGAAATATTAACTTCCTATAATTCTTAGATCATCTACTTAGTAGGAAAAATGTATGGATTGGACCGATTGAATTCAGTGAAGCAAATTTGATGAAACCATATCACCTGCTCTAATTGAAAAGGAAAGCATGGTTCATCAAAAAAATCTGGACCACGGTTCAGATAATCTGTTTATTTTAATAGATTTAATATTGCTAAAACACATTGATTGGTTAAAGGTCCAAATTTTTGGATGTACCGCTGCATCTGGATTTTCAGGGGATCTAATAATTTATGATTAACACAAATTTGCATTGACCAATGCAACCATTTTCCTTATTATAGGAGGAAGTAAGCCAGTCCTACTCGAGGCCCCGTGCACCAATCTCATATGATGATACGCTCTCGGTGTCAGAGACATCAAGCATATCATGCCGAATACCAGAATACAGGGTATCACATGTACACAGTGATCCTAAACTTTGTCACGAAGTTGAGGATCAGCATGCCGTAATCTCGCCTTTTTATCACTCTGCAAGCACTCCTGCTTTCACTAGTCATGAAGAAATTTCTCTAGTGACGTCTCCAGATTTCGACGAACATTTCAATGAAGTGCGCTGCATACGGATGATTAAACCAAGTAGGACCAATGCAGATGAGTTCAGTCTATTGTCAAATGAAGATATAGACAGTTTATTGCCTCCTTCAATTGATGATGCCAGAGTATTTGTTCCCGAAAAGGAGGTGAAAAATGAAGCAAAAACTGAAGTGGAGTTGAAAGATGAACTGAAGAATGTACCATTGCAGTTACCTGTGGAAAAAAGTAGGAGCGATTTTAAGTGCCGCACTGTAGTTAGAAGTAGAAGCTGCAGGGCAAGTTTGATAAATGGAGGGACTTCTCCATGGTATGAGGAATTGGAAGGTTATGAAGATACACCATGTAACGATAATGTTTTCAAAGAAACTCTTGATATACCCAGACCCCGCAAGAATATGTCAGCGAGCAGCGGTTTTGAAATGAGAAGAAATGGAAGAAATGCATCTGAGGATTCTGATGAGAGTATGCACGGTGAAGTTACAAATTCGCAGAAGGATGAAACTTCTCATGATGGAAAAGTCTCAAAAGTTCATGATTCAGTTGATGGACTGAAGGAAGTGGATCAAATACAAAATCAGAAAGCATCATACAATTATCAGGTGAAAACAGTTATGAACTTAAGAATGTTTATAGTTTATGGTTGTCTTACAACAATACTCAAATGATCTGCATCCCAGCTTAAATTCAAAGTGTTTAAATAATACATATGCTATAACATATAATTTTTGCATTACAGTACAAGATAATATTTGTTTTTGTTTGATAGAAGATCAAGATAATATTTGGCTAATATTATATTGTTGGGAATAGTCCAATGCCAACGGAATTAATATAATAGATAATATCATTCTTCACATTGTCAATTGATTTTATGATAATAAATGATTCTTTAATCTAACGTCAAAGCAAAGTTCAGTCTGTTTGTGATTCAATGTAATACTAAAAGATGACTCTTCACATTGTCAAGTGGTTTCCTAACATATACAACATTGATACTCTAACTAACATTAGTAAAAGGATTACCTATGGCTTTAAAAGATGTTGGATCTAAACGAGAAACTAACACGTGAGATTTCATAAGCTGTGGGTTTTTAAATGTTAGCTTTTCCTTGTATGTAGGAATTCACTAATTTTTTGTTAGAAAGAACAACATTGTTGATCGTTTATACGATCCTTTTCTTGATATTATGGGTGTTCTCACTCTGCATTTTGTCAACATGATATTGTTGGACTCTACTTCTTCTTCGGTGCATATGAAAGATGAAATAACACAGCTAAAATTGTCCATTTTTTAGGATCAAAAGTGCAGTGAAAACGAGGAAACCTCTGAAATGAAGATAACGATAAAAGACGTATGCCTCAATCCAATGTTAAAATCATCAGAATCTCAATCGAGATGGAAACTGGAATTTGAGAAAAAGCAACAGGAGATAGTTGAGCTTTGGGATGCCTGCAACGTATCATTGGTACACCGGAGCTACTTCTTTCTTCTTATCAAAGGAGATCCCGCCGACTCCATTTACATGGAAGTCGAGCACAGAAGGCTAACTTTCCTTAAGAAATCTACTTCGCAAGGAAGTCCTGCTGTAACAGAAGAAAATATTGGCCCCGAGTTAAGGTACAAAGTATTATATTTATACTCAGAATAATTATTTTGTGTTTTAACACCAAAATAACAGCTTGTGTTAGACTATAGCTAGTTATTGGAATATCTCTTTGACTCACTCACTGAATTCCAATTTGAATATGCGGATGCAGTCAGAAGAATCTGCGGAAAGAAAGGGAGAAGCTATGCAGAGTAATGAACAGAATGACGATGACAGAGAGAGAAAGCATATACAAAAAGTGGGGCGTCGACCTGAAATCGAAGCAGAGAAGAGTGCAAGTAGCTCAGAAAGTATGGACAGATGCAAAAGACATGGATCATGTGAGGGAGAGCGCTTTGCTCGTAGCCAAATTATTTGGCTTCTTAGAACCTGGGCTTGTTCCTAAGGAAATGTTCGGGCTTAGTTTTGCACCACGTTTGTTGTCTCATGGATCTTATAGCTGGAAGAATAAAGGATGGTGACCAATTTGATATGAAATACCAAGAGTTTTATATTTATTTTGTTTCATATTCGGGGTGTTTATTGTTATTTTTTGTCTGATTGTTTGGGAGTGTAGATGATGTTTGCATGTAAATTATTCATGGGAACATAATCAACATTTTATAGAGAATAAAGTTGTTGCATCGCATCACAGTTCTTTTAATCTACGTCAGATCAATGTAATTCTACATTTCGTGCTGATGTCTCTTCTTTTTGTCGGCTTGATCGCTGTCAGAGTGTTTTGTTCCAAAGAGGATGCTGCACTCTTTTTTAAATATGCTTTTTTTAGCATGTATATGTTTGGGCTTGTCAAATTTTGAAACAGTAACCATCTGTTCTACTCATCATTTCTCGATAAACACGAGATTGCGTTTTTGTATGTCTGTTTAAGTTAGCAAGTAGCCCTCTTTCTTTCCGGAATAAATCTAAGTCCACATGTATTATGTAAATTTGGCTTTAACAACCAACAAAACTCCGGAAGACTTTTGATCCATATAAAATGTTGAAAAATACCAATCAATTTCTCAATCCGTTTTCAATTTATCCAAACACAAAACCAATCACAAAACAAGAGAAAAATATAATCACACGATATTTACAGATAGTTCTACCACATGTGGTGAGTATACAACTAATTTGGAAGAGAGAAGTTTGTTAATCAGTAAACTGCTGAAGGAGAACCTTTGTTATTCCAAAATAATTCTATCAAAATAGATATCATATCTACGTTATATGAAAAAATCTCGTAATAAACAAATTCTAAATTCCCCCAAGTATAACACACGACAACAGTCTAACAAATGCATTCCAAACCAATTCAGATGTTTGAATTCGTCAGAATTTTAATTCAGATATTTGAAACGATGCCAAAATGAACCGAGTACACAAGGGAGACAAATCCTTGAAATTTAGACGTCCGACCTCCATTTTCAGATGTCTAGCCTCCAATTCGGGCAAATAATCTTTCACCATTCGAACCAAAAAACTATGTGTACACCACTACTTCAGATTGCGATAACTTGAGTTCCGTTACTCCAACCGACAAACCGATTTATTCGATACGACGCTAACCCGGTTCTCTTCAATCCCTAAACTGTCACCAAAATACAACACTCCACCTTGATACTATATCCATCTCCACCACTTGATATGTCCAATGACAACCAGGACATAATATCGAACTCCACTTTCAACCAAAACCACTTGAGTACTTTCCTAATGAACTCTGGCAAAATCGCTGTCCATTACGCTCCACTAGCAAACTCTAGCAAGACCACCGCCCACTAATGAAGTGTTGAAAGTACCCATAACCAAGAAAGAGCACTTAAGAGTGTCAACAGATACTCACCATGAAGATAGAGACAAAACCAAAATCTCTCACCGATAGTCTTCACCATCAATTACAAACATAACTCCGCCAACTATGCCACCATGTGCCACCTAGTACTTCAACAAGTGAATCAAGTTTGAGCAATGTATGAACTTCCCAACCGGTAGTGCTTTCGCAAACATATCAGTCGCATTATCCTTTGTGTGCATTTTTCAAAGATGAACAAGCTTATCCCTATCCATGGCAACAAAGAACGACTCTTTCACCTTAATATGTTTGGTCCGAGAGCTAAATACCTAGTTCTCCACCAACTGTATAACCCTTTGACTATCACAGTAAATATCAATGCTATTGTGTTCAATACCCAAGTCACACAATAATCACCTTAAGTAAAGTGTCTCCTTTGCCGTCTCTATCGTGGTAATCAACTCTACCTCCGTAGTGGATAAAACAATTAAGGTTTGCAATTTAGATCTCAAACTATTGGCCATGCTGCCAAGAGTGAAATATACCATAAAGTTAATTTCCTCTAATCTCTATCGCTAGCGTAGTTGGAGCCACAATTACAAATCAACTTGGAATTCATACCATTAGTACCACAAAAACAAGACAATGTATTCAAGTACCTTTAAGATATCTAAGAATAACTTTCACGGCTTTCCAATGCAATTTTCACAGATTAGCCATATACCGACTAACCACCTCGACAACATTTGCAATATCTGGTTTTGTACACACCATGACATACATTAAACTGCCAACCTCACTTGAATGTGGCACTCGTGCCATATAAACGTTGTCTTTCTTCAAGATCGTTGAACATTTAATCAAAAGCTTCATATACAAAGGTAACGGTGTACCAAATGCTTTTGCATTAACCATGCTAAAAGGAGCAAATACTTTCTCAGTGTACTTTCTTTGAGTCAATTTTAACTCAAATCACTTTCGATTCCATGCAATTTCCATGTGCAATATTTTCCTTGCTTCACCAAGATCCTTTATATCAACTTTCAATTTCATACACAATTTCAATTTGTTGATTTCATTTTTGTCTTTAGAAGCAATGAGCATATTGTACACATAAAAGAGTAAGTACAACCAATAATCATTTTTCAATGCATGAAATATACACAAGCTTCCATAATGCTTCTAGCAAAACCTATATCAAGCATAAGATGATCAAATATCTTATACCATTGTTTAGGCGATTACTTTGAACCGTATAGTGACATCTTTAACTTGCAAACCGAATTTGATGTACCATCTACACCAAACCCATCTGGTTGCTTTATATAGATGTCTTCATCCAAGTTATCATTTAGTAAAGTGGTTTTAACATCAAGTTGCTCTACCTTCAAGTCGTGAATAACAACTATAGCCAATAAAATCCAGATTGAAGTATGTCGCACAAATGGTGCAAAAATCTCATCATGATCTTTTCCCTTCTTTTGTGCAAACCCTTTAACCACTAATCTAGCTTTGTATCTTCCATCATCCTTCACCTGTAAATCCATTTGAACATGATTTCTCAATTTCCTTTAGGAAGCAGAACCAAATCCCAAATTCTATTTTTAGACAAAGATTGCATCTCCACCTCCATGGCGTAAATCTATTTCGAGCTACATTCGAATCCATGACATCGTCACCATCCATTGGCTCATCCACATAAAGAGTAAAGTCCAAATGATCACTAAAACTAAGTTAGCTCCAATCGCCATACCCATCGGATGGCCTTATGGTACAATGACTCACCCATTTGGTGATAACATTGTCTAAACCTCCTTTGGCTCCACCTTAAAATGAATCATCTCTAGAATCACGTATATCACAAACACTGCGAGTGGAACCATGTGGACTTTCATGCGATGTTGCATCAATAGTATCACACCAATATCACCTTCTACTCTACTACTAGGTTGAAAAATGGGAATAATTTATGTCTCCTCTAATTCTTCGCAGATCAAATCCGAAGTATCTGATGAGCTCCCATTCATTTTTAATAAAGCCAACTCATCAAGATTAACATGATGTGAGCTAACAACCTTCCTTATTTCTAGATTTCAAATACGATACCCTTTCACTCCTTATGTATTACCAAGAAAAATTCCCTTAAAAGCTCTTGGATCAAGCTTATCATCACTCGGATCACGCACATAAAACGGATTACCAAGTACACAAAGATAACTCAAATCAGTGCTCATTTCTTTCCAAACTTCTTATGGAATTTTATCATCATTAGTTGCGCACGGAATTCAATTCACAATGTACTGCACTTCACAAAACTTTGACCAAAAATCCCTTTAACAAACATTATGTTAACCTCAACCATCGAGCTTACTCTAATAGAGTGTGGTTCATCCTCTCTGCAACCCCGTTTGATTATAAATTCCCTGTATAGTAAAATGTCTTGATGCTTACAATAATCCAAGAATTTTTTGGAAACATACTCCCCACCATTATCCGATCTCAACACCTTCAAAGATTTATCACTCTCATTCACAACAAGAGCCTTTCACTCTTTGAACATTGTAAATGTACCGGACTTAACTTTCACTATATACACCCAAACTCTCCGAGAAAATTATTGATGAAGATATATAATATTAAACTCCTTCAAAGAAGCTATCGATGTCGGCCCCAAACTTCTATGTAAACATACTGAATAATACTTTTAGAATCATGTTTTCCTTCATCGAATGAAACTTTAGTTTGCTTACCCATGACATATTCCTTACAAAACTCTAATTTGTTGAAACCCTCTCTATCGATCATCTACAATTTCAAAAGAAAATCCAAACTCTTCTCCAAGACGTGACCCAATCTTAAATTACATAATCTAGTCGCATCCAAGCCATAAGAACTATCAACACCAACGCAGATTTGGCTTCAATAGTCGTACCATTAAGCAAATAAACACCATGAGCTCTAACACCTTTCATCACCACAAGTGCACCTTTAGAAACCCATAAACTATCACTCTCAATAGTGTTTTTACATCCTAAAGAATCCAATTATCCCAAAGAAATAAGCAACTTTTGAAGTCTTGGAACATAGCATACATAGTGAGCTTACAAATTACTCTATCAAACATTCGAATCCGCACAGAAACAACATCCATTGATTTATAAATAGCACCATTTTTCATATCAATTGCATTTCCCTCCTTATCAACGTAGGAGGAAAAAAGTTCCTATTTGACGTCATATGATAATACACTACCAAATCAAGTACTCATTCATCACCGGAAACACATGATGCTACCATCAATACGTTCTCATCAATCTTACTAACTAAAAGAGTAAGCAGTATGGCCTAAGAGCAATTATGAATTGTTACATGTATTTAACTCTATAATTCATCTTGTTCGTAATAAAGGTGTTTGTATGTTCTTTTATATACTTTGTTATATTGTGATACAAATGATTAAGTAATTAATTTAAGGTGTATAACTAAGAATATCCTTAAAGGAAATATTATGTGATTGTAGATGCAAATAGTTGATCGTGAGTAGTTAGTCATAGAATGAAACAACATTTTGTTTTAAATATTCCTAGTTAAAATGTTTCGATAAAGGATATCGACACATTCGTTAGGCCAAAGTGCAAACCGCTTTCCAAATGTTGGGTAGTGTATTACTTATGGATGATGAGGGAACCAAATGGTTACGTTGTAACGACCCATAAAATTTTATTAATTTTTAATTGGTTTTATAACGTATTTAATTTGGATTTTGAGATCCGATACGCGACGGAAACAATAAAAACGTGCGTCATCGGTGCTGAAATTTGTGACTTGAATTTATCTACTTTTAAAATTTGAAACCGTACAACTCATACCATATTAAATTTCTTTTAAAGGTTTTAGCTAAATATATGGGTGAGCGTTGCCACACCTTTCCACCTTATATTTAATTCTCTGTCGTTTCAATTTGCATTCTATCCGTTCACATTTCATTTATTTCTTTTCTACCATATATTCCATTATCTCTTTCTGCTATTTGCTAATAGCTATTTGCTCATTCACGCGAACATTTAATTGAAATCAAAATTTCAACCCTTACTTCTCTTTTCTTTTCAAATTTGAAACGTACCATTAAATCAAGCCATTAATTGCTTTTATTTTTTTTCCTTAAATTAACGTACAACGCACACAATTATAAATTGCATTAAATTTTCTGCTGAACCACACCATGACCGTTTATATTACATTCATTTGGAATATATTCTTTTGTTTCAAATCATTCCCTTTCTCTCTCATCTCAGTTGGGAATAAAATAAATTTCAACAGAAATCACGTTTCAATGCTTTTAACTCTTTATAACTTTTGATAAAATTTTCTGTCCTTTTTGAAACTAAAACGTATAGGGAATACATTTTTCATTTATTAATTTCTAAATCGTCCTGTTGTCCTTTTCATGTATGTTATATTTAATTATATTTTACATTTTCTACTAATTTCACTCATCTCCCTGCATGTTTCTATTTATTTGCTGATTTGTTGCATACGTTTCATTTTGGAAAAATGCGGTTCATTCCTATTTATTTTCATTTCTCACATTTATTTCATCTTTTATTGAAAATCGACCGTTGCCACGTCATACCATTTTGGAAGTATGAATGTACAAAACATGCATACGTTTTATATTCATTTAATTGGAACGGTCACTTTAATTTTTGCCTTTAAAATTCCATTTTCTTCACTACAGCTGCAAAGTAATAAAACATCAAAACAAATTTGAAAGCTCACCTTAAATTGTGCAAAGCGTTTTCCTTTTCCTTTATAACTTTGGGTTATGCCAGCTGTTATTTTTTTCCATCAATTCAAAATTTATTATTTGTCATTCCATTTTAGGGTCTCTTCATTCTCCTTTATCAACTTCCATATATTTATTTCCCTAGTCACTTTAAAACGTCTTATAATAATAATTAATATGTAGCCATTTCATTTTAAAGATTTTCATACGTTTTATATATGTCAAAAAAAGATGTGAATGGATATTTACCTGAGGTCCACACCGTTTTGAATTATACGTTTTTTTTGTATTCATTAATTCTTTTACGGCTCATTTTATTTCACCTTTATAAGCTTTTTTTTGTAAAGCAAGGATCTACTGTCACTTTCTTCTCTTCAATTTTTCTTTCTCCACCCTCTCTCTTCTTCCACACTCTTACACGTAGTCGTATCTCACCTTGTCACCCATTCTGCCTTGCAGCAAACTTTTAACATATATATATGATATCTTGAAAGGTAATACAACTTGTGCGTTTGTCTCATTAAGTATTGTGTTTTTTTTGTGTGCGTAAGTTATTGTTTTATTTTATTTTATATATATAAGCCTGAGTATTGTTTCTAAAACTTTAGATATTTGCATGGGTACATATTTTCATATTGGGTTGGTTGTATAGATATACTAGTATACATTTCAGAGCTTTATAGGTTTGTATTAGTTATAATATATATATATATATATATATATATTATTTTTATTTTACCTTCATCCATTGTCAGGTATTGTTTAAAATATAATAGGTATACAAGTTAGGTATAACGGCTACTGTGAATATGTGTAACAATATATGTATAACATTTTTTAAAACATGTATATAGCAGCCCATTTAAAGGTTTGTTTGTATACACTTTATTGTACATATAAAACGTAGGTTTGCATGTCAATATTGGTAGGCATAAGCATCCTTTCTCCATTTTTCTACTAGCATTGCGTTAGCATATTTTTATTTTTAGTAAAAAAAAAGTAAAAAAATAAAATAAAAATAAAAATAAAAATAATGATTACAGTATATTATTTGTAAAGGAAGTCTGCATTTGGTTAACCTATTAGATTTCTTTAAACTTACATTATTTACTGTTATGTATATCTTTGGATGTTAATTTGGTTATGTACATTTAGTTTCAGATATTGATGTTTCAAATATAACGTATATACTATAAGATAGAGTGAATTTGGTTTTGATTTTTTTTATATATGTTTGATTTCAATAAATATATTTAATTCAAGACTTATATAAAATGTATATATACTTTAATTTGAATTTTGGGTTTAAGGAGGATAATAATATAAAATACATCTCGCCTAAATTTTTATCGAGTTAATTTGACCCGTTCCCATCGATTTCTTTTATCAGCTTCGATCGTCGATTCGTGCCGATCTTACTTTGCTTTGAGATTCGTGCTTGGGTTTCGTAACTCAACTTCATTGTCTATCTCTCTAACCTCGAAAGGTGAGTAATCACTCACGATTAACGTTCTTTTATTTATTAAATTTGAATTTCAATTGAAACAACAATTGAAATATGCTGCTGTAGTTATTTAAATTGTCATATATGCTATTATCTGTAACTGTTCACCTGTGGGATATGACACCATATCCTGTTGTTTATATTGTACTGTTATTGATGATATATGCCTGTTATTTTATTGTATTATCTGTTATCACTCTGCAAGTTCCCTGTAGTTTAGGATTCACTATGGGTTGAAATGATAAACCCAAGCGATTTTCATTTAATTGAATTTGGGATTTCGGGTTGAAATGATATCCACCCGTATATATTTAGTGTATGGATTGAAATTATAAATATCCGTAGCACTTGACTATATGATAGGAAATATATACAGACACCGTTGGTCCATATAAATATTTTGAAAATAATTTCTACAGTTTGAAGAGAAATATATGGGATTTAATAAATATTGGTTCTTAAAATATTATATATAAATGGGAATTTTATATATAGATTTAATAATAATATTATTAAGATTGATTTAATCCATATAATATGTTTAAGTATTATTTAAGATTTATGTTTCAAAATTTACCGTTGTGAAAATTTGAATAATTAAGATTGGGAGATAAATTTGGGTTTATTAAAAATAGTATTTAAATAAGGATTTATTTAATTAAATCGATTTGAAATTATTGAATGGGAAATTTAAAGGTATGATTTTTGTAACTGGATTTTGATTTTAAGTGATTTAATGAATATTTCACGTTTAAATAAATTAAAGAAAATATTGAGAAAAATGTAATTTAAGGGTACTTAATGATATTGAATCTAATGAGGGAGTATTTCAAGACTAAATAATAATGAGGTTAAATCGAGACCTATATGAAACTGTTATATTGAACATTTAAATATTAAAGCCTTGAACTATATTGGAATTTAAATGGTTTATTTTGAGATTCGGATCTGTTTTTGAAATCAATATAGTTGAATTTGTTATTTAGAAACTAAATTGAATTAAAGTAAAATTTAGGTTGAACCAAATTTGAATTTATTATTTAGGAAACTAAATTGAATAAAAATGTAGTTTAAACGTTGAATACTTAAAGTTTTGAAATATATTGAAATAAAAAAGGGTATTTTGTGATTACAAATCCGAATTTGAGATCGATAAGATTGAAGTGGTTATTTTAGGAATTGAGTTGAATTTAAATTGATAAATTGAGATTGAATTTAATTTAAATGGGAAGGTCGGGTTGATGTTGAAACGATTTGTTAAGTTGAGGGAATTGAAAATACTTTACTGTATAAATTATTTAATATATAAATACTATTTTGGGAAATATAGAGATATTTGAAGTGAAAATGATATTTGGTTTTGAAGTATAAATTAAGCTGAAATGACCATGGTGTTATAGTGTATATTTCTACCTTGTAGATAGTTCCATGGACCCTTAGAGGATGGTTATCCCAAACATCCTTTAAGTTATTTGTATTTCAGTTGATATTTCACTTGAGTTGGATTTATTGATATAAGAATGTTAATCCTGACTTGAGTGTTTTGTGTTTTACTTTACGCTCGGGTCAGACTGAGTGATACATCATTTGAGACTCACCTTTGGAGTTTGGAGCTTCGCTTGGAGGTCCAACAATCGATTCAGCTTTCAGCTTTTCCAGTTGATTTATTCTGAGAGGAAAATCAGTTTGTATTGGAGACTTCACTGTATTTGAGATATTCTGATGTATTTTATTTCTAACTCTGATGTTTATATAGTAGCTTCATGACTACTATTTATTATTCCGCTGCGTATTATTGTATTACTCTGTATCTGTGATTCTGTGATTTATTTATTTACTGTATATGCTGAGTTTTGCCAAATTTAAATTAACATTCTATTGTTTTGAATTATTCAAGTCTGACATGTGTGGATTTATTGTCGATTTGAATGGTCCAAAATAGCGGGTTGTTACAGTTGGTATCAGAGCTTTGGCTCTAGGCAAAACTTAGCATATATAGTAAATTTATTTGCAGAATCACTTTCGTTCGAGTTTGAATCTCTTCCTTTTGACTCGATTTCCTTTGAATTTTGGAACATTCCCCTCGGTTCCAAAAATCCATTTTTGTCTCTCCCTATTGGTATTCTTTTGATTCTGGAGTATTCCATAACTCCACTATAATATTTGTAAAAGGGTGAAACTCCTTTACAATTGGCATTGATTCACCGGAGATTTATATATCCCTCGGTTTAGATGCTGCTATCTCTTGTTATGCCGAATTCTATCTCTGGCAATCGAATGTCGATTTGCCTCAAAATTCTGCACCAATCTTATTATGAAGTCACGGTTGACCCTAGGGTCATCCGTGATTTATAAAAATATATCTATCTTGTATTTTGAAATTTAGTTATCCCATCTTCATTCGAGCCTATCTTTAAGTCAGAATTCTATACGATTTGAGTCCCTCTAATTGGAATCTCTATCTTTGTTTTGAAACTTTGAAAATCGGGTTTTGTTTGTATTTTTGAAATTGTTTTATATACCAAATTTATTATTTTGATAACTATGATTTTATTCTATATATAAAAGTGAAAATGTTTTCGATAAGGATTATATACCTTTTAAAACAAGAATTTGAGGTTTCAAAAGGATTTGTAAATTTGAAAAATTATATAAGAAATTTGATTTATCTTAAAATGATTTATAACTGAAGGATTTCAAATTGGAAATTTGAGGAATTGAACTCCGGTAATTTTGAAAATTAGTTTTAAGATTTTGAAAATATATGATAATACGATTTGAAATTATTTTTCCGGATAAGAAATGTTCAAATGATTTTTAATGAGTTTCGAAGAAATTTCAATAGAAGTTTGAGAAAATAGAAGTCCAGAACTCACTTATGTCGCTGGAAAATAATTTCGGTGATGAGTGCACGCATCATCGACATTGATTTTCGAGTTTCAGAGTGAGGGAAAGGCCACTTTAGTAGCATTGCTACGCGAGTGATTTTTTTTTGCGAAACCAGTTTTGATTTCAAATTTCGAAGTAAGATTTGATATTCGAAAGATATATGTATATATATATTTGAAATGATTTGAAGTAAGCCGGTGTTCAGTCCTTGAGTTTCGGATTTGAAACCTATCTTTTGAAATTGATTTACTGATCTGTTGTTGATTTCCAACTCTTGAATTTGAAAATGATTTCACCGACTATTCTGAATGTTCGAACACTTCCAAATCAAGGTTTAAATTTTTCAAAGCTAGGTAATTTTGAAAAGTATAAATTATTTGATAAAGTATATAAGTTAGTTTTGTATGTGTAAAGTATGAAGTAATATGATGTAAATAAGTTGGAAACTGTTTTGTTAAGTAAATTAATAAGGCAATTTTAAATTTTTCTAATATGAAATTTAGATTTGAAATGTTTTGAAAAGAATTTGGTCTTCAAAATATTTTGAATAAAATTTAGTTTAAATGTTTTAACTTAGTAACATCTTTATAAAACTATATATTTAACAAGTTGGAACAAATATATAGGTTGTACATATGCGGTTTTATTCACATAATTAATTTGATCCAGGTTTGAGTACACAAGTTCGAGGTGAATTACACCATTTCGTGTTAGGATTTTTCATTCGATTCTTGATGGCGAATATTTGATATGGATTTTGGGCTTGATTCTAGAATTCTCTATCATAGTATATGGCTATGCAAGGAGACTGATGGCTTCTAGTCGAGAAACCATATCGAAATCCGCATTAGGGAAGTCGAATGGACAATACTAGTTCGAAAGCGAACTTGTGTGATCGAGCAAGCGATCAAATGTGATTTTGCGAAATGATGACGTATGTACATTTTATATTCTAATCTCATTGATATATTTTGATGCTGAAATTAGAAGCTGTCGGGTTAGAATATCTTTGCTTACTAAAAGAAAATTTTCAATTTAAATTACAAAGATATATAACCCATAAAAGCAAAGATATTCAATCCCATATGGCTCGTTATGCAGCGAAATATATTTTGAAATTTTTGATCCTGAGATAAGATGGACCTTATGTAGGTATAAGATTGATTTTGAAAACCATTGATATTGGAAATGAATTGGTTGACTTAAATGATATTGATTTAGAAACTTGGATTATTTTCTAAATTTATTATGTTGGAAACTTTAAAACTAAAGATATTTAAATTGAGAAGAAATAATTTGGTGGGATTTTATATGATTTTGAAACTGAACTGATATTGAAACAAATTGAAATTTGAGAACCTTATTTTTACTAAATACTTGATTTGGGAGTTATCGAACTTATATAAAAATTTGATTTGTATAAGTATGAGGTTGATTCGAAAACTATAGATTTGAAAAGGTACTCAATTTGAAAAGTGAAATCTTATATAATTGAAGTCTATATAAGTGTGATTTGATATCCTATTGATTTTGGAAAGTATTTGATTTGAAAATTAAATCTTATATATAATGGACTTTATATAAGTATGATATTTGAAAGTGATTTGAAAATGTACTATATGATACATATTTTCGAAGTAAAGATATGAAAAGTGCCTTCTGCTTGATATCCGCTTTGTGGCCACATTGTGGATTCATTCTATCGATATTTCTCTGATTTTTGGTTTTCCGGATATGATACTCGAGTTTCCATCGAATTCCATGGCGTTACCCATGGTCTTACGAACGCGGATGCATAGCGCAACTGCCTGGCTGAGATGGCCTAGGGGTACGGATTGTTTCCTGGGGGATCCAGGCGTAACCATTGTGTATCCTGCATCTATGTTGGTCGCATTAGTAGCGAAACCGCCTGGCTGAGATGGCCTAGGGGTATGGATTGTTTCCTGGGGGATCCAGGCGTAACCATTGTGTATCCTGCATTCTACTAGTCATCATGGCGTAACTCGCAGGGCTGAGAAAGCTTACGGATATGGATTGTTTCCTGGGGGATCCAAGCGTAACCATTGTGTATCTGCGAACCATGGTTAGACAAAGGTTTTGTTTGTTTTTTGTTTGGATTGTACTTTCCATATCTGTTTTTAAAAGTTTTCCAGTATTTTCACTGGGTGTTGAAACAGGTCTACTAAGTACCTGGAGAATTCTAGTTTTGCGCCTGATCAACGCACTACCAGAGTCTACAGGAACAAGGATAAACTTGTTGAAACATCGAGTTATAAAAGTATTTTATTATAAAGGTATTTTCAACAAAGGAATTCTGTATTAATATTTGAAATTGAAATTCTTATGGCTTGAATTAATTATTCGTACTCGATACTATTCTTTTGAATCTACCTTATCTGCTCAGCTTTATTTATTCACCTATATTCTGTTTTTCCGAATCCACCTTCTTTTCCTTGTTGACTATATCCTTTTTTAAATATTGTTTATTTATATACTACATGGTTTAATAGAAAATTTTAGTGTTATAAATATTTTTGAAGTTATTAACTAAATAAAACATATTTAAAGTAAATGATTATCGATTTATAAATAATGTTGAATGATATTTTGAGATAAAATTTATAAATTATGAATTATGGATTTAATGTTTTCAAATAGCTTCTTTGTAAATATAACTAATGATGCAAATAATTGTTTTCAAATAGCTTTCATATATATATAAAGGTGTTAGTTAAACATATTAAATTCCAGTGAGTTGTGAAAATTTTAAAGTATTAAAGAACTGAATCGCAAATGAAGTTTTCAAATGAATATTTCAAGTAAAATTTATTTAGTTTTAAATTAATTATTTACCCTTGACTTTCAATCTACCTTTATTTCTGGTTGTTCTATTCTCCTACCTCCTTCCTTTTCGAGGACGAAAAGTTTTAAGTGGGGGAGAGTGTAACGACCCATAAAATTTTATTAATTTTTAATTGGTTTTATAACGTATTTAATTTGGATTTTGAGATCCGATACGCGACGGAAACAATAAAAACGTGCGTCATCGGTGCTGAAATTTGTGACTTGAATTTATCTACTTTTCAAATTTGAAACCGTACAACTCATACCATATTAAATTTCTTTTAAAGGTTTTAGCTAAATGTAACGACCCGATATTTTGGACCATTCGCGTCCATTATAAGTGTATAGGTAGACACTCATGCCGGAGTTGAATTGCTCAAAATACCGCGTGGTTAATTTAAATTTGGCAAAACTGAACATATACAGTAAATAAATAATCACAGATCATAGACACAGAGTAATAAGTGCAGCGGAAATAAAAGAGATAGTAGTTCATGAAGCTACTATATGAATATATAAAATACATCAGAGTTTACAACAGAAGAGTAATACGATACATCAGAGTTAAACTAGATACAACGGAAGAGTAACAGATACAAATCAGAATACATCACTGGAATCATCGAATATCTGAAAGCTGGATAGATAGCTGGATCTCCAAGCGAAGCTCCAACTCCAAAGGTGAGTCTCGAAAGCTGAACAACTCAGTCTGACCCGAGCGTAAAGCAAAACACAAAACACTCGAGTCAGGATTAACATTCTTATATTAATAAATCCAACTCAAGTGAAATAGCAATTGAAATACAAGTAACTCAAAGGATGTTTGGAATAACCATCCTTTAAGGATCCGTTAAACTATCTACTAGGTAGTAATGTACGCTAAGTAGATAATGTCTATCAGTAATATAAAGATATCAAAGTAGGGTTAAGCAGGGCCCATACACCTCTTAACCTGTTTATTCCCAAAAGCATATACAAGACCGTAGTTTCCCCAAAACCGGAAGTCACCAGAGGGCAATCCATATACTAAAGGTACAAATCAAAATCGTAGTGGTCGCGAATAGGATAATCAGTATGACAAGGTACATGAGGCGATACCAACTAGGATACTAGTAGTTGCCTGATCCGGACTGATGTTGGGCATAGCAGCTACTACCCCAACACCGCGAAACAACACTCCCAAATCGAGGGGTGCACCCAAATCGAATCACAATAGTAATAGATATGGTATCGAAGAAGTGTGTCCGCTAGAGATGGCGATCCTCAATGGCCCGGCGCGGCTCCTGTTTTAGTCATATCAGGGGTCATCCAAAATCGTTCTCTTTCTTCAGTCAACGCGTTCACCAAAACCATCCACTTCGTTCTAGATCAACACTCCACGTACAGTTATTAAAGTGGTTTCGGTTCAGATAGAGAGTATATCCATTACCGATCCCGGTCTCTTTAATAACTTTCGTAATTATTACACCGATTAGTCGTTTATATATTTCACAAACCAAATCAATTCAATTTCAATTACAATTCGTAAATCAACATTTCACTTGTCTCTCAAAAACCAATTTCCAAAATTTACGTTTCAGACTTTCAAATTACCATTTCAAAATCTTATAATTCAGTTTCAATTCAAATACCGATTCCAGTTCGTATATTAGTTTCATTTCAAAATCATTAAATTAATTTAATTTAACATTCAAATCAATTTAAATTCATTTATCGATTTCATTCAATATTCGTTAAGTTACTTTATCATTCAAAATAATTTCTATTAAATTTCCAATTTATTTAATCAATTCTTAAGTTCAACTTCATTAAAACAAAACTTACAATTTTGAATTAAACTAAATTCGTCAAATCAATTCTCCAATTACAAGTCTTACATTAATTCCAAAATATCACATTTCAATTTCGTTAAAGAAATCCAATTTCACTTATTTACTTACTTAAATAATTTTCCAAAACTTAATTTATAAAGAAACTCAATTTCAATTATTTACGAAGTAAAATTCACTTATTCAAAAATTCAAATTTTCTTATTTGAGAATTCAATTCAATTTAATCATTAAATAATTCAATCTTATTTAATTATTAAATAATTCAAAACTTAATTATTCGTTTCTCAAATTAAACACCGTTCTTTCATCAATTTCAATTTTTATATTTTGTTTTAGATTTTTAAATATTCACATTTAAATTTCATTAAAATTCAATTTCAACTTCATTTCAAAACAATAATATTTTTCAAATAAAATCTTCGTTTATTTTTAATCAAATTATTGACCAATCGGGTTTTATTTAATTTTCTATCCTGGGTCAAAGTTCAATGTGGGTATTTATCATTTCAACCCGATTCCAATTCAATTCCAAAATCAAAGCATAGTAAAGGGAACTTGCAGTGTGATAACAGGGATGGTGTCAAAGTAAATAAACAAGCAATAACAACAATTAATAACAATCCAATAATCAATTCAAATAATCCCGAAATAACCCTATTAATTCGCATTGTTATTTGTACGAATTAATATAATTATTTCTAGAATCTACACTATCATTTCATGTAGATTAAAGATTATTACATTACAGTTTTTCACTTGTCATCTATTTCGATTACATACATCATCAGTTTAAACAACATACAATTCAATGGTTCAAGGTATAATTAACACTATTCTACGTGTCAATTTATTTAACATTTAAAGGGGTCGTACTATACAAATGTCAGTTAATCAAATTTAACATTAAATTATCCTATATCAAGTTCAATTTCATACTGTTTATCATTTTAACATCAACAATTTAACGTCCAATATAAACATCAACAATCAATCAATTATCAGTCAAACTGTATTATCATCGCATAAATAATTAACAGATAATGGTGTCAGATGTCACAGGTGAACTGATACAGGTAATAGCATATATAACAGTGTAATTAACTAACAGTTGCATATTTCAATTGTCGTTTCAATTGAAATCAAATCTAATAAATAAAAGAACGTTAATCGTGAGTGAGTGCTCACCTTTCGAGGCTAGAGAGGATTTGACAATGAAACGAGCTACGAATCCGAAGCAAAGCAAGGTTGGCACGAATAAGATGGACAACTGATAGATATGGAACCAATGAACGATTAGATTCGGTTGATATAAATTGAACTAAATTTAAATTATATCAACATATATATATATATATACACACACATATATATCATACAATTTGAGATAACTACTTGTATATATACTAACATATCAACTGTCATCAAAACAACGTATATTTATATACATACTTATATATAAAATCATTCTGTAAACAAAATATATGAAATCATAATTTATAACAATTTGTGTATATAATATCATGCTGCAAAATATACGTATTTAAATTTATATATGCTCAAAATTTTGTACTATGCAAATCACAACTATTCAATGCCCAGAGATACATGTCTAAAATCAACAAAATCTTTTTACTTAAAACCAAAATCTCTTTATATATATATGCACGCCACTCACATATGCAGACTAGAATATTATATATATATATATATATATACATGCTACCTACTTAACCTATATGCAGACATTTCGTAAAGTATACAACTAAATATATACATCTATCACTATCGCCGGTCAGGTATGTAGACCCTATATATATGCAGACCTACCTATATTATGTAAATAAACTAGTGTATAAACTTCAATACCCAACATAAAAAGAAGGTACAGGAAAATATTCAGTGCTAAATGAATGCAACATCTATACGTTATATGACTAACATATACAAAACTTCTTTTATATTATATTATATCACTTGAGACATAAAATATACATACTTTATTATTATAAATACAGGTTTTGATTTTTATAAAACGTATATATATAATTGAGTGCAAGTTACTGTATAACCTTATAACTATAATATATGTCTGTATACAACTAACAAATCTCAATACTCACCTGTAGATTATAAAATATATAACTTTATATATGATGACCCAACACTGTTTAAAATATACAATCAAATGCAATAGTTCAAAATATATATACAACCAGATAGTTTAAAATATGTATAAACATATATATACCCATTACTTAATATGTATATATTACCACTTCTCAGCATCATTGGATTAGAAAAACAGAGGGAAGGAGCATGCTAGGCTGATCGGCAAAGAAAGAGGATGCACACAGGGGCTCGGCTGCATGTTGGCATGCATGCATGGATCAGGGAACAGTTGGAGGGATGATGAAGGAAAAGCGATGGTGTTCGGTTGGACGGTGCGGTGGAGTCGAACGGTGGAGGAAGGCGGGCTAAAGGCAGGCGTTCGGAAACACGGAAGGTCGGAGCTGATGGATCTGGGTCGCTTGCGTGGCTAGGCGGAGCATGGGGTGGCCAGGGCCGGTTGTGGAAGCGGGCGACTTGGAAGAGGAGAATGGGTTTTGGGTTGTTGGAGGGTGGTGGAGACCTGGGTGCTGCTGCCACACGGGAAGGTTGCTGGAGTTGTTGAGGCGTGGTCTCAGGCTTCGGCCATAGCTTCGGTAGGAGAGAAGCGGAGGGTCTGGACGGTGGTGAATTTCGCTAGAAGGGCAGCAGTGATGGAGGAGGGCGGTGGCATGGCCGTGGCAGTGGAGGGAGGACGAGGTCAGAATTTGCCGCGTGTGGTGATGGGTGCGGAGGTGGTTGTGCGGTGGAAGCGTGGGAGGATGGACGTCATGAAGAGGAAGTGTGTTGATGGTTTTAACTTTCGGCCATGAGGAGAACAATATGACATAGGAGGGGAAAGTTTGCAAAGAAGAAAGTGAACAAGTTAGAGGAAGAATCAATAATAAAATGAACCGTACACATTTAATAAATCAAAATGTATCCAAGTTTCGAAGTGGCATGAGAATAGGAATGGTCTACAGCTGAATTCAAGTAGAAATAAAAGCAACTGTCCATTGGTTTTAAACGTTGGATATGAATGGTCACAGAGAAACAAAACGGACCGATACGATTGATCATTCCGTAGATTTCACCGTCTCCCGAACTCCGAAAAACACCAACGAACATACCGTGGACATCGGCACGACGAGACGATCAAAATGGTATAAAAATATCAGTGGTACGCTCATCCGATAAAAATCGATATCGGTACCAGAATGCTGCTATTTTGCAGAAAATAAGAACGACGGAGCAATAGACGTCCGAATTTGGAAAAATGACGAACTGATATTTTGCTCAGAAGATGGTTTAGAATTTTTTTATGTAAAAATATTTTGGTTTCGAAAACATTTTATTTTCAACGCTTTTTAACTGATTAAATTGAAGTAAATTTACGCGCGAAATAAACTTTCATATTTTCGGACGAAATTTTACCAGTTGCTATGTTTAACTAGACGTATTCCAAATATCAAATTTTTATTTCAAAATTTTATCGTTTAAAAATTTCACAAAATTTCAACTAATTACGTTATTAAAACGGTTGAAATTTACGGGTCGTTACATTCTCCCCCACTCAAAACTTTTCGTCCCCGAAAAGGAACGAGGTAGGAGAATAGAAACAACCAAAAAGAAAGCAGATTTGAAATACAAAATAACAATTAATTTAAACCATATAAATTCAAATTTAAATTAATTGATATTAAATAATTGATTTAATCCATTTGATTTCACTAAAATCAATCTCAACTATTTCTAAATTCATTATCTTATTATCCCATTTTCTTAAATTTACAATTTCTAAAACCATAATTTTGAATAGTCTTTTATTATAATCATATTTTCTTCAACAATTTTAAATTCTTCTCTATTCAAAACTATTGTTAAATATTCTACTTAATATATCTACTCACATATATTTAACTTATATAAATTAATTTAAACCATAAAAGTTTCGATTTAAATTAATTTACATCTATTAATTTCTTTTAAATTCAAGGTATTTTCATATGTTGATCAAATTTCAATTTATTAATTTTTTTTTAAAACAAATTTATGAATTATTAACTGAGTTTTACTTATTATCCTATCTAACTCTATTAACATCTTTATAATCATAATTTAGTGTATAACATTTATTATAAACACTTAAATTTAATTTATGAATTCAATTTATCTTATATATTATCCAATTACATATTCAACTTCTGAATGATTTAGGTAAGTTGTATTAGAATGCAGTTGAACAATATACAAATAAAATTTCCTAATTCAATTATTCAAGTTTAAATATTTATTCCAAATTTTGGTTTTATTTACAATTAAAATCATTTTTTTTTTCCAAAATTTAATAATTAGATTTCCGATTAACTTTAACAATTTAGAGATATATATAATATATTTATATCAAATCAAATTAAATTTTAAAATAAGATACCTATATATATGTGAATCAAAATATACCGAAGAAATTCAAATCAAAATATATATTTACTTTTTCCTCAAAACAAAACCGTAGCAAAGCTACAGAATGATTTCTCCACTTCGAAACTCGAAAATGAATGTCGATGATGCGGCCGCCATCACCGAAATTATTTTCCAGCGACAAAGAGAAGAGCACTGATTTCAACATTTTAAAAATTCTTTGAAAACGATTTCTTTTCGAAAATACTTTCAATAATATATATTTTAAAATTTTAAAACCAAAGTTCGAAATCACCGGAAACTAAATTCTCAAATTTCTAAATTAAATTCATTTCAAATTCCAAATCAATTTATAAACCATATTTATAAATTTATTTAGAACAATAAATGATAATCAAATATTATCGTTTCAAACAAACAATTTAATTAACCTATTAAATTCCAGAAAATTTTACTTATATTTTTACAATATAATCAAACAAATTTATTTCATTTTCCAAGTTTGAAAGTAATATTGTGTCAGTTTGCTCTGTTCAAGGGTTTTGGAAATCCTATCGATAGCGTTGATCAGACGAATCGATCGGAAACCCAAATCAACATCAACAACTCAAACAACACAATATATTTTAAACATTTTAAATGTTAATTTACAATTACACTTCCTCGCTCGACTATATAAGAATAGATTTCAAAGCAAAGATAGAGATTCAAATTTGATGGACTCAAATCAAAGAGAATTTTGATTCGAAAAATAAGTTTGAAACAGAAGATAAGATAATTCAATTTCCAAAATCGGGAATTGGATGAGTTTATTTAATTCACGGGCAACTTTAACCGAGTCGTCCGTAACTTCAAGAATAAGATCGATGCTGAATTCCGAGGTAAATCAACACTCGATCTCAAGAGATGGAATTTAGGTACAACAGGGAATAGATAGCATCGTAAACCGAGGATACAGAAATCTCCGGTAAATCGACGCCTATTATAAAGGAGTTTCACCCCTTTACAAATTATTCGAAGTTTGGCGAGACCGCCAATTCACTATCAGGGTCATTCGAAGTGGAGCTATGTGATGCTCCAGAATTTGGAAGAAGACGAATAGTGAAGGACACGAATGAATTTCGGAACCGAGGGGAACGTTCCAAAAATTCAAAGGAATTGAGTCAAAGGAAGAGATTGAAACTCGAATGAGAGTGATTCTGTAAATACATTTACCGTATATGTTAAGTTTTGCCTAGAGCTACCAAAGCTCTGATACCAACTGTAACGACCCGATATTTTGGACCATTCGCGTCCATTATAAGTGTATAGGTAGACACTCATGCCGGAGTTGAATTGCTCAAAATACCGCGTGGTTAATTTAAATTTGGCAAAACTGAACATATACAGTAAATAAATAATCACAGATCACAGACACAGAGTAATAAGTGCAGCGAAAATAAAAGAGATAGTAGTTCATGAAGCTACTATATGAATATATAAAATACATCAGAGTTTACAACAGAAGAGTAATACGATACATCAGAGTTAAACTAGATACAACGGAAGAGTAACAGATACAAATCAGAATACATCACTGGAATCATCGAATATCTGAAAGCTGGATAGATAGCTGGATCTCCAAGCGAAGCTCCAACTCCAAAGGTGAGTCTCGAAAGCTGAACAACTCAGTCTGACCCGAACGTAAAGCAAAACACAAAACACTCGAGTCAGGATTAACATTCTTATATTAATAAATCCAACTCAAGTGAAATAGCAATTGAAATACAAGTAACTCAAAGGATGTTTGGAATAACCATCCTTTAAGGATCCGTTAAACTATCTACTAGGTAGTAATGTACGCTAAGTAGATAATGTCTATCAGTAATATAAAGATATCAAAGTAGGGTTAAGCAGGGCCCATACACCTCTTAACCTGTTTATTCCCAAAAGCATATACAAGACCGTAGTTTCCCCAAAACCGGAAGTCACCAGAGGGCAATCCATATACTAAAGGTACAAATCAAAATCGTAGTGGTCGCGAATAGGATAATCAGTATGACAAGGTACATGAGGCGATACCAACTAGGATACTAGTAGTTGCCTGATCCGGACTGATGTTGGGCATAGTAGCTACTACCCCAACACCGCGAAACAACACTCCCAAATCGAGGGGTGCACCCAAATCGAATCACAATAGTAATAGATATGGTATCGAAGAAGTGTGTCCGCTAGAGATGGCGATCCTCAATGGCCCGGCGCGGCTCCTGTTTTAGTCATATCAGGGGTCATCCAAAATCGTTCTCTTTCTTCAGTCAACGCGTTCACCAAAACCATCCACTTCGTTCTAGATCAACACTCCACGTACAGTTATTAAAGTGGTTTCGGTTCAGATAGAGAGTATATCCATTACCGATCCCGGTCTCTTTAATAACTTTCGTAATTATTACACCGATTAGTCGTTTATATATTTCACAAACCAAATCAATTCAATTTCAATTACAATTCGTAAATCAACATTTCACTTGTCTCTCAAAAACCAATTTCCAAAATTTACGTTTCAGACTTTCAAATTACCATTTCAAAATCTTATAATTCAGTTTCAATTCAAATACCGATTCCAGTTCGTATATTAGTTTCATTTCAAAATCATTAAATTAATTTAATTTAACATTCAAATCAATTTAAATTCATTTATCGATTTCATTCAATATTCGTTAAGTTACTTTATCATTCAAAATAATTTCTATTAAATTTCCAATTTATTTAATCAATTCTTAAGTTCAACTTCATTAAAACAAAACTTACAATTTTGAATTAAACTAAATTCGTCAAATCAATTCTCCAATTACAAGTCTTACATTAATTCCAAAATATCACATTTCAATTTCGTTAAAGAAATCCAATTTCACTTATTTACTTACTTAAATAATTTTCCAAAACTTAATTTATAAAGAAACTCAATTTCAATTATTTACGAAGTAAAATTCACTTATTCAAAAATTCAAATTTTCTTATTTGAGAATTCAATTCAATTTAATCATTAAATAATTCAATCTTATTTAATTATTAAATAATTCAAAACTTAATTATTCGTTTCTCAAATTAAACACCGTTCTTTCATCAATTTCAATTTTTATATTTTGTTTCAGATTTTTAAATATTCACATTTAAATTTCATTAAAATTCAATTTCAACTTCATTTCAAAACAATAATATTTTTCAAATAAAATCTTCGTTTATTTTTAATCAAATTATTGACCAATCGGGTTTTATTTAATTTTCTATCCTGGGTCAAAGTTCAATGTGGGTATTTATCATTTCAACCCGATTCCAATTCAATTCCAAAATCAAAGCATAGTAAAGGGAACTTGCAGTGTGATAACAGGGATGGTGTCAAAGTAAATAAACAAGCAATAACAACAATTAATAACAATCCAATAATCAATTCAAATAATCCCGAAATAACCCTATTAATTCGCATTGTTATTTGTACGAATTAATATAATTATTTCTAGAATCTACACTATCATTTCATGTAGATTAAAGATTATTACATTACAGTTTTTCACTTGTCATCTATTTCGATTACATACATCATCAGTTTAAACAACATACAATTCAATGGTTCAAGGTATAATTAACACTATTCTACGTGTCAATTTATTTAACATTTAAAGGGGTCGTACTATACAAATGTCAGTTAATCAAATTTAACATTAAATTATCCTATATCAAGTTCAATTTCATACTGTTTATCATTTTAACATCAACAATTTAACGTCCAATATAAACATCAACAATCAATCAATTATCAGTCAAACTGTATTATCATCGCATAAATAATTAACAGATAATGGTGTCAGATGTCACAGGTGAACTGATACAGGTAATAGCATATATAACAGTGTAATTAACTAACAGTTGCATATTTCAATTGTCGTTTCAATTGAAATCAAATCTAATAAATAAAAGAACGTTAATCGTGAGTGAGTGCTCACCTTTCGAGGCTAGAGAGGATTTGACAATGAAACGAGCTACGAATCCGAAGCAAAGCAAGGTTGGCACGAATAAGATGGACAACTGATAGATATGGAACCAATGAACGATTAGATTCGGTTGATATAAATTGAACTAAATTTAAATTATATCAACATATATATATACACACATATATATCATACAATTTGAGATAACTACTTGTATATATACTAACATATCAACTGTCATCAAAACAACGTATATTTATATACATACTTATATATAAAATCATTCTGTAAACAAAATATATGAAATCATAATTTATAACAATTTGTGTATATAATATCATGCTGCAAAATATACGTATTTAAATTTATATATGCTCAAAATTTTGTACTATGCAAATCACAACTATTCAATGCCCAGAGATACATGTCTAAAATCAACAAAATCTTTTCACTTAAAACCAAAATCTCTTTATATATATATGCACGCCACTCACATATGCAGACTAGAATATTATATATATATTATATATACATGCTACCTACTTAACCTATATGCAGACATTTCGTAAAGTATACAACTAAATATATACATCTATCACTATCGCCGGTCAGGTATGTAGACCCTATATATATGCAGACCTACCTATATTATGTAAATAAACTAGTGTATAAACTTCAATACCCAACATAAAAAGAAGGTACAGGAAAATATTCAGTGCTAAATGAATGCAACATCTATACGTTATATGACTAACATATACAAAACTTCTTTTATATTATATTATATCACTTGAGACATAAAATATACATACTTTATTATTATAAATACAGGTTTTGATTTTTATAAAACGTATATATATAATTGAGTGCAAGTTACTGTATAACCTTATAACTATAATATATGTCTGTATACAACTAACAAATCTCAATACTAACCTGTAGATTATAAAATATATAACTTTATATATGATGACCCAACACTGTTTAAAATATACAATCAAATGCAATAGTTCAAAATATATATACAACCAGATAGTTTAAAATATGTATAAACATATATATACCCATTACTTAATATGTATATATTACCACTTCTCAGCATCATTGGATTAGAAAAACAGAGGGAAGGAGCATGCTAGGCTGATCGGCAAAGAAAGAGGATGCACACAGGGGCTCGGCTGCATGTTGGCATGCACGCATGGATCAGGGAACAGTTGGAGGGATGATGAAGGAAAAGCGATGGTGTTCGGTTGGACGGTGCGGTGGAGTCGAACGGTGGAGGAAGGCGGGCTAAAGGCAGGCGTTCGGAAACACGGAAGGTCGGAGCTGATGGATCTGGGTCGCTTGCGTGGCTAGGCGGAGCATGGGGTGGCCAGGGCCGGTTGTGGAAGTGGGCGACTTGGAAGAGGAGAATGGGTTTTGGGTTGTTGGAGGGTGGTGGAGACCTGGGTGCTGCTGCCACACGGGAAGGTTGCTGGAGTTGTTGAGGCGTGGTCTCAGGCTTCGGCCATAGCTTCGGTAGGAGAGAAGCGGAGGGTCTGGACGGTGGTGAATTTCGCTAGAAGGGCAGCAGTGATGGAGGAGGGCGGTGGCATGGCCGTGGCAGTGGAGGGAGGACGAGGTCAGAATTTGCCGCGTGTGGTGATGGGTGCGGAGGTGGTTGTGCGGTGGAAGCGTGGGAGGATGGACGTCATGAAGAGGAAGTGTGTTGATGGTTTTAACTTTCGGCCATGAGGAGAACAATATGACAGAGGAGGGGAAAGTTTGCAAAGAAGAAAGTGAACAAGTTAGAGGAAGAATCAATAATAAAATGAACCGTACACATTTAATAAATCAAAATGTATCCAAGTTTCGAAGTGGCATGAGAATAGGAATGGTCTACAGCTGAATTCAAGTAGAAATAAAAGCAACTGTCCATTGGTTTTAAACGTTGGATATGAATGGTCACAGAGAAACAAAACGGACCGATACGATTGATCATTCCGTAGATTTCACCGTCTCCCGAACTCCGAAAAACACCAACGAACATACCGTGGACATCGGCACGACGAGACGATCAAAATGGTATAAAAATATCAGTGGTACGCTCATCCGATAAAAATCGATATCGGTACCAGAATGCTGCTATTTTGCAGAAAATAAGAACGACGGAGCAATAGACGTCCGAATTTGGAAAAATGACGAACTGATATTTTGCTCAGAAGATGGTTTAGAATTTTTTTATGTAAAAATATTTTGGTTTCGAAAACATTTTATTTTCAACGCTTTTTAACTGATTAAATTGAAGTAAATTTACGCGCGAAATAAACTTTCATATTTTCGGACGAAATTTTACCAGTTGCTATGTTTAACTAGACGTATTCCAAATATCAAATTTTTATTTCAAAATTTTATCATTTAAAAATTTCACAAAATTTCAACTAATTACGTTATTAAAACGGTTGAAATTTACGGGTCGTTACACTAAATATATGGGTGAGCGTTGCCACACCTTTCCACCTTATATTTAATTCTCTGCCGTTTCAATTTGCATTCTATCCATTCACATTTCATTTATTCCTTTTCTACCATATATTCCATTATCTCTTTCTGCTATTTGCTAATAGCTATTTGCTCATTCACGCGAACATTTAATTGAAATCAAAATTTCAACCCTTACTTCTCTTTTCTTTTCAAATTTGAAACATACTATTAAATCAAGCCATTAATTGCTTTTATTTTTTTTCCTTAAATTAACGTACAACGCACATAATAATAAATTGCATTAAATTTTCTGCTGAACCACACCATGACCGTTTATATTACATTCATTTGGAATATATTCTTTTGTTTGAAATCTTTTCCTTTCTCTCTCATCTCAGTTGGGAATAAAATAAATTTCAGCGGAAATCACGTTTCAATGCTTTTAACTCTTTATAACTTTTGATAAAATTTTCTGTCCTTTTTGAAACTAAAACGTATAGGGATATACATTTTTCATTTATTAATTTCTAAATCGTCCTGTTGTCCTTTTCATGTATGTTATATTTAATTATATTTTACATTTTCTATTTATTTCACTCATCTCCCTGCACGTTTCTATTTATTTGCTGATTTGTTGCATACGTTTCATTTTGGAAAAATGCAGTTCATTCCTATTTATTTTCATTTCTCACATTTATTTCATCTTTTACTGAAATTCGACCGTTGCCACGTCATACCATTTTGGAAGTATGAATGTACAAAACATGCATACGTTTTATATTCATTTAATTGGAACGGTCACTTTAATTTTTGCCTTTAAAATTCCATTTTCTTCACTACAGCTGGAAAGTTATAAAACATCAAAACAAATTTGAAAGCTCACCTTAAATTGTGCAAAGCGTTTTCCTTTGCCTTTATAACTTTGGGTTATGCCAGCTGTTATTTTTTTCCATCAATTCGAAATTTATTATTTGTCATTCCATTTTAGGGTCTCTTCATTCTCTTTTATCAACTTCCCTTTAAAACGTCTTATAATAATAATTAATATATAGCCGTTTCATTTTAAAGCTTTTCATACGTTTTATATATGTCAAAAAAGATGTGAATGGATATTTACCTGAGGTCCACACCGTTTTGAATTATACGTTTTTTTTCTATTCATTAATTCTTTTACGGCTCATTTTATTTCACCTTTATAAGCTTTTTTTTGGTAAATCAAGGATCTACTGTCACTTTCTTCTCCTCAATTTTTCTTTCTCCACCCTCTCTCTTCTTCCACACTCTTACACGCAGTCGTATCTCACCTTGTCACCCATTCTACCTTGCAGCAAACTTTTAACATATATATATGATATCTTGAAAGGTAATACAACTTGTGCGTTTGTCTCATTAAGTATTGTGTTTTTTTTGTGCGTAAGTTATTGTTTTATTTTATTTTATATATATAAGCCTGAGTATTGTTTCTGAAACTTTAGATATTTGCATGGGTACATATTTTCATATTGGGTTGGTTGTATAGATATACTAGTATACATTTCAGAGCTTTATAGGTTTGTATTAGTTATATAATATATATATATATATATATTATTTTTATTTTACCTTCATCTATTGTCAGGTATTGTTTAAAATATAATAGGTATACAAGTTAGGTATAACGGCTACTGTGAATATGTGTAACAATATATGTATAACATTTTTTAAAACATGTATATAGCAGCCCATTTAAAGGTTTGTTTGTACACACTTTATTGTACATATAAAACGTAGGTTTGCATGTCAATATTAGTAGGCATAAGCATCCTTTCTCCATTTTTCTACTAGCATTGCGTTAGCATATTTTTATTTTTGGTAAAAAAAAAGTAAAAAAAAAATAAATAAAAAATAAAAATAATGATTACAGTATATTATTTGTAAAGGAAGTCTGCATTTGGTTAAACTATTAGATTTCTTTAAACTTACATTATTTACTGTTATGTATATCTTTGGATGTTAATTTGGTTATGTACATTTAGTTTCAGATATTGATATTTCAAATATAACATATATACTATAAGATAGAGTGAATTTGGTTTTGATTTTTTTATATATGTTTGATTTCAATAAATATATTTAATTCAAGACTTATATAAAATGTATATATACTTTAATTTGAATTTTGGGTTTAAGGAGGATAATAATATAAAATACATCTCGCCTAAATTTTTATCGAGTTAATTTGACCCGTTCCCATCGATTTCTTTTATCAGCTTCGATCGTCGATTCGTGCCGATCTTACTTTGCTTTGAGATTCGTGCTTGGGTTTCGTAACTCAACTTCATTGTCTACCTCTCTAACCTCGAAAGGTGAGTAATCACTCACGATTAACGTTCTTTTATTTATTAAATTTGAATTTCAATTGAAACGACAATTGAAATATGCTGCTGTAGTTATTTAAATTGTCATATATGCTATTATCTGTAACTGTTCACCTGTGGGATATGACACCATATCCTGTTGTTTATATTGTACTATTATTAATGATATATGCCTGTTATTTTATTGTATTATCTGTTATCACTCTGCAAGTTCCCTGTAGTTTAGGATTCACTATGGGTTGAAATGATAAACCCAAGCGATTTTCATTTAATTGAATTTGGGATTTCGGGTTGAAATGATATCCACCCGTATATATTTAGTGTACGGATTGAAATGATAAATATCCGTATCACTTGACTATATGATAGGAAATATATACAGACATCGTTGGTCCATATAAATATTTTGAAAATAATTTCTACAGTTTGAAGAGAAATATATGGGATTTAATAAATATTGGTTCTTAAAATATTATATATAAATGGGAATTTTATATATAGATTTAATAATAATATTATTAAGGTTGATTTAATCCATATAATATGTTTAAGTATTATTTAAGATTTATGTTTCAAAATTTACCGTTGTGAAAATTTGAATAATTAAGATTGGGAGATAAATTTGGGTTTATTAAAAATGGTATTTAAATAAGGATTTATTTAATTAAATCAATTTGAAATTATTGAATGGGAAATTTAAAGGTATGATTTTTGTAACTGGATTTTGATTTAAGTGATTTAATGAATATTTCACGTTTAAATAAATTAAAGAAAATATTGAGAAAAATGTAATTTAAGGGTACTTAATGATATTGAATGTAATGAGGGAGTATTTCAAGACTAAATAATAATGAGGTTAAATCGAGACCTATATGAAACTGTTATATTGAACATTTAAATATTAAAGCCTTGAACTATATTGGAATTTAAATGGTTTATTTTGAGATTCGGATCTGTTTTTGAAATCAATATAGTTGAATTTGTTATTTAGAAACTAAATTGAATTAAAGTAAAATTTAGGTTGAACCAAATTTGAATTTATTATTTAGGAAACTAAATTGAATAAAAATGTAGTTTAAACGTTGAATACTTAAAGTTTTGAAATATATTGAAATAAAAAAGGGTATTTTGTGATTACAAATCCGAATTTGAGATCGATAAGATTGAAGTGGTTATTTTAGGAATTGAGTTGAATTTAAATTGATAAATTGAGATTGAATTTAATTTAAATGGGAAGGTCGGGTTGATGTTGAAACGATTTGTTAAGTTGAGGGAATTGAAAATACTTTACTGTATAAATTATTTAATATATAAATACTATTTTGGGAAATATAGAGATATTTGAAGTGAAAATGATATTTGGTTTTGAAGTATAAATTAAGCTGAAATGACCACGGTGTTATAGTGTATATTTCTACCTTGTAGATAGTTCCATGGACCCTTAGAGGATGGTTATCCCAAACATCCTTTAAGTTATTTGTATTTCAGTTGATATTTCACTTGAGTTGGATTTATTGATATAAGAATGTTAATCCTGACTCGAGTGTTTTGTGTTTTGCTTTACGCTCGGGTCAGACTGAGTGATACATCATTTAAGACTCACCTTTGGAGTTTGAAGCTTCGCTTGGAGATCCAACAATCGATTCAGCTTTCAGCTTTTCCAAATGATTTGTTCTGAGAGGAAAATCAGTTTGTATTGGAGACTTCACTGTATTTGAGATATTCTGATGTATTTTATTTCTAACTCTGATGTTTATATAGTAGCTTCATGAACTACTATTTATTTATTCCACTGCGTATTATTGTATTACTCTGTATCTGTGATTCTATGATTTATTTATTTACTGTATATGCTGAGTTTTGCCAAATTTAAATTAACAATCTATTGTTTTGAATTATTCAAGTCTGACATGTGTGGATTTATTATCGATTTGAATGGTCCAAAATAGCGGGTTGTTACATACGTACTCGTAGTTATTAGATAATTTTTCAATGACTCGTATGAGAGTTTCAAGATAGTTGATAACGAATAGCTTAAACAGGAAATCTCAATGTGATGATGTTACATACTTTCCTTAACTTGAGAATACTATGGAATTTCAATGTGATGCTTCACTTTGATTATAGTTAAATCATGGCATGACGATTCATCGAGCGGCATAGTTGGGTCTGAGTTGAAGCATTGGAAGTGAAACATTATTCAATAGAGAATTCGTCTCCTCAGTCGTAAAAGGTCAATATCACGGTCAACTATAGTAAACTCAAAGGCAAAATTTATAGCCAGAATAGTACGGTTGATAATAAAACTATCATTGAACCAAAGACATTGTTTTTGGACAAATCGAGTGAAGGAACTAGGCCAGCCTGTAGCAGAAGAAATGGATGAATTCCAAAAAATTTAGCCATTTTGGATCTTTAATGAGCCTATAAAGTCTAAACATACATAGAAATTTTCTATGTTTTCTTTTAAATAAAATCTTTATTTTATTTATTTTTAGAAATAAAGTTTAAATTTTAATTTAATGTGTATGAAAATTAGAGTATACCAACTATACTCTTATGCACATATTTGTGTGTAAGGTAACTTATTAAATTTATTAAGAGAAGAAAACTTTTCATTTCCAATCTCTTAAGTTATTAAATTAATGAGGAGGCAGAAATTTATTTAGAGAAGGAAACTTTTCATTTCCTTCTCTAAACTTATTTAATTAATGAAGGGAAAATTATTTATATGGAGAGAGAAACCTTTCATTCATCTCTCTTTAATTAAATTGATTAATTATATGAATGTCATTAATTAGCAACATATATATATATATGGCATGAATGTGAGTATAAACAAATATATATATTATAGTGTAAATTCTATAAGAGAAACATACAATAAGTGCTATTAATTGATGACAATGTTAGACATATAACTAGAAATAAATGGATAGTTAAACACATAAAGGAAATATGAGAAATAGATAAAGAGTAACAAAGATGATTGATTTAATTCCCCATTTGGTAAAATTAATTAATGCATCATATAAATGATAATCAATTGGCATCATGATATAAGGATATAAATAGTCAACAAAAAATGTATGTATGTATTATTAACTAATTGCATGTGTGTGTGTATATATATATATATGTTTATATATGTATTGTTTAAAGAATCCTCCAAATATAATAAATTAATACAGCCAAGTCAACTATTATCCATTCAAGATTTATTACCAAACATGTATTTTTCTGATTTAGTAAATCAATTTGAAAATAGATCTTAATCAATAAATCCAAATGTAACCAGTATATATATGTTAATAATTTAATATAGAATCAAACATAGATATTTATTATAATTTTTTTTGTCCAAAATATTTTTGTATAATAATAATATTATGTTGATTCATGTTTATTTATACATAAATGCAGTGTATATATAGACGTATATATACACATGTATATATAGACATATATATATACACACACATATATATACACGTGTATATATACACACGTATATATATACGACACGTGTATATATACACGTGTGCACACACACGTGTGCACACACGTGTATACATTATATACACACACAAGTATACATTATACACACACACGTGTATACATTATATACACACACGTGTATACATACACGTATACATACACGTGTATACATACACGTATACATACAGGTGTATACATACACGTATACATACATGTGTATTTGAAAATATTTATATATGTATTGTTAATGAATCCTTTAAAATTAATAAATCAACTCAATAAATCAATTATAATAAATTTAAGATTTATTACCAAACATGTAGTAATCTAATTTAGTAAAATAGTCTGATAATAGATCTTAATCAACAAATCTAAATATAATTTATATGTATATGTTAATAACAAAAATTCTTAAAACCTTTTAAAATATTTCAATTATTTTAACATACACATACATATATATATACATACGCTTTTATGTATATGTATGAATCTTAAAGTAGAAAACAAAACTGGAATCAATGTAAACTATTATTAACAATTAAATAAAATAAAGTTAATTAGAATAAAAAGTTAATCACCAAATCTATATTTAGATCAAAATCAATAGAAATTAACATAGAAAATCATGATTAGAAGTTATCAATTTCAAACGAAAACCAATTTTAATGATAACAAGTTATACTACTTTAAGATCTATAATTGTATGCTTATAAGGGACAACAAATGCATATATAAAATTTTCAAAATGAATTAACTACTAGATCTATAATATCATGGAATAAATAAATAAATAACTAATAGAATTTACCTTGTTTGATGTTGCCTATGATTCGTACCTTGAATGATAAATGCTTCTAGATCCGATTGAATCACCTCCAGAAATTGAAACAATATGAAGCACCACTTCTGAATTTATTTTATTTGATTTGTTTGATTTTGTTTTGGGAATTTTTGTGGCTTAGAAGCCATGAAATTTCGGCCAAGAAGGTAGAAAAATGAAGATGGAGGCTAGGGTTTAGAAGGAGAGTGATTAAGAGAGGCCATTGAATGAAAGATAACATATTTATAGAGGGATCCTTCCTTAACCTCCTCCCTTCATTTTCTAGATCCAACCATTAGATTTTAAGTCTCCTTTTCTTATGCCTTCTATGAATAAGGTTATATAGGTCTCAAAATATTCCTAAACCCATTTAGTAGTTAATCTATTTAAATCCAATTTAAATATTTTATCAATATCATATATCGATATGTACATACATAACTTTTATGTACGTACTGTATTAAATACCAATGGATTCAAACAAATCAAATAAATAAAAAAATTAATAATTCATAAATATTAATTAATTTATAACGGTTAACAATTAATTAAATCATGTGGTTTTCGAAGCATTCATCATTACGGTTGTGCGACTCAAAGGTGTAAATTCAGTCAGCAATTAATATCGAACTATTTGAATATTAACGTTCATACGTCACTTAGCAGGTGGTGTGACATTTTCGCCGAATTTATTGCTTACACATCTTTTAGGTAAAATCCAATTTTACTTATTATAAGCGGTACCTAATAGTGACAATTATTTACACCAATTCCCTTTGTCAAAACTATATCACTTTGGATTTATGGAATTTGGTAATTGGTCAAAATTCCAATGTCATCCACATTCAACTTTATAGTCCAAACTCAAAGTCCTTGGTTCAATAACAACAATTATTATTAACCAAAATGGTCTGGCCTGAGACTTTGACTTTGAGTTGACTTGAGTTGACCATGATACTAACCCCATATAACTGAGGAGACGAATCCTTTCTTGAATAGTGCTTCACCTCCAATACTTCCACTCGAACCAACTATAGTCACTCGATGGAACGCCATGCCATGATTTGACTATCATCGAAGCAGAGCTTTCATATTGAAGATCCATAGTATTCTCAAGTCGAGAGAACCGTGTAAATCAGTCACATCGATATTTTCTATTTGACCTTAGTTATATTAACCAACAGAAAACTATCGAATGAGTTATTCCATAGTTATCCAATAACTATCAGTACGTAACCCCTAGGTGCCCCAGTAGTCATGAGTAATACACTTCCCAACATTCGGAGAGCGTTACATACTCTAGTCTCAACGGATACACTGATATCCAGTCTCGATGCATCTTGACTAGGAATATTAAAATGGTATATTTGTTTTATTATGATAAATTACTCATGATTATAACACTTTGTAACTACTATCACAAAATATACCATTTATGGATTTTCTATTAAATATACTTTTAATTAAACTAATTAATTAATATAACCACATTATATCAAGTATATAATAAGAAGAAACACCTTTATTGTGAACAAGATTATTCAACGAGTTAGATATATGTAACAAATTACATAATTGCCCCTAGGACATACCCCTAACTCTATCATCGAGTTGAATGTGGACAATATTGGAATTTCGACCGATACCAAATTCCATATATCCTAAAGCAATATAGTTTTGACGAAGAGAACGCGTGTATATTATCGTTAATAAAAGATACCGTTTAAGAGAATGTGAAATTGGATTTTAATGAAAAGAAATATAAGCGATGAATTTGGTCAAACTATCACACCAGTAGCTAAGGTAGCATGTGAATATTAATATTTGAATCGTTCAATATTAATCGCTAAATGAATTCATACCTCTATGTCACACAACCACATTTGTGAATTCTCTGAAAAGCCACACGGTTTACTTAGTTTGTAAAATATTATTAATTAATATTTAGGAAGTATTAATTATTAATTTATTTGATATTTTGGATATTTTTAGTAGTTATTTGGATGTATATATAAAAGTTATCTATGCACGTATAGATATACGATATCAGTATGTATTTAAACAAACCTTAAATATAGTTAATTATTTAGCAGGCTTTTTGGAAAATTATTCCATGTAGAGGCAAGTCCTTGATCGACCATGCAAAACAACGAGGAATTGTTGGCTTGATTGAAAATTAATTAGGAATTAAAAGGTGAAGTTTTTAAAGGGAAAAGATGAAAGGTTTCTGTACTTTGATTATAAAAAATCATCTCATTCATTTCTTAATTCAATTTCTTTTTTCATCCTTCTTCCCTCATCCATGGCCACCACTCCATCTCTTATGGCCAATTTTTTTTCATCATTTCACCAAAAATCACTTCAAATGAAATGAAATAAAATAAAATAAAGTGGCTCATCCGATTATATTAAAGTTTAGATATTGATTGTAGGAATCAAAGAAGGATTTGTAGATCAAGTGGTCACTAATTGACTAGATTTATAAGGTACAATTCCTATTTACATTTGTATATTTTAATTGTATCATTCCTAACATAATTTTTTATATGTATTATTGCCTCATCTTTTATTAGATTTAATATTGCATTCTAAACAATTAATTGATTGGTTTATTTTGATTTAATTTGATAGATTAAAATCAAAATACATATATACGTTTAAAATTTTGGTTTTAGCTATGAATGTGGTTTTAATAAACATGTAATAAATTTCTAAACATAATATACAATTTCTGTAATTCAACTATTTAGTTTTAAATTTTGATCATTTAGAATCATAAACTTTGTTATTTTTTTATTCAAGTAATATATGTATTTTGACTCTAAACTTTTTTTATTAAAAAAAGGTATTTTGCAAAAGGTTTATATATATATATACGTGTGTATGTGTGTGTGTATTTATATGTATTGAACAATTTAACATGACACGTATGTGCATTTTGAATTAATTGAAAATTATTTTAATCTTATTATTACATATGTGTGTGTATTATAATATTAATACAATGAAACATTTTACATTAGTTAACTTAGTTTAGATCTTATTTTAAACATATTCTACAAATCAGTCTCTGATTTTTAATATACGATTTTGATTTTGTAGCTTTAGTTAAATCAATCTATGTTTGATATTGTCAATTCAGTCTTTATATTATTAGGATATTTTTTTGAAACAACTTTTATCTACATATATGTATCTTCACTAAAAAAATTAAATTGAGGCAATATATATATATATATGATAGATATAAATCCTAATATCTACAAATGTTTATATCATTATTTATCATATTCATCATGTCATACCCTATATGTGTTATTAATAATTGTGTGTATACATATTAGATGTAGTAGCACATATATAAAAAATTACTTGGTTGGCCATACATGGGAGGATATGGTCTAATTATTGGATCTAAAATTAAATGAAATATTTAAAAGAGAGAATGAGATGTTTCCCTCTCTATATGAGACAAAACCACCTTTTCATTGATTGAAGTTGATTCGATTTATTCTTTTATCTATTGTTCAACACTCCCTCCTCTATCCCTTTCTATTGTATATTCACATTAAATATATTTGATTAATTAGATTAACTAAATAAAGCAAAACAACCAAAATAAAATAAGATTTTATTAAAGCAACTAGATTGGATCTAGTGTTGAATATTAGACTTTATAGACCCACTAAGATCCAATTAGAATTTTTTTTGAAATTTCTCATTTCACACACTATGGAGCAGACCAGTTCCAATAATGGTATTGAAGCCTACATGGTCTATGCAGTCTAATTAGTCAACATCTTGGGTCAACTAATTAAACTTATCTATCTGACTGGTGTATAGAAAAGTAGTGTCTAGGCTTGAGGTTGAATAATCAAGTATTCTTCCCTCCTAGCTATTAGCCTAGCTTAGTTAATAGAGGAAGTCCAAAAGGTTGGCCTAGATATAATGTCCAAATCGATTTTGGGTTTTGGGCTAATTTTTAAATTGTGAATTGAAAATTTTAAATTGTATTTAAATTTAAATGTTAAATTATATAAAATAATTTTTATAAAAGTTGTATAGTAAATTTTAATTTTTCAATTTTTTTAAGAAATTAACAAATTAATTTTAATATATTTAATTAATGTGATTAATTAAATTATATGATTGATTAAGTGTTAGTTAATTAAAAACATATATACATTAATATAGATATATATATAATTATAATTGTTATAGTTGTATATTTATCCTAAAATTGTCTAAGATAAATGAATTAAATTTTTTAAATTAATTAAAGTATTTAATTGAATTGTTTAATTCAATAAAAGGATTTATTGAATAAATATTTTATTAAAAGTTAATTAATTAATACACACACATATATTGATGTATGTATATATAAACAAAACTATAAATGTTATAATTGGTTATTCATCCTAAATGGTTTGAGATGAATAATATAAATTTTTTGAAATTTTATATAAAATAAAGTTTAATTAAATAAGTTAATTAAATCAAGTTATAAAATATTTAAATACCATTTAATTAATTAGAATTGAAAGTTAATTAAATGTGATTTAATTAATAAGAACCAAAATTAATTAAACATGATTTAATTGATAGGGATCAAAATTACTTGAAATGATTTAGTTAAATTAATTAAATACGATTTAATTAATAATAACTAAAATTAATTAAATATGATTTAATCGATAAGTTACATATATACATTACATAAGTCAAACTAAATTATAATAGTAATAATTAAACTAAACCTATACAATTATATATGTATAAATATAGTTTAAGTGGATTGAAATAAACACGAAATAGTTTCTAGAATAAGCACATACGTAAAGTACGTGTACCGTGATTTTAGATGTGTCCGACACTTGAATCATGAGGATATTTCATAAAAAATACATTATTACTTAAATCAGTATCACTCTAATGTACATATTAAATATTATATATATAAAGTTGTCCTTTATCATTTATATATTGATAGATTACTTACATACTCACTGGTCGTTGAGCAAACTCAAGCTAGTATTATGTATAGTACTATTTGTATATTGTTAGAAAAGGTAAAAGCGTGCATGTATTTGTTGGGCAAACTCAAGGTATATGCATTATACTTAGACCATCACAGAATGGTAGGTACGTGTGAATAATTTCTTTTGATTTTTTGAGCAAACTCAAGGTTGAGATTGAGTTTAGGACAAAGACCACAGTTAAGAGATTTATATGATACAATCTTTAAAGAGTTATCCATCGCTTGCGAATCTATGATTTATTGATCAAACTTAAGGTCGGAATACCAAGACAAGCGAGTCCTAACACTCCCTAGAGGAATTGAAAGATTTCTATATTTCTCTTAGGGTTTTGAGGAATAAAAGAATCTAGTGGGAGCCTTGATAGAGTTAGGGGTATGCCCCAGGGGCAATTATGTAGTTTGTTATACATACATATACATACATACACATACATACATACATACATACATACATACATACATACATACATATACATACATACATACATACATACATATATATATATATATATATATCTAACTCAATAACCAATCTTGTTCGAAATAAAAGGTGTTTTCTTTCTATTACATACTTGATATAATGTGTTATATTAATTAATTAATTTAATTAAAAGTATATTTCATAGAAAATCCATAAATGGTATGTTTTGTGATAGTATTTACAAAGTATTATAACCGTGAGTAATTTATCATAATAAAAATAAATATACCATTTTAAATATTCCTAGTCAATATATATTGAGACTTGATATCGATACATCTATTGAGATTAGAGTACGTAACGCTCTCCAAATGTTGGGCAGTGTATTACTTATAGCTACTGGGGCACAAAGAGGTTACGTACTGATAGTTATTAGATAAATATGGAATGACCCACACGATACTTTTATATAGGTTAATATAACTAAGGTTAAATAGAATATATCGATGTGACTGATTTACATAGTTCTCTCGACTTGAGAATACTGTCAATCTTCACTATGAAAGCTCCACTTTGATTATAGTTAAATCATGGCACGACGTCTATCGAGTATTATAGTTGGGTTGAGTGGAAGTATTGGAAGTGAACCACTATTCAAGAGAGGATTCATCTCCTCTGTTATATGGAGTTAGTATCATGGTCAACTCAAGTTAATTTGAAGTCAAAGTCTTTGGCCAGATCATTTTGATTAATAATAATTGTTATTATTGAACTAAGGACTTTATGTTTCGACTATAGAGTTGAATATGAATGATACTGGAATTTTGACCGTTACCAAATTTCATAAGTTCAAACTGATATAGTTTTACGAAGAGAATTGGTTTAAATAAAAGTCATAACCGGGTGATGCTTAAATAAAGTAAAATTAGATTCTTCCAAAACCAAATAAGTAATAAATTTGGTTTAAATGTCACACCACCTTCTAAGTGACATGTGAACATTAATATTCGAATAGTTTGATATTAATTGCTGACCGAATTTACACTTGACGAGTTACACAACCGAAATGATGAATTCTCCTAGTTTATAATTTTTATAAATTAACTAAATTAATTAATATTTATGAAATATTAATTGTAAATTTTGATTACGATTTGATGAATAAATATTATAATATATATTTATATAGTTATAAATATATCAATTGATATACGATATCGATAAGCCATTACATTAGAATTAATTGTATAATATTTTATTTGGGCTCTAAATGGGTTTAAAAGGCCATAAAGGGGGTTGGAAAATTTGGCCATAATGAGGGGCTAATGTGTCATATGATGGTGAAACATAGTCTTTGAGATGGAGGGCTAAGATGAAAGAGAACTGGTAAGAGATGATGTAGGATCTTGATCCTAAAATATCTCTTAACTCTCCTCTATATAAGCATTTCTATCCTCAACCCTTGAAGCTTTTTGGAAGCCTCCAAATCTATCTATTGCTGACCGAATTCCTCTCTTCCATCTTCCTAATTTCTAAGTGCAAATCAGATCAAGTCGACTGTTATTCGATGGCTAAAGGTCAACGGTTCAAGGACTAGCAATCTGCTGAATCGAAAAAAGTTTCAAGGGGAGAGTTTATCTTTTTAAGATGTACTTCAAGACTTTTGAATTAAGGTTTGATTTTTTAAGATTATAATTAATGGTTTTCAGTGTAATGTTTTTATCATATGTGTGTGTGTGTGTATTATTAGTTAGGCAACGATTCTGATATGCGAGCAATGTTGTCATAAAATTGTTTTGGTAATATGCATGTATATATTTATATTTTTAAAAAAAGTTTTTTATATGATATATGTCAAGCCAGTACAGCTATATGTAAAAATAATATAATTTTATATTTTAAATTAAGTGGAAATTAGCCACAAGGGCCTCTTTAGCAAGTAGAATTAGTTTCTAGGACACACAACTGAAATAATTACTTTCAAGGACAAAACATAAAATAATTAGTTTCTGGGGCCTAAAAACCTATGAAATTATGTCCTTGAAAGTAATTGGACTGCTGACTTTGTCCTTGAAAGTAATTATTCTACTGACTTTGGCCTTGAAAGTAATTTCTTTGAATGTGTGTACTAAAAACTAATTGGACTACAGAGTTTGTCCTTCTGGTGAAATGCCTCTTAAATTAATATATATTATTTAATTACATATACATAGTTTATAATTAGTTATAACATCATATTATGATTAAAATCAGTCATATAATTTATATATAATGTATTATAGTTAAATTAATTTTTGGCAGTAAAAAATAATTTTTATAAATATATTATTATTATTTAATAAATTTGAAACCAATTTACTTCATAAATAAATTATATTAATTTGAATATATTGTGATAATATTTTTTAAATTCTATAAAATTTAATTAGCACCAGATAAACTCTCAACCAAAAACTAAAAAAATAAAAATTATTTTTCTATTTTTAGAATTAATTTCGTAAAACAATCGAAATTAAATAAATTAATTTAAATCGAGAAAAAATGGAGAAAAATTTCAAAATATCATTTAGGATTTACCAAAATTTTAAAATTTGAAATAAAGTTTCAATATTAATTATTTTTTAATATTTTATTATTTTTCAACTGATATTTAATTAGAATTAATTTTAAATTAAAAAATATACAAAATAATTTTTGAGCTGTACGCATGATCTGAGATTTAATAATAATATTAATAAATTTTATCTTGAATAATTTTATTAATTAATAACAATATACTATAAATGTAATTTTGTGTGTGTGTATATATATATATTACTTTATTATATATATACATATATTATTCATGGTTTAAAAAAATTATTTAAATATTTTAAATAGCTTATTTATATTTAAATAAATATATTTTAATAATATGTATATATATAATATTAATATTTTATTTATGAGATTATATATATATATATATTTTAATATATTATACATTTATATAAAATTAGATAAACAAACTTAACATATACATATACATACATACATATATATATATATATATTTACAATATTTATGTAAAATAAAATGTTTATATACATACATATATTTGGACAACATATACTTGCATATTGGGTGAGCTAAAATGTCCGTTGTGATGTAAATCCCAATATCTACAGACGGGCATGTTATACTTTACACGGGTTGATATGTTACATATACGTGCACACACACATACATATGTGTATATGACACACACACTCACATACATACACACAAATCCCAATATATAAATTAAATATAACTATATAATTTATGATTTTATATAAAATAAAAGATTTTATTTAAATAATATTTAGAAATGTTCTAAATAAAGTAGACTTTATAGGTCCAATAAAGATCCGATAAGAGAATTTTTTTGAAATTCACCAATAACTTCCACTACGGGCTGGCATAGTTCCAACAATGGTATCAGAGCCCAATAGCCTATGCGGTCAGAATTAGTCATGTTAGGGTCAACTAATCAAAGCCTACCCATATAGTTGGGTGTCTAAAAAAGTAGTTTCTAAGGTTGGGTTTGGGTAATCAAGTACTCTACCCTACAAGGCTACTAGTCTAGCCCGAAATGATGAGGTAAACCTAAAAGATTATCCTTAATAGAAAAGGCCCAATTTGGATTGGGCCTTGGGCTAATCTCAAAATTGGTTTAGAAGTTTTAAATTTAACAGTTAAATTTAAACTAAGAAAATATTATAAATGTTATAACATAGATTTTTAAATTGTTTTGAAAATTAAAAGCATAAGATTTTAAATTTAAAAGTCAAATTTAAAATAAGATTTACATATAATGTAAAAGTTATAATATAATAAAAAATTTAAAATGTTTGAAAAAATTATAAATTAATTTCAAAATTTTTAATCTATTAATAAGATTAATAAAATATATTAATTAAATGAGTTAATTGGTTAAAAAATATATACATGTATTATATATCATAATATAAGTTATGTCATTTTAAAATGTTAAAATAACATAAATATACATGTATGTATATAAAATGAATTTTGAAATTAATATAATTTAACTATTTTTTTAATTAAATAAATTAATTGTTAACTAATTAAATGATATGCACATATATATGATATATGTGTTATCTATAAAGGTTATAGTATATAATAAATATTTACTATAAATGTTATATTAAGCTAACATAAAATTAGTTAAAATGTTAATTAATTAGATAATATTTAATTAATATAATACTATACATAAGACTATTATCTAAGTAATAAGAAATATAAAAGTTAATATAAGAATAAAACTTATATAATATAAATGTATAATAAAAAATGGAAGATTAAGAAACCCTAAATAGACTTAAGGAATAAATATATATGTAAATGTACGTATACTGTGATTTCGATATGTCCGACACTTGAATCACGAGAATATTTTATAAGAAATAAATTATTTCATAAACCGATACTTAATATAATATATTGAATATTGTGAATCTTCAGTATAATGTTGTCCTTTACCATATGTATATGTTAATAAATTACTTGCATACTCCATAGTTGTTGAGCAAACTTGTAACGACCCAGAATTTTAGTCATTTGAGTTTGGAAATTTAATTGATTTTAAAATATTGAAAAGTTAATTTTATAAGTTAAATAACTTGAATTCCAAATATAGCAATTTATTGAGTAATTAAATTGTCGAATTTAATATCTAGACTATTTAAAATAACTGAATCTTGAATTTAATACGAATGAAAATGATTTCGAAAGTTGATTTAAAATTCTATTTAAATAAGAATGGTAGTAGTAAACTTTTAATTTATATTTAAAAGTGACTAATTCTGTTTTTAAGATGACTCGTTTAAGTTAACGAGTAAAAATAGCCTTCCAGAGCACTATCTCAGAATTGGACGAAACTAGTGTCATTGGACCCGAAATAGTGAGTTATGGTATGACGTCGAATTTCATGATGATCGGACGTATCATTTGGTCGTGTGAGTTCGAAACGCGTATTAACTTTAGAAATTTGTATAATAATTGGGTTTGAAAAGCTATCTTCTGCATATGATCGAATTAGGTCTCGAAACAAGTTCCAGTATGTTTGGAATAAGGGTATAACATATAGAACGCCAAGCGCCACGCCTCGTTTGGAGTTGGAAATTTTCAAACGTTTAAAGAGAGATATTTTCTAATTAAAAATAATACACACACACACACACTATTTTATACCCATACCCACGTCTTGTGCCCATACCCCATCGTCTCCTACCATACCTCTATCCCTGTTTATATATCCTCCCAGAACAAGAAAAAAAGCTTCAAATTTAGATTTAAAAAAATGTCGGGGGTGCACGCGCGTGGCGGGAGGTGTGGCACGAGCAATGGGTGGCGGAGCTAGGTACGCGAGTGGTGGAGGCTGCTGGAGGCTCGTGATCACGAGCAACAAATTGGGTTCCTCAATTTCGTATGCGCGCGACAGCAGATGGCGGCGGCGGCGAGGGAGGATGGCGCGCCGGTGCGTGGTTGCAGGTGAGGCGGCGAGGTTCTAGGCGATCGATCTTTGATCGATGATGAAGAAGAAAAAACATCGCGGCTCGGTTTCGTTCGTGAACATGATGAAGGAAAGAAAGGGGAAGGTTTAGTTTTTAAATTTATTTTATTTAGTTAATTATAATTAATTAATTCAAATGTTCATTAATCCATATTAAACTCGTACGAGGTCCAAATTGAGCACGACGAGTCGCGTTGCGATCGTATAGACGAAGGCTATGCTATGGAATTAGATTGGATGGATTTAGAGCTAGTGGGAAATTTGGATTAAAATTGGACGTTCGTCCAATTTTAATTCAAAACGGAATGTTTTGACGAACTAAAATCAATGCGAGTTAGTCTCACCTTTTTGGTCAATCAAAAAGTTATATAGTCGATAAAAATTATTTATTGGATGCATGGATATTTTATTATTGATTGTTATTGATTGTTTAGTTGGATTACTAGTTTTTATTATTGGTTGGATATATTCCCACCTATTAAAGCGGATGATACCTTATTATGTTCCCATGTAAGAGCGGATGACCCTTTGTATACAAATCCCGCCTCGAAATGGTTGATTTATAATTTTATAATTTTATACTATATGTGATGCAGGGGGACAGGTTAGAGGGATCCAACAGGATTCCTCACACTGTTGATTTATTTTCATATAAATTGATATATGATATGTTGGATGTTATAATTGATGATATGGACATGATTTTGTTTATTTAGTGCTTTAGTAGCATTGGGCCTTATATTTTGGTATTTTAAACTTAAAATAGTGATTGATTTTGAAAAGGGATTTTAAAGTCATTTTGGAAATTATATATGTTTAAATAATTATTCTCAAATTATTTGAAGAAGAAAATTATTTTAAAATCAAAGGTACGATTTTTGGATATTATAAATTAACAGTTTTATAAAATATTTTAAATAGAGATTTTCGAATTTTAAAATAAAGATTTTAAAATGTTAAAAAAATTCCGTTTTTATAATAAAGGGATATGTTTTAAAAGAAAATGGAAATATTTTGATATTAATATATATTTACCATTTTATATAAAGTAATATACATATACATACATACATACATAGATATATATATATATATACACATATATATATATACACATACATATATATATATATATGTACACCTATTAAAGATTATTACAAATGTGAGATGTATAAGTGTGATAATTTATAAAAGTGATATTTTACAAATGAAGAGAAGATTTGTAAAATCCTTAATAAAGGGATAGATATATAAATGGCGTTTTATAAATTAAAAAGGAAACTATTATCATTTAATAGGTTGGAGAAATAAATCAAACGGTTGATTTATTTTAAGATGTGGAACGATATTTTAGAAATAGTTGATTCTAATTTGGAAATTGAAAGTGAGGGTAAATTGGAATTGTTAAACAATATTTTATAAATTTAAAGAAAGTTATAAAACAAATTTATACCTATGGGAGTAAGGTAAAAATAGAAACGGTTGAAATTATGTTTTGAATTGGACTTTATAAATAAGTGAGATTTATAAAGGAAATATAGTTATAAATGGAGTTCATAAATAAAAGGATTTTATGAAAGGAAGTTTCATAAAATAGGAAAGATTTATAAAATAGCTTTTTAAATATGGAAACGATTATGTGGAAAATTAAGTTTGGATTTTTATCAAGGGAATATAATTATGTTTTAAAAGTTGTTTATTTATACTAATATTGTTTTAAAGTGGTTTATCAATATTTTAATATTTTGGAAAGTTAATTATTTAAATTATTAATATGGTTTGAAACTAATATAATTATTTGTCAGTAAAGTTTTGGAAATTAATTAATAGTATCTATAAAATTTTTGAAGATAAATTATTATTATTTTATTTAAGATGTTTGGAATTTATTAACTATTATTTAAAGATGTTTTAAAGTTAATATTTATTTATTTATATTGTATACTATTATATAATAGTGTTTTAAGTTAGATTAGAATTTTATTTTAAATGTTTTTGAGATTTATAAATAGTGTTTTACAAACAGATGTGGATTATAAGAGGAGTCTTGTCATATGTTTTGGAAAACACAAAAGAAGATTGGTTAAAAGATAAAAAGGTTTCATAAATGGTTTTAAATATTTATAAAAGTATTTTAAAAATGGGTTTATGGATTTATAAAAGGAATTTTATAAATGGTTTTATGGATGCATATTGGAGTTTATAAATTATTTTAGAATCGAAAAGGAAATCTTCCCCAAAAGTTGGTGAATATACTTATATCGTTAAGATAAGTATATGGATATTTTTTTCCAAGTATTGAGAAATAAGGATTTGTGGATATATATATATATATATATATCTTTGTAAAAAGGATTTTCGAATTCAAGTAATTATAAAATAGATTTAATTAATGAAGGATATTAAAAGAGGCTTAGTGTTGCTTAGTGCTTAACCAATGTTGGTTTTCCCTATGCAATTAAATCCCTGATTGAATGTTTGTTATTCGATAGTTAAATAACTGACTATCGAAATTGGCCCCAAAAACATAACTTTGGAAATATATAGGAGAAACACGTGAGTTATACGACACAGTCATCTCCGATGATGTTGTGTGTATAATTTTCGTTTCGTTCTCCTAGGACAATGATGGGGAAATCCGTCCATTAACGGTTAGGAAATGATCTCCGCTCTTATTTTTAACTGTTTATTTCCTAAAGAACTGGGGTTGAGTTTACCGAAAATTATCGAAAATTTGTTTTCGAAGAGACCAGGATCAGATATGTTATCCGAAAACCACTTCGATCCAACTCAAGCATTTCAGAGTGAAGACATCTTGAAGATGATAGAATTAAAGATGGAGGTCTCAGGTTTTTGTTCAGTCCTAGAATGAACTTGTATTAATGAATGCTGATATTGCATTATTGCCTGGAGGGCAGTGTTAGCATTCCAAGTGGGAAGTGCTATTTAAGGTAAAACGTAGCCTCAAGCCTCATCAACTGGGAAATGAAAAAAATCGAGCATGCAACAGGCCAAGTGGGTCACTCCTAAGTAGGGTATGGTCATTCCAAATCTAGATCGGTTATTATCTCTCATTTGTATGCTTCGATTAATGGAGGGATGATCATATTCGATACTACTAGTCAAGTGGTAGGCCAGTCCTATGTGGCAGGGGTAAAAGATATTCTTGTCAGACCCCTGTGCATTTATCTAGAGATATACCTTCAGAAGATAGTTCCTTACCTTGTCATAGCATGGAATCCAATCTCCAATACATGCCTTTACAGTTTTGATTGTAGAACCTGGTATGTTGGAATTTAATAATGTAACAATTTCTGCTATGATTAGTAAGTATTTGTATTCTAGACACTATTATAATATCATACAATTTCATATGAATTGGATTTTGGTTATCATAAGGTAAAAAACCGTCTGTGTTTATGTGCGGTGTGGTCTTACGAGATGCATTTTATTTTCAAAGGTTTTTATAACTTTAAAACCCAATTGGGTGTGTTTTCTCATGCTAGTTTTCCAGACTGACTCAGGTGTTATTTTATTATTATGCTCGATTCAGACCGAGCATATTTACAGATTGCTTTGGATGCATTGGAGCTCAAGAGATGAGTTGGAGGTCTTCAAGTTGTATTCACATATATGTTATTTTTTGCTATTTTGTTGTTGAAATCATCAGCAATTGTGAGGGCAGATTGTTATAACTGCTCAAGCTGATGATTATGAATGTTGTTGTACTCTGATAGATGCATGTATATAACAGTTTCTCCTTTATAGATTATTGATTTTATATTATATGTTGTTCCACTACGATTGTGAGATTCTGTTATTGTTTTAGTTTCTTTCTCTTCTTCTCTTTTCTTCTTCCTTCTTCTTTCTTTACCATAACTATCAGTCTTTCCATTCAATTTGGATTGGACATGTATGGTTTATTGCCAGCTTGAACTGTATGGATTGGAGGGTCGTTACAGTTGGTACCAGAGCTGAAGATTAAGCAAGTACTTTGGATCTAGTGGGGCAACTCATTAAGAGATATGGTAATGGAATGCCTTATTATGAGTTTGGGTGTATTAAATATATAAGAGTGTATCTTTTAGTGATTATAAAAATGTTTTATATTGTTTTAATTTATCAGTTGAGTGGCTTATGAATTCTGGTCGATACATGGGATGACATGATATCGATAGGGGTTTCTAAAAACTTAAACAAGGCAAGCCGACACAATACTATTTTGAGAATTGGTAAATGAAACAATTTTGCCAAAATTATATTTTATATATATAAAGGAATATTTTTTCAGAAATTACTATAGCTATATCTGATGTGTTTGGTTGTTAGTGAATGATAATATTTAATTATTATCATTTGTTGTTAGGTTGTTCTAATAAAATTTGTTGTTATTATACTCTAAACAAGGATGAACATTGGTGAAATGAGTTATATTAAAAAGCAAATGTATAAGTATGAATTATAGAATATTGATTATACTTAAAATAATCAACATTTGTAAAATAATATTACATCAGAAATGAGATTTTATAAATATGATTTTAAATGTAATTTATAAATGGAAAGGAAATGAAAATTTCATAAATATATTTATAGATATGATTTTGTAAATGGAAATGGTTTTAAAACAAGGAATTTGAGAATTTAAATTCCATTGATTTGGAAATTATTTTTCAAAGGTTTTGGAAAAATAATAATGGTATTATTTTAAAAATATTTTTGTTAGAAATATTTTGAAATAGGATTTAAAAGAAATAGAAAGCACTAAACTCAATTAAGTCGCTGAAAAATAATTATGGTGATGACGACCGCATCATCGGTATTCATTTTCGAGCTTCTAAGTGATGAATTGCTACCATTGAAGTTTTGTTTTGGTAAGACAAATTTGTATTAGATTCTAGAAGTGTAATTTGAAATATAAAGGAGTTATGCATATATACGATTTCAAAATGATTTGTAATAAAACCGGGTGTTTAAAATCCTAGAAATTTCTATCTAAATGTTGAGAAAACATAAGATAATTAGTTTTTTGAATTTATAAATTGGAAATGGTATAGATAACCGAAGAAAGTTTGGAATTGAGATATGAAATTTAAAATTTAACTTAAGTAAATGTAAATAAAGTGAATTGTATGAGATCAAGTTAACTTAATAAAGGTTAAATGAAATTGAACTTGATTTGTAATAAATTAATGAAACAGACTAATGAAGTAAATTAGTGAAATGAAATATGAATTTGAGTGGTAGAATAGAATGTAACTTAGGTTGTGGAATGGAGATGAATTTGAGTTGTAAAATGAATTAACGAAATGAATATATACTTGAGTTAAAAAATGAAATTTAACTTAAATGTAAAATGAATTAATTATGGAATGAAATGTTGTTAAATTGAATGTGAATCAATTGGATGAAAAATTAATCGAGCATGAATGAATTGGATATGTTGGGATGTTTGATAGAATTGGATTTGAACATAAGTTTTGAAGTGGAAATAAAAATAAGAAGTGTTGTATAAAATATTTGAAATAAACTTAAGTAATTGTTGATGGAATGGTTCGTAATAACATTAATATTGAAGAATATACTAAGTCATAGTGAAATAATATTTAACTTAGGAAATGTTAAAAATGTAATGATTTTATGAAATGATTCATAAACTAAATTTGGAGAAACATAAATTGAATGTTAACAAATTGAATATGAAATATGTGAATGTTAAATAAAGGAATGTTAATTAATTGGATGTAAACCAATTGACAGTAAAGAAATTGAATAGGAGTCAACTGAATGAAAATAAATTGAGTGGGAATCAATTTAAGGTAAATAAGAAATGGAAATATATAATGTTGACATTTGAAAATGCAAATTTATCATACTAATAATATTAGAAAAATGGTGACAAGCGATTCGCGTTCGCCTTGCTGTTCTCCTCCTTGCCTCTCCTTTCACCTAAGCCTTTCCGATTGTTGCTCGTATGCAACACCGTATGATGAAATCTGATTTCTTAACGACGTCAAAGGTTGTCTCAACAACAGGATCTGGCAAGATCCACCTTAAGCCAGCGCCTTTTAAGGTCGTGGACATTGTTCCGTCTTCTCCCCTTCGCCCGATCCTTAATGTCGCTCCCTCTATGCTGCCTTAAGCTGCTATGAAATCCCCATATAATTTCCCAATACCAGGATCCTTACAGGCCATTTTTGATGCGTGTGAGCCTAGGGCTGCTGCATCGGCCGTCTCTACTTCTGCCATTGTCTGCAAACCAACTCCGGTCTGCATCCCAGCTGCTGCGATTGTTGTGGCCTCTCCCTGATATTTGCCGATTGCTGGTCTAGTGGCAACAAATGTGAACCCACTGCCATCAGTGTCCGCTCCTTTTGCAAATTCCTACAAATCCAATGCTCCTCCTTCCTGGAAATCTCTATTTGCGTCCAAGCCACGCAATGCGGAAAGGTATACTTCTAAATGTTTTGATATTGTTGGCAATTGTGATGATTTGCTTGTCCCATCGCAAGAGGTCGTTGATGCGGGTGTTTTGTTTTGGAAGGACTCTCTTGTTGGTTTTTCCTTGATGATGGTCAGAAGTATTCTGTTGTCAAAAATTATCTTAAGAACAAATGGAAAATTAAGGGATTGCTAAAGGTTCGATTTGATAAAGACATGTTCTTTTTTGATTTCTCGTGTCTGGATGAGAGACGTAAAGTGTTAGAGGCAGATCCTTGTGTGATTGAAGGGAAAGTGTTTATTATCACCACGTTGAGTCCTTCTGTTAACTCTGCTAGAGAGCATGTATTGTCCGTCCCAGTTTGGGCTAAGTTCTCGAATGTTCCGTCTTCACTTCAATCTTTGGAAGGCCCAGACTAGCTAGCTTGTCATATAGGCGAGTTGATTTGTTTTGATGAAAATACCGAGTGTCGTGATAGGCTCGGGTTTGCAAGAGCAATGATTAAGATTACCCCCATGAGGCTCCTTCCTTCTCATCTTTCAGTAGCCCTTTCTGGGAGTCGCGTTGGTCGGGTTGACATTGAATATCAGTGGTCTCCTCCGATCTGTACCTTCTGCCACACCTCTGGTCATATTTCTCCTGATTGTAAACATCGTCCTATGGAGGGTGTAGTCATCTCCCCGCCTCCCAAAGATCCCATTCAGAAGCCTCCTCCTCACATTTGGCAAGTTAAACCCTCTGCTCCTGTCCCAACTTCTCCTTCTCCAGAAATTCCTCCTGTTTTCCTATCAGTTCCGCCTGACCCAGATGCTCTCTCCAGGCTGAAGTCCTATATCGCTTCTTCACCCGACCGTTTTGATGCTCCTGTTATTGATGTTGTTGTCTCTGTGTGCAGAGATGCAAGTCTTATTATGCCAACTTTTCCTTCCAAATCAGTAGAGCTCGTTGCTTTGGATGATGGTATTGAGTTTGGTTTAGTAGATCTTTTTCATGCTTAGGTTTCTTTTGGCATTTCCTTTTGGCAAATTATTTCTATGTAACTCTATTATGCAGTTTCTCCCTTGTATGGTTTGTTAGGTGTGGCGTGAGTTCTTGTAGCTGATGGGGTACCTTTGCCTCTCACTTGTTCTTAAATTTTTATTAATATAAAGTGGACGGTCCACTTATAAAACTGGCTAGCTTTGCTAAAAAAATTGCAAATTTATATGATGACAAACGAATTGGATGGATGTTATTTGTATAATAAGTTCTCTTGTTACATTCAATAAAATTGCATATAGTTATGGTATAGTCTATGTATATAGTGATATTATTTTCTATGTACATATTCTCATTGGTTGTTGAGTGATTAGTAGGTGCGGACGGCATATGCTTTGCATGTGGAGCTTTCTTTCGCATTATATTAGTTGTATATGCTTGCTAATACTAAATTAAGGTACACATCTCAGATTACATATCATATTTTTATATTTTTACCTACGGGATGCCTCATCCTCGAAGATGAAATGCATATTTTTGATTATATATATATATTGTAAATTTTTACGATCGAGCCGTGCAAAAGTGGCGCTGGTGAAATTTTTCGAAAATTTAAGGCGTTGGAAAATTTTTGATAACTAAAAAAGTTTGATTTTGAGTTATAACTTGGGATGAATGAATGAGTGATATTAATTGGCATTTGTGAATGAATTTTAAAGACTTAATGATTTTACGATCTATTTCAACTAATTGGTTTTGAAAAGTTAATAGGTTTGGACATTTTTCTTGACTTGGAATTTCAGGGATGAAATTCTTTTAAGGAGGGAGAATGTAATGACCTAGAATTTTAGTCATTTGAGTTTGGAATATTTAATTGATTTTAAAATATTGAAAACTTAATTTTATAAGTTAAATAACTTGAATTCAAATATAGTGATTTATTGGGTAATTAAATTATCGAATTTAATATTTGGGAATAATTAAAATAGCCGAATCTTGGGTTTAATATGAATGAAAATGATTTCGAAGGTTGATTTAAAATTCTATCTAAATAAAAATAGTAATAATAAACTTTTAATTTAGATTTAAAAATGATTAATTTGGTTTTTATAACGACTCGTTTAAGTTAACGAGTAAAAATAGCATTACCGTAGCACTGTCTTGGAATTGGACGAAACTAGTGTCATTGGATCTGAAATAGTGAGTTTTGGTATGCCGTCGAATTTCATGGCGATTGGACGTATCGTTTTGTCGTGCGAGTTCGAAACGCGTAGAGATTAATTTCAAAAATTTATATAATAATTGGGTTTGAAAAGCTATCTTCTGCATATGATCGAATTAGGTCTCAAAATAAGTTCCAGTGTGTTCGAAATAAGGGTATAACATATAGAACGCCAGACGGCATGCTTCATTTGAAGTTGGAGATTTTCAAACATTTAAGGCGAGATATTTTCTAATTAAAAATAATATATATATATTATTTTATACCCATACCCACGTCCCATACCCCATCGCGTCCTACCATACTTCTATCCCTGTGTATATCTCATCCCAGAACAAGAAAAAAAAGCTCCAAATTCAAATTTAAAAAAAAACATGAAGGCGCGTGCGGGTCGCTGGAGGCGCAGCACTAGCAATGGGCGGCGAAGCTGGGTACGCGGGCGGCGGCGGCTGGAGGCTCGCGATCGCGAGCAGAAAATTGGGTTCCTCGATTTCGTTTGCGTGCGCGACAGCAGATGGCAGCGGCGGTGGCGGAGGATGGTGCGACGGCGCGTGGTGGCAGGTGCAGCGGCGAGGTTTGGGGCAATCGATCTTCGATCGATGACGAAGAAAAAAAACAAAAAAAACAAAACATCGTGGCCTGGTTTCATTCATGAACAGGATGATGGGAAGAAAGGGGAAGGTTTAATTTTAAATTTATTTTATTTAGTTAATTATAATTAATTAATTCAAATGTTCATTAATCCATATTAAACTCGTACAAGATCCAAATTGAGCATGACGAGTTGCTTTGCGATCGTATCGACGAAGGAAATGCTATGGAACTGGATTGAATGGATTCAAAGTTGGTGGGAAATTGGATTAAAATTGGATGTTCGTCCAATTTTAATTCAAAACGGAATGTTTTGATGAACTAAAATCAATGTGAGTTAGTCTCACCTTTTGGTCAATCGGAAAATTTATATAGTCGATAAATTTTTTCTATTGGATGCATGGATATGTTATTAATGATTGTTATTGATTGTTTGGTTGGATTAATAGTTTATGTTATTGGTTTGGGTATATTCCCGCCTATTGGAGCGGATGAGACCCTATTACGTTTCCGTGTAAGAGCGGATAACCCTATGTATGCGAATTCGGCTTCAAAGCGGTTGATTTATATTTTTATGATTATATACTATATGTGATGCAAGGAGACAGGTTGGAGGGATCCGACATGATTCCTCACACTGTTGATTTATTTTCATATAAATTGATATATGATATGTTGGATGTTATGATTGATGAAATGGATGCTATTTTGTTTATTCAGTGCTTTAGTAGCACTGGGCCTTATATTTTGGTATTTAAAAATAACTAAAAATAGTGATTGATTTTTGAAAAGGGATTTCAAAGTCATTTTGGAAATTATGTACGTTTAAATAATCATTCTCGAATTATTTTAAAAAGTAAATTATTTTAAAATCAAAGTACGATTTTTAGATATTATAAATTAATAGTTTTATAAAATAATTTAAATAACGATTTTCGAATTTTAAAATAAAGATTTTTAAAATCTTAAAATAAACCCATCTTTATAATAAAGGGATATGTTTTAAAAGAAAATGGAAATATTTTGATATTAATATATATTTACCATTTTATATAAAGTAATTTATATATGTATATGTATATGTATATGTATATGTATATGTACACCTATTAAAGATTATTAGAAATGTAGATGTATAAGTGTGATAATTTATAAAAGTGATATTTTACAAATGAAGAGGAGATTTGTAAAATCGTAATTTGTTAATAAAGGGATAGATTTATAAACAAAATATTTTATAAATTAAAAAAGGAAACCATTATCATTTTATAAATTGGAGAAATAAATCAAACGGTTGATTTATTTTAAGGCGCGGAATGATATTTTAGAAATAGTTGATTCCAAGTTAATTGCTCAAATCTCGTTCTAAAATCCTTCCAAGTTAACTGCTCAAACTTAGTAAACTTCGATACAAATTTCTGCTCAAATCTCGTTCTATAATCATTCCAAGTTAACTGCTCTTCCGGCACTCTAGCAGTGACACTATTCCACCAATGCAGTGCTGACCCCTGCAACTGTCTAGAGGCCAACCTCCTCTTTTGTCCATCATTCAGGCCTAAATCAGTAAATATATGCTCACAATGCAACAACCAATTCTGAACTTCTACGGCACTCTCCATCCCATGAATGGATTCCCACCCAAACTGGTGTAATCTCTACTCAGCAAAGCAATATTCCCAACCGAAGCCACAGGATTAGCTCCTTCTGCATTTCCAGCAACTCCAACAGCAGCTCCAGCTTGCACCAAACCAGCAAAGATCAGATACATCGCCCCCATATCTACTGGTGGATTACCAGCACACACATTGGCTTCTTTTTGCAGTTTGGTTACTAGCATTAGCCGGTCGACCCGGGTTTCTCCTAGTAGTTGGTCGAGCATTTCCATTAGTTGTGGTGCTTCCTCCACCAAGATTTCCTCTTCCGATTCCTGCTTCCATATCTCATTTCTCGTAAATCTGCATACGAGCCTTAGTAAGATACAGAGGAACGGTCTAAGAGAACGGGAGGTACGTACTTATATATATATATATATAGAAAATGCAAGTACGTTATTATAGCATTAACCAAACCCCAATCTGATTATCTGATTCATTCTATTATGTTTGAAAAATCTTTTAGGTTTAAGTTTCTTTTAAAGTTTCATAAACCTATGCCCTAATACCAACTTGTAACATCCCCCTATTTGAATGCCCAAAACTAACGGCTACGGATGTTGCGGTCATCCATAGTTATTAATCCTTGGCGACCAAACACGATGATATTAGATACATTGATACATAGAAACAAAATAATATGGAAAAATGTTAAACAGCAAAACAAATTCAACATTCCATTTCAAAATATTCCAAATTGATTACATAATCCCAATTCGCAGACCACGTTCAGATAACATATAATTATCACAAAATACGCCAAGAGTGACATATGAAGATGCCCCCGTGGAAGATCAAAGTATATAGATAGGCAAGAAAACAATTTTCCTTTACAAACAAACACACAGCGGAAATAAAAGAACTCTAATAACAATCTGCCTCCAGCACGTCCTTGGAAGCTTTTATTCGTCTAAAAGAACAACTGGAAACCTTAACTCTCAACCTACTCAAAATCAATTGAGTACCCGAGAGTTTAAAGGGAAAACAAAAATTTCAAGTCAGATATAAAGCCTGGTATGAATAATAATTTACCATCTCAAACCATTTAGATATCTAGTGTGACCACGCAGCTTAGTGGACGGGTTTCCCCTCACTAGTATCAAATAACATTTATAAAACCATATACCATGCTCCTACATCCATAATGGTTAAAACATAGTATTTCAAAACATTATGATGATATGCAAAAAAAATCAATTCTTGATTACCCATCCCCATTCATTATGACTATCTGTATCAATTATAGTTTCTAGGTTTAGTGTTAACCTGTTAAATGTTAAGGACTATCTGTCCAATTACTTAGTTTTCATGGGATCACTAAGAACCTATTGGTAACTTCAATATCTTATTTCTTATCCTAGTTCTCATGGGCTAACTAGGAACCTATTGGCTGGCTGCCAATATCACTTGTAACGAACCGGAATTTTGGACCATTCGCATCCATTATAAGTGTATAGGTAGACACTCATGCCGGAATTGAATTGCTCAAAATACCGCGTTGTTGATTTAAATTTGGCAAAACTGAACATATACAGTAAATAATAATCACAGATCACAGACATAGAGTAATAAGTGCAGCGGAAATAAAAGAGATAGTAGTTCATGAAGCTACTATATAAATATATGGGTTACATCAGAGTTAAACCAGATACAACGGAAGAGTAATATGATACATCAGATACAAATCAGAATACATCACTGGAATCATCGAATACTGAAGCAGAATAGATGGCTGGATCTTCAAGCAAAGCTCCAACTCCAAAGGTGAGTCTCGAATACTGGATCACTCAGTCTGACCCAAGAGTAAAGCAAAAACACAAGACACTCGAGTCAGGATTAACATTCTTATATTAATAAATCCAACTCAAGTGAAATAGCAATTGAAATACAAGTAACTCAAAGGATGTTTGGAATAACCATCCTTTAAGGATCCGTTAAACTATCTACTATGTAGTAGTGTACGATAAGTAGATAATGTCTATCAGTAATAATAAGATATCAAAATAGCGTTAAGTCATGGCCCATTCCACCCTTAACACATTTTTATTCCCAAAAGCATATACAAGACCGTAGTTTCCCCAAAACCGGAAGTCACCAGAGGGCAATCCATATACTAAAGGTACAAATCAAAATCGTAGTGGTCGCGCATAAATGGAATACAAGTATGACAAGGCACATGAGGCAATACCCAAGGTAGTGATACTACCGTTCGCCTGATCCGGACTGGTGAGAACGCAACGCCGCAGCGCCCGCAACACCGTGAAACAACACTCCCAAAATCAAGGGTGCACCAATCGACAACATGTAATGAGTAGTTCGAAGAAGTGTGTCCACTTGAGGTAGCAAATCCTCCATTGGCCCGGCACAGCTCCTGTTTTAGTCATTTCCAATATGACACAAGTGTCAAGGCTATCCATCATCGTTCACTTTCTTCAGTCATCAACGAACATCATTCCAACCACTTCATTCTGGATCATCACTCCGCGTATAGTTATTAAAGTGGTTTTCGGTTTAGATAGAGAGTATATCCATAACTGAATTCCGGTCTCTTTAATAACTTTCGTAATTATTACACCGATTGGTCGTTTATATATTTCAAAACCAAATCAAACTCAATTTCAATTTCAATTCGTAAATCAACATTTCACTTGTCTTTCGAAAACCAATTTCCATACTTTACGTTTCAAAACTTCCAAATTACCATTTCAAAATCTTATAATACAATTTCAATTTCTATTTAAACAATTCAAATATTGATTCAAGTTCGTATATAAGTTTCATTCCGAAATCATTAAATTAATTTAATTTAACATTCGAATCAATTTCAATTCATTAATCGATTTCATTCAATATTCGTTAAGTTAATTTATCATTCAAACAATTTTTATTTAATTTCCAATTCATTAAATCCATTATTTAATTTCAACTTCCTTATTTCAAAACTTACAAATTGAATTAAATTAAATTCATCAAACCAAATTCTTTAAATTTCAAGTCTTACATTAATTTCAATAAATCGCATTTTTATTTCTTGTTAAAGAAATTCAATTTCACTTATTTACTTACTTAAATAATTTTCCAAAACTTAATTAATAAAGAAAACTCAATTTCAATTATTTACAAAGTAAATTCACTTATTCAAAAGTTCAATTTTCTTAATTAAAAATCCAATTCAATTTAATCATTAAATAATTCAATCTTATTTAATTATTAAATAATTCAAAACTTAATTATTAAATAATTTCAAAGTTTAATAATTTCAAACTTAATTATTAAATCATTTCAAAGTTTAATAATTTCAAACTTATATAAAATCATTTCAAACTTAATTATTAAAGCATTTCAAAGTAAATGATTTCAAACTTAATTATCAAATCATTTCAAAGTTAAACAACATTCTTCCATCAATTACATTGTTAATATTTTGTTCATATTATTAAATATTAACATTTTCCTTTCATAAAAATTTAAATTCCAACCTCATTTCAAAACCTTATCATTTGTTCAAATAAAATCTTCGTTTTATTCTTAAATCAAATTATTGACCAATCGGGTTTTATTTAATTTCCTATCCTAGGTCAAAGTTTTAATTTGGGTATTTATCATTTCAACCCGATTCCAATTTAATTCAAAATCAAAACATACAAAGGGAACTTGCAGTGTGATAACTGGGATGGTGTCAAAGTAAATAAACAAGCAATAACAACAATCGATATCAATCCAATAATCAATTCAAATAATCCCGAAATAATCGTATTAATTCGCATTGTTATTTGTACGAATTAATATAATTATTTCTAGAATCTACACTATCATTTCATGCAGATTAAAGATTATTTCACAAATTATTTATACGGTTTTTCACTTGTCATTCAATTTACAATTTCATACATCATCAATTTAACAACATACATTTAGTGGTTCAAAATGTAATTAAACAAATCCTACGTGTCAATAAATTCAACAGTTAAAGGGGTCATATTATACAAATGTCAATTAATCAAATTTAACATTTAATTATCCTATATCAAGTTCAATTTCATACTATTTATCATTTTAACATTAACAATTTTACGTTCAATATAAACATCAACAATCAATCAATTATCAGCCAAACTGTATTATCATCGCAAAAATAATTAACAGATAATGGTGTCAGATGTCACAAGTGAACTGATACAGGCAATAGCATATATAACAGTGTAAATAACTAACAGTTGCATATTTCAATTGTCGTTTCAATTGAAATCAAATTTAATAAATAAAAGAACGTTAATCGTGAGTGAGTGCTCACCTTTCGAGGCTAGAGAAATGCACGAGAATGGAAGCGAATAGACAGAGACAAGCATACAAATCAAGCGAGCGAAACAACGACAAGTTAGGATTTTGCTGCGATAGATTTGGTACTGAGAGTGTCAGTCAAAATGGCATGAGATCAGTGAACAGGATATATTACATATATATAAATTTTCAAAAATCAATTTAAAACATATTTTAAAATAAAATATATATTTTTATTAAAAATACAAAACACTTACATAGATAGTGTATGCTCACCACAACATCTCAAATACCGATTATATATCAACTTTATACTTCAACTCAACAGGTCATATAACTAACATAACCAACAAAATTTAAATATATAAGTTTTGACCGTAAAACAAACTATAATACTTAAACAATATACAAACCAGCATCTAACATTTATATATATATTTCAAACCCTTTTCTTTCCTAAATGCACTAAGTAAAAATCAAAACCCTACAACATAAAATCTGTATGTACAATATTTTACAAAGCTAGCATAAACTTATACATCACACAACAAGTATCAATTATGTCACATATTGGCAATATACATATTGTAGTTAATCATATTTTAAAATTTCGAGTACAAGGTATAACATGTATACAGATAATATTAATAAGAGCCGTTAGTAACTTATAATACCATATACATAATGCTTCTTATAATATAATATACTGTGAACCTTTATAACATATACTTTAATATATCCCCATATATACCTACCTTACAATCATATACTTCCCAATATATATATTTCGTAAATTTAACCTATCACAAAACAACAGATAAAATACATATATAAACAGCGCATTACAAAACTGATGAAGACTAACCTACACATATTCATAAATGCAGACAATTATACAACATATATGCACAACATCCATACGAAATGAATATACACATAAGGCTACAGATCTACCAATATCACATATAAATAAAGATATTGTAACTAGTATATATACACTGTTTCAAAGTTTAACACAAATATATATAGAGCAAAGGACAGAACATAGTATAAATATATTTTAACATATAACCATATATATATATATATCGAAACTTAGTACCTATATAAATATAAGTGTATATATACAATAGCAAGAGGCTGCTACACTCACATGGCACGACAGAGAAAAGAAAGAAGTCGAAGTTGATGGGCTCGATTCTCGGCTTGCTCAGATTGGAGGGAGGAGCTGCTGATGGGCTCGTTCGAAAGGTTAGAGGGGTAAGGCCATTATCGCCTGTGCCCAAAGAGAGAAGGCAAGGGACGCGGGTTCGGTTTCACGTCGGAGGTGGTGATGGCTTCGGCCAGGCTTTGCGGTGAAGTGGAGGGTAACGGTGAGTAAGGCAGTGGAAGAATGAATAGCGGGAAAAATGGAAATGGCGGAGCAGGCTGTATGGGCGGTGGGAGGCTCGGCCGAAGTGGTCGGTCAGGGGCTGGCAAGGTCGGCTTTGGCTCGGTGGTCGAGTGCGGATATTGCGGTGATGGGTATGGCACTAGAAGGTGAAGGTGGGGTGATGTATGCGGGCCAGGGTGGTCAATCGGAACACACGGCGGTTGAGGCGGCATGGCTGGTCAGGCGAAGGGAAGGGCGCGCGGAAGTGGGCTGATAGGTCTGTCACGTGTAAGGGTGGGTTGTTGCTTGCTCGGCTGCACAGGCGGGGAGGTTAAATGGTGGGGTGAGTTGATGAGAGGGAGGGAAGTCGGCTAAACAAGAAGAGCAAGCAAGTGGATGTAAGCAAAATAATGGAGGATGAAGTGTGAAAGAGGAATAGACTATTGTCAAATAACAGAAAGAATATAAGAGGGGAAGAGCCACACTGAAACACGAACCAATTTCTTTTAACAGAAAAATGAACCAACGTATAATAAATTCAAAATGGGGAATAGCAAAGGGTGAAGTTGAAATAGAAATAGTAATGGCAAACGGTTGTTTGGTTTATACGATAGATAGATGAAGGGTCATGAAAATCCCAAAAGTTTAAAACATGAACCGGTACGATTAACCGTTCCACAGATTTCATCGCGCATCGGATTTCCGAAATACACAAATGAATGCACTGTTGAGATCAACACGACGAGACGATCAAAACTGTTTATGAATATCAGTGATACGATTGAATTATAAAATTCGAAATTTCAACCAGCGAAAAATGCAAGAAAAACACTGAAAAATAAGATCGACGGAGCCAAAGATGTCCGAATTTGAAAAAATGACAAACTGACATCTTGCTTAGAAGATAGTTTAGAATTTTTCTATGTAAAAATATTTAGGTTTCGAAAACATTTTATTTTCATTTCTTTTTAACTGATTAAATTGAAGTGAATTTACGCGCGAAATAAACTTTCATATTTTCGGACGAAAATTTACCAGTCGCTATGTTTAACTAAACGCATTCTAAATATCAAATTTATATTTCAAAATTTTATCGTTTAAAATTTTCGCAAAATTTCAACTAATTACGTTATTAAAACAGTTGAAATTCACGGGTCGTTACACTCTCCCCCACTCAAAACTTTTCGTCCCCGAAAAGGAACGAGGTAGGAGAATAGAAACAACCAGGAAGAAAAACAGATTTGAAATACAAAAATAACAATTAATTTAAACCATATAAATTCAAATTTACCTTAATTAATACTCAATATTTGATTTAAAATTCAGGGTATTTCAATAAGTTGATTTAATTCCAATTTATTAATATTTGATACCAAAGATTCCTTCAAAACAATTTTTTTTTTCATTTATTCATTGTTTTATTATCCAATTATCCTTTATTAACAATTTCTAAAATCATAAACTTGAATAGTCTTTTATTTTAATCATATTTTATTCAACAAATCTAATTCTTCTTTATTCCAAATTATTGTTAAATTTATTCTACTTAATATATCTAATCACATATATTTAACCCATATAAATTAATTTAAAACATAAAAGTTTCGATTTAAATTAATTTACATCTATTAATTTCTTTTAAATTCAAGGTATTTTCATAAGTTGATCAAATTTCAATTTATTACTTCTTTCAAAACAAATTTATTAATTCTTTCAAAATAATTTATTTCATTATTAACTGAGTTTTATTTATTATCCTATCTAACTCAATTGACATCTTTATAATCAAAATTTAGTGTATAACATTTGTTATAAACACTTAAATTTTATTTATAAATTCAATTTATCTTATATATTATCCAATTACATATTCAACTTCTGAATGATTTAGGTAAGTTGTATTAGAATGCAGTTGAACAATATACAAATAAAATATTTCCAATTCAATTATTCAAGTTTAAATATTTATTACAAATTTTGGTCTTATTTATAATTGAATCATCCTTTAACCAAATTTAAGAATTAGATTTCCGATTAACTTTAAACAATTTAGAGATATATATAATATATTTATATCAAATCAAATTTTAAAATAGATACCCATATATATATATATAAATCAAATCTATACTGAAGAAATTCAAATCAAAATATTTTTCAAACAAAACCGTTGCAATGCTACAGGATAGTATCTCCACTTCGAAACTCGAAAATGAATGTCGATGATGCGGCCGCCATCACCGAAATTATTTTCCAGCGACAAAGAGAACAGCACTGATTTCAACAATTTAAAATTCTTTGGAAACGATTTCTATTCGAAAATACTTCCAATATACTTTAAAATTATAAAATCAAAGTTCAAAATCACCGGAAACTAAATTCTCAAATTTATGAATTAAATTCATTTCAAACTTCAAATCAATTTATAACCAAGTTTATAAATTCAATTATTTATATTATGCAATAGTCAATGGTTTACAAAACAATAAATGAAAATCAAATATTATTATTTCAGACAACAAATTCATTAACAATTTAATTTCAGAAAACTTATATTTATATATAATATAATCATTCAAAACTATTTTGTTTATCAAATTTGAAAACAACATTTTAATATAAATTTACACATACACTTCCTCGCTCGACGATACAATAATAGATTTCAAAGCAAGGATAGAGATTTAAATTTTGAGGGACTCAAATCAAAGAGAATTTTGATTCAAAGATAAGTTCAAAACCGAAGACAAGATGATTAAATAACGAAATAAGAAGATGGACAAGTTTATATAAAATCGTGGGTAACCTTAACCGGGTCGATCGTGACTTCAAGAATAAGATCGATGCAGAATTTCGAGGCAAATCTACATTCGATCTCAAGAAATAGAATTCAGGTATAGCAGGAGATAAATAGCATCGTAAACCGAGGATTCAGAAATCTCCAGTGATTCAATGCCTATTGTAAAGGAGTTTTACCCCTTTACAAAATTCGAAGTTTGGCGAGACCGCCGATTTATTATAGATATCATTTGAAATGGAGTTATGGGGTGCTCTAGAATTGAAAGAAGACGAATAGTGAGGGACACGAATGAATTTTGGAACCGAGGGGAACGTTCCAAAATTCAAAGGAATTGAGTCAAAGGAAGAGATTGAAACTCGAATGAGAGTGATTCTGTAAATACATTTACCCTATATGCTAAGTTTTGCCTAGAGCTACCAAAGCTCTGATACCAACTGTAACGAACCGGAATTTTGGACCATTCGCATCCATTATAAGTGTATAGGTAGACACTCATGCCGGAATTGAATTGCTCAAAATACCGCGTTGTTGATTTAAATTTGGCAAAACTGAACATATACAGTAAATAATAATCACAGATCACAGACATAGAGTAATAAGTGCAGCGGAAATAAAAGAGATAGTAGTTCATGAAGCTACTATATAAATATATGGGTTACATCAGAGTTAAACCAGATACAACGGAAGAGTAATATGATACATCAGATACAAATCAGAATACATCACTGGAATCATCGAATACTGAAGCAGAATAGATGGCTGGATCTTCAAGCAAAGCTCCAACTCCAAAGGTGAGTCTCGAATACTGGATCACTCAGTCTGACCCAAGAGTAAAGCAAAAACACAAGACACTCGAGTCAGGATTAACATTCTTATATTAATAAATCCAACTCAAGTGAAATAGCAATTGAAATACAAGTAACTCAAAGGATGTTTGGAATAACCATCCTTTAAGGATCCGTTAAACTATCTACTATGTAGTAGTGTACGATAAGTAGATAATGTCTATCAGTAATAATAAGATATCAAAATAGCGTTAAGTCATGGTCCATTCCACCCTTAACACATTTTTATTCCCAAAAGCATATACAAGACCGTAGTTTCCCCAAAACCGGAAGTCACCAGAGGGCAATCCATATACTAAAGGTACAAATCAAAATCGTAGTGGTCGCGCATAAATGGAATACAAGTATGACAAGGCACATGAGGCAATACCCAAGGTAGTGATACTACCGTTCGCCTGATCCGGACTGGTGAGAACGCAACGCCGCAGCGCCCGCAACACCGTGAAACAACACTCCCAAAATCAAGGGTGCACCAATCGACAACATGTAATGAGTAGTTCGAAGAAGTGTGTCCACTTGAGGTAGCAAATCCTCCATTGGCCCGGCACAGCTCCTGTTTTAGTCATTTCCAATTTGACACAAGTGTCAAGGCTATCCATCATCGTTCACTTTCTTCAGTCATCAACGAACATCATTCCAACCACTTCATTCCGGATCATCACTCCGCGTATAGTTATTAAAGTGGTTTTCGGTTTAGATAGAGAGTATATCCATAACCGAATTCCGGTCTCTTTAATAACTTTCGTAATTATTACACTGATTGGTCGTTTATATATTTCAAAACCAAATCAAACTCAATTTCATTTTCAATTCGTAAATCAACATTTCACTTGTCTTTCGAAAACCAATTTCCATACTTTACGTTTCAAAACTTCCAAATTACCATTTCAAAATCTTATAATACAATTTCAATTTCTATTTAAACAATTCAAATATTGATTCAAGTTCGTATATAAGTTTCATTCCGAAATCATTAAATTAATTTAATTTAACATTCGAATCAATTTCAATTCATTAATCGATTTCATTCAATATTCGTTAAGTTAATTTATCATTCAAACAATTTTTATTTAATTTCCAATTCATTAAATCCATTATTTAATTTCAACTTCCTTATTTCAAAACTTACAAATTGAATTAAATTAAATTCATCAAACCAAATTCTTTAAATTTCAAGTCTTACATTAATTTCAATAAATCGCATTTTTATTTCTTGTTAAAGAAATTCAATTTCACTTATTTACTTACTTAAATAATTTTCCAAAACTTAATTAATAAAGAAAACTCAATTTCAATTATTTACAAAGTAAATTCACTTATTCAAAAGTTCAATTTTCTTAATTAAAAATCCAATTCAATTTAATCATTAAATAATTCAATCTTATTTAATTATTAAATAATTCAAAACTTAATTATTAAATAATTTCAAAGTTTAATAATTTCAAACTTAATTATAATTTCAAACTTAATTATAATTTCAAACTTAATTATTAAATCATTTCAAAGTTTAATAATTTCAAACTTAATTATAAAATCATTTCAAACTTAATTATTAAAGCATTTCAAAGTAAATGATTTCAAACTTAATTATCAAATCATTTCAAAGTTAAACAACATTCTTCCATCAATTACATTGTTAATATTTTGTTCATATTATTAAATATTAACATTTTCCTTTCATAAAAATTTAAATTCCAACCTCATTTCAAAACCTTATCATTTGTTCAAATAAAATCTTCGTTTTATTCTTAAATCAAATTATTGACCAATCGGGTTTTATTTAATTTCCTATCCTAGGTCAAAGTTTTAATTTGGGTATTTATCATTTCAACCCAATTCCAATTTAATTCAAAATCAAAACATACAAAGGGAACTTGCAGTGTGATAACTGGGATGGTGTCAAAGTAAATAAACAAGCAATAACAACAATCGATATCAATCCAATAATCAATTCAAATAATCCCGAAATAATCGTATTAATTCGCATTGTTATTTGTACGAATTAATATAATTATTTCTAGAATCTACACTATCATTTCATGCAGATTAAAGATTATTTCACAAATTATTTATACGGTTTTTCACTTGTCATTCAATTTACAATTTCATACATCATCAATTTAACAACATACATTTAGTGGTTCAAAATGTAATTAAACAAATCCTACGTGTCAATAAATTCAACAGTTAAAGGGGTCATATTATACAAATGTCAGTTAATCAAATTTAACATTTAATTATCCTATATCAAGTTCAATTTCATACTATTTATCATTTTAACATTAACAATTTTACGTCCAATATAAACATCAACAATCAATCAATTATCAGCCAAACTATATTATCATCGCAAAAATAATTAACAGATAATGGTGTCAGATGTCACAAGTGAACTGATACAGGCAATAGCATATATAACAGTGTAAATAACTAACAGTTGCATATTTCAATTGTCGTTTCAATTGAAATCAAATTTAATAAATAAAAGAACGTTAATCGTGAGTGAGTGCTCACCTTTCGAGGCTAGAGAAATGCACGAGAATGGAAGCGAATAGACAGAGACAAGCATACAAATCAAGCGAGCGAAACAACGACAAGTTAGGATTTTGCTGCGATAGATTTGGTACTGAGAGTGTCAGTCAAAATGGCATGAGATCAGTGAACAGGATATATTACATATATATAAATTTTCAAAAATCAATTTAAAACATATTTTAAAATAAAATATATATTTTTATTAAAAATACAAAACACTTACATAGATAGTGTATGCTCACCACAACATCTCAAATACCGATTATATATCAACTTTATACTTCAACTCAACAGGTCATATAACTAACATAACCAACAAAATTTAAATATATAAGTTTTGACCGTAAAACAAACTATAATACTTAAACAATATACAAACCAGCATCTAACATTTATATATATATTTCAAACCCTTTTCTTTCCTAAACGCACTAAGTAAAAATCAAAACCCTACAACATAAAATCTGTATGTACAATATTTTACAAAGCTAGCATAAACTTATACATCACACAACAAGTATCAATTATGTCACATATTGGCAATATACATATTGTAGTTAATCATATTTTAAAATTTCGAGTACAAGGTATAACATGTATACAGATAATATTAATAAGAGCCGTTAGTAACTTATAATACCGTATACATAATGCTTCTTATAATATAATATACTGTGAACCTTTATAACATATACTTTAATATATCCCCATATATACCTACCTTACAATCATATACTTCCCAATATATATATTTCGTAAATTTAACCTATCACAAAACAACAGATAAAATACATATATAAACAGCGCATTACAAAACTGATGAAGACTAACCTACACATATTCATAAATGCAGACAATTATACAACATATATGCACAACATCCATACGAAATGAATATACACATAAGGCTACAGATCTACCAATATCACATATAAATAAAGATATTGTAACTAGTATATATACACTGTTTCAAAGTTTAACACAAATATATATAGAGCAAAGGACAGAACATAGTATAAATATATTTTAACATATAACCATATATATATATATATCGAAACTTAGTACCTATATAAATATAAGTGTATATATACAATAGCAAGAGGCTGCTATACTCACATGGCACGACAGAGAAAAGAAAGCAGTCGAAGTTGATGGGCTCGATTCTCGGCTTGCTCAGATTGGAGGGAGGAGCTGCTGATGGGCTCGTTCGAAAGGTTAGAGGGGTAAGGCCATTATCGCCTGTGCCTAAGGAGAGAAGGCAAGGGACGCGGGTTCGGTTTCACGTCGGAGGTGGTGATGGCTTCGGCCAGGCTTTGCGGTGAAGTGGAGGGTAACGGTGAGTAAGGCAGTGGAAGAATGAATAGCGGGAAAATGGAAATGGCGGAGCAGGCTGTATGGGCGGTGGGAGGCTCGGCCGAAGTGGTCGGTCAGGGGCTGGCAAGGTCGGCTTTGGCTCGGTGGTCGAGTGCGGATATTGCGGTGATGGGTATGGCACTAGAAGGTGAAGGTGGGGTGATGTATGCGGGCCAGGGTGGTCAATCGGAACACACGGCGGTTGAGGCGGCATGGCGGGTCAGGCAAAGGGAAGGGCGCGCGGAAGTGGGCTGATAGGTCTGTCACGTGTAAGGGTGGGTTGTTGCTTGCTCGGCTGCACAGGCGGGGAGGTTAAATGGTGGGGTGAGTCGATGAGAGGGAGGGAAGTCGGCTAAACAAGAAGAGCAAGCCAGTGGATGTAAGCAAAATAATGGAGGATGAAGTGTGAAAGAGGAATAGACTATTGTCAAATAACAGAAAGAATATAAGAGGGGAAGAGCCACACTGAAACACGAACCAATTTCTTTTAACAGAAAAATGAACCAACGTATAATAAATTCAAAATGAGGAATAGCAAAGGGTGAAGTTGAAATAGAAATAGTAATGGCAAACGGTTGTTTGGTTTATACGATAGATAGATGAAGGGTCATGAAAATCCCAAAAGTTTAAAACATGAACCGGTACGATTAACCGTTCCACAGATTTCATCGCGCATCGGATTTCCGAAATACACAAATGAATGCACTGTTGAGATCAGCACGACGAGACGATCAAAACTGTATACGAATATCAGTGATACGATTGAATTATAAAATTCGAAATTTCAACCAGCGAAAAATGCAAGAAAAACACTGAAAAATAAGATCGACGGAGCCAAAGATGTCCGAATTTGGAAAAATGACAAACTGACATCTTGCTCAGAAGATGGTTTAGAATTTTTCTATGTAAAAATATTTAGGTTTCGGAAACATTTTATTTTCATTTCTTTTTAACTGATTAAATTGAAGTGAATTTACGCGCGAAATAAACTTTCATATTTTCGGACGAAAATTTACCAGTCGCTATGTTTAACTAAACGCATTCTAAATATCAAATTTATATTTCAAAATTTTATCGTTTAAAATTTTCGCAAAATTTCAACTAATTACGTTATTAAAACAGTTGAAATTTACGGGTCGTTACATCACTAATCTGGATATAGTTTTCATGGGCTAACTACAAACCTACTGGCCCCTACCATTATCAAATCATAACTTTCATGGGCTGACTATGAACCTATTGGCCCCTACCAATATCATACAGTTTTCATAGGCTTACTGTAAACCTATTGGCCCCTGCCAATTTCTTTAATCAAACTTTTAACATCTGTTAAGTTATATTCACTACTGGGTCAACCTAACTGGTTATTCTGCCCTTTCACCAAAATGCAGTTATGGGTTAATAAAAATTGAACAACATTTCAAAATCTTTATTTATGCCATGGTTATTACTTTAAATTGAGATTGGGTTTATGTTTTGAAACCATAAAAATATCTCTTTCAAAACCTATGGATAGCCTCCTTCGAAAGCAAAAACCTCTTTTCAAAACATTGTATACATACCTTTCGAAGCCATTAATAAACATTCTCTTTTGAAACCTATTATACCCTTCGATGGTATCAAATCATCTTTTTAAAATATAGAGCTTCGAAACAAATGTAAGTACCCCTTTACTCTTTAAAAATATCATTTGGGTCAAAGTGGTTATATACGAAAGTATCTCTTTTGAAACCAACAAGAATTAGTTTGGGGAAAAATTGATGGTGTCGAAAACATCTTAGTCGAAAGCAAAATCTTTAAAACAAAACTTTGAAGGGCGGAGTCGAAACCCCTTTCGACTCCATCACCTTCGAAACCCCAACCCCTTCGAAAGCATTTAGGAAAAAGGTTTAGGTTAAAATAGAAGTAACCCCTTCGACAACATAGATGACTTCCATGCAGTCGAAAGGGGAATTAGCGGCTTGGTTTCGACTTGGTCGAAACCTATCCTTTCGAAAGCAATTATTTAAAGGAAAAAGTACTCCTTCGAAAGCAAACACTTTAACAAAACATGACAGCCTTCTTCGAAAGCTAATTATAAAACCTTTTCGAAAGCATAGCTTATGACTATGTCGAGAGCTTTAGGTAAAACTAGGCAAGACTTTAACTTTTGAAAACAAAGCAGGGTTTCGACCCCATCGGAAGCCACCCTTTCAACACCTTGGCTTCCGCCTTTCTTCCAATCCACTTCATACCATCTAAGTGATAACTTGTGTATTGGTTTCGACTACATGAGTTTCGATTGGGATGAGGTGGAATCAAAGGAATCGAAAGGTCCTTACTAATAGAGGTGGAACACCTTTTTCTGGTTTAAAGGCTGAATTATAGCAACTTTAAGTAATTTCTTTTTAACAACTTGCCTATTTGTAAACTATTGATTGGCTGTCATAAAAGCTTTTCAAATACTTTACCTTTTTAAAACTGCCGCATTTATTCAGATCCATATTAAAGGAATTTATCATTAAAACCTTTCCATATAACAAAAACTGACATTTTGCAGAAAAGCCCTTCTTTTAAAATAATTTATTTCTCCAAATAAATCAATTGAGAAAAATCCCCAAAAATCATAGAAAATCGATTTCATCATGTAATCAAACATATTAAAATTTTAGACTCGATTTCTTCTTGAAATTCTCGAAATAAATTATAAACCCAATTATATCATATCTTTCATTAAAAATTCATAATAAAATTTCCATAGCTTGGAAAATTGTGAAAAATTAAAACCCATCTCCAAAATCATGTTTTACTTAACATAAACATTTTCCATGGCAATCTGAAATCATATATTCTCGATTTTATACTAAAACCGTACAAATTCATGTGGTTTCGAATTTAAAACAAATCATCATAATATAACTCAAGCATATCATCATCCATTTTATCTCAAAAACGAATTTAAATCATAAATCTGAAACCATATAATCATAGAATAAAAATAGAGATGGTAAGAAATTATTATTCACCTTAAACTTGATAAGGAATTTGAGATTTGTTGTTGATTAATCCTCCCTAGCTTTTCCTTAGTTTTAGATTATAATTCCTCTTTTCCTTCCTTGGCAATGGCTGGATTTAGTTTAGATTTACGATTTTTCGTTTGTGAAGGTGGAAATAAAACGTGAATGGATAATTACAAAAGGATGTAGCCGTGTAAAATAAATGGCTATTTACTAATGTGCCCATGTGTAGTTTAATTAACCAATAAACCAATTTAAAGCCCATTTATCTTATTAATAAGCACGACCTTTTATGTAATTTAATCAAATCTCAATCTCCTTATCATCATTATTCTATTTAATTTATCTAACTAAATTTTCCAAATAATGTTATCAAAAATTAAGGACGTTACAGGCTCCCTCCCTTAAAGAATTTCGTCCTCGAAATTCAGTAAGGACTAAATACTAAACATAACAATCATTTGTAACAACTCCAAACAACCATACTAGTCTAACTGACTAGTAACTATCTTTATAAATCTAACATAGACACACTCTAAAAGCAAATCAGGATAAGTATCTCTAATCTTGTCCTCTGTCTCCCAAGTACAGTCCTTCTCGTTGTCGCTCCACTGAACTTTCACCAACCTAACTGTCTTGTTCCTTAATCTTTTCTCATCTCTAGCTATAACCCGAACTGGTTGTCCAGCAAAAGTAAAATTAGGCTCTACCACTAAGTCATCCAACCCTGTCGGAGGAATAGTAGTTTCTGGATCATGCACATACTTGCGAAGATGAGACACACGAAATACATTATGGACACCTGCTAAACTACTCAACAACTCTATTATGTATGCGAGCTTTCCTATCCTCTCTATAATCTGGAATGGACTTACATATCTTGGGGCTAACTTCCCCGACTTTCCAAAGTGTACCACACCCTTCATAGGTGATACATTAATGAAAACCTTATCTCCAACTGGGAATTCTAGGTCCTTACGCCTCTTATCTACATAAGTCTTCTATCTGGACGGAGCTTCCTTCATCCTTCCCCGGATTAACTCAATCTTCTCTGACGCCTCTCTAACTAAATCTGGACCTAAGACTAATATGTCTCTAGTCTCCAACCAATATGCTAGTGATTTGCATGGCCTTCCATACAAATCTTTAAACGGCGCCATTCCTATACTAGTCTGGTAACTATTATTATAGGAAAACTCAACCAAATGTAGGAGGTCCTCCCAAGATCCACCAAAATCTAATACACAAGCTCTCAACAAATCTTCGAGTACCTTATTGACTCTCTCTGCCTGCCCATCTGTCTGAGGGTGATATGCAGTACTCATATTAAACTTGGTACCCATTACTTTCTATAGACTCTTCTAGAATTCATTAGTGAACAATGCATCTCTGTCACTGACTATACTACTAGAAACTCCATGCAGTCTAACTATGTTCTTTAGGAACAACTTAGCTAAAACAAGTGTCATTCCGGTTGACTTAAGTGGAATGAAATGGGCAGTATCGGTCAATATGTCCACTATAACTCATATACTTTCATTACCTCTATTTGACCTTGGCAACTCGTCTATAAAATCCATGGATATCGAATCCCATTTCCAAACTGGAATCTCTAAAGGCTGTAGTAACCCACTTGGTTTCTAATGTTCAGCTTTCACTTGCTGACAGTTTGCACACTGTCTAACCCATAAGCCAACATCCCTCTTCATGCCTTCCCAGTAGAAGCTCCTCTTCATATCCTGATACATCTTGGTTCCTCCAGGATGAATCTTAAACTTGGATCGACGACATTCTCCATGAACTTCTTTCCTTAAGTCCTCCATATTCGGAACACACAACCGTCCCTTCTTTCTTAGCCACCCTCTTTGGTCAAGGCTAAAATCCTTTAAATCATCGATCTCTGTTCCAACCTCAAGTCTTATGATTCTTTCAGCTAATACTAGATCCTCCTTCTGCTTAGAAGCAATTCTCTCAATTAATATCGGTCGAACTTCTAAACAAGATAGTCTGGCAGAACTCTAACTAGAACCAACGGTTGACCTTAACCGCGCACCACAACTGGCTAAAGCTTCCAAATCTTTCCACTCCGCCAACATAGCTGACACCACATTTTGATGTTTCCTGCTAAGAGCATTTTCCACCTTATTACCTTTTCCTGGTGTATATTCTATACCAAAATCATAAGCAGTCAAAAACTCCAGCCACCTCTGCCGTCTCATATTCAACTCCTTCCGAGCGAATAAATACTGTAAAGACTAATGATTGGTATATAATTCAAATCTCTTCCCTAAGAGATAATGTCTCCAAATCATCAATGCGAAGATCACAGCTGCCAACTCCAAATCATGAGTAGGATATCTTCATGAATTCTAAGCTGCCTAGTGTGACGCCCCACCTCTATACTCGCACTAGCCAAAGACACTACGGGGTAATGCCGTCGACTAGCACGAAGAATAACGCTGTTGAGGAGCGACCATCTGTGTAATTGCTTTGTGCGAGTATCGATATGTCAGATAGTATGACAATTTCATTTCAAGAGGAAATCCGACATATCTAATACAAACTCAAAGCTACTACACAGTGGCTATGTGGGCATCAGAAACAAATATAGAAATAAGCATAACACAAATCAGTCACATATATTCATATCACAAAGGCGGAAGCAGATATGAATATAACACATAAAAGTGTACATCAAAATAGTGGTCATACAAGATCCACTACATCACAAAAGAATAGGTACAAGTGCTAAGCGAAAGAATAAGTATACATCAAGGAGTCTCGATCTCAAATGTATAAAAGCAAAAACTACTAAGCTAAAGTAGTTAGCCAAAAGTCAGAAGCTAGCCCCTGCTAAGAAGTCAAATGGAAGCACCCGAAACACCTCGGTTTGACCCGAGTATTATTTAAGAAGAAAAATAATAAACGGATTAGTCTAGCTATAAATATCATATGAGATGAGAAAGGATAAGAGATACCAAAAAATGTATGATATCAATAATGCCATACGATGACAAGTATACATTCGATAACAATGAAAATCATACAATATCTCAAATCTCGTCAAATATCCAGAAAGAATATCACATTCTTTAGCTTATTCACCAAACCCCAAATATTGACAAAACATATCAATGTCAATCACAAAAATTGGTGAAACACAAATTCCAGAAATCAACAATTAGAAATCCAGAAAACACAAAGGGGGAGGCCTATCACAAATGGGAGCATGAAAACTCACCAACACGTGTATCACAAACGGTTCGTTATCCCAAGGTCGGTAACAATAGAGCCGGTGCAACAGCGTAGTGCAATAACGGTACGCCCGAGGAACCTGAAACTCAAATGAGTCGGAACAACGACATAGTGAAATAACGGTACGCCCGATGAACTTGAAACTCAAATAATTCGGAACAACGACGTAGTGCAATAACGGTACGCCCGATGAACCTGAAACTCAAATAATTCGAAACAACATCGTAGTGCAATAATGGTACGCCCGATGAACCGAACTCAAGTAATTCGTAACAACGACGTAGTGCAATAATGGTATGCCTGATGAACCGAACTCCATAAAGCCCATAGGTCGCTAGCCTATAAAAATGAGACGAAGCTCCACAAAACAAGTGTAAACTATACCAAGCTAGTAAATAAATGAGTTTAGCTTCATGTCCCATAACCACTGGCTTAACTTAAATATTTACGAACAAATTATAGATTTCCACTCAAAAGTACAAAATGATCATCATTGATCAATAAGTGTAAATTACACTAAGCTAGTAAATAAATGAGTTAGGCTTCATGTCCCATAACCGCTGGCTTAACTTAAATATTTACGAACAAACTGTAGACTTCCACTCAAAAATTGTCACAAGATTTCAGTCGAACAAGCCCAAGAATTAACCGACGAAGTAAACACAAGCGTTTCATATCACTTGTTTTGCTAAGCCGTTTAATTAGATTTCTCATACGAATGAGGTAAAGGTTTGTATATACTAATAGATTGGAAAACGGTTTTAAAAACGAGCTTTGTATTAAAAGTAACGTTGAAATTAGTTTTGTGAAAGAGTTTGAGTGTTTACTACTAGTATAGAAACCTTTGTATTTAAAAGTGACAAATCACAGAAATGATTGTAAAAACAATCTATCACCAAAAATCCACATTCGACGACGTGAATTCCAATCATAAAAATCGATATCAAATCCCAATCAAATGGATATTCCCAAAAATCCATAAATGAAGTCATCAAAGTCGATAATAATTGACAACAACCAACCGGATCAACAAAAATCGATAAAAATTGGGAATCTACTCAAAAACAGCCAAAATAGGCAAAACTGACTGAACCAGACGTCTGGTTGTTTTTCCAAACGTCTGGATTTTGTCTCTGCCCTTTTTTCTTTTTCCAGGGACCCCTTCCAAACGTTTGGATTTCCTTCCAAACGTCTGGATTTTGTCTCTGCCTTTTTTTCTTTTTCCAGGACCCCTTCCACACATCTGGATTTTTCAACCAGATGTCTGGATTTCCTTCCAGACATTTGGATTTTCTTCCAGACGTCTGGATTTTCCTGCTAGGCAAAAATCAGCCTAGCCCAAAAGGGGCAAAAATCCAAACCGGAGGCGATCGAACGAGCGATGGAAGCTAGGGAATTATTCCAAGCGACAACCCAGCCTTATAGGCTTATCGATACACCCCAAACAACATGTCCAAACATCCAAGATAGGATTTTTAAAGATTTTGACTTCAAAACACCAAAATTTGGAAAATTAACCAAATCAATTCAAATCAAAAGCAAATGAATATGAAATAGATGTTAGGAATTCGTACCTAACAACAATGAAAGCTATAGACATAGATGTGAGTTCAACAACTCACCTTTAAACCCAAATATAGAAATGAGAAGCTCTAAAACAAGCAAAGATTGATTTCTCTTCAACAACACCTCTAGAATTTTCAATCTATTATCAAAAGAAATGAATTTCTTAAGTTAAGTTACAGGAATTTCTAAAAATTGAAGAGAGATTAAGATGGAGAAGATGAAGAGGATTCTTACATAAGCTTCTCTTTGATTTATAACTTGAATTTGAATTCCTAAGAGAAACTAGGGCTTAGGAATTTTAATTTCCACTTCCCACCATTCTTTCTAGGGCTTGAGAGTGTTAGGAAATGTTATGAATGAATGAAGAGGAGTGGAGTGGGAGTTATTAGGTAGAGGAGTTGGGTTCTCTTGTTGGGTTAGTGGGCTGAAACCCAAACCCAAAGCCCCAAATGAAAATATCAAAATTCTAATCAACTCCAAACATATCGATGTTTATACTCAAAAAGGTCGCAAATGTCATTATGGACTCAATGGAAATGGTCTCGAGTCCGGATTCGACCATTTATAAAAAGTCACGTTTTGGACTTTTAAATTCAACTAACGATGCTATATTTAAATAAATCATTTAAATATATTATCGTAAAAATATGCGGGTTGTTACAGACTCCCTTCCTTAAAGAAATTGCGTCCTCGCAATACTTAAGGAGAAAATAAAAAGTAACAACCATACTAAGGCATAACAACACAAAAGAAGAAACTTTGAAATAAGAAGTTCACCTTAAGGAGCACGAGAGAGTAAGTCCAGATGTGTTCGCTCGATGAATTCTCTGGATTCCCAAGAGCAATCCTTAGGATTTGCGGACCATTGAACTTTCACAAGTGGAACAACTTTATTACGAAGGCATTTAACCTTCGTATCAATGATACGAATAGGATGTTGCTCATAAGTCAAATTAGGCGAAACTTCAATTTCTTCAATAACACCGGGCTCAAGAATAGAATCAGAATCTCTAAGGCATTTCCGTAGATGAGAGACGTGGAATACGTCATGAATAGAAGAAAATTGAGCCGGTAATAAAAGGCGATAAGCCACGGAACCAATGCGTTCGATGATGGGAAATGGACCAATATATCGAGGTGCTAATTTTCCCGATCGACTGAAATGCACAACACCCTTCATAGGTGAAACACGAATGAACACCAAATCTAACACAGATAATTCTAAATTCCTTTTTCGATTATCGACATAGGATTTTTTTCTACTTTGAGCTTCTTTCATCCTATGACGAATAAGGTCAATCTTTTCTATGGCATTTACGAATAAAATCTGGACCTAAAACCAGCTTCAAGCCAACATGAAGGAGATCGGCATGGCCTTCCGTAGAGGGCCTCAAAAGATGCCATACCAATACTAGATTGGAAGCTATTATTATAGGAAAACTCAACAAGAGAAATATGATCTTCCCAACTTCCACCAAAATCAAGAACACGTGCACGAAGAAGATCTTCAAGAGTTTGATTCACATGCTCGGTTTGTCCATCGGACTGAGGATGATAAGCGGTGCTAAAATTAAGCTTCGTTCCCAAAGCTTTTGAAGACCCTTCCAAAATCCACTAGTAAATAATGGATTACGATCACTTACAATAGAAGTTGGAACTCCATGCAATTTAACGATTTCTTTAACATAGAGTGTTTGCGCCAAAATTGGTCACAAACCCCAAATATCGTGAAAGCACCAATGTATGAACACAGATCAATAGTCAATGATCACAAATCATAGATCTAAGTAATGTAGAGGATGAAAAATGAAGAATTATAAGCTTCAAACTGAAAGAAATAGACAGAGACACAAGATTTATAGTGGTTCGGCTATCTCCGGCCTACATCCACTCCAAAAGTTAATCTTTTATTGACTTTTCTCGCTGGTTACAATTGATTACAGCAAATAATTATCATAAAATCAGAGTACAACAGCAGTAATGGAGAGCAAAGTTGAATCGGGCAGAGTCTGGACGTTGGATAGCCAAAAAGATCCCTTTTCTGTAGGCTCTAGGGCTCTATTTATAGATGTAGGAGGCTGATATCTCGCTCAAACATTGGAGGACTTCTTCTGGCACGTGAGTGGGCCCACGCGATCGATCCCATGGAGTTTTGACTCGATCTGTGATCGATACGAACCAATTTCGTATCGATCAAGATTTTGTCTTATGGAGTTGAAACTTGGCATGAACCTTCCTCGGTTTGTACGTAAGCTCCTATGAAAATTTCATGGCATTTGGATCTGTGGTTTAGGAGATATGATCGATACGAGATAGAGGTTTTCGGTAGGCAGTGTAGTTAGAATCGATCGGTTCAAATCAATCTGTTTGAATCGATCAGGGCACGTGCCCAGGCGATGACGTGTTGCGAAATTTCTAGATCGATCCATTTTGTGTGCCGAGTTGACCGAGTTATTTGTATCCAACACCGAAGCTTCGTTCGCATCGACCATTTATTCGCATCCATTTGCTTCAGTCCTTGTTCGAATCGATTCGTCGTAGCCCTCGTTTGTATCGATAGTTATTGGTGTACTTCGTATCGATCGCTCCAGATACCACCGACACAAAGCGAACTCGCTTGAGCATGATGGATACGAACAAGGACTCGTACGCTATCGATTTGAACAACCACGAACCGGATGGATACGAACTAAGCCTCTGTGATCGATTCGAACTGAGTCAACCCCTGATCGATACGAAGTAGTTCGATCATGATGGATACGAACTAAATCGATACGATGCTGCCGCTTCTGGATTTATGCGAAGAGTCCAACTCTGGATGGAGTCGACAGCATCGATTCGAACAAAGCTCTATGATGGATTCGAACAACATCTTTTCCTTAACTTGTATAGATCATATCTCGGTCATACGAACTCCGACTGACCTAAAATTTGAAATGTAGCCTCTCTTAGCCCTGTTTATCATTCCCAATCGATTCCATCTTGATCGGAGCTCGGCCAAATTTTAACGGCATCAATCACAACCTTGTTTCCAATTGATTTCCAATCCTGATATCCATCCTTTTCCAGCTAATTTGTTGATATTCCAGCCTTGACCAAAGGGTGGGATAACATAGAGTTTGGCCAAAAGAGGTACGGTCCGATTGGACCGAACGGGAATAAAATGGGCGGATTTTGTAAGTCTATCTACAATCACCCATAGACTGTCATGACCCGAACGAGAACGGGGAAGACCATCAATAAAGTCCATGGAAATTTGATCCCACTTCCAAACGGGAATGTCCAATGGTTGCAATAACCCACCAGGCCTTTGATGCTCGGCCTTTACGAGTTGGCAAGTCATGCAACGCTTAATGAAGTTAGCAATATTAGATTTCATTCCATCCCAATAATAAAGTCGCTTCATGTCCGCGTACATTTTACTACTACCGGGATGAATGGTAAATTTAGAACGATGAGAATGTTCTAAAATGTCTTTACGAAGGTCAGTAATATTTGGCACAATAAGTCTACCAAATTTTGGAATGCCTCCGCGAGCATTGATATCAATGTCTTTCAAACCATCAACCTTATTTTGATCCTTACAACTTTGGCTAAGAAGAGCCAATTCGGGATCTTGCTTTTGAGCTTCAAGGATGCGGTCCAAAAGAGAAGGATGAGCCTTAAGGCTACATAAAGCAAGAGATGAACATGAATCGGATTCACGATCTCGAATCTCACAAGTGGATAAAGTCTCGAGATCATTCCATTCGGATATCATCATGGAAACAACCGCTTGTTGCTTACGACTAAGAGGATCGACAACACGATTCCCCTTTTCGGGAGTATACAGAATATCAGGATCATAAGATGCAAGGAATTCGAGCCAACGTTGTTGACGCAAATTAAGTTCCTTTTGAGAAAATAGATACTTTAAAGATTTATGATTAGTGTAGAGAACAAATTTCTCTCCCAAAAGACAATGACGCCAAATTCTAAGAGCGAAAACAATGGCCGTGAGCTCTAGATCATGAGTGGCATATCTAGTCTCGGCAGGCTTTAATTGTCTAGAATCATAAGCGATAACACATTCCCTTTTGCAAGAGAACGGCATTCAAACCAATACGACTAGCATCGGTATAAACAATCAAGTCACTACAAGAAATATAGCTTTTTATTGCATCTATTCTCAGCGTTGTTAACTCAAGTGCAGTAAAAGTTGTTTAAGAAGTAAAAATGTTCATGAGCAAACGCTGAGAATAACGTAGGGTTTTAATTTCCACCATCAAAATACTGCCGCCACTCTCATCATACTTACCTAAAAATTTCAGTTTCCCTCTTTCTTCGAAAACCCCTCTTGCTACTCTTTTTTTCACTTTCCCTCATTTTGATTTCCCTTATATTTTTCTTCTTCTTTTATCTCCTTGATTGTCACTGCTCTGATTCGCCATTAATATCTCAGGTACTCCCTTGTTAATGAATCACCCTAATTCATCTTGTTTAGATTTAACGGATTAGTCGAATATTAGGTTTATTTTAATCGTCGATCCCAATTTCTATACTTCAGGTACTTAATTTTGTGTATTATTATGGGTTTTTTATGCGTATGTTATGAAAAGAGCTTCTTTTCACGTGGTCCATCTCAAATGTTCATTGTCGTGAGTTTACAATTCTCTAGGAACAACTATTACATGAGATGAATACTCATCTAATGTGATTTATAGTTGACTAAAAGAACTATTTAAACAAGTATAGTGTAAATTGTTTGTTGATTTCGGATGAGCCTTTTGATATGTAGAAAAAGTAGGAATTGAATCAATAGTGTTAATATTTTTTAATATATTTTTAACTCTTCTTTTCCATTAATTTTTTTTCACCTGGATGAATTTATTGATGAGAATGTCATTATGTAAACTAAACTTCTACTGTACTATGTGAAAGTATACAACGAACACCAACATTTCACTGAACCTTATAAACAAGATCTTTTATTACTTTTAGGTGATTAAGATTATATGATATTGATGTTTTGAAAATAAAGATAATGCGCAATTTAACCGACCCTTTATTTCTTTGTTTTGGGAACCTTTAACCTACAAAGATTTCTTGGATTTATCTTACTATAGTTCTACTTTTCTACCAAATATTGAATTTTTTTAGAAAAATAAGCGAGAAGCAGAAAATGAAATGCATGTTGTTATTTTGTTAAACTGATATTGCCTGGCACTTTGGCCAACACATTATGTATGATAAGTCTATAACAGTTTAGTGTTTTTGCTGATAAAAACATTTTGAGGTCAAAAGCTTGTTTCAGTGATAAACAATTTCAAATGATCTTTCTGAGTTACATAACAGTGACTTAACTTTTTTAATGTGTATCAGTACTAGTTGAAGTGAAGATTAATTCTTAGTTTAACCTTTCATTGAATGGTTGAGAGTTCTGTGTGTATTGGGTTATGCTCTTCCTCTTTTTAGATAACAATACCAAAACAAAGTTTGATAAGTGGTAAGGTTTTATTTTATTATTGCTTTATTAATTTATCACAGTATGATGCCTTGTTGACTATTTTAATGGTATGTTCAGGTAATTTTAGGACTAGTGAGTGCACCTTATGAGGCTTCATGTCTGCATATATTTAAGGCCTGCCTTAGAAAATCTCCCATTGCAATGGAGGTTAACTTAGTGACTCCAGCCAAGTGTACTTAAGGCTTTAGTGGTGCTAATATCATCGAAATTTGCCAGGGTGCTTGCAAATATGCAATCAGAGAAAGAATACAAATCGGGTTACCAAATGACATGATGGGACTGGAGTAAAATCTTATTACATTTGCCGATATCATAAGGTTTGCTTTATCATACTATCATGAAATATAGTCTCATTACATTTGCTACCCAGCCTACATTATGTTGCAATCAGGAAAGCATAGAAATCAGATGACCATAAGATGACATGATAACATTCAAATGTGCTTTACCCCTTTGATTTATGTGTAATCATTTTTGTCAAAAATCTTAAAATCCTACGATTTAAATCCCGTTTCATATCGAATCTCTCCCTTTACGATTCGATTTACATTTCGATTCAAACTTAGTTAAAACTGCATTCGAAAAAATTCATTCAATACATATTAATATACATATTGGGTCAATGATTCCAATTCTATGTTATCTAAACAAAATAAAAATGAAACAAAAGAAATAATTGAGTTTTAGTTATAGATATGGAAGTTCAAACTCAAAATCAATTTCAAAGCGTGTACGAACCTCAAAATATTGTGTCTTTTGAATATACAATTCACGATTTGAATCCCGTTTCGATTTAAAATTTGAACTTTTCGATTTACGATTCGAATCTCATTTTGATAACCTTGTGTGTAATTGTTTCATTGATAACCTATTTTCAGGTATTTTGTCCATAAAATCTGCCTTCTTATCAAAACCTACTAGTAAAACTTTGACATACCATATAACACACTGGAGATACATTTATATTTGATGGCTTATGAAATGTAAAATCTAAAATATATACCAACATGCGTATACCAAACATTAAGCATAAAATACAATATGCCATATTAAATAGAGGAATATACAGAAATGTAGGTCTCTGAAATGACCTGCTAAAGAGATGATAACAAATACCTATGTACATGTGAGTATGTAAATATGATGTATTATATAAGTATAAAATCCGAGCAAGTGTATGATGTGACACTATAGTACCTACTGGATATGAATCTCAAGTGTGTGTGTGTGTGTGTGTGTAGTTATAATGCATCATATTTGTTGGTCTACATCATAACTATGCCATTCACATTAGCAAAGTTTACAGGCACATTGTCTTGTTCGTGATCATGGTGTGATACACCAGCTGAGTGTACATATTTTAATCCATAGAGTATATGATATAAGAAATACTGCATAATGACGGTGTAATACACCTTCACACCTTCACATTGTATTAACAGAAGAATCATCTTCACACCATCAAATAGTATTTTCTTTGTTGTGTTTCTCTTAAGGTGGTGTGTATTGAAGTCTTCCTAGCATTATACAAAGGCATTTGAAGCAACATAGGCATCTACATGTAAGGTGGTAGCTTCAACTGTTATGATTCCTTCGAGTTTTCAATTCCTAGCTGGTCCAGTTTCCTTCATTGGCCTTTGTCAAGCAAATTTATTTTTTCAGGTACAAAAAATAAAATAAAAATAAGTTACAGTGGTTAGAGTTCAAAAAACTTATGGCTAGACTTCAAGGCAGTGGTACAAATACAATAGAAGGAGAAGAAAGTGTGTGGTGGACTAAATCTAAATATTAGGTACTTTTCATCTAACAAATTGTTGAAGTTCTGAATTCCTCTTACTGTATTATATATTCTGATGTTTTAGCTAAAATTTGGGAAGTTTAATGTATTTCAACGCTATCATCACTCCCATAAGGCTGCTGAAGAGTTGTGTTCAAGTATATTTGAATTACATAATAAGGTCGATATCTGCTAGTTTAAGTCTTCTAGTTTAAATAATCATATGTTAACGTTGACTTTTTGCTTTTTTAGTTTTTGTACATCCTATAATAATGCTCCGCATATGACAAAATATAACATGCTTAATTATTTATTTAGAAAATGAATCATTTTGCAGTTTAAAAAATTGAATGTTGGTGACAGTTGCAATTGAACAAGAAATTTAACCTATATTGTATAGATATTACAAGGGAGGAACTTCGAGTATTATGTCTAAATGTTATTATAACTATGAGCATTATATCTGAATAACTATATTAGGAATGAAGTGTAACAAGGTAGCAGTAAATTCATTTCTGTCATTAGTTTCGTTGAATATTCAGGGAATACACATTTTTGGGTTTAACTAAAATAACAATATGTTCACACTGTATCTATCAAGTGAATCCTATCTTCCCTCATCGTGGAATGGTAAACAAAGTTTGGCTGTTTAAATGAACCATCTAAAATATTAATGGGAGTGGATTGCAGGAAAGAGGTGAGCCCTTCAGAATGACAGGGTGGGGTTGGTTTATAGATACAAGTACCTGAACGACAATTAAAATTGGTGAAGTTTAACAAACAAAAAAGCAACACATTTTCAATTCATAAAATAATTATGAAAGGCAATGCCTTAGTTTGTACTTGTATCAAACTGAAGTAGTATATGTTCCAGAGCCTTTAGATGTTGGGCGGTTAATATAAGTGTAGATCATATTAGATGAACATAAAATAACATTATCAATAGCTGGGACTATAAATCCTTGTCCTCTTCTTTATTCCCAGTTTGCATACATCCAGTAATTTAATTTAAGCAGTTAGATATAATTTTTATTTTTTTATGCAGACAACTTTTATTTATGCAGCTGCATGAAAGTATAAAATTCATGGATGTTATTTTATTTAAACTTTCATTTTTCCATAAGTAGCATGAAAGTATAAAATTCAGATGCTAACCTTTTTCTATAAACAGGATAATTTGATCGCCAAGGGGCACACTGTATTAATCTTCTCTCAAGCACGGAAAATGTTGAATGTTATCCAGGTATTATTCTGCCTCAATATGCATGCTTGTTACATATTCATGTAAAGAAAAAAATTTCAATCATTAACTAATTGGTTAGGCACTATTCTATTAGTATAACTTTTCTTATCCTAGTCATAAATGAACCAAGTACTCCTTTTATCTAACTACAAGACTGGATACAGATCAAAATCCGATCCGTTGACGTGCCTCTACATTAAGGTACTTGCATATTAAATCATAAATCAAAAATACAATGGATTGCTAAACTAGACAAGCTTAAACTTGGTTGAGTGTACTATAGGGGTATGGAATTTTTCATTGCTGTGCATCAGGTCAACAACTCGACAAGGGTTATGGCTATTTTTGTTATGTTAGAAATTTGAAGTTTAATGGATCTTTCTTTATACATTTCATTTTGGGTTTCATAATTTCTGTTAATTTACTACCGGTATACACATTTTATTTCTGGTTGAATGGGCATTAGCATGAATAAATCAAGTTTATCTCCATGGCTTACCACATCAAAACAGTAGATTACTTTGCTGTTGGTTGTTCACTCTCTTACGTGGAGGAGTTTTTTTTCATACTCATAGGTTGATGTGTCATTTTGTACATACCTGAAAGGTCTGTCTTGACTTAGAGCTGAATATTGGTTCCTACACGTGTACACAACTGTATAAAATAACTGCCGCATTCACACACATACAAAATTTCTGAAATAGTCTCCTCGACTAAAATATGTACGTTCCTACAATCTTTGTACATGCTCTTATGAAGCCGAGCTCACCAGTATGGATTCTAGTTGTGTCTAGGACAAAGAAAAATATTTGATTAATCCAAATAAACACTGTCGTTTCCTTATATTATTATTATTCAACAGAACCAAAAGCCTTCTCATGTCCTTGGATTACTGGATCTTCATTTTGTTATGTTCTATTTGTTTTTGCATCTGTTACGTAGGAAGCAATCATTGCTGTAGGATATAGGTTTTTGTGAAATGATGGCACAACAAAAATTGCAGATAGAGAACAACAAGATGTTTTATAAGGATGTGGTAATGGTGCAACACGAGAACAACAAGAGGAAGTGCTAAGGCTGTGGTAATGGTGAGATATTTGTTCACCTTTTGTTGATTTCATTCAGATTTATGCAAAAGCAGAGCTCTTGAATCACGAATGTAGGGTTCAAGGTAACTTTTCCTATGTGCTTGTATTTTAGGTCTAGTAAGTATCTGAACTTCATTTATCTTTGTAGTGGTTTCAGTCTCTTTAACGAGAAAACTTGTATGAAATATAATGCATAGTTCTGGCAGCATAAGGTCAATAAGTAAGTGGAATAAACAACAAGAAAGCTGGAAAAATATAAAATCGACTGAACTAATACTAAAAACTGAAAGTGAAGACGATGTGTAGCAAAAGTGAGGCTTGTTGCAGCTAGAGATAAGCGTGATGCTGAAATACTCATGATGCATAGCCAAGATGCAGCTAGAGATAAGAACTTACAGGTTTGTCGAAGCATTTTATAATTTATACTTATAGTTCCAGACTATATTATTTCACCTGATCAATAATATAATGTTTGTATCATAATATACAAGTTAACAATGTCCTTAATTTGCAATTATGCATTTCTGTCACCCATTAGGATCTATGATTGTCCTTTCTTAGAAAAATAATGGGTTATAACAAAATATATCATGCCCTCTATCTATTTTGTATAACTACCGACTACATTTTTAAAACTAGTTAGAATAGAATCGAAAATAGTACAGTGCATTCTTACATCTTGCTTCAATTACTACAATCATATGCTTATCTCTTCAATTTAATGTCTGAAACATATTGTCATCGACATGAAATGATTACTGGTTTGTGAACCCTTGTCACATTATATATGAGAATACATAGTGGATGTTGTTGATCTAATCTTCTTGACCTTCTAAATTCAACCATTTAATTATAATTCTAATTTTAACTCTTTATAAGCCATTCAACCATTTAAATATTTTATTTAACTATTTATTAACTACATTATAATCCATTCAACTATTTATAAATATTTAAATATTTTATTAATTAAAATTCTAATTTTAACTATTTATAATTCATTCAACTACTTAAATATTTTATTAAACTATTTTATTAGTTAAATTTTAAATCATGTTTTATAATTTATATAACTATTAAAAAATTTTATTTAACTACTTTATTTAGTAAAACTTAAATTTAACTATTTCAATCAACTAAAAAATTTATAATTCAAAAGTTAACTATGCGCTTATAATAATAATTATATGTATATATGCGCTTATGTATACAAACATCAACATGTGAAAATCTATCAATATACCGATTCGTGATGTTTCTAACTAGCAACATATGAAACAATGAATATATAAACATTATTATATAATAATAGACCAATAAAGTACCTTTTACCAAAACCCAAAGTTCGCACGTTGAAACGAAGAAACAGACTCCATGAATCCAATCCCAATCCCGAAGTTCGCATCTCTTACGGTATATGTTTATATTGCTAATATCTATCTATAAGATTTTTTGATAATGTATCAACATTTTTTTAATATGATTAAAGTGCAAATTTCACGGTGAATACCAAGTGCAAGATGTTTGACGTGGAGGGCACGGGAAAAATAGTAGCTGAAGGCACCGTATGTTATTAGCTTATCTCTAGTTGCTGGTTTGTAACTTGTTGTTTCTGCTGGTATGCATCTTTAATTTTCTCTTCCATTTTTTTTGTTTTTTGCTCGTTTTGTTGTGACTTAATTTATTGCAATAATAATTCATCTACATTATATGATAGGTAATATTCTTGGTGTTCCATTTTGAGATATATGGAGGTGTTGGGATTGCATGCTTTCCAATGGATTTAGATTTTCATTCGTACGATGCCTAAGGTAATCATCACTCATTCACAATATATAATTTTTTTTCTTGGGTATTGTCTATGAATAAATCATTACTTAACATAAGCAAGGTGTGGTAACTTTGATTGTTTACTCTGAATTTTGTAGGAAGCAACTTAACTTGGAAAGAAATCTAGAGAACTTAAGAAAGTCATTGAAGCACTTCACCAGGATGAATAAAATGGTGTTAAAGGGAGAAAATGACGTAAAAATGTAGAGGCTGTTTAAAAGGTATTGAATAATGAGGTACAACAATTTATGAATCAGCTGAGATTTTTATTTCAATATTGAATTATGTGAACATGCTTCCTACTGACATTTCAAATAATATTGCAAGCACATGAATTATACCTGCCACTACTGCTAATCTATAAAAGCATAAAGTATAGATTTTGAGAAAATGAAATGGTTTTGATGGATTGAGATTTGCTTATTATAGAATATATTACATAAATCATGTATTGTCTCGGTAATAGCCAAGTGTCATTTTTCATTCAAGTAATGAATGTGATTAGAATCCTTGCCCATACCGATAAGAATGTTTTATGGGGGATGACAACACTAAAGCTTACTGTAATTACTACTCACAGGATGTTGACAAAGCCATGGTTAGTGATAGCTCAACAACAAAAAGTCAAGAAAAAAAGACGGAAGGAGGAATCTTGCCGAGTTCAGACTGCCCTGTTGGCAACAATTCAGTAAACCAATGTCTAACTATCTTCGTACTGCCACTTTTCATTTTCAGCTTGTATTTGAACTACTTTTATGCACGTTTTGTCGATAATATTAGATGCAAACTTGCTTTCTAGATATTGTGCATTTGTCTAATTTTGTATGAGTTGGTTTATAAATTTTATCTCTCTTTACGGGTTTATGTAAACTTTGTTCATGGATATTGTGTTCAACTTATTTTATGGAAGTGATTAATAGTTATGCTTTTATTTTACAATTTTTAGTTTGATTTGTTTATGTTATGTACATTAACTGATTAAAATATAATTAAATGTAGTTTATATTAATGATATGTGTGAATATTGCAATGGCACAACATTGCTGTCAATTCTTTGGAAAAAAATGCATATCCCTACGACAGCGTTTATACATTGCTGTCAATTCTTTGGAAAAAAAATGCATATCCCTACGACAGCGTTTATACATTGCTGTCAATTTATTGGGAAAAAAAATGCATATCCCTACGACAGCGTTTATACCTTGCAGTAGAAAACTATTAACAGCGTTTATGCCTTGCAGTAGAAAAATTATTAACAGCGTTTAAAAAACGCTGTAGAAAGTGGGTTTTTGACAGCGTTTATATTTTGCAGTTAAAAATTTAGGGTCAACGACCGCATGTCGTTATACAGCGTTTTTAAAAACGCTGTGAAAACTTTTAACAGCGTTTTTCAAACGCTGTGAAAAGTCTTTTTTGTTGTAGTGAGTCTTGGTTCCCTTTGGGAATCTCAAGAATATAAGCATCAGAAAAGAGTTCTTTTAATTTTTGAATAGCAGCTTCTATGCTAAATTATTTATTTCATGATCCTCTTTCCCGAAAAGCTAAGACATTCAAAATTATAATTAACTTTATGTAATCATCTTTTTAGAAAAATTTACTTATTGTAAGTCAATTTACTGTGTCTGACTGTCTCATCATAGCGTTTAGGAGATTCATATCGATAACGTTGATCATGCGCATCAACCAGAATTCTCAAAGCACTCAATGGGCAATACAACACAAAATCATCTTCTATTTGATAAACATGTCTCTTAAAATTTTACGAATATTCTTTGCTCGTTTTAAGAACAAAATCCAATTATACTTATAAATATATCTTATTAGAAAGATTTGCAATTTTAAATTGACGTTTTTACCCATAACCAATGAATACAAGGATGGACTCATCGAGATATTCATTGAATACTCGATTCATAAGATGGATGAAATAAGCTGGAGGGTTCGTCAAGTCAAATGACATAACGAGCCATTCATCAGATCTATAACGAGTACAGAACGATGTCAAAGGAATGCTATCCTTTATAATACGAAGCTGATGAAAACCGGTGGTAAGGTCGAGCTGAAAAGACCTTAGCACCACTCAATAGATCGCTTAGGTGGTAATCCTAAGACAAGCTCAAAGATACCAGGAAATTCACGAACTACTTGAGTGAGGGAAATAACATCTTCCTCATCAAGTGGGTTTAGGTAAAATGATGCCACCGAATTGGAATCAAAATCATTAAGAATAATAACAGATTGAGAATGTCAAAGATGGATAGTCCTCTCGGGACATAGGATATGGTCATAATGATTAAGCCAATCCTTTCCCAAAATCATTCCGAAACCTAAATAGCGCATAACATGCAAATCGGCTCGGAAGGCATAATCACACAAAATAATCTCGACATCTTTACAAAATAAACTAAGTGTTGCGGATCCACCAATAGGATTTGCAATTCTCAATAAAGTCATCAAACCCATATATTTAAAGAAAAAGTAACAACAAGTTTTTTTGATATAAAAGAGTAAGATGCACCCGAATCAAAAGAAATTCGAAATAGGATAACCATGAAACAAATTAATGCCATCAAGGATAGAATGAGAAATACCTTGACCAAGGGAAGTGTTACTAGAAGCTTGCGCAACATTCAGCTTTCCCTCTCTCCTACTTTGAAGTATGGGACATGAAGATAAAAGATGACCCAAACCTTTGCAATAGCGACAAGTAAGAGGCTTCAGACACTTATTTGCATAGTGGTCCTTAGAACTACAATTGTAGCATACTCCACGATTAGGGATTGAGTCTTTGCTACCGACTTTTCTTGCTTAATTTTCTTGTTGGGATTAGGGCTTTTGAACTTAATATGCCTCTTCTTGGAAACCCCAATATCACCATCACTTCCTTTATCGGCCTCTTCAAGTCGAAGAGTGATATCTACAAACTGGTCGAAAGACACTTCTAATTTCAGAGGTAAAACCTTTTTGGGGTTCTTACTCAAAGCACAGGTAAACCTTTGATTCTTTAAAAGATCCAAAAGTTGTTGGGCAGACATGAATACGCCATCCAGAGAAGGACTACTGGATTGACCAACGTTAGGACTACCAGATCTAACCATTTCTCTTCTTTAAGAAAGAAAGAAAGAAGAGGAAAAATGTTATTCTCATAATGAATACCAAACAAACTTGATTGATAAAATAAGGCATCATAAAAGGAAATAGGATAGAATGGGTCCTAAGACTCGAATTAAATCCTAAGGCACGATTCCTAAGAGGGACTTAGGATATTGATCCTTGCTAGATTATTCTACATTTTTCCGAAGTTTGGCTCTAATACCAAGTTGTGACGCCACACCTCTATACTAAGAACACAAAACTTGGAGACCCCACATTCGTATTTGGTTTCACTCTCTATAAGGTCTCCAAGTTTTGAGTCACTCTAGCCAAGGACACTACGGGGTAATGTCGTCGACTAGCACGAAGAATAAGGCTGTTGAGGAGCGACCATCTGTGTAATTGCTTTGTGCGAGTACCGATATGTCAGATAGTATGACAATTTCATTTCAAGAGGAAATCCGACATATCAAATACAAACTCAAAGCTACTACACAATGGCTATGTGGGCTTCGGAAAAAAATATAGAAATAAGCATAACACAAATCAGTCGCATATATTCATATCACAAAGGCGGAAACAGATATGAATATAACACATAAAAGTGTACATCAAAATAGTGTTCATACAAGATCCACTACATCACAAAAGAATAGGTACAAGTGCTAAGCAAAAGAATAAGTATACATCAAGGAGTCTCGATCTCAAATGTATAAAAGCAAAAACTACTAAGCTAAAGTAGTTAGCCAAAAGTCAGAAGCTAGCCCCTGCTAAGAAGTCAAATGGAAGCACTTGAAACACTTTGGTGAGACCCGACTATTATTTAAGAAGAAAAATAATAAACGGATCAGTCTAGCTATAAATATCATATGAGATGAGAAAGGATAAGAAATACCACAAAAATGTATGATATCAATAATGCCATACGGTGACAAGTATACATTCGATAACAATGAAAATCATATAACATCTCAAATCTCGTCAAATATCCAAAAAGAATATCACATTCTTTAGCTTATTCACCAAACCCCAAATATTGACAAAACATATCAATGTTAATCACAAAAATTGGTGAAACACAAATTCCAGAAATCAACAATTAGAAATCCAGAAAACACAAAGAGGGAGGCCTATCACAAACAGGAGCATGAAAACTCACCAACACGTGTATCACAAACGGGTCGCTATCCCATGGTCCCTAACCATAGAGCTGGTGCAACAGCGTAGTGCAATAACGGTACGCCCGATGAACCTGAAACTCAAATAATTCGGAAAAACGACGTAGTGCAATAACTGTACGCCCGATGAACCGAACTCAAATAATTCGAAACAATAATTTAGTGCAATAACGGTACGCCCGATGAACCGAACTCCATAAAGCCCATAGGTCGCTAGCCTATAAAAATGAGACGAAGCTCCACAAAACAAGTGTAAACTACACCAAGCTAGTAAATAAATGAGTTTAGCTTCATGTCCCATAACCACTGGCTTAACTTAAATATTTACGAACAAATTGTAGATTTCCACTCGAAAGTACAAAATGATCATCATTGATCAATAAGTGTAAATTACACTAAGCTAGTAAATAAATGAGTTAGGCTTCATGTCCCATAACCACTGGCTTAACTTAAATATTTACGAACAAATTATAGACTTCCACTCAAAAATTGTCACAAGATTTCAGTCGAACAAGCCCAAGAATTAACCGACGAAGTAAACGCAAGCGTTTCATATCACTTGTTTTGCTAAGCCGTTTAATTAGATTTCTCATATGAATGAGGTAAAGGTTTGTAATATACTAATAGATTGGAAAACGGTTTTAAAAACGGGCTTTGTATTAAAAGTAACGTTGAAATCGGTACAGTGAAAGAGTTTGAGTATTTATTACTAGTATAGAAACCTTTGTATTTAAAAGTGACAAATCACAGAAATGATAGTAAAAACAATCTATCACCAAAAATCCACATTCGACGACGTGAATTCCAATCATAAAAATCGATATCAAATCCCAATCAAATGAATATTCCCAAAAATCCATAAATGAAGTCATCAAAGTCGATAATAATTGACAACAACCAACCGGATCAACAAAAATCGATAAAAATTGGAAATCCACTCAAAAACAGCCAAAGTAGGCAAAACTGCACTGAACCAAATGTCTGGTTGTTTTTCCAGACGTCTGGATTTTGTCTCTGCCCGTTTTTCTTTTTCCAGGGACCCCTTCTAGATGTCTAGATTTCCTTCCAGATGTTTGGATTTTGTCTCTGCCTTTTTTTCTTTTTCCAGGACCCCTTCCAGACGTCTGGATTTTTCAACCAGATGTCTAGATTTCCTTCCAGACGTCTGGATTTTCTTCCAGACGTCTGGATTTTCCTGCTAGGCAAAAATCAGCCTAGCCCAAAAAGGACAAAAATCCAAACTGGAGGCGATCGAACGAGCGATGGAAGCTAGGGAATTATGCCGAGCGACAACCCAGCCTTATAGGCTCATCGATACACCCCAAACAACATGTCCAAACATCCAAGATAGGATTTTTAAAGATTTTGACTTCAAAACACCAAAATTTGGAAAATTGACCAAATCAATTCAAATCAAAAGCAAATGAATATGAAATAGATGTTAGGAATTCATACTTAACAACAATGAAAGTTATAGACATAGATGTGAGTTCAAGAACTCACCTTTGAACCTAAATATAGAAATGAGAAGCTCTAAAACAAGCAAAGATTGATTTCTCTTCAACAACACCTCTAGAATCTTCAATCTATTATCAAATGAAATGAATTTCTTAAGTTAAGTTATAGGAATTTCTGAAAATTGAAGAGAGATTGAGATGGAGAAGATGAAGAGGATTCTTACCTAAGCTTCTCTTTGATTTATAACTTGAATTTGAATTCCTAAGAGAAACTTGGGCTTAGGAATTTTAATTTCCTCTTCCTACCATTCTTTCTAGGGCTTGAGAGTGTTAGGAAATGTTATGAATGAATGAAGAGGAGTGGAGTGGGAGTTATTAGGTAGAGGAGTTGGGTTCTCTTGTTGGGTTAGTGGGCTGAAACCTAAACCCAAAGCCCCAAATGAAAATATCAAAATTCTAATCAACTCCAAACATATCAATGTTTATACTCAAAAAGGTCGCAAACGCCATTTTGGACTCAACGGAAATGGTCTCGAGTCCGGATTCGACTGTTTACAAAAAGTCACGTTTTGGACTTTTAAATTCAACTAACGATGCTATATTTAAATAAATCATTTAAATATATTATCATAAAAATATGCGGGTTGTTACACCTAGGCAATGGCTTTACCACTCTGCATCAATACCGCTCCTAATCCAATTCCACATGCATCAGTATACACCACCATTCATTGGTTTCCATCTGGAACTGCTAACATGGGTGCATTGGTCAACAAATGCTTTAACTTAAGGAATGCCTCCTCAAATTTATCAGACCATACAAACTTCAATTCCTTCCTGGTAAGCTTAGTTAAGGGTGCTACTATCCATGAGAAATCCTTAATGAATCTTCGGTAGTAGCCAGCAAGTCCAAGAAAACTCCTGATCTCAGTCACCGTCTCTGGTCTCTTCCAATTATTCACAGCTTCGATCTTATCTGGATCGACTGACAATCCTTTCTCTGAAACCATGTGACCAAGAAAATTTACCTCTTTCTTTCAGAAATGACACTTGGTAAACTTCACCTTTAGCTGATTCTGCCTCAGCGTCTCAAGCACCAATCTAAGATGAACTTCATGCTCTCTCTCATCCTTAGAGTATACTAGAAAGTCATCTATAAACACTAGTACAAACCTATCTAAGTACTCTCAGAAAACTCGGTTCATCAAATCTATGAAGAAAGAAAGTGCATTTGTCAATCCAAATGGCATTACCAACCACTCATATGAACCATACCTAGTTCGAAACGCTGCCAGAGGAATACTGTCCTCCGCCACTCTCAACTGATGGAAACATGTCGCCAAATCCAATTGGGAAAACACTCTGGCTCCACTCAACTGATCAAACAGATCATCTATTCTTGGCAAATGATACTTATTCTTAATTGTCCTTTCATTTAACTTACGATAGTCAATACACATCCTTAATGACCCATCTAGTTTCTTCACGAACACCGTGGCCGCTCCCCAAGGCGAACTGCTTGGTCTAATAAAATTCCTTCCTTCTAGATCCACTAGCTGCACCTTCAATTCCTTCATCTCAGTTGGTTTCATCATGCTAGGTGGTCTACTTACAGAATCAGCTCTTGGCACAAGATCTATTCTAAACTCAACAGCTCTTTTCGAGGGTAATCCAATAACTGGCTCAAAGACATCTGCAAACTCTCTTGCTACCTGAACCTGACTTAACTCATTTCCTACCTCCATAGCATTAAGCATAGCACTAACACTCCGGTCAGTATTCTCAACTGAAAATATCACTCGGTTATGACTATCAGGGTGTCTCAGTGATATTTCCCTATCCTGACAAAATATTATAGCCTCATACTTAGTCAACCAATCCATACCAAAAATGATCCCAAAATCTACGAAATCAATAACATACAAACTGCATGCAAACTTATGACCTAACAAGTCAAATTCTAACTGGTCACATCTCAACCCTAGAGTTGTATACCGTCCTATTAGATTCGCAACCCTTAAAGAAGTAACATAGTAGGTGGGTTCTTGATATAATCTATCAACCAAACACAGAGATATAAATGAATGTGATGCACTGGTATCAAAAAGTACTCTAACTGAAATATTCTGAATCAAGAGCGTACTTTCCATCACAGTCTTTCCCTTATCTGCTGCAGTAGGCCTAGCTGGTCCTATAGCAAAAAAAATCCTTTGTCCTCCCTAACTGGCTCTGGACACTGATTCTTGTAATGCCAAACTTGGTCACAGTTGATGCATTTCACATTCTTCTTAACTGCAGCTTTCTTCCCATTTCCTAACCGACATTCATTAGTAAAGTGACCCTTCTTGTCACACTTATAGCTAGCTACCTCAGCTTTGCTTTCTTGGCAATATCTCCCTTCTGGGTTCCTTTCTTCTTAAAGAAATTCCTCTTCTTCCCCTGAGAACCCCGAGTTTCCACCGACTTCTCTTTGGCTAAATCAGCAAGCAATTCTTCATGGCGAATAGCCATCTCCACCACTATATTATAAGGATCACGGACATGTGTCATGGTCATTCTATTAAGCTCGGGCCTCAGTCCCCGAATGAACTTCTCATTCCTTTTTATGTCAGTATCTATAATAGCATATCCATATCTAGACAGCTCTTCAAACTTAGTAGCATACTTGACTACTGACATCTCTCCCTAAACTAAATCCATAAATTTCCTCATTAGCTCAGACTTAGCAAAGTCCAATACAAACTTTTGCTCAAATCTCGTTCTAAAATCATTCCAAGTTAACTGCTCTTCTGACACTTCGGTAGAGACACTATTCCACCAATGCAGTGCTGACTCCTGCAACTGTCTAGAGGCCAACCTCCACTTTTGTCCGTCATTCAGGCCTAAATCAGTAAATATATGCTCATAATGCTACAACCAATTCTGAACCTTTATGGCACTCTCCGTTCCCAAGAATGGCTTCCCACCCAAACTGGTGTAATCTCTACTCAGCAAAGCAATATTCCCAACTAGAGCCACAGGATTAGCTCCTCCTGCATTTCCAGTAAATCTAGTAGCAGCTCCAGCATGCACCAAACCAGCAAAGAATCGATACATCGCCCCCATATCTACTAGTGGATTTCCAGCACCCACATTGGCTTCTACATGTTGGTTACTAGCATTAGCGGTCGACCTAGGTTTCTTCTGGTAGTTGGTCGAGCATTTCCATTAGTGTTGGTGCTTCCTCCACCGAGATTTTCTCTTCCATTTCTTGCTTCATATCTTCTTTCTCATAAATCTGCATACGAGCCTTAGTAAGATACAGAAGAGCGGTATAAGAGAACGGGGGATACATACGTGTGTATGTATATATATATATATAGAAAATGCAGGTACGTTATTATAACATTAACCCAAACCCCAATCTTATTTTCTGATTCACTGGATTATGTTTGAAAAATCTTTTAGGTTTAAGTTTCTTTTAAAGTTTCATAAACCTATGCTGTAATACCAACTTGTAAAATTCCCCTATTTGGAGGCCCAAAACTAAATGCTACGAATGCTGCAATCATCCGTAGTTATTAATCCTCGGCGACCAAACATGGAGATATTAAATACATTGATACACAAAAACACGAAAATATGGAAAAAAATTAAACAACAAAACAAATTCCACATTCCATTTCAAAATATTCCAAATTGATTACATAATCCTAATTTGCAGACCACGTTCATATAATATATAATTATTACAAAATACGCTAAGAGCGACATATGAAGACGCCCCCTTGGTAGATCAGAGTATATAGATAGGAAAGAAAACAATTTGCCTTTACAAACAAACACACAGCGGAAATAAAAGAACTCTAATAACAATTTTCCTCCTGCACGTCCTCGGAAGCTTTTATTCATCTAAAAGAACACCTGAAAACCTTAACACTCAACCTACCCAAAATCAATTGAGTACCCGAGAGTTTAAGGGGAAAACAAAAACTTCGAGTCGGACATAAAGCTTGGTGTGAATAATAATTTACCATCTCAAACCATTTAGATATCTAGCGAGACCACGCCGCTTAGCGGAACGGGTTTCCCCTCACTAGTATCATAAAACATTTATAAAACCATATACTGTGCTCCTGCATCCACAATGGTTAAAACATAGTATTTCAAAACATTATGATGATATGCAAAACAAATAAATCAATTCTGGATTATCCATTCCCATTTATTCTGACTATCTGTCTCAATTATAGTTTCTAGGTTTACTATTAACCTGTTAAATGTCAAGGACTATCTGTCCAATTACTTAGTTTTCATAGGATCACTAAGAACCTATTGGTAAATCCAATATTTTATTTCTTATCCTAGTTTTCATGGGCTAACTAGGAACCTATTGGCTGACTGCCAATATCATTATCCAGACATAGTTTTCATGTGCTATGTACAAACCTACTGGCCCCTGCCAGTATCAAATCATAGTTTTCATGGGCTGACTATGAACCTACTGGCCCCTGCCAATATCATATAGTTTTTATGGGCTTACTGTAAACCTATTGGCCCCTGCCAATATCTTTAATTCAACTTTTAACATCTGTTAAGTTATATTCACTACTGGGTCAACCTAACTGGTTATTCTTCCCTTTCCCCAAAATACAGTTATGAGTTAATAACAATGTGAATAAAATTTCAAAATCTTTATTTATGCCATGGTTATTACTTTAAATTGAGATTGGGTTTATGTTTTGAAACCATAAAAACATATCTTTCGAAACGTCTGGATAGCCTCCTTCGAAAGAAAAAACCTCTTTTCAAAACATTGTATACATACCTTTCCAAGCCATTAATAAACATTCTCTTTTGAAGCCTATTATACCCTTCGATGGTATCAAATCATCTTTTTAAAATATAGAGCTTCGAAACAAATGTAAGTACCCCTTTCGAAAGTATTGGGTTTACTCTTTAAAACATCATTTGGGTCAAAATGGTTATATACGAAAGTATCTCTTTCAAAACCAACAAGAATTAGTTTGGGGAAAAATTGATGGTGTCGGAACCATCTTAGTTGAAAGCAAAACCTTTAAACAAAACTTTGAAGGGCAGAGTCGAAACCCCTTTCGACTCCATCACCTTCGAAACCCCAACCCCTTCGAAAGCATTCGGGAAAAAGGTTTAGGTTAAAACAGAAGTAACCCCTTCGACAACATAGATGACTTCCATGCAATCGAAAGGGGAATTAGCGGCTTGGTTTCGACTTGGTCGAAACCTATCCTTTCTAAGGCAATTATTTAAAGGAAAAAGTACTCCTTCGAAAGCAAACACTTTAACAAAACATGACAGCCTTCTTCGAAAGCTAATTATAAAACCTTTTCGAAAGCATAGCTTATGACTATGTCGAGAGCTTTAGGTAAAACTAGGCAAGACTTTAACTTTGGATAACAAAGCCGGGTTTCGACCCCATCGGAAGATACCCTTTCGACATCATGGCTTTTGCCTTCCTTCCAATCCACTGCATACCATCTAAGTGATATCTTGTATATTGGTTTCGACTATGTTGGTTTGGACTGGGATAAGGCGGAATCAAAGGAGTCGAAAGGCCCTTACTAATAGAGGCAGAACAACTTTTTCTAGTTTAAAGGCTGAATTGTAGCAACTTTAAGTAATTTCTTTTTAACAACTTGCCTATTTGTAAACTATTGATTGGATGTCATAAAAGCTTTTCAAATACTTTACCTTCTTAAAACTGTCGCATTTATTCATATCCATATTAAAGGAATTTAACGTTAAAATCTTTCCATATAACAAAAATCGACATTCTGTAGAAAAGCCCTTCTTTTACAATAATTTATTTTCCCAAATAAATCAACTGGGAAAAATCCCCAAAAATCACAGAAAATCGATTTTATCATGTAATCAAACATATTAAAATTTTGGACTCAATTTCTTCCTGAAATTCACGAAATAAATTGTAAACCCAATTATATCATATCTTTCATTAAAAATTCATAATAAAATTTCCATAGCTTGGAAAATTCTGAAAATTAAAACACATCTCCAAAATCATGTTTTACTTAACATAAAAAAATTTCCATAGAGATCGAAAATCATATATTCTCGATTTTATACTAAAACCGTACAATTCATGTGATTTCGAATTTGAAATAAATCATCATAATATAACTCAAGCATATCATCATCTATTTTATTTCAAATACGAATTTAAATCATAAAATGAAACCATATATTCATAGAATAAAAATAGAGATGGTAAGAAATTATTATTCACCTTAAACTTGATATGGAATTTTAGATTTGTTGTTGATTAATCCTCCGTAGCTTTTCCTTAGCTTTAGATTAAAATTCCTCTTTTCCTTCCTTGGTCATCGTTGGCTTTAGTTTAGATTTCTGATTTTTTTGTTTGTGAAGGTGGAAATGAAACGTGAATGGACAATTACTAAAGAATGTAGCCATGTAAAATAAATGGCTATTTACTAGTATGCCCATGTGTAGTTTAATTAACCAATAAACCAATTTAAAGCCCATTTATCTTACTAATAAGCACGACCCTATTATGTAATTTAATCAAATCTCAATCTCCTTATCATCTTTATTCTATTTAATTTATCTAATTAAATTTTCTGAATAATGTTATCAAAAATTAGGGATGTTACATTTATTTATATTAATATTGTTTTAAAGTTGTTTATCAATATTTTAATATTTTGGAAAGTTAATTATTTAAATTATTAATATGGTTTGAAATTAATATAATTATTCAACGGTAAAGTTTTGGAAATTAATTATTAGAATTTATAAAAATGTTGAAGATAAATTATTATAATTTTATTTAAGATGTTTGGAATTTATTAATTATTATTTAAGGTTGTTTTAAAGTTAATATTTATATTGTTTAGTATTATATAATAGTGTTTTAAGTTAAAGATTAGAAGTTTATTTTAAATGTTTTCGAGGCATATTATAGGATTTTACAAACAGATGTAGATTATAAGAGGAGTCTTATAATATGTTTTGGAAAACATAAAGGAAGATTGGTTAAAAGATAAAAAGGTTTTATAAATGGTTTTAAATATTTATAAAAGAATTTTAGACATAGGTTTATGGATTTATAAAAGGAATTTTATAAACGGTTATGTGGATGTATAATGGAGTTTATAAATGATTTTAGAATTGAATAAAATGAAAATCTTCATAAAAGTTGGTGAATATACTTATATCGTTGAGATAAGTATATGGATATTTTTTCCAAGTATTGAGAAATAGGGATTTGTGGATATACATACATATATATATATCTTTGTAAAAAGGATTTTCGATTCAAGCAATTACAAAGTAGATTTAATTAATGAAGGATTTTTAAAAGAGGCTTAGTGTTGCTTGGTGCTTAACAAATGTTAGTTTTCCCTATAGAATTAAATCCCTAATTGAATGTTTATTTTTCAATAGTTAAATAACCAACTACCAGAATTGGACCTAAAAACGTAACTTTGGAAATATCTAGGAGAAACACGTGAGTTATATGGCACAGTCATCTCCGATGATGCTGTTTTGTGCGTATAAATCTTGTTTCGTTCTCTTAGGATAATGATAAGGAAATCCATCCACTAAAGGTTAGGAGGTGATCTCCACTCTTACCTTTGACCATTTATTTCCTAAAGAACCGGGGTTGAGTTTACCGGAAACTATCCAAAAGTTGTTTTCGAAGAGACCGGGATCCGATATGTTATCCGAAAACCACTTCGATCCAACTCAAGCATTTCGTAGTGAAGACATCTTGAAGATGATAGAATTGAAGACGAAGCTCTCAGGTGTTTCGTTCAGTCCAAGAATGAACTTGTATGGATGAATGCTGATATTGCATTGTTTCCTGGAGGGCAGTGTTAGCATTTCAAGTGGAAGTGCTATTTAAGGTAAAACGTAGCCTCAAGCCTCATCAACTGGGAAATGACAACAATCGAGCATGCAACAGGGCCAAGTGGGCTGCTCCTAAGTAGGGTGTGGTCATTCCAAATCTAGATCGGTTATTGTCTCTCATTTATATGCTTTGAGGCCCATTAATGAAGGGATTGATCATATTCGGTACTACTAGTCAAGTGGTAGGCCAGTCCTATATGGTAGGGGTACTAGATGTTATTGTCAGACCCCGGTGCATTTATCTAGAGATGTACCTTCAGAAGGTAGTTCCTTACCTTGTCATAGCATGGAATCCAATCTCCAATACATGCCTTTATGTTTTTGATTGTTGAACCTAGTATGCTGGAATTTAATAATGTAACAATTTCGGCTATGATTAGTAAGTATTTGTATTCCAGACATTATTATAATATCAGAGAATTTCGTATGAAATGGTTTTGGTTATCGTAAGGTAAAAACCAGTTCGTGTTTATGTGCGTCGTGGTCTTACGAGATACTTTTGATTTTCACAGGTTTTTATAACTTTAAAATCCAATTAGGTGTGTTCTCTCATGCTGGTTTTCCAGACTGACTCGGATGTTTTTTTATTAGAATGCTCGGGTCCGACCGAGCATATTTACAGATTTCTTTGGATGCATTGGAGCTCAGGAGACGGGTTGGAGGTCTTCAAGTCGAATTCACGTATTTGTTATTTTCCGTTGTTTTGTTGTTGAAATCATCAGCAATTGTGAGGATAGATTGTTATAACTGTCCAAGTTGATAATTATGATTGTTGTTTTACTTTGAAAGATGTATGTATATAACAGTTTCTCCTTTGTAAAGATTATTGATTTTATATGATATGTTGTTCCACTACAATTGTGAGATTCTGTGATTGTTTTAGTTTCTTTCCCTTCTTCTTCTCTTTTCTTCTTCCTTCTTCTTTCTTTCTTTCCCATAACTATCCATCTATTCGTTCAATTTGGGTTGGACATGTGTGGTTTATTTTCAGCTTGAACTCTACGGATTGGAGGGTCATTACAAAACTCAAGCTAGGAATGTTATGTGTAGTATTATGAATATATTAAATAGATGAAGTAAGATAACTATATGTATTTGTTAAGCAAACTCAATGTACATATATTATACTTATACCGTCGTGATATGCTAGGCCCGACTGAATAATTTCATTTCGATTTGTTAAGAAAACTCAAGGTCGAAGTGAAATTAGGACACGGTACCATAGGTTAGGAGTTGTGTATGATACAACCGATAAAGAGTGGTCCATCGTCCATGAAGCTATGACTTATTGAGCAATCTCAAGGTCAGAATTCCAGAACAGATGAGTCCTAACACCTACTAGTGAAGTCAAAAGACTTCCATGTTTCACTTAGGGTTTGGTGAAACATAAAAGACTAGTGAGAGCCTTATTAAAAAATGAAATGATAATATTTAACTTTCCTAATATTGTAAGAACATATACTATATAATGTTATAACTATCTACATTGATAAATTTATGCATTTAATATGATTGATAAAATGTTTATCAATTAAAATATACAAATGAATTGAATTAACATTGACAAATAAAAGTATAACATATACTTACAAATAAATGCTTCTTGCATGTTAATGTTTCAATACCCATGCAAGCGCCTGATTTAACATATACTAAATACATTAGTAATTTGGTCGCTTACTCGTTTATTTGGTGGAGACAATGTATTGCATTCTATGAGTTCGAACTCTAAATGCAATGCATGACTATGGATATTTGATCCATATACTATCGCATATAAACATTATATAAGGAATAGTCACAATTCGTAATGTATGATATTTTGATGAAGTTAATTCATTCGAAATAAGCCATTAAACAGTAACATGAGATCAAGTATTCCATTTGATTAGCTACAAAAGGATCGTATTGTGTTAAATGTAACACCAGACCAAAACTTCAAGAAATATCTAAGAACTCGATCATCGAAATGTCAGTTTGATCAGTTTATGAGAAGTGCAACATATTTGATGTCTTAAATGCTAAGGATGATCGAATGCACTTGTGTAAAGATTTCGTTACGATGTTGTAGTACGGGTTTTCGTTTGAATGGTTCGACCATTTAGAAAGAAAACCGAGTGTACAAGAGTAGATGTGATTTAAGGTACATGTGGGATGAAGAGACTGAATAGTCACTTCTATTTCATAAAGCAACATTAGAAACAAGAATTTTAAAAATAATGATTGATATTTAACATTGGAACGAGAAATATTATTTCTTTTCCAAAATGTATTTTCGTATAAAAAATTGTTTTCTATAAGATTTAGTTCTTTGAGTTTAAGATATCTGATCAATGAACTCTCCACTGTAAACTAGCTATAGTATATAAAATAAATAATCTATATTAAGTGAATGATGAACCTCCAAATTTAGTATGCTATTATAGTATTGGCAGAAATAGTGTGATCATGCCATATAGCATCGATTAATTGCATCAACTTATGAAAATTATATTCGTAGAACATACCGAACATTATTTATGAAATAATGACTATTTTTGGTATCGACGGAAAAATAGATATAGTTATATTTTAATGTAAATATTATGAATATTCGTTATGAAATAAAACTATAATGTGGTATTTATTTTCACAACAAAAGTGATGCATTGAAAAATACAGAAGTATTTAAAATTATTTACAATTATTTTGGAAATATAGACAAGCCGTAGTTTTGAGAAATAATTTTTATTATATGATTATGAATCATATGAAATTGGTTAATTATATCTCAAACAAATTAAGGGATATGCTCCCATTTAGTGGAAGCATCATAAGAGTTTATGAACTCTTTAGATTGATATATATATATATATGCATGCAGTCGTATATCTATTAATACCAAAATGGTTTCTCGTACTTCATCATATTCACCGATGAGTTTTCACAGACATATGAACATGTGTATTTGATACACATGTATAAGTCTATGATAAGCTCATAGAATATAAAACGGAAGTAAATAAAATAACATGCGATATAAATGATTCGATTTGATCGAATGAGTGAGTATATTGGAAAGAGTTCCATATATACCTAATATGAATAAAGATTCAGTCTTAAAGATCACTCCTCCCTATAATACATAATGATATATTGATAAGGATTAATCAAACTTTGTTGGATAAAGCAAGATTAAAGACGAGTGAAGTTGAGTTAAAATGTTTCTATAAGGTGTGTACATAAGAGTAGTACACAATGCTAAAATTAATATCATCCAAAGGTAGTTTACAAAACCATACGAGATAAGAATTTATAAGAAACCCTAATATATACTACGCCAAGGAGTTGGCAAGTTGTGTGAGTCGAAAGACTGCACGTAATAATTATACATAAATGATCTTGTATGAATCGAAAGAAGTTTGGGTATGATAGCCATTGGATGACTAGTTTATGTTGTGAACATAAATATATTGTCACTACAAGAAAACCAGCTTTTGGTTGCAAAATGGTGACATTTGAATGTAAATGCAACTAATAATATTTCACCTTATTATATAAATGTAACAAAAAATATTTCACTACCCGCCTTTATATAAAAAATTCTGCATTTACCCAAATAAACATAACCCAAAAGATTACTACCTTGTTATTCCTCTAATACTTAGAAAAACTCTTCTCCCAAAATCAGCAACCTTAAATAGAATACGTTCCCAAATCCAAATTCGTAATGCTCAGCTGTTCCAATCCATGATAAGAAGGCGACTTCCAAAAGCAATAAGGCTGACCTCCGATTCCCATTCGGAAGAATCACTCGAATGATCTGTATTTACCATGGTAATCTCTACTCGAGCTTCCTTCTCCCTTATTTACTTCTAATCTCTACTCAAATGATTTGTATTGTTGAATTCATTGTGTGTATTAGAAAATGTATCATGAGCTTGGATTTTAATCAGTCATGACTCTTTATTGTCGAACCCTTTGTGTGTATTAGAAATCGAAAAGACATAAAGCTAAAATTTTGAAGCAAAATATATAACAACATTTGGCACATCAAACTAAAATTCAAATGGAATTTCTTTAGTTCTAAAATGCCTTGTAATCCTAATGGACGAAGCAGCTGCAACCTCTATTGATTTTTCACCTTTAGTTGAGGTTTGAACCTTTTATATCCATGTTGATGTTAACGGTAAATTTTTTCTTATTCATCAAAAACCACCCTTAACAGGGTCCGAGTTTCAGAAGTTATGACGTTGTGATATCTTGATTTTTTGCACTTACAGTTTACACATTTAAGTCTACCTTGCTACAGTGCTCTCTCTCTCTCTGAGCATCATTGTTACATGCCTTATCTATAGAATTGTATTTTTCTTTATTGTAGACTGAACTTGTATACTATTTACACTGTAATTTATGCACCGGTGAACTATCCTTTTCTACTTCATATTATATTATATCGGACTTTGCAGACTGTGCTTGCTTATTGTTTGTAGAACAACATGGGTACCATTTTTATATCTGCTCTAACTATGCAGATTCATATTGCATTGAGTTATTATATGACATTTCATTATTCTCATTGTTGTTCATTTGCATTTCTATAACATCTGCCCCTACATTTAATTTACTTTTTGGTACCCATTGCATAGTAATTTTTCAAAAAAATTCTACATGCCCAAAACATTTGCATAAGGAAAATTTGTGGCTTCCACTCATAATAAACAATTTACCAAACAATATTATCGTTTTCATCAAGTATAGGAATTTATTTCATAAAACATATGTATAGAGATTCATATGGTTCTTCTGAATATGCTATTTTGGGTGCAAAAGGTTGGATTCGCATGTTCCTATGATGTCGTCAAATATATTTTACTACATGCTTCTTTTGATTCAGTATATATGAACCTTTACATACGTGTGCCAGGTGATAACAATGATAAGACAATAATCTTCTGCCTTAAGTGATTCAGTATATATGAACTACAAACATGATATTACACAATTACAATTTCACATGACTTTTTTGTTTATTTATTTGCAGATTTGCCAAACTAAAACAATAGCTTGTCAAATGGAAATATAGGTATGTTGATATAGCCTCCCATCTAAATCGATATTGCACGACATCTGGTGTAGACGTGATAAATACTTCCACATTTTACATATTATATTAAAATTATAGGTCAATGGCATTTAGTTCATCCGATCCAGCCTTTTTTCTTGTGTAGATACTACCCAGCTTCCTCTCCCTATACATGGGTGGCCCTCTTGTTAAATTCAAGGTGTGTTGGCAGTGTTGCTTTATTTGTAAATATATTGTTATAACAATGCTTTCTGTTATATTTATTTATTTACTATTATTATTAAATTTGATTACTCTTGTATTACAGACACATGTTGTAGCTTATGAAGGAGGACTAAAGAAAATCCTTAAAAAGGCTTTATTACTCAAGGATGTCATCTCAGATTTACCTTAGGTGATTAATTTTAGACTATTTCCTTTTCCCTCTGACTTTTTCTGATGATATGAGAGATGTTGTGAAATTATAATAGGTTGAAAATGATGAGTCGAGAGGATATCCCATATCGAAAGCCACCTGAAACCGATTTTCAGAACTATATTCAGCTCCCCAAAGAAGGTTTGTTGAGATAGCTATGTTTTCTTTTTTATTTTACTTTTACAAAGTAACCGGAGTTGGTAATAACATAAAATTATACTCCTTGTAGCAATAAATAAAACCAATAATAATAGTAATAATAATAATAATAAATTAACAACATCAACAATAACATTAACAATAATAATTACAATCAAGTAATCAACAACACTTTCTTAATTAAATCTGTGTTTGTAAGTGTATTTGTATGATATAAAAATGACCAGTAAGGTCTTAACAACTTAGATATTAAATCTCTTTTGCATGCATAAGTCATTGACCTATATGATGGTTTTAAGGAATCCACTGATTAGCAGCTTGCCTAGGCACAGGCTGCCTTTTAATATCTTTAACAATGATTTTAATCATAATACATTTCGCAACATAATCAAAATAAATACTTTGTCTATGCTTTTTGTCACGTACCGAATTTTTCGACTTTCGAAAATTCGACATCGATACTCACTTTATCGACTGCCGAGCAATCGAGTGCCGGAAACTCCAATAGTGAGGGTTTTAAGAAAAAGAAAAAGTAGAAGAAGAAGAAGATAGAAGAAAAAGAGAAGAAAGAAAGAAGAAGAACAACAATAGAAACAGACATCAGAATAGAAAACAATATCAGAATCTTACACATCGCAGCGGAACAATATATAATAGATAATTACTAGTCTTTTAAAACAAAGAACTATATCAGTTTATACATACATCAATCATCAGAGTCAATATACAACAATGGACAGTTATATAACTTGTCCTCATACAGAATACACAGCGGAATAAAATAATATCAAATACAAATACTACGTCTCGTCATCCAGCTTATCTCCAAAGCTCCAGAATATCCAGAATATCCTGATAACATAACTCTAGGCTGCCCGTGTGGAAATTGGTGGGCACCCAGAGTTTAGAAGGGAACAATAAACTCCGAGTCAGTCATGGTGACTGGTGTGAGATCGTAAAACAGTTATTCTTTATAACAACAAAATAATTTTTAAAGTCAATTCGCAATGCTTTTGGAAAATGAAACTACCATAGGACCTCCCGCCACACACACAATGCAAACGCAGAATTGGAGGAGATTTCTTCTTATGATAGTCAAAGATGCTTACTACGCAAAATCAAATTCTTTTTGATATTATTATTAGTGCATAGTGTAGAAAACATTTCGAAAGTATAATATTAATCTTAGCCAACATACGACCAGTATCGTATGCCTACTATAGCTACCATCTAAACAGTGGTGACCACCGTACGTAAATGGCAGGTTCTACAACTAATACCGTACAAGGTGCGTATTGGAGTTTGGATTTCCAACAAATGGTCAGGCTAAGGAACTTCCTTTTCCACGATGGGTACGTCCCTGGAATAGACGACCCGAGAAATAACCTAACATTACGGTTAGATCTCTGCCAACACAAGGCCGGGTTACCTCTGCAAAAATAGGTAACTACTGACACGCGTATGTCATTCCCCGATCGTAACCGATCTTCCCGAGGATCCCCGATTTCCAACAAACCACATAGATAATAATGCAGCAACCACATAGGTTAAGTATCTGGGCTCCATACCATGATACCACCTCTATCCAGAAGGAATGACATACACTAAGGGGCGCTACTCCCTAGAACCTTGCCGCATCCTTCCTGTTTTGACCATTTCCGGGGTGTGAGGCTCGACGAAGTCTCGTCCACAAAGCTACGCTTTCTACAAAGCCCTGCTTCGGGTCCAACAAAAATGATCAACCTATGATCACAAAGATATAAGATCAAACAAATGATCATATCACAAATGATCAAACACTGATCATTTCACAGCAACACTCAGTATGCCACATTACCAAATTGGGATATATCGCTGATAAATTTCAACTACATAACCTCTGAGCTCGTACGTCTCAGAGAAGGGTGTTAAGCTAAGAGAATAAATTCTCCGCCACCAACAGAAATGTATTTGAAAGAAATCAGCTTTACATCTCAAATTGTAACGTCAGACACACAATCCATACAAGTCTGTTCCGGGATCGAACAGAACCGAAGGCACTTCTCACGAAGCCCTTGCATTTCCGGATAATTTTCTAATCACGTCCGGACTTCCCGTCACTAAGGGTGATAAAACCTCTAAATCGGAGATCAGCCGATGTAGAGTAACTCGACGGTAATCCTTCCGTTTTCAAAAATATCCGGTCTTCAACACCGGTCTTCAAATGCAATTCATAACGACGTATCACATATTCAGAATGGGTTATACGACCCCATGGTCCTTTCCCGGCTAACCCGAATAGTGAGCGATTATTCAAAAATAAGCGTGGCATTCAAATTCATCCAATCACAACAAATACCAATTCAAGGTAATTATTGATAGTCGGTTATTTAACTATCAATAAAGATGCGCAACATCATCAGATTCCAAATAATTTTCCAAATTATTTTATCTTCCAAAATATCTTTACTAGATATATAATTTCCACACTTCAAAAATAAATCAATATTTATTTTTAAACAACTCCCCTTTCTTTTATAAATTCCATATTGAATTGATATCTTTCAAAATATCTACTGATATACGATTCTCAAATCGATTTCAAATATTCAATTTCATTTTATCTTTACAAAGATAGAATCTCAAAACGTTTCATTTCATAATGGAAAAGCGTTTCCATACTTATTTAAAAATAAGTATTTCACAAATCATTTATTTTCAACACTTGGAAAATATTCGATATACTTAAAATCAATATTAAGTATATATTCATTCTTTAAGGAAAACATTTACTATAACAACATCTAATTGAGTCAAAACGAATGTTACGTAAAACATTGTTACGACGACTCAAAATCACTAGTATAGGGATTCGGAATTAAGATAGATATATAAATCCCAATACTATATAAAACATTTCCTTTCGGAAATCATTTACTATAACAACAGTGTTATAGTCCACCATTTCCTTATATTTCTCGAAAACGTCTATTTCAACAATGAATGTTGAAATCTATGATTTCGATAGTTCACACGTTTTAAAACATCTTTTAAAACAATTAACTTCATTTATAATATCGCTTTTCCAAAACCATATCTATTTTACTTAACAATACATTCACTGTCCAAAATCGTGAATATACTTCACTAATTTCATTTCACTATTTTCTACACGTTTTAACTTCAATAGGGATTCGCTATCCAAAATCGCGAATTTATCTTCTTTAAGAATCTTCTATATTTAATTTATCCAATTCAATCTATTTCGAATTTACAAACACGTTCATAAATTCTATTTCTCTTTTATAACTACTTTGACTTATAAATCTTCTTTATTAACAATTCGATCAATATTCCACTTAAAGGCAAAAAAATCAAATTTATAAGTGAATCTCTTATAAATCTTTTATAATACAATTTCATTCATTTTATAACTTCATACTTTATAAATCTATAAACTTCGTATTTTCACAATTTATAATTCTATAAATTTCTAACACTTATAAAAACTCGTTTTAAAATTCCAATACTTTTAATTGATAAATATCAATTCTGTACATCTTTTATATACATCATTTTTAATAATTCAAAAGAAATCCAAACTTAAACTATTTTATAAATTACTTGAATATTTATTTCAAAATCACCTTTCAGTTATATTTCACAATTTAAAATTTTCATAACTTTAAATTTATAGCATTTATTTATTTAAGATAAATAAATTCAAAAATTTAATAAATCGTATACTTTCCAAAAATCACTTCAAAATCCCTTTTAAAGTAAAAATCGTTTATTTTTAAACTTAAAAATTGAACCCGATGATGCAACGCACCAATTAGTCCATCACAACATTCAATATCATATATCAATATGATAACAGCATATACAACAAATATCTGCAAATAATAATATTGGTGAGGAATCCAGTTGGATCCCTCCAACCTGTTTCCCTGCATCCAAAGACGTTAGCACAATACCAATTCCACTTCGAGGTGGAATATCGCGGTATATAGGTTTTATAAAAATCCGCTTACTAACGGCGCAATAGGGTCTCATCCGCTATACGAGGCGGGAAATCATCAATCCAATATATACATATGCCAATATGTATATATTGCTACATATATATAGATATATCCTACTATATCTAATATCACATCCAAACAGTCAATCAATCAAATCAATAACTGTAAAAATCAACTTTCATTTGAGTGAGAAAAAAATCTCACCTTAGCTTTTAATTTGCAATCCCATTTCCATTTTTGATCATTTCTTCACGGTTTAACCTTGTATAACAATGTATATCATATATCAATATTCGAATTAAATCGAACAAATAAATTTTCATTTGATAATTTCAATTCACCGATGATTTTATTCTAAACCAGTTTCTTTTAAATAAAATTATTTAACTAAAATTTTAGTTTAAAACTAAATTTTTCTTTTTGTATTCTATTATCTTTCTTAATTGTATATATATTTATACATAACAAATTATCCTATAAAACTTACTGTTTTCAAATAAACAATTTTAAATAAAAACAAAAATTAATATACCTTTCTGTTTTCTGCATATATATAAAACTGCATATTTTCTCTGACTACTAAAATTACTATTTATTTTATTTTTCGATGTATATAAAATTATTTCTTCCTCTCTATCTACATACATATATATTTACTGTTTGACATATATATATAATTTAAACTAAGATTAACTTAAATATTTTAAAAGCTGCTTAATAGGTAATTTTTTTCTTTACTGTATTTACCCGTGTATATATATCATTATCATTAAACTTTAAAATATATAAGTCCTGCAAATCAAACAGGAATCCTTTACCGAGAACATTTAAAATTCTCACCTCAACAGTGCCGAGCATCTCGGCATATCGAATCGATGCGCGTTGAACTGTTCCACCGCGAGTCCAGACAAGCGCCACCAGCGACATCACCTTCGAACTGCATCGCCTCCCAGCCCTAGTAAATCGTGGCTACCCCAACCAAACGCGACATCGAATCGCGAGTCCCACGCGAAGCCCTAAATCAATCGCGTCTCCTTCACTTCGTCGCCCTTATCGACCCCATCCAGACACTCGCGAGCTGCTCGATCTCCGCGAGCCTCCCATGCCCTAACCCATCGCGAATCGCCTGGTAACCCACGACATCCCCATTCGATCGCGCCCCTCCCTCACCGCGAAGCCCTCCATCACACGAAACACTGCCGAACCCCTTACCCTCGCGAACGACTCCTCGATGCCACTTCGAAGTCGCTGCGAACGATTTCTGTGCTTCCCCCATTTTTTTTATTTGCGAAATCGATTGAAAAGAGGGCGGCCATTTGTTTTATTATTTGAACGAAAAGGCTCGGCTGAATTCGAAATGAAAACAAACTATGCAGAGGGAATAAGTACGCGGCCATGATTTTAAATCTGAACGAAGTATGCTCTCCACGATTTCGTTCGTGATTTTGGCGTGATTAAAGGAAACAACGTGTGGTGATGTTGACAAATATAAATTTGAATTTAAATTGAATTCGATAAAGATTCAGCGTGTTTATGTGTCGCGTGCTCACATAACAACTCCGATCGATACGAAATTTAAAATCCAGTAATAATTCAATATTACGGACTCAATGGAACTGGTTTCGTCGAATTCCGAGATTGTTTGAAAATTGGCTATTTTTACAGTCGATAATTAAATATTAAAATATTCAATTTTCACAGATTAACTCCAAATTCAATTTTAAAAGTTCTATAACCTTTCTATAACTCCAGTATGATTAAATAAAAATTTACAAATCATTTTCAATCATTTTAAACTCGATTTTCAATTATCTCTGGAATTTCACTATTTAATTTATCGATTTAATCATCAAATTAAATCCAATATTCGAAAAATAAATCATTCGACTTCTAAATTCCATTTATTTATATTTAAAATCAATTAAATATTCGAATTTTAATTATCAAAAATTCTGGGTCGTTACAAACTTCCCCCCTTAAAAGAATTTCGTCCTCGAAATTACAAGGAAAGAAAAAATGTCCTTAACTCGTCTACTATTTTTCACAATCCAAATAGTTTTATCAAATTTTCAAAACAAATCTTTCTACTAAAGATTCGTTATCATTCAACTAAATTTTCCAACTTAAATTCTAAGTTCCAAACAAAATTGTTAACTTCTGAATTCAATATCGAGTTTAAATTCAAATTTTAAACTTTCAAAATTTTCTCAAAAATTTTCTAACGCCCTAAATTTCCGAAAAATTTCGCCAGCGTCTCCTTTGCGCGGCTAATACGGCACGACTACAAAACGTCCCTACGGACTCTCAGATTTCAAAAAGAAAAAGAAAAAGCCAAGCGGCTAGAGAAATAAGTCATCGAATCTCATATTCAAATTGAAATACTTACCTTTTGTCGAGCAATTCAAATTCTCTTCAAAATTAAAATCCCAATTCCTTTACAATACCTGTATATCTACTAGCCATTATATCTAGTTACAGCATTCAAACTATTTTGCAAATTCAATTACAAATTTTTCAATATCAACTGCTTATATATCTTTAGCTTACTTCACTGTTGAAGTTATATATTCATATCCATTCAATTTTTACATTTCTAATCTCATTTGAATTCAATTCTCAATTTTTTTTAATTCTATTGGAATTCAATTTATCTTCAATTCCGAATATTGAATTTTATCGATTATCCTTCGTTCATAACTGCACCATTTTAAATTAGTTTCAGTTACTAATCCATTTCAAATTATAATCCACTTATTCAAATTTGTTTTCAGTATTCAGTTTCAATTCCAGTTTCATTCACTTTTGTTCGCTCCCAAAATTTATTTACAATTCACTATTTTGGTTTATAACCACTTATATTAAACTGGATTTCAAATAACATATGAATTTTAATCCATCTTTCAATTTACATTATTCAATTCAATTCATTGCTTACAAATTCGAAATGAATTTCAACTTTCAATTTCCTTTTCATTTAATTGATTCACTTGCACTTACTTTGATTCAACTTAAAATTCCTTAAGTTAAATTTATTCAATCTAAATTCACAACAAACTGTATAAGTTATCAACTCATTCATTATTCTCATCAATATTTTTATATAACATTTTAGAGTCTTTTCAACCTTTTCAAAACCATTTTTGAAAACAATTCAAATCATCCTTTGAATTTCCAAAACAAAACCCAAATTTTCCAAACACTTCCATTTAAAACAATTTGGCAGCAATTCCTCTTTTGGAAACCCGAAAATGAACACCGGTGATGTCGCGATCATCATCGGAATTATTTTCCAGCGACCGAAAAGAGTTTAGAGCTTTCATCTTTCCAAAATACCTTTCAAAACCTTTGAAATTCATTTCCAAACCAAAAATGATTTAAACTTTCCAAATCTTCAAAGTTTTCAAATTTTTTTCAAAGCGTTTCCAAAAACTTCTCTGGAATTCCATTTTAAATTACAAATCACATTTATAATTTACATTCTTACATTTCATTTGTATATGGATTTATTTCTTAACTTTGGAGTTATGATTTCAGTTTTTTTATTCAATTCCAGTGATGATAATTCACTATTATTACTTCCTAACAACCATGCATCCATATATTATAATATCTCATAGAAAATCATTTCTTTATCATACAAAAATAATTTTGGGCAAAATTATCTCATTCACCCTATTTAAAACAATACTATGTCGTCTTGCCTCGTTTAAGTGTTTAAAAATCCCTATCGATAATATGGCGTCCCACATACCGACCAAAATTCATAAACATCTCAACGGATAAGCAAACACAATATAAAACATTTTTATATTCACTAACAAATACGCGCTCATATCTATTAATACACTCAACTCATTCTAGAGTACTACTGACTCTATCTCTAATGAGTAACACCCAACAGAGCAGGGTTGTCGCTTAACCATATGCTCTGATACCACGCTGTCACGTACCGAATTTTTCGACTTTCGAAAATTCGACATCGATACTCACTTTATCGACTGCCGAGCAATCGAGTGCCGGAAACTCCAATAGTGAGGGTTTTAAGAAAAAGAAAAAGTAGAAGAAGAAGAAGATAGAAGAAAAAGAGAAGAAAGAAAGAAGAAGAACAACAATAGAAACAGACATCAGAATAGAAAACAATATCAGAATCTTACACATCGCAGCGGAACAATATATAATAGATAATTACTAGTCTTTTAAAACAAAGAACTATATCAGTTTATACATACATCAATCATCAGAGTCAATATACAACAATGGACAGTTATATAACTTGTCCTCATACAGAATACACAGCGGAATAAAATAATATCAAATACAAATACTACGTCTCGTCATCCAGCTTATCTCCAAAGCCCCAGAATATCCAGAATATCCTGATAACATAACTCTAGGCTGCCCGTGTGGAAATTGGTGGGCACCCAGAGTTTAGAAGGGAACAATAAACTCCGAGTCAGTCATGGTGACTGGTGTGAGATCGTAAAACAGTTATTCTTTATAACAACAAAATAATTTTTAAAGTCAATTCGCAATGCTTTTGGAAAATGAAACTACCATAGGACCTCCCGCCACACACACAATGCAAACGCAGAATTGGAGGAGATTTCTTCTTATGATAGTCAAAGATGCTTACTACGCAAAATCAAATTCTTTTTGATATTATTATTAGTGCATAGTGTAGAAAACATTTCGAAAGTATAATATTAATCTTAGCCAACATACGACCAGTATCGTATGCCTACTATAGCTACCATCTAAACAGTGGTGACCACCGTACGTAAATGGCAGGTTCTACAACTAATACCGTACAAGGTGCGTATTGGAGTTTGGATTTCCAACAAATGGTCAGGCTAAGGAACTTCCTTTTCCACGATGGGTACGTCCCTGGAATAGACGACCCGAGAAATAACCTAACATTACGGTTAGATCTCTGCCAACACAAGGCCGGGTTACCTCTGCAAAAATAGGTAACTACTGACATGCGTATGTCATTCCCCGATCGTAACCGATCTTCCCGAGGATCCCCGATTTCCAACAAACCACATAGATAATAATGCAGCAACCACATAGGTTAAGTATCTGGGCTCCATACCATGATACCACCTCTATCCAGAAGGAATGACATACACTAAGGGGCGCTACTCCCTAGAACCTTGCCGCATCCTTCCTGTTTTGACCATTTTCGGGGTGTGAGGCTCGACGAAGTCTCGTCCACAAAGCTACGCTTTCTACAAAGCCCTGCTTCGGGTCCAACAAAAATGATCAACCTATGATCACAAAGATATAAGATCAAACAAATGATCATATCACAAATGATCAAACACTGATCATTTCACAACAACACTCAGTATGCCACATTACCAAATTGGGATATATCGCTGATAAATTTCAACTACATAACCTCTGAGTTCGTACGTCTCAGAGAAGGGTGTTAAGCTAAGAGAATAAATTCTCCGCCACCAACAGAAATGTATTTGAAAGAAATCAGCTTTACATCTCAAATTGTAACGTCAGACACACAATCCATACAAGTCTGTTCCAGGATCGAACAGAACCGAAGGCACTTCTCACGAAGCCCTTGCATTTCCGGATAATTTTCTAATCACGTCCGGACTTCCCGTCACTAAGGGTGATAAAACCTCTAAATCGGAGATCAGCCGATGTAGAGTAACTCGACGGTAATCCTTCCGTTTTCAAAAATATCCGGTCTTCAACACCGGTCTTCAAATGCAATTCATAACGACGTATCACATATTCAGAATGGGTTATACGACCCCATGGTCCTTTCCCGGCTAACCCGAATAATGAGCGATTATTCAAAAATAAGTGTGGCATTCAAATTCATTCAATCACAACAAATACCAATTCAAGGTAATTATTGATAGTCGGTTATTTAACTATCAATAAAGATGCGCAACATCATCAGATTCCAAATAATTTTCCAAATTATTTTATCTTCCAAAATATCTTTACTAGATATATAATTTCCACACTTCAAAAATAAATCAATATTTATTTTTAAACAACTCCCCTTTCTTTTATAAATTCCATATTGAATTTATATCTTTCAAAATATCTACTGATATACGATTCTCAAATCGATTTCAAATATTCAATTTCATTTTATCTTTACAAAGATAGAATCTCAAAACGTTTCATTTCATAATGGAAAAGCGTTTCCATACTTATTTAAAAATAAGTATTTCACAAATCATTTATTTTCAACACTTGGAAAATATTCGATATACTTAAAATCAATATTAAGTATATATTCATTCTTTAAGGAAAACATTTACTATAACAACATCTAATTGAGTCAAAACGAATGTTACGTAAAACATTGTTACGACGACTCAAAATCACTAGTATAGGGATTCAGAATTAAGATAGATATATAAATCCCAATACTATATAAAACATTTCCTTTCGGAAATCATTTACTATAACAAAAGTGTTATAGTCCACCATTTCCTTATATTTCTCGAAAACGTCTATTTCAACAATGAATGTTGAAATCTATGATTTCGATAGTTCACACGTTTTAAAACATCTTTTAAAACAATTAACTTCATTTATAATATCGCTTTTCCAAAACCATATCTATTTTACTTAACAATATATTCACTGTCCAAAATCATGAATATACTTCACTAATTTCATTTCACTATTTTCTACACGTTTTAACTTCAATAGGGATTCGCTATCCAAAATCGCGAATATATCTTCTTTAAGAATCTTCTATATTTAATTTATCCAATTCAATCTATTTCGAATTTACAAACACGTTCATAAATTCTATTTCTCTTTTATAACTACTTTGACTTATAAATCTTCTTTATTAACAATTCGATCAATATTCCACTTAAAGGCAAAAAAATCAAATTTATAAGTGAATCTCTTATAAATCTTTTATAATACAATTTCATTCATTTTATAACTTCATACTTTATAAATCTATAAACTTCATATTTTCACAATTTATAATTCTATAAATTTCTAACACTTATAAAAACTCGTTTTAAAATTCCAATACTTTTAATTGATAAATACCAATTCTGTACATCTTTTATATACATCATTTTTAATAATTCAAAAGAAATCCAAACTTAAACTATTTTATAAATTACTTGACTATTTATTTCAAAATCACCTTTCAGTTATATTTCACAATTTAAAATTTTCATAACTTTAAATTTATAGCATTTATTTATTTAAGATAAATAAATTCAAAAATTTAATAAATCGTATACTTTCCAAAAATCACTTCAAAATCCCTTTTAAAGTAAAAATCGTTTATTTTTAAACTTAAAAATTGAACCCGATGATGCAACGCACCAATTAGTCCATCACAACATTCAATATCATATATCAATATGATAACAGCATATACAACAAATATCTGCAAATAATAATATTGGTGAGGAATCCAGTTGGATCCCTCCAACCTGTTTCCCTGCATCCAAAGACGTTAGCACAATACCAATTCCACTTCGAGGTGGAATATCGCGGTATATAGGTTTTATAAAAATCCGCTATACGAGGTGGGAAATCATCAATCCAATATATACATATGCCAATATGTATATATTGCTACATATATATAGATACATCCTACTATATCTAATATCACATCCAAACAGTCAATCAATCAAATCAATAACTGTAAAAATCAACTTTCATTTGAGTGAGAAAAAAATCTCACCTTAGCTTTTAATTTGCAATCCCATTTCCATTTTTGATCATTTCTTCACGGTTTAACCTTGTATAACAATGTATATCATATATCAATATTCGAATTAAATCGAACAAATAAATTTTCATTTGATAATTTCAATTCACCGATGATTTTATTCTAAACCAGTTTCTTTTAAATAAAATTATTTAACTAAAATTTTAGTTTAAAACTAAATTTTTCTTTTTGTATTCTATTATCTTTCTTAATTGTATATATATTTATACATAACAAATTATCCTATAAAACTTACTGTTTTCAAATAAACAATTTTAAATAAAAACAAAAATTAATATACCTTTCTGTTTTCTGCATATATATAAAACTGCATATTTTCTCTGACTACTAAAATTACTATTTATTTTATTTTTCGATGTATATAAAATTATTTCTTCCTCTCTATCTACATACATATATATTTACTGTTTGACATATATATATAATTTAAACTAAGATTAACTTAAATATTTTAAAAGCTGCTTAATAGGTAATTTTTTTCTTTACTGTATTTACCCGTGTATATATATCATTATCATTAAACTTTAAAATATATAAGTCCTGCAAATCAAACAGGAATCCTTTACCGAGAACATTTAAAATTCTCACCTCAACTGTGCCGAGCATCTCGGCATATCGAATCGATGCGCGTTGAACTGTTCCACCGCGAGTCCAGACAAGCGCAACCAGCGACATCACCTTCGAACTGCATCGCCTCCCAGCCCTAGTAAATCGTGGCTACCCCAACCAAACGCGACATCGAATCGCGAGTCCCACGCGAAGCCCTAAATCAATCACGTCGCCTTCACTTCGTCGCCCTTGTCGACTCCATCCAGACACTCGCGAGCTGCTCGATCTCCGCGAGCCTCCCATGCCCTAACCCATCGCGAATCGCCTGGTAACCCACGACATCCCCATTCGATCGCGCCCCCCTCACCGCGAAGCCCTCCATCACGCGAAACACTGCCGAACCCCTTACCCTCGCGAACGACTCCTCGATGCCACTTCGAAGTCGCTGCGAACGATTTCTGTGCTTCCCCCATTTTTTTTATTTGCGAAATCGATTGAAAAGAGGGCGGCCATTTGTTTTATTATTTGAACGAAAAGGCTCGACTGAATTCGAAATGAAAACAAACTATGCAGAGGGAATAAGTACGCGGCCATGATTTTAAATCTGAACGAAGTATGCTCTCCACGATTTCGTTCGTGATTTTGGCGTGATTAAAGGAAACAACGTGTGGTGATGTTGACAAATATAAATTTGAATTTAAATTGAATTTGATAAAGATTCAGCATGTTTATGTGTCGTGTGCTCACATAACAACTCCGATCGATACGAAATTTAAAATCCAGTAATAATTCAATATTACGGACTCAATGGAACTGGTTTCGTCGAATTCCGAGACTGTTTGAAAATTGGCTATTTTTACAGTCGATAATTAAATATTAAAATATTCAATTTTCACAGATTAACTCCAAATTCAATTTTAAAAGTTCTATAACCTTTCTATAACTCCAGTATGATTAAATAAAAATTTACAAATCATTTTCAATCATTTTAAACTCGATTTTCAATTATCTCTGGAATTTCACTATTTAATTTATCGATTTAATCATCAAATTAAATCCAATATTCGAGAAATAAATCATTCGACTTCTAAATTCCATTTATTTATATTTAAAATCAATTAAATATTCGAATTTTAATTATCAAAAATTCTGGGTCGTTACACTTTTAGATATAGAAACATACGAGTGTCTTAAATAAAATGGTGGTTGCTGGCAGGACACTAAGTTTAATGTAACTGCTTACAAGGTATGTCATCCTAATTGTAATGTTTACTATTCATTATGTGTAAAGTTTACTATTCATTTGATTTGCAAGAAATATTGCATTAACAAACATTTGTAAGAGTTATGCAATGTACATTAAAATTTAGCTGCCCCATTTATCACCTACCTCACATTGACTCAAATTGCTTTTGATTATTGCTTCAACTATATATCTTCACCTCAAAATGTCCATTATGTAATGCTTGTTTAACAAGGTATTTAGTTTATGACTTATACTCTATCACTTTGTTTACTTCATATGAACATATCCAAAAAACTTCTAGTCTGCCATTTAAAATATCATTAGCCGTAATTACTTGTTCATTTTCTATTCTTATCCTTGCTTCATTACCATTAAACATTACTAAGCTAAAGTCTTATCCATATTTGATTGGCAGCAACATGAAAACATCACATTAATTGAAATAATCTTCAAAGTCTCAATATTATTTTTCCAGTTAACTATCTTATTCACTAGATACCAATTAGTTGTAGTTCAATCATAACCATTTTGATTCACTATTACAAAATATACATATTCGTATCGAAAAGTCTATATATTTAATCATTCAAAGCAAAATATACATTATAGATAAATTAGTTATTTGAAAATGATTCACTGTTACAAAATATAACAAGAGATGAAGGAAAGCCATTTTGACTTGGTTGGTAGCAAAAATAGCTCTATAACTAATTTAATCACTCAATTCATTCATAACCAGTCAAGTAGTTAATGCAGAATCTGAAGCTTCTTACGAGTGGTGCTGGATGGGGAGTAGTAAGTGCCCATATTGCTAAATTAAAACCGTTAACATTTGCCAAGTAAGTGGCTATGTTATCACATAAAGAAATCATATTCATTTAAAGATGCGAATATGTATGATTAATGTTAAATTTTTATTCATGGATGCAGCTATGCTCTTTTTGGTACCGATGGCTGTCAAATTCCTCACGAACTTGTAAATAAGGTTGGTGAAGTATTCGACAATATATTGAAAGAGGTATGTATCAATACCATACATTATATTTCACTCATATTTGTTTTCTCTTCAGATGTTAAGCTAGTTTAATTATACAGGCTGATAAGTTGAGGCAAGAAATTAGTAAAGACATTTCTATAGCTAAGGCATTGACTTTGGTTAATGAGAGATGCCCCGATCTATGGTCTGATACATATTGTGCTGCATCTCTTCAAATGATGTTTGTGTATTGTTTGGGATCATATCTAGAGTGCTTGAAATTATTTGATCTTAAGTTATCAATTGAATCTGGCAGGTGTGCAAATCCTGCCGCGCTTGATTCAAAAACTATAATATTTCAAGATTATTATTTGCAAACAACATTGCACGTTCACTGATGAGGATCTAAATCGAGCTACCTGGTTTTCTATGTTGCTAGATCTGATGATGCTCACCCCTTGATAATAAGTTCAGTTTGTTTGAATATGTTATGAATGATGTATAGGTTTTTTGATAGGTTGAGATATTCAGCTTTGAATAGTATCGACTATTGAACCGATCCTTGCTGTAAATGAGGTTGCATGGAAGATGTCTTGACTCGATTGTGTTTCTTTTATGAGTTGTGTTTTTGGGGTTTGATATGGTTGTTCAATGATTTTGATGCATTGGGATTGGTAAGATGATCTTGTGTCATGGATATCCCACGCTATTATCATTTTCCCTCCTTTATCTAAGATCCTTGGTTACAATTTATGTCTCTAAAAAGGTCATTTCCTTTCCTTTTATGCTAATGGTTGCTTTTTGCTATTTAGAATGCTTTTGCTTGCACCCACAATGGTCATTCTTCACCTTCTTTCCATCTTATTCTTTACTTTTGGGATTGTCAACGAAAGTTTAGAAAAATTTTATGCAATGCCCAGTAGAAATTAGTATCATCGGCAATAGCATTACCTTAAAGTATGAATATAATTTTTCTACGTGATTGTAGTTCAAATTGCGCTATTTTAGATTTTCTGGCTAGCCAAAATCAGTTCTCTTAATTGTTTTAGTAATAACATGATTTGATAGAAATTTGTTGTCTCATAATATTTCATTTATTCTTGTATTTTTGGTAGCAATGGGATAAGTGGGTCCATATGAACTACATATCAATAATTGCTTAAGCTTCAACATTTATGTTTTTAAAATTTCTTTTTCATTGTAGGAGAATCTGATTCAGTTATTGTCTTTGCAGTGCATATAGACAAGACCAATTCTTGTACTTTTTGTATACGATCATTATGCTTTCAGAGTAAATATAATCCTAGACAAACGGTTTCATTTTTAGGAGAACTGTTGGTTGTGATCAAATACTAAAAATTGACTTTCAGTTTTAAAACACTTGGAAGTTCTTTTGGTTAAACACTTTGAGTTCTCAGGCCAAGGGACATAGGCCTCATGGAACATTTGAAACTTGTTTCCACTTCATTTATAACTGTAAGATTGGACTTTATTTATTTCATTTCGTTTATAACTTTGATTATTTATATGAAATTATTTATAGTATGATATACTTGTACAATGCTGTAGATGTTTGATATCAAATTTGAAGTCCTACGAATTAACCTAATTGTTTGACTATTTGTTGTACTTTTGCTTGTGCAGATATTGGACTTTCGAAGAGAGCAAGGTTGGACTTTTATGGTGCTAGCTTTCACTTGTGCATGCAATAAAGAATTATGGGTAATCAAGCATTTTGTTAGCACTAGTTAGGTATAACATTTTATTAGTACTAGTTGCGTAAATTTGTATACGAATGGTTATTATATGTGAATTTGGTGATTTTGTTGAAAAACTATTTTATCAGAATGATTATGGATATCTTATTTGATTATATGGTTAATGTGTTTTTTAATTGTTTGAATATGATGATTATATGAGTGATTGTTGATTGATACAGTAGAAACAAAATAAACCATTAACATTGAATAATGGCCATGAAAAAATGGCAAAATAATCAATAACTTTTAGTAGCATTTCAAAATGCTACATAAATACATATAGTGGCCTTTAGTAAACGCAACGTAAAGCAGGGATAAAGTTGGAAACTCTATAGTAGCACCAAAAATACTTTTGATGGCATTTTTAAACGCTGCAAAAGATTTATGGTTGCGTTTGAGAAACGCTTCAATAAAAGGATTTACAGTTGCGGGTTTTATCACAGCATTCTCTAAAACGTTGCCGTAATTTTTGGAGCGTTTTTTCTTTGCCACCAAAATACTTTTTCTTGTAGTGTGTGAACTAATGCAAACTAAGTTTTATATATGGCAATCCATAAAATGTTTATGAATGCCCTTCCATTGCACTTAGAAGCAACTGTTGTTTCTAGAAATAACAACTTCATAATGAAGGAATTTCTTTGAGAAATTATTGGTTGTAAAATGAATTTTGATACGTTCCAATGATAGAATTGATTAGAAAGGATGAAATGAGATTGATCGAACCTAAATAAATGCAAATTCATTAGAACATCTAATGAGTTTTCTCGTACATTGAAGAGAAACTATAAGTTTCTTATCAATGTCAAGAATAAATTATTCTGGGTTGTTTAATTAAACTATTAAGAGTATGGAATCTATGATATCATACAATGTGCAAATCCAAAATAGATTTCAAATACATTATCAGAATATGATTTTGATAATTGTATCCGAAAGGATATGATCTATTGGTCGCACATGTATCTTTATGAGAAAGACAAATGCAGCTGGAATATAGTGAGCCACATTGATAATAATATTACCGTGGATTTAAATTTTTGAAATTAACGTGATAGATTTACTATTCAATGTGCTCAAGTTGGTTCAGATTTTACTCACAAAGTTATCTCCTAGTATGACTTTATATTTTGGTATATATGTGTTGAAACGGAAAGTTCTAAATATAGATTTAAACCAGACTATTTTCACATAACAACCAAAGTGTCTTAAAATTGATGGGAATGAAACGAGTTTGTGGGTTTTTCGGATATGATCCGAGAACGGAAATGAAAGTATCATTCTGAAAAGCATCAAAATCAAATAGATGTTTTGATAGATGTACCAAATAGTTTGGTTATCATTCAAAATGTAGAGAAAGCATGTGATCATAAGAAAGAACGTTAAAAGGTACATTGACAATACTAAACTATAAGTAAACAACACATTACTGGTTTTAACGATGTACTTATGTAAAAATCAGCCTTAGTTGTTTTAGTACTCGATATTGGATCTATAAATGATTCTTTTATAGTAAGTATAAAAGATATTGGGAATGTCCCAAACAATATTGAAGGACACCTTATTAAAATGTTTAAAACGGAGCATGTAAGATGGATTCCTTATGTACTAGCAATAAGAATTATCATACATGTTATTGTCTATGATATCGTGATTTGTTTATGTATTTGATACATGAAGAAAATATCAAATCCAAATTGATATCACTAAATGGTTGTTTGAGGTGTTATCGTGTATTTATGAAACACTAGAGGATTGTTTACATAAACAATTAACTCCTTATGAAGGAGTGTTTGGACTCAAATTTTCATAAGTGATATTGAGTATATTATGTCAATAATAAAATCATGTTAAGAATCTTTAAGTTGGAAATGTTCTAAATGAAAGACTATGGCTGATTCAATGAAAAAGACTAAGTACATTGCTTTGAATAGTGTCGCAACAAGAGCAATGTATATAAATATAAATGCACAAATTTATAACTGAGCCAAGGGTGATTTCAAATGTTGAGAATCTCATAGCATTGTTATATGATGACAATGTCATGACATAGTTCATAACAGAACTTAGAGCTCACTGGAAGTCGAGAAACATACTCCAAACTATTCCACATGATAAAGGTAGTTTATCAACATCGAGGAGGGTTGATTGACAGAGTAGATAATTAAAGCATAATATCATACCCATGCACTACGGGGTTGACCGGATTGATTTTAAGGAAACCGATTAGAGAAGTTGGAATAAGTTTCCATAACCGATCCCAATTGCAAATGGGAGATTGATAAAGTTAAGGGTATGACTTAGGGGCAATTATGTAATTTGTTACATATATCTTAGTCGATAACCAACCTTGTTCGAAATAAAAGATGTTTTCTTTCTATTATATAATTGATATAATGTGTTATACTAATTAATTAATTTAATTAAAAGTTTATTTAATAGAAAATTCATAAATGGTATGTTTTGTGATAACAGTTACAAAGTGTTGTAATCGTAAGTAATTTATCACAATAAAAATAAATATACCATTTTAAATATTCATAGTCAAGATGTATCGAGACTAGATATCATTTTAAATATTCCTAGTCAAGATATATCGAGACAGAATATCGATACATTCATTGAGATTAGATTACATAATGCTCTCCAAATATTGGGCAGTGTATTACTCATGGTCGTTGTGGGTGCGAAAGGGATACGTACTGATAGTTATTGGATAAATATGGAATGACTCGCTCAATATTTTTCCATTGGTTAATATAACTAAGGTCAAACAGAAAATATCGATGTGACTGATTTACACATTCCTCTCGACTTGAGAATACTATCGATCTCCAATATGAAAGCTCCGCTTTGATTATAGTCAAATCATGGCACGATGTCCATCGTGTGTCTATAGTTGGGTCAAATGGAAGTATTGGAAGTGAAGTACTATTCAAGAGAGGATTCGTCTACTCAGTTATCTGGGGTTAGTATCACGGTCAACTCAAGTCAACTCAAAGTCAAAGTCTCTGGCCAAAGCGTTTTGGTTAATAATATTTGTTATTATTAAACCAAAGACTTTGTGTTTGGACTATAGAGTTGATTATGAACGATATTGGAATTTTAACCATTATTAAATTCTATAAGTTCAAAGTGATATAGTTTTGACAAAGAGAATTGGTGTAAATAAAAGTCACAACCGGATAATGCTTAAATAAAGTAAAATTTGATTTTATCGAAACAAAATAAGCGATAAATTTGGCCAAAATGTCACATCACCTGCTAAGTGATGTGTGAATGTTAATATTCAAATAGTTCGATATTAATCGTTGACATTATTTACACATAACGAGTCACACAACCGAAACGATGAATTCTCCTTTGACCAAACGATTTAATTAATTTATAATTGTTATAAATTAACTAAAATAATTAATATTTATGAAATATTAATTGTAAAATTTGACTATGATTTGATGAATAAATATTATTAGATATATTTATAATAGTTATAAATATATCAATCGATATACGATATTGATACGATTAAATCAGATTTAATTGTATAATATTTTATTTGGGTTCTAAATGGGTTCAAAATCCCATAAAGTGATGGAAAATTCGGCCATAATGAGGGGTTAGTGTGGCCATAAGATGGTGCAACGTAGACTTTGAGATGAAGGTCTAAGGTGGAAGAGAACTGGTAAGAGATGATGTAGGATCTTGATTCTAAAATATCTCTTAATTCTCCTCTATATGAGCATCTCCACCCTCAACCTATAGAAGTTTATTGGAAGCCTCCAACTTGATCTATTGCTAGCCAAATTCCTTTCTTCCTATCTCCTTGATGTTTTTTTGAAATTGGGTGCTTAGATGATAGCACATATTAGTACTACAAGTCTTAGATAGTATACAACATACTACATGTCAATATATGTTCGAATCATGCTACGCAAGTTTTGAACCTATGACCTCTTGCACCAATGTTGAAATGCTTAACCACTGGCATAATGGAAAGTGATTCTAGCACAATTTTTTTTGATAGTAAGAGTGATACTTCATTCAAGTATAGCAATCATTATGATGTCTCAGGGGCTTGAGCCCATGACCACTAGAACCTCTATCCAAAGCACTATACCTCTAGCCACTTAAGCTAGAGGTACATCTCCCTAATTTCTCAAGTGCAAGTCAAATCAAATCGACTGCTATTCGATGGTTGACGATCAACGGTTCAAGAACTTGCAATCCGCTGAATTGGAAAGAGTTTCAAAAGGGAGAATTTATCTTTTCAAGGTGCACTTCAAGGCTTTGGAATTAAGGTATGATTTTATAAGATTATAATTAATGATTTTTAGTATAATGTTTTTATCATATATGTGTGTGTGTTTGTGTGTATTATATTGCGATGATTCTGATATAAAAGCAATGTTGTCACAAAATAGTTTTGCTTATATATATGTATATATTTATGTTTAAAAAAAACTTTTTTTATATCATATATGTCAGGTCAGTACAACCATATGTATAAATAATATAATTTTATATTTCAAATTAATATATACATTATTTAATTACATATATAGTTTGTAATCGGTTATAACGACATATTATGGTTAAAATCAGTCATATAATTTTATAAATAATGTGTTATAGTAAAATTAAGTTTTGGCAGTAAAAAATAATCTTTATAAATATTTTATTATTAGTTAATAATATTTAAATCAATTTACTTTATAAATATATTATATTAATTCGAATATATTATGGAAAATATTGTTTAAATTTTATAAAATTATATTTGCACCAAATAAGTTCTCAACCGAAAAATAAAGAAAAGAAAAATTATTTTTCTGTTTTTAAAATTAACTGTTTAAAGCGATCAAAATTAAATAAATCAATATAAAATTAATTTGAACTTAGAAAATATGAAAATAATTCGAACTTAAAGTATTATTTAGGATTTACTGGAAATTTACTTATTAATTTTCAAATGAGTAATTAATTAAAATGAATTTAAATTAAAAATATATATAAAATTATTTTTGAGCTGTGCGCATGACTTGGGATTTAATAATAATAAAAAAATCATCTTGAATAATTTTATTAATTAATATATATAACTATATACTATAAATATATTTGCGTATATACATATAAAAACTACTCTGTTATTATATATATGTATACATATATTATTCACAGTTAAAAAAATTATTTTAATATTTTAAATAATTTATTTGTTTTTAAGTAAATATACTTTAATAATATGTATACATATATAATATTAGTATTTTATTTATGAGATTACATATATATATATATAGACATTTATATAAAATTATTTAAACAAACTCAATATATATATATATAATATTTATATTAAATAATAGTTTTTATATACTATATATTTGGACAACATATACTTGAATATTGGATGAGCTAACATGTCCGTTGCAATGTAAATCCCAACATCTACACATGGGTATGTTATACCTTGCACGGATTAATATTCTACACATGCACACACATATACGTGTATATGACACACACACGGAGATGTATACACACACACACCCCAATATATAAAATAAATATAACTATATAATTTATAAGTTTATGTAAAATAAAAGATTTATTTAAATAATATTTAGAAGTATTATAAATAAGCAGACTTGATACGCCCAATAAAGACCCAATAAGGGATTTTTTTGAAATTCACCCATAACTTTCGCTGCGAGCTGGCCTAGTTCCTACAAGCCTTATCAAAAAAATGAAACGAATACATTTAACTTTTCTAATATTGTAAGAAATTTCTATACAAATAAAGATTATCCACTACAATAAATTTGTGCAACTAATCTAATTGATAAAATTATTTATCAAAAATATACAAGTGAATTGGGTAAGGATTGACATAGAAATATAAAATACACCCACCATTAAATACTTTCGCATGTTATCACTTCAAGATCCTTGCAAGAGCCAAATAATACAACTATTAACTACATTCATACCTTAGTTGCTTAGGTATTCATTTTCCAAAGACCTTTATTGTCTTCTACGAGTTTTGAACTAAAAAATAATACAAGAATATGAGCATTTGGTTTGTATTCAATCACACACAAAAGTTGTAAGGTGAGTAGTCCTGTCCATAATAGACAAAATCTCAATGAAATTGGTTTATTCAAAAAATGCCAGTAAACCATAACGCAAGATCATGTGTTCAATATGATTGAATAAAATAAGGATTCTGTTGTGTCAGAAGCGACACAAACCAAGAACTACTAGGCAGACATAGGAACTCAATCATTGAAATGTTAGTTTGATCAGTTTACTTTAGTGCAACTTATACGATATCCTTAAAATGTTAAGGATTTCAAAATGCGCTTTTGTAAAGAATTTGATGCAGTCTTGTAGTAAATATTTTCCTTTAAATTGTTCGATCATTTAGAAACGAAAATGAATGCTTGATAATGGATGTAAAAGGCACAGTTGAGATGAAGAGAATGAATGGTCACTTCTACTTCATGAAGAGACATTGGAAATGAGAAATCATAAAATACTAAGTAGATACTTAAAATGGAATGATAAATTTATATTCAAAACATAATTTTATTATAGAAAATTGTATTCTATAAGGGTTATTTCTAAGATTTTAAGATATTTGATCAAAACTCTCGACTGTAAACTAGTTATAATGGATGAAATAAATGGTTCATAATAAGTGATTGAATTTTCATGCATCGTTATAGTAATAGAGGAAATAGTGGGAGCATAGCATTTGACATTTATTAATGGATCACTACAACAAAAAGGACTTTTTATAGCGTGTAAAAACCGCTATAAAAACTTTCTATAGCGATTCTATAATCGCCATAGATCAACATGTTGTAAAAAATCTGGTAGATACTATAGCGTGTCATACTTGCAATGGAAAACGTATTTTTCTTGCCATCTAAAATAGGCCATATTAGTGCAACTGCTTTTCTATAGCATTATGAAACGTGCTATAGAACTTTTTATGACGCATTTTAGTTGCTATAAATATGTCGACATGCTATATTATTATAGCATTTGAACGCGCTATTGAATCATCGTGTCAACCTTTTATGACACATTGAAATGCTATTACTATCTATTATAGCACCGTCTTATTGCTATGAAAACTATTTACTCTTTGCAAAATATTTTGTATAGCACTAACATGATGCTATAGTATAACAAAGCTGAACAATTTTTTTTATTGCATAGTTAGACCGCTATAAAAAAATTCTATTGCACATTTTTTGCTGCCATAATATTCAAAGCTTAACAATTTTCAATTCTACTTATATATTATAACTCAAAAAACAATATTCATCACATTAACATAAGTACACAAATTGAGTCATAAGCCAAATCACAAAATATATATATATATATATCCATAATATTTCATACATGAAGAATTAAAAATAAGTACACAAATTGAGTGTAGCATACCAAAACGATACATACTAAAAATATTTTAATGACCATCGATAAGCATGACCGATTTAAAGGAGAAAGAGTGCGACATCATGTATCAACCTCAAAAGCATCATACAACACCTGTGAAGAAGAAACACAAATCAAATTCAAAAGCAAAGAACAAATCAAACTACAACTTCAAGGTTAAACAAAGCATAAGTACAGATTCAAGTTCCAGTTTCAGGTTTCAGATCAGATCAAAACCAAATGTCAGTTTCAAAGCTACTGATCAAAAGTTCAAAACCAAGTTTCCAGAATCAAAGCAACTTCTAGTTTTTAAATTTCCAGACAAAACTTCTCTGCTTAATCAACTTCCAGGTGAGCAAACTAACCCATTGATGCTTGAATCTGTTTAACTTGATGTATGTGAAATAAAGTGATGAAATTGTGTTGATAGTCTGTGCATGCTTGTGTATATGTGTATTGGTGCTCTGTTATAGGTTACAGGTTTTAAAACCTGATTAAAATTTCAAATCATTCCACTTACAAACAATTTTAAACCTTGATCTCTGAATGAAAGGTGTTTGTATGTGTATAACATCATTTCTAAAAATAGATTCAAGAGAAAATATTGGGTAAATATTTTGAAAATTTTAAATAACAGTAATAATCTAAATTAAGTCAAAATTCAATAATCAGGGATTCGTGTTTAGATTTCATAATCGAGTTCGTATTAGCAAATAATGATTTTTGATGGAGATATCATGATTTTTAATATAATGGTTGTTGAGATCTTGTGAGTTGAACAGAAAATATGATTCAACATTTTGGTGGTAAACTTATATGTTATAACATGGAAATGGTCATAAAATGTATATTCAGTCAAGGCGTGTACCACTAAAAGACGCTCTTCTATCCGACATATGCATCAGCACATCCGCAGCACCAACATATCTTCCTGCTCACGGTTTCGATGTGAAAGATAATGAAGGAGATACTAAAACTTTCAACCTTGTGGATGGAGGCGTGGCTGCTAATAATCCTGTATAACCCATAATCTCTTTTAATTTTGGTATATTTAAAAGAAATAACAAATAATTAAGAAAAATCAACAGACATTAACAGCTATGAGCGTGGTGACAAAGGAGATACTCAAGAAAAATCAAGATTTTTTCCCCATAAAGCCTATGGATTATGGCAAATTTTTAGTGCTGTCTATAGGCACTGGTACTTCAAAAGAAGCAGCAAAATATAGTGCGAAAGAAGCAGCAAAATGGGGTTTACTTGGATGGCTATACAATGATGGTTCTTCCCCATTGATTAATATGTTTACACAAGCAAGTGATGCCATGGTTGATTTTCATGCTTCTGTTCTCTTTCAGGCACTGCATTCCGAAAATAACTATCTTCGCATTCAGGTGTAATTAGTTTGTAAATTGATCTTCACGTCTTATGTGTTTATATATGGAACTAGAACATTTGTACCTTCAACCATAGCTAATTGAACATCAATAAAACAAAATAAAATAAAAAAGCAAATAATGAGATTGAATATATACATTTAATGGCGATCAAATCAGGATGATACACTGACTGGTGACACATCATCGGTGGATATCTCAACAGAGGAAAACATGTCAAAACTTATTGGAATAGGACAGGCGCTTCTGAAAAAACCAGTGTCAAGAATGAACATAGAAACTGGAATATATGAAGCATGCAGTTTGAAAACCAATGAAGCAAAACTCATCCGCTTGGCCGAGCTGCTCTCTGAAGAAAGAAAAATTAGGCATTCAAAGGTTGTCAACAAGTAGCAGTGTTTCTTAGGTAAAGGTCGATTGATGGCCAATAACTATGCTTCAGGAAGTGATTTACCTCTTGTGTGTGATTCTTTCTATTTGATTGCATGTGTGAAAATTGCATGGATAATAAGGTTGAATGTATTTGTGTTAGAATGCTCCTATTATTTCTTCATCATTTCTTCACTGGAATAAAAAAAAACTTGAAGATTAAAGGATTGAATGTTAATAGAGGCTAAAACTGAAAAGCATAACATCAAAGGCCTCTGTTGGTAAAAGTAGAAGTGACTTGTACAAATCTCAACATCTTACGTAGGACGGTAGGAGAAGCAGTGGTCCCAAACCAAAAATGTTTAAAAACTTACCCATACCCAAAACCACATCTCAAACATTCTTGATGTCATCTAGTGGAATAATGCATCACTCATGTCTATAAAACACCCAGCACAACAAAGTTACAGTATCAAATGAACTCTTGTATCTTCAAAATACAACTCCTCTTTCAACATCATAATACTTCAACAAACATGCAATCCCTTACTTCCTCCAACTCAGTCCAAACCTTTTCTAGTCCAAAACTCAGTCCTAACCAAAAATGTCCACAAAAGCATCAAATGTACTCTAACTTTCTAATTCAGCTCAACTCTAACTATGTCAATGACAGAGCTCAACTCTCAACTCTAAATAAAACTATGATTCCAAATTAACTTAAATTCAAATCAAATCAAGACTTGAAGCAAGGAGAAAAAATAGAATTTACTTCATATAGTTTTGTGTAACAGTTATTGTAATAGACAACAAAGCAACTTGTTTCAGGAGCGATTGAGACATTGTCAAAACTGGTAATATAAAATGCATCATTTTCATATATATTTTAACTAAATTTAGAAAAATAAATAAGACATATGTGACATAAAAATGGTATATACCTGAATGCATCCCCACAAAGCAACTTGTAATTTGTCACTTAGCTCCCTACAATCCAGATTTGATATTATTACCTGTTTGCTTTTACTACATTGCATATATTAGAAAAAAGTATCCAACTAATAATGGAATATATTAGAAAAGACGGAAGTATTAAACTTGGTGATTAGTCTTATTCTGATTATATCAACTTCTGGGGAAGTACAAATAGCATCGCTGTATTCCTTGATACGATCAGCTTCTGGGGAAGTACAAATTTTCTGTTTCTTGTATTCAACTTTGAAATGATTTGTCAACTATAAATCCATTACCTGAGAGATCAACTGGAGTTCAGAAAAAATTGAAAGACGATAAGACGTTCACAGTTTCCTTAATTTTATCCATCCATGATGTGCTACCTGTGTCACCATCATATTAGAAGAAGAAAGAGAAACAACTAGTAACAGTTAACTTTAATAGGCCGTATTCGGTGGAGGCCTCTTAGTCCCTAGAATATTGTCACCCGGTCCAATTAAAACATAAGATGTATCCTTTACTGTCATAATAACATGAAGAACGATGCTATGCTTCAGTTGCTAGAAAATTCAGTTACTAGTTACTACTAGAAAAAATTTCATATTTAATCTTCTAAAATTCTAAATAAGCTTCAGTTACTAGAAAATCAAAAGGACTGTGCCTACGTAACAATGTACCTTGACCATTCCAGTTCCATTATCGCAAACAAAGGGTTGGATATCCTCTTCAGCCATTTAACAATCTACGAATAAAAAACTGCATATCAATACATTTTTATTTTTGAAAACTGCCATGTAACACGTGCAATTGTTAAACAAGTGTAGTAACACATGCAGTTCACGGCAAATCTGGTATAAGTGTACATCTTCCATCGCAGGGCTACTGGTATAAGTGTACTGCCTACATCTTCAGCCATGTAACACGTGCAGTTGTTAAACAAGTCAAAATTAAATGGGAGAAAACAGGGCTACTGGTATAAGATCCCTGCCCTCAATTACATGGAATAACATATTGCTGACAGAGATAGATTACAAATTTAAACCTAATGTACAACAAATATAACAAGAAGCTAACTAATATCCTTAAAGCTTCTTACTACGTTCCCTTTCTTTGGTTGTATCAAAATTTATTTGTTTACACTATTATGGTAAAGTGTAAAAAGTAAGAGCAGAATCTCATTATCATTTTTTAATCATAAGTACAGTATAGATGAATTTAGCAATTAGTTTACCATGAAGCATGCCTTGAAATTAATGGTTCAAAACAGGCAATCATATATTAATAGGAAAACATCAAAACTATGGTCTCCTACTTTAGCAGTAGCAATGCATCAAATCCACTAAACTCAAGAACGGTCATATACCAATAAATTTAGTTCAATATACGGTGGGAATCCATAATAATTTGGGATGTGCAGAAATCACACAAAAAATTTCCTTCCAAATTAGCAGAATAAATTATTCTTGTGAAGTATGATGAGAGGGATATGATGATCTAATAGAGGAAAAAAGATATTTGTTGTTTACAGCAATCAAGTCTGACTGTAAACCAAGGCCAGAGTATAGTAACAAATGGAAGTGATAAATATGCCCTAAGGATTACTATATTATTCTTTTGAAGTAGTGTAGCAAGGATCTATAACAGCTAAGTAGGTGGATTAATGATTATAATATCAAGCAATTACTTGTTTTATTAGAGGTGTTAATTGTATAATATCATCCTTTCGCATTGTTTATTGCTACTATAGACGAAAGCAGACACCTAACAAGCCAATATATTTGTCGCATTTTGATTTATTTCCACTTAGCCAGAAGGTGCACCTTCAATGATACTTCATAACCAAAACTATATTTAAGCTTAAACAAACAACGTAACCTATACTCTGGTGTACATATAATTTAATAACAATAAAAACATACCATAATCAGCAGCTCCTTCACGGCACATACAGGTACTCCACCTTTCACAGCAAACAAAGAGTTGATCAACTCCTTCATACCTTATATAAGCAATCATCTCATAGTGCTCTTAACAACCATTCAGCATTAAAAGTTGCCACTATGACTTCTTTGGCAGCTATTGTAACACAAAAGTATCACTTGTTTGCTCTACTCATCTTATGTGCTTTTGCATCTCTATCGAGTGGCGCCAATTATATAGAGAATAGGCATGAACAGTGGATGACTCAATATGGACGAGTGTATAAAGATGAAGCAGAGAAATCATACCGGCTTAAGATTTTCCAAGCAAATGTTGAGTACATCGAATCATTCAATTCAGCAGGAAAGCACAAGTACAAGATGGGCACTAATCAGTTTGCTGATCTGACAAACAAGGAGTTTAAGGCTGCCTACAATGGATTTAAGCCTTCAAAAGCTAAGGGGGTTACGATAGAAGGAAAATTCAAGTACGCAAATTTCTCTGCAGCTCCTGCAAGTATAGATTGGAGGACTAAAGGTGCTGTGACTCCTGTTAAGAATCAAGGACAATGTGGTAAGCATTTTTTATTTCACCTCCATATTGATACATGATTACACATGTATTGAAAATGATGTATGCAAGTAATATTAACTGTTTTAGAAAGAAACAAGGCAGTATCTGGAACATGGTTGATTTCTCAGTAACGATCATAAATCCAAAACCTAATAAATCCCTAAACAAAAATTATGTATAGCTTGGGAAAGCTTGCTTGTGACAAGAATGTATAAGATTGCAAATTCTTGAACTCTTTAGTCTGTTAAACCATCAGACTAATACCTTCCATTTTCATGACAGGATGTTGCTGGGCATTCTCTGCAGTAGCATCAACAGAAGGAATAAATCAACTCACAACTGGAAAGCTAATTTCACTCTCAGAACAGGAACTTGTCGATTGTGACGTAAATGGCTCTGATCAAGGATGCAATGGAGGACTCATGGATGATGCCTTTTATGAGCACATATATAGCTTACTAGCATTTTATCCTTACGCTTAGGGTATCCATACACAAGTAATTAAGTACGTACTAATTTATTTATGAGCACATATATTCTTCAACTAGATGATAGCCGAAGAGCATTCAATTGCTGATTTAATGGGTAACTGGTCTCAACAGAAGACCAAAACTATGTACTTCAATGTATTTCCCACAATAAGCCAAGATATTTCCCACAATTTGATTTATTTGGCATTTAGCCACAAGGTGCGCCTTCAATGTACTTCATAGCCAAAACTATATTCAAGCTTAAACGAACAATGTAACCCTTACTCCGGTATATATATAATTTAATACCAGCCAAAACATACCATCATGGAGAAATCAGCAGCACCTTCATGACACATACAGGTGTTCTACCTCTCGCAGCAAACAAAGAGTTGATCGACTCCTTAATTCCCATATAAGCAATCAACTTTTGGTGTTCTAAATAATAATTCGGTATTAACAGTTGCAACTATGGCTTCTTTAGCAACTATTGCAACAACAAAATATCCATGGTTTGCTCTGCTCATTTTATGTGCTTTTATTTCTCTATCCAGTGCCACCAATTACATGGAGAACAGGCATGAACAGTGGATGACTCGATATGGATGAGATATAAAGATGCAGCAGAGATAGCATACCTACAAAAGATATTCCAAGCTAATACCTAGTACATTCAGTCTTTCAATGCAGCAGGAAAGCACAAGTATAAATTGGGGACTAATCAGTTTGCCGATCTAACAAACGAGGAGTGTAAGGCTGCCTACAATGGAATCAAGCCTTCAAAATCCAACAGAGCTAACGTAGAAGGAACATTTAAGTATGCAAATTTCACTGCAGCTCCTGCAAGTATGGATTGGGGGACTAAAGGTTGCTGTAACTCCCGTCAAGAATCAAGGACCGTCCTGTAAGCATTTGTTTCTTCTTCATAAAATCTATACAGTAAAATATTGATACATCATAATATCTGTACAGTGAATGTTGTATGCAAGTAATATTAACAGTTCCGGAAAGGAACAAGGGAGCATTTGGAAAATAATTGATTTCTTAATGACGGTCATTAATCCATAACCTAATAAATCCTTAGATAAAAGTGGTAAGTGGCATTTTAGAAATCCGATCTACCAACTAATATTCATAACTAGATAAAAGACATTTAAATTCACAATGATAACATCTAGGAGTACTTGACTTGTCGCTCAAATAGTGGGAATTGTCCCTGTAGTTAGCTTGGACTTCATTAGAAACAAAAAAGTGGTTCAGCCATGGTACAATCAGATCTAGAACAAATGTTGTTCACCAAAAATGTCAAGAACTATATATTTTGCTTTACCAGATAGACTAATTTATTAGAAAAGGACTTGGCAGATGGAATGACTTAGAAGATAAAAGATGTATACTTCGTAATACAGAAGATGAAACTGCAACCCACCTATTTTTCAACTGTTCTTTGTCAAATCTCATTTAGGGAAAAATATCAGAGAAGTTAAGACTGCAACAAATTAATTCGGCCAACGAGTTACAGCAAGTGAGACAACAAATTATCTACCATTGACAACAAATCCAAAGAAAACACATTCAATCTTTTCTATACCAAGGCAAGAATTTACAACTAAACCCTCCAAAATAATTAAATCACAGAAAGGATATAGTGGTATACACTGGCGTTATCACCAATATCACTTACCGACACCCAAGTTCGCGAAGCTTCCTTGAAGAACCGCTTGAGGAATCACTTGAGGAATCGAGCCTAGAAGACGCGCTTCAGCTGCCTAGAAGGATTCCAGTGAATCACTTGAGGAATCGAACCTTCAGGGTTGCGGAGCTTTGAGGGTTGCGGAGCCTTGAGGGTTGCGTAGCCTTGAGGAATCGAGCCTTAAGGGAATCACTTGGAATCGTTGCGGAGCTTTGAGATTAAAGAAGGATTCCAGTGAAGAGGAGAATAAGAGTGAAGTAAATGTGAAAAAGGAGAAGTGGATTTGAGCGGCACTGAAAAAAGATGGAGGGAAATAAAATTGGGCCATAAAAATTTCTTTATCGGTATTAACAACGGCGTTAAGTTAATAATGATGGCGTTAACCTCTACCCTATAGAACCACTAACTAGTTAACTATAGCAAGTAAACCTCCCGTGCAATCCTCACTTGCTATTAATATAACATTTTCTAGTAGTGGATGCATCAAGTTACAAAAAATTACTTTCGTATATATACCAAAGTATTTGTGAAATAATAACAGTTTCCAGTATTGACTAAAATTATATATAATTTTATTTTAATATAAATATTGTGAATAACCATTATAGAATAAATCTATAATAACACTATTTGTTTCCATAACAATTGCAACAACCCGCCCTTTTGATCCCGGGTCCAATGTCCAAACCAACGTCAAAAACCTGAGAATCAAAAGCACGATCATTACTGTGAGATAAAATAAATAACATATACAATACTATTCTAACTAACAACTTTCATATTCTCATCGGGGAAGGAAATAAAATATAATACATCAATAATAACAATAATCACATCATTATAACATGTTTAAATAATACGAATACAACCCAATCCATACATAGTCAAATCCAGGTCATAACACTTAATTCATCATATACGATATATACCAATGAGTCTTTGTCTCCGATACCACCTCATCTCCAGGTTGATTTAGTTTGGAGATGAGGTGGAATGTGTGTGTGTGTATAAAAGGAAACATAAGAGTGGGTCTAACATAAATCTGCTAGTGAGCCATACTTTACTCTACATATACTACAAAAGTAATACTATAACATGATATGAGTCTATTGCTCGATCACCTCACGTCCTGCCAATCATGCCATATACATCTAGTCGTGTCGCATCATACTATGTGGACTCACATTATGTGCTACAGGGTCGCTTATTGTCTACCTTTACGTCAATCATATATAAGACTCACACCTAGACTAGCTAACTGGGCCAGCCTGTAGCGAAAGTTATAGTGAATTTCAGAAAAAATTCCCTTAGTGGATCTATATTGGGCCTATGAAGTCTAAATCATTTAGAACATTTCTAAATTTTATTTAAATAAAATATCTTATTTATTTAGATTTATAAATTACATAGTTTTGTTTAATTTATTTATATATATATATATATATATATATATATCTATGTGTGTGTGTGTGTATCATATACATTTATGTATGTGTATGCATGTATAACATGTCAACCCATGCAAGGTATAACATGACTGTGTATAGATGTTGGGATTTACATCGCAATGAACATGAAAGCTCATCCGATATGCAGTGTATGTTGTCCAAATATATGTATGTATATAAACTATTACATATATATAAATATTATGAATATATATATATATATATATATAAATGTATATGTTAGGTTTGTTTAAATAATTTTATGTAAATATAAAATTATATAAATAAATAAATGTGTGTGTGTGTATAATTTAAATTTAAATATATATAAAATTTATTATGGGCACGTCTTTCCACTCTTTTGGTCACCTTATGGAAGCTTGTTATCTTCGATCCACCGATGCTCCTGTTCCGCTTTATGATAAGACCCCACTTCCTCGACCTCTGATCATGAAGTGGGTTCTGAAAGTTCGTCTTGTCCATGTCGTTCCTCCTCCCTAGGATATGCATCCGGATACTGTTGATCCCCTCGATGAAGTTATTAATGTTAGTTCTAAGGTTAAAGGGCTTTGCCTTCCTCTGTTTTTTTGGGTTTGTCTGAGCATGCTTAGATTCATGAGACTTCAAAAATAAGGTATGACCGTAACGATGGAAGTTTTTTCAAGTATGTAAGCGAAGATAAAGAAGATAGACGGCTATTTTATCATGTAGAGGACGAAGGCCTTACTCTCTCAGTGCTTGGTCAGTTTGGTGATTTGAATTGCACTCTTCTATCGGATGACTCTTGTGATAGGAAATTCCTTTACTGCTTATATTTAGTGGATTTGGACCCATCTTTAGCTCTCTTTTTTCAGGGTTTTTACATATTAATGGACCTGAATCTTCAAATAAGTGGAGTGGATCTTCCTCTTCGAAGAGGGACTAGTATTTGGTCTGTGGTCTTAGTAGTTTGGTAATATGGCTAAACTCCTGTGCTTTATTTACTACTAGCTATTCTGGCTCATGTACCGAACATCTGTTTATTGTTCATTTATACATGTGGACGACTCAAAATAAATGCCGACTAGCTTTGCTAAAAAATATTTATAAATAAAATATTGATAATATATATATGTATGCATATTACTATAATATATCCATATAAAATAACTAAGTTTTAAATCTTAAATATATATATATATATATTAAAACATGAATAATATATGTACCAATATATATATATATATATATATATATAATATATATTTATAATAATAAATACTCATTAACAAAATTAATTTTTTATAAATTCTAGATCGTGTATATGGCATAAAAAATTTTATTATTAATTTTATTATTTTAAAACATATTTTAGTTGAATATTCATTCGAAATTACATAAGCTATTAATAAAAGTTATTTTTGAAACTTTTTTAAAATTTTAAATTTTTATTAAATCATATATGATATTTTAAAGTTTATAATTTTTTTTCCATTTTTTCGGTCAGATTTAATATTTAATTAATTTATTAATTTTCGGCCGATTTGAATATAATTTTTAAAAATTACAAAAAATGATTATTTTTAATTTTTATTTTCTGGCCGAGAGCTTATCTAATGTTAAAATAATTTATAAAATTTGAAAAATAATTTTCATAACATATTTGATTTATATGATTTATTTATGTAGTAAATTGATTCAAATAATAATAATTATAAAAATTATTTTCTTATAGTCGAAAATTACTATTGCTATAAAGTTATATATATATATATATATACAGGAAAATCGGCTGAAGGAAAAACTTATCAATCTTTTTAGAATGAAGGACGCGGCAATTATTTTTATGTTTTAAGGACGCAAGTTTTATTCTTTCGCCTGAAGGAAATTCTTCACAAAAAAATTACGCTGTTCTCAAATTACTAGTACAGCCAGCGACATTACAAGGAAAGGCGGCGTTGCATCACAAGAACATGCGACGGCGGTGCAATCGCATGCGAAGGCGGAGCTCGTTTAGGTGAAGGCGGAGCTCGTTCGTCAGGCGAAGGCAATGGACTATAGGTGGTGCCGACTACTTTGAAGGTCTGCGGTGACTTGAGCCATGACTTTTATGGCCGATTTCAGATGAACGGCGGTGGAGTGGAGGTTAAGGTTGCTGGTGGTGCCAAAGGTAACGATGGCGATTAAATGTGTTGAAATGAACTAAGAAAAAAAATGCTATATGAACTTATCATTCTAATTCTATATGTATAATGCATAAATTCAGCACATTCCATTTAATCTGATGCACTTTAAAAATACAAATGCTATTTTTAATTGTCATTCAACATATTTGATTCAATCTAATGCACTTTAAAAAGACAAATGCTATTTTCAACTATCATTCAACACATTTGATTCATTCTAATGCATAATAAATTACAAATGTTATTTTCAACAATCATTCGGCATATTCGATTTATTGTAGTGCACTTTGAAATTACAAATGTTGTTTTAACTATCATTCAGCACATTCGATACATTCTAAAGTAATTTAACAATACAATTTATATTTTAAAAATAAAAATGCTATTTTTAGCTATCGTTTGACATTTTTGTTTCATTCTAATGTATTCTAAAAATAAAAATACTATTTTTAACTATTATTCAGTTATTTGGCACATTCCATTCATTTTAATGCATTTTAAAAATACAAATGATATTTTTAACTATCATTCAGCACATTCCATTCATTTTAATGCATTTTAAAAATACAAATGATATTTTTAACTATCGTTCAACACATTCCATTCATTCCGATGCATTTTATAAATGCAAATTCTATTTTTAACTATTTTTAACTATCATTCAGCACATTCCATTCAACCCGGTACACTTTAAAAACACAAATGCTATTTTTAACTATCATTCGGCACATTTCATTCATTCTAATGGACTTTAAAAATACAAATGTTATTTTTTACTATCATTTTGGTGAGATTTAGGATGCTATATTCAAATATCATATTGCATAGTCAGATAATGGTACTATATTTTAAAAGTATAATTAATGCTATATTAGTCTATCATTTAGCATATTAAACACCGTCTATTGTGTTTCAAATGTAGAAATGCTATATCTAAATATCATTCAACTTGTGATTAAAACTTTTTGATTTTCTTCTTCTTCTGTGTTCTGCTTCTCCATTTGTTTCTTACCTCTAGATTTAGTGGCACTCGACTTCAATTTTCATGAAATTTCTAATTTACGTTTGGATTGAAGTGTTGAATTAGGTTTTTTTCAATTTTGAAATGGACGGCAGGAGCTTCGACGATGGCGATGGCTTGAACGACGGCGGCTTGGGTGGCGGCAACTACGGCAAGTTAGGGCTAGGGCGGTGGCGGCTACGGCGGGTTAGGGCTAGGGCAGTAGCGGCTATGGCAGGCTTCAAACGATGGCTTTAGAGAGGAGGAAACGGTTGAAGTTGGTTGAATAGAACGTGCTACTGTCCTTGAGCCTAAATTTTAAAAGTTCCGTCTTAGATTTAAAAATTAGCATAAAGTTTTTCCTTTAAACTAATTTCCTCATATATATATATATATATATAATTATATGATAAATTTCTACCATAGTATGATATTGTAATTAAATATAAACCAAATATGTATAATTAAATAATATATATGTAATTTAATTATATATATATGTAATTTAATTATATATATATAATTTAGTAATATATGTATATATATACTAGGTGGTTGTACTGATCTGATTTGTTTATAAACAATTAATTTTTTTAACTTATAAGTTTATACGTACATACAACTAAACTAACTTGTGACAACATTAATACATATTAGAATTGTCACCTAACTAACAATATAATAATAATATATACATGATAAATGTTATTCAAAAAATTATAAACTATAATTTGATAGAAATCATACCTAAGTACCAAAGACTTAAAGCACACCATGAAAGGATGAACTCTACCATCTGAAACCTTTTCCGATTCAGCATATTGCTAGTCCATGAACCGTCGACCTTTGACTATCATAGTGATCGACTTTTGAGTTGATTTGAGCTTTATATAATGGAACACCTATGATATATTTTCAACTAGAAATGAATGGAAGAAGAGGCCGTAAAAGATCATTTGCAATTAGGTTTAGGAATGCTTAAATAGTGGATAAAAAAGAAAAATAGTGGATCTCATCTCATACTAATTCTCCCTCAATCTTAACCATCCAAAATCTAGCATCTCTACCACATTTTGAGCCACCCTATATGTCCATGTTGCAGCCAAAAATCTCAACCACAATGATGGACTAAAATCCCATTTAAACCCAAAGAAAATATTATTTAATTAAATCTAATTTAATCGCTTATCGATATCATATATCGATTGATATATTTATAACTATTATAAATGTATTTAATAGTATTTATCCCTCAAATCATAATTAAACTTTTATAATTAATATTTCACGAATATTAATTAATTTATAACAATTATAAACTAAATAAATAGTTTGGTCAAAGAAGAATTCATCGTTTCGGTTGTGTGACTCGTTAGGTGTAAATTTGGTCAGCAATTAATATCGAATTATTCGAATATTAATGTTCATACGTCACTTAGAAGGTGGTGTGATATTTGGCCAAATATGTCATTTACTTGGTTTCGGTAAAATCCAATTTCACTTTGTTAAGCGTTACTCGGTTGTGACTTTTATTTACACTAATTCTCTACGTCAAAACTATATAACTTTGGACTTATGGAATTTAATAATGGTTATAATTCCAATATCATCCATATTCAATTCTATAGTCCAAACACAAAGTCCTTGGTTCAATAATAACAATAGTTATTAATCAAAATGCTCTGGCTAGAGACCTTGACTTTGAGTTGACTTGAGTTGACCGTGATACCAACCCCATTGTTATCCCGCCTTTTGGCAAGGGCGTGACACCAAGGAATTGACTATAACCGAAGACAGTCCGTCCTGAAGATCAGTTATAAACAGGTCTATTATGGATACTGGTAAATTTTTTCCGAGTCCAGATCGAGCTACAATCGATATGATACGACAAACAAAGCTATGAAAGCCAACATTCCAAATTTCAAGTCAATCGGAGTTCGTATGCTCGAGATATTGATCGATCAAGATGCACGAAGGAAGCCTTATTTCATTTCCATCATGATTCAACTTCCTTCATATCCATCAAAACCAGCTTATTCATATCCATGGGATTTCATATCCATCCCTCAAGAAAGCATCGGTTCGTATCCATCAGGTAAGCATCGGTTCATATCCATCAGGTAAGCATCGGTTCGTATCCATCAATGATTACCTTGCTTCGTATCTACCACGTTTGCTCCACTTCATATCCATCAAAAAACAACACTTCATATCGATCTCGTTCGTACATGCTTCGTATGGATCTCCCCATCAACTCAATTCGTGTCGATGAACCAATGATCGATAAGAAACATGCCACTAAAATCATCGATACGAAGGATGTGTAGAATGATCGAACGATCGATACAAAACATGCCACTAAAATCATCGATATGAAGGATGTGTGGAATGATCGATACGAAACGACATCCAAGTCATCGATACAAAATACATAGGTTCACATCGATACGAAGCGGTTGCAAAGCATCGGTACAAATAAATGCAAACCGTCGATACGAAAGGAATACTCCAGATCGATACGAACAAAGCATGTAAAAGTGGAAGACTCAGTCACTCGGCATGAAAAGTGGATCGATCCTAGAATATAGCGACACGTCGTTCTGATCGAAATGAGCTAGCATGGATACGAAGCCATCGATACGAATGGGATCGATACGAACTCGGCGGACTTTTACAAATCCAAACTTGGATCGATCATAACTCAAAATCTACAAGTCCAAATGCTACCAAATTTTCACAAGAGCTTTAGTACCACCTCAAGAATGTTCCTGATCGATCTCAGCCCAAAAGGAGGTGTTTTGGATCGATACGAATTGTACACGTATCGATCATGGATCGATTCCAAATGGTCACGGATCGATCACGTAAGCCCACCCACATGAGAGAAGTGGTCTCCCGGGATCCGAGCGAGATATTCGCAGCCTATACCTATGAATAGCAGTCATAGGCCTTCAGAAAATGGACTTTTGACTCTGGAACGCTGATACTCTAACGAAATCATCATTGTACCTCAAGTGTTCTGTTGTAAACAATTGTAATCGGCGAGAGTTATCAATAAACAGCAAACTTTCTATAGTGGACGTAGGCTACAACGCCGAACCATTCTAAATCTTTGTGTTTACATACTTCTGTTTGTTTGTTTTTTGGTATGTTTGTTAGATCTACTTCATTTTCCATTTATATTCTTCACTTTAATCTCTTCAAACATGCCCGAAGAGTGTTGTGCCCAATTTTGGTACAAACACTTTGGTGCATTCACTGAGAAAACCCAGCTTTTCTCTTGCTCTTTGGATTTACTACCGTCGTTGGATTGCAAGAATCTAAGTGAAGATCCAGATCTCATATTCAGTAGTTCTTCCATCCTATTCAGACTGCATCAAATGTAGGAGAGAGCTACATCATTCACCATGGTTACTACAAGGACTGACTCGACCGCTGCAGATCAGAAAGGAAGAGATAGATAAAACCCTACGCAACTACCCGCCACAGGCCAGAACTCAGTCGGGCCTTCAGACCTACAAGGCCCTGTCACTAGGGAGGAGTTTCAGATGTTGATGCAAGAACTGACCCAAATCCGCCAGCAGCTTACCCAGCAGATCCGTGCCAACACGGAGTTAAGTAACCGACTGAATCAGGAAAGCCGAAGGTGATCCAGGAGGGATCAAGCTTCCTACTCATCCACTGTGAGCTCAGCTTCCTCTGATTACCATCACAGATCCACACGTCCATGACTAGATGGAAGCTACACGCAAGCTCCCGGGCATCAACGTACTCTGAATCTTGGATAAGTAGGACTTGGTCCATCTGCTAGTCACCAGGCAGGACCCTCCTCCCGAGGAGGGACAATTCCTTATCACATTACTGATGGTCGTGCTGCTGGCGCCGCCATCGACTTGGAAGCTGACATTCGAGACCGAACAGATCCGAACCTTCGTCAATGCTATCGTACTCCTGAACCCTATGTGCCCGAAGACCTAGAGCCAAGGAAGCGAGGTATGGACCGTCGACCGCGCCCAGGCCATCCTCGCATTGTGGAACCTGACAACACCTTGGCCCAGCATGCTCAGAATGTCCAGATGCCAAACATCCCAACCATGATTCGTCAAAAGATTCGTGAAAGTCAGGGCCTCTCTAATGACAACTGGGGAATCTCTTGGAGTCATACACCCTTCACTAATGACATCCTTTATGCTAAACTGCCTCGCCGAATCAGAATGCCAGCTTTACCTGTTTACAAAGGGAGTTCAAACCCTAACCAACACATTTTGAAGTATGAATGGCTTATGAATGCCGCACGAGCTGACGATGCGGTCAAATGCAGAAGTGTTCCTATCTCCCTTGGGGGTATTGCAACCATGTGGTTTACTCGCCTACCGCCCCGATCTGTATCATGCTTTGATCAGTTAGCCACGAAATTCGTCGAACAGTTTCGTATGCATGTGACAAGACCTAAGGATGTTAACACCTTATCCAGCATCACTCAGGCTCCGGGGGAGACGCTCTAACGTTATCTGGAAAGATTCCATGCCGCTTATGCGGAGATTAGTTACCCAAATGATAACTCTATATTGATGGCGCTGACTAAAGATTTCGATCCTGATTCCGAATTTGGTAGTTGGTTGGCTGGGAAACCCCCCGCGTCGCTGGACCGTTTCTACACTAAAGCGGCCTGATTCTTAAGGAGAGAAGATGCTAAACAATCCAGGAAAAAGGATGACGCGGGGCCCAGTGTGGAAGGCATTCAAAGTAACGCCGCTGTGAAGCAAACCGGTGAGAGTTCCGGTAAAGTGCAGTTAAATATACAGAATAAGCAGAATCAGTAGAAAGGCGATGGAAATCAGGGTAAGAAGCGGGATCAGAATTACGGACCGCGACGTAGAGCTCCCATGTTTGACACTTATACTCCTTTGAATACATCGCCGGAGAATGTATACTTGCAGACCTTTAATACTGGCCAATATAAGAAGCCTGCTCTAAAGCAGTCGTCCGTAAAGCAGATTCAATCTGGAAAATTTTGTAGATTCCATGATTGCTATGGTCACAACACCAATGAATGTCGCCATTTACAAGAGATTATCGAGAATCTAATCTGTGAGAGGAAGTTGGAATAATTCGTCCGGGCGCCGCAGGCTGGAGGTGCGGGCCCATCGAATCAGAATCAAGTACCGAATCAGGCTAGACCGGTAGAACCCGCACGTACTGGCGGGAGGTTAGTTATTAACATAGTTAGTGGTGGTCCTCATCCAGTGGATCAGAGCTGGATGCAAATGGAGTCGTATGCCAGTTCGATTAGGCATGCCGACTTCGAGTTTTGCAGTAATCTTGAGAATGGGGCTTCGGCTAAACAACAAAAAACGATGACAAACGACATCGTTTTTCGAGATAGAGATGCCGATGGAGTCGAAGCCCCCACCATTGATCCACTAGTCATATCAGCTCAGGTAGGTCCTGCTTGGATGAAAAGGATCTTAGTGGACAGTGGAAGCTCTGTAAATATTCTTTTCAATTGAGCGTACGATCAAATGAAAATGGAAGCAAAGGACTTAATGTCGTGTCAGCCTTGTATACATGGCTTTAATGGAAGTGCAACTATACCCACTAGGATGGTGGAATTACTAGTAGAGTTGGGAATTGGGGAGCGCCGAAGAGTTCGGATGTTACAGTTTATTGTGTTGGATATCAATTCTACGTATAATGCTTTCTTGGGCCGACCGACCCTAGCTAAATTTAGGGCAGCTATTGCCCCTTGGTGTTTAACTTTGAAATTCCCCACTGACAATGGGGTTGGAGTTGTTCAGGGAGATCAGGCGGCTAGACGAGCCTATTATATTGCTGAGCTGCGGAAGGCGCAGCGGAAAGAGAAGGGCAAGGACGTAGAGGAATCTCTCTACGTCCGTTTTACCGACAATTGACAACTAACGCTTGGGCCTAGGCCTGGGCGCCACAACCAGTTCCTAAAGGATCTAGATCCACGAGATGATGATAGTGAAGAGGAAGTCAAGGACAGTCAGGCTTCCTCGGTAGGGCTGACGACCGATGTTCTGATCGATGACGACGACGACCCTAGAATGATAAAGACCGGGTCTCAGCTAAGACAACAGATGAAAAAGAAATTGGTTGAATTTCTCCGAGCAAACCTCGACGTGTTTGCTTGGACACACTCAGACATGTGTGGGATCTCGCCGGACATCGCTAGCCATACATTGAATATTGACCCACGGCATGTCCCGGTCAAGCAGAAAAGGCGCGGTATGGATCCAGAGAGATCTGCCGCCCTGAAAGAAGAGGTGGATAAACTCAAGACGAATGGGTTTATCCGAGATGCATTATATCTAGAATGGGTATCCAACCCAGTTCTTTTCAGGAAACCAAACGGGAAATGCATAACCTATGTGGATTACTCAGACCTAAATAAAGCATGCCCTAAAGATAGCTTTCCGCTTCCCAGAATTGATCAGCTTGTAGATTCAACGGCCAGACATGAGCTCTTGTCTTTTATGGATGCGTATTCCGGCTATAATCAAATACTAATGCACCTACCCGATCAGGAGCATACCAGCTTTGTCGCCGATCTCGGACTCTATTGTTACAAAGTGATGCCGTTTGGGCTTAAGAACGCTAGGGCGACCTATCAAAGACTTGTCAATCGAATGTTTGCCAGCCAGATCAGGAAAACTATGGAGGTGTATGTGGACGATATGCTTGTAAAGTCGGGACTCTCTATCAATCATGTCAAAGACCTTGAAACAATGTTCAACATCCTCCGAGAGTATCGAATGAAGCTCAACCCATTGAAGTGTCACTTCGGAGTCGCATTCGAAAAGTTCCTTGGATTCATTGTCAATGCTCAAGGAATTAAAGCCAATCCCGAGAAGAGCTGGGCGGTTTGGAATCTCTAAACTCCCAGAACTATAAAGAAAGTACAAAGCCTTAACAGGAAGGGAGCAGCATTGAGCAGGTTCATCTTCGAATCCACCAACAAATGTATTCCCTTCTTTGATCTGATCAGGAAAGGAAAGCGGAACTTTGAATGGAATGAGGAGTGTGAGGGCGCATTCCGAGCACTGGTTCAACACCTATCTACGCCACATATTCTGTCAAAGCCGATTGATCATGAGAGACTATACATCTATCCGGTAGTGTCAGAGAATGCAATCAGTGTTGCATTAATTCGGGAGGAGGATTGGATACAGCGGCCGGTCTATTACATTAGCAAATGATTGACCGGAGTAGAGAGAAACTATCTGAAGTTGGAAAAGCTGGCCTACTGTCTCGTCATTGCCTCGAGAAAGCTCTGTCCCTACTTTCAGGCTCATCCTATCACAGTCTACACTGACCAGCCGTTACGATGGGTCCTTACGCAGCCGGAGACGTCTAGTAGGTTGCTAAAGTGGAACATCGAGTTGAGTCAGTTTGATATTGCTTACACACCAAGGCAGGCTATTCAAGGGCAAGTTCTGGCGGATTTCATTGCTGAATTCACTATACCGGAGGACTTGCCTAAAACCAGTGAATCTCCTAAATACATATGGAAGCTATACACAGATGGTGCATCGAACGACCGTTGCTCAGGCGCTGGAGTTGTACTTGAAACCCCAGAAGGTCGATCTGTATGTTATTCTTTGAAGTTTGATTTCCGTGCAACCAATAACGAGGCCGAATATGAAGCTCTACTTGCTGGACTCAGACTCGCCAAAGACTTTTGAATTATCGCTGTGGAGATCTACTGCGATTCGCAATTGGTTGTATGTCAAGTTCGAGGAGAATACCAAGCTAGAGACCGGAGGTTGGCTGCTTATCTTGCTCGGGTCCAGGAAGTGTTAAATCAATTCGATTATTATGTCATCTATTGCATACCCTTAGAGCATAACCAAAAGACCGATTCTCTGGAAAAACTGGTCAGCACCGGTGAAGCACAGCAAATGAGACTCGTCCCTGTTGAGACACTTACCTCTTCGAGTATCGATCAGATGGAGACAGACTGGGTTCATGAAGCCACACCCGAGAAGGAGGCATGGATGACCTCTTTCAGAAATTATCTTGAGCATGGAGCTTTGCCTGAGCGCAGAAGTGAGAAAAGACAAGTTCTTCGGAAAGCTTCACGATTCATTATCCAGAATGGAGTCATGTATATAAGAGGATACTCTATTCCTTTACTCCGGTGTATCGCCCACGACGAAATCAAACGAGTATTACATGATGTGCACGAGGGGGAATGTGGCGATCACACTGGGGGCAAGCCCTTGCTAAGAAGATACTCTGATATGGGTATTATTGGCCGACTATGAATCGGAACGCATTAGACTATGCAAAGAAGCGTGACAAATGTCAGAAACATGCTCGGATTTCTAGAGCCCCACCTACCGAAATCACTTAAATGGTCAATCCATGGCCATTCGCTATATGGAGCATCGATATAATTGGATCTTTACCTCTGGCTAAAGGTGGTGCGAAGTACGCCATCATTGCAGTTGACTACTTTACCAAATGTGCAGAAGCTGAGCCCCTTGCCACTATCACGACGAAGAAAGTAATCAATTTTGTTGTCCGCAACATCATCTACCGTTTTGGCCTCCTACATACCATTATCACTGACAACTGAGCCCAATTCGACATTGTCGAGTTCAAGAACTTCTGTCAACGTTTCCATATCCGAAAGAAGTTCTCAGTGGTTGCTCACCCTCAAGCGAATGGACAGGTCGAAGCTATTAATAAAGTTATCAAATCCATTCTGAAGAAACGACTGGAGAAGGCAGGGGGAAAATGGGTCGATGAGCTTCCCATGGCCCTATGGGCATACCGAACACCCACAAATCTGCAACCGGCCACACTCCATTTTCACTTTCTTATGGCTCGGAAGCCATCATTCCGGTCGAATTAGAAGTACCTTCTCATCGTGTGACTTACTATGATCCGAAGGCAAATGCTATATTGCTTATCGAATCTCTGGACTTATTAGATGAGAAGCGTGAAGAGGATGATTTGAGGGCAGCCGCGCATCGGAGTCGAGTCGCCCGATTATACAATGCCAAGGTCTGACCCCGAACCTTTGAATTTGGCGATCTCGTGCTCAAGTGAATTTATCCGGTCCCTTCGCACATGAAGCCAACATGGGAAGGGCCGTATGTTATCGAATGGAGACTTAGAGATGACACATTCAAATTATCGACTGTTGATGGTCTCACTTTGCCGAGAGCTTGGAATAGCGAGAGTCTCCGTCGCTACTACACATAACAGGATTTTTTTATTCATTTAGTATGCTTTCCACTTGCAATTTGTTTTTGCATTTCGAAATTTGAACTTGTAATAAGGCAACTGATTTTGCCGTACTTTCTTATTTCAGCAATAAAATGCAATCTCTTCGAGCCAGAGTAGTGATTCTTGAAATGCGTCATACGACCATCACAATGCACGGAGAGCTAAGTTCCATCTCATGGTGGGACTTATTCAAATAGGGAGTGTCCATGATACGACCCGTCACTCGTTAAGTGAAATCCGAGCTCGGGGACAAGCCATCACACTGAAGCCGAAAAGGATTGATACATGACAATCCTCTGACTAACTCCGGTTCCCAGAGTGCGAGCCGGAGTATAAACTTAATATCCAAAACATGGGTCCGAGAAGGGTGGATCCGTCCACCCACGACTTCGCCCATGTGCAATCTGAACTCGAGGAGGATGGACCCGTCCATCTAACGACCTCACCTTTCATACTCACAAGCTCGAGGAGGATGGATCCGTCCATCTACGACTTCGCTTGTTTACTCAGGGTGGATGTGACTCGACCATCCATGATCCTGATCAGTTTACCGTTCCCAGGGTGCGAACGAGATCTCAAAACTCAAAACAGATGTGATCGACTGTCTGTTAACTAACTCCAGACTCCTGGAGCGTGAACTGGGATATAAACGTTAATTGGGTGCGATTGACCACCCACAAATAACTCTAAGTCCCCAGAGCGCGGACTGGAGTATAAACATAAATTGGGTGTGATTGACCGCCCATAAATCAACCTAAGTCCCCGAAGTGTGGACACAATTCCGATTATTAAAACGGGTGTGACTGACCGCCCGAAAAACAACTTAAGTCCCCAGAGCATGGACATAACTTTAAATATTAAGCAGGCGCGACCGACCGCCAGCATGCGAGTTCAATCCCAGAGTGTGGATGCAATTGTCAATACATGAGCGAGTGCGATCCGACCACTCGAACTCATCTCACAAAAGTTAGTTCCGACTAAGTCAAATTAAAAGTGTCAAAAGTGAAAAGCAATCATCGTCCGACCACTTCAACTCGTTCCCAAGAATGGGGGCATAACTCGAGCACTAGCTGTCGATTGAGATAGTACAACATTAGGACTCGAGTTAACGTTTGGTTACAACTCGGAGACATGACTCCGAGACTTAACAGCCGAACATGAGTCCTATCCAAAGATTAAAGCTTCACAAGTGTACTGAATAAAAAATTCAAGTGCTGAAACACTTAGGCATATAAACTCAGAGTTATGCCAAAAAAGCGAAAGGAGATTTTATTTCATCTATTCTTTGGAAACAAAGTAAGTACAGAACAACACTTATTCCAAAAATTCCTACTAGAAGGGGCCGAACCCGCATCTATACACGGCCTACTAAAAGCAAAAAAGGAATTCCTACTTGTATACCTAAAAAGGACACAAAGAGACATGCCTACTCCCTATGTTTCTTCTTCTTCCCCTTCGGCGTCGATCCACTGGAGCTACCGCTGTGGTGCCATTTCGAACTCTTGCCTTTACTCGGCTTATCCCCGGCCAGGGGAAGAATTGCAATATCCTCCTCCGAACTCACGGAAATTGGAATGCTTTTGGAATGCGTGGTCGGAGGGATGGGGGCACTTTCTATATGAGGAGACACGGGGGGTACCCCAGTGATGATGATTGTACCACCCGGAGAGACCATGCGTAAAGGGGCCGGGCCGGGACCTGCCATTCCACTTCCAATATCACTACCCAGCGCGGCACTTACCATCTCGGCACTGATCTTCGCCATTATCACCTCATCATGAGCTGCTTGGGTGTCCGGCGGGATGCTGGCAGTTGGGTCCGAAGAGTTGGCTGTGAACACGCTTTCGCCCATGACAAAAGGCAAATCTGTAAGTGGATCTCTCTAGTGACCGAGGAGTTCTTCCATCATCTGTTCATTGAAGATAAAAGCGTTCACATGAACTTCCTCGGTCGATGCAATAGCTATAGTAGTCGTCGCCTCCGTCACGATAGCCTCCTGCTCTTGATGCTGCTCTTGGGTTGTAGGGGGCACGACCGATGCAGCTCCTATAGCTGAATGGAGATAAGAGAAAGTATTAGTGACTTCTTATGATAACACTCCAGAGTTTGAATGAATTCGAGAAGTGTTCAGAATACCTTCCTCAGGTTGGCTCGCGGGTAGAGCAGGGACTCCTTCGGAAATGTGCTCGTGAGCCGAAGATAATTGCAGTTGATCGGGATCGTAAGCAGGCACAGGTGGAGGATTGGCTGCAGGGGTAGATTCAGGCTGGGTTGGCATAGGGATTTCAGAACTTGTGACATGATGCTCAACACCAGAACCCTCTCTGACCTCCGGATGCTGAGTGACGAGTTTCTCCCTTTCGAATGTGCTAATGGCCTCATGGAGAACCCTCCTCTCATTATCAGTCAACACCTGATTCTCCAGTCCAAACTCATCAATAGATGTAGTGTGATGTTCAGCCTTCTCATCATCCACCAAGCGGCGCCTGGCATTATGCAAATGGGTCGGATAATCGTCGAGCCAGCTTAGACCACGGTATTTCAGGACATTGGCGTTATAATTGATCAGAAGGTCTTCCATATCGCCTTCTAGCCTGGCCTCCGCCGCTCCGACTTCAGCTTCAATTCTAACCTCGGTTTCCAGAACCTTTAGAACTGCCGCATCCCGCTCTCCCTTAAGTTCGACAGTCTGATCGCAAGCCCTGAGTAACCTTATTAGTGTCGTCCATTTCTTTGACGACCTCAGTGTAGCTTTAAGCTCTTTGAGCGCATTGTCTCTTTCAGCTATGACAATGGCATTTCTGTGGCCCATATCGTCGACCAGTTTCAAATGCTCTTGCCTCATTTGCTCCATTTTCTTGTTGGCCTCATTGACTTTTTTCAAGGCCTCTGTCTCCGAGTTCCTCAGGGTGCCATTTTCACCCATGAGCACTTGAACTATGCGGTCTTTTTGAGCGAGGTATTTTTTTAGCTGTTCAATTGCCTTTGCCCGATCGAATGCCACAACCGAGGCTTTCTCTGCAGTTTTCTTCCATTCCCGATATTGGATGTAGGCATGGTAAACATAGTCATGCAATCTCTGCCCCTTCTGGGATCAACTGCAAATTTGGAGGGAAGTGAAAGTCATCAAAACAAATGTTAGGGGGTTCCTTCTTTAGCTGAGCAATCCAGACGGCTCCTTCCCCTGTGAGCTCTGTAGCCATTGATGTGGTAACAATGCGAGCGTCCACCCCAGTTCTATGGCACTGCTCTCCAAGCCTTGAAGTTTGTGGAGGCACTAGATGGCGCAGAGTTTTGGCAGTGTGTATCCCAGAACCGGAGGGTGGCAAGAAAACTCTAGGTGGGGGAGAGCGAGATCGGGAGCGGTGCCTATCACGCCACTCTCTTTCCCTCTCTCTCTCTCCCTCTCTCTCTCTCTCTCTCTCTCTTTCTCTGTCTCTCTCCCTATCATAGTGATCCCTATCTTGACTAGAGTAGCGGCGATCATAATCAGACTTGTGCCTGCGAGACTCTCGGTATGAACTAGAAGATTGGCGTGCGGCACGAAGGCTATTGACCATGGATCCTTTCTTCGACATTGTATTTGTAAAGTGAAAGAAGAAACAGAGTTAGTTATCTCCGCAGATTGAAAAGCTCGTGAATATTAGGTGTGTGGTGCCGTGAAGTGTGTGCATGCATGTGTAAACCCCACAACCAACCGGATGTAGCAGCCGTACTCGGAGGAGTTGGCTCTCCTAAATCTAAGGCACGTTGAAGCCCCTCTAATCTGGTATCTTGATGAAGAGACACATCATCCGGAATGGGAATATCTGCAAGTCCTTCGAAAGGACTCTCCATTTTTGAAGATGGGGCCTCTGAAATTACAACAGCCGCTGTTGGTAGAGACATTACAACAGATTTGCGTCTCGGAGCTTTGTGGGCAGCGACCTTGCTTTTCCTTATCCTCTCTGAGTGTCGATGAGTATGTGAAGGCCCGAGTGCGGGCTTGTCTCCCATGGGCATATTTTCCTCGTCACCTTGCTCGGTGATCACGATTTCAGGAACTCTCCTTCTGACTTGCCTCGCCGGAGCCGTTCTGAGAAATCCTTCAAGACCGATGCTTTGATCTCTATCGATTAGCCCAACGGCCCTTATATTTTCATCAGTAAGGACCTCATTGATCTCCCTGCACTCGACAGGCACCTCTTGAAGAGCCCTAACAATCTCCTTAAACTGAGCCCCTTCGAGCCGCGAAATCGAAGCTGTGAAAGAATAAAAGTGTTAAATTCTGAAATCGAGTACTATTATCCAGTTAATCGGCATAGAAGTTAAAGCACTTACATCTGGCCAGCCACTGTCTAGCAAAACCCGGTGGGCACCGAACGTAGAACCATTCAGTCTTGAAATAACTCAACTTGGTCTAGGCTCCAATCATGACTTGACAGTTCCTGACTACCTCTAAGAAAGTAAAGGATGGGTTAACTCCTCGGCTCTTTATATTGAACAAGTATCTAACTTCCTCTGGAGTTGGGGGTCGGAAGAGGTGCTCCATGAAAATGATGAATAAGCTATTCGGCAAGGCAAACCCGTTCGAGTGCATCTATGATAGGGCAATCTTCAAATAGGATAACACTTCCTGGATGTATTGATTAAATGGAGGGAGTGTCCCATCTACACATGAAAATCTGTTACAAGCCGTATACCCTTCCGGGGGGTACGGGCTCTATCTTCTGCTCCCGGTAATAGAACATCATCCCTCGACCATCCATGCCTTGTACAAATTCTGCCCAGCATGTCTTCAGAGATATTGGACGGAACCGAATCTTGTGGATGCATGATAAAGACTGCTCCTGGTAGCTCATCCGGAGCAGGACTAGTAACTTCGGCTGCGATAGCCGGCATCTCGACTATAGGAAGAGGTGGACTTTGAGCTTCCTACGGTTGCGAACTTCTGGGTTCCATAGCTAATCAACTCAGCAAAAATCATCGTTAGATGACAATAAACCCGTGTTTCCCCCAATGTGAAGTGTGTGAATGTGTAGTGCAGTGCAGTGCTATATATGACTTAAAAGATTCTACTAGATTAGAAGGGTGTTTGAACAACAAAGACTCCGAAATTCAATCGGAGTGACCGTCATTGCTGACCGTCGCAACCGTGCCATCCAGACTTCGGAGATCGATCCAAGTTAAAGTTCGTTAAATTTGTCAAGTTACAGTTCCATTGACGAGCTTCAAAGGGCAGTCAAATATGCAGTGAAATGGTTAAGTCCAATTATGCAAGGTAGAAGATCGTCGGAGTCAAGTATTCGAGTGTGCAAAAATTTCGTATCCATCAAAGTGCAAGTTCGGATCGATCACCAGAAGTACCATTAATTTCGATCAGAGAAGTCAACATTTCGTATCGATCGCTGAAAGGTCAATTCGTATCGATCAAAAACCTTCGACTTCGTATCGATCGCATACAGCATCTTCGTATCGATCCCCAGATCCAAGCCTTCGTATCGATCGATTTGGATCAATACGAACTCCCACCATAGATCGATATGAAGCTTCCCACTCCATTGGTACGAAGTTTTATTGCTCGGAACGATATGAACTCCCTCTCAATCCAGATTGATACAAACTCGTCTATCATCCATCATCAATACGAATGTGTCCTTCACTCCATCACCCATCCTCGATACGAATGCATCTTTCGTACCCATCTACACTTCTTCTTCTCCGGTCGACTCAAGCAACACGGAAACCGTTCCGACCTTCCTCGACCTTACTCCAACCATCTCCAACCACATCTTCACCAGACTCGGACATGAATACGAATGGAATGACAAACAAATTCGAATCTCATCATTTCCGTGTGAATTTGTGGGTTCAATTACCTAATTTAAGCAGTTAGTTCGAAGGATTAAGGAATTAAATTGCTTGGAGACGAAAGCAATTTTCAATTCTCGGTTCTTTAATCGATATGAAAGTAAGGGAAAAATAAGAGCAAGTGGAATTTTTTCTAAGTCCAAAATGTATTTATGAACTCACTCTCAAAGGAAAAAGGCGATTCGCCTCCCAGTAAAATGGACCGGTCGGAAAGGTCGAAGCCAGAACGATACGAAGGGTCTTCTTAGTGTCCATTCATCCATATCGGTCAGGGGGCAGCTGTTCGTAACCATTAATGTAGATCGATCCAGAGCATGCTATTTTGTATCCATCGGTGATCCAACGATGCGAAAGATGCAACAAAGACTTGTTTGAACCATTTATATTACATCGATACGAACAACAACTTCGTATCCATTTGCCTGAAGACTTCGGGGGTTCGTATCCATCGATACGAAGTATTTCAAAGTGCCAGTTGATTCGTATCAAAAACCATCGATACGAAATTTTTTCCTAACTTCTCGAATCAATCCAGGAGAGGATCGATATGAAGGGACACTCGAAAGAAACCATCGAGCGTTGTTACAACTCGAGTTTCACATCGATCCAGGAGAGGATCGATAAGAACTCGATCCAAAAAAAAATCAAATCAAGAAACTTGACAACGACCTATGAACATGAAAACATGAACGGGAGTCAGGCAAACATACGCGCATGTATGGCGAGCTAATGTTCAATTTTCAAAATTAATAGGAATTGAATGCTCACCGGACGACAACTACAACAGTGAACGATAAATTGCTAACACTTGACACTCAGTTACAACAATGCACTGTACAATCATTGGCAGTCAACAATCCAGTATTTATATTGTTGGAAATCAATCAAAGATTACTTCTTTTGACGAAAAGACAACAAATATTCAATGAATCAGATAGAACTTTTCAGACTGAAGATTGTAGTTTTTCAAAGCACGTCATGTTCACACAAGACGTACTTTGGGTGGCAAATGTTATTTCACCTTTTGGCAAAGCCGTGAGACCAAGGAATTGACTGAAAACTGAAGATAGTCCGTCCTGAAGATCGGTTATACACAGGTCTATTATGGATACTAGTAAATTTTGTCCGAGTTCGGATCGATCTACAATCGATATGATACGACAAGCAAAGCTATGAAAGCCAACCTTCCAAATTTCAAGTCAATCGGAGTTCGTATGCTCAAGATATTGGTCGATCAGGATGCATGAAGGAAGCCTCATTTCGTGTCCATCATGATTCAACCTCCTTCGTATTCATCAAAACTAGCCATATTCGTATCCATCCCTCAAGAAAGCATCGGTTCGTATCCATCAGGTAAGCATCGGTTCGTATCCATCAATGATTACCTTGTTTCGTATCCACCACGTTTGCTCCACTTCATATCCATCAATAAACAACACTTCGTATCGATGTCGTTCGTACATGCTTCGTATCGATCTCCCTATCAACTCAATTCATATCGATTGGCCAACGATCAATACGAAACATGCCACTAAAATCATCGATATGAAGGATGTGTGGTCGATACGAAACGGCATCCAAGTCATCGATAAAAAATACATAGGTTCGCATCGATACGAAGCGGTTACAAAGCATCGGTACGAAGAAGTGCAAACCGTCAATACAAAAGGAATACTCCAGATCGATATGAACAAAGCATGTAAAAGTGGAAGACTCGGTCACTCGGCATGAAAAGTGGATCGATCCTAGAATATAGTGACACGTCGTTATGATCGATATGAGTTAGCATGGATACGAAGCCATCGATACGAATGGGATCGATACGAACTCAGCGGCCTTTTACAAATCCAAACTTGGATCGATCATAACTCAAAATCTACATGACCAAATGTGACAAATTTTTCACAGGAGCTTGCGTACCACCTTAAGAATGTTCATGATCGATCTCAGACCAAAAGGAGGTGTTTTGGATCGATACGAATTGCGTACGTATCGATCATGGATCGATTCCAAATGTCAGGGATCGATCACGTGGGCCTACCCACGTGAGAGAAGTGGTCTCCTGGGATCTGAGCGAGATATTTGCAGCCTACACCTATAAATAGCAGTCCTAGGCCTTCAAAAAATAGACTTTTGACTCTGGAACGCTGATACTCTGCCGAAATCATCATTGTAGCTCAAGTGTTCTGTTGTAAACAATTGTAATCAACGAGAGTTATCAATAAACAACAAACTTTCTATAGTGGACATAGGCTACAACGCCGAACCACTCTAAATCTCTGTGTTTACATACTTCTGTTTGTTTGTTTTTTGGTGTGTTTGTTAGATCTACTTCATTTTCCATTTATATTCTGCACTTTAATCTCTTCAAACACGCCCGAAGAGTGTTGTGCCCAATTTTGGTACAAACACCCATATAACCGAGGAGACGAATCCTCTCTTGAATAATGCTTCATTTCCAATACTTCCACTTGACCCAACCATAGTCAGTCGATGCACGCCATGCCATGATTTGACTATAATCAAAGGAGAGCTTTCATATTGAAGATCGAAAGTATTCTCCAGTTGATAAAATTGTGTAAATCAATTACATCGACATTTTTTGTTTGAACATAGTTATATTAACCAACAAAAAATTATCGAGTGAGTCATTCCATAGTTATCCAATAACTGTCAGTACATAACCTCTTGGTGCCCCACTAGTCATGAGTAATGCATTGCCCAACATTTGAAGAGCGTTACGTACTCTAGTCTCAATGGATACATCGATATTCAGTCTCGATGCATCTTGATTTGTAACATTAAAAATTGTATATTTATTTTCATTGTGATAAATTACTCATGGTTACAACACTTTGTATTTGCTATCACCAAATGTACTATTTATGGATATTCTATTAAATATACTTTTAATTAAATTAGTTTAGTAATATAACACATTATATCAAGTATATAATAGAAAGAAAACACATTTTATTTTGAACAAGATTGATTATCGAGTTAGATATATGTAACAAATTACATAATTGCCCCTTGGGCATACCCTAAACTCTATCAATCTCCCACTTGCATTTAGGGTCAATTATGGAATCTTATTCTAACTTCTCTAATATGTTTCCTTAAAACCAATTGGGTCAGTCCCATAGTGAAAGAGTATGCTATTTTGTTTCAATCATCTACTCTATCAATCAACACTGTCCAATGTTGATAAACTACATTTATCATGTGGAACAATTCGAAGTAAGTCTCTCGACTCCACTGAACTCTAAATCCTGTTATGAACTATATCATGAAGTTGTTAACATGTAACAATATTATGGGATTCTCAACATTTGGAATTACCATCGGCTCAGTTATAAATTTGTACATTTATATTTATATTCATTGTTTTTATTGTGGAGCTATTCAAGGCGATGTACTTAGCCTTTTTTATTGAATCAGCCACAGTCTTTTATTTGGAACATTTCTAACTTAAAGATTTTTAACTTGAATTTATTATTAACATATTATCCTCAATACAACTTATTAAATTTGAGTCCGAACACTCTATAAGGAGTTTGCTATTTTTGTAAATAATTCTCTAGTATTTCATAGATACACGAGAACACTCCAAGTTATCATTTAGTGATATCAATTTGTATTTGATATTTTCTTCATTTATCAAATACATAAACTAATCATGATACTATAGACAATATAACATGTATAATAATTCATATTACCAATGCACAAGGAATCCATCTTACATGTTCCATATTAGACATTTTAATAAGGTGTCCTTGCATACCATTTTGGAACATTCCTAATATCTTTTATGCTTACTATAAAAGAAAACATTTACAAATCCAAGGTTGAGTATTTAAATAACTGAATATGCTTTTATCATAAGTACATCGTTAAAAATTAGCAGTGTGTTGTTTACTTATGATTTCCAAATATCTATGTACCTTTTAATCTTATTTCTTATGAGCATACGCTTCTTCTACATTTGGATTGATAATCAAACTATTTGATACATCAATCAAAATACATGTTCAATTTTGATGCTTTTCAGAACGATACTTTCATATATGTTCTTGGATTGTATTCGAAAACCCACAAAGTCAATATCGCTCCCATTGACTTTAAGACACTTTGGTTAAAGTAAATAGACTAGTCTAAATCTATATTCAGAACTTTTTCTTTCAACACAAATATACCAAAACATAAAGTCATATTAGGAGATAATTTTGTGAATAAAATCTAAACCAACTTGAGCACATCGAAGGGTGGTTTTTATATGAAACAATTGAAATTTATGGTAAAATTCTAATTAATGTGGCATACTGTATTCCAACTGCATTTGTCTTTCTTATAAAGTCACATGTGTAGCCGATGGATCATATTACTTCAGATACAACTATCAAAATCTTATTTTGATAATGTACTGGTAACCTATTTCAGATTAACGCATCGCACCATATCATAGAGTTAATACTCTTAATGATTTGAATAAAAAACCGAGGGTTTTTATTCTAGACATTGATAAGAAACTCAAAGTTTCTCTTTAATGTACAAGAATACTCATTTGACGTTCTAACGTATTAGTGTTTGTTAAGGTTTGGTCAATTTCATTCATCCCTTGTAATCGGTTTTATCGATCACATCCAAATTCATCTTATATCAATAATTTCTTAAAGAAATTCCTTCACTATGAAGTTGGTTTTTCCTAAAACAACATTTGTTTCTTAATGCAACGGAATGTGCATTCATAAACATTTTATAGATTGCCTTATATAAAACTGAGTCTGCATTAGTTTACAATATAATTATGTTCACAACATAAATAGTCATCCAATGACTATCATACCCAAAGTTCTTTTGGGTGATTCATACAAGATCATTTACATATAATTATTACGTGCAGTCTTTCAACTTGCACAACCTGCCAACTCCTTGGCCCAGGATATGTAAGGGTTTCTTATAAACCCATATCTCATATGGTTTTGTAAACTATTCTTTGGATAATATTAATTTTAACCTTGTGTACTACTCTTAACTACATGACCTTATTGAAAGAAGTTAATTCGACATCACTCACAATTAATTGTGCTTTGTCCAACAAAGTCTGACTACTCCTATTTGATACATCATTATGCATCATATGAAGGAGTGAATTTTGAGGTTGAATCTTTTTTCATTTTTAGGTACTTTCAGAACCCTTTCTAATATACTCACCTATTCAATCAAATTGAATCATTTTATTTTATTACACATTATTTTATTTACTTTCGTTTTATGCTCTATGAGTTTATCATAGACATACTACATGTGTATCAAATACACATGTCCATATCGATGATAAGTCATCGGTAAATATAATGAAGTATGTGGAACCATTTTGGTATTAATAGACTTGTGATTGCATACATCAATATGTATCAATCTGAAGAATACATCAACACTTATGATGACGCTCCAGCTTAATGGGTGCATAGCCTTTAATTGTTCGAGATATAATTAACTAGTATCATATGATTCATAATCATATAATAAAAATTATTTATCAAAACTACGGCTTATTATATATTTCCAAAATAACTGTAAATAGTTTTAGATACTTCAGTATTTTCCAATGCATCGCTTTATGATGTGCACGTAAATGTGTATATTTTTACCACCATATTTAATCTGTTTAAATTAAATAAATGATCATATTGGGTATTTTAACTTGTTTAAACCAAAATTCAAATTATTTGAAATCATCACATCTTCATCTTCATCCAAGGGAAAAATGGTCATTTTTGTGCATATATTAATTTGAGAAATTTTAATTGGAAATTTCTATATTATTTTGTAGGAATTTGGCTTCATATACAAGTAGTTTCAAGAAGATATATCCAGAATTTTGTCTGGATAGTTAGATTTGTTTGATTGGATGAGTTGGTTGCTATGGTTGTTAGCATATGATAAATATATGCTTGTGTTTTTAAAATTAAATCTTTAATTAGATTATTAAATTACCTTTGTTTAAATTTCGGGGATGAAATTCTTTTAATGGGGGAGGAATGTGATATCCCGGAATTTCTAACAATATCAATTTAATAATCTATGCTAAAATTAAATAGATTTGATAATATTTGTTAATAATATTTGAATTGATTTAATAATCTTCTTTTAAATAAATATTAATTTGATAATTTATCTTTTAAAAGCTAATAAATTGTTTTCTATCTATAATGTATATATATTTGTATATATTGTATATAGATAAGCTTTGTTTTAAATTTAATAAATAAAGGCATGTTTTTCTAATTCTAATATTTTTGGTAATTTAGGAATTTGATTTAATTTAATATTAAATAAATAACCATATGATTTTAAAATACTCAAGATAAAAGTTTATTTGTTTAAAATGATTTTAGCCTAAGTTTAAATTTAAACAAGAAAGGTTGTTTTGTTCTTTTTAAATATAGTTTGATTAAATAAGTAATTTATTAATAAAGAGATAATTTCTTTTATAAATTATTTCAATTTAACAATGAGTTATATTTTAAACAATATTAGTAATGTAATATCTTTACAAATGGGGTTTTTATATAGAAATTGTTATTTTAAATTTATTTATATATATATATATATGTGTGTGTGTGTATTTTGGAAGAAGCTATGATTTGTAAATTTAAAATAAAATCTTTCAAATATGTTTAAGATAAAATAAATCTTATAAATATTTAAACATAAGTATAAAAATAGTTAATAAGTAAATTAAGTATTGAATAGTTTAAGTTTAAAAAAAATAAAAATAAAAGAAAGATAAAAGTGTAAATTTGTTCTAAGTGTAAAAGTATATGGATATAAATTAAGTAATAAACCAATATAAATAACTATAGCAACTTTGTATTATATACATAGAGTATAAGAGCATGACTAGGCAAAAGAATCTTATATATGAAGTTTAGATATGCTGGAAGGAAAAAGAAATATCTACGAACACTTATACAAAAGTATATATGTACATGAAGTTAAAAACAAACCTGGTAAAAATAAAGTATGTATGTAAGCAAGGCAAGTAATATCTCTAAACAAAGTAAAAGAGGGTAAGTATTGAAACATAAAGTACCTTTGCATTTAATGCTAGCTCAAACAAGTCAATTCGAAATTTTATAAAAGCAATTCAGCCTCCTTATGCAAGGAGAAATCTCTAACTAAGTAAATAAAGAAAGAAGTTAGTGTACCAGGCTAAATTGCAAAACCCAGAACACCTACCCTTTATACAAACTTATCTTTCTATATATACATACCTTTTTATTTCTAATCCGATCATCACAACATAGCAACCAGGAAATAAGAAAACTAAGCATCATTATTTTACAACTTAAACATTTTTTCATGTAAACTAAAACAAGAAAGCACACAAGTACATACAAATTGGAATGGGGATAGGTATGACATGTTAATAAATGCTTGTACAAGATGTTTCATATCAGCCACCATATAAAGAAAAATCACTGACCAAACAAATAAAATCTTGTACCAGCAAAGTACTTACCTGTGCATACTTGCTTTCTATTTATCAAGCTTCCTTTTTCTTTTCGTTCATTAAACAATGAAACCTGGAAAATGTAAAACCAGAAATGAATCAAGTCCTGTAAAAAAAATTTCTCAAGCCTGTAATCATTTTTCAAGAACCTGAAATCAACTAAGCAAGCAAAGCATTTCAGTTTAAGAATATCAAAGCATCTTTCAAAAATTTGAAGTCCATTCCAGTTTCAAAGCTTCTTCAGTTTTAAGGAAATCAAGCGACAAAAGTATTCGAATTTTCAAAGCTCAGTTTTAGCAAGCCAGTTTAAATCTCTCTGCATTTTTCTAAGGTGAGTAAACATTTTAAAAAATATATATATATAATAAGTGATAATCTGTTGAAGGTGATTCTTGGATTTAAATTGTGCTTTGCATGTGTGTTTATTAGTGTAGAATTATGTATATATGAATGTATTCATGTGTGCATTTCTGGTTGTATTCATGCTTATCTCTGTTTCCATATTTCAGAGTTTAAATTTAGTTCCAATCCATTCTCTCTTTCTCTGATCTCTATTATGACTTAGTTTTCAAACAAGAAATGTTTGTTTAGTCATAGAATAAAACTTAAAAATGAAGTTAAGTGAAATAATTAGATATTTAATTGGAAAAATGGAAAGACAGTGAAATCTATTTAAATCAGAAAAATCGATGGTTTAAATTTTATGATTTGATTACATAATGAAATTCGTATTAGAAAATGGTGATTTTAGATGAAGGTTTCATGATTTTTAAGTAAGTGAATGTTGGGATATTCCGTGATGAACGGAAGTGAGTTTTTCTCTGTTTTCTGGCGAACTGGAGGTGGAGGCGCGTCGCAAATGAAGTTGGAGGTAGCTTGCAGGTTGGAGATCATCGAAAAAATGGTGAGGAGATTTCTAGATGGTCGGAGCGGCCAGGGGACGATGATGTAGGGTTTTGACGACAGTTTTATCGTCGATGTTCTCGAGGGTCGTACGTTGTCGTTGGATCACCGGAGGTGATCGCATGTGGGGAAACGTCGCGTGGGTCTGTGACGCTGCTGTGGTCAGAGGGACGTGACCTCCGGTGGACGAGATCATCGTCGGTGAGAGGTTTTAGTCGATTGGGTTGGTTCCAGATTTTTGATCGAGACGCTCGATTTGATTCTTAGGTGAGTTCATCGGATCTGGAGGGTTGGGTGGGTCGGCGAGATGAACATTGACTTGCTGAAGGCTTCGGCGAGGATCGGAGGTGATCGGATGGGTGGTGTACGTGCACGCATGCACGTTCGTATCTGGACGTTGTTAAGATTTGGGGAAGAAGTACCTGGCTCGGGCCGATCTCGAAGCATTCCTGTGTTTGTCTCGAAGTCGAGTGTAACACGAGTGGTGCGGAGATTTTGAGTTTTGATCGGGTTCTTGCTCGAGTTTTGGTGAGTATGGCTCGGGTTTAGTTTTGTATGTTCCCAGGTTTTTAAATATGAAAGTATAAAATTTAAAAGCTAATGCAAATTTTAATGTGTATTTAAATAAATGAGTTTTCAAAAGAAGATAATCAAGTTTTAAACTAGTTTCAAAGATTTAATTTTAAAGTTAAATGTTTTCTTTAAAATTACTTTGGTTTAAATAATGATTTAACAAGTTTTATTAAAAAGGCAAAAGAAAATGTTTAGCCAAGTTTTAAAAGTGTATTTAAAAAGAATAAGTTTCCAAGGGATGTTAACCAAACTTTCAAAACAATTTATTAAACAAGATTTTAAATAAGCTTCAAAGATTAAATTTTAAAGTTAAATGTTTTTAAATTGTTTGGTTATATAATTATATACTAAGTTCATTATGTAATTAATTCCCAAATGATTTTCAAAATAAAGTTTAATGATGTGATTAAGTAATTAATTAAGATAAAGAATTTATCTTTAATTAATTAAGGTTGTGATTAATTAAAGATAATTAATTAGTGAAATTAACTAAAGGTTATTCACTTAATTAATAAGGGTTAATTAATTAGTGTTAATAATCAAAGGGTAATTACCTAATGAAGGTAATTAAAGGATAGTTAATGAATGTAATTAATGTAAGGATCATTAACTAGTGATTAAGAGATAATTAATTAGTTTAATTAAATAAGGATAATTACTTAATGAAATTGATTAAGTATAATTACTTAGTGTAATTAATAAAGTGCAACTACTTAGTGTAAGAAATTAATGGTTAATTACTGAATGTAATTAATTAAAGGAAAATTACTTAATGGAAGTAATTAAGGATTAATTACTTAGTGTAACTAATTAAAGGATTGATTAATTAAGGTAATTAATTAAAGGGTTAGTTAATTAATGGATGTGATTAATTAAGAGATAATTAATCAATATAAGTGATTTTAGAATAATTAATTGATGTAATTAATTAAGGATTTAATGTAATTAATTATAGTTAATTAATTTATGAAGTAATTAAAGGTTAATTATTGTCTTTGATTAAGGATAATTAATGTGTGAAATTAATTAAAGGATAATTACTTGAATGTAATTAAAGGATAATTAATCAAGGATGATTAATTAAGATGGAAATTAGAGAATGATAAATTAATTGATTCGTAATTAATTAATGGTTATGTAAGTAGGATTTATAATAATGAAATAATTAATTTAATTTACTTTAAATTAATTAGAAATAAGGTAATTAATTTAATTCATTTTAAATTAATTATAAATAATGTGTTGATTAATCCTTGCTTATGTATGATGGATGATATTGATTTCCTTGAATGGTTTGAAATCTCAGATATGAGATAAGTAATGCTGTGTGATAGGGATGTTTGGTTGAAGTATGATGATAATATGGATTATCTATTTATGATGATATTATGAATTATCTATCTGTGATATTGTGAATTATCTATCTGTGTGTATATGGATAATGAATTGAATTGTTTTAACTTTAAAACAACTTGGCCTTAAAAGATACGGTTTGGATTTCGATGAGACTGGGATCGGGTTTCCAGATTTGGATATCCGAAAACCACATCGATCCAAATTAACGATAGGTCGTGAATCTCAAGTGAAGATGAAGATTCAGAGTGCAAGGTTTATTGTCGTTAACTCTGAAGGTGATTCCAAAATGAGTGTAACGAGATAATGCCTTCGGTTTCGTTCAAACCCGGAACGGACTTGTATGGATTGAATGCTTTCAGAACATCGTCAGGTGGACGATGAGCATTCTAAGAGATGTGTTCTCTAAAGGTAATCGTAGCCTCAAGCCTCATCAACCGGGAATGGCTAAAACAGGGGAGGTGCAGCAAGGTTAGTGGGTAGCACCCAAGTAGGATGAGATTTCCCCTGTCTAGAGTCCCTTTTTATTCGGCTATGTGGGCGGTTTCTAGCTACAACCGCGGGGTTTCTTGTCCGGGAATTATCCAGTAAGGGATAGTTCCGGCCTTGTGTTGCAGGGGACTTAGGGTGGGTCCTCGGTACGGTGATCTAGGCCACGTACTGTGACAGGCGGTACCCCAGTAGCCCTGCCATTGTATGGAATCCAATCTCCAATAAGTGCCATCGGATTTGATTGTATTACCCACATGTTGGCTAGTATGCTAGAATTTAATAGATGTAACAATTTCAGCTATGATTTTATTTACTTCAAAACCCTAGACCTATTATAATATCACTGAATTTCCTATCAAAGTTTTGGTTAGCGTAAGGTAAAAACTTTTCCATGTTTATGTGTGGGAAGTCTTACGTGATACCTTTTGTTTTCAAAGGATTTTCAAAGTTAAGCAACTTTAACATGTTACTCATACCAGACCCATGTCTGACCCGGAGTTTATTTCTGTTTTTCTTAAACTCTTGGGTACTCAAATTTGTACGAGTAGCCAAGGGATTCAGGTTAGCTTTGACGATCTGTGGAGGAGCAATGGAGCAGGAGGCTTCAGCGATTATAGATATATAGTGTTCCGCTGTGTTGGTATCTCTGTGTTGTATTTGAGTTGTATCGAGTTGTATTAACTAGACAGGTGTTTATAACTATCTAGTATGTGATGTATTATCTGTGTAACTCTGATTGATATTATGTAATATTTATGTGATTAATAAAATTTATTCGTTCCGCTGTTGAGATTCTAATGTTGTTTCTTCTTTCTTCTTTATCTTTTCTCTTTTCTATCCCTTTCTTTCTTAAAGATAATGCAACTTTCTGGTGATAGAAAGTTGGGTCGTCACATAATCCACATGTTAAAAGGCCATTAAAGCTACATGCACATTAAAATGGAGGGTTATGCTAATACTAACGATTACTTGGAGGTTACATTTCCTAAGAGAGTGGTTTGGGTAGTTCCCAAAAATTGGATTAGGGTTTTAAACTTGTATAAATACCCTTTATGTTTCATGTAAAACTCCTCTCTTTTACACTCTTCTTTAGGCTCTCTTCTCTTTAGTTTTACCTTAGAAATAAAATGAGAGCTCTCCTTCTTTTCATGGCTACTTAGCCATTTTTTATGTAATTTTCTTTTATTCAAGTTAATACATGTTCTTTTCCTTTCCTTGTTTATTTCCTTTCATGTTAGTAGTGTAGATTTATTTATTTATGCAAGTAGATTAGTTTTTCTTTTCATTTTGCTCTCCTTTTCTTCCTTTTTATTCTATGTTGCAAGCTACATTTGTTGATTTGATAACAAATATGAGAGCCTAATCTCTTCAATTTAGGGGTAATGAAGCTCTATAGTATGTAGATGCAACATTTTGATGTTTATGTTCTCTTTTTGTTCTTCATGGAAAAATAACGTTTATGTAATTTTGTGTTTAGTATTGAGTTTGATAGCTTATGTTATTCAAAACAAATAGGCTATGCTTAATCATATCAATCACAAATTGCCTCTTCATCTATATATGATTATGGAAAAGAAGTGAATGTTGAAATTAAAATTTGATGGCCTATATTTCTAAACAATAGTTAATAGGCCATGCTTAAAATAGATTTTGCTTTCAACTTTGTTGTCATATTTCATGAGAATTAAATGTGTATTAGTGGTGTGTTATAGTTTGATGGTTTATATTGGGCTAATTAATAGCACAAATATACCATACTTATGATAAGCACATCAACTAATCTCACTAATGACCAAAAGAGAGATCATAACTTCATTTTGTTGATTTATGTGATCTAGAGAGTAGAAATTACCTCTAAATTGTCTTAACACTCTCATATTTTTATCAATTTTCTTTTGTTAGTTTTTTTTACATTTTTAGCTAATCACACTTTCGACTTTGGTATAATTTGATTGAATAGGAAATTTAAAATCAACAATTCCCTGCGGATCGACCCATACTCACCACGTACTAACAATTGTACGTCGTGCACTTGCAGTTAATTTTTATTATAAATTTTTCAGCGATTTTCTAAACCGATAGAAAATTTGTCGTTAAACACTTTAGTTGTGAAAAAAATACAATATTATAGTTTGTTTCATAACGAATAATCATAATATTCTCATTGAAATATAACTATGTCTATTTTTCAGTCGACACTGAAAAATAGTCATTATTTCATAAATAATGTCCGGTATGTTTTACGAAAATAATTTTCATAACTTGATTCTATCAATAAGTGTTACATGGCATTCTCCCACTATTTCCACTATCGCTATAATATCATACTGAATTCAAAGGTCCATCATTCATTTAATATAGGTTATTTGTTTCATATACTGCAACTAGTTTACAGCGGAGAGTTTTTTGATCAAATATCTTGAATGCAAAGAAATAAATCTCATAGAAAACAATTTTCTATATGAAAATGCATTTCGGAATAGAAATCATGTTTCTTATTCCAACGTTAAGTATCAGTTATTATTATTACAATTCTCGTTTCCGATGTTTCTTTATGAAGTAGAAGTGACTATTCACTCTCTTCATCCCGACTGTACCTTAAATCACATCTAGTCTTATACAATCATTTTTCTTTCTAAATGGTCAAACCATTAAAAAGAAAACCATTACTACAACATCCTAACGAATTCTTTACAAAAGTGCACTTGATCATCCTTAACATTTAAGGATATCAAATATGTTACACTTTGCGTGAACGAATCAAACTAACATTTTAATGATTGAATTCTTAAGTCTTTCTTCTAGTTTGGGACTAGTGTTACATTTGACACAATACTATCCTTTTGTACACAATCAAATTGAATACTCGATCTCACGATACTGTTTATTGGCTTATTTTGAATGACCTAACTTCATTGAAGTATCATACATTACGAACTGTGACTGTTCCTCATATAACATATATATGCGATAATATATAGATCAAATATCCATAGACGTGTATTGCTTTTAGAGTTTGAAACTCATAGAATGCAATACATGGTCTCGACCAAATAACGCATAAGCAGCCAAATTACGAATGTATTTAGTAGTTGTAAAATCAGGTGCTTGCATGGGTATTGAAACAATAACATGTAAGAAACATTTATTAGCAAGTATATGTTATATTTCTATTTATCAAGCTTCAATTAAAGTCATTTGTATATCTTAATTGGTAAACTTTTTATCAGTCGTGTTAAATACACTAATTTATCAATGTATATTCTTATAACATTACATAGCATATGTTCTTACAATATTAGAAAGGTGAAATGTTATAATTTCATTTTTCTAATAAGGCTCCCACTAGTCTTTTATGTTACACCAAACCTTAGGTCGAAACCTAGAAGTCTTTCGACTTCACCAGTGAGTGTTAGGACTCGTCTGTCTTGGAATTCTGAACTTTGAGTTTGCTTAACAAGTCATAGCTCCACGGATGATAGATAACTCCTTATGAGTGGTATCACACATAACTCTAACCCTTGGTACCTTGTCCTAATTTCACTTCAATCTTGAGTTTTCTCAACAAATCAAAATAAAATTATTCCCTCGTACCTACCATATCGCGATGGCCTAAGTATAGTGTAAGTACCTTGAGTTTTCTCAATAGATACATATAATTATCTTATCTCATCTATTCAATATATTAATAATACTACACATAACATCCCTAGCTTGAGTTTTCTTAACAACTCAGGAGTATACAAGTAATATATATATATATATGGTAGAGAGCAACATTATATTAAAGATTCATAATCTTCAATATATCATATTGAGTGATATCAACTTATGGAATAATGTATTGCTTATGAAATACCTTCGTGATTCAAGTGTTAAACTCATCTGAACTCATGGTATACATACAATACATATGTATTTATGTCTTAAGTCTATTTGGATTGCTTTGATGTTCCATCTTTAGTTTATTTATTATTATTATATAACTTTTATATTTCATATTACTTATATAATAGTCTTATATATAATATTATATTAATTAAATCATATTTAATTAGTTATAATTAATTAACATTTTAATTAATTGTATATGATCTTAATATAACATTTATACTAAATATATACTGTATACTATAACCTTTATAGCACAATACATTATATATATGTGTGTTTATTATTTAATTGATTAACCTTTTAATTAATTTATTTAATTAAATTATTTTAATTAAATTATATTAATTTTAAAATCCATTTCATGTACATATATGTATACTTATGTTATTTTAAACAATATAACCTATATCATAATATATAATACGTGTATACATTTATTTTTTAGTTAACTTATTTAATTAGTTTATTTTATTAATCTTATTAATAGATTTTAAAATTTCTGCATTAATATGTATTATTTTCCAAACAATTTTGAAAAGCTTTTATAATATATGTATATCTTATTTTAAATTTAACTTTTAAATTTAAAATCTTACATTTTTAATTTTCAAACAATTTTGAAAATTTATATTATAACATTTATAATATTTTTCTTATTTTAAATTTTAAATTTTTATTTTTAATTTCAATTTTTTTTTGAAATTAGCCCAAGGTTCAATTCTTTCTACCAAGGATAACATTTTAGGCTTACCTTATCATTTCGTGCCAGGCTGGTAACCAAATAAGGCAGAGTACCTGATTACCTAAAACCAACCTTAGACACTACTTTTCTAGACACCCTACTATATGGATAGGTTTTAATTAGTTAACATAATATAACTACTATAAACCGCATAGGCTATTGGGCTATGATACCATTTTTGAAATTGGGACAGCCCGCAACGGAAGTCATAGATGAATTTCAAAAATAATTCTCTTATTGGATCTATATTTGGGCCTATAAAATCTAGTTCGTTTAGAATATTTCTAAATTTTGTTTATAACAAAATATTTTATTTTATTTAAACGAGTACGTATGCACGCCCAGGTGGGCCTGCATTTAACCACAATGTGCATGCATTTTTATTTGTACCCGTGGAAGTAGATTTGATAGTAGCATCCCCACATTTGAACGCCGCCTAGGCAGAAACTGCTATTTTTTTTGTTCAGACTGCAATAACTTCTTCATACTAACTCGAAATCAGGCAAAACTTCGACCGATGAACTCCTATCTAAATTACAGACAATATGGTACACTCGGATATCTCATCTTGTGAATGCATACTGTAGTTCTCCAAGGGGACTGACAGTTTACTTAGAAAATAACATGGCACAACATCCTCTTATTTGAACTCCGCCTGGTGCAGAAGCCGCTATTTTTTTATTCAGACTGCTATATTTTCTTCATACTAACTCGAAATCCGGCGAGACTTCGACAAATAACTCCCACCTAAATTACGAACAATATGGAACACTCGGATACTTCATCTTATGAACGCACACTGTAGTTCTCCATGGGGACTGACAGTTGTACTTAGAAAATAACAGGCTATCACATCCCCATATTTCAACTCCGCCTAGTGCAGAAGCCGCTATTTTTTTTGTTCAGACTGCAATAACTTCTTCATACTAATTCGGAATTAGGCGATACTTCGACTGATGAACTCCCACCTAAATTACAGACAATACGGTATAGTTGGATACTTCATCTTGTGAACACACACTGTAGTTCTCTATGGTGACTGACAGTTGTACTTAGAAAATAACAGGCTATATCCTCACTTCAACGCTCACTGTAGTTCTCCATAGTGACTAATAGTTGTGCTTAGAAAATAACAGGCTACATCCTCATATTTGAACTTTGCCTAGGAAAAAGCCGCTATTTTTTTTGTTCAGACTCCAATAACTTCTTCATACTAACTCGGAATCAGGCAAAACTTCGACCGATGAACTCCCACCTAAATTACGAACAATATGGTACACTTGGATACTTCATCTTGTGAACGCACACTGTAGTTTTTCATGGGGACTGATAGTTTACTTAGAAAATAACATGCTACCGCATCCCCATATTTGAACTCCGCCTAGTGCACAAGCTGCTATTTTTTTTGTTCGGTCTGCAATAACTTCTTCATACTAATTCGGAACCCGGCGAGACTTCGACCGATTAACTCTCACCTAAATTACGGACAATATGGAACACTCGTATACTTCATCTTATGAACGCACACTGTAGTTCTCCATGGGGACTGACAGTTGTACTTAGATAATAACAGGCTACCACATCCCCATATTTGAACTCTGCCTAGTGCAAAAGCCGCTATTTTTTTGTTCAGACTGCAATAACTTCTTCATACTAATTTGGAATTCGGCGAGACTTCGACTGGTTAACTCCCACCTAAATTACGGACAATATGGAACACTCGGATACTTCATCCTGTGAACGCACACTGTAGTTCTCCATGGGGACTGACAGTTGTACTTAGAAAATAACAGGCTACCACATCCCCGTATTTGACCTCCGCCTAGTGCAGAAGCCACTATTTTTTTTGTTCAGACTGCTATATTTTCTTCATACTAACTCGGAATCCGGCGAGACTTCGACAGATTAACTCCCACCTAAATTACGGACAAAATGGAACACTCGGATACTTCATCTTCTGAACGCACACTGTAGTTCTCCATGGGGACTGAGAGTTGTACTTAGAAAATAATAGGCTACCACATCCCCATATTTGAACTCCGCCTAGTGCAGAAGCCGCTATTTTTTTTGTTCAAACTGCAATAACTTCTTCATACTAATTCAGAATCTGGTGAGACTTCGACCAGTTAACTCCCACCTAAATTACAGACAATATGGACACTCGGATACTTCATCTTCTGAACGCACACTGTAGTTCTCCATGGGCACTGACAGTTGTACTTAGAAAATAACAGGATACCACATCCCCACATTTGGACTCCATCTAGTGTAGAAGCCGCTATTTTTTTGTTCAGACTGCAATATTTTCTTCATAATAACTCGGAATCCGGGGAGACTTCGACCGATTAACTCCCACCTAAATTACGGACAATATGAAACACTCGGATACTTCATTTTGTGAACGCACATTGTAGTTCTCCATGGGGACTGACAGTTGTACTTAGAAAATAACAGGCTATCACATCCCAATATTTGAACACCGCCTAGTGCAGAAGCCGCTATTTTTTTGTTCAGACTGTAATAACTTCTTCATACTAACTTGGAATCTGACAAAACTTCGACCGATGAACTCCCACCTAAATTACGGACAATATGGTACACTCGGATACTTCATCTTATGAACGCACACTGTAGTTCTCCATGGTGACTAACAGTTGTACATAGAAATTAACAGGCTATATTCCCATATTTGAATACTATTTCTCAATGAGATGAGATGTAAAAGGGTATATTTGGAATTTCAAAAAGACACCGAGTAAATCTATTCAATGAATTCTCTTTATTAGTAGTAAAGATTTATAAATTTAATAGTTTTATTAATATATATATATATATGTGTGTGTGTGTGTGTGTGTGTGTGTGTATGTATGTATCATATACATATATGTATGTTTGTGCATGTGTAATATGTCAACCTATGCAAGGTATAGCATGGCCGTTTATAGATGTTGAGATTTACATAGCAACGGACATGTTAGCTCATTGGATATGTAGTGTATACTATCCAAATATATGTATACTTATAAACTATTACTTATATATAAATATTATAAACAAATATATATATATATGTATGTACAAGTTAGGTCTGTTTAAATACTTTTATGTAAATATAAAATTATTTAAATATATATTTATATGTATATATAAAATTTATAAATAAAATATTAATTATATATACACACACAAATATTATTATAATATATCCATTTAAAAATAAATAAGTTATTTAAATATTAAAAATAATATATATATATATATATATTAAACATGAATAATATATGTATCAATTATATATATAATGATAAAATAATATTTTGTTAAAAATAATATATATATATATACACAAAAATATATTTATATTATATATTAATTAACAAAATTATTTTTTAAATTCCAAATCGTCTGTATAGCAAAAAAATTAGTATTATTTTAAAATATATTTTAATTGAATATTCATTTGAAATTACATAAAATATTAATAAAAAAAGTTGAAACATTTTTCCAAATTTTAAATTTCCAGTAAATCATATATGATATTTTAAGATTTGAAATTTTTTCTCATATTTCTTTTCGATGATTTAATTTTTAATTAATTTTTAATTTTCAATCGATTTGAATAATAATTTTAAAAATAACAAAATGATTTTTTTTAATTTATTTTGTAGAAAAGAGCTTATCTAATGTTAAAATAATTTTATAAAATTTTAAAAATAATTTTCATAACATATTTGATTTTATATAATTTATTTATCTAGTATATTGATTTAAATAATAAAACATAATCATAAAAATTATTTTCTTACAGCCAAAGTACTATTTCCATAAAGTTATATATATATATAATTATATGATCAATTTAAACCATAGTGTGATATTGTAATTAAATATAAACCATATATGTATAATTAAGCAATATATATATATATAATTTAATAAAAAATACACACACACACACATACATACATACATATATGTATGTATATACATGTTAAGCGGCTGTACTGATTTGATTTGTATATATAAAAATTGGTTTGTTTTAATTTATATGTACGTCCATCCATATAATCAAACTAACTTGTGACAACATTAATACATATCAGAATCATTACCCAACTAACAATATAATAATAACATATACATTATAAATTATTATTTAAAAAATTATAAACTATAATTTATAAAAATCGTACTTAAGTACCAAAGCCTTGAAGCACACCTTGAAAGGATAAACTCTACCTTTTGAAACCTTTTCCTATTCAGCAGATTGCTATTCCTTAAACCGTTGACCTTTGACTATTAGATAGTGATCGACGATGAGTTGATTTGAGCTTGATATGATGGAGCACCTATGAAATTTTTTGGCCAGCAATGGTTGGAAGAAGAGCAACAAAGATTATTAGCAATTAGGGCCATGGATGCTTAAATAGTGGATAAAAAAGAGAAAATAGTGGATCCGATCTCATACAATTCTTCCTCAATCCAAGCCATCCAAAATCTAGCATCTCTACCCCATTTTGAGCCATCCCATATGTCTGTATTGCAGTCGAAATTATCACCCACCATGATGGACAAAAATCCCATTTAAGCACAAAGAAATAATTATTTAATTAAATCCAATTTAATCGCTTATCGATATCATATATCGATTGATATATTTATAACTAATATAAATATTTAATAATATTTGTTCCTCAAATCATAATCAAAGTTTTATAATTAATATTCCATAAATATTAATTAATTTAATTAATTTATAATATTATAAAGTAATTAAATCGTTTGGTCAAAGAAGAATTTATTGTTTCAGTTGTGTGACTCGTTAGATGTAAATTTGGTCAACGATTAATATCGAACTATTCGAATATAAATGCTCACACATCACTTAGCAGGTGGTTGACATTTTGGACAAATTTATTTCTTACTTGGTTTCGGTAAAATTCAATTTCACTTTTTTAAGCGTTATTCAGTTGTGACTTTTACTTACACCAATTCTCTTCTTCAAAAATTATAATACTTTGGATATGGAATTTGGTAATGGTAAAAATTCCAATATCGTTCATATTCAACTCTATAGTCCAAACACAAAGTCCTTGGTTCAATAATAATAATTATTATAAATTGAAATGCTCTGGCCAAAGACTTTGACTTTGAGTTGACCATGATACTAACCCTATATAATTGAGCAGACAAATCCTCTCTTGAATAGTGCTTCACTTCCAATACTTCCATTCAACCAAACATAGTCACTCGCTGGACACCATGTCATGATTTGATTATAATCAAAGTGGAGCCTTCATATTGAACATCAACAATATTCTCTAGTTGAGAGAACTGTGTAAATCAATCGCATTGATATTTTCTGTTTGACATTAATTATATTAACTAACAAAAAACTATCGAGTGAGTCGTTTTATAGTTATCCAATAACTATTAGTACTTAACCTCTTGGTGCCCACCACAATCATGAATAATACAGTGCCCAACATTTAAAGAGCGTTATGTACTTCAGTCTCGATGCATCTTGAGTTGGAACATTTAGAATGGCAGTGATAAATTACTCACGGTTACAACATTTTGTAACTACTATCACAAAATGTACAATTTATGGATTTACTATTAAATATCCTTTTAATTAAATTAATTAATTAATATACACATTATATCAAGTACATAATAGAAAGAAAAGACCTTTTATTTCGAACAAGATTTGTTACCGTGTTAGATATTTGTAAAAAATTACATAATTGCCCTAGGGAATATCCCTAACTCTATCACTAACATTATGCCCTATAGGGTCGCCTTTTGTCCTTGCACTAACTACATGGATTCACGCCTTTGGCTAGCCTCATACCCTATAGGTCACATAACATCCACGTCTACACTAATCAATCAAAGCCTTTAAAGGAGCAACTCGATACTTAGATCACCTGCTTATGCCACATGTCCGTATGAGTATCCGTAACTGTATCCGTATCCATATCCGTATCCATATTCGTATCCATATCCATATCCTAAGACACCTACATGTGCCACAGGATCTCTCATATTCACTTCACCTTCAGATCACGTTTCCGCATCATAATAACATACATATCCACTTCAAATAGCAACCAATCATAACATATTCACTCAACTTGAAACGTTGCCATTTGCCCGTTAATAGCCTCAGTCGCCTTCAGGAAACAATAGGAACATGATCCAAATGGATAACTATTATTTTATATAAGCCCTTATGGGTCTAGGTTTAACCTGTCTGAATTTATAGTGCATCGATGAACCGGTTAGGGCAAGCGGTGCACCAATGTAAACATTTTCCTAGCAATTACCAAATTGTGAATTTGATCGTTTTCTCATCGTTTCCACCTCCAGCCACCTTCGCTCTGCCTCTGGTGGCCTGAGAACGTCCCTAGTGCCTTGCTTTATGTCTCTAAGTCTAGTTTAACCATTTATGTCATCAAGTTGTTCATATACTCATCATATATCTATAAATGAGTGTAATCTAGTTCTAATTCCCTGTTCATAATGAAATGCCTTCCAAATCCTTATTAAATTGACTTTTAGATGTTTATAACTTTTTATCTACTCTAATATAGCTAGCATATCATAATATATGATCAAAATTAAACTATACAAAGAGGAAAGCACGAATCACTTACTAATTTCATTGTTTTCTGCTTAAACTTCTTCTGGTCTGACCTACTATGCCTCCACGCTTTAGAATTCCATCTCCAAATCGTTACTAGTACATAGCCTCTTCCGATAGCTTCGTGATGTTGTTGGTCTTGTGCGATTCGGTTGAGTTTTGAGAGAGACATTATAGTTTGATTCTTAGTATGTAAGAGGAAGAAGAGAGAAGGAAGAAGGAGTAGTCAGTCCGTTTTTGAAACTGAAATGTAGTCATTTTCAGTTTTTAAATTATATGAGGGAAAATTGTGCGCTTAAATTCAAAATCTTAAGTTTTTGGCGCTTGTTCGACCCGGTCACCCAATATTTCCTTCATATCGACTTCAAATGAGACAAACCAAAATACTGTGCATCTTAGAAAATGAGATGGTAGCAATGGCGTCGGTTTCGTCATCAAATTCCAAGGTCAAAAAATAACCATTTTACCCCTCCTTATTTTTAATTTATTTTATTAACACATTAAATTCATTTATATTCACATAATTATATTATTAATATTTGATTAAAATATTTACCAAATTTTGGGGTATTACATTCCCCCCAAAAGAATTTCATTCCTAAAAATTCCTAAGGAATAAGAAAATGTAATATAACACTCGCTTGTCAAGCATATATCAACCAAGTTAGCAAAATATATCGTCCAATTTAGGCAAACAACATATGGATATAAAAGATATAAATAGTATATAGGTACGAATAATGTCACGTACTTGTATCTTCTATACTTACGATGTAGAAATCCAGCTAATACAATCCTATATGAACGCAATAAATGACATATCAGGCATGATGCATAACGCCATAATATAAGCATACATAAAAATGTTTTATATGAATGCAATTTGAATAATATAAAACCTAACAATCAAATCATCTAAAGCATCCATGTAACGACCCGTAATTTTCGATAATTAAATTTATTAATTAAATAAGTTTTGGAATTTAATGTTGTGAAAAATTAAAAATTTAAGACTTAATAATGAGAGAAATAACTAGAATGTAATGTTAGTAATGTTTATTTAAGGCAATTGATAATTATTTTAACGCAATTTCAATAAATTGAAATAGATGTAAACATAAAAATTGGTTATAGATTGTAAATAAGGAAATAATTTAAATGTTATATTAATTGGTGAGAAAATATGTAATTAATTGTAATTGGATAAATTCAGTGTTGTGTAAGTAGTTATAAAATTTGTTTGTAGATAATAAATCCATAAATGTGATTAAATTAAGTAAAAGGTGATAGTTGTTATATGTTACCTATTTATTTAACCCATTGAATAAAATTTGAAATCAATTACAATTAAATGTAATTAAATATTACGTTAATATGAGTTAAGACGATAACTGTAAAATGTGAATGTAATAAAATGTATAGTAATGTCAATTATATTCATAAGGCAATAATTGATTTAATAATAAGAGTGAAATCAAGATAAATGAGTTTATTGGGATTTTAAATTTAAATTAATGGGTTTATTGCAATTGAAATTAAACATTGCAATTAGTGCAATAATTAACATTGAATTTAACATGGGAAATTGATTTTAAAAAGATTGTTAATTTCTATGTAATTAGAAATGATAAAATTTGTTAATTATAAAAATTAAATTAAAAAGTGATTTAATTAATTTAATAATAATTAATTTAATTAACATGAAAATAGCCATTTTGGCTACTATCTCTGGTTTCGACGAAACCAGTTTCATCAGATCCATAACAGTGAATTATTGTAAGGTTTCAAGTTTCGTAGCGATCAGACTTGTCGTTTGATTGTACGGACTTGAAACGCGTAGAAATCAATTTAATTGAATTCAATTTGAAATAAGCCGATTTTAAAAGCTAACTTCTTCACACGATGGAATTAGGACTTGAAACCTGTTCCATTGAGTTTAAAAATATCGAAAACGTCTATTTTGATATATGGGATGACCCACTTTCGTTTCGGAGGCAGAACGGGCTTTTCGGGTCGTTATTGTCGTTCGTACCAATTCGATACGTGTTAAATTTTCTTATCAGGCTTTGTTTGTATAAATAGATCTTTCTAAACCCTAGCAGCCTTTCTATTCCTTATTACAGTACATACAATTCCATCTGTCTGCATCTCCTTCTCAATGGCAGAAACATATTCCAATTTCAAAACCCTATTCCAATTTCTGATTCAGTTTCAAAATCAAACTCCTCAAAACCCTAACATATTATATACCGATTCGAAGCTCTCGATGAGCGCAAGCTAGATCTGTAGTTTGTTTTTCGATTTGGGTCTTTGTGTGTCCAAAATTAGAGGAATTATTCTCGACAGTTTGTTTGGAAGATGACCAACGGGGTCGAATCGTCGATTCGATGGTACTGGGTTGTGGAGAGTGTCACGCGGAGTTCATCGGTGCATGTCATTCGTCAGATCAACGGCCAGACCGTCGTCGAAAATTTGAATTAGGGTTAATAATGTGGCAGCGGCTGTCTTCCTTTTGGGTGGTCGATCATTGCGAGGGGCGGGGTCTCGGAGGTCTGGAAGGCGGCGTTAGTGCGGCGAAGTCTGGGTGAGCGGCCGTGACCAGTGGTAGAGAGGAAGTCGATGCGATGTGGTGGCTGCAAGTTGAAGTCGCGTATGAGATGGGTTGTGTTAGGGTTGGCTGTTGCAGCGAAGGTGACGTGTAGGGTAAATTCTTTTTATTATTTATTTTGTTTTAATTTAATTTTTAAATGTTCTAATGTTAATAACTTTCACATACGAGGCCGGATTCGCGTGCTGTTAGTTCCGCTGTGATCGTATGGAACTTTTGGACATTATGGAACTGGTTTGGACAATTTCTAAGACTATTCAATTTTGGGCCTTATTTTGGATTTCAAATCGATTTGCAATCAAATGTGAGTGTTTTAACCCACTCACAACTACTAAATTATCTTATGTTAGTTAAATTGAATTTATGATGTGATTAGAATTTGATTTGTTGATGTTTGGTATATTTAAATTGTTATTCCAGTAAAATCTAACGTATATTGAATTTAATCACCATTTAATTTAATATTGGATTTTAACTTGTCTGTTAATATCTGTTATTGATAATCAGCCAATTGTTGTTATTTATTTGTTGATCTGAATGGTGATTGCGATGGATGTTTGATTGTTGATATTGGATGACTGGATGATATATTTTATAACACTGCGAGTTCCCTTAGTTATTGCTAGGAAAATCACTTGATACATACCCAAACGATCTATAGATTAGGAAAAATCGTTATGGGTTGAAATGATAAACCTAAGCGATTTTATGGATTTTATTTTAATTCAGGATTGCGGGTTGAAATGATATACACCCGTAAATTTAAAATATTTGCGGATTGAAATGATATATGTCTGTATCACTTGACCATAGAGTAGAAAATTATATACGGACACCGGATTGGTTAAATTAAATGATTTTAAATCCTTAATTTTTGAATTCAGTTGAATGATATTTTGAAATAAAATTGGATTTATAAAACTGAATTATTTCCGAAAATCCAAGCTTTAAATGTTGAAATTGGAATTGGTTTAAAGGAATTGTTTAAAGAAATTCACTTGAAATTTAAGAGTTGAATTTGAAGTATAAATGAAATTTATCGAAATTAAGTTATTGAAACATTTGAAAATGTAACTTTGAAATCTACTAAATTTGAAATAGTTTGAATTTATTGTTCGAATATGGATTTGAAATCGATTTTGATTAAATGGTTTTAAATGAGAATCTGAATTGAAAGATCAATTTAAGTTTGTTGAGTTGAAAGCTGGATATGGTCCAGATGTGTTGAAATGAAAGAAATAGTTTGATTTGATATTAACTTCAAAATTTAATTATTATAATATAAACCGTTTAAAAATATATTATTTTAAAATTCTGATTTATTTATATTTTCAAATAATTACTATATAACCATTTCAATAATCAAACCATTTTATATTAAACTGATAAAACCATTTTTCTCTATTTTAAACTATTTTAATCTATTTTAAACTATTTAAACTATATTAAACTATTTTAATCTATTTTCAACCATTTAAACTATTTTAAAGTATTTTAATCTATTTGGAACTATTTTAAACTATTTTAACCTAATTTAATCTATTTTAAACTATTAAATCTATCATAAATTATTTTAACTATTTAAACCAATTTTAAACTATTTAAACTATTTATAACTATCTAAACTTTTTTTTATATTTCAGACTGTGTAAAGTTTAAATGTTTATATTTAAATTCTTTATTTAAAAGCGAATATGGTTAAATGATGTTATAACCTAAGTTGGGATTTGAAATGATATCTTCTAGTGAAATGACATACTTTGAGTAAATATGATGATTTTGAAATGAGAGTTTGGTGAATATGGTTTCAAAGTGATATGATTTCGAAAGTGAATATGATTTCGAAAGCGATATGATTTTTGAGAATATGATATTTCAATATCAATTATGAATCGGCTTTGGAAATGTAAAAGAACCATCCGGTGTGAAATAAGCATTTGGTTGTTAAAGATACCGGGATCGGATATTATCATACTCTCTGCCAATACCGAAAACCACTTTAACAACTGTGTACGTGGTGGAGATTCCAGAATGAAGTAGGATGGTTTGGCGAACGATTCTGTATGAGGTATTATCGTAGCCCTGACTCTCGTGAGTCAGCTTGATGTGCCTAAAACAGGAGCCTTGCCGGGCCAAGTGAGGTCGCACCTCCGACCGGACACATTTCTTTGGTACCATATTATGACTTTGTGATTGATTTGGTGGCCACCCCTCGATTTGATTTGGGAGTGTTTTCCGAGGTGGGCGGTAGTAGCTGCTATGCATTACCACCAGTCCAGATCCACAAAACGGTAGTATCCTACCCTGGGCAATGCCTTGCGTGCCTTGTCACATGCCTTATTGCACCTTCTACGAGTTTGGTTTGTACCGTACCTATGGAGTGCCCTCTGATAGCCCTCCAATTTATGGAGGAATTAAGGTACTGTATAGACTATGGGAATATATAATATGTGTTAAGGGGGATATGGGTAACGCCTTAACGCTATTTTAATATTTTACTTTACTGTAAACACTATTATAATAGCATATTGTACTATGTATGTAGATAGTATAACTGATCCTTAGGAGATGGAATCCCGAACATCTCTTAGGTTATTGCACTCACGTTAGACACTGGATAGGAGATGTCAAACCCCGTAAACATCTTTGACGCCGTTACACTCATATTTATTTACTGTTGATTTAACTTCATAAGATCTTTTAGTTCTGACTCGAGTGTTTTGTCTTTTCAATTCGCTCGGGGTCAGTCTGAGCTTTCAGTGTATCAAAGACTGCTTTTCTGGAGGACGAAGACGAAGATTTAGTACTATTATTATTTATTATATTAATTCCACCGCATCATGTTGTTCCACTACATTTTATTTAATCCTGTTGTATGTAACTATGATATGTATTGTAAAAGTGTAATCAAATGTTATTTGTAAAACAGCTTCATGAACAGTTTATTTGATTATTATAGTTTGTCATTCCACTGTGAGATTCTATGTTTTATTTTTCCTTCTTTTCTCTTCTTTTTCTTATTTAACCCATAACAATCCTCCCCTTTGAATGGTTTGAGTTTGACATGTATGGTTTATTGTCGATTTGAACCGTCCAAAAGGTGGGTTGTTGCAGTTGGTATCACAGCTTTGGTTTAGCGATAACCTTAGCTTTGTGGGGTCTAACTCACTAGAAATAGGGTAGTAATACCCTAGAATGAGTCGTTGAGTGTATATATATGAGAGAGCGTATTTGTTAGTGTTATAAAAGGATTTTGTATTGTGTTAATTTGTTCTGTTTAGTATTTATATATTCTGGTCGGTAAATAGGACGCTATGGCATCGATAGGGATTTCTAAACATTTAATAGGGCAGATCGACACAATATTGATTTTGAAATATAGGTAAATGGAATAATATTACCTAGTGATATATTTTGTATATAAAGGAATTTTTATAAATAATATAGTTGGATGTGATATGTTTGTTTGTTATGAGTTGAAATTTTATAAATATTGATTGTAAAACAGAATTTACAAGTAAAGTAAAAATAAATTGGAAATTTGAGAACTTAAGTTCCGGGGTTGAATTTGTTTCAAAAGATTTTGGAATATAATATTAGAAATATTTGGAAGTATTTTTGGATAAAAATATATTCAATGTAATTTGAAATAAATGTTTAAAAGGAATTTTAAAAGGAAATAAGTTCTATACTCCCTTCTCTGTCGTTGGAAAATAATTTCGGTGATGAGTGTACGCATCATCGACGTTCATTTTCGAGTTTCAAAGTGGGAAGACTGCCGTAGTATTTTTACTACATATTTGTTTTAATAAATAAATCTTAATTTCAATTTTTAAATATGATTTGATATATATATATATAAGTTATGAGTATGTATATATATATTTTAAATGATCTGAAAATGGAACCCGGTATTTAGTTCTTAAGTTTCTGTAAATTAGTAGTTTATGTTAATGTAATTGAATGAAACCTTAACTATTTTAATAATTGGAAACTTCTAAAATGTGTAATTAGAAACTAGATGCTAAGTGATTAATGAAATATATAAGAAATTGAAAATCTGTAACTTGTAGATATGAGAATTTAGAAGATGTAACTATTGAACATTTTTGTTAACTAAAATGAATATTGATATAAAAGGAAATCAACAAAAATGAAAATGGTGAATTAGAATTGCAAAGAAACTTACAATTTAAAATATTATGTAAGTAAATGGAGGTAATGAAAAGAGAAAATGGCATTGTATAAATGAATGGGAAATGAAATTTGCAAGTGATGAATGTAAACGATATTTGAAATTATTGTTTGTTTTGGATTATGGGATGTTGGGGAGGTGATACTTTGGATTGTTTAGGATGTATGAATAATCTATTAAGTTTTATCTAGGACTGTTGAGTGTATGGTATACTTAGTAGTTTATTTCTCATTCTATATGATTAAAAGTATCTAAACCCAACAAACCATTTGTTTTGGTTGCTATGGATGGATGGTTGATTACTTTGATTACATGTGATGATGTATGTTTGTTTGAAAGTGAATATTGTTATGGTGTGTTGATTTGTTTTGTTATTAATTTAAACAACTTAAATATTTATCTTTTTTTACATAATTATTAACTTCTTTGGATTTTATAAGTGAAATACAGGTTTATGGAAGCAATAGCTACTGCTTTTGGTTTAATAAATAAGCGTTGTTTGCCCGACAAATAGGTACGTTTTTGGATTACGGTTTTATAGCGATATTATATTATTTTCTCGTGGTTTGGGATATATTATTTTGAAATATGTGATATATATTGTAATTATTGATATCATTATTTCTCCCAGACCTCTCCGTACAAAGGAGACTCTATCGAAATTTTCCTTGAATTTTGGACTTAGAAAATTTTTGTGATAATGTTTTTCAAACTTTTATTGAACTTGAACTAGAAAGGATTTAATCGTTATAAATTGATGCATTTTTATTTAATTTATTTAGTTATGTAAATTAATTGTTATAAATTGAATACTTTGAATAAAATATATTAATTCCCTAATTCCTTCTTTCCCATTTTGAGGACGAAAAGTTTTGAGTGGGGGAGAGTGTAACGACCCGTAATTTTCAATAATTAAATAAGTTTTGGAATTTAATGTTGTGAAAAATAAAAATTTAAGACTTAATAATGAGAGAAATAACTAGAATGTAATGTTAGTAATGTTAATTTAAGGCAATTTATAATTATTTTAACGCGATTTCAATAAATTGAAATAATTGTAAACATAAAAATAGGTTATAGAATGTAAATAAGGAAATAATTTAAATGTTATATTAATTGGTGAGAAAATATATAATTAATTGTAATTGGATAAAATCAGTGTTGTGTAAGTAGTTATAACATTTGTATGTAGATAATAAACCCATAAATGTGATTAAATTAAGTAAAAGGTGACAATTGTTATATGTTACTTATTTATTGAACCTGTTGAATTAGATTTGAAATCAATTGCAATTAAATGTAATTAAATATTACATTAATAAGAGTTAAGACGATAACTGTAAAATGTGAATGTAATAAAATGTATAGTAATGTCAATTATATTCATAAGGCAATAATTGATTTAATAATAAGAGTGAAATCAAGATAAATGAATTTATTGGGATTTTAAATTTAAATTAATAGGTTTATTGCAATTGAAATTAAACACTGCAATTAGTGCAATAATTAACATTGAATTTGACATGGGAAATTGGTTTTTAAAAGATTGTTAATTTCTATGTAATTAGAAACGATAAAATTTGTTAATTATAAAAATTGAATGAAAAAGTGATTTAATTAATTTAATAATAATTTATTTAATTAACGTGAAAATAGCATTTTGGCCACTGTATCGGATTTCGATGAAACGAGTTTCATCGGATCCGTAACAGTGAATTATTGTAAGGTTTCAAGTTTCGTAGTGATTAGACTTGTCGTTTGATCGTACGGACTTGAAATGCGTAGAAATCAATTTATTTGAATTCAATTTGAAATAAGAAGATTTTAAAAGCTAACATCTTCATATGATTGAATTAGGACTTGAAACATGTTCCATTGAGTTTAATAATATCGAAAACATCTATTTTGATATATGGGATGACCCACTTTTGTTTCGGAGGTAGAACGGGCTTTTCAGGTCGTTATTGTCGTTCGTACGAACTCGATACGTGTTCAATTTTCTTATCGGGCTTTGTTCGTATAAATAGATTTTTCTAAACTCTAGCAGCCTTTCTATTCCTTATTATAGTACATACAATTCCATCTGTCCGCTTCTCCTTCTCAATGGCAGAAACATATTCCAATTTCAAAACCCTATTCCAATTTCAAATTCAGTTTCAAAATCAAACTCCTCAAAACCCTAACATATTATATACCAATTCGAAGCTCTCGACGAGCGCAAGCTAGATCTGCAGTTTGTTTTCAATTTGGGTCTCTGTGTGTCCAAAATTAGAGGAATTATTCTCGGCAGTTCGTTTGGAAGATGAGCAACGGGGTTGGATCGTCGATTCGATGGTACTGGGTTGTGGAGAGTGTCACGCGGAGTTCATCGGTGCATGTCATTCGTCAGATCAGCGACAGATCATCGTCAAAAATTTGAATTAGGGTTAATACCGTGGCGGCGACTGTAACGACCCGCAGATTTTACGATTGAATATTTAAATATTTTATTTAAATGTTGAATCGTTAATCGGATTAAAGTCCGAAAAGCTACTTTTTGCAAACAGTCGAATTGGGACTCGAGACCCCTTCCATTGAGTCCAAAATGGTATTTGCGACTTTTTTGAGTATAAACATTGATATGTTGGAGTTAGTGGAATTTTGCTACTTTTCCACTTAGGGCTTTGGTTTGTGTTTCAGCTCACTTAACCCAAGTCTCACCCCATCTCCTCTTCATTACTTCATAATTTCCTAATACATTCAAGCTTCATCAAAAATGGGGGAGGAGAAAAGGAAATAGAAATTCCAAGCCATAGCTTCTTTGCAAATTCAAGCCTCTAACTCCAACATCAAAGAGAAGCTTAGGTAAGCATCTCCTTCTTCTTCTCCAACTCATTCTCCTTCCAATTTCAGAAATTCCTAAAACCTAACTTTGGGAATGTTCTTCTTTTAAAGCTTGGATTCAAGCTTCTTGAGTTGAGATTGAGGAGGAATTGGTCTATCCTTTGTTTCAAAGCTTCTCTCTTGTGTTTTCGTGTATAAAGGTGAGATTTTTATCTCACATCTTAGTCTATGATTATCTTTGAGTGTTAGGCATGAATTCCTAACTCTTATTCATGTGCATTTGCTTTGATTCGAATTGGTTTTGTGAATATTTCAATTTTTGGTGTTTTGAAGTTAAATCCTTAAAAATCATTGCTATGGTGTTTGATCATGTTTTTTTGTGTGCATCGAAGAGCCTATAGGGCTGGGTTGTCTATTGGCAGAAATCCTTAGCGCCCGTTGCTCGCCTGATTGCAATTTGGAAGAGTTTGATCTTCATATAAACAGGCTGGGAAGTGCTGGAACCAGGGTCCGGTCGACCAAAACTCTGGCCCGGTCGACCGACCTGCTACCAAAACACTTCCTAGGCTCTGGTCCGGTCGACCGACCAGCATCCCGCGGATTTTCCGAGTCTGAGTTCGGTCGACCGAACTCAGTGGGCCGGTCGACCGACCTGCTCCTATTTTGCCTATTATGTCTATTTTTTCCTGTTTTGCTTGATTTCCAAATTTTATCGATTCGTGTTGATTCCCATTTGTTGTTATCATCTATTATTGACGTTGATGACCTCTTTTTCGGGACTTTTGAGAATATCTATTTGGATGGATTCGGTATCGATTTCTTTGGATTTGATTCACGTCTTCGAACGTGGATTTTGGTGATTGATTGTTTCTACAATCATTTCTGTGATTTTTCACTTTAAAATATAAAGGTTTTCTATACTAGTAGTAAATATTCAAACTCTTTTACAAAGATGATTTCGACTCTATTTTAAATATAAAAGCTTGTTTTCAAAACCGTTTTCTAATCTATTAGTATACACAAACCTTTACCTCATTCGTATGAGAAAATATAATTAAACGGCTTAGCAAAACAAGTGGTATGAAACGCTTGCGTTTACTTCGTCGGTTAATTTTTGGACTTGTTTGATTGAAAATCTTGTGACAATTTTCGAGTGGAAATCTACAATTTGTTCGTAAATATTTAAGTTAAGCTAGTGGTTATGGGACATGAAGCTAAACTCATATATTTACTGGCTTAGTGTAATTCACACTTTTTATTGATCGATGATGTTCATTTTGTGCTTTAGACTAGCGATGTGCGATGTCTATTTGTCTGCGAGGGAGACTAAACCCCGTTTCTGTGGAACTTCGGTTCAATTTGGCGGGGTAGCGACCCGTGGTCTTCGGACCGTTTGTGGAGTTTCGGCTCAATTTTTATGGTTAGCGACCATGGAATAGCGTTCCATTTGTGATACACGTGTTGGTGAGTTTTCATGCTCCCGTTTGTGATAGGCCTCCCCCGTTTGTGATTTTTGGATTTCTATTTGATGATTTCTAGAATTTGTGTTTCGCCTCTTTATGTGATTGGCAATTAGATGTTTGTCAATATTGGTGGTTTGGTGAATAAAATAAAGAATATGACATTCTTTTTGATGCTTTGAGATTTCTTGAGATATTGTATGGTTTTGTTGTTGTTTAAAACATACTTGTCACAGCTTAACATTATTGTTATCATACGTTTTTGTTATATCTCTACCCTTATCTCATTCCTTTATCTGATATTTATAGCTAGACTGATCCGTTTATTATTTTCTTATTAAATAATACTCGGGTCAGACCGAGATGTTACAGGTGCTTCTGCTTGACTCCTTATCTGGGATCATCTTCTGACTTTTGCCTAACTACATTACACTTGTAGTTTTTGTTGTTATACATTTGAGCTATAGACTCCTTGATGTATACTTATTCTTTTGTCTTGCACTTATAACTATTCTTTTGTGATATTGTGGATCTTATTTGACCACTACTCTGGTGTACACTTTTATGTGTTATATTCATATCTGTTTCCGCCTTTGAGATTTGAACATCTATTACTGATTTATGTTATGTTTATTTCTATATTTGTTCCCAAAGCCCACTTAGCCGCTGTGTGGTAGCTTTGAGTTTGCATCAGTATGTCGGATTTCCTCTTGAAACGAAATGCATGTTATGCTATCTGACATATCGGTACTCGCACAAGGCAATTGCATAGATGGTCGCTCCTCAACAGCCTTATTCTTCGCGCTAGTCGACAGCATTACCCAGTAGTGTTCTTGGCTAGCGTGGGTATAGAGGTGGTGCGTCACAGCTTGGTATCAGAGCCTAACTTCGGAACAGTGTAGAATAATCTAGCAAGGATCATTGTCCTAAGTATTTCTTAGGAATCGTGCCATAGGATTTAATTCAAGTCATTGAACTCGTTCTATCCTATTTCTTTTTATGATACCTTGTTTTATCAATCAAGTTTGTTTGATATTCATTCTGAGATTAATCTTTTTCTCTTTTCTTTCTTTCTTGAAGAAAAGAAATGGTTAGACCTGGCCGTCCCAGCGCCGGTCAATCTAGTGCTACTCCCCAGGATGGAGTTTTTATGTCTTCCCAGCAGCTTCTTGATTTTGTAAGTAATGCTCAAGCTGTCGGACCTATTGCAGAGCCCACCCATCCTAAGTCTGGATTTGCACGCTTGTGCAACGATTATACCAACTTGGGTGGAAAGCCATTCAAAGGTTCTGAAACCATTATTGAAGTCCAGGCTTGGCTAAGAACATGCGACCGCATCTTTTCTCGCATGAATCTTATTGATCTTCACCGAGTTCATGTGGCCTCTAGTATGCTCCAAGAAAGAGCATTGGACTGGTACGAGCTTCTAATCTCCGAAATTATTGAAGTGGACCTTACTTGGGAGCAATTCCGGGAAAGGTTCGAATTAAAGTTTGTGCCAGAAGCTGAGAAGGTGACTTTGGCCCGTCCTTTCATAGACCTTGTTCAAGGTGAATCCTCCGTGGCAGATTACGTCGCTTCTTTCGAGTCACTTTATAAATATGGGGTTGAGTACATCAACACCCCATTGAAGAAGAACCAAAGATTTGTCTATGGCTTGAACAAAAATCTCAAGAAGCCATTACTTCTAAAATTAGAAGTTTCTTTTGATCAGCTTGTTGATATTGCTCTTCGCCTCGTAGAGGCTGATAAAGATAGCGATTCTGAGGCCAAGCAAAACATCAACAAGAAGAGACCTTTCAAATTCAAGCCTAACTCCAACAATAAGGGAAAGCAAGCAACACCGGTAGCAAATATTCCTAACACTCGTCGTGGAGAATGTTACAATTGTGGTTCTAAGGACCATTATGCAAACAAGTGCCCGAAGCCTCTTTTCTGCCGCTATTGCAAGAGTTCGGGCCATACTTTATCTTTGTGTCCCAAACTTCAAGGCAAGAAGGAGGGTAAGCTAAATGTTGTCCAAGCTCCTACTAACACTTCTCGTGGTCAAGGTATTTCTCATCCTATCCTTGATGGCATAATTATATTTCGTGATCTTCCTATTAGATTTCTTTTTGATACGGGTGCATCTCACTCTTTTATATCAAAAGAACTTGTCGATGCTTTGTCTTTAAATGTTATTGGCTTGATGACCTCTTTGAGAATTGCGAATCCGATTGGTGGATCCGCAACACTCAGTTTATTATGTAAAGATGTCGAAATTATTTTGTGTGGTTACTCTTTCCATGCCGATTTGCATGTTATGCGTTATTTAGGTTTCAGAATGATTTTGGGGATGGATTGGCTCAACCATTATGAAGCCCATATTCTATGTCCTGAACGGACTATATACCTTCGGCATTCTCAATCTGTTAAGCAGATTTCTCTTGTTCTGAAAGATCCAGATTCCAATTCGAAAGCATCTCTGTATTCTCTAAATCCTCGTGATGACGATAATGATGATGAGGAAGATGTTATTTCTTTCATTCACATTGTTCGTGAATTCCCTGACATATTTGAGCCCGTTCTAGGATTACCACCTAAGCGAGCTATTGAGTTCAGAATTAATCTCATTCCTAGAGCTCTACCTATCACTCGTCCTCCTTATCGTATGTCCAATAAAGAAAATGAGGGGATGCACAAACAATTATCCGAATTGGAAGCGAAGCAATTTATTCAATCTAGTTCCTCCCCATGGGGAGCTTCAGCTATTTTTGTGAAAAAGTCTGATGGTACACTTAAGCTTTGCGTTGACTACCGCAAGCTTAACGATCTCACCATCAAGAATAAATATCCCCTACCTCGGATTGATGATTTATTCGATCAACTTAGTGGTGCTAAGGTCTTTTTGCAGTTAGACTTAGCAATTGGTTTTCATCAGCTTCATATTGCAGAGGATAGCATTCCTTTGACATTGTTCCGTACACGTTATGGATCTTATGAATGGCTTGTTATGCCATTTGGTTTGACGAACGCTCCAGCTTATTTCGTCGACCTTATGAATCGAGTTTTCAAAGACTTCCTCGATCGATTTGTCCTTATCTTTATAGATGACATTCTTATTTATTCTAAAACCGAGGAGGAGCATGAAAATCATCTTCGTATTGTATTGGAAACTCTTAGGAGCAACCAATTGAAAGCGAAATTTTCTAAATGCCACTTTTGGCAATCTCGTGTGAAATTTTTGGGACATATCATTTCTGAATCCGGGATTTCCGTGGATCCTTCAAAGATTGAAGCGATTCAAAATTGGAAGAGACGAGAGAGTGTGACAGAAATTCATAGCTTCCTTGGATTGGCGGGCTATTACCGTCGGTTCATAAAAGACTATTCTAAGATTTCCGTACCTCTTACTAGTTTTACAAAGAAGGGAATTAAATACATTTGGTCAGACAAATGTGAAGCTTCATTTCAAAAATTAAAAGAACTCCTTTCCGATGCTCCTATTCTTGTGATTTCCGAAGGAAACCAAGATTTTGTTGTGTATACCGATGTTAGTCGCGTTGGTTTGGGTGTCGTTCTTATGCAAAGAGAACGTGTTATTGCTTATGCTTCTAGGCAATTGAAGCTAGCCGAGACTAGATATGCCACTCATGATTTAGAGCTTGCGGCTATTGTTTTCGCTCTTCGAATTTGGCGTCATTATCTTTTGGGAGAAAAATTTATTCTTTACATCGATCATAAATCTTTAAAGTATTTATTTTCTCAAAAGGAACTTAATTGGCGTCAACAACGTTGGCTCGAGTTCCTGGCATCTTATGATCTTGATATTCTTTACACTCTCGGAAAGGGAAATCGTGTTGCTGACGCCCTTAGCCGAAAGCAACAAGCGGTTGTTTCTATGATGATATCCGAATGGAACGATCTCGAGACTTTGTCTACTTGTGAGATTCGAGATCGTGTATTCGATTTATGTTCATCTCTTGTTTTATGTAGCCTTGAGGCTCATCCATCTCTTTTGGACCGCATTCTTGAAGTTCAAAAACTAGATCCCGAATTGGCTCTTCTTGGCCAAAATTTTAGGGATAAAATTGATATTGAAGGTATGAAAGACTTTGATATTGATTCTCGTGGCGGTATTCGAAAATTTGGTAGACTTGTCGTGCCAAATATTGGTGATCTTCGCAAGGACATATTAGAAGATTCACATCGTTCTAAATTTACCATTCATCCCGGTAGTAGTAAAATGTACGCGGATATGAAGCGACTTTACTATTGAGAGGGAATGAAATTTGATATTGCTAACTTCGTTAAGCATTGCATGACTTGCCAACTCATTAAGGCCGAGCATCGAAAGCCCGTTGGGTTATTGCAACCTTTAGACATCCCAATGTGGAAGTGGGATCATATTTCCATGGATTTTATTGACGGCCTTTCCCGTTCTCGTTCGGGTCATGATAGCTTGTTGGTGATAGTTGATAGACTTACTAAATCCGTCCATTTTATTCCCGTTCGGTCTAATCGGACCGTTCCTCTTTTGGCCAAACTCTTTATTAAAGAAATTGTTAAATTGCATGGAGTCCCTACTTCTATTGTTAGTGATCGTGATCTATTGTTTACTAGTGGATTTTGGAAGAGTCTTCAAAAAGCTTTGGGAACGAAGCTTAATTTTAGCACCGCTTATCATCTGCAGTCCGATGGACAAACCGACCGTGTGAATCAAACTCTTGAAGATCTTCTTCGTGTTTGTGTTCTTGACTTTGGTGGAAGTTGGGAAGATCACATCTCTCTTGTTGAATTTTCCTATAATAATAGCTTCCAATCTAGTATTGGTATGGCACCTTTCGAGGCACTTTATGGAAGGCCATGCCGATCTCCTTCTTGTTGGCTTGAGGCCGGTGAGAAGCTGGTTTTAGGTCTAGATTTTATTCGTGATGCCACAGAAAAGATCGATCTTATTCGTCATAGGATGAAAGAAGCTCAAAGTCGACAAAAATCCTATGCCGATAACCGAAGAAGAAAATTAGAATTTTTTGTGGGAGATTTTGTGTTTATTCGTGTTTCACCTATGAAGGGTGTTGTGCATTTCAGTCGATCGGGAAAATTATCACCTCGATATATTGGCCCATTTCCCATCACCGAACGCATTGGTTCCGTGGCTTATCGCCTTTCGTTACCGGCTCAATTTTCTGCTATTCATGATGTGTTTCACGTTTCTCAATTACGGAAATACCTTTGAGATTCTGATTCTATTCTCGAGCCCGGTGTTGTTGAAGAAATTGAAGTTTCGCCTAATTTGACTTATGAGCAACAACCTATCTATATCATTGCTTCGGAGATTAAACGCCTTCGAAATAAAGATGTCCCGCTTGTGAAAGTTCAATGGTCCTTAAATCCTAAGGATTGCTCTTGGGAATCTAGAGAATTTATCGAGCGAACACATCCGGACTTACTCTCTTGAGCTCTTTGAGGTGAACTTCTTATTTCAAATTTCTTCTTTTGTGTTGATGTGCTTTTTGGTTGTTACTTTTTGTTCAAATATTTCTTATGATTGCGAGGACGCAATTTCTTTAAGAAGGGGAGTCTATAACGACCCGCAGATTTTACGATTGAATATTTAAATATTTTATTTAAATGTTGAATCGTTAATCGGATTAAAGTCCGAAAAGCTACATTTTGAAAAAAGTCGAATTGGGACTCGAGACCCCTTCCATTGAGTCCAAAATGGCATTTGCGACTTTTTTGAGTATAAACATTGATATGTTGGAGTTAGTGGAATTTTGCTACTTTTCCACTTAGGGCTTTGGTTTGTGTTTCAGCTCATTTAACCCAAGTCTCACCCCATCTCCTCTTCATTACTTCATAATTTCCTAATACATTCAAGCTTCATCAAAAATGGGGGAGGAGAAAAGGAAATAGAAATTCCAAGCCCTAGCTTCTTTGCAAATTCAAGCCTCTAACTCCAACATCAAAGAGAAGCTTAGGTAAGCATCTCCTTCTTCTTCTCCAACTCATTCTCCTTCCAATTTCAGAAATTCCTAAAACCCAACTTTGGGAATGTTCTTCTTTTAAAGCTTGGATTCAAGCTTCTTGAGTTGAGATTGAGGAGGAATTGGTCTATCCTTTGTTTCAAAGCTTCTCTCTTGTGTTCTCGTGTATAAAGGTGAGATTTTTACCTCACATCTTAGTCTATGATTATCATTGAGTGTTAGGCATGAATTCCTAACTCTTATTCATGTGCATTTGCTTTGATTCGGATTGGTTTTGTGAATATTTCAATTTTTGGTGTTTTGAAGTTAAATCCTTAAAAATCATTGCTATGGTGTTTGATCATATTTTTTTGTGTGCATCGAAGAGCCTATAGGGCTGGGTTGTCTATTGGCAGAAATCCTTAGCGCCCGTTGCTCGCCCATTGCTCGCCCGATTGCAATTTGGAAGAGTTTGATCTTCATATAGACAGGCTGGGAAGTGCTGGAAATAGGGTCCGGTCGACCGAAACTCTGGCCCGGTCGACCGACCTGCTACCAAAACACTTCCCAGGCTCTGGTCCAGTCGACCGACCTACTGGTCCGGTCGACCGACCAGCATCCCGCGGATTTTCCGAGTCTGAGTTCGGTCGACCGAACTTAGTGGGCCGGTCGACCGACCTGCTCCTATTTTGCCTATTATGTCTATTTTTGCCTGTTTTGCTTGATTTCCAAATTTTATCGATTCGTGTTGATTCCCATTTGTTGTTATCATCTATTATTGACGTTGATGGCCTCTTTTTCAGGACTTTTGAGAATATCTATTTGGATGGATTTGGTATCGATTTCTTTGGATTTGATTCACGTCTTCGAACATGGATTTTGGTGATTGATTGTTTCTACAATCATTTCTGTGATTTGTCACTTTAAAATATAAATGTTTTCTATACTAGTAGTAAATATTCAAACTCTTTTACAAAGATGATTTCGACTCTATTTTAAATATAAAAGCTTGTTTTCAAAACCGTTTTCTAATCTATTAGTATACACAAACCTTTACCTCATTCATATGAGAAAATATAATTAAACGGCTTAGCAAAACAAGTGGTATGAAACACGTTTACTTCGTCGGTTAATTTTTGGACTTGTTCGATTGAAAATCTTGTGACAATTTTCGAGTGGAAATCTACAATTTGTTCGTAAATATTTAAGTTAAGCTAGTGGTTATGGGACATGAAGCTAAACTCATATATTTACTAGCTTAGTGTAATTCACACTTTTTATTGATCGATGATGATCATTTTGTGATTTAGACTAGCGATGTGCGATGTCTATTTGTCCATGAGGGAGACTAAACCCCGTTTCTGTGGAACTTCGGTTCAATTTGGTGGGGTAGCGACCCGTGGTCTTCGGACCATTTGTGGAGTTTCGGCTCAATTTTTATGGTTAGCGACCATGGAACAGCATTCCATTTGTGATACATGTGTTGGTGATTTTTCATGCTCCCGTTTGTGATAGGCTCCCCCTTTTGTGATTTTTGGATTTCTATTTGATGATTTCTAGAATTTGTGTTTCGCCTCTTTATGTGATTGGCAATTAGATGTTTTTCAATATTGGTGGTTTGGTGAATAAAATAAAGAATACGACATTCTTTTTGATGCTTTGAGATTTCTTGAGATATTGTATGGTTTTGTTGTTGTTTAAAACATACTTGTCACAGCTTAACATTATTGTTATCATACGTTTTTGTTATATCTCTACCCTTATCTCATTCCTTTATCTGATATTTATAGCTAGACTGATCCGTTTATTATTTTATTATTAAATAATACTCGGGTCAGACCGAGATGTTACAGGTGCTTCTGCTTGACTCCTTATCTGGGATCATCTTCTGACTTTTGCCTAACTACATTACACTTGTAGTTTTTGTTGTTATACATTTGAGCTATAGACTCCTTGATGTATACTTATTCTTTTGTCTTGCACTTGTAACTATTCTTTTGTGATATTGTGGATCTTATTTGACCACTACTCTGGTGTATACATTTATGTGTTATATTCATATCTGTTTCCGCCTTTGAGATATGAACATCTGTGACTGATTTATGTTATGTTTATTTCTATATTTGTTTCCGAAGCCCACTTAGCCGCTGTGTGGTAGCTTTGAGCTTGCATCGGTATGTCGGATTTCCTCTTGAAACGAAATGCATGTTATACTATCTGACATATCGGTACTCGCACAAGGCAATTGCATAGATGGTCGCTCCTCAACTGCCTTATTCTTCGCGCTAGTCGACAGCATTACCCAGTAGTGTTCTTGGCTAGCGTAGGTATAGAGGTGGGGCGTCACAGCGACTATCTTCATTTTGGGTGGTCGATTATCACGAGAGGCGAGGTCTCGGAGGTCTGGAAGGCGGCGCTAGTGCGACGAAGTCTGGGTGAGTGGCCACGATGGCCAGCGGAAAAGAGGAAGTCGATGCGATGTGGCGGCTGCAAGTTGAAGTTGCGTATGAGATGGGTTGTGTTAGGGTTGGCTGTTGTAGTGAAGATAACGTGTAGGGTAAATTCTTTTTATTATTTTATTTTGTTTTAATTTAATTTTTAATGTTCTAATGTCAATAGCATTCACATACGAGATCGGATTCACGCGCGGTTTATTCCGCTGCGATCGTATCGAAATTTCGGACATGATGGATGTAACGACCCGGTATTTTCAACCATTTATATCCGCACATGCCGGACTTGAATTGCACAAAATATCAGATTGTTAATTTATATTTGGCAAAACTCAGCATATACAGTAAATAAATCAATCACAGAATCACAGACACAAAGTAATATAATAATAATGCAGCGGAATAGATAAATAGTAGTTCATGAAGCTACTATATAAACAGCAGAGTTTGAAATAAAACACAACAAATTATCTCAAATGAAGTGAAGTTTCCAATACAAACAGATGGCCTCTCTGAACAAATCAACTGGAAAGCTGAAAGCTGAATCGATAGTTGGATCTCCAAACGAAGCTCCAAACTCCAAAGGTGAGTCTTAAATGTTGTATCACTCAGTCTGACCCGAGCGTAAAGCAAAACACAAAACACTCGAGTCAGGATTAACAATCTTATATCAATAAATCCAACTCAAGTGAAATATCAATTGAAATACAAGTAACTTAAAGGATGTTTGGGATAAACATACTTTATATAATAAAATAGTTTCCTCAAATTTCATAAATCGATTCAATCAACTCAAATTCCAAAATTCCAATTTTATTCAATCTCAATTCATCAATTTCAATTCAATTCCATTCTTAATAAACCATTTTAAATTTTATCGATTTCAAATACAGATTTGAACCACAAATAAACCATTTCAATTTCAATATATTTCAAAACTTTAAATATTCCAAAACTTCAAAACTACATTTGATAATTTCATATATATCTTAGTTTAACATCATTATTATTTGGTTTTGAAATATCCACTTAATAAATCCAATATCATTTAAATAAATCTCAAATTTTAAATAATCTAAATATTTCCTTCAATTTATTTAAGCTTGAAATATTCATTAATCACTTTAAACCGAAATCAATATTTATTAAACCTTATATTTCTTTCTAAATCCATAGAAATCATTTTCAAAATATTTATATATAGACCAACGGTGTTTGTATATAATTTTCTATCCTATGGTCAAGTGATACGGATATTTATCATTTCAATCCATAATTTAATTTATATACGGGTATATATCATTTCAACCCGCAATCCCAAATTCAATGCAATGAAAATCGCTTGGGTTTATCATTTCAACCCATAACGACTTTCTCCTATTCTACAGATCGTTCGGGTATGTATCATTTCAACCCATAGGGAATTCTATACTAACAGGAAACTTGCAGAGTGATAACAAATATGGTGATAATAATAACAGGCATATATTATCAATAACAATATAATATAAACAACAGGATATGGTGTCATATCCTATAGGTGAACAATTATATATAAATGCATATCATATATAACAATTTAAATAATTAATAGTTTAATGTAGCAGTATATTTCAATTGTCATTTCAATTGAAATCAAATTTAATAAATATAAGAACGTTAATCGTGAGTAATTGCTTACCTTTCGGGGCTAGTGATGAACGAAAAATGAGATGGGTTACGAATCCAAACACAAGTCCCAAAACAAAGCTAGATTGGCATGAATTTGACAAACAAGGCTGATAAATAGAAATTTACGAAATGAAATCAGAACTGGATTGATGAAGATAAATGGTATACGTGAACTTATATATATATATATATAGCTATATATATATAACGTCATATCCTAAATCCAAACATATATTAAATTAAATATATATATGGTTTTCAAAAATCATAGCTTTAAATTAAAACACATGTATAAAATCAAACACATATACATTATTATTATATTAAAGAAAATAAATCAATGTTTTAACTTAAGACAAATGAATTATACATAAAATCCTTATCCTTAAAATACATACAACAAAATATACATATTAAACCCAATATCGTCATACCATATAACCAAATCGATATTTCCCAAACAAGAACTATTTCTTATCAAAATATAAAGGCGACGCAAAATAAGTATATATATAAACTAACGAACAGTAAACTAACTGAAAACGGGATTTCATTTACAATGAACAAGTATATGCAAACTAACAGTAAAACTGCAGATTTCATTCTATAACCAACTATATAAAATTATACTATAACCGAAATAAGCGCAAATCATATTTGTAAACAAATATATATTCATAAAGGCTGATAATAAATTTTGTACAAACTTACATAAACCTTTTTAATTAAACCAATCTTAAATTCTATATATATAAATGCTCACCTCATCATTCAAATACATTATAATAAAATACGGATGCACCTTATATTATATGCTTTTAGAAATATAGGTATAGTGATATATATTGTTCTTTGGTCAGCAGAATATAAAGGCTCGCATATATATACTTACTTTATATAATGTTTTAGACTTGTATACAGCACACGCATATACTATATGCCTTCAATATATATTTTATTTTAAACCCATACCCTTTTTTATATATATACAGTATTTGTATGCAAATCATTATATAGGAATTGTATATATAATAAAGTATAAGACAAAGAATCAAAGTAGCTTCTAGGTTTGGAATATATATACTGTCAAAACATACTAATGTATATAAGCTAACAGACTCTAAAGTATGACATGTATATAACATTTATAAACTAATATATATTAACACAGTACATGTTTTAAATCTATAAGCATATATATACACGGCAAGAAGATCAATATATAACAAACAGGTAGATCAATACCTCAACCAAAAGATGCTCGGGGTTTTGGGTAGTGGTTGAACTCGGGTTGAGGAGGAGGCATGTGGTCACGGCCGAGCAGTGGGAAGTTGGCTTCGGCCTGATGGCTGGGCGAGTGTGCTTGGCGATATGCCTGAGAGGAGGGAAGTTAGGGGAAAGTGAAGTGATGACGTGGTGGTTAGGGCTAGAGGGAAGAGGCGGTGTTGCTCGCGAGAGAGAAAGGGGTTTGAACGGTGCAGAGGCTCTTTGATGTTGGAGAGGGAAGGCCGTGAAACAGAAACAAGAAAAGGTAAAGGAAGAAGAAAGAATGGCTACAGGGGAAATTATAAGCAAAAAATACAATATGTTAAGATCAGGGGAGGGAAGAGAAATAGGCAGAGAAACGTAAGAAATAAATAAATAAAAAAGCAACGGGAAAGGAAAGGAAAGAGCAACAGTCTCATGTTGATTTAGCTGAAATATTTAAAGCAATTATGTTGCTTGGATGACACGGCTGAAGTTTGAAATTCAAAAGAAAACAAAAGGTCACGGATCCGATACTGATACGGTGAATCGTTTTCACGGCTTCGCCGCGTATTGAACACCAAAATATACAAACGAATATACCGCAGAGATCATCACGACGAGACGATCAAAACAGTATACAGATATCAGTGGTACGACCATCCTATCAAAAGTCGATAATCGGTACCGAAAATGCTACTAATTCATCAAAATTAAGATAGACGGAGCAATAGCCGTCCAAATTTGAAGAAACGAAAGATGATGTCTCACTCAGAAGATGATTTACAAATTTTCTATAGAAAAATATTCAGGTTTGGAAAACATTTTGTTACCATCAATTATAACTGATTTAAATTGAAATAGAATTTACACAAGAAAATAAACTTCCAAATATCAGATGAAAATTTACCATTTGCTATTTTAAATTAGACGTATCTCAAATATCAAATTATTAATTCAAAATTTTATTATTTAAAATTCACAAAAATTCAGTTAATTGCGTTATTAAAACCATTAAAATTTACGGGTCGTTGCAATGGAACTAGTTTGGATGAATTCTGAGGCTGTTCAATTTTAGGCCTTATTTCGGATTTCAAATCGATTTGAAATTAAAGATGAGTGTTTTAACCCACTCACAACTACTAAATTATCTTATGTTAGTTAAATTGAATTTATGATGTGATTAGAATTTGATTTGTTGATGTTTGGTATATTTAAATTGTTATTGCAGTAAAATCTGACGTATATTGAATTTAATCACCATTTAATTTAATATCGAATTTTAAATTATCTGTTAATATCTGTTATTGATAATCAGTCAATTGTTGTTATTTATTTGTTGATCTGAATGGTGATTGTGATGGATGTTTGATTGTTGATATTGGATGATTGGATGTTATATTTTATAACACTGCGAGTTCCCTTAGTTATTGCTAGGAAAATCACTATGGGCTACACCATAAACGATATTTTGATATGGCTAAAAGCCGTATCAAAATATGCGGTGCAGTAGCTGAAATTTGCAGCAGTATAAGTGAAAGGTGTTTGAGAAATATAACTGGATAAGTTTATATGTGATTATAATGTAGTGTACTATTATTTATTTATTTAAAGAAATTAATTAATTGAAGAATAATTAAATATTTGACTTTAAAAATCATTTAATAGTTAATATATATTCCGAAAAATAAGATTTCGAGTATTGAAAAGCTTTCGAGTGAAGCAATGGCAGTTGTAGAGGAGACGAAAAAAGCAAAGATGCAACAAAAGCTCACTTAAAATCAGCTAAAATTAGGTCCATAGGCGAACTTCCTAGTTGTTGTTGCAAGGATATAATATTTGTATGTGTAGATGGAAGAAAATGTGAAAATACAACCCTCAATGTCAACAGAGTGCATTTTCTGACCCTGGGTAGTGGGTACAAAACTATAATAATGTAAACAACAGCATGATAGTTTTTTTTCTTCATTTAATAAATACCAAATATATACTAAGGTTATAATTTCCCAACAGTTGCATGTACAGATGACTATATGAACTTCGGGACTTTATAATTGCAAATAACAACAGTACTTAAAACTAATTATTCTTCAATCACCCTTTAAAGTCATATCGGGTGTAGACTGACATACATAGAATAGTGCGCTTAGCAGATATTTCAAGCGAAAATTGCTCTAGCAAGCCAATCCAAAGCAAGATAAGCAAAATACAGCACCAAGAAAGAAGGCATAGCCAACAGTAAGTTACAAGTACGCACAAAACCAAAATGACTGCACTAGCAGGAACAATATAGACGAGTATGAGGGGACTACAAGTGGGAAATTTGAGGTCAACTGAAAAATGAAAATTAATAACTTCTTCACTGTAGAAAAACTCTCTCCAAAACCCAAGAACTAGTGCCAATACTCAACTGATCTACACTGCTATCAGAATGATCAATACCTAATTGTACATACCTAATTGCGCAAAACCAAAAACATGAAAAAAGAAGTCATGAATTAACAACATCATACTAGATATCAAATTGTACATACCTAATTGTAATTGTAGGTGGTAGGCAGGTCGTTGTAGTAGTTTCTGCGGAGGCGATTTGGTGATTTGTTTCGTCTGGATGTGGAAGATTGTGTTGTAGATGGTAGGTAGGTCGCCGTGTAGTAGTTTCTGGGAAGGCTGGAAATAAAAAAAAGGAGGGAGGGTGTGCGTTTTGGGGAAAATTTTCCCACGAAAAGAGGCACAGATTTTGATACGGCTATAAGCCGTATCAAATGTTAATACGGCTTAAAGCCGCATTAAATAATATAGATACGGCTATAAGCCGTATTAAAATTTGATACGGCTTATAGCCGTATCAAATGTGCCGCCTAAGGTTGCGCCAAAATCCTATTTGTGGTGTAGTGGTTGAAATGATACATACCAAACGATCTATAGATTAGGAAAAATCGTTATGGGTTGAAATGATAACCCTGAGCGATTTTATGGATTTTATTTTAATTCGGGATTGCGGGTTGAAATGATATATACCCGTAAATTTAAAATATTTGAGGATTGAAATGATATATGCCCGTATCATTTGACCATAGAGTAGAAAATTATATGCGGACACCAGATTGGTTAACTTAAATGATTTTAAATCCTTAATTTTTGAATTCAGTTGAATGATATTTTGAAATAAAATTGGATTTATAAAACCTAATTATTTCCGAAAATCCAAGCTTTAAATGTTGAAATTGGAATTGGTTTAAAGGAATTTTTTAAAGAAATTCACATGAAATTTTAAAAGTTGAATTTGAAGTATAAATGAAATTTATCGAAATTGGGTTATTGAAACGTTTGAAAATGTAACTTTGAAATCTACTAAATTTGAAATAGTTTGAATTTATTGTTCGAATATGGATTTGAAATCGATATTAATTAAATGGTTTTAAATGAGAATCTAAATTGAAAGACCAATTTTAGTTTGTTGAGTTGAAAGTTGGATATGGTCCATATGTGTTGAAATGAAAGAAATAGTTTGATTTGATATTAATTTCAAAAGTTAATTATTTTAATATAAACCGTTTAAAAATATATTATTTTAAAATTATGATTTATTTAGATTTTCAAATAATTACTATATAACCATTTCAATAATCAAACCATTTTATATTAAACTAATAAAACTATTTTTATCTATTTAAACTATTTTAAACTATTTTAATCTATTTTAAACTATTTAAACTATTTTAATCTATTTTCAACCATTTAAACTATTTTAGAGTATTTTAATCTATTTTAAACTATTTTTAACTATTTTTACCTAATTTAATCTATTTAAACTATTAAATCTATCATAAACTATTTTAACTATTTAAACCTATCTTAAACTGTTTAAACTAATATTTATAACTATCTAAACTATTCTTTTTATATTTCAGACTGTGTAAAGTTGAAATGTTTATATTTAAATTCTTCATTTAAAAGCGAATATGGTTAAATGATGTTATAACCTAAGTTGGGATTTGAAATGATATCTTCTAGTGAAATGATATATTTTGAGTAAATATGATGATTTTGAAATGAGAGTTTGACCTATGGGTGAATATGATTTCAAAGTGATATGATTTCGAAAGTGAATATGATTTCAAAAGCGATTTGATTTTTGAGAATATGATATTTCGATATCAATTATGAATCGGCTTTGGAAATGTAAAAGAACCATCCGGTGTGAAATAAGCGTTTGGTTATTAAAGATACCGAGATCGAATATTGTCATACTCTCTGCCAATACCAAAAACCACTTTAACAACTGTGTACATGGTGGAGATTCCAGAATGAAGTAGGATGGTTTGGCGAACGATTCTGTATGAGGTATTATCGTAGCCCTGACTCCCGTGAGTCAGCTTGATGTGGCTAAAACAGGAGCCATGCCGGGCCAAGTGAGGTCGCACCTCCGATCGGACACATTTCTTCGATACCATATTATGACTTTGTGATTGATTTGGTGGCCACCCCTAGATTTGGTTTGGGAGTGTGTTCCGAGGTGGGCGGTAGTAGCTGCTATGCTTTACCACCAGTCCGGATCCGCAAAATGGTAGTATCCTACCCTGGGCATTGCCTCGCGTGCCTTGTCACATGCCTTATCGCGCCTTCTATGAGTTTGGTATGTATTGTACCTATGGAGTGGCCTCTGATAGCCCTCCAGTTTACGGAGCAATTACGGTACTGTATAGACTACGGGAATATGTAAAATGTGTTAGGGGGGATATGGGTAACACCTTAACGCTATTTTAATATTTTACTTTACTGTAGACACTATTATAATAGCGTATTGTACTATGTATGTAGATAGTTTAACGGAACCTTAGGAGATGGAATCCCGAACATCTCTTAAGTTATTGCACTCACGTTAGACCCTGAATAGGAGATGTCAAATCCCATAAACATCTCTGACGCTATTACACTCATATTTATTTACTGTTGATTTAACTTACATAAGATCTTTTAGTTCTGACTCGAGTGTTTTGTCTTTTCAATTCGCTCAGGTCAGTCTGAGCTTTCAGTGTATCAAAGACTGCTTTTCTGGAGGATGAAGACGAAGATTTAGTACTATTATTATTTATTATATTAATTCCACCGCATCATGTTGTTCCGCTGCATTTTATTTATTTCTGTTGTATGTAACTCTAATATGTATTGTAAAGCGTAATCAAACGTTATTTGTAAAACAGCTTCATGAACAGTTTATTTGATTATTATATTTTGTCATTCCGCTGTGAGATTCTATGTTTTAGTTTTCCTTCTTTTCTCTTCTTTTTCTTATTTATCCCATAACAACCCCCCCCCCCGTTGAGTGGTTTGAGTTTGACATGTGTGGTTTATTGTCGATTTAAACCGTCCAAAAGGTGGGTCGTTACAATCCAAATTCTAATCTTAAAATAATCTAAACTAAGAAAATCAATTCAAATCATGAAACGTATAGGAAAAGAGTTAAATTTGAGTAGTCATCATATTCTATTTAGGCTCCCATGTACTCTCCCTCGGATCTTTTGCTCATTGCACTCTAACCAACTTCAATACTTTGTTTCTAAGTTACTTCACCCCATGCTCCATATATAGGTTGGACCACAAGATTTATTCTGCTTAAATTCCAATTCTACCTCCTCCAATCGACTAGGTGCAATTACAGTCGTCGGATCATGTGCACATTTTTGCAAATGTGACACATGGGATATGTTATGGACTTCTACCATCTTCTTTGGAAGTTCCACTCTATATGTCAAACTTTCTATCCTCTCCAGCACTGGAAAAGGGTGGAAACTTTAAGTGCTAACTTCCCTAAACTTTCGAACCTTACCACTCTCTTCGACGTAGAAAATTTAACGAATACCAAATCTCCTACTTCGACTTCCAAATCCTTCCTCCTTCTATCATCATATGACTTCTGTCGGTCTTATGCAGCATTCATCCTCTTCTTCATAAGCTCCATCTTCTTCGAAGTATATCTAACCATTTCTAGACTAAAATAATCTTATTTGTAGACTCCCACAAACACGAAGGTGACTTATGCGACCTTCTATATAATGATTCAAATGGTGCCATGCCTATACTCGCCTGGTGGTTGTTATTATATGCGAATTCTATAAGAGTTAGATGATCCTCCCAAGATCCTCCAAAATCCAATATGCAAGCCCTCAACAAGTCCTCTAATATTCTGTTTACCTTTTCCGTTCGTCCATCGGTCTATGGATGATATGCTGTGCTCAAATTGAACTCAGTCCCTAATGCTTCCTATAGACTCCTCCAGAATTCACTTGTGAAAGATGGATCCACGTCACTCACTATACTAACTAGAACTTCATTTAGCCGGACAACTTCATTAATATATTGCATCTCTAAAGTCGCCGCCATGCTTGTACTCTTTAGCGGAATAAAGTGCATAGTCTTCATGAGATGATCTATTATAACCCATATGCTCTCATTGTGGAAAGTTGTGTAGTATAGATTATGCTAGTGTGAATGGATCTTAAGGCTACTTTAACACTAGACAAGAGGAGGGGGTGAATAGTGTTTTATAATTTTTATGGAAAATTTTGACTTATCTCAAGATTTGAATCAAACACAGATAATCAATCGCAGATATATACTAATAGTCAATAACAAATATCTATAAATGCCGTAAAAGTAAAGTAAAAGTAAGAGAGATAACATGTAACACATTGTAAAAAAAATTATAATTAATTAAATAAATAAGATCAGGTTAAAATGGAAAATTTTCAAAAGTCAAAATTTCATCATGAAAGTAATGTTGTTGTGTTCGTGGCAAAATTCTGATCAATTTTCATATATAGTATGTTGAAAATGGAGCTCAAATGGAAAAGTTATGAACGTTTGAAGTTTTCAGATTCAAAATAATTTAAAAGGAACTCAAATTCAAATAATTAAATAACTCTAAAATTTGAAATTTGAAAGTTAACAGTAATTAGTCTTGGGGGTTAAGCAACGTTAAAATTAATGTTAGCGTTAAAGATTAATTAGAGAATAAAATAAACTAAACAACAACAAAAAATTAACATTTCTTGAAGAAGAGGACCGGTTGAGCACTAGCAATCGACCGGTGGGTAGCGGTGATCGACCGGTGAAGGTTGTGGCGGCTAGGCTTTTCTACAACAGTGAACATCCGAATTTTTGTTATTTAAACCGACTTAAATCCGACGGTCCTAGTGCATTTCAATCACTATAAATAAGAGCCTAGCCCCTTCACTTTTATTCACAAATTATTTTGAGAACCTAGCATAGCTCTGTCAGTTCATCTCTTCCAAGATTTAAAAAACTTCTTTAGGGTTTTAGGTAAGAAATCCTATATGTCTATATGGAAATTGGATTTACGGTATATTGACAATATGGAAATGAGACTTGTATAATTTTGAAAGAGTTGACATTTAAACGTTAGTTTATGACGTAAACTCCACGCACTTAGAAATTCATAGTGTGTGTGTATTAGCGTAGATAATGTTATAGGTTATGACTAAGTTATGGGGATGCGAGATCAGTCAAAATCATATGGAAGTCTGCCCAGCTAATCTGGCTACCAGCAGTGTGACTTTAGGACTGATGTCAGACATTTCCTATAATAAGTAACTACAGATGACGTGAGGTTAGTTCCAAATTCTGTATGGTAAATCTTCCCAGCTAATTTGGCTATCAGTACCTACGAATAGTCAAACTCATTTGAGACGTCACTGTAGGGTACGGATAGCAATACGAATTCCCTGCTTCAAGGATTGAAGGTATTAAATGGTGGTGTGAGGGCCCGCCACTTCCCTATGTAGGAAATAGTAAATGGTCGGGGTTATGGATAGGCATGATAGAGGATATCTCAAGAAAGTGCCCGCTTCGATATGAAGTATTAAATGGCTGAAGAGATTCTATGCAATGTTAGTTACATAGTTACTAGTGAGGAGTCCATCTTGGGATATGTATTAAAGGATGGGGACCCATCTTAAAAGAGGTATTAAATGGTCAGAGTCTGCTAGTTCCCATTAAAAGGTATTAATTGACTTGGGTACTATCTCTTACATTGATAGGATATTACTGAAGATAGAAATGGGTTATTGGGTAGAAAGTAAGAAGGCTTTGGGCTTATATTTGGAAATTCTTTTTGACTTATATTTGGAAAGGCTTAGGATGTAGATAAAATGCAAAAGACATATTCCAATTTAAATTTTACTATCCAAGTACTACTATAGTAAGGCTCGAGATCTAATAATAGAGCTTAGGTTACCTCAACTGGGGCAGGTATACGTATGAGAGACATACTTGTTATTTTTGAAAATATATACTTTTTTTAAACGTACGTAAAAACACTAGGAAAATCTTTACATCAACATATAATGCTATCTTGGTAAATGTAAAAGGAAGAGATTGTAACTCCAAAGTTAATACGGCAGTAAATATGCAATAAATAGGGAGTTACAAGAATTTAATAAGGATATAAGTGGACCAATTAAAGAGATTATTAGGGTAATTATGGAGATATGAGGAAGACATAATAGGTAAAATTAGAATGAAAAAACAAATTCCTTTAAAAATTGTCCGGTAGAATTGTAACATCCCCCACTTGGAGGCCCAAAACTAATGGCTACGGATGTTGTAGTCATCCATAGTTATTAATCCTCAACGACCAAATACGGTAATGTTAGATACATTGATATAACCGAAACATATGGATATGGAAAAAATTTAAAATCAATAAACAACTTTTTCATTCCATTTCATTCCATTTCAAATTCATTAAATAATCCTATAATCGTTAACCACGTTTATAGAAAATATAATTATTACAACATACACCAGGAGCGACATATGAAGATGCCCCCTTGGATGATTAGAGTATATATAGGAAATTAAACAACTTTTCCTTTACAACAACAACACAACGGAATCAAAATAAGAGAGAACTCTATATAGCTATCATGCCTCCTGCACGTATCCGGAAGCTTATTCGTCTAAAGAGGTACTTGGAAACCTCGACTCTCAAACTACTCAAAATCAATTGAGTACCCGAGAGTTTAAGGGGAAAACGTAAACTTCGAGTCAGACATAAAGCCTGGTATGAATAATAATCTAACATCTCAAACCATTTAGATATCTAGTGAGACCACGCCGCTTAGCGGAATGAGTTTTCCCCTCACTAGTATCTTATTCAAAACTTTATAAAACCCTATATTGTGCTTCTGCATCCACAATGGTTAAAACATAGAAATTCAACGTATTATGATGATATGCAAAACAGGCAATTCAATTCTGAATTACCCATCCCCATTCATTTTGACTATTTGTCTCAGTTATAGTTTCTAGGGTTACTATTAACCTATTAGTTTTCATGGGCTGACTAATAACCCGTTTAATGTTTATGGACTCCCTATCCCATTTCATAGTTTTCATGGGCTTACTATTAACCTATTTAAATTTATGGACTCCCAGTCCTATTTCATAGTTTTCATAGGATCACTAAGAACTTATTGGCTCCTGCCAATAACATCATTGTTTCATGGGTCCTCCCTGAACCTATTGGTAACTCCAATAACTTCCCTCTTATCATAGTTTTCATAGGTTGACTAGGAACCTATTGACATCCGACAATAACTTAATCTGGATATATTTTTCATGGGTTCACTATAAACCTATTGGCCCTTACCAATAACTCTTCCTAATCATAGTTTTCATGGGCTTAGTATGAACCTGTCTCCCTGACAACTTCTTTTATACATAGTTTTCATGGTTTACTATAACCTGTCTCCCTGACAACTTCTTTATTTAGGCATCCTACTTTCTGGTCTATCTGACCTCCTGGATGCAATTCTACTCATTCAGGAGTTAATTCAAATTATATTCACTACTGGGTCAACCAAGCTAGTTATTCTGCCCTTTCTCCCCAAATACAGTTATGGGTCCATTGCAATATGAATATATATATATATGAAGAAGTAAACATAATAGCATAATAATACCAACACCTATGGTTTAGTATCCTTGAAATCATTTTATATGAAACTTGGTTAATCCATTTAACCTATTTTTCAAGGAAACTTCTTTAAAAACTCCATACTCAAAATCATCTCAAAACTCTTTATTTATGCCATGGGTTTCCTTTAAAATGAGATTGGATTATCTATTTAGAAATACTAAGGCTTTCGAAACCTTAAAACATTACTTTTGAAACCCCTGGATAACCTCCTTCAAAAGCATTGAAAACTTCTTTTCTAAACACTAAATATATACCTTTCGAAGCTCTATAAACCATCTCTTTCGAAACCAAAATGCATCTTTCGAAAGCACAAAGCATTACTTAATAATCCTAAGAAACATAGCTTCGAAACCAATGAAAGTAACTCTATCGAAACCATTGGGTTTTACTTTAAAAACATTCGTTGGGTCAAAGTGAATATGTATGAAAGTATCTCTTTTGAAACCTTTTACCTTCATAAAAATTTGTTTGGAGAAAAATTTGATGGCGTCGGAACCATCCATTCGAAAGCTTAAAACCTTTAAGCAAAACTTTGAAGGATAGCATCGAAACCCTCTTTCGAAGCCATTGCCTTCGAAACCCATGAACCATTTTGAAAGCTTTTAGGAAGTGGCTTAGTATAAGTTCAAACAAAAGCTAACCTTCGAAAGCATTGATGACTTCAATACATTCGAAAGACCAAAAGAATGGTAGTAGGGTTTCGACTAGGTCGGAACCATCATTTTCGAAAGCATTGTTTTATAGACAAAAGGACTCATTCGAAAGCATCATACTTAAAATTGAAAGATGGCAACCCTCTTCGAAAGCTATTTAGAAAACCCCTTTAGAAAGCATATGTTTCGACTACATTGAAAGCTTTCAGTAACACAAAGAAGGCGCTTACCATTTGAAAACAAAGCAAAGGTCTTGATCCCATCGGAAGCTAAGGTGTAACAACCCGCATATCTATCGATATTTTATTTAAATATTTTATCGTTAGTCGGATGTTAGTCCGAAAAGCTACTTTTTGCATACGGTAAAATTAGGACTCGAGACCACTTCCATTGAGTTCAAAATGACGTTTGTGATCTTTTTAAGTGTAAACTTCGATATGTTTGGAGATGGTGAACTTTTCGGCACTTTTTCCCGCCTTTGACTTTGGTTTGGACTGCACCCCTTTAGTTCAGCCCAACCCTCTTTCTCATTTGTTCAAACACTTCAAGCTTTGTCAAAAATGGTGGTGGGAAAGAGAAATTAAAACTCCCAACTCAAATTCTATTGCTAATCCGAGATTCAACATCAAATTCAAGTAGAAGATTGTGGATTCAAGCTTTGGATTGCTTCTCCTTGCTTTCAATCTTCATCTTCATCAATTTCGTGGAAAAGGTGAGATTTTTGATCTCACATCTTGCCTATGATTGTCAGTGGACTGTTGGGAATGATTCCCTATTACTCTAGCATCAACATTTGCATTTGGTTTGGATTGGATTGGCGAAAAACTCCAAAATTTAGTGATTTTGGTGAAAAACTGCTACTAGGTCGTTCTGGCCATTTTTAGCTCGTTCGGAGTTAGGTCGCTCGTCCATAGGTCGTAGGTCGTATTCGCCCTTAAGTCGTAGGTCGTTGCCGACCTATAATCTCCAGGCAAAATGTTAAGTCGTTCACGAGCTAAAGGCATAAGTCGTTCACGAGTTAAAGGCTTAGGTCGTTTGCAGTTAGCTCGCTCGCCTTGGCTTAAGTCGTAGGTCGTCCCCGACCTAACTTCACTAGGTCGTTCCAGCCTTAGCTCGTAGCTCGAATTTGAGCTTAAGTCATTAAGTCGTTCGTTCCACTAAGTCGTTCAAGGCTTATGTCGTTAAGACATTCGTTTGCTAAGTCGTAGGTCGCTCGACTTGTTAGGTCGTAGGTCGCTCAACTCTGTTAAGTCGTAGGTCGTTGGACCTTAAGTCGCTCGCCTCCCTTAACTCCAGTTAGGTCGCTTGACCTTAAGTCGTAGGTCGTCTCCGACCTAACATTCCCACTGCTATTTCACTAGGTCGCTTGACTTTAAGTCGTAGGTCGCTAGACTTTGTTAAGTCGTAGGTCGCTCGACTTTGTTAAGTCGTAGGTCGCCCACGACCTTACCCTTAGGTTGAATGACCTGTGATTCGATAGGTCGCGATTTTCCTTAGGTCGTATGACCTATTTTCCTTAGGTCGCTGGACCAGCTTGCCTTCATTAGGTCGAACCCCGTATTACTCTGCGTAGGCAATCTTATCTGAAAAGCATTCATCAGAACTTCCACTTTGATGCATTTTGAGCTGATTTCCTTGGATTTTATTCATGTCTCCGAATGTGAATTTTTGTGATAGATTGTTCCAACAATCGTTTTATGACTTGTCACTTTAAAGATATGAAGGTTTTAATACTAGTAGTAAATATCAAAACTCTTTCATCAAATCGATTTCAACACTATTTTTAATATCAAAAGTTCGTTTTCTCAAACCGATTTCCAATCTACTAATATATATAAGACTTTACTTCACTCGAACGAGAAATCGACTTAAACGACTTAGTAAAACGAGTGGTATGAAACACTTGCGTTCACTTCGTCGGTTAGCTCTTGGACTTGTTCGATTGAACCCTTTTGTGACAATTTCCTAGTGAAGATCTACAGTTTGTTCGTAAATATTTAAGTTAAGCAAGTGGTTATGAGACATGAAGCTAAACTCATATATTTACTAGCTTAGTGTGATTGACACTTCCTTATGATCATGACGATCATTCTTGTGATTTAGACTAGCGATTGAGCGATGTCTCTTCGTCCGTGTGTTCGGACTTGCCTTCGGGCCATCCGTGTGTTCGGAAAATAAAATGGATAGCTTCCATGAGATAGCTTCTCGTCCGTGTGCTCGGACTTCCCCCTTTTAGTGATTTCTGGATTTCGTGTGTTGATTTCTGGGATTTGTTCTGGATTTCGTGTGTTGATTTCTGGATTTGGTGCTTCACCAACTTTTGTGGTTTTCACTGATATGATATCAGTTTTTGTGTATTGGTGAATTTGTGTGTCATTACCTTTTTATGTGTTTGGATCTTTGAGAAGATTCTTGTGACATTGATTAATCCCTTGTTGATTATCATTTACATACTTATAGTAGTATGCCATCATGGTTATTATATGTTTATGCCATACCCCTTATCCTATATCATGTCATCTGATATTTATAGTTAGACTGATCCGTTTATTATTTCCTTATAAATAATACTCGGGTCAGACCGAGATGTTACAGGTGCTTCTGCTTGACTTCTCTTCTGGATTATTCTGACTTTTGGCTAACTACTTAGATTAGTAGTTTTTGGTTGTACACATTTGAGATATAGACTCTATGTTGTGTATCTATTCTTTTGTATAGCACGTGATGCTATTCTTTTGTATTATCGTGGATCTTTCTGACCACTACTCTGATGTACACTTTCATGTGTTATATATTTATTCATATCTTCTTCCGCCTTTGTGATATGGATGTCTGTGACTGATTTATGTTATGATTATTTCTATGTTTGTTTCTGAAGATTATATATAGCCACCGTGTGATAGCTTTGTGTTTGTATCGGTATGTCGGATTTCCTCCTTAAAAGATATGCATTCTATTATATCTGACGTATCGATGCTCGCACAAAGAAGTTACATGGATGGTCGCTCCTCCACAGCCTTATTCTCCATGCTAATTGACAGCACTACATCGTAGTGTTCTTGGTTAGCGTGGGTATAGAGGTGGGGCGTCACATAAGGTTTCGACACTATGCCTTCTGCCTTCCTCCAATCCACTATATACCATCAATGTGATACTTGGTGTATTGGTTTCGACTTGGTGGGTTTCCTCAAGGTTGGTTTCGACTAAGTCGAAGCGAGGGTATAAGATCGAAAGGGCTTCTAAAAGAGGCGGAACCCACTTTTCTGGGTAAAAGCTGATTAATGCCAATTAAAGCAAATACTTTCTAACTAACCCGCCTACCTGTAAACATGTGATTGGTTGTCCCAGCTTTTCAAATTATTTACAAAAAGAACCACCGCATAATTTCAGATCTAAACCAAGATTAATTTAACAAATAAACTCTTTTGTTAAGCAAAACAATTAAATCATTTAGGTCCTCCTTTCTAAATAATTTAATTCTCATAGTAAATCACTTAGGAAAAATCCCCAAAAATCATAGAAATTCACTTTTAATATATTATCTAACATATCTAAATTTCAGACCCAAATTCTCAATATAATTTCTAAAATGAATTTCTAAACCCAATTAACCATATTTTCCTTTGAAAATTCATAATAAATTCTCCATAACTTGGAAAATTATGAAAATTAATATCCAACTCCAAAATCATATTTTACATAACATATAAATTCCTCATGGCATATGAAAATCATTATAATTGGTTTTACCCTTAACACCATATGAAATCATATTTAAACAATTTTTGTTTATATCAAACATGTTGTAATCCAAGCATATCATCATCCAAATTATTATTAAAATGGATTTAAACTTAAATCTGAAAACAAATGATCATAAACACAAAATAGAGATGATGTAGATTATTATTCACCTTGATTAGGATAAGGAGATTGAATTGAGATTAATTTCCCCTAGCTTGAATCCTAAGCTTTACTTGAATTTTTCTTCTTCTTCTTTTCTCCTAGTAATGGCTGGCTCCCCTCTTTTCTTTCATTTGTTTTATTTTTTTCAAAATGAACATGAATGGTTAAGACACAAAAATATAAGGGTGATGGAAATATGGTGCGAAAATTACCCTAATACCCTTGTGTTAATTAATTAACATGTATAGCCCTTTGTAGCCTATTTATTTATTTAAGCTCGGCCTCTAGGTTTATTTTCAAATCTCAATCCCCTTATCACTTAATTATCTAATTAAATCTCCTGAATAATATTATTAAAAATTAGAGGTGTTACAATATATTAATAATTTATTACAGACAATTAACATTTATAGAAATAGCAAACAAAAATATTATGTGGTAATTAAATATTAGAAGACGGTACAATTGTCATTAGGAGACAAAGATTAGTGGGCCTAGCTCAATACATAAAAATAGTTGGGAGATGAGAATCTATGTGTTGTAAACATTCAAAAGTAAGGAATGATAGGGGTAAAGCAAGATGAGTGGAGCAAGTTCTCGCAAGGTGTGCATTAATCACCATAAGGATATAATCGAATTTTTATAAAGATTGAGTAGGAAAGAAAGAGAGTTTAAAAGAAAGGATAATTATTCATTTTCTAAATCCAACCCCATGAAAAAGAATGTGATAAAAGATTTTTGGAAAAATTCATTAAAATGTTTTGAATGGGTGTTTCAAAGGAATTACTGGGAAGTTGTTTTGACAAAGCAAGGAAATTCATGATTTAAAAATTTGTTAAGTCAAAAGTTTCCGATTAAAAAGGGTTTTTAGTAAAAATGATTTTTCATTTCTGAAATACTAGTTTAAAATTGGTTGAGTCAAAAAGTTTTTGATTTTTGAAGAAAGGGGTTCTTCTTTTTTAAAATAAATGTAAAATAGAGCATAGGTTGGACTTGATGATTTTTCTTCTATTTCATAAATTTGGCAGTTTCTTTTTTTAGTTCTTTTTGAAAAAGAGAATAAATGGAAATGGAACTTATTTGATTAAAGAATAGAGAATAGAAGGATACGAATAACTTGGATAGGAGAAACATTTTCATGTAAGGAAAATACGGAGAATAACAGCTAAAGTACAAGCCAATTAGTTCGGAGAAACATAAATAGAGGTAATATTAGGATATGTAGATAGAAATTGCATTAGGAATTTATATGAAATAGGATCAATAATCAAGTTAGAAATTAATACGATAGAAGTTATCCTTGTCTACTTGACTTTTCATTCTTTAAGGTTATATAAGGTGTCTTTGAAAGATATTTTTTTATAGTTGGATGGAAGTAAATGATGATAATTAATAAATGAGTTGGGATAATTTTGTGAATGTTATAAGGAAAAGCATTCAAGTGAGGATGATAATTTTATATATACATTTTTCTATTTAGAAATTGTTCGAATAAGAATAAAATACTATTGAACTTAAAATAGCAATGAAAGAGGGATAAATTAGGATTGATAAGAAAAGGATTGCAAAAGATTATAGGAGTTTAACAAAGTTATATAAAGTATTTAGTTAAGTGATGTACATTTCGAATAATAAAGCAATAGATGTTGATGTATATTTTTGGGGTAGTATAACAACTTGAAATTAGAAATTTGGCATGCATATGTCTACTAAAAAAATGACTTGTAACAAGAAATATCTTTGAAAAAATGAATGTCTAATAAAGGATAACCTGTTATTTTGAAATACTATTATAGTTATAATATCTGTAATAAATTTAAAAAGAAGCTAAATATGGAAAATAATAATAATAATATATCCTTAAAATAGTAGTCAATGAACATTTCACAAGTATAGGCCATTATTTCATGGAGTAATAAATGTTAATTTTGAATTTAATGTAATAAGTATTTGTATGAAAACAATTTATTGAAAATTATTTTGTATGTTGTAAAAGATTTTTGAGGAAGGGAAATTATTTTGCTCCTTCAAGCAAATTTTTAGTTTTCGATTTAATAACAGGTTTAATAATCGAGCTTTAAATGTTTTGAATTAAAAGTCCCACTTTTAAAGAAATGTAGAATGTCCTTAAAAAGGAAAAGTTGCTTAGAAAAAGGAAAATTTTCCATTGCCCCTTTTGGGAACTATGCAATTTTTGAAATTGATAAAAAGGGTTTCCAAGTTTATATTTTTAAGGATAAAGGATTCAGATAAGGTACTCTATAATTATGAAATTTTAGTTTTAAGAATGGCGAGGACTAAGATAGAAAATTTATGGAGTAGATAGGGATCACTACCTAGGTTAGACTATGTAAAGATTTTAAGATATGAATAAAATAGGAATAATGTGTACAACCTTATCTAGAAATTTGAAATCAATCCGAGATATTTAATTGTAGAATATTGATAAAGTTGTGAAGATATTCGAGATTTATAATTAGGTTGTAAGTTAGGTTGTCCTAGTTGACTTAGAACGTGAATTTCTATGTTTTGATTTATTTTGGAGCGGTTTTCATGTAACTTTCGTAAATTTTCCAATTCCAAAATATGTATAAAAGTGCGTTATTTGAATTAATAAGGAATATACCAAAAGGGGAAAGAGATGTGTAGGTATGGATTTTCTTTTCCATAGTCTACAATATCAATTCAATAAAAGAAAAGAAATAATTCCTTGTAATTTCAAACGAAGTAAAGATCTTACTTTGGTTAATTTATGGAAAATTATAATGGTAATCCTTTTTAGAATGATAGCTTTGATAAATTAAAATGTGGAAAGGGATGTTCTAGTTAAGAAATTAATTATTAGAAATAAGAAATACACACATACACATACAACAATGCTTAATGTATAAAAAATATATATATAAATAGCATAATTTACGACTATATACGTATTAGTAAGTAATTAACCGATTAGGATTTATGGACATTAGTTACATATTTAACGGGTAATAAATTTATAATTAATGAAAGGAATTAAATGGGGACTGATTAGGGAATTTAATATGATATTTATGGTGGAATTGAATCGGTATAACAGAGGGATTTTGAAACTGATAAAAAGAAAATGAATTAAATGAGGATTTATTAGAGATGGTCCAATTTTGATATCAATAGTCAATTATTAAGGGTATATTAACTGAAGTAATGAATGGACCACATTTATTAGAAACCGAGAAGGAAAATTGAGGTCGATAGAGAATAAGTGGAATTATATACTAAGAATGTTCATCTTAACTTAGTATAAGAGTATTAGGGCCCCAACATCATTAACAACAGTTAGTGATAAATAACAACTTTCAATAAAAATTTCCTTTAGAGTTTTTGGGATTATTATCACTAGTTTTCACCCTTAGGTTAATGGAAAAATATATTGTATGGTATAAGATATGTTCATGTTTTATCATTGGGTTGATTTTATGGATAGGATTAGACTACCATATATATATATATACGAACAACGTAAATACGAAATTTCATAAGGACACTTAACTCACGATAACTATAGAAAAGACTGGATGTTAATGAGGAAATTATGTTAGTGACTAGGAATAAAGGATGCTTTAATCCCAAAAAATTTAGGATTTGAGGAAAAATAAACTTTAGCTTATAAAGTGATACCATTCAAGGATGATCATTTACCCGGGAGGAGATAAGATGAATAGGAATATAAAGAGAATTTCCTATTAGACAGGAATGAAGAAGAAGGTGGCAGAATTTTCCACTAGGTATTTGACATGCCAAAGAGGAAAAAGGTAGAATTGATTAGGCATCAAATAAAGACCACACAAGATTGCCAGAAATCCTATGCGAACAAGCGAAGAAAAGGTTAGAGTTTGAAGCAAGAGATATGGTGTTTATCAAAGTTTCCCTTCTTAGAACGGTCGTGACATTTGGAAGTCGGGAAAGTTGGCACCGAAATTTGTTGGGCCTTTTCCAATTTTAGAAAGAATATGAAAACTTGCTTATCGCGTGGAGCTGCCGGATAAGTTGGGGGAATTGAGATGGAGCTAATAACATCCTGTGCCATTGCACGCAGTGTGGAGCACGAAATTAGGAAATTCCACAACAAATAAATTAGGATGATTCGACTATAATAGGGAGACAACACGGTGGAAAGCACATGGGAGACCGAAGAGAAGATGCAGATCTCTCATCCTGAGCTTTTCACTGGTAAACATTTCCCTCCAAACTTAGGGTTTGGTTACATTGTGGTTGTTAAACTGAATGGTAGGAGATGGTTGCTACACTTTTCACTGTCACATTGCACTCATATAGAAATTTTGTAACGACCCAGTATTTTGGACCATTCAACGACAATAAATCCACACATGCCGGACTTGAATAATTCAAAACAATGGATTGTAAATAAAATTTGGCAAAACTCAGCATATACAATAAATAAAATAATTACAGATCACAGACACAGAGTAATATAACAAAAATGCAGCGGAAACAAAAGGATAGTAGTTCATGAAGCTACTATATATATATAACAGAGTTAGACAAGATACAACAGAAGTCTCGAATACAATAATCAAATACAAGATCTGAATACTTCACTGGAATCAACTGAATAACTGAAAGTAGGATCGATAGATAGCTGGATCTCCAAGCGAAGCTCCAACTCCAAAGGTGAGTCTCAAATGTTGTATCACTCAGTCTGACCCGAGCGTAAAGCAAAACACAAAACACTCGAGTCAGGATTAACATTCTTATATTCAATAATTCCAACTCAAGTGAAATATCAACTGAAATACAAGTAACTTAAAGGATGTTGGGATAACCATCCTCTAAGGACCCGTTAAACTATCTACTATGTAGTAATATGCGCTATATACAGTAGTGTCTAATCAGTAAAGTATAATCATATAGAAAATAGCATTAAGGGGATGGAGAACCTTAACGCGGTCGGATCTTAAAATCATAATCGTAGTAAAGCTCGGTATGGTAGGTGACACGGCACAACTAGGCAAAGCCAGGGTAGATATACCAATTACGCACACGGACTGATGGATACGCATAGCAGCCACTACCGTTCCACCTCAAACAACACTCCCAAATCGGAGGATGGCCATCTAATCAATCACAAGTAAAAGTATAATATCGAAGAAATGCGTCCGAGAAGAGGTGCTACCTCACTGGTCCGAGATCGCTCCTGTTTTAGCCACCTTATGCCAACTCACGGGAGTTGGGTCCACGTAACATACCTTAAGAACGTCGCCACCATCCTACTTCATTCTGGAATCTCCACCGCGTACACGGTTGTCAAAGTGGTTTTCGGTATCGACAGAGAGTATGTCCATATCCGATCCCGGTCTCTTTAACAACCAATCGTTATTATAACACCGTGGTCATTTACAAATGTATATACTTTTAAAAACACAAAATTTTCCATTTCAAACATATCCTTTACTTCAAAATAGTATATACTTTAAACCAAAATATTATTACTATTTCAACCCAAATTATGAATGTATTATTTCCATTTCAAAACCCAATTCAATAATATATCATTTCCATTTCCAAAACAATTCAATAATATCCCATTTAAATAAAACCAAATAATTTATAAAGTAAAGTATCAATAGTTTAAATATAATTTAAAATTTCTTTATAAAATAAGATAGTTCTTCAAATTTCACAAATCGATTCAAATTACCTCGAATTCCAAAAATTTAATTTAATCAAATCTCAAATCATCAGTTTCAACTCGATTCAGCTTCTAAATAAATTATCGATTTCAAATACATATCTAAACCATAAAAATAAGCCATTTCAATTTTAATATATTTCAAAGCTTTAAATATTCAACATTTCAAAACTAAATTCGATAGATTTATATACATATCAGATTCACTTTACAATTATTTAGTTTTGAAATATTAACTTAACATTTCCATAACATTTGAATCCAATTTCAATTTACAATTTAAATAAACAAAATATCTCATTTAAATATTTATACGTTTGAAATATCCATTTAAGTCACCTTTCAGATTTCAAGTTGTAAATCACTTCTTAAATTTTCAAATTCAATACATTTCAAATCAAACTTATTTAAGTATAATTCTTAAATAAATATAATTTCAATCAATTTCAAATCATTATAAATTCTATATTTGAAAATATAGATATTAAATAAATACTTAAACATATTATTTATCAACTTTAATAAATCTTTAAAATCAATATTTATCAAAACCATACATTTCTCTTCAAAACCATAGAAATCATTTTCAAAACGTTTATATATAGACCAACGGTGCCTGTATATAATTTTCTATCCTATGGTCAAGTGATACGGATATTTATCATTTCAATCCGCAATTTAAATATATATACGGGTATATATCTTTTCAACCCGCAATCCCAAATTCAATTCAATGAAAAATGGCTTGGGTTTATCATTTTAACCCATAACGATTTTCTCCTATTCTACATATCGTTCGGGTATGTATCATTTCAACCCATAGTGATTCTATACTAATAGGGAACTTGCAGAGTGATAACATATATGAAAATAAAATAACAACAGCAACAGGCATATATCAACAATATAAATAACAGATAATGGTGTCAGATGTCACAGGTGAACAGATACAGATAATGACATATATAACAATGTAAATAACTAACATCAGCTTATTTCAATTGACATTTCAATTGAAATCAAATTTAATAAATATAAGAACATTAATCGTGAGTGATTGCTCACCTTTCGAGGCTAGATAGAATAGGCAATGAGATTGAGTTACGAAATGCAAGCACGACTTCCAAATCAAAGCTAGATTGACACGAATTCGATGAACAGAGCTGATAAAAAGGAATTGATGAGGACAAATCAAAAGTCGATATCGTTGAGATGAAATGTATATTATATTAACATTTTCCTTAAACAAATACTCAATTTAAATACACGAATATATATAACAAAACAAAATCTTATATAAACTATATCTATATTCTTCAACATATTATAAAATAACTTGTTAATCATGTATATACCTTTCAACAAATAATATAATATTGATAACTCTTGTCTTTAAATTTAATATTTTAACATATATACACAAATGGGTATCTATAAAATATAACTTATATATTTTATGCCAAGTAGCAGACTATAACATATATAAAGCTATACTATACAATCAACTATACATAAGTTGTACAAACTTTTTCATTAAGGCGAAGATAAAGTCAATATTTCAAATCAATATATATAACTGACGCACTACTATATATATCTACTGTAACCTTTTAGTATTAAAACATATTTACTTATATCCTAAACCAGACTATGTAGTACTAGTATACTATTGGAAAAATATATATATAAAACTGTTGAGTATGAACTAAAGAATGGGGACGGCAAATAAATCATAACAGCAAGCAGGTCAAAAATGTCGATATTTTCATACGAAATCTAAAACTAATACTGTAACCTTAAAAATATGGGAACTTGATCTACAACCAGCAAAACATATGTTTTATAAATAAAATACATGGTACTAAGTATTGTATATCTATACAATAGGATATAACTTATATATATATATATATACATTAATACGTACGTTTCAAAAACGAACCCATATAAAATATATTAAAGTCAGTCTTTAAAATAGCCTGGAAAAATAAAATCTATATACTGTTCTTTCAAAAATTAATATTTATAAAGACTTATATACAGATCTTGTAGATTGTATTTATATGTACAATAACCCAGTTACTTTATTATAAATTATATAGATGATACAACACATATAATACCAATTTATATAAAACATATAATACTAATTTATATAAAACATATATACATCTATCTTATACATATATCATACAAACCTACCAGATATGTATTTATAACATGCTCTATCGTGGTACATATCTAGATAGTTGCATTGTTCAGCTTTTATGTTTGGGTCCTATTAGTTTAAACAAATTTTTAAATTACGTACTGCAAAAATATCTTTGGGTACTACACTTTGTATTATTTGCTTCTCTTCTTTTTTTTTATAAAATTGCGGTTGCACTGAGTTTGTACACTATTCTACCATTCATAGCAGAGCAGGAGAAACAACTTTATATGTAAACAGGCAAAGGTATACTTCTTTATAACAAAACATAATATATAATGTAAAAAATATAGAATACCTATATATAGGAGTATGTAGGCAGACATGGGCTGATGAGCAAATTGGAGATCGAAGAGCACAGAGTTAGGCGGAAGGTCAGGGGCGCTATTGGTGATGGCTACAGGGGATAGCTTCGGGGTGTTGCTTGTGGCCGAAGGTGAGGAGATGCTAGGGGAGGAGAGCGGTTAAGTGCTTGGGTGACTTCGGCCAGATCTGGGGGTCGCGTGGAGGAGGTGGAATCGATGGTGGTGATGGTGTACGGTCAGAGGCGGAGAGAGGCGGAGACGAGTAGCTTCAGCGAGACCGGGGAGAAGGCGGTTGTGTGGTAGTGAGGAGGGCGGAGTGGAGGAAGGGCGTGGGCGAAGTGGTAGGCTTGGGGAAGCATGAGGCGAACGGTGGTTGTTTGGAAAGGTGGAGTGGAGGTTGTCAGGCTCTTCGACGATGGTGGATGGGAAGGCTGCACGAGTGGAAGTGGGACCGGCAGCTGGTGGAGAGGTCGGGATTGGGTGGTTGAATGGTGGCTGCTGTGTGGGTGATGAAGGCTAAACTATATACTTGCTTTTCCTTTTGTTAATGAACAGAAAAAGAAATTGGCAGAGAGAAAGCAAAGTGATGAAGAGTTTTACAAAAGGAAACGAGAGGAAGGAGAAGTGACAGCCAGGTAGAATTGAATAAATTAAAGGAAGAGGACAAGGTTTCAGAGAGAATAAGAAATGGAACAGGCTGCAAATAATAGTTTTCTCATCTTTAACGCAACAGTGAATGGGAATAGACAACGAAAGAACAGGTCCACAAATACTGAACAGTAGGAATAGAATTGGTCACCCCTTGATATCTGGAAAATTATTAAACCAATTAATTGTTGTTGGGCTACACGTTATAGATTTGAAGTCTAAGGGAAAATGTAAAGTCAAAATTCGGTACCGTTACGGTGAACTGTTTATTCTTTTCGACGCGTACCGGATCTCAAATTGCAGAGTTGAATATGCCGTGGAGATCAGCACGACGAGACGATCAAAACGGTACATAGATATTAGTGGCACGATCATCCGGTCAAAAGTCAATAATCGGTACCGAAAATGTTGTCAATTTACCAAAAATAAGATGAACGGAGCAATAGATCTCCAAATTTGACGAAACGAAAGATGACGCCTCACTCAGAAGATGATTTACAAATTTTCTATGTAAAAATATTCAGGTTTGGAAAACATTTTATTATCTTCAATTTTAACTGATTAAATTGAAGTAAATTTACGCGCGAAATAAATTTTCATATTTTTAGATGAAAATTTACCAGTTGCTATGTTTAATTAGACGCATTCCAAATATCAAATTTATATTTCAAAATTTTATCGTTTAAAATTTCACAAAATTTAACTAATTACGTTATTAAAACAGTTAAAATTTATGAGTCGTTACATTCTCCCCTACTCAAAACTTTTCGTCCCCGAAAAGGAAGGAGGTAGGAGAATAGAAACAACCAGAAAGCAAAATAGATTTAAAACAGGACAAAATAATTAATTTAAACCATATAGATTTCGAATTTAATTAATTAACAATTTGGTTTAATCCACTTGGTTTCTTCTTAAGTTAAATCAATCTATCTATTTCTCAATTCATTATCGTATTATCTAGTCATCCTCAATTAAAATTTCTAAATCATCAATTTGTATAATCATTTATTATACTCATATTTTATTCAACAAATTTAATTCTTATATTCCAAATTATTATTAAGTTTTATTCCACTTAATATGTCCTATCACATATATTTAAACCATATAAATTAATTTAAACCATATAAATTAATTTAAACAATATAATTTCAGTTTAAATCAATTTATATTCAATAATTGAATTTAAATTCAAGGTATTTCCATACTTTAATCAAATTTCAATTTATTAATTCCTTCAAAACAAATTTATTTATCTCATCTTATTATCCACTTAACTTATAATTCTATTTATTTAAATTAATATTTATAACTAAATTTTAAGTGTATAACATTTATTATAACCACTCAAATTCTATTTATAAAGGTCATTTTATATTGTATATTATCCGATTACATTTTTAACTTCTAAAAATTTTAGGTAAGTTATGTTGAGATGTAGTTGAGTATTATACAAATAAGATTTTCAATTCAGTTATTCCCAGTTAACTATTTATCCAAGAATTTTGACTTTAGTTTATAATTGAAATCATCTTTAATCTAAAATTTAAGAATTTAAATCTCCGATTTACTTCAAACAATTTAGAGATATATATAATATATTTATATAAAATTTAATTTTAAAATAAGATACCTATATATATATAAATCAAATTATACTGAAGAAATTCAAATCAAAAGTATTTTTTTCAAAACAAAACCGTAGCAAAGCTACAGAATAGTCTCTCCACTTCGAAACTCGAAAATGAATGTCGATGATGCGGCCGTCATCACCGAAATTATTTTCCAGTGACAAAGAGAAGAGCACTGATTTAAACATTTAAAATTCTTTGAAAACCATTTTATTCGGAAATACTTTAAATAATATACATTTTAAGACTTTAAAACAAAGTTTGAAATCACCAGAAATTTAATTCTTAAATTCTTAATTTAAATTCCTTTCAATTCCAAATAAGTTTATAAACCACAATTTATAAATTTATTTATATTACAATAAATGATAATCAAATATTATCATTTCAAACAGCCAATTTCAATTAACTTATTAAATCGCAGAATTTTTTATTTTATTTTATAATAAAATCATACAAAATTCATTTCATTTACCAAATTTTAAAATAATATTGTGTCAGTTTGCTCTGTTCAAGTGTTTTGGAAATCCTATCGATAGCGTTGATCAGACGAATCGATCGAAAACCCAAATCAACATCAACAACTCAAACAACACAATATATAAAAAAAATTAATATTAATACAAATACCAATACACTCCCTCACACGATGATTCCAGAATTGGATTCCGACAAAAGGATAGAGACCCAAATATAGAGGGACTCTAATCAAAGAGAATTCTAATCTAAAATAGGTAGGCTCGAAACGAAGGTTAGATGATTACATTTCAAACAGGAAGATGGATAAAGTTGTATAAATCGCGGGCAACCTTAACCGGGTCAACCATGACTTCATAGATAAGATCGATGTAGAATTCTGAAGCAAATCGACATTCGATTACCAGAGGTAGAATTCGAGTATAGCATAAGATAGCAGCATCGTAAACCGAGGATACAGAAATCTCCGATGAATCAATACCGATTGTAAAGGAGTTTCACCCCTGTACAAATTATTCAAAGATTGGCGAGACCGTCGATTTATTATAGAGATCATTCGAAGTGGAGTTATGGGATACTCCAGAATCAAAAGACACGAATGGGGAGACACGAATGGACTTTGGAACTGAAGTGAACGTTCCAAAATTCAAAGGAACCGAGTCAAAGAAGAAGGAATTCAAGCTCGAACGAAAGTGATTCTGTAATTGAATTTACTACATATGCTGAGTTTTGCCTAAAAACAAAGCTCTGATACCACATGTAACGACCCAGTATTTTGGACCATTCAAATCGACAATAAATCCACACATGCCGGACTTGAATAATTCAAAACAATGGATTGTAAATAAAATTTGGCAAAACTCAGCATATACAATAAATAAAATAATTACAGATCACAGACACAGAGTAATATAACAAAAATGCAGCGGAAACAAAAGGATAGTAGTTCATGAAGCTACTATATATATATAACAGAGTTAGACAAGATACAACAGAAGTCTCGAATACAATAATCAAATAAAAGATCTGAATACTTCACTGGAATCAACTGAATAACTGAAAGCAGGATCGATTGATAGCTGGATCTCCAAGCGAAGCTCCAACTCCAAAGGTGAGTCACAAATGCTGTATCACTCAGTCTGACCCGAGCGTAAAGCAAAACACAAAACACTCGAGTCAGGATTAACATTCTTATATTCAATAATTCCAACTCAAGTGAAATATCAACTGAAATACAAGTAACTTAAAGGATGTTGGGATAACCATCCTCTAAGGACCCGTTAAACTATCTACTATGTAGTAATATACGCTATATACAGTAGTGTCTAATCAGTAAAGTATAATCATATAGAAAATAGCGTTAAGGGGATGGAGAACCTTAACGCGGTCGGATCTTAAAATCACAATCGTAGTAAAGCTCGGTATGGTAGGTGACACGGCACAACTAGGCAATGCCAGGGTAGATATACCAATTACGCACACGGACTGATGGATATGCATAGCAGCCACTACCGTTCCACCTCGAACAATACTCCCAAATTGGAGGATGGCCATCTAATCAATCACAAGTAAAAGTATAATATCGAAGAAATGCGTCCGAGAAGAGGTGCTACCTCACTGGTCCGAGATCGCTCCTGTTTTAGCCACCTTATGCCAACTCATGGGAGTTGGGTCCACGTAACATACCTTAAGAACGTCGCCACCATCCTACTTCATTTTGGAATCTCCACCGCGTACACGGTTGTCAAAGTGGTTTTCGGTATCGACAAAGAGTATGTCCATATCCGATCCCGGTCTCTTTAACAACCAATCGTTATTATAACACTGTGGTCATTTACAAATATATATACTTTTAAAAACACAAAATTTTCCATTTCAAACATATCCTTTACTTCAAAATAGTATATACTTTAAACCAAAATATTATTACTATTTCAACCTAAATTATCAATGTATTATTTCCATTTCAAAAACCAATTCAATAATATATCATTTCCATTTCCAAAACAATTCAATAATATCCCATTTAAATAAAACCAAATAATTTATAAAGTAAAGTATCAATAGTTTAAATATAATTTAAAATTTCTTTATAAAATAAGATAGTTCTTCAAATTTCACAAATCGATTCAAATTACCTCGAATTCCAAAATTTTAATTTAATCAAATCTCAAATCATCAGTTTCAACTCGATTCAGCTTCTAAATAAACCATTTCAAATTATCGATTTCAAATACATATCTGAACCATAAAAATAAGCCATTTCAATTTTAATATATTTCAAAGCTTTAAATATTCAACATTTCAAAACTAAATTCGATAGATTTATATACATATCAGATTCACTTTACAATTATTTAGTTTTGAAATATTAACTTAACATTTCCATAACATTTGAATCCAATTTCAATTTACAATTTAAATAAACAAAATATCTCATTTAAATATTTATACGTTTGAAATATCCATTTAAGTCACCTTTCAGATTTCAAGTTGTAAATCACTTCTTAAATTTTCAAATTCAATACATTTCAAATCAAACTTATTTAAGTATAATTCTTAAATAAATATAATTTCAATCAATTTCAAATCATTATAAATTCTATATTTGAAAATATAGATATTAAATAAATACTTAAACATATTATTTATCAACTTTATTAAATCAACTTTCATAAATCTTTAAAATCAATATTTATCAAAACCATAGAAATCATTCAAAACGTTTATATATAGACCAACGGTGCCTGTATATAATTTTCTATCCTATGGTCAAGTGATACGGATATTTATCATTTCAATCCGCAATTTAAATTATATATACGGGTATATATCTTTTCAACCCGCAATCCCAAATTCAATTCAATGAAAAATCGCTTGGGTTTATCATTTTAACCCATAACGATTTTCTCCTATTCTACAGATCGTTCGGGTATGTATCATTTCAACCCATAGTGATTCTATACTAATAGGGAACTTGCAGAGTGATAACATATATGAAAATAAAATAACAACAGCAACAGACATATATCAACAATATAAATAACAGATAATGGTGTCAGATGTCACAGGTGAACAGATACAGATAATGACATATATAACAATGTAAATAACTAACATCAGCTTATTTCAATTGACATTTCAATTGAAATCAAATTTAATAAATATAAGAACATTAATCGTGAGTGATTGCTCACCTTTCGAGGCTAGATAGAATAGGCAATGAGATTGAGTTACGAAATGCAAGCACGACTTCCCAATCAAAGCTAGATTGACACGAATTCGACGAACAGAGCTGATAAAAAGGAATTGATGAGGACAAATCAAAAGTCAATATCGTTGAGATGAAATGTATATTATATTAACATTTTCCTTAAACAAATACTCAATTTAAATACACGAATATATATAACAAAACAAAATCTTATATAAACTATATCTATATTCTTCAACATATTATAAAATAACTTGTTAATCATGTATATACCTTTCAACAAATAATATAATATTGATAACTCTTGTCTTTAAATTTAATATTTTAACATATATACACAAATGGGTATCTATAAAATATAACTTATATATTTTATGCCAAGTAGCATACTATAACATATATAAAGCTATACTATACAATCAACTATACATAAGTTGTACAAACTTTTTCATTACGGCGAAGATAAAGTCAATATTTCAAATCAATATATATAACTGACGCACTACTATATATATCTATTGTAACCTTTTAATATTAAAACATATTTACTTATATCCTAAACCAGACTATGTAGTACTAGTATACTATTGGAAAAATATATATATAAAACTGTTGAGTATGAACTAAAGAATGGGGACGGCAAATAAATCATAACAGCAAGCAGGTCAAAAATGTAGATATTTTCATACGAAATCTAAAACTAATACTGTAACCTTAAAAATATGGGAACTTGATCTACAACCAGCAAAACATATGTTTTATAAATAAAATACATGGTACTAAGTATTGTATATCTATACAATAGGATATAACTTATATATATATATACATTAATACATACGTTTCAAAAACGAACCCATATAAAATATATTAAAGTCAGTCTTTAAAATAGCCTGGAAAAATAAAATCTATATACTATTCTTTCAAAAATTAATATATATAAAGACTTATATATAGATCCTGTAGATTGTATTTATATGTACAATAACCCAGTTACTTTATTATAAATTATATAGATGATACAACACATATAATACCAATTTATATAAAACATATATACATCTATCTTATACATATATCATACAAACCTACCAGATATGTATTTATAACATGCTCTATCGTGGTACGTATCTAGATAGTTGCATTGTTCAGCTTTTATGTTTGGGTCCTATTAGTTTAAACAAATTTTTAAATTACGTACTGCAAAAATATCTTTGGGTACTACACTTTGTATTATTTGCTTCTCTTTTTTTTTTATAAAATTGCGGTTGCACTGAGTTTGTACACTATTCTACCATTCATAGCAGAGCAGGAGAAACAACTTTATATATAAACAGGTAAAGGTATACTTCTTTATAACAAAACATAATATATAATGTAAAAAATATAGAATACCTATATATAGGAGTATGTAGGCAGACATGGGCTGATGAGCAAATTGGAGATCGAAGAGCACGGAGTTAGGCGGAAGGTCAGGGGCGCTATTGGTGGTGGCTACAGGGGATAGCTTCGGGGTGTTGCTTGTGGCTGAAGGTGAGGAGATGCTAGGGGAGGAGAGCGGTTAAGTGCTTGGGTGACTTCGGCCAGATCTGGGGGTCGTTTGGAGGAGGTGGAATCGATGGTGGTGATGGTGTACGGTCAGAGGCGGAGAGAGGCGGAGACGAGTAGCTTCAGCAAGACCGGGGAGAAGGCGGTTGTGTGGTAGTGAGGAGGGCGGAGTGGAGGAAGGGCGTGGGCGAAGTGGTAGGCTTGGGGAAGCATGAGGTGAACGGTGGTTGTTTGGAAAGGTGGAGTGGTGGTTGTCAGGCTCTTCGGCGATGGTGGATGGGAAGGCTGCACGAGTGGAAGTGGGACCGGCAGCTGGTGGAGAGGTCGGGATTGGGTGGTTGAACGGTGGCTGCTGTGTGGGTGACGAAGGCTAAACTATATACTTGCTTTTCCTTTTGTTAATGAACAGAAAAAGAAATTGGCAGAGAGAAAGCAAAGTGATGAAGAGTTTTACAAAAGGAAACGAGAGGAAGGAGAAGTGACAGCCAGGTAGAATTGAATAAATTAAAGGAAGAGGACAAGGTTTCAGAGAGAATAAGAAATGGAACAGGCTGCAAATAATAGTTTTCTCATCTTTAACGCAACAGTGAATGGGAATAGACAACGAAAGAACAGGTCCACAAATACTGAACAGTAGGAATAGAATTGGTCACCCCTTGATATCTGGAAAATTATTAAACCAACTAATTGTTGTTGGGCTGCACGTTATAGATTTGAAGTCTAAGGGAAAATGTAAAGTCAAAATTCGGTACCGTTACGGTGAACTGTTTATTCTTTTCGACGCGTACCGGATCTCAAATTGCAGAGTTGAATATGCCGTGGAGATCAGCACGACGAGACGATCAAAACGGTACACAGATATTAGTGGCACGATCATCCGGTCAAAAGTCGATAATCGGTACCGAAAATGTTGTCAATTTACCAAAAATAAGATGAACGGAGCAATAGATCTCCAAATTTGACGAAACGAAAGATGACGTCTCACTCAGAAGATGATTTACAAATTTTCTATGTAAAAATATTCAGGTTTGGAAAACATTTTATTATCATCAATTTTAACTGATTAAATTGAAGTAAATTTACGCGCGAAATAAATTTTCATATTTTCGGATGAAAATTTACCAGTTGCTATGTTTAATTAGACGCATTCCAAATATCAAATTTATATTTCAAAATTTTATCGTTTAAAATTTCACAAAATTTAACTAATTACGTTATTAAAACAGTTAAAATTTACGAGTCGTTACAAATTTTATGCAAGTTTAGGGTGTTTTGCGTACATACTTATATGTCACAACCATACATTCACGCTAGGATTGAGCTCACTCATAGTATATATGCACAAATAATCACATTGCATTTTTGGTTGTTGTATAGCATGGATGTTTATTGCACGTTACGTTGTTCGCCTCTTGGAAGATTTCGGAAATGAAATCCTTTTAAGTGGGGAGAATGTAACACCTCATAAAAATTATAATAAATTAATTAATTAATTAAATAAGATAAGGTTAAAAATAAATTTTTTGCAAAAAATAGAATTTGACCATGAAAGTTATGCCATTGTGTTCGTAATGAAAATCTGATCAATTTTCATATATAATATGTTGAAAATGGACCTCAAACGGAAAAGTTTTGAACGTTTGAAGTTTTCGGATTCAAAATAATTTAAATGGAATTCCGATTCAAATAATTAGATAATTCTTAAATTTGAGATTTGAAAATTATAGTAATTTTTAAAATTAACGTTAACATTAAAAGGTAATTAAGGAATAAAATAAACTAAACAACGACAACAAACTAACGTTCCCAGAAGAAGAGGACCGATCGACCGATGAAGGTTGTGGTGGTTAGAGTTATCTGTAACATTGAACATCTAGATTTATTTTATTTTAAACTGACTTAAATCCAATGGTTCTGGTGCACTTCAACCACTATAAAAAAACTAGCCCCCTCACTTTTATTCACAAATTATTTTTGGAACCTAGTGCAGCTCTGTCAGTTCATCTCTTCCAAGATTCAGAAAACTTGTTTAGGGTTTCAGGTAAGACATTCTATATGTTTATTTTTGTTTATTGTTTATTTTCTAAACCTATTCTCCTCCAAACCTCTAATGTTCTGAATTTAATGTATATATAAATCCCTTGCTGTATATATATTAAAAAGAAGAGATCTGAAAGAGATTATTGAAGGCTTGTCAAATCCAAAAGGAGGCAAAGCTAAAGACCTATAGTGATTGAAAATCTTAGTCTTTCTATCTTAGCAATTGATTAGTGTAGTTTGGATTTGAATTATGCCTTGGGAGTTTTGGTTTACAAAAAACCATACTAAAATTTCCAAAAATTCTCCCAAAGTGAAATGTTAATTCTAAGTTGGAATCTCGGTTGTTTATATTAAAATAATGGGTATTGTGTAGATTTGCAATTTTATTGTTTTTACTTTCTATTCCACTTCTTATTCTTTTTCTTTGGATTTGATTAACGGTTTTGATTAGTAAGGTATGAATTCTTATTCGTATTTTGCACCACTTATTTCCAAAATTTTAATAGAATTCCCTTTGTCTAATTTCATGTAAAAAGAGGTCGAATAGAGCATAAAAAGGAATTGAAATTGTAAGCTTATTGATTTATTGCATTGTTTTAATATAATAGGTTGAGTTTATTTTTATTTTGTATACAAGTCCATTGATTGGATTTTTGGATAATGGATTTATGGTATATTGACAATATGGAAATGAGACTTGTATAATTTTGAAAGAATTGTCATTTAAATGTTAGTTTAGGGCGTACTATACACACTTAGAAATTCATAGGCACACACATATATATATATATATATATATTAGCATACATAACGTATAATTAAAATGTATTAATTGCATAGTTAATAGGCTATTAAGTCTTATTAAATCCCCCTTGGTAAAGAAGCTAATTATAAAGGTGAAATAAGATTTTTCTTATAAGGCCTTGATATAGAATGCGGTGAAATGTGTGATAATATATGTAGAGAGTGTTATAGATTATGACTAAGTTATAGGGATGCTAGGTCAGTCAAAAACATACGAAAGTCTGCCCAGCTAATCTGGCTAACATCAATGTGACTTTGGGATTTATGTGAGATATTGCCTATAATAAGCAACTATAGATGACGCGAGGTTAGCCCCAAATTCATTAGGGTAAATCTGCCCGGCAAATCTGGCTAGCAGTACCTACGAATGGTCGGACTAATGTGAGATGTTGCTGTGGGGTATGGGTCGTAATACGAAGGACCTACTTCAGGGATTGATGGTATTAAGTGTTTGTGTGAGGGTCCACCTCTTCCCTATGTAGGAAGTAGTAAAATAGTCGGGATTATGGGTTAGGCACAGCAGATGATATCTCAGGAAAGGTTCCGCTTTGATACGAAGTATTAATGGCTAAAGAGATTTTGTGCAATGCCAGCTAGATAGTGAATAGAGAGGAGTCCGCTTTGGGATATGTATTAAAGGACAGGGACTGCCTTAAAAGAGGTATTAAATGGTCAGAGTATGCCTTTTTGACTTGGGTACTATCTCTTACATCGATACGACATTATTGACGATAGGTATGGGTTATTGGGTTGAATGCGAGATGGCTATGGCCTTATCTGGAAAGCCTTTTTGACTTGTATTTGGAAAGACTTAGGATGTAGATAAAATGCAAAAGACATATTTCTATTTAAATTATGCTACCCAAGTAGTAAGGCTCGAGATATTTATTCACCAGACATATGTTGTTCAGACTCCCTCCTCATTACAACATAGGTTAGGAAAGATGATGATGTTTAAGGCAAAGGCGTGGAGAAAGCTTATAGCAGTATATCTATTTATCTATTCATGTTATTTTCAGGTGTACCCATCGGAAACTATTGTATTTAAAATATTATGTACCATGGATGTGTAACGGTTATTATTAGTTTTTGTGTTATGGTTTTTATGACATTTTGAATTTATAATAAAATGGGTACCATTGTTATTTTTAAATTTTACCCTTCCGCTGTGAGATCTGAATGTGTAGATAAATAGCTCAATATTGTCCTTTTTACAAACCAACAGCTAGCTTTCGACTGCGTCAAAGTTTCGATGTGCCTTTTCTAGGTCGGAATTTAGGTCTGTTTCAAGACGGGTTATTACATGACACCTGGATTTTTTATACTGGTTTGGATTAGCCAATCATACATCTAGTCCTATACAATATATATATAGATTTCCTTTCCAATGCCTACTTTAAACAGGTAGTAAGTAAATCAGAATACTGTCTCAATCTCAAGGCAACAAGACACACCCTCCTGATTTGCGAGTTCAGGGTAGACTCTCTTGATTTAAATGGGCAACAACATCACCTGCTTGATTTAAAAGGGCAATAAGCACACCTACTTGACTTGAATGGGCAATAAGCACACCCACTTGATTTAAACGGGTAACAAGCACACCTAGACAAATAATGGTATGAGTTGTTGATTTCCAAATACAAATAATTGTGCTTTGTAACAAATATCTTTAAGGCATTCGTTTAAGGATCCATATATAACAAAGAGTTATACCCCACAAAAGAGATATCGGTTTCCAAATACCTTTAAGGCATACATTTATAACAAATACAAATACGCTCTCATATGTATAATACACTCACTCATTCTAGGGCAACGCTTACCCTATCTCTAACGCGTTATACCCTACCAAAGCCAAGGTTCTCGCTTAACCTTCCGCTCTGATACCAAGTGTGACAACTCTCCTTTACGACCCACAAGTGTCTACACTAATACATCCACGGTATTCTCATGCTGAGCACTTAAGTGTCGGAAAGATAAATTTTTAGGGTAATAAAACGAAAAAGAACAGGGAAGAAAGAACACAATATCTGAATTTCACAGTGTAACGATAATATATAATATCAATAGATAGTATAAACTCACTCTAAGATACATAGCATTTCAAGGTTACAATCCTAAGTATTATCATCAGCTGGGACAATTATAATAGCTTGCCTCACAAATGTTGATATATACATAATAGTAATGTAGTGGAAATAAGAATACAAGGGTAGGTGAAAGCATCCAGCTCGTCTTCTTGAGCTCCAAAGAATATCAACGAAAACCTATCTTTCTTAGACTACTCGAAAGAGCACCTATGAAATTAAGGGAAAGATAATGGGTACTTTTGGTACAGGTCCTTATTAAGGTTCAAAATACACGAAAAGTCCTTCACTAAATTTCAGTGTAAATTAGGTCCCTGATTTTTTATTCACGATTATTGCAGAGCATCATGCAACTTTTCATAAAAGTTGCTGACATTTCCGCAACTTTTATGTATACTGTGAACATAGTGTATGAAAGTTGCTGAAATATCAGCACACATTTATAAAAGTTGCTGACATTTCAGCAACATTTATGTACACCGTAAACACAGTGTATGAAAGTTGCTGAAATATGAGCACTTATTTATAAAAGTTGCTGACATTTCAGCAATAATTTTTCTTTGTTTCTAGAAAATAGGGACCGGATTTACAATGAAACTTTGACAGGGAAAGTTGCTGAAATATCAGCACTTATTTATAAAAGTTGCTGACATTTTAGCAATAATTTTTCTTTGTTTCTAGAAAATAGGGACCAGATTTACAATGAAACTTTGACAGGGACCCGCTTTACAATATGAAAGTATGATAGGGATGCCTCCCTAATTTCCACAAAGATAAAACCATGAGTCAGACATAAGTTTGGCATGAGAAATTCAAGAAATATGTCATTATCGTAAAAAGGTACTTATGAGACCCTTTGAATCATCTTAACTGTTATTCCCTTAAAAGATCCATACCATCTAATAAGTACATATGGTTTATAATAGATTATGTCTAGGGTGTATAATATAAATCATAAAATAGTTGTGCTGCTTGCATCTCACGACACAACAATATTAGAAGTATAACTAAAACCGCGAAGGTACGTTCGCATAAGGATTTCCATAGAGGTCTCCTCGATAAAAATAGAAAGCCAGCTTCCTGCAAAAGGGTCATAAACTACCTTCCAAAACCATGTATATCTCTAGTTAAAATATGTCACAAAGGTAAACATAGCCAGCCTACACCCGAACATGTGATACCGAATACCATTAAGTCACACTAGCAACAATCGAAAGCATTGCTAGATATTTAGAGTTGATGTACCCTTTTGGGTTAGCTAAGCCCACTGGCTATGTGGCCTAATATTTTTTCTATTATTACTACTAGTGAAATCGCATTCAGCATCTCAACACACCAGTCTTCATCACTCAAATAGATCTCAAATCTCTCTCTGGATTCTAGCATCTCGAACAGTTCACAAATCTCTCTTTGGATCCCAACATAAGTTGTCTAATAAATGCTAATGATGACCTCTTCCTTGGACTTAATCTTAGGGTATATAGTTCAACTCTATAGCATTCCACTCCACAACCGCTTCTAAAACATAGAACTCATATATCAGTTTTGAAGTGGTTTTCGATAAGTAATACACTTATTCGATCCTAGTCTCTTAAAAACTAAATCGGTGAATTTTCGATTAATTCGATTTTGGTTCTTTAATAAGTAAATGAGCTATATAAAGGAGTCCTCATAGGGGACCTCATAAATATATGTTCTTAAATAAAGAGACAATTCATACGAATGAGTCCTCCTCAGGGGATCTCAAATTGTATCAATACGTGATGCTTACATACACTTCCAAGGTTAAATTGGTGAAACTCGATAGTCGACTGATCAAATACCTAGTACAAAATAGAAAAGATCGTATATGGGAACTAAGTCTTGTATACTTATCACGTTTCCGGCTTTCTCAATTTATACCATCCTTCGGTCAAGAATGAAGCCGGCATGTTAGAGCACTATTTGCTTCTAAACCTTACCCGAACATCATTCTTAACTCTCACAGATGGAGTAGACCTACTTTGTCAGATTTTAGTGCAAAGTATAGGATTAAAACTTTCAATAAACAAGTAAATGCGCAAAGCATGCTTAAGTCACACAAATCACGATTAAGTCACATAAGCGACTTCTAACCCCCCTTTTTATTTAGTTATTTCTTTTATTAATTTAAAAGTCTTTGTAAATACTTGTATATATATATTTAAATACCTTTATAAAAGATATATACATGTATACTACTATCCCAAATGATATAAGGATATTCGCAAATCTTAAACAAGATTACACATTTATGATATAATCAAAGAGGTTAAAAACAAATGTTATTAAAACATTGTTAATATAAACCCCTTATCTCTTTTATAAATTAAGCCTTTTACTTTTCTAACCTTTTTCCAAAAAGACTCCATACAACATTATCTTTAAAACACTCTTTTAAAAGAACAAGTATATTTAAGCGTTAAAACAAGTGTTACTAAAAATTGTTTACTATAAACCCAAAACATTTCACAATTAACATAAACTTTAAAAAAATTCTTTTTAAAGATCTAATTGCATTCCTAAGTATATTTAAAAGGGTTAAAAACAATGTTACTAAATATTGTTTACTATAAACCCAAAACGCGCTTATACTTAACATTATCTCTAAAACGTTCTTTTTAAAGATCTAATTATACTTATTAGCAAGATAATATACTTTTAACTAACTTCTCAAAATCATTTATTATAAGCAAGTGTTAAATCTAAACAACCTTTATTCTTTTATAAAATACTTAACTTTTCCAACCTTATATATATATATAAATACTTTAATAATACTTATAATTACATTTTGAATATCCATACAAAATATTACTTAAAAATAATTAGTTTAGAAATTGGATAAAAATAAATAAAAAGCATGTTTTATATTTTAAAATCCTTTACCTTAAAAAATCATAAATAATTATTAAAAATATATTTAAACTTCAACGTTTTTTTCATACTCTAATCCATGTTATTAGAACTTCCCTAAAAAGATTCCACAAAGACAATGGATTTTAAACTATTTAATCATGAAAAATTAGTCAAAAAGTCGCAATAAAACAAAACAATGCAACAAACCCAAAAGTGCTATAGTGGAGAAGAGATTCCTTTACTTAACTCCTTTTCCTTTCTAGTCTAAAAATATATGTCTAATAAGGCGTATACATACTATTATAATTACAAATCTGAGAAGAGATTCGGGGTTAAGGAAAATATGGATTTATAATTAGGAAAATTACCTTTTTTGCATTGTTGATTTGCTCCTTCTCTTGTTCTCCTTTATTTATACCTTTCTCCAATTAAATATTTATATATAATATTTTATAATTTTTAGAAGTAGTGGAGAAGAGAAAATGAAAAAGCTTGATTGCTTGGATAAGAAAATATGTGAAGAGAATTGAGGGGTTAGGCCTTTATTTATAGGTGCATGAACCAATCGTAACCGTTAGATTAAAATAACTAAATCTGGATCATTGGCCAAGGTTCAAACCCTAACCACCACATTCGAACCGATCGACTGCTCCTCCATAGGTGGACGACCGGCACAAGGACGGGGTCGACCAGTGGGGTCCCACAATTATTATAATTTGTTTCCTTTTTCGTTTTTAATTATTTTCGCTCTGAAAACTTCAAACGTTGATAACTTTTTCATTTGAGTTTAGACCATGAAACTCCAAATGTGAAAGTTTCTCAAAAAATCAACATAAATAACAGTGCAAGTTTTATGGTCAAATTCAAACGTTTGCTCAAATTTCATTTTTGGAGCCTTATTACTTATCGTTAATTTTACGAGGTTTTACATTCTTTCCTATTAAAAGAATTTCGTTCGCTAAATTTCCAAGGGTTAAATCATGTAACATAGCATGCAACCAATCTAAGCTATCCAACCAATTAGTGTACAACCAATTTTGCAGTCAATGTGTACAAGTGCATGGTGTATCACAACATATAAAAATGTATACAGAATGACTCTAAATTGGTATCTCCTATATGAATGCATTCGTTTAAAAACATTTTGAAAATATGATGCAACCAACCTAGATATACTGGCAGTTCTATATGTCTGCGAGAATTCAAAAATCCTTTTTCACATAATAATTTCTACACTCCTACGAGTAGGAGTATGGTTCCAATTCCTACTATTCAAAACCTAGCACAATTTTTAACATCCAAAAATTTTAAAAATCATGTTCTGAATCTATACCTCTATGTCGAAAAATGAATTTGGATGGAAAATATTTATAGTTCTGCCCTTCTTTTGGATACTTATTCCATTGTACCTTGGAACCTTCTCTTTTGCTCTCAAAACTTTTCCAAGTACAATTTGCATAAGGATATTTATTTTTGGATGTTAAAGCGTAATTATCCTAAGCAAAAGTTTTTTGTTTACAATCAACATGGTATGGAAATAGAAATTCCAAGGCTAAAATAGCATTTCCCTTGTTATTATCTATGTTTTCTATACTATCACGTTGTGGTAAAAATTCATATTCACTAATACGTCAACCCGCCCTATGTTAACCATGTGGCACTAGAAAATTGAAAACTTTTCCTTTTCCTTAAAATTTTTTTTCCTTTTCCAATCAAACTTTGCAAAATAGTTTGAAAAATCAAATTCTCGAAAGCATTTAAACACTGTATTTTATTTTATTTTAACGATTTTATGCCAAAAGAACTTCCAAAAACATTTGAACCCAACCTCTCAAAAGCAATTAAACAAAAATTTCAAAAGCATTTGAACATGACTTTTCAAAACATTTGCCTCTCCCTTCTTTAAACGAATATGGCCACGTCTTAACGTAATAGGGACTCAGTCCATGAGTTAGTGCATATGATTGACCTAGTACTGTGCAGTTAATCTTTGATTTGGGGAACCTTTCTTATATTCTAAACAATAAACTACCTACAAGCGTATATATATATTTAAGCTTTTAAGGTATGGGGATAGTGACCCATGATTTTGCAACAACCTACAAGCGTATATATAAATTTAAGCTTTTAAAGAATATTCAAGGTATAGGGAAAAGCATTTTTAATTTCTAGTTGCTAACTTAATTTCAAAATTTATTTTATAAACTTCCAGTCTTATTTATATTTTTATCGCTAGTTAAGTGTTCTTATGATATCTCCTTATTTGCACTGTTTTCCAATATATATATATATATGTGTGTGTGTGTGTGTGTGTGTGTGTGTGTATACACCAGTCTAATCCCATCTATGAAGTCAACACAGTGATAAAACATGAATATATCTCATACTATATCGCATGCTTTTCTAATAATCTTACTGGAAGTTGTCATTCATCATCAACTGGTGTTAGTAATGCTATGACCTTAACACTCCTTACTAAATTTTATGATGGACATTCCTAATATGACATTCCACGATCACTGACCTTACATAACAACCCTTCTTGGCTTCTAATAAACATGGTCCATCCATAAATTGTTCATTCCTACATCGCAGTGAGTAAAAAATATGAATTATTCACATTTAGAACAACTCATCAAAAAATTGGTTTGGTGGAATAACTTCCATATCGCCTATCTCACATTGAATAAACTTAAATTAACCAACATCCTTTAGGCGATGTACCATCTTCTTACTCTCTTCTCCAATCATACCACAATTTTCTCCCAATCAAAATCTCTTGATAATATCCTCAAACTTTGGTATTTACCTTCTTTATCCTTGAACTTTCATGCAAGTGTATCTGAGGACTCATAAAATTTTACTTCGTTACCCTTCACCATTCCTTTGAGGGTTCTTCCCATTGCTTCCACACATCTCTAATAAAATATTCCAAGTTTCATACTAACATTCCTTATATTCAACGGGGATTCCTTGTTGCTACCCTATGAGCATTCGTAGCTATTTTATTCATAGCCTTAAACCTTTTCCCTATCTTACCTAGATAGTGATCCCTATCTACTCTATATTAAAATTTTGGCTTGGTTCTCATCATTCTTTGTAAAACTAAAATTTCACAATCATGAAGTATCTAATCCAAAACATTTATCTTTAAAATATAATTTAGCAACATTTTTATCAAATGCAAAAATTAATTGGTTTCAAAAAGGAACCATGTAAACTTTCCCTTTTCTAACCGATTTTACTATTTTAAGGACTTCTACGATAAAGATTTGTTTTTTAAAAAAGTAGGATTTTTAACTTAAAATATTCAAAAACTAAATTATGATACCAAACCATTTTTTTACAAACATCTTTTATGATTTAACAATGAAAACTGGAGTAGACAAGGATAATTTCATCCTATTATTTTCCTATTAATGCTATCTTTGTTCCAACCTTGATGGAGATTTCATAATACAAGAGGGGGACTTCTAAAAGATATGCACAATTGCAACATCTACCCAAGCGTCTATCTCAAATATATGTGCAGTTACTACATATCCGTGGAATTTATCCACTCTTCATGTCCTATTCCTATTATTTGTCTACTATATTATTTCTAACTAGATTACTAATCCTATTTTTATATATAAATTCCTAACGCTATTTCTATCTAAATTGTCGGACGTTCTTACCCTTTTATTCTCTATACCCCATTTGAATCAAGTAACATTTCTATTTATCCACCCCTTAAAAAGAATTTTAAAATGAAAATTCAAAATTTATAAAATAAGAAAAATCATCGACCCCAACCTATGCTCTATTTTACATTTATTTTAAAAACGAAATATCCCTTTATCAAAAATCTTTAAATTGAAAAAACTTTTGACTCGACCAATTTTAAACTATGAATTTCAAAAATGTAAACCTTTTTTTATCTAAAACCTATAAATTAAAAACTTTGACTCACCGAAGTTTTAGATTATGAATTTCAAAATTTCCTTGCATTTTCAAAACAACAACTTCCCAATAATTCATTTGATCAACTCATTTAAAACATTTCAAGGATTCTCAAAAAACCTTTTTATCAAATTCTTTCATATAGGGTGGACATAGAAATGGGCTATTATTGCCCTATATTTAGGACACCCCTTCTTCCTTACCCATCCTTAGCACATCTCCATAAAAAATATGACTTATCTTCTTGTGGTGATTAGTGTACACCTTCTTGTGGGAACTTTCTCCACTCCTTCATACATTGCTTCCGGATGCTTGCAATGTATAAGTTCTTACTTCCCATTTTTCTGGATGAACTGTGCATCTTCAATCAGCAATCCATCAAAATCCACAATTATAAGGTGGTCCAGGTCCAACAAGGGAGTCAAGTATCATCCAGCCTCCATGATTCTTCTATATGTCGGGCTCTTGCACTTCTTAGTCCACTCCTTACGATATGATCTCCGCCTCATGGGGTGATCGGGGTAGGAGTATAAATTTAACTCTATTTATTTTTCCAACTCGTAATCACCTTGCCCATGAGTTTGGTGTTTATAATATACATATTTATATGTAAAAATATAGCCCCACAGCATATCCTAATTCTTATGATTGACTAACCAAAGCTCTGATACCAAATGTAACAACCCATACCTTAATAGGTCCGAATTTCGACTAAATCAAAATCCAAATCCATTAGGGTATGGATCGTTGGTTTTGAGAAACTATAATAAACACAAACATATCAAAAAGCGATTAATATAAACTCACTGCGGAATTGAGAAATATAATAGAACATACGTATTGACTAAGGCAGCTACCTCGGAATATCATTTATTGGATATTTAATTGCCTTGTCAGCATCGGATATGAATAAAAAGACTTCAAAAATTATATTTCCCGTCTTGCTCCAGAATCTAGTCCTTTAAAACCTAACCTTTGGGTTGTTATGAGGAGAGGGGTCAAAAAAATGTTTTGGTAATTGGAAAATTACATACTCTACCCATCCCATTAATTTATGCCAATTGGTTTCCATTTAAGTGTTATGTCCATTGTTTATGGCTAATCCGTTAAATCTTATATGCACGTATGATATGTAACCTAACCTTCTCCATGGTATAACTATATAAGTATATGCCTATCCACATATATGTCTAAACGTTTCACTATCCAAAAACTCCGACCACTTAATACTTCTTAAATAGGGAGGAGTGGACCCCATAATGGCTACTTAATATCTCAGTCCCTGGAACGAGCCCTCCGTAACATAATGGCTAGTCAATCGGTCCTAACTATAGAGATCGATGACACCTAGATAAGGCTTTATAATAATAGCCATATTACTAACACGTCTCAACTCTACAACTTACCCTTAACTGTAGGCCAAAGGCCCTTCTCAGTCCCACACAACTACCATCATTCTTGTCCTAACAATGTAATAGATAGTACCCAAGCCACTTAATACCTTTTCAATAGAAACTAGGCATACTCTAACCATTTAATACCTACATTTTAGGTAAGTCCCCATCATTTAATACCTATCCCAAGGCGGACTCCTCTCCAATACTATCTAGCTGATATCGCATGGAACCCCATCAGACCACTTAATACTTCTTTATGGTAGAGGCCGACCCTATAATAGCTACTTAATACCTCAAACCTGAAGCGGTTGCTTCACGAGATATCCACTATCGTTCCTAACTTAACCCCGACCATTTAATACTTCCTACATAGGGAGAAGACGGACTATAGTGACCTAGAATTTCGAACACTTCATCTTTGAATATCGAATCATTTTAAAATACAGTGAAGTATTATAAATATGATTTTTTAACCTTGTTAAACATAATTTAATTAATGAATAATGATAAGAAACTTGTTTTTGAAAATTGTTTATAAAAATATATTCTTCGAAGAAAATTCGATAATGTAACCGAAAATTAGTTTATCAATAAACAGCTATTTGACCGATATAAGTTGTTCGAACTCTTTTGCACTTATTTAATAATTAAATGAACATAGAGCAACTAATTAACACACACTCCTCTTCATAAAGCAATGGAAGGTTTTAGAAGCTTCTAAGTGGATAAGAGATATTATCATGTAAGGGTATAAGAGAAATATGTCTAAAGGGGAAGTAATGTAAAAGAGAAGTGATGGGAGGTGAGCCTTCCATGGCATGGTGGGTGGAGGGGTGAGAACAAGGCTAAAGAGCACCATTCTTGAGCCTATATAAATCAAAAATTCACAAAACAAAAAACAAAATATTTTCATGTCTTCTTCTTCTTTAATTTCAAAAAGCAAAATAATTGCAAATATCATCCAAATCAACTCAAATTTGGAGTGAAGCCTTGGGACAACATTACAACACATCCTACCTAGTTAGATGTTGAAGAAGTGAAGCCATTCTCTCCTCTCTAATCCAATGGCCGTGAGAAAATAGGGGTGTTTGGAGGCAAAAGCAAGTGAAGGCAAGGAAGAGGAAGGAGGGAAAGGTGGTTGCAAGGAAGAGGTTGGACTTGGGTGCTTGGATCTTGGTTTTTTGTTGATTTAAAGGTGAGTTAACACACCACTTTGAATGGAAAACATAACATATATATGATGTGTTTGATTGTGTTCAAGTTGTTTGAATTAATATTGACAAATGTTAAAACATTGGTTTTGATTCTTGCTTTGAAAGCATGTGGCATGTGTATACCTTAAACAGACTTGTATAAAGTTGTTGTTTTCAAGTAATATTTTGAGCAAATGTTTTAAAACCTAGTATAAGTATTATAAAGTATTTAAAACCCATTATTAAGTATATATAGCTTTTAGTAAATATGTTGATTGTTATTCCGCTTTTTGGCAAGGCCGTGAAACCTTAGATTTGGCTAAAATGGGTGGTTACCAACCTTGAGAATCAATGATACACAAAGACTATGGACGATGGTCGAGCGGATTCAGACCGGGTCTTGATCAAGGTGCAATCAATATGAAGTGACAAGGAACGCCTTGTGAGGCTACATTTTAAATTTCAAGTCGATCAAATGCTCGAGTTATGGACAAATGAAGAATTTATATGGATCAATCTAGAATGATCCATAAAACAGCATAAATCGATGATGATCGATCGATATATCAAAATCCACAAAGTCAATTCACTTGAAACTTTCAAAGCCTCAATATATAGAAGAGTATAGCCCATAAAAATGATCACACATAAATACCTTGAGAAATGAAGATAGTCGATCGTTGATGGCCGATCGTTATTTGCCGATCCTTCATAACGATCGGTGAACATTCCAATTGTAGCAAAGGTTGATCCATATCTCGTAATCTACAACTCAGATTGACTTCATATTTTAGGGATAAGTTCAAGAGGCATATGAGACCCTCCAAAAACGATTGCATGTAAATTGGAGGCGAAAATAATGATCGGCTAAACATTGGCCGATCATTTCAAAACATCGAGTTAGGGCCACCGATCATTATGGTGGGCTGCTACGGATCTAGATACTTGTCTTGTAAAATTTCAGCCCAATCCATGCATGTCTTCTCCTATAAATACAACAGCCATTCTCCATAAATAGGATCCTTCTTTTTGCTGCCTAGGCTCTGCCATTTTCATTCTTCATTTTTGTACTAATGGATCCTGGTTGATCCAAACATTCTTGAAATCATAATCTAGTGCAAGATCAATAAATATACGAAGTGGACATAGGCCAAGATTGTCGAACCACTATAAAAATCTATGTGTTCATTTACTTTTTCTGCTATGTTTTTAATTTCATTCATCGTTTAATCTCTACGAGATTCTATAGGGTGTTGATGCCCATTTTTGGCGTCAACATTTTGGTACTTTTACTGAAAAATGAATTCTCAGCTTGATTGGATATCATCTTCTACTTGTGGATTTCATGTTTGCAAGATAAATCTAGCTTTCGATCGACAAGTTTCCTATTCTACTCATTTTTGAAAGAGATCTACAAGGAAACTATTAGCCATGGCCAGAGAAGCCAAGTCTACTTCCCCTACAGAAAAACGAAATCATGATATTAGTGACTGATTAGTCATGTGTTTGATCAATGTGCATACATTTTCAAGTTTTGAAGCATCTGTGAACGATTGGTCATCGGCCATGCTGCATACATACTCAATGAATGATCATTCCCTATAAATCCATGCATTGCATCATCATGTATGATAGTTTCATACGATCGTTTCTCATTGGTTGTTCCACCAACATGAATTTGGCCGATCGTTTTTTATGTACGATCATTCCGTACCGATTGTTTCTATACAATCATTTTTGTACAATCGTTCCTATAAGATCGCTCCAGCCTATAGTTTACACCGATTATTCTTCCTTACCGACCGTTCGTTCCTCAACCAATTGTTCCTCCCTCCAGCATCATACGATTGTTTTGAACGATCGTTTTACTGCTATATGGATTTACACCGATCGTTTCTATACGATCGTTTTTGTATGATCGTTCCATTGCTATATGGATTTACACCAATCGTTTCTATATGATTGTTCTAGTTAACCTTTTCACCAATCATTCCTACCAGTCATTTACATCAATCGTTCCCACCACATATTTAGACCGATCGTTATTTTCACCGATCGTTATTTCTATAATATCGCTTACACCAACTGTTCCAGTTAACATTTTCAGCGATTGTTCGAACTGTCTTGATATTCTAACTGATTGTTAATACAACCAATCATTCCACCACTTTAGCACTCTAATCGATCGTTTTCAACCAATAATTTTTGCAACTGATCATTTTTCAAAAAAAAATTCAAGTACGATCCAAATTTTAAGAAAATGGCTCTAAAAACGGTGCATTCTATCCACTTCCCTTACGTCCTGTGACTGACCGGAGCATAGAGGATCAACCGGCAGCTTCTAAATTGCAACCAAGGAATGGACAAGCAATTGCTACTCAAACGATACTCCCAAAGGTTGGAGAACATAGGTGATGTGACTCTAAGAAAATCGAAGAAACTTTGGCCCAAAGCCAAACTCGGGTAAAACCAAAATTTTCTCCAGGCAAATGCCAAGATGACTCCGAGCACCATTCTTCACTGACCTAGCACTTTGAATTCATTAACTCCAAGCAAACCAGTTGTTGACTCCAAGAAAATAGCAGATTTTCTCGGGTCCGACTCCAAGTAACTTACCACCAATCCGTCAATACCGGTCCATCTTGCTTTGCTCATATCTCGAGCATACGGACTCCAAATGACTTAAAACTTGGTGTTCAACCTCAAGAGGCCCTATTTACTGCCTTATATGGATCACACCCCATTTTCACTTTGGGGATCATCATCGATCAATGACCCCATCCTAACTGATTTGCCATTCGACCAACATTCTCAAATATTCAAATGTTGGACAACCATGCATACATCATCACAAGCATAACAAGTAGCTATAACATGAAAATGAACCGGATTGACAATGACTGAAGCATCTCCCCCAGTCGAAGCCTATTCATTGAAGTCGTTCAGTGTGTAGAATATCCGAGGAGATTCAATGTACCAATCATATCGGTTTACTCAGGGAAAACCGACCCTGGACTACATCACATGAAATCCGAGCGGCAGATGAATTCCACCGGAGCAATATATGCCATCGAATGCAGACGCTTTCCTATATTCCTCAAAGGTGTAGCGATTATGCTGTTTATGCGATTATCGCCGAAATCCATCTCCTCATTCAATCAACCGGATCAGAAGTTTGTTAAGCAGTTCAGAATGCATGCGACTCACACCAAGGATGTGATGTCATTATCTAATTTATTCTAAATGCTAGGCGAGCCACTAAAGGACTTCCTGTAGAGATTCAATGTCGTCATCGTCGTCACTAAAGCGAACAATCCCAGCGAGGATATCATACTGATGGCATTGATGAGGGTAATCGACCCCTGGATAGATTTTGACAGCTAGTTAGCTGGAGAGCCTTTTACGACCTTGGATCGTTTCTGTTACAAAGTGAATCAGAACCTAAGCAAGGATGAGGTAGAGTAGACTAGGAGAAAGAACAATACAGGCCCGTTGGCTATGGACTCAGATTCTAGGAGATGGCCCAGAATCTCGAAATTCGACTCATATACTCCTTTGAACGATTCAATCGATAACATCTACTTGGAGACTCACAACTCGGAGCAGTACTAAAAACTAGCCTCAAGAGAGTCCACCGAAGCCTAGAGGAATTCAGGGAATGTTGTATATTCCAAGATACATACAGTCCTAACACTGGCGATTGCAAACACCTCCAAGATGTGATCGGAAAGCTGACCTGGAAAGGAATGTTTTGACAACATGCACAAGCCCCACGAAATAGCGAACAGGGAACATCCAACCCCTATCAATAAAGAACTTTGATTATTAATTGGACCACCTACGATCGACTTCCAATTGAGAAGGACTTGGACAAAGTGGAATAGCGAGCATATGACGTTGCTTCACTTATCAATGAAATTTATTCCGATCTTCTTTGAATTATTTCTATTTCAATTTCAATTATGTTGTGAACTATGACCAACTTGAACTAAACTACTTTCAAATGATGCAGGTGACCAAGTACTTAGAGTTGGGCGCCAACCAATCTCAACGGACCATTGATCGGCTTTTGGAGTTTCATCAAGATAAGCGTGATTCAACTGCTCATCAGCTACCATATGCCCCTGACTTAGGGCCAAGGACTCGAAATGAAAAGTGGGTGTAACTTAACCATCCACTTCCTACTCCGTTCTTTGATTCTGACAGAACATTTGTGCCTTACTCAAAGCCCGACAAGGTCAGGATCCAGCAAAAAGTGGACATGACTGATCGTTCACTCATCAACTTCCGCGCCTGACTTGGAGACCAAAGAAAGACTTGGAGTAGATTCAACCCAAACATCCACTCCTCATCTCATACCTGAAGTTTGCCAAAATACTTATGCCACTCCTGAAGCTCAGCACGACTGAGGTCCAACTAAAGTGGACGCGATTTGGCCGTCCACACATTAACTCCTGCCCTGAACACAGGAGGCAGTTCGAAAGCTCGACTTAAAGTAGGCATGACTGACTGCTTACTCATCAACCACCACCCTCAACACATGGATAAGACTGCAACTTGAGGTGGATGTGACTTGATCGTCCACCTGAAAACTCTCTCCCTCGACTTGTCGGGAGGAGTATGAAGCAAAAAGATGGACATGGTTCGACCATCCATCGATCAACTTTGGCTCCTAGTGCACAAACCAGAGTATAAACATCAAACGAGTCTGACTGACCACCCATCATAAAACTCTGGCCCCCAGAGTGCAGACCTAAGTATAAACACAAAAGGATGGATGTGGTTCGACCATCCACCGATCAACTATGGTTTCCAGAGTGTGGACTGGAGTATAAACATCAAACGGGTGCGACTGACCACCCATCGTAAAACTCTGGCCCCCAGAGTGTGGATCAGAGTATAAACACAAAAAGATGGACATGGTTCGACCGTCCATCGATCAACTCTGGTTCCCATAGCGCGAACTAGAGTATAAACATCAAATGGGTATGACTGACCGCCCATCTTAAAACTCTGGTCCTTATAGTGCGGATTAGAGTATAAACACAAAAGATAGATGTGGTTCGACTGTCTATCGATCAACTCTGGTTCCTAGAGCATGGACCGAAGTATAAACATCAAACGGGTGTGACTGACCACCCATCATAAAACTCTATTCCCCAGAGAGTGGACTAGAATATAAACATGAAAATTGGATGCGGTTCGACCGTCCGCTCCTCAACTCTTTCCCTTTACTTAGGGGCAAAAACACGACTCAAAGTGGATGCGATCTGACCATCTCCTCTCCTGCTCAAGCTTGAAGTTCTTTAGAACACTCATTTTACTCCCAAGGCTTGGCAGAAATTGGATCCAAATGGAAGTGGACGTGGTATGACCGTCCATACATTGACTCGTGCCCTAGATGCAGGGGGGAGTTTAAGAGCCCAAGCCTAAATTGGACGTGGTTCGACCATCCAATCCAAAGAGGATGTGATATGTTTCCGCCTAAGATACAAAAAACTATCCATGCCTTGCTCGTACATCGACAAGCCCAAAATCCAAGCCAAGACATGGACGCAGTTCGACCGTCCAGCAAATAACTCTGGTCCCCCAGTGCGGATTGGAGTATAAACACAAATTGGGTGTTGTTAGACCATCTGCCAACAAACTGTTATCCCCAGAGTGCAGATATGAGTATAAACAAATAGATGAGTGCAGTTCGACCACTTAATATTCCGTAAACTCCGACGTGAACTCGAGAGGAGGAGTATAAATTCACTACGGATGGAATTCGACCGTCCATGAAAATTTTTGCTAACCCAAGAATGGGGACGAGAGTACAAACTACTAGAAGCCCAATATGACATCTTACTATAGTTGTAACTGGGTGATCTTTACAACTTAAGGAAACGACCACAAGAAGGTCTCAATACAAGACCAATCAAAATGACCTTCAAAGTTATGGGAGATTGATTATATCATACCTCTAGATCGACAGGCAATATTAATCCAAATTCTCTATATCATGCCACTGGATCGACGGTCAATATCGATCCATACCAAATACAAATGGATGTAACTCGAATATCCTCCCAAAAACTCCGATCATCAAAGTGCGGATAGGAGAATAAACCACAAATGAGTCTGACATGATCATTAATTCTCCAGAACCCTCCTTTGATCCATCAGAAATAGTATGAAACCAGGTGAGCATGACCCGACTGCACCTAAGCCAACTCTATCCCTAGATCTGAAAGGAGAATATGAATCAAAATGGACTTAATTGACCATCTAGCTCCGAATGAATGCGACATGACCTTTCATTCGTTGACTCTTACCATGATCTGACTAGAAGAGCAATACGAAATGGACATGACTCAACCGTCCACACATTGATCCTTGCCCTTTGTCTGACAGGGAGAGCACCAATCACTAATTAGATGTGACTTGACCATCTATTCTTTGGTCCTGCCTAGAGTATGGTGACATCTGCACCAAAAATAGATGTGATTGAACACCTAGTACCCAACTCATGTTCAAAATCAAATGGAGCACCAAAGTCTTCCCTCGGGAAGGAAAAACCAGAATATGCACTACTCAACTTTCCATTAACTAGCTTGATCCCATGATTCAACGAGAAAGAGTATAAAGCTGAAGTGAACATAACTTGCCTTTCACTTATCAGCGCATACCCCAGACTTGGGGGCATAAGCGAGAAACAAGATGAATGTGAACCGATCATTCATCGACCAACTCTAAGTCTTCAAAGCTTAGGTGGGAATATAAACACGACTAGGACGAGACTCGACCGTCCATGCAATATATTTTTCAACCTGAGTCCGAGAGTAGAAGTGTGATCATCCAAATACTAACTACGATTACTCAATATTGTGATTCGTACTCGGTGTTTACAACGACTCGAGCCTACGACCGAAAGGATGCCTAGAGATAGAATCATCGAATCGATCCCCAAGCTCATTGACAAATGACCATCACTCCAACCCGAACGACGAGTAAGGTATCATGAGTACATTGAGTGGAAAGTGCATTACACGAATATACAAGCAAATTCAAACTCAAATCAAGAGCGAACTATGCCGTTGCGTGCAACACAAGGCTGAATCCTACTCGACACTTAATTCAATATGCTTCTAAGCTTGATCTTCGGCCAGTTGTAGATAATTTCTCAAAGCAACTACATCCCTTCACTGTCGGACTCAATAATTCATGACAAGACTCTGAGATTCGACTAGAGTAACCGTCATCATTAACCGTCCCAATCGGATTTCACGTTGACTGTTGCATGAAACAGTTATGTTCGAACTCAAGGAATCCAAGGTTGTACCCATAGAGCTAACGTTCAACATTACGGTTAGCCATGGTGACCCATTACGGGTATTGAAGAATGGATCACAGCTCAGTGCAATGATGATAAATGAATTAGATGGCTTTCTCCGAATAAATCTTGATGTGTTTGCTTGAACCCATTCTAACATGTGTGTGATTTCACCAATTATCGCGAGCCATGCATTGAATATCGACCCAAGGCAATTCCCGGTGAAACAAAAGCAACTCGGTATGGATCCAAAATGATTTGCTGCACTTAAAGAGGAGGTGGATAAACTAAAAAACAATGGATTTATATGCAATGCCCTCTACCAAAAATGGGTATTTGATCCAGTTCATGTAAAAAAAGCTGATAGAAACTGGCGGACATATGTCGACTACTCTAATCTAAACAAGGCATGCCCGAAAGATAGCTTTCCACTTTCGAGGATCAACCAGATGGTAGACTCAACCACTAGATATTAACTGCTTTCATTTATGGATGTGTACTCCTGATGCAACCAGATCCTGATGTACATCCTCGACCTAGAGCACACCAACTTCATTATCGATCTAGGGTTATATCGTTATGTTGTGACGCCATTTGAACTAAATAATGCTGAAGCTACTTACCAGAGACTAGTCAACCAGATGTTCAAAGATTAGATCGGGCCATTGACGAAAGTATATGTGGATGATATGCTCGTGAAGTTACGACGATCAAATGACCACATCGATGAATTAGTGGGGATGTTTAGTTTCTCCAAAAATATGGAATGAAACTAAATCCCTTGAAATGCTATTTCAGCATTGCATCAAGGAAATTTTGGGGTTTCATCGTCAACTCTCACGGAATCGAAGCCGATCCCGAGAAGATTCAAGCAATTCGAAACATCTAGGTACCGAAGACGATTAAGCAGTTATAGAACTTAAATGAGAAGGTTGTCGCCCTAAGCTGCTTCATCTCTAGGGCCACCGACAAGTGTATTCCTTTCTTCGGCTTGATCAGGATAGGGAAAAGGAACTTTGAATGGATGCAGGATTGCATAGATGCGTTTCAAGCTCTAGTAGATCACCTAGAGAGACCTCCCATCCTATCCAAGCCACTGGATTGTGAAGACTTATACATCTATTTAGCGGTGTTGGTACACGCCATAAGTACCGCTCTGTTACGTGAAAAGAATCAGATCCAGAGGACTGTATATTATGTTAGCAAGCGATTGACAGGTGCTGACAAAAAGTACCCAAAGCTGGAAAAGCTTGCGTACTACCTGTTGATTGCAGCATGAAAGATTCACCACTACTTTCAGGCTCACCCCATCAATGTCTACATCTATGATAGGTCATATAACAACCCTAGATGTCTGGAAGGTTTCTCAAATGGAATATCAAGCTAAGCCAATTCGATATCACTTATCTCCCTCGGAGAGCTATCCAGGGACAGACATTGGCGGACTACATAGTTGAATTCACTGCATCGGACGACTCTCCGGAGAACGTTGGAGAATCAACCAACTGATGGAAAATGCACATGGATGGAGCATCCAACGATCAGTGTTCTAGTGCCAGAGTTGTGTTCGTGACTCTTAAGGGAACAATCGATCTTCTACACCTTGAAACTCGACTTCCCTGCAATAAATAGCGAAGTCAAGTATGAAGCCTTGATCGTCAGACTCAAATTTTCCAGAGAAATGGAAGTGAAAACTTTACAAATCTTTTGTGATTCCCAATTATGCCAAGTCAGGGAAGATTATCAGACTAGGGGGCAACAACTTGCTCCTTTTCTCGACCGGGTCCAAGAGCTACTGGGCGACTTCGAGTACTACACCATTACACACATCCCTAAAGATACAAAATGAGAAATGCGACTCACTGGCCAACCTGGCTAGTTCCGGGAATGCGCAGCAAATAGACTATCCCGATTAAAGTACTAGATTCTCCGATCATCGACCATATGGAGATTAATTGGGTTCTGGAGATGGAATCGGAAAGTTAGCCGTAGATGACTCATGTCAAACGTTACCTGCAACGAGGGATCCTTCTTGGATGGAAGAATGAAAAATGACAGATCTTCCATAAAGCTTCACGCTAATCATCCAAAACGAGTCATGTATAAAAAAGGCTTCTCCATTCCCCTGCTTCGGTGTATCGCTTGTCATGAAATCAAATAAGTCTTAAGAGAATTCCGTGAAGGAGAATGTGATGATCACACCAAAGGGCAAACCCTGACAAAGAAAATACTCCGTTATGGGTATTACTAGCCAACTGTCGAACAAGATGTAGCTGATCACGCTAGACAATGCGATGAGTGCTAGATGTTTGCAAAAATTTCTGAGAGCTCCGCCAATGGAAGTTACAAAAATGGGTACTGATATTATCGGTTCCTAACCGATCTCTAAACGAGGAGCGAAGTACGCCATTGTTGCAATGGATTACTTCACCAAATGAGCTGAAGCTGAATCTTTAGCCACGATCACGACGAAGAAAGTAATCAACTTCGTTGGCCTGCTACGAACCATTGTAACTAATAATGGAACCCAATTCGACAGCGCTAAATTCAAAGACTTCTACCTTCGGCATCATACTTAAAATAGATTTGCGGCAGTTGCTCACCGTCAAGCAAACGGACAAGTCGAAGCTGTTAACAAAATCATAAAGTCTATTCTAAAGAAACATTTGGAAAATGCCAGAGGCAAGTGGATGGATGAAATCCCAACAGCATTATAGGCTTACAGAACCATCCAAAAGTCCATGACTGGCTATACTCCATCCACCCTTGCTTACAGCTCTGAGGCCGTCATCCCTGTAGAACCCGAAGTCCCATGTCATCAAGTGACTTATTGTGACCCATATTTCATTGTTAATATATATATATATATATATATATATATATATAAACAAGGAATAGTAATCCAATTGCAATTAAACTATAAGGAATTGGAGACGACTCGTAAGCATACAAACACGTCCGAGAGCCAATGACAATGCACATGTATATTCTAAAAATTTGATTTCTTAAAACCGATAGAAATTGAATTTTCGCATGGAGTTATTAGAGAAAAGGCTAGATCAGATAGCCAAAGCTTACTAGACTCGTAGAACCGGACATGGATAGCAACTGATAGAATACATTCCTAAATTTATACTATTGGAAATCGACCAATAGTCATGACAAACAGAAAGAAATGCAACTATTAGTAAAGATGACTCAATGGAAGGATAGCGACCATTCAATAAACTGAATGGAATCCTTTTTGATGATTGAAGATTAAGGCGATTCAAAGCACGTCATGTTCGAACAAGATGTACTTTGGGGGTAAAATGTTATCTCGCCTTTTGGCAAGGTCATGAAACCTTAGATTTGGCTAAAATGGGTGGTTACCAACGTTGAGAATCAATGATATACAAGGCTATGGACGTTGGTCGAGCGGATTCAGACCGAGTCCCGATTAAGGTGCAATCAATATAAAGTGACAAGGAAGGACTTATGAGGCTACAATTCAAATTTCAAGTCGGTCGGAGTTCATATGCTCAAGTTATAGACAAATGAAGAATTTATATGGATCGATCTAGAATAGTCCATAAAACAGCATAAATCTGATCGATCGATATCTCAAAATCTACAATGCCAATTCACTTAAAACTTTCAAAGCCTAAATATATTGAAGAGTGGAGCCTATAAAAACGATCTCACATAAATACCTTAAGAAATGAAGATAGCCCATCACTGTTGATCGATTGTTATTTGCCGATCCTTCATAACGATTGGTGAACATTCCAATTGTAGCAAAGGTTGATCCATATCTCATAATCTACAGCTCAGATTGACTTCAAATTTTAGGGATAAGTTCAAGAGGCATGTGGGACCCTTGAAAAACGATTGCATGTAAATTGGAGGCGAAAATAACGATCGACTAAACTTTGGCAGATCGTTCCAAAATATCGAGTTAGGGCCACCGATCGTTATGGTGAGCCCCTACGGATCTATAGACTCTTCTTGCAAAATTTTAGCCCAATCCAAGAACGTCTTCTCCTATAAACACAGTAGCCATTCTCCATAAAGAGGATCCTTCTTTTTGCTGCCTAGGCTTTGCCATTTTTATTCTTCACTCTTGTACTAATGGATCCTAGCTGATCCAAACATTCTTTTAATCATAATCCAGTGCAAGATCAATAAATATATGAAGTAGACGTAGGCCAAGATTGCCGAACCACTATAAAAATCTGTGTGTTCATTTTCTTTTTCTGTTATGTTTTTAGTTTCATTCATCGTTAAATCTCTACGAGATTCTATTGGGTGTTGATGCCCATTTTTGGCGTCAACATTGACCATTTTATATCTTATGTAATAATATCTTCTAAAATTGGTTTATTTAATATCTATTTTTGGTAAATAAATTACTATATATATATCATTTAAAAGGATTTTTAAAAGTATGAACAAAATGTTTATAAAGGGCTAAGAAATTGCTTAACGGCCAAATGGTTAATTGTTTAATTACTTGTGTTTGAAAGGTAATAACTATGCTTAACACTAAAAGCCAATGAAGTAGGCTTATCTATTTTTGAAAGTTAAGATTGATGTCCGAGTAGGTATATGGGCAATGGAGCTCCAACCTACCAGCTTCTCTCTTGATCAAGGAATAGCTAAGTCAAGAGTGTTGAAAACATGTTAATCGTGTTGATTTCTTACTTCTTTATGTAAATTATTGATACTACACTTAACACTAAAAGTCGATGAGGTAAACTTATCTATTTTTGGGATTCAAGAATGAAGTGTATAGGTAAGGCTTTGTTGCAACCAGTGCTCTAACTTACCTAGCTTCACACTTGGATGAGGAATAGTTAAGTTGGAATGTCGAAAATGAGTTAAGTATACTAATATTGATTTGTATAAGCAATTGTTTTTGACAACATAGTCGATTAGTCGACTATCGAACTTGACCTAATATTCACTTAGGAAGTATCGAAAGGCTTCGTGATTTAATTCTAATTAGAACCCCCGGGAAGGAGAATTGGTACGAAACCTAATATTAACTTAGGAAGTATCGAAAGGCTTCATGATTTCATTCCAATGAGAACCCTCGGGAAGGAGAATTGGTACGAAACGTCTCTAGCTTTTGCTTACTTCTGTAAGAACCGAAATTGAGTTGACTGAAAATTCATCGATTGGTTTTGGAGCATCTGGTAAGCGAGAAAAGTGTACTTACATGAGATGACTCAAACCTGTAACCACTTCAAAACCATATACGCAATCAATTTTTTGGAAGCAATTGTGAAGCGAAATTCTATCAAGTTGAGCTTTCTGTCTTAAGGTTAAGTCCAAGGGAAAGGTCAATGTTAACATTTTAAATGATGCTATTGTATGGGACTGTCTATCTTGAGGAATGTTCCAAAAGAGAGGACAACGTTAGCATTCGTCGGAGGACTTATTTAGGAATCTATGTGGAGAATCTATTCAAGATTCTCGAATCCATGTAGCAATTCATGATCTGTTCGAGATGATGGAATCCATTTGGGAATTTGTATGCTATTCAAGTGATGAAGGCTTGTATGAAAGATGCTGAATGTAGCCTCGATATCGGGAAAATGATAAAAAAACTGAGAAGCTACATGGCCAAGAAGGTTTAGCTAACCTCAATGATATATCAACTTCGTATATAGAGATGCTTATTGTGTTGCTAGCAGGAGTTGATATGACTCAGATCACACATCGAGGGTGATCCAGTTATGTTTACCTTAGAGCATATCCAACCTAGAGGTATACGATGCTCGAAAGGTAGTTTCAGATCCTCGTCATGGAGTTTGGATGCGGCTAGACCAAAGAGATCTTTATGGAAAAATCCACATACCAATGCATAGCGGTATAAATTGTATACCTATTATTATTGTGTCATACGCACAACAGCTTTGGATTTATGTTCTACACACTAGACATTATCTATTATACCAATATATTCAATCATCGGATGGTTGGTTTCATTTTAGGGAAAAACCGTTACGGTAATTCGTACAGTCTCAATGGGTACTATTACTTGTTACATATTTCTTGAGTTTCTCATGCTGGTTTACCAGACTGATCTGGGAGTTATTTTCCTATAATGCTCGGGTGAGCCTGTGTATATTTCTAGATTTAGCTTTGGACGCTTTGGAGCTTATTGAGACGAGCTGGATGTTTATCTATCGTAATATTCTTATTTCTACTGCATTATTAAATTGTATATTTCAGTTTTGTGAGGACAGGTAATTATAACTATCTAGGCTGATGATAGGTTTTGTAACTATGAAAATTTCTGTATTCAGAGTAAAACCTTTGTACTATTCTTATGATATTATATATTATCGTTCCGTTGTGAGATTCTGATGTTATGTTCTTTTTTTATTGTTCTATTCTTTTTTATATTACCCAAAAAATTTATCTTTCTGGCACTTGGCTGCTCAACACATGAATACCGTGGATGTATTTAATGTCGACATTCGAAGGTCGAAAAGTCGGGTCATTACACGGACCCTATAATATCTACTTAATACCTTTGTCCCAGAAGTAAGTCCTACGCCGTACGCATAACCCTTCCTCGCAGGTCCTATGGTTGGAAATGTCCCACATCAGTAGTAAGTATACACACCTATTGGTAGCCTCTAGGTGATGGACATACTTCTGTTGTGTAACTATAATGACCTTGCATCATAACCCACTAAACCAAAAAATCACTCAAAGCCTAAGTGTTGGGCTAAGCCCACTAATTCACGCTTGTTCTAAATGTATAATTGAAGCTATATAATTTTCTACTATGAAAATTATATTGCCTTTTATGTATTTTTAATAGCTTTAATACTTACTTGTTCACTACGTAATTATTCCTAATTTATATGTGTAGGCTTTGGTTTCCTTCTAATGTCCAATAAATGTCAATTACCAGTAATAATTGGTCATTTATGTCAAAATTGACAATCTCTAATTAATCTTCATTTAATTTATTTGATATATTTACCAATTTCAAAATCCATATATTATGCCTATTCAATTCCTCATAAATGTTGTATTAAAGCCTAATCGGTGCCCATTTAATTCATTTTTAGCTCTCTATTAATTATAAATTTATAGCCTATTAAATATTTAATTAATATCCATAAATCCTAGTCCTATAATTATTACACTGTTAATAACTAATATGAACATTGTCGTAAATTACGCTATTTATGTATTTTTATTTTTGAATGTTAAGCGTGGTTATATGTATTTATTTATTTTTAATTTTGACTATTAATTTCTAAACTAGAATATTCCTTTCCACTTTTTAATTTATCGGAGCTTCCTTTCTGAAAAGGATTACTATTATAACTTTACATAAATTAACCAAAAGTGAGATCTATGCTTCGTTTGAAGCTAAAAGGAATTATTTCTTTACTTGTATTGAAATAGACAATGTAAACTACAAAAAAGAATATGCATATCTTACACATCTCATTCCCTTTTAGTATATCCCTTGTTAATTCAAACTACGTGCTTTTATACATATTTTGGAATTGGATAATTTATAGAAATTACACGGAACCCGCTCTAAATTAATCAAAACATAGAAATTCATATTCCAAATCAATCAGGACAACCTAATTTACAACCCAATTATTGATCTGAAATAAACAAACATTCTACAATAATAAATATTGGGACTGAATTCAAATTTTCAGATTAGGTTTTACATACTATTTTTATTCCAATTACCTATTTTATTGAATGTGTAGGTGATAATCCTATACATTTGTTTTAAGCCTACAATTCATCAGATCTTATTTAGGCATAATAATTAAATAAAATCCAACGAGAAAACTTTCAGTGTTATAAATAAATTATATACTATTCCACTCGCTTTTCAAGCATTTCGAATCTCTAAATTTGAATCCATTCCTTTACTTGACTCCTTTTCCTTTCTAATCCAAAAGAAAATGTATAACAAGGCATACATACTATTAGAATTACAGATCTGAGAAGAGATTTGGGGTTAAAGGGAATACTGATTTATTTAGCGAAAGAGTTGGATTTGAGTTTGAAATATACGAGTTTTGGAGTCAGTTGATGCAATGAATTTTATGGATTTTTTTTCCTAATTTTGCTCAATAGATTGCATCGGTATTTTTTTTTGCTTACTCAGGAATTTTTTGAGTTAATGGGAAAAGCTAATAAATTTAAAACTCTAATTTCTTTCTAATCAAATCCCCAACGAATTGAATTTGATGATATGCTAAAAGAGACGGTACACACCAAGATGATGTAAAATGAGCAAACACACACACACATATTTTCATCTAATTATTCGACACCAATATTTTTTTGAATTTGAATTCAAACACATGACAACAAGAGAGGGTGGAAATTTACAAGGAACTGCCGTTTATTTACTGGTAATAAGAGAAAATCATAGGACTCAATAGTCTCAATTTTGACTATATCCTTTTGGATATCCATTGCAACTTCCACTCAAATTCTTTCTAGTTTTTTAGGTCGCCTTCATGAATGAGAATATATATTTGGTTATGCATAATCGATTGGAATATTGGAGCCCTACAATTGTATTCATTTTGTCTTATTGATTAATGTTTATATCGAAGCTAGACAGCAAGAACATCTTGTTTTTACAAAACATGGATTGGTTTGTTTTATATTATTCATTCAGTTAGGTATTTAAAATCATGTATGGTGACACGCCTTCACCAACCATCTCGCTGCATTTCAGTGTTGCACCATATATTTTCAACTTGTTCCACCTTACTGTGCGTTCTATCAAGTTCAAGCTATACCATTTCACATTGCAAGTTATTTTGGCTGGCTATGTTTCCTATGTTGTTACTTTTGTCTGGATGTGTTGCTACTGCATAATCGTCTTACTTTAGTACAACCATGTTATATACTTGCCTACAAGTTCACATAAGAAGCATCCTTTGTAAAATTCAGATCATTATTGGTTTGGAGATTACTATGCAACTTACTTGATACCTCCAACCCTTCATATGATATTTCTGTTAATTTCCGGGCCTTGGTTCCTCTTGTTGACAATGTCGTAGGCTCTTCTCTATGTCATCTATCTCTAGTTCTTTGATGCACCACCTGTTAATGCTGCGTTCATCTAACATCTAGTCATCCTTATTGGTTTATTCAACTTGTTTTAACCCATAATATATAGTTGATCTATATAAGTTCTCTGTTAAGCTAGGTTTAGCTCTTTGGCCATTAGTTCTGTATCCCGAAGTGCATAAAAGAAATGGTATTTTGAGATGTCGTTTTTCTGGTTGCATCATTTGCTATTTCAGTTAACTAGCAATTGTATATTTCTAGTCTATATTTCATATATATTCCATAATGTCAATATGCTGTAAGTTCTATTATTTCTTCTTCTTTGCTTAACTGACTCTATACTTCAATATATAAGTTTTGTTTACAGTATAATGATGTCCCTCCTTATTCAAGATATTTTCTATCAACTTCTCATCTATTTTTTTGCAAATTACATTGTCATTTTTTAACATAAATGATTTCCTCTTTCATTCAAGTCTTTTTATTTAGGTGTTCACCAAGTCTTAAATAGAAAATGGTGCGTGTACACACCGTAAAAAGTCAAAAATACTAATTATGTTGATAAATGAGCTGCTAAGCTTAGTTTGATTAATCATTAAGGTATCCAATATTTGGTGGTATTAATGACAAAAAGTAATGACCTGGCCTATAAAGTCAAAAGTAATACTGATACAATGGTACAAATGGTTGCTTATCAATGATATGAATTTGTATTTCTGAAAATTTTGAACTATCATTGAAAGTTGAGATGAAAAGTCGGATTTAAGATTGTAAATGTAATTATTCATATAATATAACTATTATCATTATATTATATTATTTTATTTTAATTGATTCTCAATTATTCATATAATATATCTTTTGTCATTATATTGCATTATTTTATTTCAACTTGTTCTTAATTAAATAAGTAATCAAATACTTACTTGTATATAATTTAATAAATAATTAGTCAATTACTATAAAAATTGAACAATGATTTATATTATTTATTGAATAACTTATGAATTTAAATATATAGTTTATGATAAAATTTAATTAATTAAATATATAAAATTTCGATTCACAAAGAATAAAATAAACTGAAAAATGTAAGCTTACATAAGAAGTAAGCTCACATGGGAAGTGAACACTTTAAAAAAGCTACAGATACATCTTTTATGTATCGAATCTTTTTTCAAGTTGGATTTCTTTTGAGCATTCAGTTGTTCATGTGTGTTAAGCAGAGAGTGCATGAATATATACCAACAAATCACACATGGGCATGCCGCTTCTGACAGATCTTTTTGGCATACTCTGTAAAGATTTTATTATGATCTTTCACATACTTTATAAAGCATTTTATTATGACCCCACTCTTAAAAATTTCTTGACGCCTTACCAACAATTTAAATCTTAGTTACTTGCTCTGAAAAATATCATGCTTAGAATAATTTATTCCCACTCAGTATATTCATCACTTTGATTTCCTAAGTACTTTTAAATCTTGGACTTTTCAAGCCATTAGAGGATGATTATAAACTGAAGTTATTTAAGTTTGATAGCAATGAAGGACATCATACTTTTTGACATTCTAGTGCTCATATTCTTAGACAGGTGCATTACTGTGTTTTTTGGCTATAAAGTTTTTTGAATTACTTTTTAGCTACAAAGTTATTATATAAATATTTTTTATTTCTATTTTCATCTCAACACTGATATGTAGTTTCCAGGCTCTGGAGGTGGAATATCGATGCAGGCTTTGTTTTAGACTATACAGAATAAGATGCTAGGTAATAATATATGACTATAAAAGTTTCATATTTCACATTTTACTTTTCTGTCTACTGTATCAAAATTTGTTTTCTTTACCTATTTCCTTAAGTCGGTTTAATTTATGAAAAGTTCTCTACATGGATAAATACAATATCACTTTCCATCACCAGTCAAATAAAATCGTAATAGGGAACATCCATTATGGTTTTGGGTGGGATGATCTCAGTCTGTAGTCAGGCTCGACCCTAAGGTAAGGCGACCAAGACATTGGCCTAGGGCAACAAGCGCGATTGGGGCAACAAAATTTTTCTTTCTGTGTAATATTTTTTAGGGTTTCAGTCTTGCCGCCCATAGTCCTGTGCCTCCATCGCCTCTCCTTTTCCAGCATCATTACCTACTAGCTTGCTACCAGACAATCCAGCTTAAGTAACAACATCTGCAGCTTAATCTATCTGCAATTGTTGAAGATTTGAGCGGTTGAAAAAATTCCTAAAGAAAACGTGAGTTTGTTTGTTTGAATTAAAATCTACAATCATGTTGTGCAATTGCCCTTTTGTTGGTTTGCAGTGCAACTACATGAACCAAACAAATACCACTATCAATTAATTTGTTAATTACCAAATAAATGAAAATAAAATGAAATATTCAAGTTAATCTTTGTAAGTGTCCTTCTGTTGACTCCAATGTATCCGTATTAAGGTACTGCAATGAATCTGACTTCAGTGCCAACATCTGCAATATATTTGATAATGTGTTGAAGTCAAATTCAGGTGAAGAAAACCATGCTTGTTGTTTACACAGTGGACTAATACTCAAACTAGTACTTTTTACTGGAGTTAGAGTAGCAAAGAATCATTTGCAGTTGTTTAGATTAGATGTGCATTTGAAAATTTTCTATTGCTAAGTTAATTCAAGCGCTTTTTAATTCATATAGTGAGCCCCTTATGCATTTCATAATTTTTTTAAATTATACATTAAAAAATTTGTAATTTTCCGATTGGTGCTGCAAACTACTTGATTTTAGAGAATAAACCGAATCATTTCAAATAAACAAGCAAGTCAATTTCATTCATAAAGGAATATCATGCTCTTTTGACAATGGATTAACACTTAAAATTGTAATTTATGGTAGGTTTAGGGTATCTAAGAATAAATCATTTAGAACATGCTCAATTTGCCTGATTAAAATATGGAAACCGGTATTAAATTATGATAAAAAAACAGGGCAACAAAAATGAAGAAATTATTTGTTTGCCTTGGGCATCAAACATCTTTGGGCCGGCCTTGTCTGTAGTCAACTTTATTCCTGTTTGAAAAGTAACAAGTGGTTTAAAATATTTTGTCTACTGAACCTTCATATAGAATAATGTTGAATGAATTCTGCGAGGATTTGAATGCACGTGCTGTTGAAGGACCGATTGATCCTGTAATTGGCAGGGACGTTGTTCAAGTTGGATGCCGAAGAACAATCCGAAGTACAGAGAAATGTTCAAGTTGTATGCCGAAAAACAAAAAACAATCCAATTTTATTAGAAGATTCAGGGTTCGGAAGACAACAATAGCTGAAGGATTAGCCCTTCGCATTGCTAATGGAGATATTCCTCTATTCCTTGTTGTCAGTTTTTACTCTTGATCTTTCACTGAATTTTTTTGCATGTTCACTTGCTTTCACTTCAAATTAATTGAACTTTTGAAATGCATGCAAAACATATACTGTCACTGGATGTAGGTTTGCTAATGCCAGGAGCAAAGGAGAGAGGAGAATTAGAATCTAGAGTTACTGGACTAATTAATGAAGTGAAGAATGCAGGTTATGTTATTAACTAAGATTACGAAAACATGCTTGTTTCTATAATTAGTTTTGGATATTACTATTTCTATTGTAAGTTTTAAAAAGTAGGGAACATGAGGAAAATTTCCATTTCTTAAACAATCTCGATATTGTTTCAAATCTAAGAGAGCGTTGACTGTCAAATGTATTTCTTATCCTAAAGGCCTCATGACATGTTCAATATGAACATCAAGTATGATAAGTATTCTTGATAAATTAAATAATACTTAGATATTAAATTTGAAAATTTTAAATTACAATAAATAACATGTGTTTTCAGCGATTCATTTCCAGAAACAACATAATGTATGTATTATAAGTTCCAATTCATATAATTTTTCATTAATAGGCTAACTTCCCTATTCAGTATTAAATTGACCTAAACTATCCCTTCACCATATGATTATTAGATGATTTTTAAACCTATCTATCTACAAACACATAGACATCTTATAGATATCATATATGCTATCACTAATTGGTGCTGACATACCAGACCATGTCATCCCCATACCATTAATCCATGATCCAAGATCTCCATTATGCAGTAGATTAACCTTCTCCACAATAGATTTAACACCCTTACTAACAGTACTGGTTAAAACTAAAAATGAAAAATAATCATCTATACTATATTATTATTAGTGAGTTAAATTTCAAGCTCACACAGGCCCCCTTGAAATTTGGCAACTGAACAGTCTCCGTGTTTATAGTACACACATCTATACTGTAGTATACTATAAACTCAATCGTCTCCAGCTTTGTTTACTTTTCACTGTTCGTGATTTTATCCTCCCCTTTTTTGTCCCCCTCAATCTTTCGTTCTCCCCACCGCCATTCTCTGTTTCCCCCTTCCCTCCGCGTGAGATAGATCGATTCCCCTTCCCCTTTTTGCCAACCTAAATCAGGTCATTCCCAATTTTCTACCCATAACCATGCCTGAATATCGATGAACCATTATCCTTTGCCAGAGGTGAAGAGTCGATCTTCCTTCGTATTGCTGTCCACGGGAGTTCGATCGGCTATTGGCAGCGACTATCGACATCGCCTCGAGCACTGCTGCCCATAATCGCTTCTCAATCTCAAACCCTTCGAATCCGACTCTCTAGCCAATCTGCTGACAACCGTCGTCGCGCCACCATCCATGTCGCTGTTCCTACTCACATCATCAACAAGTATTCGTCTTCTCTGACCATCAGGAACATTTGTCAGCAACGCAAACAGTTGATTTTGGATTTTAAAGCGGAAGAGATATCGAAGCCATCACCTTGGGGTTTCGAATCAGTAGGGGTAATCGACTACCACCATCCATCAGTAACCACTCAGGCAAGGACTATCATCACGATTTGTAAACCAGCTTTCTTACATCTGAAACAAGTAATCTAAGGTATGGGACTTCAACCCTAAATTATGTCATTCAGAAGCATTTAAAAATCAGTTTCAAATTTCCCAGATCTAAAAAATTCTTAAAGTTTCAAAAGTGATTACGAAATTGATTTTAAAGAATTTACTTTATCTTAAAAGCTTACAACTTGCTTATTGATATCAAAAATTGGTAAAAGATTTAGAATCTTTTTTTTGGGTAATAAACCTATGATTTTTAGATGTAACAACAGTGTATTTTCAATTTTTACAAATTTGACATATACCGAATTCCAAAATTACTTATAATAAACCTTTGAATAAGTTCTTAATTTGATATCATGCTTGATTAATTTAAGGTATGAGGATTTCCAACTTTAAGACTTTTGGGTTGTCGTCGTTTTTGAACGTTAAATGATTGTATCCTTTATCAATTATAATTAGTAAGTTTCAAAAGCAATGAGTTCACATATTTATAGGAAAAACATTTCAGAGATGTAAGATAATTTTATATATTTAAACTTTTAAAGGGTATATGCAGTTCCTGATTTCTATATCATTTTCCAAATCCGTTCCAAATTCTTTTCAACAAACTTTGAATAAGCATGAGAATTCAGGTTCTGAAATGAGTGTGGAAATATAAAAGCTTAGAACATATTGGAATTTAAAAATTATCTTGGTTTTAAAATTTTCATATATCAGGTTTGTAAAAGCGTTTTGATATGTGTATTTGTTAGTGTTAAGTGTGAGTTGCACCATGCACATATGAAGTTCTATATGAATACAAATTTTGAAAAGGTTGATCAGATTGGGATGAAAGAGATTATATTTATGGTTTTGAATGATTACAACTTTATAATATATTTTTGGCCTATGATAATAAAGGGACAGTTCCTAACATCTCAAGATTTCAAAACATGAAGGTTTTAAGTGCATGTGAATTTAAAAGCTTTGTATATATAAGTTTTTCTTTTTAAGAGTGACAGTAATTTTGAGAGGAGAAATTTTTTGAATATGTAAAACTTTACTTTTTGAAGCTTATAGAGCATTTTCCCCATAAACAGAGGATACTGGGCATTTAAAATTTCAAACTAAATGCATTTTCGATGAAACAATTGAATGAACATTTTTTTGAGGTATCTATATATATCAATTTCCGAATATATGGAATTTTCGGATAAGTATCAAGCTTAATCCAAAAGATTTTACATTTTCACATAACCCCAAGTGTATTTAATAATTCTCATATGATTCTAAATGTGTGAATTCCAACATAACAAATTATTTTCAGTGTATATTAGTTTTTTGAAGGCATAAATTATTTTCATACTTTGAATATATACTTAGATCTATTTGATCTTGAGAATTAAAACGCACAGTTTCAATTATAGGGATTCTTAAACAACTATCACTTTTTATGAGTTCTAAGTGTTAAAATTTTAAGGTGCACACAGGTGTCAGGCTAAAAGTGTGCAAATCTTCATGTCTATGGACATACATATAACCAGTCATGATTTTAAATATATGACTATAGATTCGTAGGTTTACTTATACTTGGTTTTGAGTTTTGCATAGGTCTTAAGTTTTATATATTGAATGCATCCTCAGTTCTACAAAAAAACAGAGTTCCATATACAGTCGGGTTCAGCTATATATATGGCCATGCATGTGTTAACGGCTCTCAAATACATTTAGTTCTGGTTTCATTTGTGGATCCAATTTAACTTCAAATACAAAAGTTTCAAATTATTTCTTATACAAATGATTTCTGAACATATCAAGTCCCCATGGCACTATAATTTCGAGTGTAAGCTTAAAGTATGTCTTGCTTTGCAAACACAGAAGGTTTTAAGTATATTCATGGATCCAAATGCCTAGACTTACAAAAAATGCATACGTGTCAGTGTAGAAAATATGTATTTAAACCATACTGTTATAAGTATGAATTAGGTTCAGGGAAATTTGTGACTATCAGACTTTTGAGTATGTGACAGATGGATATACAAACCTTTAAATACTTTTAGTTTTCAAAGAATTATCAATTCCAGAAACATTTTAAAAGAAAAATCAATTTGACAAATCATCTATTTCATGCAACTGAATATTGATCTAATTATAATGAGTGGTTTTTGTTCATTATTGGGTTATAAACATATGAAATTTCTTGGGAGTTTTCAAATGTTTACAAATATAATATCATATACATATGTGTGTGGTTGTTAGAATGTTAATATAAATATGTGCAATTTTATACACAACTATCATGTATGTGGATGCTTCAAACATGAATGACAGTACAAATTGTTTTAGGAAGTATAATCCGTTCATTTGGTTTTCGAAATTACCAGATCTAATATATATCATTCCTATATGAATAATTGACAGTATTAAACTGCTAATATAATTAACTTTCTGAATCTCAGATGTAAGAGGTTTTAGTACTTATGTTAATGTAAGCGGTTGTAATTTTCATTGAGTACTAAATGAGAACCGATTATTGAATTTGAATGCTAGAGAATGGTTTATTAAGTTGGATTTTATTGAAGTTCTGATCTTTAATATTTTGTTACTTTTCTCGCATGCTTATGATGAGCATAGACTAATAGTTAATATATATTATAACTTTGTACTTTTACAGATAAATTTATCTGACATGTTCTATTCTATATTTATGCTGTATATTCAAATATTATCTTGATAACAATCTAATCGAGAACTGATTCTTGACTTTTTATTTTTATTATTTGATGCTTCAAAAATTTATGATACATGGATTGAATTTGTAGTCTTTGTTTTAGCATACTTCTATTTTTTAGTACTGTTTTCATAAAATGGTAAATTGATGATTGTGATTGATAATTGTCCATAAAATGATTTTAATGCATCATTAATATTTGAATCATCATGATTTCATTGCACATTAAAGCGAGGCAAATAAAACTGATACTATAATGAAAGTTCGTCCACCACTCCATTATTACACTGGTCTTGAATAAGCATAGAAAGTCAAACATCTACATGATGAAAGTTCATCGAGATGTTATACTTTATTAATCTTGAAGAACCAAGTACTATGATGCTCACTTTATTTATGGTTATTGCTGTGAATTTGATTCAAGATATGAAACTTCATACACGTGTTTTGCATCTTTTCATAAATTAACCATTTTAACATGTTTTTAAGATTTATATCAGCCGCATCCTATGTTCATTCCTCTGATATTTGCTACCAATAAGTTTCGACAAACCCTTCGCTTTAGCAAACTTTGTCCAAAAATTGATTTGAAAAAGTTAAATGAATTCAATTTTATATTATCAGTTAACGGGTTTTTATGCTAGCTTAATATTCTTTAAACCATATCTATGTCAACAGGAATGTTACATATTGATGCGAACAAAATGAACAGAAAGGTGTAAATATCTTACGGTGAGTGTTACATTTTTTTAGGCTTTTTTGACATTCTTTTCCGTCCAACCCTGCATTATTGCACTGGTCTTAAATAGGCATAGATGTGGGAACTGAATATAGGTTTTATTTATGTTTACAGAAGTGTTTTCTTCAAAATATGATACCATCTTATCTTGCTCGCTGAATAAATTTATGTAATTGTTATTTGATTTTTCATGTGAAGACTTATTATGGTATATCATAGCAGCTCTGATAACTAACTTCATATCATTGCATACTATCTGATGGCTATTAATTATGCTATTACTTTTTTAACTTATTTCTTAAGTAGTACAAATTTGTATAGAAATGTGTATTACATGTAACTTATCCTGTATTTTAACTATTTATGTATTATCAATATTAGATTAATTGATTTGTACAACATTATTTAACAGTTTTGTCAAATATATCCTTTTTTTTCTTAAGCAGATCATGGTTTTTGTCTTACTTATCAACCAAAATAATATTAATATTCAATAATAATACAATGTTTACAAGCAATGGATAGAAGTAAATGATGTTCAATCATGTGTATTTTAGATCCGTGTACCTTTAGTAAGTGGACAGACATAAAAAAATGATTTACCCATTTGCTTTTGGTATTTGCATTTCTAACGAATAATTGTGTTAAATTGCTTAACTTATAGTATTTTTAGTGTAGCAATGCATTTTTTATTATTTTTATAGTTTTAAAAGTTATTTTTATAGTAATTTGCAATATTTGACAAATAATTGCATTTAGTAGCTCATTTGTCAAAGTATTTTATAGATACCGTCCACGCGAGAGGGGAATTGCAAGTCAAAAATATTTTTATTTTCCGTTGTTGTCGGTTTAATTATTTATGAGAACTCAATTAAAACCATTTGTTAGTGAGACTCTCAAAGATGGGTACATGTGGTGGACATTGGTTATGTGAGGTTGACTGAAAGAAAGTTTGTGATATAACGTACAAAAATTACTAAAAAAGTTTAAAATTACATGGTTGTAGATGTTAGTTTTCTATGATAAAATTTTTATAAACTGTTTCGTAATGGAACTTATGTTTAAAATTGAATTTTTTGTAAATGTTATATAGGCCTGGACTTAATTAAACCCATGATTAAATATATCAACTTTGATATTGCCCACATATTCCAATACTCAAAATCAGGAAAACAAAGTTATATATGCATCAATATTTGAAATTTTATTTAGGTTTCCAGATTTGCTTTTTAGAGTCATATCTCAAATGGATTTCAAGTGATGTACCTAACTTTCATCCTTTTTTATGTTTGCATTATCGTATGTCCAGGATCTTACCACCTTATGGTACAGTCCACTCTTGGTTTTGGCTTGGATCCCTATTCAAAAGCTTTATGGTGGGTGAAATTTTGTGCATTTAATTGAAATTTCTACTCAATCTTACCAACAGGTGCACCTCCATAAACATGAGGATAGTACCAAGACTTAGGTTCAGTATGTGTTATAAGATTCAACAGTCATAAGCTTGCATGATCCCTCTATTTTAAGTTGAAGTCTTTATTATCAGGTTCTGGATATTGAATGGTGTATGGATGCTTAGAGTTTCTATTGCACTATTGCAGTTGAACTGTTTGTATAAAATCTTTATTTTTTTACTCCAGTGGTTTGCTCTGACATTAATGTTTTGTTTGTCAGTATATTTGGTACAGAAGGTATATTTGTCCTCAATAAGTAAATAAAATCGAAGTTTTGTTATATACTTATTTTATAATTTTTGAGTTAATTTTTATGGGTGATTCAAACTATGAATTATCTAGAGGGAAAGTAGTAGGAATACCAACATATGCCTAGCGTGTATCTTATGATTTTTTAATTTCAGCAGAGTGATGATAGCAAATATATTTGTACTTATGATGACAAGCTATGTTAAGAGAATGTAACAAAGTTTCTTATACATATTAGGTGCTAGAGGAATGAAATGTTTAGAGAAGCCGCTGGTGTATTATTGACGTCATATGAAAAGGGATGTTATTGGAATGACGCTTGTGTGTATAATTTAAAATCTTTCAGCAATCTAAACTCTGCAAATAAAAACCACAACGCATGTGGACATGGTGGAAGGTGTTTAGAATGAGAAGAAGTATCGCTCACAATGTAAAATGGATAAACAATGTGAAATAGATAAGTACTAAAATCAAACACATACGTCTACCAAGGAGGAAATAATAGATGGGTATTTTATGTTTGTGTTGCTATGAAACGTGTGCGTGTATATATTGATTTTTATTTGGCTACTTCATAACAGGTGATTTGGAATTTTCGAAACACTTGCTTACTTTATTTTTATGAGGTACAATATAAGATTATTAATTTTTATACTCATTTTATATTATATTTTGATTGTGGTAGTAGTTAATGTGTTTAGGTCACTTAAAAATCGTACGTATGTAAAACTGAAAACTCATATAATTATTACAATGACATCATATTTTCAAAATGACGTGTGGCATAGATTTACCTTACAAAAAAGTGCCTAAAATTTAAATATGTATGCAAATGAACTATATATAATCCAGATTTGATCATCTACAACAAGAAATTGATCGTATAATTGATTGACGTTGAAGAAATTAAACAATCAGAGATCTAGCAAAAATTATACCTCCCATTAAATATTATTTCTATCGGGCAGTATTGGGTCGAGCATTGTAAAAACATTATTCTTAATCAATATAGCATATAAATCGTGTAAAAAAGCAATGATGATAAGAAGTTAAGTGTAGTCCGTATGCGAAGCACGGGTTCACACTAGTTATAATTAGAAGTAGAAGTCCCGCTATAGTTGTTCAACCCCTGCTGCCTTTGACATAGATCTTGAACTCCTAAACTAGTGGGCACATCACTTAACAACTTATTCTTCTGCATATGCTGCTAGTAACTATAATTCTCAACTCTCTTTTCTTCCTTAATAACTCTAAATGAGTTCAAATTCACGTTATAAGGACTTTTTCATGAACTGATTATTATTGCTACCTTTTAACAAATCTAGCAAATGGGAGTTATATGTCCCAGACCGAGAGGCATGAAGTATTTCAATTACCTGTTATAATAGCTGTTGAGGTAACTTTGGTCTTCATTTTGTTTCGTCAACATTCACTCAATCATCTCTAGCCAGTCAAGTGTTTAACTACATATTTTGTTTCAGCTTGTTTACACTTTGTTTCGCTTAGTCTGCATTTAGCGCATATTTTGGTCTAATCACTACAAGAAAATTGGTTATTAACTGCAATGTGTAATAGCGTGTAAGTGATGTTTATGTACTCATTCATTGAATTCAAATCTAGATAGTAATAAGTTAAGAATGTAGTCCTAATTTGGTAAGAGTAAATCCAAATTATTTGTTTATGGTTTGGGTTTGGGAAATGTATTTGCTTGTAGAGGCTTCCAAGGTACACAATGTTTCTTGTACGTCATTTTATTTCAAATTAGCTGGCTAGTTCTTAACCAAGAAAAAAAAGCATACGTGCTAAAACATAAAAGAAAATATATTTTTTATACAAACATGTTCTCCTTATGATCACTGCCAGCATTTTTTCATGTACAAACCAAATATTAGATTATGCAATTAAAGAAAAATACACCATTGTTAGAAAAAGCAATGTCACTCAGTCATCAATCTAACATTGGATTTTTACTCAACATAGCATGTCTAGAAACTCAGTCCAATTAGAAATAACAGTAAAGAATTATTAGCTAAAAATAAAAAAATTTGGCAACCGCATCTGATAATATTGATTATATCATCTTAATCCAAGTATTAATAAACTGAATAAATAGCTACGTCTGAATCCAATTATGGATAACACTGCTAGTGTGCATTTTGTATGTAAGCTTTTCATTTGTATATTGCCTAGATATCCTTTTCAACGAGTCTTATTATTTGGCTCAATCTATGAGAGTAAAGTTTACTTCACTTAATGTCAAAAAAAAACTTAACACTAATGATCACTAGCTTTCTTTGTAAGATGCTTAACAGTAGGTAAAGTACAACTATATTAGTTAGTACATGCATATATAGGTTATATACTTTGTATCTCACTTGAAAACTTTGGATTTTTAAAGATATAGGTTATAACACGTTTTTTTGGAAGGTAGGCTTGGGCTAAGGGAGCCTGATCCATTTATTAACCTAAAATATGTAAGTAATGTGAAATAAAAAACCAACTAAGCAACAAAAAACATAATTGACCTGACCTGACAAAAAGGCCCAGTGAAGAAGTCAAAAACAAGCTTAAAGTTATATGTTAGTTGACTTATAATGCATAGTAAAACCATCTCCTCTCCTTTGTTATTTTTCGTTTCATGAAGCATATGACTATTAATTTGGTGATAAATCATGGTAGTTCTTTCCTGATTGTTGACACCCTAGCATTCCTCTTAGCCCATATTGTAGAGACACATTTCTTTAGCATGAATAACAGTATTTTGGCCTTTGGTGTCTTCTACCTAGTCTCCTTAAACATGTTAAACCATTATTGTTTACTTTTCATAGAGGGTCTATGGTGATTTTCGTTTGCTAGGAATCTTTGCCATGTATTATTGACATGCTAACAAAGAAAATATGCACATTAGTTTTAGATCTTATTTTAGAGATTAGGCAAAGATCATTGTTGGTGATGCCTCTATTGATAGCTTGCTTTTGGTCAGAAGCGCATTTGTATAAATTGTCAAAGTAAAATGTTTTCTTTTGTAGGATTTCCCATTGATCATATTCTAGTAGACCGGGGGAAGTGTTGAACATCATTCGAGTGGGTGATAGACCTATAAATGAGGGAGATGTAGTGTGGGAGATGTCAGTCTGTCATATAGCTGCACCTGTTGTAAACCTGTTCCTCCTTCAGGTTTTGATCTACAGAGTTTAGACCATGCAATTTTATATGACAATTCCACCCTAAAAAGTCTGCACATATGATGTCTAGTTTGATAGGGGAAGCAGTTGGCATATGGTAGACTAGTAACTAGTATAACACCATCAATTTTGCTCTCCCCACCACTGTTAGTTAATTGTTATCCCTAATAGACTTGAACATTCTGCACAGTGTAGGTAGTTGAAGCTACATAAAGAACATTTGACAAATGTATGGAGGTTGTACAGTGGTTATCCCTAACCACTTCAAATTTCAAACTTTTTTGGCAAATGTTGAAGCTACACAAAGAACATTTGACTTCATGATAGGCTGGTAAATGCAATAGTATGGAGGGCTTATGAAATCTATTTTCTATACAAGATTTTTCTTTACCATGATTACAGGAACTGGATTTACAGAAATTACAGGAAGGACGAACAATAATAGAAAGCAAGCTTGAACAAGCTTCGAAAGAGCTAGGTAATTTCCTTCTCTGTTGCTAATATAAGGTTAATAGATTTTTTTGATTTCATATGCTATTGGTTGGAAAGGGTAGTAACACTGGTTTGATCAAAAGACTTCCGACAAACATGGCTCTTATTCAAGCATGCTTTAGTTTTACTTATAGGATCTAGTTCTTAAATGCAGTTATCAGTTGCACTTTTAAGTAGTTATCAATTTTAAGTTCTTTAACTTGTTTCATAACGGAGTAGTTTATATACATAAAATCTAGTTTTTAGGCTTCCAAATTCTAGAAGTTGTTTTGATGAAATCCTTATATGCAGTAAAGTTTTGATACTTTCATTTTATTCATGATTTTATAACGGTCATTTTTGCCACACTCAAACTCAGTTCTGCTAAAGGAAAGTTCTTTTGAAAATATATATGCTGTTTTCCAGGTCCAAAGGTTGAGAAAAGTGACCGAGTTGAGGTTGTTTACAGAAATATACAAATGTGAATCAACCAATTCCAGGTATTGCTATCACATTATTTCTGAAATATATAGTTATTCATCTTATACGTTTTGATGAAAAATAATAATTCAATCATAACTCTCATGGATGGGTTACATTTTGTGGTGTTATTGTTTTGTATGAGACCACAAATGTTTTTATCAAGAAATGTTGCATTGCTGCCTTAGCTCCTTAGAGAGTGTGTGTAGGTATCACCAAAGTTTTCATTATCGTTACATATACACTAAGTATAACTGTAAATAGCTAATATGTTGTGGAAATCCTAGCCATGGTACTCCCCCAAGTAAGAGCACTAAAATAGCCGTCGAAACAAAATACATTATTTATTGTAAAAGTACATGAAGGAAACTTCCCCTTACTTTATCAATCGATGTAAATACAAATGATTAATTTATCAATCATGTATGTATTTTTAACTTGCTTGCAATTTCATTCTCATTTAATAACTAAGTTAATTTATTTTTATAATAACTAATAAGTTTATAAAAGTTAACTAAGTCATAAAAATCAACTAATTTAACTAAGTCTATAATAACTAAATAAATTCATAAAAATTAATTAAGTTCAACAATAAAACATGACTATTAGATATATAAGGTCAACATGTATTTATTCTAATTTGAGTTTGAATTGTGAATAATAAGTAATATAAACAATCCTTAACTATGATAGCATTATATATTTGACATAAGATTATGTAGAATGTGTATCGACATTAAGCATGTCAATATGTTTAATATGTATGTTTCTGTTTATGCCTTACTCATATATCCTTTTATGTATGTTTTCGTACATATATGCTTTAAACGCTCTCTCCTTTTCTTTTAGGGAATTGGATGTTTGAAGATGACAAACATGGACATTTTACGATCATGATATTTGGGTATTTTCTTTTATAGAGTCCTAATGGTACTATTATCATGTTAAAAATATCGATTATGGAATATTGTATACAATATTGAATTTGGTGTAATTCTGTTTGTGTATAATATATAATATGTTTTGATTATCAAAAGTTTTATATTATTGTTGTTTGAGTTGATTGAATGTTCATCAATTGAGGTAAATATATTTTGTTGTTAGATGTTCTAATGTATAGATAGACTATTGTAAACTCAAAGCGGGGTAAAGAAAATAACGTCTTTGAATAGTACAGAAAATTTATAATGGCATTTTTTATATGCTATAGAAAACCTACAACAGCGTTTTTGTTGTGTTGTAGAAAATATACAATAGCGTTTCCTTTATGCTTAATAGGCCATGAATGAACCATGACATGTCGCTATACGACATACACAAAAATACTATTAGATCTTTTAATAACATTCTTCAAATGCTATTAAAAATGGGTTGTAAACGCTAAAGTTTTTTAAGCATTGATCAAAATGCCATAAAAAAGTACTCTTAGCTTTGGAAAAACGCTATGAAAAAGTGTTTAATAGCATATCATAAACGCTATTGAAAGCTTGCTTTTATAGCGTTTTATCTAATGCTATGTGTTAGCACCAAAATTGGTCACTAACCTCGTAGAGAAAGATTGTGTAGAGATATAAGTGATGAAAGTAAATTAAACAGAGAAGACAATGCTAATCTAACTGCAGAAAGTAAGAACACCAAATTTATAGTGGTTTAGCGTAATTGCCTACGTTCACTTTGAGGTTAAACTTTATTGATCTTCTTTATAGTTGATTACAAATACAATTCGTGAATCAAATGCTTGCATGAAGTTGTTTAAGTAGAGAAGATGAGTCTCGAAAATGGCAGAGTCTCCCCAGTGTCTTCTCCCAAAAAAGGATCCATTTCATTGTGACCCTGCCCCTCTATTTATAGGCAAATATGGGCTGGACTTCCCAAGTGGGCTTGGTGGCCGATCGCTCTAGCCCAGGTGTTGTGGTCGCTGCATGCCGAACCTGGTATGCCGAACGCTCTGATGCCGAACAGTCCTTCCTATGTCGAACGGTACGTTGGATGTGTGGGAAGTGCAGGATGGTTGTCAGTTGAAGCCGAACGTGTCTCTATCTGAAGCCCTTGAACGAACAATGCATGCAAGCCGAACGACATTGTTACCTTGAGTAGTTGTGCATGCTGAATGTCTTCTGGATGCCGAGTACTCCCGTTGCCGAGTACTACGCCGAGTACCTTGGGATGCCGAGTACTCCCGTTGTCGAGTACTATGCCGAGTACCTTGGGATGCCGAGTACTCCTGTTGCTGAGTACTACGCCAAGTACCTTGGGATGCCGAGTACTCCCGTTGCCGAGTACTACGCCGAGTACCTTGGGATGCCGAGTACTCCCGTTGCCGAGTACTACGCCGAGTACCTTGGGATGCCGAGTACTCCTGTTGCTGAGTACTATGCCGAGTATCTTGGGATGCCGAGTATTCTTGTTGCCGAGTTCTCCTATCACCGAGTTCTAATGATGCCGAACGCTAGCTGACGCTAAGCATTGGTTGTCGCCGAACACTCCTGGGTGCCAAGTGCTTCGCCGAACACTCCTGGATGCCGGACACTCTCTGATGCCGAGTGCTACCTGATGCTGAGCACTAGTTGCCTGGTCAAATCTCCAGGAAACACTTGCCCCCCAAAGTGTATTATGTGACCGAACGTGATGCGCTTTGAATCTGGTTCGATTTCCCTTGATGATGCCTTCTCGAGAATGCCTGTGACGGAGGTGCGTGGCGAGCGTGGCTTGGATGTCGAACGATGCGTTCGAAGCCGAACAATCCTCGTGTGCCGAACGTCACTTTGCTACGATGCCGAACACCCTGGTGTTGACCGGTTCTACCGGGTATAGCCTTTTCAACTTCTACCTTCCCCCTATATAACCAGGTCCTCCCCGTCTTCTCTCCTTTACCTTTTCACTTCTGCCACTCTTCAAAGATTAGCAATTTTCGCTAGACGATCAAATTTAAAACCCGACCATTCCTTCATACTCTCCAATTCTGCAAACTAGGTACTATTCCTCGTATAACTCGAATAGGTTTCAAATGAGACGGAAGTGTGTCACGTAGAAAGCTTTCGAGTATATTGCCGAACGATAATGCGAGGCGAGGAGGAAGGATTCGGGGTGTTTACACATGTGGTCACTGTATTTAGCTTCATCGTGCCGAACTCTAGTTGAAAAAGGAAAAGGAAAACGTTGGAGGTGGTAAGGGTGTTGGATGGCACAGCCCTGGTTCGGCGTATGTTGTCATGCGTCGAATGGTGGAGGCTGCCGAACAGTATTTCATCTGAATAAACTAAGGAATGCCGAACGATAATTTAGCCAAACAAACCAAAGTCAAACACAAATGCCGAACAACAATTTAGCCGAATCGAACTCGAGCCAAACACACTTAGACGCCGAACTGTATCAATGTCGAACGTCATGAAATATTGAGCAACTGACATGCCGAACCATGTTTAGGCCGAACAATACAATTGCCGAACAGAACTTTTAACTGGACGATGACTTAACCGAACGAGGCCTTTAGCCGAACACAGACTTAGCCGAACACTGTGGCATGCCGAACAAACATACATGCTGACCTATACTTAGGATGAACAATACAATTGCCGAACAACATTTAAATGCCGAACAGTATAAATGTCAAACTACACTTAGGCCGGTTACTTTATAAATCATATGTTTTCTGAATCTGGGACTGTAATCACCACCAGGCGGGCTCATTGAGACGGTCAGCGATGACGGTCTTCGAAGGCGACGATCCGAAGCTCACTTTCATATCTTTGATATCTTTAGATTTTCATTGCTTGTACACGATTGCTTGCACTAGTTCACACACCACGTGGGGGGAAAACTCGTGTTGCTAATTCTAACGTTCAACGTTTTTTAAGTATAGTTCTCTCAAGCACTTAGCCAGGTTCGTTATTTATCGGGAATGTCGAGAAAGTCTAGCTCCGCCACTATATCTGACAGGCCTGGGCCGTCATCAAGGCAAGTAGCCGCTGATACTTCTAATCCGTCGACTTCTCCTGTTCATAACCTAGCACCTGATGCCCTGGAGGCGACAATCCTACTAGACAATCCGATCGATTCACAAGCTTCGAAGGTCAACGAAGCCGCTCTTCGACGGATATGCTCCATTCATGGCATCCCTTTTGCCGACGTGTTAGTTCCTTCGCGACACGATCGTCCTCATCTGCCCCCAGTCGGGTATACAACCTGTAACAAGTTCATGTGTTGGATGGGCAGCGTGCCTCCATTCAATTTATTTCTCCGGGATGTATTGCAGTATATCGACATAGCTCCGTCGCAGCTGCACCCGAACGGCCATGCATTTCTATATGGGACTTACTTACTTTTCATGGCCGTCTTCTCCAGACCTCCAACCACCGGTGATATTAGATATATCTATATGATCAAGAGACGGAAAGACAGTCCTTCCTTTATGTTCCTCGAGCCGTACCACAAATGCCAGATCCTGACAGGGGCATGCAGTAAATTTGCCTTGTACAAACAGGAATGGTTCTATGTGCGCTGCCCTCCTGGTTTTGCGAGGAGATGGGTTGAAGGCAGTAAGTTTCTCTACTGAGTCACCATTTGCATTTAACCGGAGTCATGTTTTTCCTAATTCTTTGTTTCATCTTTTCAGGTATCAACCCGCGTCTGGAAGGCCGAGGATATTATGAGGCTGTTGAAGCCATTAGAGCACTTCCTGCCGAGGAACGAGACATCCGGACTATCATTTCAAATGAATCACTGTCGGGGTTCGGCTTGCTAGCTCCTGGTCGTCGGATCAGCCTTACAGAAGGTGTCACCATTCCAAAACCTCCGTCCGGTAAAGGGAAAAAAACAGGCCGGGTCGTCGTCGCGCCGCATTCCCGATATGCATGAAGACAGCGAGCGCAAAGAAGATGAAGCTCCTGAGACTCAGGGCGAGAACGTGGGTCCCGCTTGGAATCCGGCAATCGAAGTTCAAGATATTGAGACGTCATCCTCCCCTTCGAAGGGGAAGAAGAAGTTAAAATATACAGTTCAAAAGGAGAAAGTTGGTGGCACTTCAAAAGTTACGCATATCCCGCATGAGAAAGAGGCTTCCTCGCAACATCTGGAAAGTTCCTTGAGGGGTCTATCGAACCTTTCTATTCCCGAAGACATACTTAATTACGGGTTTGATGATCCTGAGGCCCTTAAATTTTCTTCACCCGCTAGAGGCCATGCGGGAGTTCAACTCCCGATCCAAGGAGACAACATTTCGATTAGTAAAGATAAACGAACTGGTCTGTCGGGGGGAACACTAGGACACACACGCACATACGCATTCCATCATACACTTCAAGTTTTTTCTTATCTTACGGATTTTTCTTAACTCGTTGTTATTTCCATTCTTTGCAGGTGATATGGGGCGTTCTCACGGACTCGATCGCCTTCATGGCTCTTCCATATTTCATCACTCTGGACAAGACTCTGGTTCAGGCAGACGCAGGGGCAGAGACGATTATGAAGATAGAGACAACCGTCCCCGTGAGTCGTCTCACCGCAAGAAGGCACATTCTCAATCTTCGCAGTCTCGTGATCCCCTTCCTCCAACTGTGCCGGATAAAGATAAAACTTCACAGAAGGGTTACCACTCTGATGCTCCTCGAGAACAACACTCTGGTTCATCGAGTACGAGGCAAGTTCGGGAGCAACGAAAAAGAGTGGAACTTTCAAAGCCTCCTCCTCCTACTCCTGCGGTGGACCCAACTGTTGCGGAAAAGATGGTCGATCTTAAGGCCAAGTTTCTGAAAATTTGCTTCGACGGTCTGAAGTTCCTCCCAGCCATTCATCATATTCCCGAGCATGTGAAACAGAGTGCCATTGCCTGCAATAACGACGTCTATGTTCAACATGACGCGTTTGTGCACCTAGTGGAGAAGATCTCAGAGGTATCCGTTGAGCGCCAACATGAGATTGATCGCCTGAAACTGGAGGCTGGCTGCGACAAAAACATCATCGAGCACCAAGACGTAGAGCTCGCTTCGTACAAGTCGAAGCTGGAAGCCGTTGAACAAAGCGCAAAAGATACTGCTGAGGCAGTTACTCGTTTAGAGGCGGCTCACAAAAAAGAGCTTGACGAAGCAGTCCAGCGCAGCGGTGCCCTCGCCCTAGAGAAAGACTCTATCCAAAAAGAGAGGGATGCGCTCGTCGTGCAAGTCAGAGAGCTGAAAGAATTACTCTCCAAGGAGAAGGAGGACAAGGTAGCTGCTCAAGAAGAATCGCAGCGATATTGTGATGAAATCGTCGCTACTCGTCTCCTGAAAGCGAAGCTCGATGACGAACTTGCCGGGGTTGAGAAAATGAAGGATGAGGCCCGTGAGGAGGGCAAAAGAGTGGCTGCGGAGGAGATTGATTCTCGCTTGGAGGCGGCCGCAGAGGCCGGCAGGGAAGAGGTCAAGTGCATGTTTGACCCGTTGATTGCCGAATACGGAGCCCGCGTCCTCATGCATCGCGACTTAACGTTCTTGGGCGACGGCTATCTCGAATCCCTAGCTGAGGCCTGGGAAACTTTGATAAGGATCAGGAAGATCGAGTCGGGCTCCGAAGAGGTCGATGAGGAGGCCTTGGTGAAGGAGTACCTTAGGGGGAATGAGCCATCGGATTTATCCGCAGCATTGGCACTTTACAGCAAAGGCTCTCCTCTTCCACAAGAGAAAAATGATGAAGCCGGCCCGTCCGGGGTCAGTACATCTGCTCCTCATACTGCTGCTCCTCCCGCTGCTCAATTGGTCGGTCGGCCGACACTTGATCCATTCGAGCAGCATGCTGGTTATGACCCCGAAGATCCCGGGCTTGGTGCTCATGTGCTATCCCCTATCCTGGAGGGTGAAACCCCACGCGCCACCGATAGCCAACCGGAACCTGGTAGGAAATTCTCCTTTCTCTAAAAGTTGAAAGATCCCGTCATTTTTCAGCAGTGGCTACTCGTTCTAACGCTCATTCTTTATGTTTTCGTGCAGGTTGTTCTGACGTCGAGCAAACTCCGAGGAGCGATGACGCCAAGGAGGAGGCAGGGAAAACAAGCGACGCTGTCCATGCGGGAGTACTCCCTGGTCCCGATGCTCAGGTGATCGGGGCGCTGGATGATGATAAGCTCGACACTTCATCTCCTGCCGAAGGGAATGATGAAATTGAAATCACCGGCGCCTCTGAGCATACCTCGCAAATGAGCATGAAGGACCACCTCGCCGAAGAGGAGAAGAAAAAGGCCGAGGTCAAAGTTGAACCTGGAATCCTGGAACTTACCGACCCACGAAACAGACCTTTGAAAATCATCCTCCCGGGCAGGTCCAAACCACTAGATGTTCCGTCTCCTACTCCCGACTTCGCTTCCTTAGCAAGCAAGAAGTCCAAGAAAAAGCGTGAGGGAGAGGAGTCATCGGAAAAGACAAAGGAAGACAAGAAGAAGAAATCGAAGAAATAATCGATACACTCGTTCAACGAGCTTCTTGCTTAAGTCTTGTAATTGCTTTTATCTTCCGTAGCTTGTAGTTTGTATAGACAGGTCTGAATTTTGTAGGAGTGATCATGTAACCCCATTTTGGACTGATCGAATAAAGTTTTTAGTTTCTTTTTCGTTCGAATGATTCTCTTGCTTTTCTTTGGTTTGATGACTAATTGCAGCCATAACTCAAGTTCTTATGAGTTGCCTTATCTCCAGTCCATTTTCATGTTGTTCAAACATCTCCGGACGTGGCATACTCCTTATTCCACATTTCTCGAGTACTTGGACCTTTTTTCTAAATCTGCGCTCCGGAGATTTAGAGTAAGTTGATCCGCGTTCAGGGGATTCGGAGGTTCGAAATCGTTTATACTCTAGTCCGCGCTCTGGTGACTTAGAGTACTCCGATCCGCGCTCTGGGGATTCGGATATTTGAAATCGTTTATACTCTAGCCCGCGCTCTGGGGACTTAGAGTACTCCGCTCCGCACTCTGGGGATTCAGAGATTTGAAATCGTTTATACTCTAGTCCGCGCTCTGGGGACTTAGAGTACTCCGCTCCGCACTCTGGGGATTCGAAGATCTGAAATCGTTTATACTCTAGTCCGCGCTCTGGGGACATAGAGTACTCCGCTCCGTACTCTGGGGATTCGGAGATTTGAAATCGTTTATACTCTAGTCCGCGCTCTGGGGACTTAGAGTACTCCGCTCCGCACTCTGGGGATTCAGAGATTTGAAATCGTTTATACTCTAGTCCGCGCTCTGGGGACTTAGAGTACTCCGCTCCGCACTCTGGGGATTCGGAGATTTGAAATCGTTTATACTCTAGTCCGCGCTCTGGGGACTTAGAGTACTCCGCTCCGCACTCTGGGGATTCGAAGATCTGAAATCGTTTATACTCTAGTCCGCGCTCTGGGGACTTAGAGTACTCCGCTCCGCACTCTGGGGATTCGAAGATTTGAAATCGTTTATACGAGTCCGTACGTCGTACAAGATAATGTAGTTCGTCATTCAATTACGAGATATAGAAACGTTAGTGATTCATGGAAGGTACGGCTTCAAGCCTTTATTAATGAAAATCAACTAAACTGCTCGATTACAACTTTTAAAAAGAAACTAAGTTATTACTGAATGGAAAGACGCAGGAAATAAAAGTGCCTAAAACAAGAAAGGAAACATGCTAAATGTAATAGTGCCGCAGATGTTCACTGTTCCATGCTCGGGGGAGTGTCGTGCCATCAACGGTCGCTAGCTTGAATGTTCCCTCTCCAAGTTTCCGTTCAATGGCGTACGGACCTTCCCAGCTGGGATTCATACGTGATGGTACCGGGAAAACTCGTTTCAGAATGAGATCACCCACATCAAAGATCCTTGGGCGGACTCTGCCGTCGTAGTAGCGCTTGACTCGGTGCCTATGCGCTGCCGCCCTTAATTCGGCTTCTTCATGCTTTTCATCGATGCAGTCCAGTGATTCCAACAAGAGATTCTGGTTCGTCTTGGGATCATAGTATGTCACTCGGTGTGATGGAACTTCAAGTTCCACGGGTATAACGGCTTCAGAGCCGTATGCCAAGGCGAATGGAGTGTGGCCAGTCGCGGACTTGTGGGTAGTTCTATATGTCCATAATGCTGTCGGGAGTTCATCTACCCACTTGCCTCCAACCTTCTCCAGACGCTTCTTCAGTATGGACTTGATTATTTTGTTGACGGCCTCGACTTGCCCGTTAGCTTTCGGGTGTGCCACGGCGGCAAACTTCTTCTCGATGCCATACTTTAAACAGAACTCTTTGAACTCTCTGCTTTCAAATTGCATCCCGTTGTCCGTAATGATGGTGCGTGGAAGGCCAAAGCGGCATATAATGTTTCGTACAACGAAGTTAATGACCTTCTTAGAGGTGATTGTGGCCAAAGGTTCTGCCTCAGCCCATTTTGTGAAATAGTCGACTGCAACTATCGCATATTTCGCACCACCTTTGGATATAGGCAAAGAGCCAATTATGTCGATTCCCCAGATCGCAAATGGACAGGGACTAATCATTTGTGTGAGTTCCGTTGATGGAGCCCTCGGGATTTTCGCATATCTTTGACACTTGTCGCATTTTCTTGCGTAGTCCGCGGCGTCCCGGTTTACGGTGGGCCAGTAATATCCATAGCGAAGGATCTTCTTTGCTAGCGTTTGCCCCCCAGTATGGTCGCCACATTCCCCTTCGTGAACCTCTCTTAAGACCCGCTATGTCTCATCATGAGCGATGCATCGCAATAATGGGACTGAGAATCCTTTTCGGTACATCGACCCATCCTGCATTACGTATCGCGCGGCCTTTCGAAGGACCTGCCGTCTTTCGCTTCTTTTTTCTGGTAAAGCCCCGGTCGTTAGGTACAGTTTAAATGGGGTTATCCACGATTCCTTCTCGATTTCTGTTTCCAACACGCGATCGACTTTCATCCCGTCTATGCTCGGGGCATGCAAGACTTCGACGGGATACAATCCCATTTGCTGCGCATCGCCGGTACTTGCAAACTTAGCCAATAAGTCGGCTTCTTTGTTCTGTTCGTGCGGGATATGTGAAATGTCATAACGCTCAAGATTTGATAGTAGTTCTTGGACCTGAACGAGGTACGGAGCGAGCTTTCGTCCCTTTGCTTGGTAGTCTCCCCGTACTTGGTAAACCACCAACTGTGAGTCGCAAAAGATTTCGATTGATTTGATCCCGAGTTCTCTGATGAGCTTCAAGCCAGCGATCAGTGCCTCATATTCTGCTTCGTTATTTGTAGCCGGGAAATCAAGCTTCACGGCATAACAGATTGATCGGTTTTCCGGAGTTATGAGAACTATGCCCGCGCCGGAGCAACGGTCGTTTGATGCACCGTCAGTGTATAATTTCCATCGAACAGGGGGAATGATGTCGTGATCATCCGGTTTGATGGGTATGGTAAACTCAGCGATGAAATCTGCTAACGCTTGCCCTCGGACGGCTCTCCGTGGTAAGTAGGCGATATCGAATTGGCTCAACTTGATGTTCCATTTTAGCAACCTTCCAGAAGTTTCCGGCCGTTGGAGTACTTGCCTCAGGGGTTGATCGGTATAAACGCCGATTGAATGTGCTTGAAAGTATGGGCGCAGCTTACGTGATGCAATCGCCAAGCAATAAGCCAATTTCTCGATCTTAGGGTAATTCCTCTCTGCCCCTGTTAAACGCTTGCTAACATAGTACACCGGCTTCTGGACTCGATCCTCCTCACGAACCAAAGCCGCACTTATCGCATGTGGGGATACAGCCAAGTATACATATAACATTTCGTGGTCAACTGGTTTTGACAGCATTGGTGGACTCTCCAGATGCCTCACCAGATTCTGGAATGCTTCCTCACAACTAGTCGTCCATTCAAAATTTCTCTTCCCTTTCTTTATTATATCAAAAAATGGGATGCACTTGTCAGTTGCCCTGGATATAAATCGACTCAACGCAGCTACTTTTCCATTCAAGCTCTGTACTTGTTTTATAGTCCTGGGCGCTTGCACATCTCGAATAGCTTGGATCTTTTCTGGGTTGGCTTCAATTCCCCTAGCATTGACGATGAATCCCAAAAACTTCCCTGATGCAATGCCGAAGGAACACTTCAGAGGGTTGATCTTCATCCCATAAAACCTGAGTATGTCGAACATTTCGGCCAAGTCTCGAATGTGGTCGTTTGACAGTCGTGACTTCACGAGTATGTCATCCACATAGACTTCCATCGTTCTACCCAGCTGGTCTTTGAACATTCGATTCACTAAACGCTGGTAAGTTGCTCCTGCATTCTTCAATCCAAAGGGCATCACTACATAGCAATACAGTCTGACATTTGTAACGAAGCTGGTGTGTTCTTGGTCCGGAATATGCATCGGGATTTGGTTGTACCCTGAATACGCATCCATGAATGACAACAGCTCGTGTCCTGCGGTGGAGTCGACCAACTGATCGATCCTAGGCAACGGGAAACTGTTCTTAGGGCATGCTTTGTTCAAGTCGGAATAATCTACACAAGTCCTCCATTTCCCATTTGCCTTTTTTACCAGCACGGGGTTGGATACCCACTCAGGGTAGAGGGCGTCGCGGACGAACCCATTTTCTTTGAGTTTGTCCACCTCCTCTCCGAGAGCGGCGGACCTCTCCGGATCCATTCCTCTCCTTTTTTGTTTAACTGGGACGTATTTCGGGTCTATGTTCAACATATGACTCGTGATGGCGGGAGAAATCCCACACAAATCAGAATGCGTCCAGGCGAAAACATCAAGATTCGCCCGGAGGAAGTCGCTAAGGTCTTCAGTCCTCTCGGGACCAAGCTGTGATCCGATTTTCAGAATTCGCGAAGGGTCGTCACGGCTAACTGAGATGTCAATTGTTAATTCAGCTGGTGCCGCCTTCTCTTCCCTGGGTTTCTCATCGTCGTCTCTCGGATCTATATCTCCGAAGATCCGAGAACTATGCCCGAGCCAGGGCTCGGGCACTACTTGTCAATTATCCGCATTAAGGATGCGGACGGGATTGTCCGCAACCTTTCCCTTCTCCCTCCGATGGGCTTCTCGGAGTTCAGCCACATAACAGGAACGACCAGCTGCTTGGTCGCCATGAACAATACCTACTCCTTTGTCAGTTGGGAACTTCAAAGTTAAACACCACGGGGCCAATGCTGCCCTAAACTCAGCCAGTGCCAGCCGGCCCAAGAAAACATTATATAGAGAATCCACATCCAAAACTACGAAGGGTAGAATTCGCACCCTCCGTTGCTCGCCTTGTCCCAGTTCAACTGGTAACTCAACGTACCCCACGGCGTCGGTTGCCGCGCCGTTAAAGCCGTGTATACGAGCCTTGGACGGTTTCAGGTCTTTTGTTTCCAGTTTCATTTGGTCGTAAGCCTTCTTGAAGATGATGTTGACTGAACTTCCGCAATCAATCAGAATTCTCTTTACATAAGCTGGTCCGATCGTTGCAGATATGACCATCGGGTCGATGGTCGGAGCTTCTACCTGATCAGCGTCCCTGTTTCTGAACACAATATCGTCTGTCATTACGCGCTGCTGCTTAGCAAGGGTCCCGTCCTCCGCGTTCGAACAACACTCATAATCGGCATGCTTCAGGGAACTTGCATATGCTCCATCTCTTGCCAATTCTTATCCGCGGGGTGAGGTCCGCCGATAATTGTATTTATGACTAGTCTACCTACGGTTCGGGCAGGCTCCTCGGGATGACGCGGAGCTGGTGCACGACCTGGGTTGGACGTTCCCTGTCCTCCTTCTTGTGGATCCTTCACAAATTCTTGCAATTTCTTCTGCCTGATCAACTTCTCAATAGCGTCGTGTAGGTGTCTGCCTCCTCCGTATTGTGCCCATAAGTCTCATGGAAGCGACAATATTTCCCGGTCCGCTTCTGTTCCTCGGTTGATTCTTTCGGACGTGGCTTTCTGTATTGAAATGTATTGCAGGTGGATAAGTAAATGTTCTCAAGCGGTGCGTTCAGCGGAGTATACTCGCTGTAGCTTGGGATTCTCGACTTCCACTTCCTCGCTTCTCTCTTTTTCCCTTGAATCCTTCCGCCGGACTCCTTGGGTTGCCCAGGCTTGTTCTGGACATTGACTTGGACCTTTCCCGAGCTGTCTCCAGACTGCTTCACAGCAATGTTGCTCTTTATTGACTCTTGGACAGGTCCTGGCGCCTTATCTCGTCGTACCCACCTAGCTTCCTCTCTTCTTATGAACTGGTGTGCCTTTGAGTAGAAACGCTCTAGTGTAGCCGGAGGTTTTCCTGCCAGCCAGTCTCCAAACTCAAAGTTTGGATCCACACCTCTCATTACAACCATCAGAATTGCATGGTCATTGGGATTACTGACTTCAGTTGCTGCTACGTGGAATCTTTGTAAATATTCCTTCAACGACTCCCCGGGATTTTGGATTACACTTGACAGAGACATCACGTCCTTTGGGCGCGTAGTGTGTATCCTGAACTGCTCAATAAACTTCTTTGCCAACTCCTCGAAAATTGATACGGATCGCGGAGGAAGTCGGGTGAACCACATAGCAGCGATCCCAAATAGAGTAATCGGAAAGCACCTACACTTGGTGGCATAATTCGCTCTAGCTGAATCCATCATCCATTCGTACCTCATGACATGCTGTCCGGGGTTAGTCCTCCCTTCATACGTAGGGATAGTAGGCATACTAAACTTCCTGGGGTACGCCGCTTGCAACACAACATCTGTGAACGGAGTATGACTTCTTGACACTCCCCAATCATCATTCGATAACCCCTGATTTTCCTTCATCAACTGCCTGATCATGGCTGTCAAATCTGGTGTCTGTATGGAAGGCGGAAGGTTAGTGTCTGTTCTACGCGCCTGTCCATGCTGATGCCTCCTCTCCTGGCGGTCTGCCAATCGTGCGTCTTGAGGTTCGACATCGTTAGCATTTTGATGATCCGGGCCTCTATCCTCCATCTGTACCCTGGCCTTGAAGTTTACAGCTCTTGCTTGGTCACGGTCTCCAGTTGTTTGAACAGCAGCTTCTGCTCGTGCAGCGTCAGTCTTGCGGCGTCTGCGCCTGGGAGGTTCATCAGAGGAAGTTGAGCTGTCAGATGAAGAGTAAGGAGCGGGATTGCCCCCAGCATTCTGTTGCTGCTGTTGAGTGAGTTGTGCCATCAGGTTGGCGTTAGCTTGCATCTGCTCTCCTAGTTGTCTCCTGCTTTCCCTGAGTTCTCTCATCAAGTCATTGAACTCTATTTTGGTGACAACTGGAGTCTGTTCTTGAGCGGAAATTCCTGCACTCGGAATCGCTGGTTGATTGCTAGGTCCTACTTGTTGCACACTAGCAGTTTCGTGGGCATCCGCATTATGAGAAGCTGACCTGGTACGTGGTCTTGCCATTGTAGAGTTATCGGTATGAACTCTGAGTAGAATCAACGGATGTCCTATCAGTGAGTCAGATCTTCTTTGGGGGACTTGTTCAATCCAGTAGCTTCAAAGCAGATCCTTGAGGTCTGAGAATTCAATTCTCAGTGAAAGCACCAAAGTGTTAGCACCAAAATTGGTCACTAACCTCGTAGAGAAAGATTGTGTAGAGATATAAGTGATGAAAGTAAATTAAACAGAGAAGACAATGCTAATCTAACTGCAGAAAGTAAGAACACCAAATTTATAGTGGTTCAGCGTAATTGCCTACGTCCACTTTGAGGTTAAATTTTATTGATCTTCTTTATAGTTGATTACAAATACAATTCGTGAATCAAATGCTTGCATGAAGTTGTTTAAGTAGAGAAGATGAGTCTCGAAAATGGCAGAGTCTCCCCAGTGTCTTCTCCCAAAAAAGGATCCATTTCATTGTGACCCTGCCCCTCTATTTATAGGCAAATATGGGCTGGACTTCCCAAGTGGGCTTGGTGGCCGATCGCTCTAGCCCAGGTGTTGTGGTCGCTGCATGCCGAACCTGGTATGCCGAACGCTCTGATGCCGAACAGTCCTTCCTATGCCGAACGGTACGTTGGATGTGTGGGAAGTGCAGGATGGTTGTCAGTTGAGGCCGAACGTGTCTCTATCTGAAGCCCTTGAACGAACAATGCATGCAGGCCGAACGACATTGTTACCTTGAGTAGTTGTGCATGCTGAATGTCTTTTGGATGTCGAGTACTACGCCGAGTACCTTGGGATGCCGAGTACTTCCGTTGCCGAGTACTACGCCGAGTACCTTGGGATGCCGAGTACTCCCGTTGCCGAGTACTACGCCGAGTACCTTGGGATGCCGAGTACTCCTGTTGCTGAGTACTACGCCGAGTATCTTGGGATGCCGAGTATTCTTGTTGCCGAGTTCTCCTATCACCGAGTTCTAATGATGCCGAACGCTAGCTGACGCTGAGCATTGGTTGTCGCCGAACACTCCTGGGTGCCAAGTGCTTCGCCGAACACTCCTGGATGCCGGACACTCTCTGATGCCGAGTGCTACCTGATGCTGAGCACTAGTTTCCTGGTCAAATCTCCAGGAAACACTATGTTAGATCCCTGACTTTTAATTGCATGTTGATATACAGCGTCATGAAAAATGCTATTAAAGCCTATTATAGCGTTTTTTGAACGCTGTTAAAAGCCCTGAATGTTGTAGTGTATGTTATTTATTTACCATTTTGTTTGTTTACATATAGATGTTTTTACATACTTTTGTTATGAGCTTGACTACATCACCGTCCAATTTATATGTTAACATTGTTTGTATATAAATTTTACCAAAGTTGCAGTTTTAAAATATGGTTTTAACATAAATATTCTGAGTTAGGTATATAGTTATTACCTAGCGGGCTTAAAAAGCCCGATGGGTCGGGCTCGGATATTGGGTTGAAATACCCTGCGGGTTCGGGCCGGGCTCGGGTTTTAATTATTGTAATTGGACTCGGGTCTGGATTTTATAATACCCGGACCGAACCTTGCCCGTTGACAGGCCTACTGCTAAGTATGCCAATCCAATCCATGCCGAGCCCTAGCCTTCCTGCCGACCCGAACCTTACGCTATATGCCGATCGTTCAAGTGGATGCCGATCTGAGCCCCTCCATAGGCTATGCCGAGCCTTCCCTATGCCAATCCATATTATGGAGACCCCAGTTATTGCCGACCCACGCTTACGCTAATCCAGCCTATGCCGATCTATCTTTATTCAAGCCAATGTCCATCTTCCAAGCACACTGCATCGTTTATCCATCGACCATGCATAATCCTGGCTTCATATTAATTATCCATCCATTTGAACCAAATCCATGATATTCCAGCCTCGATAACCGTGAAGTCGATTAGGTTAAATCTGCATGTTTACGGCCATGCCAAAAGGCGGGTTAACAATGATAAAGCTAAATCACGATGTGCTCTATTCGCCCTACTTGTTTGCGCCGAACAAGCTTCCATTACATGAGTACATGGTATCTTCTGGAGTAGTGGAATGTTGCATGTGCATGAGCAATTGTTGCCGTCGATTATTAATTTGTATCCTTCCCCAAAATAGTGAATAACCTGCCATTTGGTTTGGCTAGATCATATAAGTCTACATCGACGTGCTTCACTAGCCCTTTCAGCTAGTTTCCCACTTTGGAGTCATTGTTAGTTCATCAGCAATTTGACGACTCTTACAAAAAAATTTCTACTGAGCGAAAGAATGTTCGAGCAACCAAAGCCTTTATAGGTAAAGATCTAGCCCCTTTTAATACACCATTAAAATTTTTAGACGCATTAGTGGTCATAACATGAAAGCGTCCTCCATTGTCTTTGTATAATGTCCAGTTTTCCTTGAAATTTTCCAAACTTCTCTCAATCCAATCATGCGCATGCCTGTTTGTTGTTTTGATCTCTTCTCTAATTTTCATGTATTCAACTACCTCAGAAGCGCACGTTGCTGAATAAAATAACCCCGTTAATCGTTTATCTTTAAATCCTACCGCTTGAAAGTTGGCTTTTATATGCCTTGCACAGTATCGATATTTGTGTGGTTCTCACCATTTTCCTTGTAAAGCTTTCAGAATTCCTTTCATCCTATCTGATATGAAAGTAATACATCGACCGCGTACACTATGTATGAATTTAAGCATGCACGAAAAAAACCAACCCCAAGAATCACATGACTTAGATTCAACAACTGCATAAGCCAAAGGAAAAAGACAATCATCTGTATCTACTGCAGTAGCAACAAGCAACGTGCCTTTGTATTTACCATACAAATGCGTCCCGTCAATACTTAGCAACGGCCGACAATGCAGAAAACCTGTAATGCAAGGCCCAAATGCCCAAAACGCACGATCGAATACTCCTACTTCATCATGTGTCACATGACCAATAGTGCCATGATTCGTTCTCTTTATCCCCTCAAAGAACCGTGGTAATGTCGCATAATATTCTGCCCAATCACCATAAATTCTCTCTATCGCTTTGCTTAATGCTCGTCATGCTTTCATGTAACTAATGTTGATGAACAACTGATCGTGTACAAGCACTTGCACTGTACCAGTAGAAATATCCAAATCAACTTTGACAAAAGACATGATTTTTGTTACAAGAAATTTTGAAGTGGCTTGCTTATGGTTAGAATTAACTATTAGGTTGACACAAGTATGTTTGCTTGGATACTTCCGAATTTCCCACCATCCAGACTCAGATTTTTTCGAAACTATTGCATGTATCCTCCAAGGACAATTGCCTCCAACATTACATATAGCAGTGTATTTTGTTTTGTTTGACTTGATTGGCTTGTATGGAGCAGCATGTAGAATAGACCATTCCGTTAATTGTTGGAGAAACCATTCCAACACTGAAACCACCTTGAACGCAAGCAGTTGAAAATCGTTCGCCCGCAATTTGAAGATTAACAACAACAGATCTTGCCAACATTTGCGCAGTGCAAAGATCATCATCCAAAGGTACTTCCATCTCGGGTTCATCACTATCGCCATCATTGTCATCTGTTGTAGGAAAGTCATAGTTCAACGGGTTGTCGTTAACTTGCATTCTTTCAATCCAAGAGTCTTCATTACCATTTATAGAAGCAACAACCATGCTATCGACTTGAGTTCTTCACCAACCGCTTCATCCCCATCAACGTCCATATCTTTGTCAACATTTGCATAAAGAGAATGAGTGGATGGTCCAACACTCCATTGTGCAGCAGTATCGACTGTCATATACATGTTAACAATATAGGAGTCAACTAACCAACAATCAATACCAGAAGAGACCAAAACAATGATATATCTATAAACATACCTCTGACTCATATCATATAGTTTGGATGGATTATGATATATTGACTGCGACATATTAGCATTTAACGGTTCAGCACTTTTGTTCTGTTGACTGACTTGTTGCTGGAAACTAATTACATCGCAACAAAGCATAAGAAAATATAAATAAATAACATTATATCCAACTATTCATCGTAACAATGTTACCTCAGACTAATAATTGCATCCATAAGCGGTGTGCAATAAAGAATGCTTTGTTGCATAGAAGGTTGCGAGTTTGTGTACGGTATGAACCTGTACTGCATAGACAGAGGATAGTATCTTCCATCATTTACCTACGAATTACTGTAACTAGGAGATACGTAGCCAGCAAATGGATTCTTCGTCTTCAACATCTGTGTATAGTATCCAATTCCAGTATTTACTATGGGAGATGCCACTTGCTGTTCTTGTTGTCGTTTTGCAACTTTCCCTACGTATAACTCAATCGATTTTGCAACAGTGGAAAACATTAGTTCTACATCATCATCGTCCGCTAATGCTATTACTTTAGAACTCGAGTCCGTTGGCCAACTAACCACTAAGTCAATTTCAAGTTCTTCTGGATTAATTTTTGTCGTCTTGCAAACAGATTCTTTTAATTTCGTTAATTTGCAACCTTTCCGCACTCTTCCTGGTTTACACATACCACCAACATATTTACCATTTCTCTGACCATCGATATTCAGTTCACCATCGTAGTAGCGAAGTGTAGGAATTAGATTTTTTTACCATTCTACAAATCAGTATACAATTCTATCACTACATACGTGAGTACAAAATATAACTTACTCAAACCCCTTATTCACTTTATCTACATTTACTAACAAATGGAAATTCCGACTAGGGTTTTATGATTGTACCTTCGAATTGTTGAACTTTGCTAAACACCGTCGTCAAGGTCTATAAATTTAGCACTAAACCAACGTTTTAAAAATACAAAATCAAATTCAGTGCATTAGGGCAACTTACGATCTTTTGGGTTTAGTTTTGGTAAAGGTAAAAGTGAGAAAGCTCATAGCTTGACTGGATTTAATGCAGCCAAAGCGAATTTTCAAAAATCGCCAACTTTGGTTTACGCGTTGGCGGTTTCTCAAAAATCGCCTATTGGCGTTTTTCGAAAAATCGCCAACGTTGGTTTACGCGTGCGATTTCTCAAAAATCGTCTATAAGTGATTTTCGAAAATTCATTATCGTCTAAAACAAAACAGGTCTATATCTGTAATTAAGTTTTAAAATGTCTATTGTTGTTATTTTTTTCACAACTGGCCCAACCTTCCTTTTTTGAAATGTATCACTACTACCCGAAATTTATATAGGAAATGCTGAAACATTTTAATTGCGAAAGGACTACGTGCGGATGATGCATGGTTTCTGTATTTCATCAATTTCACAAATTCATCCATTAATTTTATCTGGCAATACAGGGCCTCATTTCAAATCATTTGTTGAGGTATCACTACATATTTACATGCCTACGCTATAGTCAAATCAAATTTTATATATTATGTTCTGTTCAGGTAAATAAATTCAAGCATTCTTGTCATGCTACCAATGGATATTTTGAAGAAAACTCAATTGAAAAAATCACCCAGGGAGATGCTTTTTCAATTCTCAATTCAATGGAAGAGTTTGGTGTGAAAGGCGATAGTAATACTTATTCATACGTTCTAGATAATTGTTTGATTTCTGGTTCATTAATTGATGCCAGACGTACTCATGCTAAAATTCTGAAGCTGGGTTTTGATGATGACAACATAATATGCAATAAACTTGTCAGAATATATATTGGCTTTGGTAATTCCTCAGACGCAGTTAGAGTGTTTGACGAAATGTCGCAAAAAACAGTATCTGCATGGAATGATATTATATCTGGATTTTTCAAAAGTAAAGATTATAAACAAGTTATAGTAATGTTTTCGAGAATGTTAAAGGAGTGTAAAGATCCTAGTCCTGTTAGTTTTTGTAATGCGTTAAGAGCCTGCAATGGAAATAATGCAGCTTGGCATTTAGTTCAACAAGTACATGCGAAAATTTTTCGACATGGATTTATTGGTTATTCGATTGTTGGTAATCCATTAATAGATTTATACGCAAAAAACGGTCTTATAGATTCAGCGGTTTTAGTATTTGAACACTTGTACACTAGGGATAATATTTCATGGGTTGCGATGATTTCTGGGTTTTCTCAGAATGGTCTTGGAGAAAAGGCACTTGAACTATATTGTCAAATGCATATATACGGGATTTTGCCCACTCCATATGTATTATCTAGCGTGTTAAGTGCGTGTGCAAAATGTGAATTGTATGAGAATGGAAAGCAAATTCATGCTCAAGTGCACAAAATGGGATTTCACTCAGAAATTTTTGTAGGTAACGCTCTTATTAACTTATATTCATGCACGGGAAATATTCAATTGGCACATCGAGTATTTACAGAAATGCCTAATCGTGATGGAGTCACATACAACTCAATGATATCAGGCCATTCACAACTTGGAAATGCTGAAAGTGCTCTAATGATTTTCAAAGAAATGCAAGGTTTAGGTTTTAAGCTAGATTCTGTTACTATATCAAGTCTGCTAAGTGTCTGTGCTTGTCTCGGAGACACTGGAATGGGGACTCAGTTACTATCTTACGTACTAAAATCCGGACTATCTTCTCATTACATCATCGAAGGATCTCTTCTTGACCTATACGTAAAGTGTGCAGATATCGAAACTGCACACAGGTTCTTTAACATGACAAGCAAAGAAAATATTGTGTTGTGGAATGTAATGCTTGTAGCTTATGGTCAGACTGGTAATTTAATCGAGTCTTTTAATCTATTTTCTGAAATGCAATTTAAAGGCTTAGAACCCAACGAGTATACATATCCAAGTATATTGAGGACTTGCGCTTATTTCGGTGAAGTTAATCTTGGAGAGCAAATTCATACATTAGCTTTAAAAACTGGATTTGATATAAATGTTTATGTCAGCAGTGTTCTTATAGACATGTACGCTAAATGCGGTCGACTGAATACCGCAAGAAAAATACTTGAGAGAATCACAGAAAAAGATGTGGTATCATGGACTTCTATGATTGCTGGATGGACACAACTTGAATTTTATGCAGAAGCTATCAACACATTCGAAGAAATGCTAGCTCGCCATATTCAACCAGATTGTATTGGATTGGCAAGCGCCATTAGTGCTTGTGCAGGAATAAAATCACTTGAGTGTGGCAAACAAATCCACGCACAAGCATTAGTTTCTGGTTTATCAATGGATGATTCAGTTGGAAATTCATTGATTAGTCTTTATGCTAGATGTGGTAAGATCCAAGAAGCATACTCGGTATTTAAGACAATTGAACCGAAGGATGCAATATCATGGAATGGACTAATATCAGGGTTTGCTCAAAGCGGGCATTGTGAAGAGGCTCTTAAAGTATATATGTATATGGATAAAGCTGGCATCAAAGCAAATTTATTCACATTCGGATCAGCTGTTAGTGCTTCTGCGAACTTGGCAGACATAAAACAAGGAAGACAAATCCATGGGAAATTGATTAAAACAGGTTATGATCTATTGATTGAAGCTGGCAATGCTATAGTTACACTGTATTCTAAGTGTGGGAGTTTGAAAGATGCAAAATTGGAATTTTATAATATGCCTACTAGAAATGAAATCTCATGGAATGCGATTATCACTGGTTGCTCTCAGCATGGGAGGGGTTATGAGGCTTTAGAACTCTTTGAAAATATGAAAATGGAAGGACTAAAACCGAACCATGTGACATTTGTGGCTGTATTAGCTGCTTGTAGTCATGTAGGTTTAGTAGATAGAGGGTTAGAGTACTTTAACTCCATGAATGAAAAATATGGGCTGGTACCAAAACCAGAGCATTATGTTTGTGTTGTAGACATACTTGGTCGAGCAGGACAACTGGACCGAGCCAAAAAGTTCATTGAGGATATGCCTATAGAGCCAGATGGTATGGTATGGCGGTCTCTGTTAAGTGCATGTAGAGTTAGAAAAGATGTTGAAATTGGAGAATTTGCTGCTAGACATCTCTTAGAGCTAGAGCCACATGATTCAGCTACATATGTTCTGTTGTCGAATATATATGCAGTTAATAAGAAATGGGATTGTAGAGATCAAGTTAGAAATATGATGAAAGGTAAAGGAGTGAAAAAAGAACCGGGTAGAAGTTGGATTGAGGTGAAAAATGAAATACATGCATTCTATGTCGGTGATAGATTACACCCGTTAATGGATGAAATATATGAATACTTCGAAGAGATGAATAATAAGGTAGCTGAAATTGGGTATAAACGAGATATGTACAATCTTTTGATTGATGTTGAGCAAGAAGAGAAAAACCCAGCAAACTTTATTCATAGTGAAAAACTCGCTGTATGTTTTGGGCTTATTAGCTTGACTTCACAGGTTCCTATCCGTGTAATGAAGAATCTCCGTGTGTGTAACGACTGTCATAATTGGATGAAATATGTGTCAAAAGTTGCTGGGCGAGAAATCGTACTACGTGACTCTTATCGGTTTCATCACTTTGAAGAAGGAGCCTGTTCATGTGGAGATTATTGGTGAAACAATGTTTTTTGGATCCAATTGGTAAACATTCTGAAATGTTTTTACATTTCCTAACCATTAGTTGTTTGCAGTACCGGAAATGTGTAACTTATTAGTTAACATATTTCATATTACAGGGCAATCAAAACGTATTGTAGCTCGGGTAACCAATTGGTTGGGCTGGATATGGCTTCAGTAAAAAAATTAAGTGTCTTTTGAGGCATCAAATTTGATATCCAAGCGATCAAATCATAAGACGAACCTGTAATATGGTAATTTACCATAACAAATATTATTCAGATCCTTTTAATCGGTAGCTTCTCCATAAAAAGTAACTTTTTAGTTGCATCCAATCTATATATAAAATTACTTTTATTCAGTTTATCTGATGTAAATATACAGAAACATAGCTCACACTTTTTTCTCTCCAGATTACGCCTTGTACTCAGACTGGTCAGTTAACTTTTTATTTTGCAATCAGTCAAATTTTTTTTTTATTATTATTTTTTTACTTGTGGTATACCGCAGGTATATCACAGTCTTAGATTGTTCTTGTTTAGTAATGACATTACCTTTTTTGTGCCTTTTTCATGCATATGTAGACTACCGAAAGTTCTGCAAGAACAATTTCAGCACTCTTGTGGCTACTGTGGTGTGGATATAGGTTATAAGTCATATTGAGATTTGTGATGCATAATAGCCTGATTATTGAAATAGAGTTGAGGAAACTTGTAGCTTTAAATCCGATGCAAAATTTTGTTGATTTGGATGGTAGTGAGCCTGCTTCTCAAGCGTTAACTGCTGGTTCGGGATTAAAGGAAAGCTGTCACGTTAATCAAAGTCTGCTTACTCTTGGAACTGTCATTCACAAGCTAAGGTTGTTATAAGCATTATGCACATTATTCTACATATTTATGTTAATTCAAGTACCACTTACGAGCAATATAAGCTATGTTTTGATACAACAGAATGTAAAAAGGTAAAAAAAAAAAAAATTGTGTTATAACATAGATTCACTTTTCTATACCACTTACATGTATATCACTAACTCTTGGATCAATCATTTGCGACATCATAATTCTTATCGCTATTTGTATATAAGTTTTGATACAGCAACGGAAGAAATTGACATATTCCTTACAGAGACTCGAAGCTTACACGAATATTACAGTCATCATTGGGAGGAAACACACGAACTGCCGTCATATGCAGGATGAGCCCAGCACGGTGTCTTATAGAGCAGTCTAGAAACACTCTTCAGTTTGCAATGTGCAAAAGAAGTAGCTACAAATGCACAAGTTGATGTGATCATATCAGATAAAGCATTGGTCAAGCATGAGAAAAGAACTTGCTTAATTTGAGGGCGAACTGAAACACAAAGGGTCAACCAACCTATGTCCACCTCTGATGTGTTAAAAGAAAAGGAGGCCCATATCAAAAAGGTGTTGATAAGTTATTTCTTTTGATAGCGAAGAAAACATACAGCAAGTAAAAGATTTTTTTTTTATATTCAAATGATTTATAATGTTGTTTTTACTAGTAGATGGAGAATGAGATGAAGGAGCTGATGAGACAACGTGATCAAACCCAATCTCGACTTGATGAGTTGCTCAGAACTGTTGGTGGTGATCAAGCATCGGGGTCTTGGGGACATTTTTTTTTTTTTTTTGCCTCAACAAAAGGTTCCTACTTTGAATATGCTAGAAAGTGTTCTATGAACAATAATGTTGGATACTAGTTTTACAACACTTTGAAAATATTAGTTTCCTATAATCCATCCATCTTAGATAATGTACTTAGTAGGAAAAATGTATGGGTTGGACCAACTGAATTCGGTGGAGCAAATTGGATGAAATCATATCACCTGCTCCAGTTGAAAAGGAAATCATGGTTCATCAAATAGTCTCGACCATGGTTCAGCTGATCTGTTTATTTTAATGGATTTAATATTGCTAAAACACGTTGATTGCTTAAAGGTCCAAATGTTTGGATGAACCACTCTCTGGATTTTCAGGTAATTTATGCTTAACACAAATTTGCATTGACCAATACAACCATTTTCCTTGTTGATTTGGATGGTAGTGAGCGTGCACCAATCTCATACGATGATACACACTCGGTGTCAGAGACATCAAGCATATCATGCCGAATGCCAGAGTACAGTGTATCACATGTACACGGTGATTCTAAACTTTGTCACAAAGTCAAGGATCAGCATGCCATAATGTCGCCTCTTTATCGCTCTGCAAGCACTCCTGCTTTCACTAGTCATGAAGAAATTTCTCTTGTGACATCTCCAGATTTTGATGAACATTTCAATGAAGTACGCCGCATACAGATGATATAACCAAGCAGGAGCAAATTAGATGAATTCAGTCTATTATCAAATGAAGATACAGACAATTTATTGCCTCCTGCAAGGCTGCAATTGATGATGCCAGAGTATTTGTACCTGAAAAGGAGGTGAAAAATGAAGCAAAAACTGAAGTGGAGTTGAAAGATGAACTGAAGAATGTACCATTACAGTTACCTGTGGAAAAAAGTAGGAACGATTTTAAGCACCGTGCTGTAGTTTGAAGTAGAAGCTGCAGGGCAAGCTTGATAAATGGAGGGACTTTTCCATGGTATGAGGAATTGGAAGGTTATGAAGAAACACCATGTACTGATAAATGTCTTCAAAAAAACTCTTGATATACCCAGACCCTGCAAGAATATGTCAGCAAGCAGTGGTTTGAAATGAGAAGAAATGGAAGAGATGCATCTGAGGATTCTGATGAGAGTATGTACGATGAAGTTATAATATTGTAGAAGGATGAAACTTCGCATCATGGAAAAGTATCAAAAGTTCATGATTCAGTTGATGGATTGAAGTGGATCAAATACAGCATCAGAAAGAATCATATAATGATCAGGTGAACAACAATTATGAATTTATGAATGTTTATAGTTTATGGTTGTCCTACGACACAGAAAATTCTCAAATGATCTGCATCCCAGCTTAAATTCAATGGGTTTAACATTAGCATATGTTATAATATAGAATTTGTGCGTTACAGTACAAGATAATATATGTTTTTGTTTAATCCTGGATAATATTTGGCTAATATTATATTGTTGGGAATAGTCCAATGCCAAGGGAATTAATATAATAAATCCTATATAAATTAAGAAATCATTCTTCACATTGTCAATTAATCTAACATCAAAGGAAAGTTCAGTCCGTTTGTGATTCTATGTAAAGACTAAAAGATAACTCTTTACATTGTTAAGTGGTTTCCTAACATATACAACATTGATACTCTTACTACCGTTAGTAGAAGGATTACCTATGGCTTTAGAAGATGTTGGGTATAAACGAGAAACCAAAGGCCATTTGGTTTCATTTTGAGTTTTGGATTTTGCATTTTCAACATGCGTTACAAAGTATAAAGAAAGCGATGATAACATTTAAAATTCAAAGTCATTACGACGATTGACAGAAGGTGGAGGGACGACAGAAAAGATAGTTTGTTTTTCGTGCTTTTGTTATTTCACATATAACAGAAAAAATTACTTTTTATTTTGTATGTTAACTTTATTTTCTAAATTAGTTATGTTCTAAAATCACACGTGTCCTACGCATTTTTGTTTAGACAGAAATCTGGCAAATCAAAGGGGACTTAGGCTTCGTTTGTTTCTGGAAAAAAACTGCTGACCGCTTAAAATTTTCAGTGATCAGACCAAATCAGCACGTTTGTTTTGACAGAGTAAACAGCTCCTAACCCTACTATTCAGCAGTATCAATCAGCTATAATTATTGGCTGATTCATTTCAGATTTTTACACGCCTATAAAATTCATGCCACTCCTTTCTGTTTTCATCACCAAAATCTGCTTGCTCCTTCATCTTGTAACAGGCCCTGCATTAACTATTTCCTTGTAAGCGTGCATATGCCCAGGTGAATTCCTCTATCCACTTTATTCTACTGATTATTCTGTTTATTTTTTCTAACTTGTCTGCTGCTTATCATTTCCAGTTCAGTTTTTTGGTTTTTTAATTATTGGGTAAATGTTAGTTTTCGTGATCTGTGCAGTGTTCTCATTAATTTTGGTGTAATTTGTATTTTGTTTTAAACTTTTATATTTGACTTATTAATATGCAATTCAGTCTGCTTTCTGGAATACAATAATCTCACACTACTATATCTGTAAAATGAGATAATTTATTGTTCTGTATTGATTTGCAAATTTAATAATTTGATCAGTAAAAGTAAAATTTTATTTAGTATAAATTAACTTTTGAAAACCGGTAGTATTTCATTGAACAGAGCAAACATGCCTGACATATAAAAGGAAGTGGCATACATGCCTAGCATTTTAGAAGTGGCATAAAAGCATGACTTGTTAATAAGGTAGGAACGCATATACTTACTATTAGAGTAGAAATATAAATTTTGTGCCTGTCAAGTTTTTTTGGAGAAAAGTCACACTTAAGCTTGCATACAATTATGCACGTCCCTGTCATACATATGAGGCTGTTATACTAATGTATGGAAATATATGCAGCAAATTTTTTTAAAAGAAAATACTTGTTCCTAAATCTTTTTCGCCTCTGCTTGTATATGCTAGCAACTACTGGACATACCCTGTAACTATGTGTATATATAAGTACTTGCATGTACATGATTTGACCAATGTGTATTGTTTATTTATGTAACCCACTTGTACGTACTTTGAAATGTCTTGTTCCATAAAATCTATATTTTAAAGTGCTACTAAAATATATATATATATATATATATATATATATATATTAGTAAATGTTTACTGCCATATGTTAAGCTTGATTTGTCGTAAATGGATAGGATTTACATGTTAGTTTACATAAAAAAATTAGCCGGTTAGTTATGTCCTATCTACTTCAGTTGTGCTATTGTGTGTCAATGATTTTGCATGTAGTAGTTAACAGTTATGGCATCAAAGAGAAAAACAAATTCAAAAAGCTATGACAACCATGAAGATAATGAGAACTGCGAAGATAGAGCTGCTTTCACAAAGGATCTTGAAATGAAAAAAGACTTCCTTGAGTTGTGTTTCAGGGAAGTTGAGCGTCAAGGGTACAGAGGAATGTCTCTTACGAAAGATTCGTGGACAAGGTTAGAGACAGAGTTTAATGCAAAATGGAAAGTGAATTTTGCGCACAAAATATTTAGAAATCGCTATGACTATTTACGAAGAGATTACGATGCGTGGGTGAAAATTACTGGGCTCTCTGGACATGGATTCTGTGCAGCCACCAACTCCATACACTTGCCACCTGAAAAGTGGAAAGACGTTATTCAGGCAAGCTAATCAACTGTACTAGTATAATGTAATAATTTGCAGTATATAAAGTAATGTATTATAGTTGCATTATTATTATAACCGTAAATGTTTAACATGAACAGCAAAATCCAAGAGCGGCAAAGTTTCGAAATAGTTCCCTCAAATATCCTGAACTAATGAAATGCGTGTTAAAAAACGCTAGCGAAAGGTTCATATGCTTGGTCGTCTTCATCGTCAATCCCACGTCCTACAACTGATACTGAAAATGAGGATGATCCTTTTGGAAACGAAGAGGATATAAATGCAGAAAATGTTGAGCTGAATGGAAGTATGAATGATGATTACTTTGAGGGGATAAGAGTTACTGAAGATATCGGAAGTACCACCTGTGAAGCAGATATTAATCGCACTAGACAGTCGAAGGCAACACCCCGTCGGTCAAGTAAAAAACATCAAAAAAGTGTAGGTGGTGAAACACTAGAAAATCAAATAGAGGGATTAGTTGGCATCTTGAAGCAGCAAATTGACGAAGAGAAGGCTAGTAAAGGACCTTCGTACACCGATATTATGGTTCCCCTAAGAGAAATGAAAAGTTTGGGTATGATATCACCGGATGAATATAGACAGGCAAAAGTGCTGTTTTGTGACAAGCCAGAACTGAAAATTGCGTTCATGGATGAACGTACCATTGAAGAGAAAGGAGAGTTTTTAAATTATGTTCTATATCAGTAATTGTCTAGTGTTTGTTTTCAGTAATAAACTGTATGCCGAGTCAATAATTTATTGTACTGCTACCCGTACTAGTTTGCTATATCTATTTCAATTTATAGTTACATGTACGCTTCATTTTGATGGATTGTTTTTTTTTTCAGCATGACACTGAAGTTTTGGTTGTTGGTTAGATGGACCACTCTCTTAATATTACTGAAAATAAAAAACCATGGAACAACGCGGCAAAAATTTTTGACCTCGTCTCTTTCGGAAAAACAGTACATGAAGGAGTTGTTGGAGGGACCTTCCACCGTCATATACGATGAATTTCGAATGGATAAACAATCTTTTAAAAATCTATGTCGTTACTTTGGACAACAGAGTTGGCTTTCTAATAGCAAACACCTTGACGTTGAAGAAAAAATGGCAATGTTTTTATCCACTGTAAGTCATAACAACCGAAACCGTATAATAAGGTACAGATTTCAACACTCTGGTCAAACGGTTCATAAATACTTTCATGAAGTATTGAACGCGATGATGAATTTTGCTCAAGAAATGATTGTTCCTCCAGATTTCACCAAACCCACTGAAAATATTCGATCACATGTTGATCTAAGAGAAGGCACGTTTAAGGGTGCGGTTGGAGCATTAGACAGTACGTTAATAGATGCAAACATTCCAATTGATGAGCAAGTACCATTCAGAGGACGAGGTCAGGGAAATTGCTATCAAAATGTATTGGCCATATGCGACTTTGACATGAAATTTATTTATGTGATGGCTGGCTGGGAAGGAATTGCGCATGACTCAAGGGTCCTCAGTGAAACACTGCATGATCCTGCAAACAATTTTCCTATACCACCACCGAGTAAGTATGTTATGATAATTAACTAACATCGTAAATGAAAACTATTATTTACATTTCATTATGTTGCTGTAGGTATGTATTACCTTTGTGATGCGGCATATATTAACACAAGAGGCTTCTTATCTCCATATCGCAACACCCGCTACTAGCTGAAGGCCTTTAGAGGTAATAGTGCTACAACTAGACAGGAACGATTTAATCATGCTCATGCAAAACTAAGAAATGTTATTGAGAGAAGCTTTGGTGTGTTAAAAAAGAGGTTTCCCATTCTAGATAAAATGCCTCTTTACAAGTTTTCTGTGCAAAGAGATATAGTAATTGCATGTATGACCATACATAATTTTTTACGTCGTGTTGCTCTTCATGATGAGTTATTTGAGCAAGCTGAACAAGGTGAGGAGGATGGGAATGATACTAATGAAACATCTAGCATGGCGGACGATGCAGAACCACCGCAAGTTCCACTACGTCACAGTGATATATTTTCAACACAATCACAAGTGTTCATGGATAACATGCGTGATCAAATTTCTTATTGCTTGTAATCAGTTAATAATGAGAATTTTTTGTTATGTACGTTTTCTTGGATTATGATGGACGTATATCTGTATGTTTTTCATCGGTAATTTATCGTGTGTTGTTTTACAGTTGATACGAAATTTTTACATTAGAAGTTCTTAATAAAAAAGTTGCAGAAGTAAAAACAAACAGCATTCCAATATTCAGCACTCAGCACTCAGCACTCAGCAGAAAAAAACAAACGCACCCTTAACATGTGAGATTTCTTAAGCTGTGGATTTAAATGTTAGGTTTTCCTTGTATGTAGGAATTTACTAATTTTTTGTTAGACTGAACAGCATAGTTGCTCGAATTAATGATCCCTCTTTTCATATTATTGGTGTTCTTACTTTGCACTTTGTCAATATGATGTATTAATAAAACCGTTTTATATTATTGGACTCGTACTTCTTGTTTGTTGATCTTATATATGAAAGATGAAACGACACAGCTAAAGTTGTCCATTTTTTAGGATCAATAGTGCAATGAAGATGAGGAAACATCTAAAAATAAAGATAACAATAAAAGACATATGCCTCAGTCCACTGTTAAAATAATCAGAATAAAGATAACAACACAGCTAAAGTTAGTCAAGATTAGGCTTGATTCGCTTGTAGTTACCTCTCGCCCATACTTTTTCCCTCCATTGGCAATTTTTTCCCTATGATAATTGAAAACCTTGACCGTTCAATTCTATAACCATGGAAGCTGCAAGCTGGGAGCTTGGTTAAACATCATACGTTGCCAGACGACTTATATATTGTGCCAGACGACTTATACATTGTTAGGTCCAATATAATTTTCTTACCGATGCCATTAATTTTCATAGGCCCGTTCTCAAACATTTTTATATTACTTTCCACAATATGGATTTTGAATCATATTGGACTTCAAAAGGCTGGAAATTAAATGATGGAGATGGAATTTTTGCGTTGACCCAAGGTTTGAGAACTCGATTTCGATCATTTGAAATTTTCTTAGTTTCGGACGATTTCGAAAATTTCGGTTCCGATTTCGATTTTAAATGGTTTGTTAATGAAAATATAACAAAAATATTTGTAAATAAAACAATCAATAAAATTTTACTAAATTCTATTCAAACTAAAATTAACAATAGACTCAATTTTAGTTAAACAAGAACTTAAACCTAATAATAAAAAGTACACCCCACCGCAAAAAATCCTAAAGTTAACAAAAGACAGCCCAATGAAAACATAGTAATAAACCAATTCATGTTGTTGCCGCTCTCAAATTTTCTCCCTCTCAAAATCGATTGTCGCACTCAAATCGATTGTCGAATCTTAAAAAAAATCGTTCTCAAAACAACTGCCACTCTCAAAATCGACTGTCGCGACGCTGCTAGATAGCCGAAGACGAAGCTACTGCTCTTAAAATCGAGTCGAGGATGCTAGGGCAAGTAAGAAATTGAGTCGACGACGCTAGGTAAAGGAAGAATTGAGGTCGAGTATGTTGATTTAGATGGATTTTTTATTTTGATTTTTTTTTCTAAAACCCTAACCGAAACCCATTTTTGCCTTCGGTTTCGGTTCGGTTGCCCTCGATATCGATATGGTACCACCGAAATTTCGGTGTACCGTCCGATACCTCAAACCCTGTTGACCAAGTACTTGGTCACTAATGATTTGCCTATCATACCTTGATGCAGCCCAGCCTGAACCTGATTTTCCAATCCAAGATTTGAAGCTTATCTTAGGTCGCAAGCGACCTAACGAACTCATAAGTCGCCAGCGACCTAATGAAATACGGCCTAGCGAGATACGAGATATGGATGATGCAGCGTACCATTATGGCAATATAGCGAGATATGACTTAGGTCGCTTATGTCATAGGTCGTTCCTGAATATTATTCCTACCAGTGACCTAACGAGTTTTGATGTGGAGGATGATGCAGCGCGCTATGCTAGATCGTGCACCTTAGGTCGTTCGGATGTTTCAATTACTTTAGGTCGCTCCGACCTTTCGAGCTACGACCTTGTCGAGCTACGACCTAAGATAGGTCGCTCAACTACTGATGCCGAACTACGACCTAAGATAGGTCGTTCAACTACTGATGCAGCGTTCTCAATTGTGCCACCTGACTATAAGTCGCGACCATCTTAGGTCGTAGACCGTATGCCGCATTGCCTTAGGTCGCATTGATACTTAAGTCGCATGAAGATCTTATGTCGTGGAAGCTTATGTCCTTAAGTCGCTGTTTTGTATTACGTTCTTATGTCGCGTGAAGAAATGTAATGTTGTATATGTAAGTCGTTTACTGTTATGACGTAGGTCGTTTGTGTTAGGTCGTGTGCGACCTAGTGTGTTGTAAATAAGTTAGGTCGTGATGGCCTTGTGATGTGTTGTGATGTAATGTGTTGTTTTGTCTTTGATTGTTTTTAGGTCGCTTACCTGTTAGGTCGCGTGCCTTTGAGTCACTGTTGTTTAGGTTGCAGGGTGTTAGGTCGTTCACGACCTATGTGTTGTCAGGTTGAGTAGTGTTGAGTTGTAAGCCTATAAATAGGCGGGTGGTGTCATTTGTAATAGATTAGTTGATTTTGAATAAAAACTTTGTTTGTGTGCTTTGTGCCACTTCTCAAATTGGTAGTTGAGTGTGATATCCTATCTCCACTTTCGGTATTCGAGTGCGCTCGAATCAACGACTGCTGAAGCCGATTCACGGAATCTAGTGCGCTAGATCAACGTACGAAGAATCGTAGATCTTCCTTCACGGCATCATGCGCGATCAACGTGACGAAGATAGCTAGAATCCGGTATCTTTGGATCAACGGATTTGGGCCTTTGGTATCTTTCAATCCACCGATTGCTACTTTCACCATTTCATACATTTTCGTTATCCGCTGCTGCATCATTTGGTATCAGAGCTAGACTTAGCCAATCATAGCTAAGCCGAGTCTTGGAGCCAATTCTTATTGAAGAGTTTGAGGAGTTTCAGCCGAGCCAAGGAAAGTGATAGACTTTGTGCCGAGTTAGTGGAGCTGAGCTACATCAAGCGAAGCCGAGCTAAGTGAAGTGTGAAATTCATTTTTTTGATCAAGGCCGAGAGTTAAAGTTGAAGTTTGTGAAGATTCAATCATGCCGTCAAGAAGAGCTAATCGCCATCAAAATGTTGAAGCGTTGTATAGAAGAGGAAGCCGATCAAATGGAACAACGCATCAATGAAAAGTTTTGATGAAGACATTGGGAAGTTAGAGAAACTGATGAATGATATGAATCAAAGTCAAAGGAGGAGGTCGCCAATCTCGAACCATGAAGGAAACAGAGTTTCACCATCGGTTACGGAAGCGAGGAGGGTGTCGCCACAATCTTATCGAGAAAGAAGAGAATCTTCAATTTCAATGAGAAGAGAACATCATGAGTATAGAGATGAAGAGAGAAGAACTCCACGTGAGTTTGAACATGAACCATACCGTGATGATGAAAGACAAAGTAGAAGAGATATGCGTGATCATAGAGATGTGGGTGGTCGAGATCGTTATCGAAGTACATCTGTTTTTGATGAAGATGGTGGTAGATGTAGTGTTCATTCTCGAGATCGAGACCAAGTACGGAATGCATATCGGGATGTTGAAGATGATCGTCGATGGGAGTCGGGGATGAAAACTGAAATTCCAGAATTCAAGGGTGGAATGGTAGCGGAAGAATTTTTGGATTGGTTGTCTAATGTAGAAGAAATTTTTGACTTTAAGGAGGTTCCTGAACATCGAAGAGTTAAGTTGGTTGCTACACGTTTGAAAGGGAGAGCTATGGCATGGTGGCAACAAACTAAACTAACACGGGAGAGAATGAGAAAGTCAAAGATTGAATCATGGGAGAAGATGAAGAAGTTGATGAAAGCTACTTTCTTACCTTATAATTATCAATCTCTTATGTATCAACGTTTGCAGAACTTGAGGCAGGGAACAAAGTCAGTGAATGATTATGCGGATGAATTTTACCAATTGATTGCGAGGAATGATATCATGGAGACTGAGGAGCAGTTGACAGCTAGATTTGTTGGAGGGTTGAGAATGCAGATTCAAGATATGGTGAACATGTTTGATCCCAAATCTGTTGCAGAAGCACACCAGAAGGCATTAGCTTGGGAGAAGCAAGGTAGAAGAGGAAGTGGTGTGTTTACGAATTCCAACAACCAGAACAATGATGTTAGTAGCAGTTTTCCAAAGTCGTCAGTAAGCCAATTGTGAATGAAGCCAACAAAGCAAAGGTCAATAGTAATCTCAAATGCTTTAATTGTCAAGAGTGGGGCCATAAAAGCAATGAATGTACAAAGCCAAAGAAGCGAGCAATGATTGCGGAGATTAAGAATGAGAGTGCGGAGGTAGCGTGCGTCAATTCAATACCAGTTGAGGAAGAAGAATTATCGACTGGAGATGAGGGTTGTAGTTTGTTGATGAGGAGATCTTGTTTAACACCAAAGCAAGAAGATGATTCTAGTTGGTTGAGGAGCAATATTTTTCAGTCGGCATGTACTATTCTGGGGAAGGTTTGTAAATTTGTCATCGATGCAGGAAACTGTGATGACATCATTTCTACCGAGGCTGTGAAGAAGTTGTCATTAAAAACAGAGAAACATCCAAACCCCTACAAATTAGCTTGGTTGAGAAAAGGAGGGGAAGTGAAGATCAATCGAAGAGCGTGTGTTAATTTTTTTATTGGGAAGAAATACAAAGATGAAATTTGGTATGATGTGGTTGATATGGATGTATGCCATATGTTGTTGGAAAGACCATGGCAATACGATAGAGCTGTGCAGCATGATGGTCGCACCAACAGCTACAGTTTTATGTTCGAGGATACACGAATCATTTTGATTCCAAGAAGGCGTCAACAGAGTGAAAACAAATTGGAGGAGATTGAAGAACTTAAAACTTTGCTATCTTTAAAAGAATTTGTTGATGTGGAAGATGAAGTCGATTATTTTCAATCACCAAAGTTTGATAAAGATGAAGTTGATGATTTTCAACCAACGAAATCTGATGAACATGAGGTTGAAAATTCACATTCAGCAAAGTTGGATGAGGGTGAAAAAAGTAAGACAGGAGATGAAGAAGGTAATTTGTTGATGAAGGAGGTGGATTCGACTAGTCTACAATCTACAAAAGAGTTTATTAAAGAAGTGGAGGACAGCACAGAAGTATTCTTGTTGAATGAAAATGAAACCAGTAAAAGTGTTGAAATTCTCGAAGAGGATAAACCAGTGGTGAATGAATGTGAAGATGTCGTTCCTGCAGAATTGTCCAAGGAACTACTGCCACTGAGGGACGTACAATATCATGTTAATCAAGTGTCAGGTGCTATTGTACCGCATATGCCACATAATCATATGTGTTCGACAGAACAGATAGAGTTGAGAAGACTGGTTATTAGGTTTCTATTTGAAGGAAGACAGTGGTATACTCCGGAACGTAGTTGGCAAATAAAAGTTATCAAAGATGTACGTGTAGAAAGACACGTGGGCCGTGATCATACCATGCAGTTGGTTACAACATTTTGTTTTCGGCCGTCAATAAGGAAAGGGGTTGAAAGGTTTGTTCAGAAGAGTCAGAGTTATCAAATTTCAAAAGAGACCGTGACGAAGTCAGGATTATGTATGTCATTACCTATACATACTAGATCATGGGTGGACATAAGTATGGACTATGTATTGGAATTGATGAAGACACAAAGTGGCAACGAATCTACCTACTTGATGGTTGAACGATTTCTTGTTGGTACGTACAACAAGCTAGATGCCGAAGGAATAGGTCGTTTGGAAATTATAAAGGAAATTTGTGAGAATGACTGTAAGTTGAGCTTGCTAGATCATCGTCTTATTACTAAAGTTGACAATATCCAACACTTGGATCTGTTTCACGAGGATGAGAGTGTCGAAGACGAAGCAACTGTAAATTCGAGGACGAATTTCTGTCAACCGGGGGAGGATGATGCAGCCCAGCCTGAGCCTGATTTTCCAATCCAAGATTTGAAGCTTATCTTAGGTCGCAAGCGACCTAACGAACTCATAAGTCGCCAGCGACCTAATGAAATACGGCCTAGCAAGATACGAGAGATGGATGATGCAGCGTACCATTATGGCAATATAGCGAGATATGACTTAGATCGCTTATGTCATAGGTCGTTCCTGAATATTATTCCTACCAGCGACCTAACGAGTTTTGATGTGGAGGATGATGCAGCGCGCTGTGCTAGATCGTGCACCTTAGGTCGTTCGGATGTTTCAATTACTTTAGGTCACTCGACCTTTCGAGCTACGGCCGTGTCGAGCTACGACCTAAGATAGGTCGCTCAACTACTGATGTCGAACTACGACCTAAGATAGGTCGCTCAACTACTGATGCCGCGTTCTCAATTGTGCCACCTGACTATAAGTCGCGACCACCTTAGGTCGTAGACCGTATGCCGCATTGCCTTAGGTCGCATTGAACTTAAGTCGCATGAAGATCTTATGTCGTGGAAGCTTATGTCCTTAAGTCGCTGTTTTGTATTACGTTCTTATGTCGCGTGAAGAAATGTAATGTTGTATATGTAAGTCGTTTACTGTTATGACGTAGGTCGTTTTTGTTAGGTCGTGTGCGACCTAGTGTGTTGTAAATAAGTTAGGTCGTGATGGCCTTGTGATGTAATGTGTTGTTTTGTCTTTGATTGTTTTTAGGTCGCTTACCTGTTAGGTCGCGTGCCTTTGAGTCGCTGTTGTTTAGGTCGCATGGTGTTAGGTCGTTCACGACCTATGTGTTGTCAGGTTGAGTAGTGTTGAGTTGTAAGCCTATAAATAGGCGGGTGGTGTCATTTGTAATAGATTAGTTGATTTTGAATAAAAACTTTGTCTGTGTGCTTTGTGCCACTTCTCAAATTGGTAGTTGAGTGTGATCTTTTATCTCCACTTTCGGTATTCGAGTGCGCTCGAATCAACGACTGCTGAAGCCGATTCATGGAATCTAGTGCGCTAGATCAACGTACGAAGAATCGTAGATCTTCCTTCACGGCATCGTGCGCGATTAACGTGACGAAGATAGCTAGAATCCGGTATCTTTGGATCAACGGATTTGGGTCTTTGGTATCTTTCAATCCATCGATTGCTACTTTCACCGTTTCATACATTTTCGTTATCCGCTGCTCCATCATACCTCCATCCACTGCAGCTATTCGAAATATTTTTGAGAAGCTCAACATTAAAGACCTGGATAACGTAGTGGATATATATATATATTGACTTCGATGAAGATTTGGTGAGTTTGATATCTGGTTTTGATATTTATTCTTTTGTTATTTTACATACGGGTCTCAATCGGTATCTGTTCTATTTCAAATAAAAATTGCGTTTGCCAGCGTTTTTCATTTCAGATTATTGGTTAATAATATTGAAAATAACATCTTCTGCTTCTTAATTTATTTTACCATTTCTTTTCTTCCGGTGATACTAATTTAAACTGTTTTTGAAATAGCAGTTTAATCGTATGTAATCCATGAAAACATATTTCGTAACATAATATGGTGTGATAGGTATATAGGACGTTGAACGAACTAGAATGTAGTTGACAAGTGGATGCATCATAATTAGCTCAGTAGCATTTGAGTAAGTACTTTTATGCTGCTCAGTTTAGTAGCATTTGAGTAAGTACTTTTATGCTGCTCAGTTTAGTGTTTCTTAACTTAATGCTAAATGAGATTATGACTTATAAATGCCAACTTTCTTCCTTTTACATTTGATGAATTTGCATGTAAGCTTAAGATGATATTTAGTGTATTTTTACCTTGGTATTTTAATCGATGGCATTGGTGGGATGAATAATCGCATATGAAATGCCGTAAAAAAAAGAAAAATTAGATGATTTTATTTAAATTCTTACAACCATGTTACGGTAAAGTGTTGTTAATACGGTTAATTTGTTAACTAGAACCCGTGATCAGATTTCGTATGGCTAGAACCATTGCTATTATCGATGGTGGGGAAAATGAAATCTAAGCCTTGGAAGAACTCCCTTGCCAGGAAACGTAGGGTAAAATAACAAAATTTGTTTTAGTTGATATTGGATAATTATACGGCATAATAGGTGGGAAACTGAACTTTTCATTTACTATCAAGAGGAAATGTTTTTTTATAATCAATTTGTGAAGTGTAAATAAAACTTTTCATTTACTAACAAAATTCATTTCACGTGATAAAACATGTTTTGTTCTATGTTCACACTCAGTACTAGCCCAAGTGTCTATTTTTGCAGCATAGCATTTACACATCCAGAAAAATTGATTTCAGAAGACGATATCTCATCAATAGACAGTGGAAGACAATTGCAATCAAAATATTTTGCAAGTTTGGGATCTAATAATGTAGACTTGCACCTTTTAGACTTGGTGTAATCAGCTTTAGTACTCGAATTCTCTACACTTGTGCATAAGTTTATATCTACACAGCCAGGGGTAGAGCACTTGCCTAAACATTTAACAGCAGCTCCAAGTAGAAAGGTTAGAAAGCTAAAGTGGACATCTACTAATCCATATCCTTTGCCCTCTGCATAGATTATTGTATTTCTTTATTTGCTTCTAAATTTTGCATTTATCTTATTTGAATGTGTATCATCCTCTACTTTTGGCACAAATGTGAACTTGGATTCAATCTTAGAAATATCAATGCTGCTCGTATCTAAAAAAATACAAATCTGATAGCGGTGATTCAGATACAAGACATGTCTTTAGCAACTGTGAGTTTGTGTACATAGAAATTTAAATAACTATTATCCCATCAGTTATTTTATTCTACTTGTTTTGATGAAGATAATAAAATGAAAACAACCATTAAAATTTGTAGTTGTTTAAGTGAACCAAAAATAAAAGGGCATTCATACAATTCTTATCAATTTTATTTGTAGTTGTTGGTTCAAAGATAGTGGGTATAACTTACCATATGGAAATGAAGATATCTATGTATAGAGATTTCTGACTTACTTTCTAAACCAATAAACAAAAGTATAAATTATTTATAAACTCAGGTCGGACACTCATCTTTCATGTTAAGATTAAACAAATTATATATAAATCAACTTAATTAATTAAGGACAATAAATTGGAATGAATGAAGATGATCTATAGAAGATACAAGGTATCAACAAGAGGGAATCTAAATGAAGATTCAAATTCAAACCCAAATAAAACTCAAGTACGGTTTGTAGAAGCATCAAGTAGAATTTCTAGTAGGAAACCACTTCATCTTTTTTGTCCCATCCAAAACACTCCAATAGCAATATAACTTCGTAAGTGACTAGCATTTTAGAAACATCAAAAATATCTTTTCTGTCCAGCTTTTGTCGTGTTTTGGACACATTTTACATGAACGAAAAGGTTTGCTCAATGGTAGCTCCACATCAATTTTTGAAAATGAAGAATTAACTGGTGTTCTATATTTTGTCGTTAGGTACAAGAAGCAACATATAGATTTAATAACAAAATTTGCTAGGCTTTTTTCATTAAATTATTTCTGGGAATTTCGTGAGGCACAACAAGCAAACAACAAGCAAACTTATTGATTTAAACAACTTCATTTACATATATATTATAGACTTATAGTGTAGGGGCACGCACAGTACGTGCGTATATCATCACCGTCCTATACATTAGAGATAACATGATATACTGATTAAAAAATGTAGTTGCACCAATCTTTTCAGGGACATTTTTGTTTTGTTTTTGTTTCTCTGAAAAATGAAAAAATGTGGATAAATAGAAGCAACAGAATCATTCCACTATGATAAAGAATTTAATTTTTTTTCTTTCAATTTTTGTGTCATTAAGGTATTTTATATTGAATTTCACCGCAATCGAACAATTTTGAGATAAATGAAGTAGCTTTTGGAAATAGCGACATCTAAATAGTGCAGTAATTTTTTAGTTTTAATAACATGTTGATATACTTTCCTTTTATAGGATACATCAATACTTAATAAATTATATGCATGTATTAATGTGTGTTATTGACAAAATCTAGCAGCTCTATTTCCTTCACAAATATTGCAATTTCACTCTATTGAAATGCTTGATAAATTGTCCATGATTTAAGAATCTGTAGCACATGGTTACTGCAACGGCAAAGAATGATAGAATACTCGACTTTATATACAGTACAAAAATAAATCAATAGAAAATCAAAATTATTGGAGTCATTGAATCAATGGGTAGCAAAAATTATTTTTAAAAGCAAGTTAGTCAACCTCTATAGTGCTGGGATGCAATATTTGTCTTGCTACGCTCATAACAATTTTTTTTCATAAAGATGTATGCCTTGCAGGATATAATAGCACCAAATATGTGTGTCCATTTATATCAACTGAAGTAGTTGAGAAATGAGACATATTGATTTGGTGGTAACAAAATACAAAAGCTAATATGGCTACCAAAAAATGATAAGTTACAAAAAACAGCATGAGCATGTTTTCAGACTTATAACATTACTTTCTATTACATGACACATATTGGAGAATGCCAACTAAATTGGATGAACATATATGCTTTTAAGGGTGGAGTGGAGCGGTAAATTTTCTAAGAGAATATATACTATGCATGTAAAGCAAAAAACATGTGATCATAATTAAACCAACTCCATATTTGACTTCAAGTTTCCCAACTTATATTAAGCAGATGCATATTGTATAGATAGAATACTTCAGCTCACCTAATGATCTGCAAAAAAAATTAAAATTATAGTGGCAAGTTAGTACAATTGCATATAATTAATAATAGGTCAACTTAAGCACTATAGCATGATTATAGAATTCAGGTAATGACCTTTAGGGAAACTTAGTTAAGAAAGTAGTGCAATCTATAAAAAGAATTTGCTTCCAAAAATGATCAATATTTTTTGTTTATATATATAACTAAGTAGCATACTTGTATGTTGTTGTTCTTGCATAAATATCTACAATAGAATGCATAATGCCCACAAAGAAAAAGCCTATGGCTATTGAATGCACATATATAAAAATAATAGAATGACTTGGAAAATAAAGAATCATCCTAGTTTAATTAATGAAAGCCCATTTTTGTTATTCAAAACAAAGTTGACCGTCAAAGGCATAAAGCATGCTATGAAGAAAAAATAAGTAGATTAAGAAGTAATACATCCATGACAAAATAGGTATATACTTGCAATAAAAAATTTGTTGTAGCATGAAAAATAAAGCATAGAGATGATAAGGTAAGAGAATTCATGACTTGCTAGAAAAATACATCAATTTTCTATGTTGTCGTTGTTTGGTTTGTATTTTCATAGTTAATTATGCTAAAGCTTGCTCTAGTTCTTAGACTACTTCTGCAAGTCAGTTAATTCTATCAGTGATACTTGTTCAGAAAGTCAACTGCATAACGTGGTTTTGATACTTTCATAGACCCTCTAACCATACTTTCTTTCACCTTCATGTCCACTTACAATCTATAAAAAAAAGCATTAGTAGCTTCACTGCATATCATTATTTGTGGTGGAATAATTTGTTTGGTTATAAATACAAAATAAACGGTGCATAATACTAAGTGAAAATTAGCTACACATCCTTAAAACGGAACTTAAATTCAAAGCGGGTCCCTGTCATAAAATATATATTTTCTACATTCCTGTTTCTGTTTTTCGCCATTTTTTTTCTCAAATTACCCTTACGTTTTGCTGTGGAGTTGAATCTTCTTCTTATTTTTCAATTTAATGGTAAACTGCAATAATATTAAAGATGAATCAATTTTTTTTTTATGAAATATGATATTCTTAATATTTGCAGTTATGAATAATGACAACAAATTTCTGCAAATATATGCGCAATAGTTGCAGAAATTTCTGCAACTATACACAATAGTTGCAGACATTTCTGTAACTATAAGCAATAATTATAGAAATGTCTGCAACTATAAGCAATAGTTGCAGTAATTTCTGCAACTATACGTAATAGTTGCAAACATTTCTGCGACTATTAGAAATAGTTGCATTTCTGCAACTATATGCAATAGTTGCATTTCTGCAACTATATGCAATAGTTGCAGATATTTCTGCAACTATACGCAATAGTTGCAGACATTTCTGCGACTATACGCAATAGTTGCAGACATTTCTGCGACTATACGCAATAGTGCAGATATTTCTGCGACTATACGCAATAGTGCAGATATTTCTGCGACTATACGCAATAGTTGCAGACATTTCTGCAACTATTTGCAATAGTTGCATTTCTGCAACTATGTGCAATAGTTGCAGATATTTCTGCAACTATTTGCAATAGTTGCATTTCTGCAACTATATGCAATAGTTGCAGAAATGTCTGCAACTATATGCAATAGTTGCAGATATTTCTGCAACTATACCGTATAGTTGCATAAATTTCTGCAACTATACCCAATAGTTGCAGATATTTATGCAACTATACCATATAGCTGCAGAAATATCTGCAATTATTTGTAAATTTTGTAAATTTGAAAAAAAAATAAAAAAGGTTTAAAAGTTGCTGAATTGTCTGCAAATATTTGAAATAATTGCACATTTACTACAAATATGAATTTTTGGTATCAACAATGGATCTCATTTCAAAGATCATAAAATTTGTGATTTTTTGGTGAAAACGGTTTGTTGATCCGGTTTTTGTACATAAAGTTATACGCGTTTGAAATGTTAAAAACGTAAAGGGTATTTGTGTATTTTTGCCTGCGCGAATTTGAAAATAGGGGGCGGAAATGTAAGTTTTGTACGTGAAGGATGTTTTGTTTATTTTGAAACTAATTAGGGAGGTAAGCCAAACTTACCCTAATATTAATCATATATTTACACTAAACCTGAGGTGGAGCAATGCGATAGAATGTATGTAACAACCCGCATATCTATCGATTTTATATTTAAATATTTTATCGTTAGTCGGATGTTAGTCCGAAAAGCTACTTTTTGCATACGGTCAAATTAGGACTCGAGACCACCCCCATTGAGTTCAAAATGACGTTTGCGATCTTTTTGAGTGTAAACTTCGATAGGTTTGGAGATAGTGAAATTTTCGTCACTTTTCCCACTTGTGACTTTGGTTGGGACTGCACCTTCTTAACTCAGCCCAACCCCCCTCTTCTCTTCATCACTTCATCAAACACTTCAAGCTTCTTCAAAAATGGTGAGGGGAAAGAGAAATTAAAATTCCAAGCTCAAGATCTTTAGTAAATTCAACATCAAACTCCGAATTCTAGGTGAAGAACATAGATTCAAGCTAGGGGTTGATTCTTGCTTCGTTCTTAAGCTCTCCAACATCAATTTCGTGGAAAAGGTGAGATTTTTGATCTCACATCTTGCCTATGATTGTCATTGGACTGTTGGGAATGATTCCCTATCACTTTTACATGCACATTGGCATTTGGTTTGGGTTGGATTGGCAAAAAGCTCCACTTTTAGCGTTTTTGGTGAATTTCCAGCCTTAAGTCGTTCTGCCTAAGTTAGGTCGTCCAGGCTGCTAGCTCGCGCGTTGAAAAGTCACCATTATCTTAAGTCCTAGGTCGTTGCCGACCTATAACCCCCAGGCGAAATGTAAGGTCTTCGCTCTTAAGTCTTAGGTCGTTGCCGACCTAAAATTCCCAGGCAAAAGTCGTTCGCACTTAAGTCTTAGGTCGTTGCCGACCTATAATTCTCCAGACAAAACGTTAGGTCGTTGCCGACCTATAATTCCTAGGCAAAATGCTAAGTCGTTCGCGAGTTAAACTTTAAACCTTAGGTCGTTGCCGACCTAAAATCCCCAGGCAAAACGTTAGGTCGTTGTCGACCTAAAATTCTAAGGCAAACCACTAGGTCGCTCGAATTTTGTTAAGTCTTAGGTCGTTGCCGACCTATAATTTCCAGGCTAAACCTTAGGTCGTTGCCGACCTATAATCTCCAGGCGAAGTCTTAGGTCGTTGCCGACCTATAATCCCCAGGCAATGTTAAGTCGTTCGCGAGTTAAACCTTAAGTCGTAGGTCGTCTCCGACCTAATATTTCCCCTGCTATTTCACTAGGTCGCTTGACCTTAAGTCGTAGGTCGTCTCCGACCTATGCCCCACTAAGTCGCATCCCACTTAGGTCGTAGCTCGTAAGTCGTAGGTCGTCGCCGACCTTACACTTAGACTTTTTGTTCGAGATTTCCTTAGGTCGTATGACCTATTTTTCCTTAGGTCGCTGGACCGCTTGCCTTCACTAGGTCGTACCGTGACGGGGCGCTGCCCCGCACCCCGCCGTGGGCGCTGCCCCCTGGACCCCCGCGACCTGACCGGGCAGGTCGAACCCCGAATTACTCTGCGTAGGCAATCTCTTCTGACAAAGCATTTATCAGAACTTCTACTTTGATGGTTTTGGGATTGACTTCTTTGGACTTTACTCACGGCTTCGAACGTGAATTGATTTGTTCTACAATCGTTTTATGACTTGTCACTTTAAAGATATATGAAGGTTTCAATACTAATAGTAAATATCAAAACTCTTTCATCAAAGCGATTTCAACACTATTTTAAATATCTAAAGTTCGTTTTCTCAAACCGATTTTCAATCTACTAGTATATACAAGCCTTTACTTCACTCGAACGAGAAATCGACTTAAATGACTTAGTAAAACGAGTGGTATGAAACGCTTGCGTTCACTTCGTCGGTTAGCTCTTGGACTTGTTCGATTGAACCCTTTTCGTGACAATTTCCTAGTGAAGATTTACAGCTTGTTCGTAAATATTTAAGTTAAGCAAGTGGTTATGGGACATGAAGCTAAACTCATATATTTACTAGCTTGGTGTGATTGACACTTCTCGCTGATCATGATGATCATTTTATGATTTAGACTAGCAATTGTGCGATGTCTCTTTGTTTGCAAGGTAAGACTAGACCGCAGTAGTGTGATTCCGACTCACACACATCTCTTTGTCCGCAAGGTTAGTCTAGGCCGCAGTAGTGTGATTCCGACTCACACATATCTTTTTGTTTGCGAGGTTAGGCTAGACACCACTTGTGTGATTCCATTCACACATACCTTTTTGCTTTTTGGTTAGCCTAGGCCTCAATCAGTGTGATTCCGACTCACACATATGGGGTAGCTCCCCATGGTCTTCGGACCATCATGTGATAGGCCTCTTTCTCTTTTTATGATTTCTGGATTTCTTGTTTGATTTCTGGATTTATATGTCATTGACTTGTTATGAGTACAAGTTTAGGGTATGATGCCCTCTTTGGATCTTTGAGAAGATTCTCGTGATATTGATCATTTCTCATCGGTTGATCTCCTGTTGATCATCATTTTCATACTTATAGTAGTATGTCAGTATGGATATTATATGTTTATGCCATATCTTTTATTCTATATCATGTCATCTGATATTTATAGTTAGACTGATCCGTTTATTATTTTCTTAAATAATACTCGGGTCAGACCGAGATGTTACAGGTGCTTCTGCTTGACTTCCTTCCGGGATTCGCTACTCTGACTTTTGGCTGACTATTTAGTTTAGCAGTTTTTGTTGTATACACTTGAGATATGGACTCATAGTTGTATTCTTTTTGTATAGCACAGGTTGCTATTCTTTTGTATTATTGTGGAACTTTTTGACCACTACTCTGATGTACACTTTCATGTGTTAGTTATATATTCATATCTTCTTCCGCCTTTGTGATATGGATGTCTGTGACTGCTTTGTGTTATGTTTATTTCTATGTTTGTTTCCGAAGATTATTTTATAGCCACCGTGTGATAATTAATTACATGGATGGTCGCTCCTCAACAGCCTTATTCTCCGTGCTAGTTGACAACACTACATCGTAGTGTCCTTGGCTAGCGTGGGTATTGAGGTGGGGCGTCACAATGTATATGGTAACGGCGATGTGGGGGAAGGGTAATTTGTGGGGAATATGAAAGTAAAAGTAGAGGTTAGGGGTTTTATGGACATATTAATGGAGACTGCAATTTAAGAAAAACGCATGGATGACATTAGCGTATTTTTGTTATTGTTAGCGAAGATGTCACAAATTCACCTGCCCATGAACAATAGAAGATTATGTATCATGACCCTCATCAGCTTATATAGATATTTCAAATTTTAATATTAGTTCTACTTCGGAAAAGTCTTCTTTTTTACCCTCCAAAATACATCAGTTGGAGATCTTACTCATTATTTGTGTATGTTTTTGGTCTCCACCATTTTCCTTGCTCTTTTTCCTTGTTTTTGTTGGAAGTTAAAAGGTTTGAAATTTCTTTAAATATACAGCAACAGGAGAGCATGCAAAGAAAAGATGCGACAATATTTTCAACTTGAAAAATACCTTGAGAAATCCCTACCAATCGTTATATTCACTAATTAAAATTGGAAGATGGAACTTAAACTATCCAAAGGTTATTTACAATTGAACCTTTTTCAAACCTCTTCTACTAGAGGATACTATGTGCATAAACAACATAAAGCATGTTATCCAAAATAAAAAAATCGCAGCAGTTGAAAGTAAACCATGTGATGATAGATTGCACGAAGTAACCAATAGCTATTACTGGATGGAAATATCAAACCATTTGATTTCAAGATTTTATGCGCTGCTACAAATAAAATAGTAGCCATTCTAATTATTTTGAAGATCTAAACAAATGTGACCATTTATAAATCATACAGAGAAACCTGTGCTTCTAATGAGTTTTATGCAAATTAGATCATGTTATGTACAACTAAGGTACCGTTTGCAAGCTTAGCATGCCTTGTTTATATTGGAGATGCGTCCGACGCCCAAACGTGGTAAACCCTGTTTCTGTCAGGTAAAATAGAAAACCAGCCACTGTATATTGCAAACCGATACCATTTATTGAAAGCAAAGTGCCTTATAAAGGCTTACACATAAAATGCCAAGAAATAAGGAGAAGAAACTGTCCACACCTATAAATAAGCTAACAGCCTTGACTAGGCAAAACAAACATGAAATTCAAATTTAAACTTAACCTAACAGAAACGCATTATTATTAATAAACTCCTAACAAACCCTCCCTTGAACTTAACTCTTAGAAAGAGTTGAGTTCAAACATTTCATGCCAAGTGCTTCCCTGATTCTTTGATAGGAACCGAGCTTCAAAGGTTTAGTGAGAATATCAGCGAGTTGGGCTTCAGTGCTGCAAAACTCAAGTATGATTGTTCCCTCTTTGACTAAGTCCCTCAAGAAGTGAAATCTTACTCGAATATGCTTGGACCTTCCATGGAAAACAGGATTTTTAGACAACTTTATGGTAGAAGTGTTGTCACAAAACATCATCACTTCCTCAGCCTGTGAACCATCAATTTCTTTCAGAATCCTTCCCATCCATACAGCTTGACTAGCACATGAAGCTGCAGCCACATACTCTGCCTCTGTGGTGGATAGGGTAACAATAGGTTGCTTCCTGGATGACCACGCGACTGCACCTCCACTCATCATAAACACATAGCCAGATGTGCTTTTGCTATCACTCTCATCCCCTGCATAATCGTTGTCTGTGTATGCAGTGAGTCCACTTTCAGTTCCATGTTTGTACCAAATGCCAAAGTTCAATGTGCCTTTCAAGTACCTCATGACTCTCTTGATTGCTTGAAAATGGAGCTGTGTGGGGGCTGTCATGTATCTACTTATAAGGCTCACCGCATACATCAGATCTGGCCGTGTTGCTGTGAGATACATCAAGCTTCCCACCATCTGTTTGTAGAGAGTATGATCAACCTGCAATCCTGTGTCATCCTTCCCTAGCTTCTGACCAGGGACCATTGGGTTACACACAGCATTATAATCTTGCATCTCAAATCTCTCAATAACTTCTGTTGCATACCTCTTCTGGCAGATGAAAATTCCATCTGTTCTCTGCATGACTTCTATTCCAAGAAAAAATCTCATTCTTCCTAAATCTGTCATGTCAAATTCAGTCTTCATTGAACACCTAAATTCTTGCAGCAAAGTGGTATCATCACTTGTGTAAAGTAGATCATCAACATAAATACTCACAATTAGAATTCTCCCTTCCTTATGCTTTACAAACAAGGTGTGCTCATTTTGGCTAGTGACGAAACCCTCCCTGAGAAAGAATGTTTCAACTCTGTTAAACCAAGCTCTAGGTGCCTGTTTTAGGCCATAAAGGGCTTTGTGCAACTTGTATACCATGTGTTCCTTCCCAGCAGCTTGATAACCCTTGGGTTGCTCCACAAACACCTCCTCCTGTAAGGTACCATGAAGGAAAGCCGACTTCACATCAAGTTGATGTATTTCCCAGCCTTTCTGAGCAGCAAGTGCAATGATCATCCTAACTGTATCAAGTCTTGCAACTGGAGCAAACACTTCTGTATAGTCAACACCATATTGTTGTGAGAAGCCTTTCACAACTAACCTGGCCTTATACTTATCCACCTCACCTAACTCATTGAGTTTTGTCTTGAAAATCCATTTCACACCAATCCTCTTTGCTCCTTCAGGCAGTTCAGTTAACTCCCAAGTTCCATTCGTTTCAATTGCTCTAATTTCTACATCCATGGCCTCTCTCCATTTTTTTTGTTTGACAGCTTCCTCAAAACACACAGGATCAGCAATGCTCAGATTTAACTCATCATCAAACTCAGTACTGCAATTACCCAGAAAATAATTTGCAGTCCATGAGGGTGGATTTCTCATTCTTCCCTCCCTTGATGTGATACTGGGTGAGGCAGACACATCATCATTAACCTGAGAAGGAATACCACTAACTTCACCGGATGTTCCACTATCAAATCCATCACTATCATGTGCAGTTTCAAGCCCATCTCCAGAGTTTTGATGAGATTCTTTCCAGTGGAGATCACCAGTGTTTTCCTGTGAAGAAAGCAACTCCCAATCCCATGACAATGCCTCTTCAAACACAACATCTCGGCTCGTGTGAATTTTCTTTGCAATTGGATCATATAATCTGTAAGCCTTGGACTCGCTACTGTACCCAAGAAGAACACACTTTAAGCTTTTATCATCTAGTTTAGTCCTCTTGACATCTGTGATATGTACATGACCAATGCATCCAAACACTCTAAAATGTTCCACAGAAGGTTTCAAGCTACTCCATGCCTCCTCTGGAGTTTTATCTTGTACAGCAATCGTAGGGCACCTATTAAGAACATGAATTGTCCATTGTACTGCTTCTGCCCAAAAAATCTTTGGTACTCCCTTCTCTGTCAATACAGCTCTCACCATATTCATTATGGTTTGATTTTTGCGCTCTGCAACACCATTTTGCTGGGGTGTAAATGATGTAGTTAGTTGTCTTCTAATACCATTGCTATCACAGAACTCCATGAATTCCTTTGAACAATACTCACCTCCCCTGTCTGTCCTGAGACATTTGATGGATGATCTTGTCTCCTTCTCAACTAAAGCCTTGAACAGTTTGAAATATTTGAAAGCTTCAGATTTTTCAAATAAGAAATACACCCAAGTCTTCCTGGAATAGTCATCGATGAAGCTTATGAAATACTTCTTGCCACTGTTGGAGGGAGGTGAGATTGGACCACATAAATCCGAATGCACAAGCTGCAATTTATCTTCAGCTCTCCATGAACTGTGCTTTGGGAAAGGTTGGCGATGCTGCTTTCCTTTCAAACATGATTCACAAATGTTCTTCTCTGAACCAAATACAGGTAACCCTATCACCATGGCTTTCTCTTGTAGTGTTTGTAGTCCTTTGAAACTCAAATGTCCATATCTATTGTGCCATAGCTGTGCGTTGTTTGACACATCAACTTGAAAACATCCTTCTTCTTCTGGTTTAGTGCATGATTCTGTTAACAACATGTACATCCTATTTGTTTTCATCACTGATTCTGCAATCTTACCTCTCTTGGGATGATAAATGCTGCAAGTCAATTTTTCTCCACCTTTAAATAGAACATCCAGCCCTCTTTCCTGGAGTTGTCCTACACTTAGCAAATTGTTCCTTAGATCAGGAACAAAGTATACATCACTCAATACATATTTCACACCTTTGAGTATAATTTTTACTTCCCCTTTGCCATGAACAACAAGACTTTGATTGTTCCCAAGCTTCACCTTATGATTGAAATCTGAGTTCAGACTTGTGAACATGCTACGCTCACCACACATGTGGTTAGAGCATCCAGAGTCAACAAACCAAAACTCTTGTTTTTGTGTTCCTTGCAGCTCCACATAAGCCATCAATAACACTTCTTCATCATCCTCTATGTGATGAACCTCCTGTTTCTCATTTTGACACTCAAATTGATAGTGACCGAGTTTGTGACAGTTATAACACTCCACCATAGCCTTGTTGTATGTCCTGCCCCTACCTCTTCCTCGGCCTCTATATGAGCCTCTACCACGACCCCTAACATTAAGCACATGGTCATCATCATCTCGTTGAGATCCAGATCCTCTAAACTTTTGTTCATGGACAGACAGAGAGCTTTGTAACTCATCAACTGTCATATTTCTTGTGTCCCTAGATTCCTCTATTGAGATCACAACGTATGTGAACTTATCCGTCAGTGTTCGAAGTATTTTCTCAACAATCTTCGAATCAGACATCTCCTCTCCATTACTCCTCATCCTATTTGACACTGTCATCACCCTTTTGAAATACTCATCAATTTTCTCATCCTCTTTCATGACAAGTATCTCGAACTCTCTTCTCAAAGAGTTAAGCATAGATCTCTTCACACGCTCATTCCCACCAAATTTGCTCTTCATAGAATCCCAGATAATTTTCAAAGTACGTCTATCCAAAATTTGCTCAAAAACCGTTCTGTCAATGGCTTGGAAAAGAAAATGTTTTACCTGGTGATCTTTCACTCTCAATTCCTCCAATTGTTTGCGTTGTGCCGGTGTAGTTTGAGTCCCATCCTCTGATTCTGTAAATCCTTCAGCAACGAGGTGCCACAAGCTCTTAGCACGAAGAAGATTCTCCATGAGTTCGCTCCAGTGATCGTAGTGTCCATCAAAAAGAGGAATCTTAGTGAGCGACCTTTCTTCACTCATTGTATTTCACTCTTTATTGATCACTCGCGGATCTGTTTGCTCCGATACCAAATGTCAGGTAAAATAGAAAACCAGCCACTGTATATTGCAAACCGATACCATTTATTGAAAGCAAAGTGCCTTATAAAGGCTTACACATAAAATGCCAAGAAATAAGGAGAAGAAACTGTCCACACCTATAAATAAGCTAACAGCCTTGACTAGGCAAAACAAACATGAAATTCAAATTTAAACTTAACCTAACAGAAACGCATTATTATTAATAAACTCCTAACAGTTTCCAGCCCCATTGAGATGAATGCAAGATTATGGTCTGTTTTCTTTTTTAATTATGTTAATTATGAAATTTAAATTTAAAAAAATTCTTAAAATTAATAACTTATGCAAATGAGGTCCGTTTGAGACAATGTTATTTGCGTTGCAATCATATTAAAGTGCTCTACACTATGAAGTTGGTTCGAACAGATTTCAAACAATTTATAATTTTAAAATATATATTTCACATACCACGCTCAGATTTTCCGCTCTAATACTCCATTCGTACACAAAGGCATTCTCCGTTCGTTAAACTTTCCCGGTTAAATGACCTGCTTAAATACCCCATTTCCGTTTATTGCAAACGCATGCTAAGATTTTATGTATAATGCACAAAATTGATTATGAAAAGATTCAATAAAATATTATCATTTATACATCCTATAGAGAACATATGCTTCACATGAGTGTCATGCAAATGCAAATGAGATAACGTCAAGTATAGCTAAGGTTTTATTTATACTTCACAAATTGATTATAAAAAAAACATTTCCTCTTGATAGTAAATGACAAGTTCAGTTTCCCACCTATTATGCCGTATAATTATCTAATATCAACTAAAACAAATTTTGTTATTTTACCCTTCGTTTTTTTGCAAGGAAGTTCTTCCAAGGCTTAGATTTCATTTTCCCCACCATCGATAATAGCAATGGTTCTGGCTATACGAAATATGATGACGGGTTCTAGTTAACAAATTAACCGTATTAACAACACTTTACGGTAACATAGTTGTACGAATTTAAATAAAATCATTTAATTTCTTCTTGTTTTTATGGCATTTCATATGCGATTATTCATCCCTACCAATGCCATCGATTAAAATACCAAAGTTAAAATACACTGAATATCATCTTAAGCCTTCCTTGCAAAGTCATCGGATGTAAAAGGAAGAAAGTTGACATTTATTAGTTGTAATCTCAATAAGCATTAAGTTAGGAAATACTAAACTGAGCAATAAAAGTACTTACTCAAATGCTACTTAGCTAACTATGATGCATGCACTTATTAATATTACCATGTTTTCAAATACGGAATGCTAAAAGAATTAGTTTGAAACATAAGAATAATAAGTTTTAGATCATAAATTGATCCCATATAAAATACTAAACGCTACAAATTTTGCTTTAAAACTTGGTAACAAACATCAACCCAGAACATTATGAAACGTAAGATTAGATCCATCCATATCCGATGGAAATTTTTTAATTCCTGGCAATAGTGTAAGTGAGATTGGTGATGTAAGCAGCTTTAATAGTTAAAAAAAAGGAATTAATTGAGGCATCGGTGGAGTTAGGTTTAGTAGGTGTCGATGGAGCTATGGTTTCCAGCATAGATTGATATGGTATGGATCAACCATTTGTACGGAGTGAAGAACAACAAATGACATCTTTCGTCTATTTGGGTTTTGTTTGTTATTTTTGAAAGAGGGAAATGGATGTAGAGAAGAACTGTGTTGTGTGTTGAGGCTGGGCACCTGTTTCGGCTTAGATCGTGATTTGGAAGTTGTGGACGCATGTACGAAATTATGGTATTTTTGTTATGATAGTAGAGATTCTTTTTAAGAATTTTTTTTATAGTTTTAAGCCGACTATTCTTTAGGGTTACATCGTAGCATATAGCGAAATTGTCATAAACATTGCCCTGTCAAGTGTCAACATGAAAAACTTTGGTTACGGTTCTGCGTCTGATAGGCATAATTCATGTTGGCTTCTAGAAAATAATCCAATCAATATAAGTATACTTTATGCCCATCTTTTTAATCAAGTTTATACAGTTTTATATCAAAATATTAAATTTGTATTGTATCTTTGAAGACGGTAACGAAATACCTATGTTAATTTATACCATTTCAATTCTTATTTGAAATTTTACATTTTCGCATGTATTTATAATTTCATACATTTACTTGTACCCTTAGCATTCCAAAATGTTAACTCAAAGTGTGCGAACATTTTACCGCTAATTGTTTGCTATTGTGCACTTTCGGCAATATTTTTAATTTTTGTTCCTTACCGTACAAACCACTTTCAATTTTAAAAAAATTATCATTGAAAATTGTAATAATTTTTTTGTTTAAATTACACAACCCGATGGTCGGTTTTCCACCGTTGTACGGTTATACTAGTATGTCGCATGATGATATATACCCCAAGAAAAGTATTTTGTGGTCAAAACATTGAGATGTTAATATGATCTGCAGTGATGGAATTTCAATAATGACGGAAGATCATTTTGTTAATTAGCTATACGGTTGATATATCATGCTCATGAGTTTTAACATACGGTATCGAATTTATCTATGTATTAAAAATGGGGAAGGATCTTTAAACTCAAAATTCGCAATCGATTCTTATTCAAATTAATACTCGTCAGATCAAAACTATTGCATGGTCAAATTGTTACCTGGAGAAAAATACGAGAAGAATTTACAGGGTCAAGGCCCTAATATAATCTCAACCTTCACATTTGATTTGAGTAAGATTTTGAGTTACAATTTTGAGTATAAAAAATCCTTTCCCATTAGAAAACACATACTAGTATATCTATGATTTTTGACCGCATGTAAACCGAATGTTGTTTGTAATGCATGTACCATTAAGTTTCCACTCTTCTTATAAATATTGAGAGATTTATTTTTGTAGTTGAGATTTGATTCTTCCATTATTCATCGGACAAATAACAGTTGTGTGTTTTTTCTTACTTCAAAACCGAGTTTTGCTCATAATTAAAGATGTATGTATGTCATATCAAACCCGGTCCAATGCAAATTTGGGCCTTTGACAATTGAACAAAATTTAGAGTAATAAGCATGGATCATGGACTTGACATTTGGAAAATAATGTAGTTGCAACTTAGTTACAATACCAAGCTGTGACGCCCCACCCCGAGACCCACATTAACAAAGAGTATTACTGGATAATACTGTCTGCTAATGCAGAGAATAGGACTGGATATGAGCGACCATCCATAGTCTTGCTTTAAATATCTATTGAATACGTTGACAATGCTATAATTTTTTTTTGGATCGACATATCCAATAAATACTTAATACAAAGCCATAGGTGGCTATAGGATCTATCAGAACAAAATATAACAACTTAAATGCAAAACACATCACAGAACATCAGATAATCTCATATATACACACATATACAGATACATCACAGAGTATACAAAATGATATATCACATATACATTTCCACTTGTCACAAAAATCAAATTTCCATCTAATTACCAACATAAAACTAATTAAATTTGATAATTAATTCAAACTTGTTTTCGAAAGAATGTTGTCATTTTCAAACCCACAAGTTTTTGTGTTCTTAGTCGAATGTAAGATGCCTTCGAAATCGTGAGGTGTTGCTCGAGAAAATTCTATAGTCCGCGAATCCCAACATATATGTTCGGAAAAATCATAAAATTTGTCGAGCAATTTTATCTTACCCTTCTATCGTCTTGAGTGAAAAGTGAGGAGTATTGATCTCGTGCTTGTCTATCTTTCATTTGAGTGATGAAATAATTATATTGAGTACAAACTCTTCTCTATAAATTGCGAGGACGCAATTTTGTTAAGGGGAGGAGTCTGTAACAACCCTGGTTTGAGTGATTACATGTTAATATTAAATTATAACGGTAGTTATAATTTAATATTGAGAATTAAATACAATTGGAGTTTTAAATTGTTTATTTGAAATAAACAATGAATTTTGGGAATAAAAGGTGAGAATAAAGTTTTAGAAGCCTCTTTATTGTGGTTTGAGTTAAAATAAATGAGAAATGATTTTTATTTAGTGATAGTGCAATAATTATATTAATTATTGTCATTTTGCTTCTTTTAGTAATTTTTAAAAGAAATAATTAATTTTAAAGGTGGTTTATTTAAATAAAAAGGTGGAAATTGGTTTTTAAAATATGTTTTGGTTATAAATAAGGTTTGGAAATGGTTTGGAATATTTTTCTAAGTGAGAAAAGTATTTTTGTTGAATTTTAGAAGTTAAAAATGTGAACTTTTGTATTTATTGGTGAAAATAGTGTATTTTTGTAAATTAAGGTTTTTAATAATAAAATTGTTTTGAAAATAAAAATTAAGCTTTTCATATGATGGGAAATATTCTTATGTTTGTAAGTTTATAAATTTTTATTTGTGTGAAAAGTGGAAGAAAATGGCTTTGTTCTTTTATATAATGTAAATATGAAGCCTTTTGATTTAAGTGTTGAATATATAACCTTAGCCTTTTTATTTTCTTTTGATTAATGGGTCTTAGCCCATTAGTATCTTGCCCAAACTGTTAGTAAACCAAAAAAGAGAAAGAAATGAAGTACGTAACTTCATTCTCCTTCAACCAGAAGCTTCAAAACTTAAAAACTCATTTCCTCTTATAAACCCTAGCCAAAAATCATCAAATCAAACTCAAATTTAGTGTTTTAAAAATCAATTTGAAGCTAAATCAAACAGGTAATCAAAATCTAAAACCTAATATTTCATCAAAAGTCCAAATTTGTGAATGATTGTTTGTTAATTGCTTTCTTCTTTCTTGCATGCACTTGTTTCATAGTTTTACAGGTTGTATAAGCTCAAATTCAACCCAAGCTTCAATCTTTCTCCATTAATTCGTGTATTTGCTTTCATAAATCAAAGGTGAGTTAATGCTCAAAATTGCTAGCTGAAGCAAAAGCTTCAAAATGCCAAAATCTAACAAAAAAATAGCTTCAATACGTTGATTTTTATGTTCATGTTTTGTTTTTGTGAAATCTGAGTTTGCATGTCACTTTGCACATCATTTTCTTCCAATTCCGGCAACGAAATGCTGCCGGATTTTCTTCAGTTGATAGCCTGTGTGTTGTACTATATACATGTCAAATTTCATTGCAAAACATATTCGTTTGATGCCTGAAAACTGCACTGCAAAATCAATGCACAGCCTGGAAATTACCTGTGCACATTTTGTTTTCTGAGTTGCTGCAAACATGGCATGAGTCCATGTTTGAGACAGCATATCTCTTTCGTTTCTTACTGTAATTACGTGATTCTTTTTTTATTTGAAAGATAAAGTTTCGTACTATAAGAAATTTCAGGTCATCCCGACCTATATAGCTTATAGAAATATGCTGCCGAACTTTGATCCGGAGCATGTTTTTGCCCAGAGAAGATTTCAGACCTGGGTATTATTTTGGCCAAGTGTTTTTATGTTCTTTTTCCGTCCGATTTTTAACTTTTACTTCATGTTTTTGTGATATTTCTGAAATGTTTTGAGGACTATGATGCCTATCAATAGGCTAGCCAAGTTTTGATGAATTTGAAATTCAAATTTGAATTGAATTTGAATGACAGTTTTGAGGGATTTCTTTGATTTTGAGCACAGATTTTTCCAAACAATTTGAAATAATTTTTAAAATAAATTGGCATTTAAAATAATTAGTATGTAATATTTTTAAATTATTTTAAGCTATAAAATCTATTTATTCTCTATAATAAGGGAATTTCCAAATATTGCCTTCAAAATTGATTTCGGAAAATGGTTTTAAAAGCTTGTTTTCTCAAATAAATTATTTTATATATAAAATACACGTTTTTGCACTATTCGAGCGTATGAGAAGGAGAATTAAACGGTTTGGTAAAACACGTGGTATGTGACACGTGCGTTTACCTTATCGGTTAATTCCTGACTTGTCCGTTTGATCGTTTTGACCTTCGGGTCGAGTTTACCGATGAGATGAAGTAAAACCTTTACTGCTTTGAGTGTGAAATTTACTAGCGGTTAGTAAATCGTTTGGTGCGAACGTGTGGTATGGGACGCACATTAATACTATTCGGGTTCCTATTCGAGAGTGTGACACATTTGCCATTGTGGCGTGCCGGTACTGGACCTTCGGGTCATTGCCATTGCGGCGTATTTGTCTTCAAGACGTTTGCCATTGCGCCGTATTTGCCATTGCGGCGTATTTGTCATTGTGGCGTTTTGCCTTCGGGCGAGGTACCTATTTGAGATAACAGTACTTGGCAAGGCTTCGACCACATGCACATGCAAACACTTTTGAGATGGTTTCTTTGACTATTTTCCCTAATGTATTGCCCCTTTCCGGAGTTGGTTCTTTGAACCACTCGATATACATTTGTGGCGATTACCTTTTGGGAATTTGAACTCTTGGAAGTTCTATTTTTGAGATTTGAATTGCCTACACCGGCGTTATATGAGATTTGCCTTTTGGCGTTTATTTGAGATATTATTCTCCTCTTTGAAGATATATTTGCCTTATGACGTGTTTGAGATGAGATCTCTTTATGCGTGTTTTGGATTTGCCAAGATGGCGGGTCCATAAAACTATAATTGGTAAGACTGCACCAACTAAATATTGAAACACATGTTTTACCATCGAGCTACGTTATACTTTGTATTTATTCATTGAAATAAACAAGTTACTTATTATTTTTGAAACAAAAATTAAAATTTTTGGGTCATATCTTTAAATTGGACTCTGAGCCGTCGTCCAACTAGCCCGGACCCAGGGCCGGCCCTATGCCTGACTAACATTATCAAGTGACATAAAGGATTTATGTCATTATCATCAATGTTATATGCTTATGCATGATATTGTTGTTTAATTAAAACGTCAACTTTATATATGGTTATGCACTTATGCATTGGACGCAGGCAGAAAAATCTGTTCAAAGAAAGGGAGAAGCCATGCAGATTAACAAACATAATGACGATGTCAGAGAGAGAAAGCATATACAAAATGTGGGTCGTCGACCTGAAATCGAAGCAGAGAAGAATGAAAGTAGCCAAATTATTTGGCTTCTTAGAACCTGGGCTTGTACCGAAGGAAATGCTCGGGCGGAAATGTTCGGGCTTAGTTTTGCACCAAGTTCGTTGTCTCATGGATCTTGTTTCGTATTTGGGTTGTTTATCGTTATTTTTTGTTATTTTTTGTCTGATTGTTTGGTAGTGTAGATGTGTTTGCATGTAAATTATTCATGGGATCATAATCGACATTTTATAGAAAATAAAGTTGTTACATTACATCACAGTTCTTTTAATCTGCGCCAGATCAATGTAATTCTACTATTTTGTGCTGAAGTCTCTTCTTTTTGTCAGCTTGGTCACTGTAAATATGTTTTGTTCCAAAGAGGACGTTTTCTCTCTCTTTTATTTATAATAAGTTCACAGTAAAGCATGATATGTAAGAACGTGTTAAAATTTTGTGACAGAATCCATCTATTCTACTTGTAATTTATTGATAGAAGTACTAGTATCGTACATTAAATAATAAAAGTTATGTGTCTACAGAAATATGATACCGCTTTAGTATAAAATCGTATCTTGTTACCATAATTTATCAAATTTGGATTCATACGATATTATGTGTCATCAATTTGATATATTTAGAAAACTCAAGTGTATTTTGAAACATCAAATTTGATATCCAAGTGATCAAGTAATAAGACGAACCTGTGCTATGGTAATTTATTCATAACAAAGAATTCAGATCCTTTAAATTGGTAGCTTCTCCATAAAAAAAGTAACTTTTTAGTTGCATCCAATCTATATGTCGATTTACTTTTATTCAGTTTGTCTGATGTCAGTATACATAAAAACATAGCAGCAGGAGCATCTCACACTTTTTTCTCCTTACAAGCAAAGTTCCCCTCATCTGCAAGTGATAAAAGTGAATGCAGGCTGCAGGTTCCCAGTGTTTGTTTGTTATTTAGCGGTTTGTTTCTTTTTGTACCTTTTTCTAGCATTCGTTAATTACTTTGGTCCAAATCACAATACTGAAAACGAGAGTTTTGTGCAATACATTATATGCCTAACATTTGCAGACTATTTATTTTTGGGTACAAAAACAATAATTGCTCTCTCTTCTTAAAACAATTATAGAGAAGTGTGTGGATCACAAGGTTTTCAGCTAACGAGAAGACTTAACAAACGAGAGTGAAAGAGTAGGTTTAGATATAAATGCATGGAGGTTGATGGATGAACACGCTCTATACTTAAATACGTACTGCTTAAAATTCTTGTTGAGCGAATCATTTATATGTATGCTCACATTTAATTCAACGGCAACGCATTCATGTTTATTCTACTTTTGTCAACCACACACATATGTTTATATGATACCATGTCCATTGTTCAGTCTTTATTGTTGGAAGTTACTTGTGATATGCAAGTTTTCCTCTCTTTTTTTGCATGTGAATTACTTTAATATGCACCATTCTGCCTCTTAGTTTGGTACTGCTAGATTGTTCATCCATATTTTCTCTGTATTTTTAAGAGCCATAGTTTCCTTCTCTTTAATTGCATATATATATATATATATATATATATATATATATATATATATATATATATATATATATGATAAAATTAGTTATAAAATGTTAAAGGAAGAGCGACTTTGAACAAGGCTTCCTAGCATTCAACTGCACGAAAATTTAATCTGTTGTTAAGGCGATCAATTGTTGATGTAAAGCTTCAAGTTGAAACTTTATGTGACAGAAATGATTGCATTAATGTTGAATTTATATATGGACCAAAATGATTTTGTTGTACATAAATAATCAAGGTGTACGGGGTAGCTAGGCTCTGTCCATAAAATTGATTAGCGTAAGGTCGGGTACAAATCAAAATCAGCAGATTAAGACGGGGACACTGATATTAATCACATTTAATTTTTTGACTTGGTTCACCATTTCACAAAATAAAAATAAAAAGGTTTCTCTAAGTTTGCGAGAAAATGATGATACTGATGAATTTAACTTTTTCCATGTGACTGCATACATACCGAAAGAGAACAAACCTAATATTATTTATATTTGGAAATTATATATGAGGCGGTTCCTGTTTTGTTTTTTGGTTATAGACGATTAAATTATTAATTGCAAGTAAAAATAGATTAGATCATCACAATTAGAACATGTAGCAAAACTATGAATAATAGTTTTTTTTTTGGTATGTGGGGGCAATATTGCTTTATCCTTTGCATGTGACTGATGGCCAATTCGCATATACTATTTGCTAGGGTCGGGCAAAGCCCACACCGCACAATCGCCGGACCGTAAAAACTATACGAAAACTCATACCGAATCTTCTAATTAAAACAAATACTTCAAAACGGACCGACCCGCATCGATATGGTTCGGTTGCGGTTTGAACGATTGAACCGACTATATTAAACCAGACCGAACCGAATATTTATACTAGTATTCTATCATTTTATATTCTAACGACATATATTCTATTTTCAGTTTATATTAATATTAATCGTTATCATAAAGTAAGAATTATAATTTTAGTATAATATTTTTCATTTCATTTTTTTATAAATGCTAATTATAATCTTTATTTTAATCATTTTACTTAATGATAATGCATTGATTAGCATTGATAATTTGTTAACGTACTAAACAAAATTTCGCCTAAATCTCAAATTGAAATATTCATACAATTAAGAACTAATCTTTCATTTTAATATAACATTGTGTGTTTTAATCATTAAGAGTAAAAACTTCACAGAGTTGCCTTTGTAAACTATTGATTGTTGATGAAAGTAATTTACTTATTTCATATTTAATATGGGTTTACACCGAACCAGATCAAAACCAGACCGTATTACATTAAACCGAACCGAAACGTTTAAAAAATTAGTATACTGGTTTGTACTATGAATTAACCGTTTGATGCGGTACAAAAGCGGTTTGGACTTCAAACCACATCAAACCGATCTGCGTCTGTTAGAAATGACAATGAGGCGGGTCTAGGGTCTAAATCCGGTAGACTCACCCATGTTTTGATCTGCCAAGACCCGCCCCACTGGATCATCGGAGCTGGTAGACCCATGACCCGTTCTTAAGAGCTCCGAGTCTAGGGTCGGGTTGGAGCTTTGACCGATCCGCCCCAACCCGATCCGCACTACTGAGATTTCATAAAATCGCTTTATTGCGATAACGATGATTTGTTAATCCTTTTATACATAAGCGGTTATAATATAGATTTTCTAATGTTCCATTTAATAAGTTATATAATTTTTATGATATTAAGTTGCATCACTTATAATTATATAATAACGTATGCATGTTTTTCTTGAATCGTTATCGTACATCTCATTTTTATTACCTTACTTATCATTGTAAACACATTGATATTTATATTTATTTTATCACTTAGTGACAATCCCTCTTCTAAATAAAATAAAATAAATATATGTACATTAATATATAATTTTGAATGAATATGTAATGTTTTATCGGGTCTTAGGGCCGGACGGGTCTACTCTGATCCGTATAAATTTCGGGTACGGAGCGAAAGTTCAGATCCGTACCGGATCTACGGGATGGGTCTGGAATATGATTTAAAAAATTCGGGGCGGGTCTGGAACATACAAAACTCGTTCCATTGCCATCCCTGGCGTCTGTCCCTACTATTTCTCTTTCTTTCCTTTTTCCTAGAAAATAACTCATGTAAAATGTCAACAAAATAATTTTCTACAAGTATAAGTTGGTCTACGAAGAACATCAATTAATTAGTATGATAATATGCATTACCAATTTAATATAGAATATCCACGTATCAAGTACTCTTTGGTGTGCATGATTCTATAATTTACTGTAAATGAGATATTTAAAATTCCAAATTAAATTGATAGGACAAACACATTATACCAAAATTAAGATCAGTCCAACTTAATAAAAGATGACCGTTTGCCGTAATATGTAGGGTTGAGAAATGGGCTCTCTTGACATGTGAACTCTCTGGCATGGCCACATCTCTGATTCCAATCAAAACATTCCTTTTCATCTTTTTATAATTTGAAAATGATGCGCGTAGGTTGGATCTTGCTTTCCATCTTTTTTGCACCTTCCATTTGTGTCCAACTCTGCTTCTGAGTTCCAAAATTATCCAAATTAATAATTTTTTGCAGATCTGATTTACTTTATCACCAACGTCATTTTGCCAAACAAAGCTCCTTTTGATGTTTGCTACCAACTAAAAAATAATATAGTAAAATTAGTAATTTTATATTATATATTTAGTATATAATAAATTATAAATTAGTTTTATTTTTTGTAAGGAAATGTTGATGATAAGCCGACTTTGCTAAAGAAAAAGCTTTTATTGCAACTAATTTTCTCTCTCTTCCAAACGTTTATACGAATACGTTCTTTTATGTAGAATTACGTTTTTTGGAACTGACATTAAAAAAAGAGTTCTTCCATATCGTGTTTGGCAATAATTGTCAAATTTTGATATACCAACGACCTATCGTGTGATGGCCAATTGCCTTAGCCAAATGAGTTATTGGTTTTGCTCATGATCACAAGATCCGACTTAATCAATGATTTGAATAAAAATAACCGTCTTTTGTCGCATCATTGTATGTATAGACCATTGTTATAGCCACAAATAAGATGTTACAATATGGAATAAGGAATAATGGATCTCTCTTATGTACGTACATGTATAGATGCATTTAAGTGTATATAAGGATGAATCCGTTCTTTTCTTAAAAAAACCTCTTTAATCTCCCTTTACTCATTTTGTGCAAAAGAAATTTGGTTTGATGTGAAATTTTATAAATATGCAATATTCATTAGTAAGAACGTCTATGCAAAATTTTGAATCACTTCAAAAGTTTTAACTCCTTTAAAAATGCATGCTAATATGAATCATTGAATATTTATTTTAATCATTGATTTGAAACGTAATATTTGAAATCAATAGAAGTTTCAAAACGATTTCGAATTTTGCATAGACAACCTTGTTGACGAGCATAATATACAAAAATTCACATTGATTCCTTTTTTTATTTTTTGCAAATAAGACAAAAAGGGATTCATGTCGCCTTCTTATTTATCCCCTAATAATCCACCTTCACTTTCAGTGTAGGAAATTTTCGCATTGAACTGAATTTTCAAAAGATGTGTTTGTTTGTAAAATAACAGGTTCAAAATTTGGAATCATTCCAAAAATTTATCATCTTCAAAAATGCATTCCAAATCCAAGTTAAAATAAATATTTTCAATTTTTCTAGTTGGCTTGCAATTTTTACCGAGTTTAACGTGTTGGAAAAAATTTGGATCAACACCCCAAATGCAATGGAAATAATAGGATCGTGTTGATGGTGAAGTAGAACAAAGAAAACTAATATATCAAAATAAGCAATCACAGATCACAGATGCACAACCAGAAAAGAAAATCACATACATGATTTATTATGGTTTCACTATCACGGGATACTGCATATCCACTTTGGAGAGAGAAGATTTTATTACTTTCTAAAAAAGAAAATTACAAGATTGATAATGGAGGCTAAGAAGAAGAAATACAAAGATATACAACTTGAAAGGGTGATATTAATCTCTATATAATGACTATCTTTATATAAAAATTATTACTTAGGGTTGAAGTAATTGATTTATGGTAATAAATCAATGCTTCATCAATTCTCTTATTCATATAGAAAACATTTATCCATTTGATTTTTTCATTTCCTCCGATTTGCATGTACCTAATAAAATGCCTTTTTTAATCAGTTGATTATGGAATTGAATTGATTACTTCAATCTCTCAAAATAACTCATTCTCATTTAGATAATTTCTCGTCTTTTTTAATGCATTAAAAGAGGCAATAAATTTGAGTTACACATTGACTCAAATATCTCCCAAATCTTCTTTAATATGGAAATATTATACCACCGAAATTTAACAATCTCTACCTTAATACTATATTTCCATGCGAGCCTACCAACTCCACCTACATCCTTATACTCCAAGCAACTCTCGGACAAGACGTCATGGATACTTTTCCAATGAGCTTCAACATGACCATCACCTATTGCACTTTGTCAACGAACTCCGACAAGGTCACCGTCTAGCAACAAAGTATTGAAAGTACCCTCTTCATATAGGACCTATTAATCTCCATAATGAAAACAAATGTCTCTATTTACCAACTCGCCCTCTCCATGTGCTACCATGTGGCACCTAGCACCTCAACAAGTGGATCAAGTTCGAACAATGCTTGAACTTTGCAACAGGCAGAGACTTGGTAACATATCTACTACATTCTCCTCCGCGTGAACCTTCTTAAGACGAACTAGCTTCTCTTCATTCATTAAGACAAGAAAGGACTCTCTTACCTCTATATGCTTCATCCTCAAGCTGAAAGCCTGATTTTCATCTAAGTGAATTGCACTTTGACCATCACGACTCACCATAACTCCATCATACACGAAACGCAAATCACACATCAACCGCTTCAAGTAGAGTGCCTCCTTAGTCGCTTCAACAACACTATTAGCTCTGCCTCTGTAGTGGATGAAGAAACTATCGTCTGCAACCTCGCTCTCAAACTAATAGTCGTCCCTTCAAGAGTGAACACATAAACTGAGGTCACTTCTTTCGATCTCTATCTCCATCACAGTTAGAATCACAAAATCCAACCAAGCTGAATTCTCTATCTCTGCCAACAAAAACAAGCCAATGTTCTGGAGTTCCTTTAAGATACCTAAAAATATACTTCACCGCCTCCTAATGCATCCTTTCCGAATTTGCTATATATCTACCACCAATCCAACATCATGTGCAATGTCAGGTCTACTGCAAACCATAACATACATCAAGTTGCCAACTGCACTCACATAGGGCACCTTTTCCATTTAGACCTTGCCCTTCTCTGAGATCGGAGAGCCTTTAGTAGAAAGATGTATATGCAAGGCATAGATGTACTAATTGTCATTACTCCCTTCATGCTAAACCGCATAAGCACCTTTCAAATATATTTCTTTTAAGTGAGCCTCAAAAGTCCAAGCTTTGTATCTCTTTGGATTTCCATACCCAAAATCTTCCATGCTTCCCCAAAGTCTTTCATCTCTAATTCTGCTTTTAACTTCAACTTTAATTTATTTATTTCGGCAACATATAAGAGCAAATATACCCAACTACCATTCTTTAAATGCTTAAAATAAACACATGCATCTTTAATATTATGATTAAGACCAAGTTAAAGCATAAAATAATCAAACTTCATGTACCACTATCTAGGCGACTGCTTAAGTCCATAAAGAGACATTTTCAACTTGCAAACCCAATCTTCTTTCCCACTTACAACAAAGCTTTATAGCTGCTTCATGTAAATGGTCGCCTCAAAATCACCATGTAAGAAAGCGATCTTCGCATCAAGTTGCTCCGTCTTCAAGTCATAAGTAGTGAATATGGCAAATAAAATCCAGATGGAGGTATATCTCACTACAGAAGCAAATATCTTATCATACTTTATTTCTTTCCTTTGTGAAAACCCTTCTGTGGCTAATCTAGCCTTGTATCTGCCATCATCCTTCACCTCGAACACCCAATTACAACCTATAGCTCGGCTTCCCTGAAGAGGTGATGCCAAATTCCAAGTCTTTTCCTTCTTCAATGAATCTAACTCCTCTTCCATAGCACAAATCCACTTCAAGCTATCACTCGACTTCACGAATTCTTCAAGATCAAATGGTTCATCATGAACCATATGCAAGGCATAGTCAAACTGATCATCAAGGCTGACGTTTGCATATTGTCAATCTCCATACCTCTTGGGCGACCTAATAGTCCTACGACTGGCTTGAGTAGGTATAACATCACCTAAACTCCTTTCAGCTCCATATTGAACCAAACTTCCTCTAGCTTTATGCTCATCATCAACACTGCTAGAAGGCACCAGTCGACTACTCTATGACGTCTCATCAGCTGCATCTTCACTTTTATCAGCTACAACTTTACTACTAGCTGAAATTTGGGAACTACTCCCATCTCCTTAGTTCTATCAAAATCAACTGATGTGGTAGGTAACTCTTCCTTAAGCTTGAACATTACAGACTCATCTAATGTAACATGTCTGGTATGTACAATCTTCTTATTAACTGAGTTTCAAATTTGATGCCCTCTGACTCCATCCGTGTATCCCATAAATAATCCCTTGTATGCCCTAGCCTCTAACTTATCATCACCTATATGGTGTACATACATATGACAACCAAAAATACAAAAATAACCAAGATATACTTCTTTACCTCTCTACTTTTTTCCTAGAATCTCCCTACCTATGGCTAAGCATAGAATTCGATTTATAATATGCGCTACAATTGACAAGGCTTTAGCCCAAAAGCCTTTAGATAAGCTCGTAGTCAATCTCAAGCAACGGGCTTTTTCAAGTAGAGTCTGATTCATCCCCTCGGCAACTCCATTGGATTGTGGATTGCTAGATGTAGTAAAATGTCTTTGAATACATGCTCGTTAATGAGATTTTTCTTCTTAGAAACACTCAAGTATTTTGTGAAGTAATCACGCGCCGAACGCTTTCATGATTAGGAATCAACAATATTAAGTAATATTAAAATTTCCTTTAGAGGAACTAATTACAAGCTGAAATGCTTACACAATTATAAGGGAAAATATTTGCAATTCAGTGAAGGGTCACTATCCAATTCGTTAAGCAACACATTCCAATTTTAGCACTTAAAGACAGAAAGAGTAAAGGAAAGTACTGAAAGCAATAAATGATACAAAGAATTTACGTGGTTTAAATATTAACAAATCCTACATCCATAAGGAAAATGTACTCATCTCCTTCTTTCATTCTTAGTTCGGGTGAAAAAATGGCAAAGAATACAATTTCAATTTTAGCGCTCACAAATGAGTAAAATATCCTCTACTTTTCTGCTATAGTTCCATATTCATTTATAATACACGGAGATTCACACAGATTGCTAATGTCCATCTTTTGCTCTTTCGCTTCCTACCTTTGGACTATGCCACATGTCGATCATCCATCTTGCTTATTTACTATACACGGATTGCTAATGTGGTCTTCAGTAGGAAACCTTGATTTGATTTGATGAAATTTTAACTTGGATGGAAGCTTGAAATTGAAGCGGGAAAACCAAATTTGAATAAGCCATGACTTGGTGTGGGTTATTATCTATTCGAGACTGTGGGGTTTGAGCAGTATTGGCCTTTCCTCATTAAGCTTTGTTCATATGGGGGTGGAGCTGAAGTCCAGATTATTGCCAGAACTTCTTAGGTTGGGTTCTAGTGATGGGGCTAGGCTTCAAAATGGCGGTGCAGTCTTATTTATTGGGTTGTACAGTTTGGCTTTAATTACCCCTAACTTGTGCTTTGTTGTTGTTTTGGATGGAACAGTGCAATACGGCTTCGGGAGTGTTAGCACAGTTCGAAGACTATATCGTTATCATCCTATATAGTTATGGAGGCACAGTTCCCAATGGTCCACTTTTGATAGCAATGTTCGAAGTGCCTATGACTATGTAGTCCTTCTACGTTGGGGGCATTTTCTTACTGTGGCGTTGCCTACGCATGTGAGCAGTTTGTTGATTATTGTTTCTTCCTTCGAGTCTTTGTATTTATTGGGTAGTACTTCTTTAGAATTGCACGTTGTTTTGTCATTTCAATGTCAAATCAGGATGGCGGCGCATCCTTATTGCTTCAATGTTAATACAAGATTATGGTGCAACCCTGCCACTTTAATGTTAGTGTAAGATTGCAGCGCATCCCTATTGCTTATAATTGCTTCAAGAATTGTGCCACGGTCCTATATTACTAGTATTGCTTTTGGGGCTGCAGCACAATCTCTACATCTTGTTGTTACATAAAGTTTGCGCTGCAGTTCCAACTTATCTAGGCTTACTTTTGGAATCACAACACAACCTTCATATTTGGTTCTTGAAGGCTGTGTCGCAGTTCTGCCTATTGAAGTAAATATTAGGATTGCAGAAAAGTCCCTATACTTTGTGGCCAATTCAAGGCATCGGTGTAGTATTATGGCGTTGACGCTGTGCTTAAAGGTACAACGTAGTACTATCTGGACCTTCTCTTTTTTCTTTATTTTCTCTTCATAGTCCAACTTCTACCGTGGGAGCAGTTCTTCCTGGTTCTGTGTTTGTATCAATTCGCCTTTACAAATGTTTGAAAAATATCGATGTAATACTTGCCCCCCAAATCTGTAACGATTGGAGATCGGTGTGGACTTGTCTTTACGTCCATATTTTCCTATGGCCCATCACTTCTTACTTTTCTCTCTTCTTTTCAAATTTAAAAAGTCTTTATCGCCGTTTCACATTTACTTCCCGATTACATGTGTCTATTTTTACTGGCCGATATTCTGAAAAACCTATCACTTTAGTCTTTTCATCTCCTAAGAAAATATATATGGATCCTTGTGTTAATCTCCTCTATCATTAATCAATTAACGTCTTAGGATTCCTTCACCATTCCAACTTTGTGGTTGAGATTCAAATCGAGATATATGTTCTTCTCCTTCTCTTTCATTCTTTATGTGCTTTTAAAAACTTTAGCTGCAATCCTCATCTTCTCCAATAAACCGTTTCTCTTTGAACAAAAGTAAGGGTATCCTATTCCTTGTTATTTCTTCCTCTATATCTTAGTGGCAACCGGTAAGTAACCATGTTTATTCCTTATAAAAACCGCTTCCACTAAGGGGACCCCCTCTTCCCTATCCTTGCCATCTAGAATAATCGAATTGAGGAAATAGAGGGTATTTTGGATCATTTCGAGTTTGAGGGTTATGTAGCTAGGGTGCTTAAATCTCATGATCATATCCGTACACCTCCAAATGGTTTATTTTTATTACTTTCGAGCACATCCAATGTGGACTTTATCTTCCTCCTAATCGAATTCTTCATGGATGGCTCTCCTCCATTGGCATTGCTACCATTCAACTTTATAGATCATATATTCAGCTTCATAAATGGCCTACTTGAAATATGTTAAGTAGATATTTTTAGCATTTGATGCTATAAATAGATCAACAAAGGATTCCTTTAAAGACATAAAATTTATTCTCTCTCCAAAATAATTATATCTTATGGTGGACTTTACAAAATTCACTATTGAGTGAGGGAATATTCTCTCTGAGACAAGGATGATGGTTTACTGTGTAATTGACCAATAAGATCATTGAGAGGAAATCTCAAAATTGTTTCAATTAAAATTAATTTATATACTTTTTTATAATTTATAAATTATTTTAAAAATCAGTTGATTATAAATAAACTTGAATTTTGTATGCATATATCTATCCACATGCCTATGCACTTCCATTATCGTCGGTGGGAGTTAACAAGAGCAATCCTCACTGCAGCGTCCCTTTTACAGCTCAATCATCTCGAGTCTGCAAGAGTTGTTGATCAATGATGGTGTGTTATATTATCTTTAACGGAGGCAACAATGAAGGGGGGATGTCGACACCAACTTGAAAATTAGGGTATTGCATTTAAGGATTCAAGTTCATTTCTGGGTATGCTAAGCGACTCGGTTCGTCATGACGATCATAATGGTGGGTTTGTTGGTGATTCTGGTCATCTCTATTGGCCTGGAAATTAGGGGATGTTCAAGTTCTAGCGACAGGTTCCAAATGTTGAAGAAGGAAGGTAATTTTGTTATTTAACCCTTGATTAATGATAAATTGCATTCCCTTATATTTGAATGAGTACATCTATCACATACAAACTCTGTTTTACATGTAACTTGGATAATTAAGTTCATATTACCATTCTAAACATGCCGAAATTGTTAAATTGTATATTGTAACTTTATAACATCATAAACATGATATAAGTATATTAAATTATTAGTTAAATATTTGAGTGTTAACACTGTTAGTTAGAAATTATCATATTAGGGTATTATCTACTCTAGCTCATATATTTATTATTCAAATACATTTTATTACCTTTTTCAATAAAATAAACCAATATTCAAATACATGTTTCTAATATGTAACACTTGAAAATAAATTAATTATTTACATGAGTAGAATGGTTTAGTTAAGTGCAAATTTGAATAACTATTGTTTGACAATTCCCATATATATACATTATATATAAGAATAATAAATATATGAACATGTAATCCTTCTTGGTCATAGAACATTTTATGTTTTTGAGTTTCTATTATTTTGATGATAAATGTTTTATAAATTATATTCTAAAGTAAATAATAATTTATTAAGATTTGCCTTGCCAAAAAAATAATTTATTAAGATTTAAAATAAACCATACACATTTTTGGAAACCATGTTAAAACATTAAATATGATTTAATATCAAACCATTGTATTCCTATTTCCTAATAACACTGAAAGATATACTACATAATGAATAAACGGAACTTTTTTCAAATTTGCCCTTTTGCCTTACTACCGATGCACCTGATCCAACAAAAGTGTTAGAGCCCATATTGTGTTATTATGAATAATAACACAAATTTGAACTTAAAAGTGGTTTAAGTTTAAAGTAAAAATTGGTTTAAATTTAAATTTAAAATTAGTTTAAATTTAAGTTAAATTTATAAAGGTTATAAATAAATTTAAAATTGTTTGAAATTTGTATTTATAAAAGTTACATATAAATTAATCAAAATTTGAAATTAAAATTTATAAGAGCTATGAATAAAATTAAAATTATTTTAAATTACTATTCATAAAAGTTATAAATGAAAAAACTTAAAAATTATTTGAATTTGAGTATAAATAAATTTGAAATAGTTTTCATTCAAAATTATTAAAGTTATACTAAACAAATTCAAATAATTTTAAATTGTAAGATCAGTTATAAATGTTGTAATTCATAAAAGATTACAATAAATTTATAATATTAATTATTAATTTATAGTAATATATACATAAATATAAGATTTAATACTATATTATAAATGTTATAATTAAGTAAGGGAATTTTATATAATGTATATAAAATAAAATAAAATAATATGCGTACTTTAGATGTTATGGAATTCTCTTAAAGGACAAATTTTCAGTATAGGTTTGCAAAAAAACTTAGTGTAAGAATAGGCCTCTTAGAAAACTAAATGTAGAAACAGGCCTCATTTTATATGGCTTGCACATTCATGGAATGCGCAAGCTATATTTAAAAAAAATTAACTTACATATTTACGAAACACACGCATTAATTTTTTAAGATAAACATGCACATTCCATACGCAAGTGTATAAATTGTATTTGTGCATTTATGGAATGCACAAATATAATTTCGGAGCTGAAATAAACAGCCAGCCCCTTATCTTCTCCATTTCCATTCTATTCTCTCCATCTCACCAAAACTAAAATTATTTCCTCTCCAATTTCTTATACTCTCCAAAATTTGTCTAAGGAAACATAATCTTCTTGCATTTGGTTGAAGATTGTCTAAGGAAACATCATTTTCTTCGCAAAATTAAGGTATTGATTTTGAAAATTTTAGTTTAGGGTTTTGCGCAAATCTAGATTTTGAATTTAGTGTTTTAATTTTTTTTATAGATAATGTCAACAGTTCCACTTATATTTTACTACGATGGAGAATTGTTGATTGCTGAACATGGTAAACTATATTGGTGGTGAATGGAAATGATGGAAATTTAAAAATATTGTAGCTTTAGAGAGATTAAACAATGGAATTTCAAGTTAAATCGACCTTTTGAATGATCCGGGAAAAAACTGATAGTTTAAAAAGCACAACTACGATGAAGTTCTCTATATCTGTCGCATCAGCTCCAAGTGGTTCTTGAAATTCAGTTTTAAACTAAGTCATACTTATCTCACTTTTAGGTTTTATTGCAGTCGGAGGACGAAATCAACTACGTAAATCATGACACAATTCTATATAGTCATACTCCACATTATCGATATATACCGAGAAACCGTCCATGGCTAAACCAAATAAAAAGTAAACATCACATAATGTGATAGTCATTTCACCTACTCTCATATGAAAAGTATTTGTCTCAGGCCTTCAACTATCACACAATGTCGTAAGAAGATGATGATCTAGTTTAATGTACTCAACTTGCATTGATTTCCAAAAACTAGCTATTCTTAAATTTTATTTCAATCTAGGATCTTTATAAGCTATTTCTTTAAGCTTGCTAGAATGGTCTACAGGTTTAATCGTCTGAACATCCTGATTTATAACAAAAAATAAAAATTAATACTTTACATTGCATTTTCAATTAAAAACCAATGTATATAAAATAAATACCTCTATAAATGATTGATTTTCACTTATATGTTTTGTTGAAGGTAAAGAACACTTGTATCAATAGATTCGGATGGCAATTCTACAAAATTTATCATCCAATACATAACCGTTAACACCCAAATATTTACTCACTATCAAAATTAAAACTAGGGTTTCCAATATCAATTTGTAATAACTACCATTTCAATGTTAAATTAATTAACTACAACAATAATAACTAAGCTATGTTATACATGACCAAAAAAATTTACTAATCCAAAATCAAACTTTTTTACCTCTAGTTTTGAGAAGATGAAGAAGAACCTTCCATTTCTTGATAAAACAGCTGATTTTTTATAGCTAAACTATATATTATTTTGATTTAGAATTGAAATTGGGAATCAGAATTGAAATTGGGTTAGATTTGAGATTGGATTTGGGTTTTGGTGAGATGGAGAGAACAAAATGGAAATGGAGAAGAAAAGGGGCTGGCTGTTTATTTCAGCCCTGAAATTGTATTTGCGCGTTCCGTAAATGCGCAAATACAATTTACACACTTGTGCATTTATGAAATAGTCATGTTTATTTAAAAAAAATAATGTATACGCATTTTATAATGCGCAAGTTAATTCTTTTTAAATATAGCTTGCGCATTCCATAAATGCACAAACAATATAAAAGGAGACCTATTTCTGTAATTAATTTTCTAAGAGGCCTATTCTTAAACTAATTTTTTTAACAAGTCTATGTTTAAAATTTGTCCACTCTTAAATTATAGGGACTAAAGAGGCTACCATCATTCCAGCCAACATCTCCAGATCTAGGTCAATCTTTCCCTCTTCTTACTTTTGTCTCTTTAATGCCATTGTCTCCTCAATCCGACTTTCTTCCTCATCTCTCACTCTTCCTCAACATCACTGAACTTCTTGCCTAGATCCAAAATGGCAAAAAAAGAAAAACCAAATCTTGTTTTGCTTTTTTGATTGAAAACTATACAGCATAAGTGCCACATACCCGTTCTGGTCGCCTCTTTGCTACACCACCTTCTCAAATGCTTCGTTTTGCACAAATATGCTCTGCATTGCATGAAAATCCACCTTGTGGTATTGTGGCAACTAGCAATATCATTCCTGACTCTACTAGACATAGTAAGGCTCTTGTTGAAATTTCTTCCATTTCCCCTGTCAGTGGCATCTCGGCATCCTCAGAGTTTCCTATTTCAACTTGTACTCCTATAATTATTTTAGAGTAGGCCACCACTATATCTGATGTGTAGTGACTAATAAAATTCATTGTGTTGTTGTACTTAATGAGGTATCACCTTCTTCTCATAAATTTGATTGTGATAAAGACAGCCGCTCTTTTCCATCTATGACTCCTATTCCTGATCTAGTTGCTGCCTTGTTGCTAAGCCCATGTCTTAATCTTCATCGTTCACATCCAATAGTGATGCTTTTCTTAGAATATGCATCTTTGGTGAGGATAACAACATATCATTCTAAACAACTGTAGAATTACATCTTTTCGGCACATATAAATACCAAAATCTTCTGTTTGAAATCTTCAATCATCATTAAAATTATCTGACATTTGAACCAAGTGACATCTCAATGAACATGGACTTAAATATGATAAAAAAATAGGTCAAGAAGCTTAGGAGATCTTAGGAATGGAGCATAAGATGTTTAGACGAGTTTTGCATAAGGCAAAACAACTTGGTACTGACTAGTCCAAACATGTTGGTACTGAGAGATTCAAAATGTGGAGGAACACACCTTGAGCTACTGGTGATGCTGATTGATATTTTGGAAAAAAAAGCAAGTCTAGAAGAACAAAACAAGTCGGTACAAACCTATTTTAATGGGCATTTTATTCAATGAAAGATCCAAAGCTTGAAACTTGAGAAAATATGAAGAAAGTTCATGGGAATAGGTTAGCAAAAACTTTTCAGCACCAACCAAAACATGTTGCTACCGAGAGGTTATGATTGTTGATTTTTGCGCGGTCTTCTTGCCTGAATGCTTGGATCTGATTTCTTATCTGTTCTAACAAGAGTGGGAAAATTTAGGAGAGGAATTAGACTATTATAAAGGGACTTTTGGATTCTATTTTGTATTTTTGAAATTAGGTTCTATTATTTTTGTTTTCAATCTTTTTTTATATGAAATAATTGTGTTTTTTGGCCAAGTTGTAAGAAAAAACTTAAATAAAGCCGATAGTGGACGTAGACAATCAAATTGAGGCAGAACCACTTTAAAAGTCAGGTCCTTCCTTATTTTGAATTTTATTTTTCTTTGAATTTATCTCGCTTGATTGGGGTGTTGTACCACTTTTTGGCACAACATTTTTGGTGTTTTTAGTTAGAGGAATGATTCTCAGGCTTGGATATCTACTTTCACTTTGGATTTGAAGAAGTCTAAAAGCTGGGTCTAGAGTTTCTTTGGTGTAGATCTGTTGATTACTTGGATTCAGAGGAGTCTATTATGAGATCCGAGAATAGATGGCCCCCATAGAAGAAAAGAGTGTTAAATTTATAGCTATCATCGAAGGGTATAATAAAGGATCTTATTATGAAGAAGAGATTAACCAACTAGTTGCTTTGCCAGAATCTTCATCTCAGTTAACTAGAGTTGTAACAAAAGCTGAGGTGGAGAAGATGATTTGGATATGGATGCAAAGACACTAAAGCAACATAGAACTCAGATAAAAATTGATGAGGAGTATGCAAGAGCAGCTAGTGGCATTGGTCCAACCTTGATAACAAAATGAATCTCATAAGCGAAGGATGAGCATAAGAGATTCTTCATCTCCTAATTCGAATGAAGAGAGCTTGTCCGCGACTGAGTGGAATAGATGACCAGGCAAACAACCAATGCGAAGAAGGGCTAAGGCAACACAAAAAAGAATCGTTAGTAGTCAACAGACATCAACACCACCCGGTACTAAAAGGTCCAAATAAGGCGGTATCAAGAGATTTGTTGACATATTGAATTTATCTGATAGTGAAGAGGATTTGCAGAATGACGATGCTGGTGAAGGACAAGCTACTTGTACCCAGGCTAGTGGTGCTCAAACTAACGCCGCAGAACCATTTAGGAGGGGAGTCCGATGAGGTGTTAACAAGGGTCGGGACAAGTGATTTCTCTGGATATTGAGGAACCTAGACATCATGCAACTAATAAAGAGTGTATGCAGAGTCAAACATTTGGGGTCATTCATGATGATCGTCATCTAGCCGCTCTAGGCGGTGAGGAGTATATTGCTAACACGATTAAAGATTGTTGGGTCAAAATCAGCAAAGATGTGAGGACAATTAGGGTTCATCAACAAGCCAATGGACCCATTTTACCGAAGATATTCTAGAAGTTAGGTACCCACAAAAGTTTGTGACGCCAACCATGTCAAGTTATAATGGCATAACCAAACCTAGGTAGCATCTGTTGATGTACATATGGCATATGGATAGTGCACATGTAAAAGATACTGTCAGTTGTAGATGTTTTTTGATTTTCTTAAAAGGAATAACAACTGTTATCTCGCCTTTCGATCAGGCCGGGATATTACGGATTTGGCTAAAGTGGATGGATTAGAAATTGATTACAGTTGAAACTATGGACGATAATTGAATGGATTAGGATGGACAACACTCAAAAAATGGCTAAGTACCCAGTCGAGGTGCAATCAGTATGAAGTGACAAGAAAGGCTTTGTAAGGGTGCATTTCAGAGTTCGTATGATCGAGTTATGGACAAAGGAAGAATGTATATGGACCAATCGAGAACGATCCATAAAACAGAGCAAAACAATGATGATCGACCGATATCTCAAAATCTACAAGGCCAATTCACTTGAAACTTTTAGGGCATCAATACATTGAAGAATGGAGCCCACATGAATGATCGTAGGACAAAACTCGTGAAAATTGGAATATATCGATCGTTCTATACCGATCATTCCCAACATCGGTATAGAATTGGTAACATGCTATGTTCAACAAAGATCAGTCCATATCTCGCACGTTACAACTTAGAATGTCACTATATTTTTCGAGCAAGGTTTAGAGGAATGTGGGACTCCCCACAAACGATCGTAGGTCAAAACTCAAAAGATTCTAAACACACCAATCGTTACTTACCGATCGTTCCTAATGATCGGTGTAATCAGCCAACATTCCATGTTCGACGAAGATTGATCCATATCTCACAAACTAAAACTCAAAATGATGCCATATTTTAGGATCAAGGTCTAGAGGCATGTGGGACCCCCCACAAATGATCGCATGGAAATCAAAAGCAAGAATAACGATCGGTATGATTCATACCGATCATTCCAAAACAATGAATTACGACTACCGATCGTTTTGGTGGGCCCCTACGAATCTGGAAACTCTTCTGCCGAATTTCCAGCAAGATATTTTGTCATCTTCACCTATAAATACAGCAGGCATGGCATCAAAAAATGGATCTTTTCTTTCTACTTCTCTTCTCCATCAACCTAGGCTATTCTTTGCCAATTTTACTCTTGAATTTTGAATTGTAACTGTAAACAAACTACGGTATGCATAAAAAGGCTTATTCTGGAGTGGACGTAGGCTGGAGTTATCTGAACCACTATAAATCTATGTCTCTCTTTACTTTCTTTCATTTTTAATTTTGTTTGTTCTTTATTTTATATTCTCTACGTTATACTATTCTGTGACTGGAAATTGGTGCTTTCACACAATTAGGTGTTTGTGACCTTTTTGACGTAAATATTTTGGCGCTTTCATCGAGAAGGACTAGCACCCACTGATTTGGAGAAGATTCAGAGCTTGGATTTGGATCAATGGTAAAGCAATCTACTAGAAGAGCAAATCAGGAGAGGAGCCATCATGAAGGGAGTTAGGAGGCTTCCTTAGGAGCAAGAGCAAATCAAGTAGCCGTCTACGTCATAAGGGACAAGATGGTGGTAATGATGGGTGATATGCAGGAGCAAGTAATGAAAAGGCAAGAGGAGATGGTGTAGAATTTCCTTAGGCAACTTGGGACATGCTAGATTAGCAGGAGCTGTTGGAACACAAAACTATGAAGTTGGAGCAACAGAAACTGCTAGGAATTTGGATCAAGGAACTGGAGCAGAAGAAGTTGTTAGGAATCAGAATGGAGCATGAGGAAATGAACCTAATAGACAACAGGATGGACTAGTACAACGGGGGAAATCCACGGTCGACTCATAATGATCGGTATAGATTGTCCCAAAACGATCGGCATCGATCGATCGGGACTTGGGGCATGCCTTCGGGTCATGATGGATTGATCCGTGAAGGCGATGCTATGTAGTATTGTGTCAATCGAAATGCAGATGTACATAATGAGGAGCGTATACCAGGATTCCCTCATGGACTCGGGAGGCGGTTTGCAAATGATGATCAAAGGCTACCTTTGGAAGATAATGACAGATTTGCATAGATGATCAGACGAGCTATGCAATGAGGATTAGTAAACAGGGATTTGGAGTATGTGAGCGGGAGCCCCTTCACTCCTAATATCAGGCAAGCTAGGATTCCACCAGAATTCAAATTACCAACAGTGAAGACATATAATGGAATAACGGATCCCATGGATCATCTGATGAGATATATGAGACACATGGAAGTACTGGGGGCATCAAAGGAAGTCATGGCATGATGTTCCCCCCATACTTGACGGACATAACTGCGATGTGGTTCAGGAAGTTGGAAAGCAGTTCTATTGGAACATGGACGAGATTGATTGAAAGATTTATAAGGCAGTTTTGGGTTCACATCACGAGACTGAAGAATGTGATGACATTGGCATCGGTAAAGCAATGGGTAGGATAATCACTTAGAAATTTCTTAACCAGGTTCAATGCGGCAGTTGCTTCGGTGGATCGGCCAGATCCATCGATGGTTTTAATGGAGCATTGTTGGGAGTTGCGGATAATTCATATTTTAAGATATCACTGATGCAGGATCCACTGATGGATCTAGGGGAATTTTATCATGAAGCAGAGAGGTTTCTGCAACAAGAAGATGCGAAATCTAACAGAGACGTGGTAGAAGTTAATGTGATTAAAAGAGGAGGATCACCCGTTGAAAGCTTAGGAAAAGACAAGGATAAGGTAAAAAGGAAAGCATATGATGGCTTTAATATGTTGAAGAGGCTATGGAGAGAACCAAAACTCTCTTCTTATGCGGATTTGACTGAATCTATGGAAAGGATTTATTTGGATACTCGAGGACGCCTTCAGTATCGAAGGCCGGCAAGGAGGGAACCCTCCGAACATGAGCGGGCATCAGGAAAGCACTGCTTATTCCATAAGCTGGATGGGCACAATACAAATGACTACAGGTATTTAAAGGATATAGTTGAGGAATATGTGAGGAATGGTCAGTTGCAACAATACGTGAGGGCACGGGCTACAATGGTGGAACAGGAGCAGCCGCCGTCAACCTCGAATGAAAATGGAACTAGATCTAGGCATCATGGTCAGCTTGTCATCAATTGGTCGGATGGTATGGAATAAGTAACAAACTCCACAGTAGTACGGGTAAGTCACTTACACATATACGGGATCGATGACGGTCGCTAGGCATGCTCTGAGATGATGATGAACCGTAGTGCTAGGTTTTGTGAAATTTGGTTTTTTCTTGTTTACTTTGAACTCTGATTTTTCTGATATTTTGGTTTATTATTTTTTCGGTTGTACGGACTCTTATTTTATATTTTAACAAATGGACTTTGGAATGCTTAAATCTGGATTAATGTAATAAATAACAAAAGGTCGTGGTTGTGGTCCAAACCGTAGAGACGGGGCCATAACCGCAAGGTGCGAGTCCCTTTGCCGGAGAGCAACCGAATGGACTCATATACATGAATTAAGTCCTCAACTGGGGATTAAGGTCGGAGAAGGATACCCCATGGATTAAGTTCTCAATTGGGGATCGAGGTCGGAGAAGGATACCCCATGGATTAAGTCCTCGACCAGAGAGTCGAGGCCAGAGAATAAAACCCAACAGGTCGTTAGGTATGCCTAGGAAGGAGTAGGTCGCTTCACCGAAGAGTGAGAGGATCGGCTTACTCAGCTCGTCAAGTATGGATTATGCCTGGAAAGGAGTAGGTTGCTTTGTCAGAGAGCGATAGGATCGACCTACTCAGGTCGTCGAGTATGGATTATGCTCGGCAAGGGTCCGGAGATACCATGAACTCAGATAATGATCTAGAGAGTCGTGGATTTGCTTACTGACTTCCAGGATTTCAAATGGCTATGAATTTGGATATCAACACGGAGAGGCCACAGATTTAAATATGGAGCCGAAGTAGTCCTAGATTTGGCTAACAACTAGGAGAGATTATGGATTCGAATATCAGCTTCGAACAGCAATGAATTTGACTTTGGATGGATACAAATTTGGATAAAACGATCGAGAGAGATCGCAGATTTGGTTAATGGATTTGGAATTAGATATCGACTTAGAACAGTCATTGATTTCGCTATTGATCCCGAGAGATCAAGGAATTGGATTGGAAACGGATTGGATTCTAGATTGGATAATACGGCTATCGACGGATTATGGACTTCAGATTTTGGATTTATAGCGATTCAAAACACGCCTTCCTACCACAAGGCATGTTTTGGGGGGAAAATGTTATCCTGCCTTTTGGTCACGCCGGGATATCACGGATTTGGCTAAAGTGGATGGATTGGAAATCGATTACAGTTGAAACTATGGACGATGGTTGAATGGATTCGGATGGACAACACTCAAAAAAGGGCTAAGTACCCAATCAAGGTGCAATCAGTATGAAGTGACAAGGAAGGCTCCATGAGAGTACATTTCAAATTTTAAGTTAATCGAAGTTCGTGTGCTCGAGTTATGGACAAAGGAATAATTTATATGGATCGATCCACAAAACAGCGCAAAACAACGATGATTGATCGATATCTCAAAATCTACAAGGCCAATTCACTTGAAACTTTCAGGGCATCAATACATTGAAGAGTGGAGGCTACATGAATGATCGTAGGATAAAACTCATGAAAATTGGAATTTACCAATCGTTCCCAACGATCGGTATAGAATTGCCAACATGCTACCGGTATAGAATTGCCAACATGCTATATTCAACAAAGATCATTCCATATCTCGCACACTATAACTCAGAATGTCACTATATTTTTGGAGAAATATCTAAAGGCATGTGGGACCCATCACAAATAATCATAGGTCAAAACATAAAAGAATCAAAACACACCGATCGTTACTTACCGATCGTTCCTAATGGTCGGTGTAAATCAGCCAACATTCCATATTCGATGAACATTGATCCATATCTCGCAATCTAGAACTCAGAAAGACTCCATATTTTAGGATCATGGTCTAGAGACATGTGGGACACCCACAAACAATCTCATTGCAATCAAAAGCAAGAATAACGATCGGTAATATTCATACCGATCGTTCCAAAACAATGCTTTACGACTACCGATCGTTCTAGTGGGCCCATATGGATCTGGAGACTAATCTGCCGAATTTCCAGCAAGATATTTTGCTATCTTCACCTATAAATACGGCAAGCATGGCGTCAAAAAGGGTCTTTTCTTTCTGCTTCTCTTCTCCTTCAACGTAGGCTATTCTCTGCAATTTTTCTCTTGGATTTCGAATTGTAACTGTAAATAAACTACAGTATAAATAAAATGAATTATTCTGGAGTGGACGTAGGCCGGAGTTAGCCGAACCACTATAAATCTTTGTCTCTCTTTACTTGCTTTTATTTTTAATTTTTTTGTTATTCATTTTATATTCTCTACATTATACTATTCTGTGATCTGTGACTGGAAATTGGTGCTTTCACACAAGTAGATGCTTGTGGCCATTTTTGGTGCAAACAACAACGATGGTTCAATCGGCTTGAACCTAGGTCCATATTTTCATTTGATCAGTTGGCAAAGAGATTCATGGAGTATTTTAGGTGCATATGGTGCAATTGAAGGATGTTATATCATTGTCAAACGTGCATCAAAGGTCCAAAGAGACCTTGAAGAGTTTCTTAAAAAGATTCAATGCTATAGTTATGGAGGTGAGAAACCCCAAAGAAGAAATGTTGTTGGTGACATTAATGAATGAGGTTCACCCAAAGACCTACTTTGATAGATGGCTCAAAAGGAAGGAACCACCTACCTTGAAGGTGTTTTACCATAAAGAATCTCGATTTTTGTGCTTGAAAGAGGCAGACTTAGCTGCATGATTGGTTAATGATGGTCGGGAAGGTTTGAGTAGTGTGGTACAAGGCAACATGTTTATCAAACAACATGGTAATAGTTCTAGGAAATTGCAGTGAATGTTGCCTATAACAATAAGAGAGAAAATTAGAATGCTGGTTGCAAGAAGGAGGACACCAAGAAGCATACAAGGTATACCCTACCAGGAGATTATACGAAGTTGACGGACTCTATTGAGAATATCTACATTGCTACGCAAGGTACATAACATTATAAGAAGCCAACCTCGAGGGAGGCAACTAAAGAAGAGGGATGCTCCGAAAAGTATTATCACTTCCATGAGACATACGGGCATAACAAACGAGTGTAGGCATTTGAGAGATGCCATCGAAGATTTGATCCGAAAGACGAAACTGTAGCAGTATGTCGGGAACCTACTGGCTGGTGAGCAAGCTAGCAATCAACCCCAAGGAACTCTATCCAAGGGAATCAGGTTGGATTTAGCGGAGAGGGATAAAGACTACCAATGAGAGGGATTGTGACAAATACAATTTAAGGAGAACCACATTATGTAGAAAAGAGTTGGAATAAAATGGAGTGCTATGTCATCTCATAGAAACACGTGTCTCAAGGGATGTGTTATGTCATAGAGAAAGATGCTCCAACAAAGGAGCGAAAAACTATTAATGATGATATTGTGTTTCAATATAGAGATGCTGATGGAGTTGAAGCGGCAACGCTTGACCCGATGGTGATTATAGCCGTGATTGGGTCGACAACGGTGCACTGAGTCCTTATTGATTGTTGGGGCTCGGTGATTTTTTTTTCAAAAAAACCTTTGACAAGATGTGCCTTGATAAGAAGGATCTAAAGCCATATAAGTCCCGCATCTAAGGATTAACTGGAGAGGTAAAAGAAGCGGTGGGTGCATCGAATAACCAGTTGAGTTGGGATAAGGAGACCGCGAGATTGTGCAGGTATAAATGTTTGTTGTGGTAGAATGGTTTTCAGGCTACAACGCTTTTTGGGCCAATTGGCCCTTGCCAATTTTCAGATTGCACTTGCTCCTTGGGTCTGACGTTGAGGTTTCTTATCGGGAATAGAGGGGGGGCAATTCAGGGTGACTAGAGCATAGCTCAAGAGTTGTAAAAATCCGCACATCCTGACACATTGATCCAAAGCCTAATGTGACTTTCAGACTCGTGTCATGCCGAGAAATACGAGTTATTTGGATTTCAAAACATTACACATCATAATTATAAGGGTAAGTTCTAAGACATTCTACACTTTCAGATCTCGTAGCGGAAGAAATTAAAATATAAGTATAGAAAATAAATATTTCAGAAAAACAGTATCCAAAATTCTTAATTTTGGCATAAACTGTTTTCAAAATATAATATATATTCTACAATTTTTGAACACTACAAGTAACTGCATAATTGACAACAATGAATATGAGAACTCCAACATAAAGCTCCTTTCTCCACGTACTATGCCCAATCAACTTCTAATCCATCATCCTGTGGTGGGGGAAAATGAAGAGAATGGGGTGGGTTAAACAAAAGTCTAGTGAATTAGTACAAATTTAATATCTGATGATCATATGTAGTTACTTTAATACCGTTCTAAATGATATAGGGTGTGATACAAGTGTCTGTGAATTCCTAAGGTCTAACCTAATGGTTCTTTTCTAATAAATTCCTACACCACAGATTGTGTAGGCTAATTTAGTGGATCAAACTAAGGATCGAATTTCATATCTAATGATCGACTACTGCTTCTAGAGCTACCTAATGTGTAAGACACCGTCCTCCTGGCTACTAACAATAGAAGACACCACCACTAGGCTACTGTGGAATAAATTCCCACTACTATCACTGCCACTAGCCTAATGGGAATGATTCCCCTTCACTACGCCTCTCATAGGGAACTAACTTCCATACAAGTCGTAACATGCATCCAATTGCCCTTAAATAGGCCCATAACAATTCACATTTTATAAATTTTTTTAATTTGGGCCTTAGGTCGAGGTTCAATTCTTCAGTTTTCATTACAAACGGTCAACCTCTTATATCCTCTGGTCGACCGCTACCAGTCGACTGTTAGGGTTTCCAAGTCGATCGGTCGCGAGTAAATATTAGGGTTCGTTCCAGTTTCAATTGTCGATTGTTTATATGCTTAATGCAGGTCATTAACAATATTTGATTAACCCTAATTACAGTCTAAGCATCAATTTGCAATTAAGTTTAGGATTCGTTGACCTAGAGTTTCCAATTTCAAGTTAGAAGGGGTATATACATCAATCTCCAATTAACAGTTTACTAACAATTTAAAGCTATGGTTTTAGATCCAAATCTATGGTTCAGCATATTAATTTTGGATTTAGCTTATTCAATTTAGGGTTTTCTAACATCCTAATCAGTTAAAATAATTTAAACTAACTATAGTAATTAACTTATCAAAATTTTGCTTACTTACCTTAGATCCAAGCTCTAACTTCATTCTCGTATGAGATCCGCACCCGTTAACTCGCCCTCTCCTAGATCTGATTTACTTGTATTCTTCTTCTTTGATTTTTAATTTTTTTGAGAGAAGGTTTATAAGTGGAGAGAAGAAGTTTTGGTAGAGTTTTGGTACACTGACTAACAGTTGTGATGAATTAGGGTTTACGTTAGGTGTATATTTATAAATGATTTGCATTATTCTAATCGCTGATTAATCCTAGGCGAATCTTTGTCCTATACACTAACTAATTTCTTCATCCCCAAGTAAAAATATCCGACTTAATCTAGGCTGTTGGATTAGTATATTGAATCTGAATGGTTATTTAGTTAACACTTTCTTAACCATTAAGTTTTATATATTTAAATCTTCTTTAAGGTTAAGTAATCTATGTACGTTCTTTTTATCATTAACATCAATTAATTTATATTTATTTCCTTTGAATCCTTTCCTTTTACTATGCTGAATATAATCTTTTCATTATCCTAATTTATGTCATTCTAGTCAATTCATTGATTTATATATATGTATACATATACTATTAACCATTATAGAGAATCTTAAGCACAAACACACACACACACATGTATACACCTTGACAGTGATTAAGAAGTTTACTTTTCCTTTTCAATCCTTAACCAGTATTTATCTTTCCATATCCAAATTGTTAGATTTCCCCCATTTAATGTCATTAATTTCCGTTTATTCAATTTAATCCATACTATTCATTTATATTTTGCACTTTTGTTATTATTGAATACAGCAAGAATTATGTACTTGTTTTCAAAAGTACACCTGTACATATCTATATAAATATTTATTTGCCTTTTATTTATAGATGGAATTTAAGTGAAGTTTATTTATATAAAAATCATTTCTTCATTCATTTTCTCTTACCTATACATATGTATAACTCTTTCCCTTTTCCCTTGTTAGTGTAACGGTCACATTGCTTTAATTGGTGCTACTAATTATAATTTAAGTTGGTTAATTAAAAATTATGATCCCAATCAATATCCTTAATTGATATTCTATATTTATACACATTATTAAGCTTTGTAGGGTACCCTGAATTTCTATTCAAACGTGTAAACATATGTATTAATTAAAGACCTTATCCTTTACAAATAAAGAAATAGCATATTCTATCTTTCTTTTTAAATAATGATCCATTTCCATATTTTTTCACCTTTATTGCATGTATTCTTATCCTTTTTAGACATAACGTTGCACCTCCCTTCTAACCTAAGCTACCTATGTTTAGTAGTAAATCCCATTATCAATTAATACCTTTTATCTATACATTTCCCTTAAGATAATCTTTTACTTTCATATATATATATTTACCTTTCAAACATACAATTTTAAACATATTCTTTTCATTTTCAAAATATGCAACTTTTATTAAATGCCTTCTTTATATACATATTTTGTTACGCTGTCTTTTAAAATAACCCTTTACTTTTGTGCATACATTGTTATTCTTACTTCTCAAACATATAAAAGTAGATGTATCCTTTTCTTTTCAAAGTATTTTGTTATAATATCTTTTTAACACTTGTTATGTATATTAATTACAGCAATACATTCCATAAAAGGGTAACTAATGCCCTCTCTCTTTGCGCGTTAAATATCTTCTTCTTGTTTATTAATGTTTATTGACAAAATTGTACTCATTTAAATATGTGGATATATTCTTTCTTTTTTGTTTCTCTTGTATATTCAACCTATTAAGTACAACAATAATTAATGCTTTCCCTTTAAAGTACTTTTACGTTTTTGTGCATAAATACTTTTCCCTTTTTTCCTTTTAAATGCACACTCATCATCATACCCCTCTCTTTTCTTTTCCCTTCTTTTTATTAGAGTAATTTATATATATGCAGCTTATTTATTATCAAATAAGTTTTCTTTATTCTTTCATTAATTCTTAAAGTTAATTTCAAAATAGGCGTAAAATACAAAATGTGTGCTATGGTAAATATTTCGTATCTTCTTTATACGGTATCCATTTCTAACAATTTATATATGAATTTGAGCTAAATCTATTTGACACAATGGAAAAGTCAGATTCCCTAAATTCATTCATTTATAGAAATTTACTATTTTGTTCTTTTATGTGAAATTATATTTTTATCCTTACTAATATTTTAATTTATTATTAAAATTTCTGGGGTGTAATAAGGGTGCTACATTGCTGAGCTCAGAGAACCAAAGCGAAGAGAGAAAGGGAAGAATGTAGAGAAGTCTCTCTGCATCAAATCCTCAAAGACATAGCAGCTACCGCCCATGACCTTGCTTAGGTCCTACTGCAAATTACATAAACATATGGACTCATGAAAAGAGTTAAAGGAAGCGAGGGGGAACTGAGGATCGATATTCTAATTGACGACGACGATCCAATAAGGGTTTTCAAGGTTGGATCTTAGCTCGGCCTGAAGATGAAGGAGTTGTTAGGGTTTCCCTAGGCAAACACGGAGGTATTTTCTTAGAGGCTATAACACCCCACCTCTATACCTATATTACCAAAAAATATTATTGGGTAATACTGTCTGATAATATAGAGAATAAAGCTATAAGGGGCTTACATATGCGAATTTCCCTTGGCTTAACATTGGTACATATCTCAAATCATATAATACTCATCATATATACACGGTATCAACACAAAGCAATAAACATATGTGGTTCCAAAAAAAAACAATAAACAACACACATAATTCATAATGATCACCGAATCAGAAAACAATGGTAAAATATAATACATTAATAATACGTATCCAAAGTGAGCAAAAAATGCTAGTCCAATGCTCACTCTAACAAATATACATATTATGATCACCGTAAATACATCATCATCAATAAATGAGGCCACAAAAACATATAGGAAAACTATCATTCTAAAATGTATGTCCCACAAGTCAAGCTGGCTATTAAGTACCTGGACCTAAAATGTCTTGAACTGACTCGAGCATTATAAACTAAAACATGGGTCGGACTAATTCTAAAATACAAATGTCAATATTTGATGGTGATGTTGTAATAAATACATCACAAAGCAAGAATCGACCTCAAGCATGATACTATATCCCAAATCAAGAGCTACATCATCCTCATATATACTAACAACATGTAATAATTACCATCTCCGAGTAAACCAACCATACATACATCAAACAACCATCACACAATTAGATGAGATATAATGAGAATGGGTCTATGTGTATGTGTTTGTGTGTATCAATCTCATATTCCAATGTGAACCTATCAGCACACAACACTACTCTAGGGGACAACACATAGCACTTACAACACACAACACACCCTACAGTCTTATGTTACTCTTGGTTATCGTAGCCTAAGATCCATCTACGTAATGGTCATGAGCCTATTGCCCAATGGTAACAGATTGTTTAGCAAGTGTGGCATCAGGGCATATTATCACATATATACATGTATCATAGTAATGCCACGATCTACTGACTAGGATGGACTCAAGTTTATCTGAGTTCAACATATAATCAATAGACAAACAAACCATCTCATACTCCACGATGGTAACCCACGGCTACCACATGTCAAAAAAGAGCATCATACACATTCAAGAGGTAATGAAATAAGTAGTTGCTCAAGCGTCCTATACCACTCGATACTATTTATCAATTTACCAAATGTTTGTGAATCCTACCCATACACATATAATAATCTATGTAACAAGTCTAGAGAATAACCAGAAAGATAATACCGAAAGTCCCATACAAGATGGTTTTGTAACCACATTTATTCAAGTTCCTTGTTACACAGAAATAATAGTCAACCATCTAATTATTATAAAAAGAGTTTAAATGTAGAAAAATTATTATTTTGTTTTTAAAATGTTAATATATTTTAATTTAGAAAAATAATAATCTTTTTATTTATTTACAATTAAATATGTAATTTAACCTTCTTCATTGATTGCAAAAATAACCATATTTATAAAATCATATACTTTCCCATTTAATTGTTCACTAGCATTCTATATCATATTATTACATTTTTGAATAATTTCCAAAGCTTCCAAAATGAATTTTATTTACTTATATAATTATTATTTACTATAAACAACATTTCCTACAAGCAACTTCCATTATTAAATTTTCATAAATATTTGCTTCTAAATGTAATAAAAGATTTTAGATACATCCTTTATAGTTTATTATTATTTCTTGTATATATTTTTTAAAACACATACCAGTGCAACACAAGCCTGGAACAACGTTCCAGGCTATGTATTGGTACAACGGTCTATATGACCGGTGGACCGATCGCAATATGGGACGAAGGTTCCAAGTCATGTACGACCCAATTTTTGGCGACTCCGACCACCATCCGCTCCTCCTTTTGAACTCCATTCTGACTCTACATTCTAGAAATCAAAGCACATCCATATAACACTAATTCAATCAAGAAACCAAGCAAGAATTGGATTCAAGAGGAGTGTGCAGTACGTGATTCAAGCCTATTAACATTTAACATGAAATTCAAGCATTTAGACATAGTTATGAGAGTAGGCATGTCAATGGTACGGGTTCCGACCCAAGCTCGATCTGAACCCACCCAATTAATGCGGGTACGGGTTTTACCTTTTACTACCCAAGCCCGAACCAGACCTGACCCGGTTACTATTAGGGTCGGGAATGTTTTTATCAAAACCCGGCCCAGTTAGGGCCCGACCCGTCTATTAATTTTCCGTCATATCAAAACATGAGTGTGTATGTTATTTATTTACCATTTTGTTTGTTTACATATAGATGTTTTTTCATACTTTTGTTGTGAACTTGACTATATCACCGTCCAATTTATATGTTAACATTGTTTATATACAAATTTTACCAAAGTTGCAGTTTTAAAATATGGTTTAACATAAATATTCTATGTTAGGTATACGGGTATTACCAAGCGGATTTAAAAAGCCCGACGGGTTGGGCTCAGGTATTAGGTTGAAATACCCTTCAGGTTCGGGTCAGGCTCGGGTTTTAACTATTATAATCGGACTCGAGTCTGGGTTTTATGATACCCGGACTGAACTCGGCCCATTGATATGCCTAGTTATGAGTAGAAAACATTCAGCTTGAAGTAGCTAAGCCTCTACTATAAAATATCTCCTTCTACATCCTCTTTTCTTCTCTCTACAAAATCCAATGAATACCAAACTCTATCAAAATCTTAACTTCTTCTTGCCTAGAGGTGTAGTAAGATGTTGAGAAGGTAGTACTTTAATATCAGAATTTTTAGTAATTTATTTCTATTTATTTTGAATTTTAAAGAAAGGGAGTAGGGGTTCATAATTAGGTTTAGTGGAATGGAGTTTGGAATGTGTATATAGGAAGTGAATTTGAAGAAAATAAGGAGGGTTCTAGACTTCTCTTAATAAGGCAATAAAGTGGAGATTTTTCTAAATGTGGAGATGGGTCAAATGAGCTTGCTTTTCATTTGTCTAATTCTTTTTCTTTCATTTCTTCTTTTCTAATCTATCTTTCTACCTTGACCAACTAGTCTAATACTTCAAATAAAATCCATATTTATCACCCATAAATGTTTTACTATCATCTCATAAGTTTTCCAAATTATTATTTAGTATCTTTATCAATTAGATAAGTATTTCCTTATTTACCGCATAAAGTCCAATTTCTTAAACAAATTAATAAAACTCTTTTATAAGTGAAATAAAAGTTCTTTTCTTTTAAAACAATTTCATTATCTTGTTTATTTCTAATATTTAACTTAATAAAATTATTTAACCCTTTTTAATATATTCTAAAAATCGTTTTGACCCTTAAAAATGTCCAAGCTCATTTTAAAAATCAAAATTTACTCAAATAACTTATTTAATTATTTCATAAATATTTCCTCCATATAATTTACGAATTATTACTATTTATCCACAATTTAACATTAAAAACCCTTTTTAATTAATTAAATATTTTAATTTAATTTCCTCTTAACTACGTGTTTTTACAGATTCACTCTTAAGAAAATTACATCCTCCCAATTTGCCCTTAAGGAAAATCTATAAATGAGCTAATAACTTCTAGCTCAACTACAACATTGACTACTAAAATACACCAACAAACAAACAAAGCAACAAAACATACAAGACTCATGTGCATTAGGAAATAGCTTGAGATAGGTCCGTGCCATATGTTCTTTGGTTTCCCAGGTATAATCCAACGGGTTGTCAGACCATTGCACCTTCACTAACTGGACCTGCTTACTCCTAAGTTGTCGAACCTTCGAGTTGACTATACAAATCAAATGCTGCACATAAGTTAAGTTCGGAGACATATCGATCTCCTCATTGTGCCATGGCTCCAAAACTATCTCGATACTCCTCAGAAACTTCCTCAAGTGGGAAATATGGAAGACATCGTGAATACCAAAGAACCGAACATGAAGAGCAACTCGATAAACTACATGACCAATGTGATCGGTAATTGGGAAAGCCTAATCCTTGCATGAGTGTGTAATCATGTCATGAAAGTATGTATGCAAATACCATAAACATGCATAAGAATTTCTGCATGAGTGTAAAGTGGTTGTGAAAAAGTGTAGCAACCATCTCCTACCAAACAATCTAGCAACCACGATGTAACCCAAAACTTGATTCTGAAGAGAAAGTTTTCCAGAGAAAGGTTTTGGATGAAGAGTCCTCATGCCTCCCATCGGATTTTCTCACCATTATACTCGAACCAACCTAATTCTTTGTTGTGGAGCCTTTGAGTTTCGTGCTCTATGATGCATGCAGTGGCATGGGACGCTATTGGCTCCATCTTAAAATCCCTCAATTGATTAGGCTCTACAACAATTGTTATGCTACGACGGTATTTCCACAAATGCAAAAACGTCATGGACTCCAGCCAACATAAAAATTTTCTTGTTTTTCCCATATTGGGAAAAGGCCCAGTAAATATGGTGCCTACTTTCCAACTATCCAAATCGTATGTTGTCTAATCAATTCTGACTTTCTAAAGTCTCGTAATACAAATTTGGTCCGAGTAGAATTTGTCGGTGGTTTCTTATCCACAATTTAACGAATTGCATGGCCTTCCAAAAAAAATGCTTCAAGGATGCCATATAAATCATCCATTGATCATACTGAATTCTACTAAGTGTAAGCGCTACCCCTAAGGTTCTCCAAAGTCCAAGATGCAATCCTCTCAACAAATCCTCCAACTTCCCATCCATTCCTTCAGCTTGTCCATCGGTCTTCAATCGGTAAGCGAAGCTCCAATTCAACGAAGTTCCTAAAGCTAGTTCCTAAAGCTACTAGCAAACCCCTCCAAATTTGCTAGTAAACTAAGGGTCCCTATTACTAACGATGCAAAGTGCAACTTCATAAAGCTGTGTTGGAGTGCTGCGGTTCCACTGCTTCTTACAAAAAATTTCTGCCACCTTCTTCTTAATCCTTGATCAATAGGAAATTCTATTCTCATTCCAATACATTTTCTTTTTTTTGCTTACATAGCGACATTTTGTTAGCTAAATGCCTTATGTTCCCAAAATCTTGGGATTAAAACAATTACTCACTTCAAGCTGCTAACCTAATTTCCTCATTAACTTCCAGTTTTATATATGGTCTATCACTAGTTATGTGTTCCCATAAAATTTTCTTATTTACTTTGCTTTCCAACATATATCAAGTGGTTTACATCCCATTCATAAAGTCTACATAGAAATAAAATGGGAATATATCTTATACCACATCATCCATTTTTCCAATAATTAAGGAAGACAACTAGCGTCTATAATCCAAGAACTCCAAAAGAAATTTTTACGGAAAGTTTCCATTTATTATCAATTAATATAAATGGTGTTGAGGTCCTAACACTCCTTTCTAAATTAAGATGGGTTATCTTTAATATTTCATTCCATTGCTACCAGTTTTCTTAATTTCCCTTCTTTTTTGGGTATTTAATAAATGTGGTCCATTTATTATTTCGGTTAATATCCATAGCAGTTGATCATTACTTGTCAGAGTTGGACCATTTCCAATTAATCCTTTTTCAATCTTTTTAACCTTCTTCAGGTTTCCAAAATCCATTCATTACTCAAATTTTTTTTTCCACAAATGCAATATCAAGTTTCCTTAATCAGTCCCTCTTTAGATTACTTTTCCGCTCATTATTTTGTTAGTCCTTGAAAAGAATGGTTTTGATGACAACAACCTTAGAACTTGTTATAAAATATAAATACTAACATTATAGTTTAGATATATATGTATTTGCAGGATATAAACATGCAGGTACTGAGAATGAAGACTGTATAGTATAGAGATTCAAGATCGAAGACATCAAGATTCAAGACTCATGAGTATTAAGATATCAAGAGTTCAAGATTTCAATAGTACAAAAGATGTACCTAAGTAAAGAAGATCTCTCGAAAGATGTAGATCAAAAGTTATATAGAGGAATGATTGGATCACTACTCTATATCACTACTAGTAGACCTGATATCATGTATAGTGTTTGTCTCTGTGCAAGATATCAATCTCAACCTAAAGAGACCCACTTAAAAGCTGTAAAACGTATCATAAGATACATTAAACACACCAATGATTATGGCTTATTTTATCCTAAAAATGATTCTTTTGAATTAATATCTTACTTTGATGCTGACTATGCTGGTTGTAAATCAGACCAAAAAGTACAAGTGGAACTTGTCCATTTTTGGGGCATTCTCTGATTTCCTGGTTTAGTAAAAAGCAAAACACGGTATCTTTATCAACAACCGAAGCAGAGTATATTTCTGCTGCTTTGGCTTGTTCTCAAGTAATATATATGCAACAAACTTTAAAAGATTTTGGTTTAAATATCTCCAAATCACCAATTTATTGTGATAATACTAGTGCAATAAATTTATCCAAAAATCCTACTCATCATGCTCGAACTAAACATATTGATATCAGACATCATTTTCTCAAAGATAATATAAGTAAAGAAGTAATTTCTCTCGATTATATTAATTCCGAGAATCAAATTGCTAATATCTTAACAAAACCCTTAAATGAATCTATATTTACTAAATTAAGAAGAGAATTAGGTATTTGTTCAATTACTGAAATATAAAATATAAATATATAACAAGAATAATTAAAATTAAATTAAAATAAATAAAATAAGCAAAACTACAAGTACCCTGTCGACATCCCCCCTACACCCCTGTCAATGTGACAACCCGGAATTTTGGATATTTGAAATTGGAATATTTAATTGATATTAAAATTTTAAAAGTTAAATTTTTAACTCAAATTTCAAATATCAATATTTATTGGATAATTTAATTATTGAATTAAATAATTTGAAGTTGGGTAAAATGTTGAATCTGGAGTTTTAAGCCTGCTAAAAATAATTTGAAGGCTTGTAAAATTTATAGTGACAATATTGAAGATAATAAAAGCTTTTAAATTGAATTCGGAAGTGTTTTGTTCAGTTTTGAAAATATATCGTTAAAATTGACATTTAAAAATAGCCTTCCGAGGCATAGTCTCGGATTTCGTCAAAACCAGTTCCATTGGATCCGTAATAGTGTATTATTATCGGATTTCAATTTTCGAAGCGTTTGGAGTTGTCGTGTGATCGTACGATAGATAAACGCGCTGAAATCTATATCGAAAATTCAATATAATAACTGGGTCCAAAAAGCTATCTTCTCCATACGATCGAATTAGGACTCGAAACCTTTTCCATTGCGTTCGGAATAGGGGCATAACCTTATAAACGCCTAGCAACATGCCTCGTTAGGGGTTTGAGATTGGAAGTTGCATTCATTGAGATAATTTGAATTCAATTTAAATTATATATGTATATTCCCGTACAAGCAAACTTCACCAGCCGACATTCCTTCACATCAGCGTTTTTTTCATCTCAATTCACATCACTGTTCGCACAATATAGCCGACCTAACTTTTCCCTTCGTTCAAATCAATGCCCCTCCTTTCTTTTCTGTTCAGATCAAAATCATGTCGTTTCTTTTTTTTTTCAAATGGCCGAACACTTCACAAACAAAATCTGAGAAGTTCGATATCCTTATTAATCTCGAGTTCCCCTTTCCATTTTCCTCGTTCAAATATAACCGAACGAAATCATTTTCATTTGAAATCCAATCGCGTTCCTCTTTTCCCTTTTATCCATTCTCGAAATCGAAGTCTGTAAAATAAATGGGGTTCGTACGCGATCGAATCGCGTTCGAAATAAATCGGCATTCATCAATTTGGGGGAGTAACGATCTCGTTTGAGGTCGCGAGGAGGCGGCGGCAGCGAAGTAGCAAGGAGGGTGGCGCGCTGCACAGCTAGGGTTGGGGGGGTGATTACTCGAAGGATTTGGCGATGTCGCGATTGAGCTAAGGGTCGCGTGGTGATGTCGAAGGGTGATTCTCGTGGAGGCTGGGAAATGTGACGGCGACTCGCATGGGGGTGAGGCATGGCCAGGGTACGGCACCTGTGGGAGGACGTCGGCGACGTGAGATTAGGTGAGCAGCTTCTCATTTTTTTTTTCTGTTTGAAATTTTAGATGTTACTAGAATAACAATATATATATAATTTTGGAAAAATAAGAGTTTATATAAAGATAAGATTTTCAAAACCCATATAGCTTATTTTTATATGGAGTTTGAAAAATGGAAAATAAAAACAAAATACAATTTACTAATTTATTTTAGTGATTAATTTGTTAGTTAACTTATGTAATTATTTTGGTAACTAGAAAATATTTTATTAAAAAGGGATTAGTTAAAAACTAATTATTAGTTAAAAACTAATTATTAGTTAAATTAAATAAATAAATTATTTAATTAATTCAAATATTAATAAACCGTATAATGTTATATAAGGTCTTTAATCGTGAAGAGACCGAGTCAGATTGAAGTGGATTACAAAAATCAAAGGTGAGTTAATCTCACTCATCTGGATTATTATTTAAATTTAAATAGTTAAATTTAAATATTTGGTTGAATGATTGAATTGATTGGATGTGGTATATTATATATAGTATATATATATTGGAGTGATTGATTTCCCGCATTATATAGCGAATGAGACCCTATACGCCGCATAATAGCGGATGATATTTTATAAACCCATATACCGCGATATTCCACCTCGAAGTGGAATTGGTATTGTGCTAACATCTGTGGATGCAGGGAAATAGGTTGGAGGGATCCAACTGGATTCCTCAAAATCATTTAGATTGTTTAATATTTTGTGTTATGATTATTAGACATTCTGTGATGAATTATATTGATAACTGGAATGTTGGATGCTATGGTTTGATTGGATATATTTGGACATTGAGTTATCAAAAATGTATAGATTTGGATTTTAAAAGAAAATAAAATGAGAGAATTTGTAAGTAAAATGATTATAGAGAATTTGGGATAAATTAAAGAATGAATGGGAAAAGGATAAAAGTGGATTTTAAAATTTGTTAATAAATAAATTCCAAATATGGGAAAGGAGATTTTTGAATAAATGGGAATAAATGAAATCTAAAACTTAGGAGGTATTAATTAAAGGAATAAAGGATTTATTTTTTTTAAATTCAAAATTTAAATGGTTTAGGATGCAATAAAAGGAATTTTTATGAAATTGGTATTTCTAGTTTAAAATCATAATAAAGAAGTTAAATCCAGAATTTATGAAATTAATGGATTTTGAAATAAAATTGAGAAGTAAAGGAATTATTTTAAAATGGAGTAAATTTTGGAAATCAATTTGAAAATTGATTAAATGTTAGAAACTGGGATCTTAAAAGGAAGATGAGACTATGAAATTTATAAACTGGGTTTATAAAAGTGAAGTAATATATCGGTGGATATTTGGAAGAATAAATTCACGGTGGGAATTTATTAAAGGAATGGGTAAATTTGGTTAAAAATAAATAGTGATTTATTTTTAAAAGATGTGAAAGAGAAGTGTATTTCCCAGGATAGCCAAGTATGTTTTCAAAGAAAATTTTTAAGTATAAGTTAAAAGTTTTAAGGATTGTTTTAAAAGCATGTTTTAGAAAATTTATTATTTTTAAACGTTTAAGTTTTAAAGTAAGTATTTTCCAAATTTATTTAGTAGTAATTATTTAAGTGGAAATTAGGGAGACATCCATATCATACTTTCATATTGTAAAGCGGGTCCCTGTCAAAGTTTCATTGTAAAGCGGGTCCCTGTTTTCTGGAAACGAAGAAAAATTATTGCTGAAATGTCAGCAACTTTTATAAATAAGTGCTGATATTTCAGCAACTATCTGTGTCAAAGTTTTATTGTAAAAACAAAGAAAAATTATTGCTGAAATGTCAGCAACTTTTATAAATAAGTGCTGATATTTCAGCAACTTTCATAAACTGTGTTCACAGTGTACATAAATGTTGCTGAAATATCAGCAACTTTTATAAATAAGTGTTGATATTTCAGCAACTTTCATACACTACGTTCACCGTGTACATAAATGTTGCTGAAATATCAGCAACTTTTATGAAATGTTGCATCATGCTCTGCAATAATCGTGAATAAAAAACAGGGACCTAATTTACACTGAAATTTAGTAAAGGACTTTTCGTGAATTTTGAAACTTAATAAGGACCTGTGCCAAAAGTACCCATTATTTAAAGGTGACAGGGTATTATGTTTAAAAAGATAAAAAGTTAGTTTTATATTTTATAAAGTAGTTTTATTTAAATATTCTTAAAGTATATATTTTTGAATAAAGTATTAAAGTAGTTTTTAATTTAAATGTTTAAAGTATATTTTATAATAAAGTGTTTTTAAGTTATTTTTAAAATCTAAAGTATTTGTACTTGGTGATTTTAGTGGAAATAGAAATTATTTGGGAATTTATTCCATGAGAGAAAGACAGTTTGAAACTATTTTCAAAGGGTTAAAAGGTGGAAATATATCTTGCGAAGATATTTGAGATAAATAAATAATTTGGGAGAAATTATTATGGCTTGATGGATGTTTGTGAATGTTAATTGATAGTTAAATCACCGACTATCAATATTGGCTAATACGCTGATCGTTTCGAAGAGACCGGGGTCGGGTTTGCTACATTACAGCATGATAGGGGGTTCTCGCTTCGTGTTTGGTGGCGAACGGGAGACTCTTACCCCTACATGTCCCTTTTAGGTAGTATAAGGCCTTGGGTTGGTTGCGAGTCGAGAGGCTGGCCGTAAAAGTAAATTCGAGGTATCACTGTGTGCCACGGTGGGGCTGGGATGGTTGAAAAGCCTACCAGTCGCTACTGCCTTGTGGGTCATCACAGTTGGTATCAGAGCTGAGGCTGGCTATAACCTTGGCTCTGGTGGGGATTACTCATTTGAAAATAGAGTCCGTAGTACTCTAGAATGAGTTTGAGTGTATTAATAGATATGAGCGCGTATTTGTTAGTGAATATAAAATTTGTTTTTATACTGTGTTGATTTATCGGTTGAGTGTTTATGGATTCTAGTCGATATGTGGGACGCCATGTCATCGATAGGGGTTTCTAAACTCTTGAATGAGATAAACCAACACAGTATGGTTTTCAAATAGGGTAAATGAAATAATTTTACCCCAAATTATTTTCGGATGTAAAAGGAAAAGTTTTTGTAAATTATTGGTTACTTGGATGTTAGGAATGATAATATTAAATTTTTATCATTGTTATGTGGAAATTTAACTAGAAATTAAAATAACCAAAGTTAAGGAAATAAATTTAGGTAGTAAAATGGAATTTGTAAATGTGAATTATAATTGAAATGGAAAATAAAAATTCCGGAGTAATGTTTGAATATAAATTGGATGGATTTGAAATTTGGAATTTTGGGAAGTTTAAATTCCTTTGAATTTGAAAATAGTTTTCAAAGGTTTTGGAGAAATAATGGTGCTATTATTTCAGAATTTTTTTTTTGAATTGGATTTGAAATTTGGAGAGATTTGGAATTTAAAAATATTTGGAGGGTTGTAAAGAGATAAAAACACTAAACCCTTCTCAGTCGTTGGAAAATAACTTCGGTGATGACTGCAGCATCATCGATGTTCATTTTCGAGTTTCTAGGAGAGGAATTGCTACCAAATTGTTTTATACTGTAATGTCTTCAAAACCGAGTTTGGTTTTAAAATTCAAAAGATAATTTGATACCAAAGGATTTTGGATATGATTGATTTTAAAATGCTTTTGAAATATGAGTAATTGTTTAAATACTCTGGAGTTGGTTTGAGATTGTTATAGAATATAAATGGGTTGTAGTTTATAAAATTTTGAATATGTTAGAATAAAATGGAATTCAATATTTAAATTGATTTGGAAATAAATTAAAAATTAAAGAAAAATTAAATTCAGAATGGAATTGAAAATTCTGATGAGATAAGTTATAAAATCATAACTTGAATGGAAGTGGGAAAAATTAATAAGTGTATGATTTATAAAAGTCTAAAAGTGAAGTAATAAGCCAGAATAAATTTGTTTGGTATTTTGGAATTGAAATAAAAATCCAAACCTGAGATATAAAATAAGATTGAACTCAAGTAAGTATAGTTAAAGTTGAATTGGGAGTTGAAAGTGGATTTTGAAGTCAAGCTTGAGTTATAAATAATATTCAGCGTATATTGCAAGTAAATTAACTTAAGTTTAAATTTATGGAAGCTTGGCTTCGGTGAAAATGAAAGTCCATTAAATAAAGTCTGAGTTGAATTAAATTGGAAGTGGTTATTAATATACAAGCAAGGAATGTTGTCGAGCCTAAATAAAATGGTTTTGAATGAAAATTATGCAAATATGCAATTGAAATAGGTGTCGAAACCTTATATCTGCCTATGAAAACTATATAACATGCATTGTTTATAGAATTCATGTATTAACTTTGTAAACGCAAATGAAATGTTGTAAATTGCATATATTTGGCACTTACATGTTTGAATTGAGTAAGTACAGGTATAGGAAAGCCGTTTGGTTGGTTTTGATTGCGCAAAATGCTAAATAAATAAGCCACTTGCTTAAAAATGCTAAACAAGGTACGCCTATGCAATAAAAAAGATAGGAAATATGAACTGTTGTTTATTTTATTTTGTTTTCCGACTGTGTGGGTCGATGTATATATATTTATATCACTTGTCAAATTGCAAAAGCTCCTCCGTACAAAGGAGACTCTGCCAAAATTTTCCGAAATTTTGGGAGTTAGAAAATTTTTAAAATTTTTCACTAACGACAAAGGAAGAAAAAGTTTGCAAATAAACTTTTATTTGAGATTTTAAATAAATTAGTAAGTGAAACTAATAAAAGGAAATGGTTAATTAAATATGGGTTGAGATAAGGTGAATAAAATTCAATATTCAAAGTTTGAAGACAAATTGAATTCAAGTAGAATTGAAAATGAAAATTGGGAAAAAGTATTTAGATTTGAAAGTAATTAGTAAATTGAAGTAAATTGAATTCAAATGGAATTGTAAAGGCAAAGTGAATAGAAATGGATATAAACTTCAATAGTGAAGTGAAAATAAATTTAAGAAGCGTATAAAATATTTATATTGAACTTAAGAAATGAAAGGTGAAATTCTTAAGTAAGTTTGGTATTGGAAATATACTAAGTGAATAATTGAATGAAGATTAAAGCTGAAAGTTGTGAAATGGGATAAGTGTGAATAAGTGAATAGAAATCAAAACAATGTGAATAAAAGAGAATGGATATAATTAATAATCAATGGAATTAATACGTAGGATGTACGTATATTATTTTATTCGCATAATGGTTTGATCCAGATTCGAGCACAGAATTTCGAGATAGTTATATCGGTCCGAGTTGGGATTTTTCACTCGATTTTCGACGGCGAACCCTGGATATGGATTTTGATTGATTCTGGATATTCACTATCATAGTTTGTGGCTATGCAAGGAGAATGACGGTTTCTGATCAAGGAACCAGATCTGAGTCCGCACTAGGAAGTCGGGTGGACAATACTAGTTTGGAAGTGAAATTGTGTGATCGAGTGAGCGATCGGATTTGGTATTGCGTATAGATGATATATGTGCATCGTACGGGCTTAAGTAAAGTAGATATTGAAAATTTTGTAAAGAAATGAATAAAATGATTTTGGGATTTTGCGATTGGATATTATTGCTAAGTAGGATATACAGGTATTTAAAAGAAAAAGGGAAATTGATGTTTTGATTTCAGAAGATAAAATTTGAATTGCCCGACAAAAGGTATGTGTTTAAATTTCTATATGAAATTTGATGATTTTCTGATCTAGCCACTTGGTTTTTGTTTTCTTTTGAAATTTGGGGGCCCGTAGAGGCATTTTGTAGTCGTACCGATCTAGCCGCGCAAAGAAGACGCTGGCAAAAAATTTCGAAAATTTTGGGAGTTAGCAAAATTTTGATAATTTAAAATTTGAATTTGAATTATAATTTGAATGGTTGAGTAAGTAGTGTTGTTTGGAAACTATGGAAGAGTTTGGAAAGTTAGTAAAGGTGATAGTGTGACTTAATAAAATGATTGTTTTGGGGGTTGTTAAAACTATTTGGTTTTGGGAAATTGTTAAAAACTATTTGGATTTGGAAATAGTAAACGGGTTGTGGAACATTCCTCTTAACTAGTAATTTCGAGGACGAAATTCTTTTAACGGGGGAGGAATGTGATGACCCAGAATTTTGGATATTTGAAATTGGAATATTTAATTGATTTTAAATATTTAAAAGTTAAATTTTTAACTCGAATTTCAAATATCAATATTTATTGGATAATTTAATTATTGAATTAAATAATTTGAAGTTGGGTAAAATGTTGAATCTGGAGTTTTAAGCCTGTTAAATATAATTTGAAGGCTTGTAAAATTTATAGTGACAATACTGAAGATAATAAAAGCTTTTAAATTGAATTCGGAAGTGTTTTGTTCAGTTTTGAAAATATATCGTTAAAATTGACATTTAAAAATAGCCTTCCGAGGCACAGTCTCGGATTTCGACGAAACCAGTTCCATTGGATCCGTAATAGTGTATTATTATCGGATTTCAATTTTCGAAGCGTTTGGAGTTGTCGTGTGATCGTACGATAGATAAACGCACTGAAATCTATATCGAAAATTCAATATAATAATTGGATCCAAAAAGCTATCTTCTCCATACGATCGAATTAGGACTCGAAACCTTTTCCATTGCGTTCGGAATAGGGGCATAACCTTATAAACGCCTAGCGGCATGCCTCGTTAGGGGTTCGAGATTGGAAGTTGCATTCATTGAGATAATTTGAATTCAATTTAAATTATATATGTATATTCCCATACAAGCAACCTTCACCAGCCGACATTCCTTCACATCAGCGTTTTTTTCATCTCAATTCACATCACTATTTGCACAATATAGCCGACCTAACTTTTCCCTTCGTTCAAATCAATGCCCCTCCTTTCTTTTCTGTTCAGATCAAAATCATGTTGTTTCTTTTTTTTTCAAATGGCCGAACACTTCACAAACAAAATCTGAGAAGTTCGATATCCTTATTAATCTCGAGTTCCCCTTTCCATTTTCCTCGTTCAAATATAACTGAACGAAATTGTTTTCATTTGAAATCCAATCGCGTTCCTCTTTTCCCTTTTATCCATTCTCGAAATCGAAGTCTGTAAAATAAATGGGGTTCGTACGCGATCGAATCGCGTTCGAAATAAATCGACATTCATCAATTTGGGGGAGTAACGATCTCGTTCGAGGTCGCGAGGAGGCGGCGGTAGCGAAGCAGCAAGAAGGGTGGCGCGCTGCACAGCTAGGGTTGGGGGGTGATTACTCGAAGGCTTTGGCGATGTCGCGATTGAGCTAAGGGTCGTGTGGAGCTCGATGGCTAGGGTTTCGCATGCGAGTGGCCAGAGGAGTCGTTCGTGTGGTGATGTCGAAGGGTGATTCTCGTGGAGGCTGGGAAATGCGACGGCGACTCGCGTGGGGGTGAGGCATGGCCAGGGTACGACACCTGTGGGTGGACGTCGGCGACGCGAGATTGGGTGAGCAGCTTCTCGTTTTTTTTTCTGTTTGAAATTTTAGATGTTACTAAAATAACAATATATATAATTTTGGAAAAATAAGAGTTTATATAAAGATAAGATTTTTAAAACCCATATAGATTATTTTTATATGCAGTTTGAAAAATGGAAAATAAAAACAAAATACAATTTACTAATTTATTTTAGTGATTAATTTGTTAGTTAACTTATGTAATTATTTTGGTAACTAGAAAATATTTTATTAAAAAGGGATTAGTTAAAAACTAATTATTAGTTAAATTAAATAAATAAATTGTTTGATTAATTCAAATATTAATAAACCGTATAATGTTATACAAGGTCTTTAATCGTGAAGAGACCGAGTCAGATTGAAGTGGATTACAAAAATCAAAGGTGAGTTAATCTCACTCATCTGGATTATTATTTAAATTTAAATAGTTAAATTTAAATATTTGGTTGAATGATTGAATTGATTGGATGTGGTATATTATATATAGTATATATATTGGAGTGATTGATTTCCCGCATTATATAGCGGATGAGACCCTATGCGCCGCATAATAGCGGATGATATTTTATAAACCCATATACCGCGATATTCCACCTCGAAGTGGAATTGGTATTGTGCTAACATCTGTGGATGCAGGGAAACAGGTTGGAGGGATCCAACTGGATTCCTCAAAATCATTTAGATTGTTTAATATTTTGTGTTATGATTATTAGACATTCTGTGATGAATTATATTGATAACTGGAATGTTGGATGCTATGGTTTGATTGGATATATTTAGACATTGGGTTATCAAAAATGTATAGATTTGGATTTTAAAAGAAAATAAAATGAGAGAATTTGTAAGTAAAATGATTATAGAGAATTTGGGATAAATTAAAGAATGAATGGGAAAAGGATAAAAGTGGATTTTAAAATTTGTTAATAAATAAATTCCAAATATGGGAAAGGAGATTTTTGAATAAATGGGAATAAATGAAATCTAAAACTTAGGAGGTATTAATTAAAGGAATAAAGGATTTATTTTTTTTAAATTCAGAATTTAAATGGTTTAGGATGCAATAAAAGGAATTTTTATGAAATTGGTATTTCCAGTTTAAAACCATAATAAAGAAGTTAAATCCGGAATTTATGAAATTAATGAATTTTGAAATAAAATTGAGAAGTAAAGGAATTATTTTAAAATGGAGTAAATTTTGGAAATCAATTTGAAAATTAATTAAATGTTTGAAACTGGGATCTTAAAAGGAAGATGAGACTATGAAATTTATAAACTGGGTTTATAAAAGTGAAGTAATATATCGGTGGATATTTGGAAGAATAAATTCACGGTGGGAATTTATTAAAGGAATGGGTAAATTTGGTTAAAAATAAATAGTGATTTATTTTTAAAAGATGTGAAAGAGAAGTGTATTTCCCAGGATAGCCAGGTATGTTTTCAAAGCAAATTTTTAAGTATAAGTTAAAAGTTTTAAGGATTGTTTTAAAAGCATGTTTTAGAAAATTTATTATTTTTAAACGTTTAAGTTTTAAAGTAAGTATTTTCCAAATTTATTTAGTAGTAATTATTTAAAGGTGACCGGTTATTATGTTTTAAAAGATAAAAAGTTAGTTTTATATTTTATAAAGTAGTTTTATTTTAAATATTCTTAAAGTATATATTTTTGAATAAAGTATTAAAGTAGTTTTTAATTTAAATGTTTAAAGTATATTTTATAATAAAGTGTTTTTAAGTTATTTTTAAAATCTAAAGTATTTGTACTTGGTGATTTTAGTGGAAATAGAAATTATTTGGGAAATTTATTCCATGAGAGAAAGACGGTTTGAAACTGTTTTCAAAGGGTTAAAAGGTGGAAATATATCTTGCGAAGATATTTGAGATAAATAAATAATTTGGGAGAAATTATTATGGCTTGATGGATGTTTGTGAATGTTAATTGATAGTTAAATCACCGACTATCAATATTGGCCAATGCGCTGATCGTTTCGAAGAGACCGGGATCGGGATTTATTTTCCGAAAACCACTTCGATCCAGTTTATACGTTTTCGTATGGAAAACGAGTTTGGAGTCGAAGATGGAGCATAGAAGTGCAAGGGCTAATCGCTACTAATCCTGAGGGTGATTCCAAAATGGATGTAGTAGGAGTAGTGCCTTCGGTTCAGTTCGAACCCAGAACGGACTTGTATGGATGAATGCTTTCGGAACATCGTCAGGTGGACGGTGGGCATTCTAAGAGATGTGTTCTAAAAAGGTAACGCTTAGCCTCAAGCCTCATCAACTGGGAATGACAGAAAATCAGGGGTTATGCAGCAAGGCTAAGTGGGTAGCACCCATTAGGGTGAGGTCATCCCTGTCTAGATGTTCCTTTTTATTTCGGCTGTGTGGGCGGTTGTTGATCCCAACCGCGGGGTGATCTTACTCAGAATTATCCAGTAAGGGGTAGTTCCGGTCTTGTGTTGCAGGGGATTGGGAGTGATCCTCGGTACGCTGATCTAGACCAGGTACTGTGACAGGTGTTACCCCAGTGCCTAGTCATTAGTTGGAAATCCATTCTCCTTACGTGCCTGTACGGTTTTGATTGTGCCCAACTATTGCTGAAACGTGAGATGCAAGCATTTCAGCTAGATTCTATTATAATATCAGACGGATTTGATAAAAAGTGTTTGGCTATCATAAGGTAAAAACCCGACATGTTTATTTGTGGCGTGGTCTTACGAGATGCCTTTGATTTCAAAGGATTTTGGAAACTTTAATAATCCAATTGAGTGTGTTTTCTCACGCTGGTCTTCCAGACTGACTCGGGCGTTATTTTATTATAATGCTCGGGTCAGACCGAGTATTATAGATACATGATAGGATGTTGTGGAGCTCAGGAGACGAGCTGGATGGCGAGACGTATCACCCGTATTTGTTGTATTCCGCTGTGTATCATAAGTGGTATAGTCATCTTATAAGGACAAGTTATTATAACTGTCCTGAATTGTGATGTTGGTTGTATTGTACTCTGATGTTGTATTCTGAAGATGTATGTATAAACAGATATAGTTTCTTTTGTGTAAAGGATCAGTTATTAACTATTATATATTATTCCGCTGCGATGTAAGATTCTAAAGTGTTGTTTCCTTTTCTTCTATCTCCTTCTTCTTTAACCCAAATGGTTCGTATTTCCGTTCTTCTTGAGTTGATTTGATGGAGATTAATGTCAATTCAAGAGGTACGGGTTTGCGGGCTGTTACAGTCGACATACAACGTTTTTTTAATTTAGGTTTTTTTTCCCACCAAAATTCAAAATGAATGGTTATATATTCTTCCTATTTCGAAATTTTGTTCATTCCTTCTGTTCTTTCTCTGATTCTAACTTCTGAAAAATTAAAACAATGGCCTCCTCCTCCAAATCAAACAAAAATTCAACTTTTTCGTTCCCTTCTCCTTCTACCGGACCATTTCAACGTACTACGCTTGCACTAGTGATGAAAATGGAAGATTCCTTGAAGGATGCACTGCAACTTATGACTGAAATTCAAGTGGTGCAAATCAGAATGGCCAAAAAACAAGAAAGGCAAGGAAAAATCCTTAGAAACCTGCAAAAGTTTCTAATGGACAATCACGCCAATCCCATCTTGATCAATGAAGAATCTTTAGATGTTCAAGTGCAAGAGGACAGTGAGGAAGAAGAAGAAGAAGAAGTCCCCATGGAAGAAGAGCATGCTGAAGATGATGACAAAGTTATTTGCGTTGGCGAAGTGTGCTTTGACAAGGATGGAAATCTAGTCGAACAAAATGGAAATTTCTGTTTCCATTACCCAAATTGCTCGATTCATAGATCTCCCATTGTCAAGAATGCACATTAGTTTCTTTTCATTCTTTCTTATTGTTATATAATCTTAGTTATGTTTTCTACACAAATGTAAATATAACATTATATAATTAATAAATGATTGTTGATTATCACATTATCATATATATTCTTAGTTAGGAGAGTTAGTTATTAAGGGCTAAGTTTTAGTTTCAGAATTAAGTGTTGATTATTTATAATAACACTATCATTATAATCACATGTCATATAGTATTAGAATAAGAGGGAGTTATATAGTTTGGAGTTAGTTTGTTTTTGTTGATGACAAAGGGGGAGAAGTATAAAATAGGATAGTTAGGCATAGATTAAGGGGGAGTTATTAGTTTTAGGGGGAGTTATTAGGATAGAAGTAATATTTTATAAACAAAGGTTGTCATCATCAAAAAGGGGGAGATTATTAGTCCTTGAAAAGAATGGTTTTGATGACAACAACCTTAGGACTTGTTATAAAATATAAATACTAACATTATAGTTTAGATATATATATATATATATATATATATATATGCAGGATATAAACATGCATGTACTGAGAATGAAGACTGTACAGTATAGAGACTCAAGATCGAAGACATCAAGATTCAAAACTTATGAGTATCAAGATATCAAGAGTTCAAGATTTCAATAGTACAAGACAAGTATCGAGTCTAGAATTATGTTAAAACTCCTAGAAAAGCACTGACATCTTAAAATCCATTTTATTCGTGGAATGGAATCCACTTCGAGCCTGTTAAAGGGATGGAACCCTAAGTAGGATGGAACCTACGAAAAATCTAGTGGAACATCGTTTTGTATCCACTAACTTTTATTCAAATGTTTTACAAAATTATATCTTGTTTTCAAAATGATTTCAAAATCTTCCTTTTTAAATCAAAAACATCTATCCTGGTTTTAAATACTTTTAGCCTCAAAATAATCTTTATTTTCAATATCAAAATTATCCTTGGTTTTAAAATATCTTCAATTATAATGTACTTAACTTTTAATATTTATATTTAAGATTTAAATATGAAATTATAGTAAAATTTTATATATAACAAAATATTATTCTCTATACTCATTTATGTATTTTAACTATAGTATATTTATAAAGTTTAAAATAGTTTTAATATAAGATAGAAGTTATTTTCAAAAGAAAACAAATTATCAAAAATACCTTAGGCATGTCGACAACCCCTAGGTACCCATGTCGACATGATGGCAGTTGATTCCAAAAGTTTGAATTTCAAAGGAATTGTCTATTCATCATATCCTTTCTCGAATGGACATGGATGTTGTTCAACTATAAATAGGGGATGTTTTTAAATGAATTTATATTCATAATTTTCTAATTTCACTCCTCTTCTTCTTCCACATTTCTTTATATACATTTTTACTATTACTCTGCCGAAATCATCATTGAATCTAACTAGATCATCTCTGGTTTGATTCTCTATCACTATCTCAACAAGATCCCAGTGCTATTTAGAGTTATAGGCTTCTTTGTAATCAATCGAGCGAGAAAAGGTGTGATTGTAGCTTGGAAAATCAATCAAGTGAGAGAAGGTGTGATTGTAGCCTAGGAAATCAATTGGGTGAACTTGTTGCCCGTAAAATCAAGTATCTCTACCCAGAGGATTGTGAATCTGGAGTGGTGTACCTCGTGGCCTTGAAATTGAGGGTGTAATTGTAAGAATTAATTTTGAAAGGAAATCCGTACTTGTGTTGCGGGACTGGATGTAGGGTAACTCCGAACCAGTAAAAAATCTGGTGTGTTCTTTCCTTTACTGCTTTTACTTTATATTTGCATCTGTGTTTGATTCTGTGATTATATCTGTGTCTGAATATTGCATACATTTGTGCTCAAATTAATATAAACTCAAAAAGAATTAGTAAATTCTTAAAAACACTATTCACCCCCCTCTAGTGTTTATTCTAGCCTTAAGATCCATAATCCGCATTTCTCACATATATTACCCGTTAAATTTGTAATTAATATCTATAAATCCTAATCCGTCAATTACTAACTAATACGCATATAGTCGTAATCTATGCTATCTATATATACTCTAGTCATTAAGCGTGGCTATATGCTATCTATATATAACTACTAATTTTACAACTAGAATACTCATTTCCATATTTTAATTCATCGAAGCTATCCTTCCAAAAATATTACTGTCATAAATTAACCACAATTAAGATTTTTTGCTTTATTTGAAATTACAAGGAGTCTTTTCTTTTCTTATTGAAATAAACAGTGTGAACTATGGAAAGGAATATCCATCTCTTACACATCTCTTTCCTTTTTAGTGTATTCATTGTTACTTCAAACAATGCACTTTTATATGTACTTTAAAATTGGATAGTTTATAGAAATTACACGAAAATTGCTCCAAAACTAAAATGTTGAAATTCATATTCTATGGGCAACCTAATTCACAACCCGATTACAGATTTGGAATATCTTTACACTTTACCAACTTCTTCAGATAGAGGTTTGGGACTGACTTCAACTTTCCAGGTCAGGTTGTGCATTTTATTCCTATTTTACTCATATCCGAAAAAAAGACCTTAGTCTATCCTACCTAGATGACAATCTGTATCTACTCCACAAAATTTTATAAAATCATAACTTTCACGCATAAAATAAAATATCTTTACACAAATAAACTTATTTAAAAACAAGTATTTATTATTTCATTTCTTACAATATTCAAAACATGAAGTATCAAATTCAATATCTCCATCTATGAAAATGTAAGCTTTAATAAAAACCTTTATCAAAGATTCAAAATTCCTTTGTTCCCAAATATGAATAAAATAATCTCCTTTTTTAAAACTTTCTTTATCAAAACTTTTTCTTTAAAAGTTAGATATTCTAATTTATGGCATTCAAATTTTTTTTGGTTTTTCAAAAAGGAACATATGAAAAACTTTCCTTTTCAATAGCTTACTAAAATAATGATTTACTCCTCTTTGAAAATATGAATTTTAACACAAAAGATTCAAGACTTAATTATCTTTCCAAAATAATGTGTTAAACCATTTTTTTTTCAAAGATTTTTCTAACTATAAGAATTATCATTTACAAAATAGTAAAATTTTCACAATCATCATTTCAAAATAATAGTTATTTCCTTCTAGAGCATACAATAATATTTATTACCTTATTACTCAAAATATACTATTATTTGATGAAATATATCTCTGCTTAGAAACTCTTAAAATCTCTTGCAACACTTTTCTTTATCAAATCCAATATTATTATTATTCAAATAACTTTTGTATTTAAATTAGAAAAGCACATAAAATTCTCATCTTTACATAAGTGCTTCTCCTTATGCAAAAACATCTAACTTATTTATTAATCATTATTTAAATCCAATCAATGATCAAAGATACCTTTATAACTTTATACGATAGAAAAATAGATGGAGTAGACAAAGATAACTTCTATTTTACTTTATTACTCCTTTCGATATCTCATCTACCAGAATTCATAATTCTATTATTACCTATATTCCAGCCATCATTCTGTTCATCACCTTACATGGGAATGCTCTCCTTCCTATGCTATCAGACCTTCCTTTCTTTATATCCTAAAATATGTGTTATTTCTATCTATAAACCCCTAAAAAGAGTTCTAAAGAAAGAATTTTTAGGTTTGTAAACAAGGAAAAATAAAAGGATCAAAGAACCAAAAATTGAAATCTTTTTAATAAAATTAAAAAGTTTAACAAATGAAAAAAATTTAAGGCATTAATTTATAATTAAAACCATTCATTATTTTGTCTTAAAGAAATTCACCGCTTTAAAAAATCGCATTCCTTTCCAAACTTTTCCAAAACTAATGGTGGTGTATTTCCAAAGTTGTCTAAAACCAAAATTATATTTCTAAAAAATTTCGACATATACAACCTCCAAGAAATTATAGGGGAAAGAACTTTCAAATTTTAAATTGAGAAGTTAATAAATAGAAACTTTTTCTTTAAATTAAAATCACCCACCAAAAATATTTCACCACCCTTTTTAAATTTACAACCTATTTTCAAACTTTTTAACAAATGGTGGTATAATTTAAAAGTCGTCTAAAATTACTTTTTAACAAAACTTTCCGACTTATAAGATTTTTATTTCAAAATCTTTTGAAAGGCGCTTTCAAAATTTTCATGGGGTTTTCAAAGAAACCTTTTTATCAAATTATGTCATGAAAGGTAGGATTAAACTTTGTTCTTTCTTTTAAACCTTTGTGCTCCACCCTTTAAAAAACTAATTTCCTCCTTGTGGTGATAAATGCACTCCTTCTTATAGAAGTTTGCTCCTTTCCTTACTTCGGTATTTTATTGATACATCACACCTTCATTTGTTACCTCCATAAATGTTAATTTGTCCATATTAATTGTCAGCCTAACAGATGTTTCCTTAAGCTCATTTATTTCCTATCAACCTTTCCATCTATCGTCACTCCTATTATTAAATATGCCTATAGGGTCCATAATGATAAGGAAGACTAGGCCCTATCAAGGAGTCAATTACTATCGAGCTTCTAGGGTGCTCTCATAAGTTGAGGTCATGCTCTCCCTAGTTTGCTCCTAAAGATATGATCTCCGCTCCACGGGTAATCGGAGTAGGAGTAATAATTATCTCTATTTATTCTTCCAACTCATAGTCGCCTCACCCATCCTTTCGGAATATGGTCGCAACTACTTCTATAGTTGGAATTTATAGAACTATGCATAAATCAAAATAAGTATATATATTTATATAATATGAGTTTTCGAAAAATCTTTTGAAAAACCTTTTCAAAAATAACAAGTACGCCACTCATATGTATAGTATACTTTCCCTTGATCGGGTAACCTAGGGCTCTAATACCAAATGTAACAATCCACCTTGGAACAAACCTAAATTTCGACCTAGAAAAGGCCCATCGAAACTTAGACCCAGTCTTAGGTAAGCTGTTGGAAGAACTAAGAAAGAAACAATATAGAGCTGTAACTGAACTTTCTGAACTCATAGCGGATGGAATAAAATATAATATCAAAGTGTACCCATTTATTTCAAAACCATAAAAATGTCATAACACAAAATTTCATAAAAACCGTAACATAATATCAGTTATAACAATTGTATAAATACATAGGTACACATAAAGAAAAGTAATAATAACAAATACTGCCATCAGCCATGCTTCTCCGTCTTTAAGCATCGCCACCGCCATCACTCCATCCTTAACCTGTGTTGTAATGAGGAGGGAGTCAGAACAACGAGTGTTTGATGAATAAAAACCTCGAGTCTTACCTTTTCAGTACTTGGGCAGTATATTTAAAACTAAGAATATGTCTGTGAATATAAAATCATTTGATACTTCTTTATAAGGAAAGGAGGCGGGTCTAACCACTTAATACCTTCCATTCCAAAAGTAGATCCCATATCCCAATCATACGTTATAAATAGCTAATAATGTGAGAGATGGTACCTAAGCCACTTAATACTTCACAGTGGAAAATAGGCATACCTCGCCATTTAAGGCCTAATTCCAAAAGCGTGCTCCGCAATGGTACTATCTAGCTGACATCATATGAAATCTCATAGGCTACTTAATACTTCCAAGTGGAAAATAGGCAAACCCCATCACTTAAGTCCTAATTCCAAAAGCGGACCCCTGTAGAGGTACCACCTAGCATAACCCCTTGGCCATTTAATACTTCATCTGGGGAAAAGGCAGGTCCAACCACTTAATTCCTCAAATCCCGAAGCAGGCCTTTCGTCTTACAGCCCATACCCATAATGACATCTCACATTAGTCCTCTATTCGTAAGAACTGATAGCCAGATTAGCTGGGAAGATTTCCCCTACAGAATTTGGAACCAACCTCGCGTCATTACAAATATATATCATAATGATATCTCACATCAATAAAAGTGTACACAACTGGTAATAGCCCTAAAGTGAAGGGCAGACTTTCATTATGTAACTCAATTGACCTCGCATAACTATGACTTAGCCACAAATCAATTACTCTTCATTTATAAATACATACTCATCTCACCATTTCATAAATAAGGTCTTACAAGGAATCTTTCTTATTACGCCTTAAATTAATAATTAGGCAATATACAAGAGTTTCCACTTATTTTCACCTCAAAATCAATTACATTCCTAATGGGGGAAAATAAATGCCTAATTAACTATGCCATATAAGCAATATTTATACGTTAATTACATAAACAGAAATAAATAAATATTCATGCTTAATAAGTCTCAACGCATGGATTTTATGCCCTAAGCTAACATTTAATGTCAATTCCCTAATTAATTATTATTACAAGTCCCTTTTCTTCAATTTCCCAAGATTTCACAGATTCAAATGTCCAAAACAGGAATTAATGTTCATAATCAAATCTGCAATAATATACTTGTAAATAAAATATATATAAACTCAATTTATCACACCAATTAAATGGATTATCTTAAAAAAATAAGAATTGCAATCTAAATCCCATATTCTATTCAACTCCTCTTTTTACAAAGAAATAGATACGAATATGTGGTGTAAATTGCGAATAGAATTCGTAATCTAAACCCCTTATTTTATTGAATGATTACAATTTGACCCAAAGAAGAAGGAGAAGTAAAATAGACTATGAAATTATCAAAAATTGCATAAAGAAAACGAATTACATCAAATTAATGTAAATAATTGGGAATCTCAGCATAGAATTGACATATCGAATTAAAAAGGAATTTTGAGGGATTTTATCTATCATATTTTTGAAATCCCAAAATCCCTAAGGCATATTCAAATCCAAAAGAAAGACACTAAACAATTGCTGAAAAGAAATACTAAAGTGTCCGCTCACGGATTAGCCTTCGCTTTACTCAAATGGATTTGTAGCCTTTCATCTCTTTCATAATCTCCCTTTTGATATATATATATACACACACTTAGTAGGGAAGAGGTTTATATATTCATTAGATGTAGAATAATTGGAGAAGAATAAGATAAGAATAGATTGGAGTAAGAAGAAACAAATAGGAAATAGGTTGAATCCTTACTTGAATTCTCTATGGAGTTTTTGAATCTTAGTAGAGAGATACCAATGGCAGAGTTTCATTGTATTCCCCAAAATAGTATGAATAAAAGTGAAGAGGATAGGGTTCTATTTATAGGAGCTGAAATGCACCAGAACCGTAGGATGAAAGTAGGTAGGAAACAGGTAAATCTGGAGCGGACAACCAAATAAAAAAGAGCATAAAACCCTAGCCGCCGCTGGCAACTACTGTTGCCAAGCTGTCGATCGCCCTTGGGCGATCGGTCGACCGCTATGGTTGACCGCTCTTTTATTCAGGGTTGACCGCCCTTGGGCGACCAGTCGACCGCTATGGTCGACCGATTGACCTATCCAGGTCGATCGCTCTTTTATTCAATGGTGTTTATTTTGTTTCCGTTGTCGTATTGTTTTATCTCCTAATTAACTTTTTAATGTTAAACATAAATTAAACGTTTACCTAGCCCCCAAGCTAATTTTTGAAATTTAAACCTTAAATTTGTTTTCTTATTTGAATTTGAATTCAAACTAAATTAATTTAATTTTGATAACATCAAATGCTCATAACTTCTTCGTTTTAGCTCCTTTTTCAGCATATTATATATGGAAATAGGTCATAATTTTGCCACAAACGGAATAGAATAACTTTCATGGTCAAATTCCAACCTTTATAAAATTCCTATATTCAACCTTATCATATTTAACTCAATTTAATCCATTTAATTATGGTTCATTTTACGGGGTGTTACAGCAATGGAATAAGTACTCATAAATATTTTAATAAGCTACCTTTATATAAGTAGAAAACTAATTTAGTTTTTAGTTTATGAAACTTAAGTTCATCGCATAAATTGGTCGATCATTATTGATCGGTCTAAAATCCTTTTGGGTGGTCCATACAAGATCCCTCATGAACAAGCAATACGTAAGGTCTCTCGAATCACACAACTGGTCAACTCCTTGACTTAGGATATGTAAGGGTTTCTTATAAACTCTTATCTTATATGATCACATAAGCTATGCTTTAGATAAAATTAATTTACACTTATGTACTTACTTTTAAGCACATGACCTACCGGAAAAAAGTTAACTCAACTTCACTCATAAACAATGGTTCTTTGTCCAATAAAATATGATTACCCCTTATCGATACATCATTATGTATCATAAAGGGGATTGAATTTTGAGATAGAATCTTATTCATTTTAGGAACATCAAGAACTCTTTCCAATATACTCACTTACTCGATCAAATCGAAATATTTTATTTCCTTTACATGTTATGCTTTCTACTTCTATTTATATTTAATGAACTTATCATAAATACATTGCTTGTGCATCAAATATACATGTTCATTTCTATGATAATTCATCTATGAATTAAACTAAGTAGGTATGTCTGTTTTGATATCATTAGACTTTTACCTACATACATCTTTATGTAGCAATTCGAAAAGTTCACCAACTTTTTTATTGCTCCCACTTAATGGGTGCTTTTCCCTTACTCTTCTAAGATATAATTCATTAGTACCATATGCTTCCTGATCATATAATTTAAAGAGTTATTCCTCTAGAATATGTCTTAGTCCATAATCCTAAAAAATAATTGTTAAAATTTTAGAATATTTATGTCATGTGTCTAATGCAACAAATACCATTATTCAAATAGATTTATTTCATAATGAGTAACAAAATAAAACTATTTTTATTTTCAGTCAATACTGAAAACAGTTATCGTTTCATAAATAGTATTTAGTGTTATACAAAAATAATTTTTCGTATCTTGATGCATCCACCGACATGTATAATATTGCATGCTCCCACTATTTCTTCCATTACTACAATAGCTTATGAAATATGAATCTTCATTTAAATACTTATTATGGACTATTTATTTCTTTTACTGTAACTAGTTTATAGTCGAGATTTTTTGATCAAATATCTTAAACTCATAGAAATAACTTTATAGAAAACAATTTTCTATATTATAACACAATTGGAATAGAAATCTCATTTCTCATTCCATATTAAGTATCTTTTAGTATCTATTCAATTGTTTTTATCGATGTCCCTTTATGAAGCAGTAGTGACCACTCACTCTCTTTAGCCCAGCTGTGCCTAAGTTACATCCACTCTTGTACATTCGTATTTCACTCCTAAATGGTCAAACCATTTTTAGGAATTCCATATTGTAATCAATCATATTGAATACATGATTATTTGCTTATTTTCAATGAACTAAGTTCATTGAAATTTCGTTCATTACAAACCGCGACCATTCACTATATAATATATATATATATGATTGAAAGTGGATCAAATATCTATATTCTTGTATTGTTTTAAATTTCAAAACCCATAAAAATAATACATAGCTGCAGGCAAATAAACACTAAGCAATCGATGTACAAATGTTTTAGAGGTTGTAAATATTGGCTCTTACATGGGTCCTGAAGTGAAAACATACCATAGGATTTAACGGTAAATATGTTCTATATTTATTTTTCAATCTTTAATTTAGTTCATTTGTATATCTTAACTAATAAACATTTTATAAATTTTGTTAGTTGCATAAATTTATCGATGTAGATTATTTTGACTTTATATAGTATATGTTCTTGTAATATTAGAAAGGTTAAATGTTACTATTTCATTTTTCTATTCAGGCTCACAATAGATTCTTATGTTTCTCAAAACCCTAAAAAACATAAAAGTATTTCAATTTCTCGAGTATGCATTAGGACTCGCTTGTAGCGATCCAGAATTTCGAACACTTCGTATTTAAATATCCGAATTATTTAGATATTTGAATGTTGGATTTAATGTAATTAAATTGAATTAATAACCTATTTAACCCCCTTTTTAAATAATAACTAATGATGGTAAGCTTTTTTTTGAAAAATGTTTTACAAAAATAGATAGTTCAGAAAAATATTGGTAATGTGACTGAAAATCGTTTTATTAATAAATAGCTTTTTTTAGTAGAAGTTGCTTGAACTTATTGTGCTTGTCTAATTAACTAATATTTCATTAATTAACAACTAAAAACAATTTTCATAATAAAAGCTTTTAGAAGGTATTAGGAAGATATTTTAAAGGGAGGGGTAGTTTGGTAAGTGACTAAGGAAGAGAAGATATTTTCTTTTAAATGGTGAGGTGTAAAGTAAATCATATAGGGGGTTTCTTTGGCTGGTCAAAAGGAGGGCAAGGGAGGTCCTTTGCCTTTATTAAAGTCAACACGTCATATCTTATGTGTTCATAATTTTATTTCCTAAGTTTTGGAAAAAAAGACAAAGTATTCACTCTCTTTTCTTCTCTTCAATCTTCATTTTCCCATATCAAATCAACTCCAATCCTTTCAAACTTTAACCAAGGCCTTAGATCACCTTAGGAAGCATGAATATCAAGTCAAAAGTGGATGAAGTGGAGCATAAACCCCTAAGCACTCTGGGATGTGAGCTATCGGAGGAAAGATATAGCACAAACTTGGCTTGTGGAGGCTAAAGCTTGGATCTTTAGGAGTTAGGTAATGGTAGAAAGTTTCCATGGGTTCTTATGTGCTTAAGCTTATTGCATGCTTAGATATAGATGAGTTATCTCACCATTGAATGAATATATATTCTGTGTATATGTTGTGTGTATGAATATAAAATTAAGTAAGTTAATGACTAATACAAGTTATAAATTTTGGACCCTTCTTGCTTTGCAAAGCAAATGACAACTTTATATGTAGTATTGTCACTTTTTTAACCCTATAAAATATGTATCATGACCTAGACTATATGTTTACATGTTTGATACTGATGTATGTGATATAGAAGTGTGTATGTGAACGTTTGAAGCGAAAGAGTCGCCACGAAAGAACTTTGAAATCCCCTTGCTTTAACATGCTTATTTTGGTGATATGTTAATATATTGTGATATAATATATTTTAGTTGTTCTATATACATATTTTTATGTATGGGACAGTAAAGAAATGGTTTGGAAAGTTATAGAACTTGTAAAATGAAGTTGTAAAAGTTTAAAGCAGAAAGGTCGTTGTGGATGCACCTTGAAATCGCTTTGTGTTCAGTGATCTTTAAGTAAATTTTGGATGACATCCTTAGGGGTTTCTTTGCTCTTTTAATAAATTAAATATGTGCACTTATTACTGTAAAAATATCAAGATCTAAAAAGTTATCAAAGTGGTTGAACAAAGTTGAAAATTTTAGAAGCAAAATAGTAGCTATAAATGCACTTTGAAAAATACATTATTTTCGGGAATTTTTAATATAATTTTGGGAGACATACTTAAGGGTTTATTTTCATGGTTAGTAAGTAGTATAATCATACTACTTACTATAAAAAAATTAGATCTTAAGTCATTTATTTAAGCGTCGAAAGCTGACTTCAAAGTTCATGCTTTATGTTGTTCTCTGTCCAGGACTTCCTACAGCACTTATAAATGCGATCTTTGATCTACTGCAGCACTTCTAGGTTTGTTGCGCTATTTTGTTATAATGCGACATTTTACCTAGTTTTCCATGATTTAAATGGTTTATAATCTATTATATTTATGGAATATTTTTTGGGAAGTTCTAATAATATCGATTCGAGTATGAAAAAAGATTAGAAGTTTAAATATATTTTTAATAATTGAATATGTTTTTTTAAGGAAAAGGTTTTCTTTGAAGCATTTGTTTTAAAATGGTTTTTCTAATTTCTAGATTAGTTATTTTACATAATGTTTATATAGATATTTACAACATATTTATAAGTAGTGTAAAAGTAGTATTTTAAAAGTATTTATATATAAGTTCATAAAAGTAAGTTAAGTAGTTTATAAAAGGATTTTGGTTATAACACTTGGTTATTATAAATGGTTTTGGAAAGTTATTAAAAAGTACGTTACCTTGTTAAATAAGTGTTTATGTAATTGGATATTTAAAAAAATAGTTTAAAGATAATATTAAACATAAAATGGTTTTGGGTTTATAGTAACAATGTTTTAATAATATTTGTTTTTAACTTATTTAATTATAATTTTGAAAATGTTAACCGTTGCTAAAAGGTTATGAATATTCTTATACCATTTGGGATCAGAATACATATGCATTTCTAAGTATTGAAAAGAGTAGGGATGAATAGTGAAATTGTAGTATACATATATATATATATATATACACGCACATATATTTATATATATACATACTTTGTAAAATTATTTTAAATATATATACAAGTATTTACAAAGAATTTTTAATTAATAAAAGAATTAATTAACTAAAAATGGGATTAGAAGTAGCTTGTGTGACCCAATCGTGCTTTGTGTGACTTAAACGTGCTTTGCGTGTTTACTTGTTTATGGGAAGTATTTAATCCTATACTTGGCACTAAAAGCCAATAAAGTAGATTTATTCCATCTGCAAGAGTTAAGAATGATGTTTGAGTTGGGTTTTGAAGCAAAAAGTGCTCTAACATGCCCGCTTCCCTCTCGAGCAATGCAAATTTAGAAAGTTGGAAATGTGAGATCCCCAGGAAGGACTCATTCTTATGTTTTTTCTCTTGCTTTAAGAACGAATGTATACGAGATCCTCTAGGGAGGACTCCTTTATATCGTTCGTTTACTTCTTAAAGAACTAGAATTGAGTTAATCGATAATTCATCGATTTAATTTGAAGAGACTGGGATCGGATAAGTGCATTACTTACCGAAAACCACTTTAAAACTAATATACGAGTTCTATGTTTTGGAAGTGATTGTGAAGTGAAATTTTATAGAGTTGAATTGTTTATCATAAGGTTAAGTCCAAGGGAGAGGTCGGCGTTAACGTTTCAAACAATGCTATCATGTTGTATTATCTATCTTGAGGTTGATTCCAAGAGAGAGGACAGAGTTAGCATTCGTTGGATGACTTATGCTGGAATCCATAGAGGGATTCGTGGTCTATTCAAGATGCTAGAACTCAGAGAGAGATTCGTGATCTATTCGAGTGATGAAGACTTGTGTGTTGAGATGATGAACATGACTTCACCATTGAAAATGATAGAAAACTGAGTAGGATGCATAGTCAGTGAGTTTAGCTAACCCAAGGGTACATCAGCTTCGAATATCTAGAGATACTTTCGATTGTGGTTGGCGGGAGTTGATGGTATTTGGTATCACGTGTTCAGGTATAGACCAGTTATGTTTACCTTTGTGATATATTTTATCTATATATACATGGTTTTAGAAGGTAGCCACTGACCCTTGTTAGGAGGTCCGCCTCAATTTACTTGGAGCGCCTCCATTGGAAATCCTTATGTGAGTGCACCATGGTGGTTTTTATTATATACCTATCATTATTGTATTGTGAAATGCAAGTAGCACAACTATTTTCTGATTTATATTCTACACCTTAGACACTATCTATTTTATCGCCATATGAACTTATTACATGGATTTGGTTCTTTCGAGGGGATAACCATTCCAGTGATTCAGGTGGTCTTGAAATTACTATTATATGTTGATCACATATTTCTTGAGTTTCTTATACTAGACTTATGTCTGACTCATGGTTTTATGTTTTCCTTAATTCTTTGAGTGTTCTTTCGAGCAGTTTGAGGGAAGCAGGTTTTCGTTGTTATTACTTAAAGCTTCAGGAGACAAGTTGGACGCTTCCTTTTTCCTACTGTAGTATTTTATTTCTGTTGCACTACTGTTATGTATACATCAACATTTGTGAGGATAGACTATTATGACTGTCTAGGCTGATGGTAGTACCGAGAATTGTAACTTTGAAATGCTATGTATCTTAGAGTGATAGTTTTTATTATCTTTTAATATTGTATGTTATTATTCCATTGTGAGATTCTGATATTGGTTCTTTCTTCCTTGTTCATTTTCTTTTCTTATACCCTACCAATTTGCCTTTTCGATACTTGAGTATTCGACACATGAATACGGTAGATGTATTAGTGTCATTATTTGAGAGTAGGAAAGGCAAGTCATTACGGTTGGTATCTTGGCTGAAAGATAAGCAAGAACCTTAGTTTGGTTGGGTATAACTCATTAGAGATAGGGCAAATGATTCTCTAGAATGAGTTGAGTGTATCATATATATGACACCATATTTCTATTCACTATAAACGTATGCCTTAAAGGTAATTCCAATAATGAAAATTAAAGGGCTTATATAATTTAACTTATATAAGCATGAATTATCAAAGTGTAGCTTAATTAATGTAGGGATTAATGATGTTCATTTGTTATCCCTCATTGATTAGTTTTGCTATGCTCGACAAGTTTATGAGCATTGTTATCCTTTGTACAATGAGCATTATTATCATTCGTAGATTTATTAGCTTGGTCTTGCTCAGCCAGTTTACAGGCATTGATATCATTTATTGATTAGATTAATCATACTTGACTAGTTTATGAGCACTGTTATAATTTGTAGATTTGTTAATCATGCTCAATCAGTTTATGAGCATTGTTATCATTTATAGATTGATTAATTATGCTCAAACAGTTTATGAGCATTTATTATTGTCTATTGATTGTTGATTTGTGATCGATCAGTTTGTGAGCAATTTACCTTTTTTAATGCATGATTTGGGTAGATAGTTAATTGTGGGTGCATTGAAACAAACCCTTATGAATTTAGTTTCACGATTTGACTATAAGACATTCGATTATAATTGGATTAACGGTTAAATTTAATAAAAGAATTTTAGAATAAATTTCCAAAGAAAGTGATTTTATGTAAATGTGGTTTATAAATTAAAAGGGCTTAAAATGATATTTTTTAAACTCAAATCTCGCTATCTTTGATATTGGTTTCTAAGATTTTGGTGAAAATAATAGTAGTATTAATTGAAAATATTTGTGAACAATAATATTTTGAAAGTAGTTTAAGATTTGTTCGAGTTCAACGTTGCTCTCGGAATGGATGAATCGATTCAAGAACAAAGTATTTTTATTTTTTCTATTTCAAGTGGCTCGAAAGTGACTAAAAATGGATAAGAGATATATTCGGTTGGTATGCACTTCTTGTGGGCATTACCCTTCATTGTAAGGAAATATGTGGCATGACTTGGTAGGACCTATTTCCATGGTATCATTTTTGTGTTGCTCAATCTGTACATATATTTTCTATGGAATTTAAAGTAAATATTTGGGAAACTAGTTTATGAAATTAAGATCATGATACTTAGTACTATTATATGAAGTATTTTATACTACTTTAAAAATGATTTTGATTTAAATCCCTAAAGTATGATTCGATGTACAAAAGATATATGTAAGTATTAATATTACAATTGGTTTGAATTAAGATCCAGTATTTAGTTCTGAGGCTTCCTGTTAAAGAAATTTGATATAAAATATAGAGTATTATAATATAGAGTAGTCTAATAAAGAGTAGTTTTGGGTAATAAGATTTTGGTATGAATTTCTGTAGAAAAGATTTGTTTGTATGCTGTGTAGGGTGCCCAAGTGTAGTGGCATACCCAGATAATTTTGAAAACAATTTTCTTCTTTTTCATTTATAGTAAAGTGCATATAGTAACTAAGTAAAACTTTGATAAATTGTTTTATTGATGCATATATTCTAATTCTATACATTAGGACAGTGTGATATGTTCATCATTTTATGATTTGATTGTTTATAGTTTTATTTTGTTAGAATGAAACAAATTTTTTTACGATTTTGGATAGCCTAAAACTTTCAAATCGTTATAGAATTTGAAGTTAAGTGCTTTTTTTTTAAAATACGAAGATGGGTTTAGATAACACTTTATTTGAGAAGTTAGTAAGTTAACATAACTTTTAAATTGGTTTGAAAATCTATGTTAAGTTATCACTCAATGTTATTAGGCCAACTTATAAACGTCTTTACCTTAGGGTTGTCTAAGGAAAGTAGACTTTAGTATTGAGTTTTTACCTTAAGCTGTTGAGCATATAAGGTACACTTAGTAGATTATTTATCATCCTTATGCAATGAGAGAGTTTTTGAACCTAAACAAATCGTGAGATTTGTTTACTAGTGTTTTGATATTATTGAGTACTGATTATGTGATGACCCTGAATTTCTAAACATTTGAAATAGAAATATTTAATTGATTTTAAATATTTGGAAGATAGTTTAACTTGAATTTCAAATATCAGGATTTATTTGGCAATTATTTTATTAAATTTAATTTTTGAAACTGGGTAAAATATTGTATCTTCAGTTTTGAGCTTGTTAAAAAATAATTTGAAGTCTTGTAAAATCTATATTGACAATACTGGAGATAATAAAACTTTTAAAGTTGAAATTGAAAGTGATTTGTTCAGTTTTGAATTTCTATCGTTTAAATCGATATTTAAAAATAGCCTTCTGAGGCACAGCCTCAGAATTCGACGAAACCAGTTCCGTTGGATTCGTAATAGTGTTTTATTATCGGATTTCAATTTCCGTAGCATTTGGAGTTGTCGTGTGATCGTATGATATATAAACGCGCTGAAATTTAAATCGAAAATTCTATATAATAACTGGTCCAAAAAGCTATCTTCTCCATACGATCGAATTTGGACTCGAAACCTTTTCCATTGCGTTCGGAATAGGCGTATAACATTATAAACGCCTAGCGGCATGCCTCGATTGGAGATCGAGATTGTGAGTTGCGGAAATCGAGACGATTTAAATTTGAATATACATATATATATTCACATTCAATGGGAAAATTTAACACGTTCCTCTTTCTTCAACACTTGGCATTTGTTTTGACACGCGTTTGTTTTTAAAGAAAAAAAAATAAAAACGAAGAAAATCAAGGCCGAGCTTTGAACCTCCAGTATACTTCACTATTGCCCTCATTTCGAAATTCATTTTCATTCGAATCATGGCCGAGCTTCTTCATTTTGGTATTATAATCTCGTAATCAAAATTCAATTAGAAAAATCGAAATTAAGTTCAAAATTAATGGCCGAATCCCCCCTCTTAGTCTTTTCATCCCCAACCTGTAGCGAACGAAAACCCAAATCGAAGTCGCTCGGTTTAATCAAGCTCGTACTTTTTTCGATGCTCCCAGAGTTTGAAAAAAAATCGAATTCGACGAGCACGAGGAATGAAGGCGGCGGCCTGGCGCTTGCGAGGGGGTGGAATGGCGACGAAGGCGGCAAGAGATAGTGGATTGGCTGAAGCGTGAAGCAGCGACGAGCTAGGGTTTCGTGTTCGTGGGAAGGGGAGACTCGCGATGGGTTTTCTGGCCTGGGGTTTCTCTGCATGCAGTCGAGTTTGAATTGGGGCCATGGCAGTAGATTTTGGACGAAGGTAGAGCAACGAAGCTGGAAGGAGATGATGACACTGGCGAGTATGGTTTGGCTAGGGTTTCGACGATAATAGCAAGGTTGGAGGGATCCAACTGGATTCCTCAAATTGTTGAATTTATTTCATATGTTGTGATGTGATTACTGATAATCTGTGAATGATTATATTGGTGATTGAAATTTATTGAAGGCTATGGTTTGGCCGAATATATTCTGGTATTTTTAAATACCAGGATATATAATTGGATTTTTGGAAATTAAAGTAGAAACTTTTAAGTAAATTAATTTTAGAGGATTGGATAAATTTAAAAGAAGGATTTATTAATTGATTTAAATGGATCATTTTGAAATGGAAAGTGTATTTTCACTGGAAAGGCGAGTATGTTTTCAAAGTAGCTGATGAATATAAATTAAAAGTTTTAAGGATGGTTTTAAAAAGGATACTTTGGATAAATTATTTTCTTAAGTTGTTTTTAAATCTTTAAAGTAAAGATTTATTTGGTTAATTATAGAAGTGATTATTTTAAAGATCAAATTGAGATTTGATTTAGAAAATGGATATTTAAATAATTATACTCTATCTAATAATTTCATTTTAAAAATTAGTTTGGGCTTGAAGTTTATATTAGATATTAGTATAATATTTTCATAACTAATATTTTAGATAAAGTGTTTAAAAATAGTTTTTATCTCAAGTGTTTCCAAATATACATATACTTTTGGATAAGTGTTTTAAATTATTCAGACTCGGCGAATCTTCAGTGGAAATAAATAACATTTGGAAATTTATTCCGCAAAAGAAAAGTGATTTGAAATTGGTTTTCAAAGTGTTGAAATGTTAAAATATACCTTGCGAAGATATTTTGAAAATAAATAAATGGGGAAAAATTATTTAAAGTTGATGATTGTTGTGAATGTTGTTTGATAGTTAAATAACCGACTATCAATATTGGCCTTTGCAACGGCACTTGAATTTGTTTTCAAAACAAGCGCTCATTATTCGGTTAAGCCGGGAGAGGACTTTATGTCATAAAACCCATTCCGAATAATGGTATGACAAAATGGGATCGCATTTGAAGACGGTGATTGAAGAACGAGTATTTTCGAAAATGAAAGGATTGCCTGTTGAATGTCTCTGCACCGAGTTGCTCCGTTATAGAGATTTTGATTACCCTATGTGATGGGGAGTCCGGACGTGATTAGGGAATATCCGGATTTGCAAGGACTTCTTTGAAGTGCCTTCGGTTCCATTCAGACCCAGAATGGATTTGTATGGACGTATGTCTGACGTTACACTTTGAGATATAAAGCTGGTTTCTATCAAATACATTTTTGTTTGGTAGCGGAGAATTTATTCTCTTAGCTTAACACCCTTCTCTGAGACGTATGAGCTCAGAGGTTATGTAGTTGATGTTGCTAGTGATACATTCCCAATTTGGTAATGTGGCAAGCTAAGAGTTGCTGATCATTTGTTGATCGAAGCATGGCTTTTGTGAAAAGCGTAGCATTATGGATGAGACTTCGTCGGACCTCACAACCCGAAATGGTCGAAATAGGAAGGATGCGGCAAGGTTGTTTGGGGGTAGCGCCCTCAGGGTATGTTCATTTCCTTCTGGAAAAAGATGGTATCATGGTATGGAGCCCAGATACTTAACTTATGTGGTTGCTGCAAATTTATTACTTTGTGGTTGTTGGTGTTGAGGATCCTCGGATAAAGGTCGGTAACGACCGGGGATGGCATACTCGTGTGTGGAGTTATCTAGTTACAGCTTCATTGCACCAGAAGCGTGAGGTAACTCGGCCTTGTGTTGGTAGAGATCCGGTTAGGTTCTCGGGGCATCCCATTAGAGGCGTACCCATGTGGTGTAGGAAGTTCCTTAGCCTGACCATTTGTTGGAAATCCAAAGAAACAATACGAGCCCTATACGGTTTTAGTTGTATAACCTGCTATGAAATGTGGCGGTAACCTACTATTGAACATGGTAGCTATAGTAGGCATACTACGAAATGTGTATGTTGGCCAAGATTAATTTTATACTTTCGAAATGTTTTCCACACTAGGCATTAATTATAATATTAAAAGATTTTGCGTATTAGGCATGTTTGACTATTATAAGGAGAAATCTCCTCCAATTCTGCGTTTGCATTGTGTGTGTGGCGGGAGGCCTTATGGTAGTTTCATTTTCCAAAAGCATAAACGGATCCTTTTTGTATAAATAACCGTTTTAAGATCTCACACCAGTCCCATGACTGACTCGGAGTTTATTGTTCCCTTTCTAAAGTCTAGGTGCCCATAATTTTCCACACGGGCAGCCTAGAGTCAGGTTATCAGTTGTTCTGTAGCGAAGTCAGAAATGTATGCTGTGAAGATCAGGAGGCGAGCTGGATGGCGAGGCGTACTTCCGTATACTATTATCATTCTGTTGTGTATTCAATCATATGGGCAGGTTATTATAACTGCCAGTGTTGTGTGTTGTTGTTGTAAACTCTGATGATGTATTATATGAACTGATATAGTTCTTTTGTTTAAAGATTATTCATTTATCTATTATATACTGTTCCGCTGCGAATGTGAGATTCTATTATTGTTTCTGTTTCTTCTTCTATCTTTTTCTTCTTTAACCCTAATGGTTCGGTTTTCCGGCATTCGATTGTTCGGCATTTGATACAGTGGACGTATTGATGTAGATTTTCGGAAGTCGAAAATTCGGGTCGTTACAGAGTGGTATCAGAGCAATTGGTTAAGCGACAACCTTGGCTGTGGTGGGGATTACTCATTAGAGATAGAGTCAGTAGTACTCTAGAATGAGTGTGAGTGTAATAATAGATATGAGTGCGTATTTGTTAGTGAATATAAAAAAAATTATTTTGTATTGTGTTGACTTATCGGTTGATTGTTTATAGATTCTGGTCGGTACAGTCTGGACAACTGTATCGATAGGGGTTTCTAAACTCTTAAACTAGGCAAACCAACACAGTATTGTTTTAAAAAATAGGGTAAATGAAATAATTTTACCCAAATTATTTTTGTACATAAAAGGAAATAATTTTTGAAAATTATTATAGTATATGGATGTTTGATTGTTAGGAAGCAATAATAATCATTATTGTCTGGAAATTAAATAAGGAATTGAAATCAAAACCAAAGGTTAAGAAATAAATTCATATACAAATGATGTTTATAAATGTGAATCATAAATGTAATTTATAATTTAAAATGAAATAGAATTCTAGAGAAATATTTGAAAATATATTGAATTGGATTTGAAATCTGGTGGAGTTTGAAATCAAGAATATTTGAAAATGTATTTGAAGGGATAAAAGCACTAAACTCTCTTCGGTCGCTGGAAAATAATTTCGGTGATGACTGCAGCATCATCGGTGTTCATTTTCGAGTTTCCAAGAGAGGAATTGCGACCCAATTTATTTTAAAATTTAAAGTTGTTTGCGAAATTGAGTTTGATTTTGGATATAATTAATTTCAAAAATGATTTTTAATGTTGGAAAGACTCTGGAATCCTATTTAAAATATTTATGGAATATAATTGAGTTTGATAACTTATAAAATTTGAAATTGTTAGAATAAAATTAAACTTGAAGAAAAGTTAAAATTAAAATAGTGTGAAATGTAGATAAGTTGGAAAACTTATCGAAGCTTAAAATTTGGATTAAAACTGAATATTTGAATTGAGTTAAATTAAGTGAAATGGAAAATTTGTCAAATTGGACAAACGGAAACAAAGTATTGAAATAAAAATTAGTAAATGAAACTAATTTAAACAATGAGATGAATCAGTTTGAATGAAAAATAATTGATAAAATTCAATATTCGGAGTTTGAAGATAAAATGTATTCAAATAGAATTGAAATTGTAAATTGAATTCAAAAGGAATTGAAAATGCAAAGTTGAATGGAAATGAATATATAACTTCAATAGTGAAGTGAAAATATATATAAGAAGTATGTAAATAATTATATTGAACTTAAGAAATAAATGGTGAAATCCTTAAGTAAATTTGGAATTGAGAAAATATTCTAAGTTAATAAGTGAATGAAGATTAAACTGGAAGTTGTAAAATGGTGATTGTAAGTAAGTGGATAGAAATGAAAATAAATGTGAATAAACGAAAAGAAAATTGATATAGCTAATAATCAATTGGAATAAAATACGTAGGATGTACGTATATTATTTTATTCGCATGCGATTTGATCCAGAATTCAAGCACAAAATTTCGAGATAATTATATCGATCCGAGTTGGGATTTTTCATTTGATTTTCGACGGCGAACCCTGGATATGGATTTTTGATTGATTCTAGAAATTCTCTATCATAGTTTACGGCTATGCAAGGAGAATGACGGCTTCTGATCAAGAAACCAGATCTGAGTCCCCACTAGGAAGTCGGGTGGACGATACTAGTTCGGAAGTGAAATTGTGTGATTGAGTGAGCGATTGGGATTTGATATTGCGTACGAATGATATATGAACATCGTATGGATTTGAATGAAATGGATATTGAAAATTTAGTAAAGAAATGTATAAAATGATTTTGAAAGCTATGATTGGAAATTATTGCTAGTAGTATACAGGTGTTTTAAAAGGAAAAGGGAATTAGATTTTTAGTTTCGAAGATAAAATTTAATTGCTCGACAAAAGGTATGTATTTGAATTTCAATATGAAATTTGATCCTTTTCTGCTCTAGCCACTTGGATTTTTGTTTTCTTTTGAAATCTGGGGGCCCGTTGTGGCATTTTGTAGTCGTACCGAGCTAGCCGCGTAAAGGAGACGCTGGCGAAATTTTTCGAAAATTTAAAGAGTTAGAAAAATTTTGAGAATTAAAAAAAATTGAATTTGAATTGTTGAGAAAATAATATTGTTTGAAACTTATGGTTGAATTTGGAAAGTTAATAAGAGAGATAAGGGATCTTTGATAAAAAGATTTATTTTGGCAAGTTGATAAAACTATTTGGTTATGGAAAAATAATTAGATGGGTTATGGATCATTCTTCTTAACTAGTAATTTCAGGACGAAATTCTTTTAAGGGGGGAAGAATGTGACGACCCTGAATTTCTGAGCATTTGAAATAGAAATATTTAATTGATTTTAAATATTTGGAAGATAGTTTAACTTGAATTTCAAATATCAGGATTTATTTGGAAATTATTTTATTAAATTTTATTTTTGAAACTGGGTAAAATATTGTATCTTCAGTTTTGAGCTTGTTAAAAAATAATTTGAAGTCTTGTAAATCTATATTTACAATACTGGAGATAATAGAACTTTTAAAGTTGAATTTGAAAGTGATTTATTCAGTTTTGAATTTCTATCGTTTAAATCGATATTTAAAAATACCCTTCCGAGGCACAGTCTCGAAATTCGACGAAACTAGTTCCGTTGGATCCGTAATAGTGTTTTATTATCGGATTTCAATTTTCGTAGCATTCGGAGTTGTCGTGTGATCGTATGATATATAAACGCGCTGAAATTTAAATCGAAAATTCTATATAATAACTAGTCCAAAAAGCTATCTTCTCCATACGATCGAATTTGGACTCGAAACCTTATCCATTGCATTCGGAATAGGCGTATAACATTATAAACGCCTAGCGGCACGCCTCGATTGGAGATCGAGATTGTGAGTTGCGGAAATCGAGACGATTTAAATTTGAATTTAAAATTGAATATACATATATATATATATATATATTCACATTCAATGGGAAAATTCAACACGTTCCTCTTTCTTCAACACTTGGCATTTGTTTTGACACGTGTTTATTTTTAAAGAAAAAATAAAAATGAAGAAAATCAAGACCGAGCTTTGAATCTCCAGTATACTTCTCTATTGCTCTCATTTCGAAATTCATTTTCATTCGAATCATGGCCGAGCTTCTTCATTTTGGTATTATAATCTCGTAATCAAAATTCAATTAGAAAAATCGAAATTAAGTTCGAAATTAATGGCTGAATCCCCCCTCTTCGTCTTTTCATCCCCAACCTGTAGCGAACGAAAACCCAAATCGAGGTCGCTCGGTTTAATCAAGCTCGTACTTTTTTCGATGCTGCTAGAGTTTGCAAAAAAATCGAATTCGACGAGCATGAGGAATGGAGGCGGCGGCCTGGCGCTTGCGAGGGGGTGGAATGGCGACGAAGGCGGCAAGAGATAGTGGATTGGCTGAAGCGTGAAGCAACGACGAGCTAGGGTTTCGTGTTCGTGGGAAGGGGAGACACACGATGGGTTCTCTGGCCTGGAGTTTCTCTGCATGCAGTCGAGTTTGAATTGGGGCCATGGCAGTAGATTTTGGACGAAGGTAGAGCAACGAAGCTGGAAGGAGATGCTGACACTGGCGAGTATGGTTTGGCTTGGGTTTCGACGATAATAGCAAGGTTTAAAAATCGTGAAAACAAGTCGGAATGGATCAGATTGCAAATAAAGAAAAGGTGAGATCTTCTCACTCAAATTTAAAATAATTGGAATTTCAGTTATTGATTGATTATTTGGATGTGATAGTATATATGATAGTAGTATATATATATTTGGAGTGATTGATTTCCTGCATTATATAGCGGATGAGACCCTATGCGCCGCATAAAAGCGGATGATATTATATAATCCCATATACCGCGATATTCCACCTCGAAGTGGAATTGGTATTTAATTGTTGTGCTAACATCTGTGGATGCAGTGAAACAGGTTGGAGGGATCCAACTGGATTCCTCAAATTGTTGAATTTATTTCATATGTTGTGATGTGATTATTGATAATTTGTGAATGATTATATTGGTGATTGAAATTTATTGAAGGCTATGGTTTGGCCGGATATATTCTGGTATTTTTAAATACCAGGATATATAATTGGATTTTTGGAAATTAATTTGAGAGGATTGGATAAATTTAAAAGAAGGATTTATTAATTGATTTAAATGGATGAAATGGAAAGTGTATTTTCACTGGAAAGCCGAGTATGTTTTCAAAGTAGCTGATAAATATAAATTGAAAGCTTTAAGGATGGTTTTAAAAAGGATACTTTGGATAAATTATTTTCTTAAGTTGTTTTTAAATCTTTAAAGTAAAGATTTATTTGGTTAATTATAGAAGTGATTATTTTAAAGATCAAATTGAGATTTGATTTAGAAAATGGATATTTAAATAATTATACTCTATATAATAATTTCATTTTTAAAATTAGTTTGGGCTTGAAGTTTATATGAGAAATTAGTATAATATTTTCATAACAAATATTTTAAATAAAGTGTTTAAAAATAGTTTTTATCTCAAGTGTTTCCAAATATACATATACTTTGGATAAGTGTTTTAAATTATTCAGACTTGGCGAATCTTCAGTGGAAATAAATAACATTTGGAAATTTATTCCGCAAAAGAAAAGTGATTTGAAATTGGTTTTCCAAGTGTTGAAGTGTTAAAATATATCTTGCGAAGATATTTTGAAAATAAATAATTGGGAAAAATTATTTAAATTTGATAATTTTTGTGAATGTTGTTTGAGAGTTAAATAACCAACTATCAATATTGGCCTTTGAAACGACACTTGAATTTGTTTTCAAAACAAGCGCTCATTATTCGATTAAGCCGGAAGAGGACTTTATGTCATAAAACCCATTCCGAATAATGGTACGACAAAATGGGATCGCATTTGAAGACGGTGATTGAAGACTGAGTATTTTCGAAAATGAAAGGATTGCCTGTTGAATGTCTCTGCACCTAGTTGCTCCGGTATAAAGATTTTGATTACCCTATGTGATGGGGAGTCCGGACGTGATTAGGGAATATCCGGATTTGCAAGGACTTCTTTGAAGTGCCTTCGGTTCCATTCAGACCCAGAATGGATTTGTATGGACGTATGTCTGAAGTTAAACTTTGAGATATAAAGCTGGTTTCTATCAAATACATTTCTGTTTGGTAGCGGAGAATTTATTCTCTTAGCTTAACACCCTTCTCTGAGACGTATGAGCTCCGAGGTTATGTAGTTGATGTTCCCAATTTGGTAATGTGGCAAGCTAAGTGTTGTTGATCATTTGTTGATCGAAGCAAGGCTTTTGTGAAAAGCGTAGCATTGTGGATGAGACTTCGTCGGACCTCACAACCCGAAATGGTCGAAATAGGAAGGATGCGGCAAGGTTGTTTGGGGGTAGCGCCCTCAGGGTATGTTCATTTCCTTATGGAAAAAGGTGGTATCATGGTATGGAGCCCAGATACTTAACTTATGTGGTTGCTGCAAATTTATTACTTTGTGGTTGTTGGTGTTGAGGATCCTCAGATAAAGGTCGGTAACGACCGGGGATGGCATACTCGTGCGTGGAGTTATCTAGTTACAGCTTCATTGCACCAGAAGCGTGAGGTAACTCGGCTTTGTGTTGGTAGAGATCCGGTTAGGTTCTCGGGGCATCCCTTCAGAGGCGTACCCATGTGGTGTAGGAAGTTCCTTAGCCTGACCATTTGTTGGAAATCCAAAGAAACAATACGAGCCCTGTACGGTTTTAGTTGTATAACCTGCTATGAAATGTGGCGGTAACCTACTATTGAACATGGTAGCTATAGTAGGCATACTACGAAATGTGTATGCTGGCCAAGATTAATATTATACTTTCGAAATGTTTTCCACACTAGGCACTAATTATAATATTAAAAGATTTTGCGTATCAAGCATGTTTGACTATTATAAGGAGAAATCTCCTCCAATTCTGCGTTTGCATTGTGTGTGTGGCGGGAGGCCTTATGGTAGTTTCATTTTCCAAAAGCATAAACAGATCCTTTTTGTATAAATAACCGTTTTAAGATCTCACACCATTCCCATGACTGACTCGGAGTTTATTATTCCCTTTCTAAAGTCTAGGTGCCCATAATTTTCCACACGGGTAGCCTAGAGTCAGGTTATCAGTTGTTCTGTAGCGAAGTCAGAAATGTATGCTGTGGAGATCAGGAGGCGAGCTGGATGGCGAGACGTACTTCCGTATACTATTATCATTCTGTTGTGTATTCAATCATATGGGCAGGTTATTATAACTGCCAGTGTTGTGTGTTGTTGTTGTAAACTCTGATGATGTATTGTATGAACTGATATAGTTCTTTTGTTTAAAGATTATTCATTTATCTATTATATACTGTTCCGCTGCGAATGTGAGATTCTATTATTGTTTCTGTTTCTTCTTCTATCTTTTTCTTCTTTAACCCTAATGGTTCGGTTTTCCGGCATTCGATTGTTCGACATTTGATACAGTGGACGTATTGATGTAGATTTTCGGAAGTCGAAAATTCGGGTCGTTACAGAGTGGTATCAGAGCAATTGGTTAAGCGACAACCTTGGCTCTGGTGGGGATTACTCATTAGAGATAGAGTCGGTAGTACTCCAGAATGAGTGTGAGTGTAATAATAGATATGAGTGCGTATTTGTTAGTGAATATAAAAAAAATTGTTTTGTATTGTGTTGACTTATCGGTTGATTGTTTATAGATTCTGGTCGGTACAGTCTGGACAACTGTATCGATAGGGGTTTCTAAACTCTTAAACTAGGCAAACCAACACAATATTATTTTAAAAAATAGGGTAAATGAAATAATTTTACCCAAATTATTTTTGTATATAAATGGAAATAATTTTTGAAAATTATTATAGTATATGGATGTTTGATTGTTAGGAAGCAATAATAATCATTGTTGTCTGGGAATTAAATAAGGAATTGAAATCAAAACCAAAGGTTAAGAAATAAATTTGTATACAAATGAAGTTTATAAATGTGAATCATAAATGTAATTTATAATTTAAAATGAAATAGAATTCCAGAGAAATATTTGAAAATATATTGAATTGGATTTGAAATCTGGTGGAGTTTGAAATCAAGAATATTTGAAAATGTTTTTGAAGGGATAAAAGCACTAAACTCTCTTCGGTCGCTGGAAAATAATTTCGGTGATGACTGCAGCATCATCGGTGTTCATTTTCGAGTTTCCAAGAGAGGAATTACGGCCCAATTTATTTTAAAATTTTAAGTTGTTTGCGAAATTGAGTTTGATTTTGGATATAATTAATTTCAAAAATGATTTTTAATGTTGGAAAGACTCTGGAATCCTATTTAAAATATTTATGGAATATAATTGAGTTTGATAACTTATAAAATTTGAAATTGTTAGAATAAAATTGAACTTGAAGAAAAGTTAAAATTAAAATAGTGTGAAATGTAGATAAGTTGGAAAACTTATCGAAGCTTAAAATTTGGATTAAAACTGAATATTTGAATTGAGTTAAATTAAGTGAAATGGAAAATTTGTCAAATTGGACAAACGGAAACAAAGTATTGAAATAAAAATTAGTAAATGAAACTAATTTAAACAATGAGATGAATCAGTTGTGAATGAAAAATAATTGATAAAATTCAATATTCGGAGTTTGACGATAAAATGTATTCAAATAGAATTGAAATTGTAAATTGAATTCAAAAGGAATTGAAAATGCAAAGTTGAATGGAAATGAATATATAACTTCAATAGTGAAGTGAAAATATATATAAGAAGTATGTAAATAATTATATTGAACTTAAGAAATAAATGGTGAAATCCTTAAGTAAAATTTGGAATTGAGAAAATATTCTAAGTTAATAAGTGAATGAAGATTAAACTGGAAGTTGTAAAATGGTGATTGTAAGTAAGTGGATAGAAATGAAAATAAATGTGAATAAACGAAAAGAAAATTGATATAGCTAATAATCAATTGGAATAAAATACGTTGGATGTACGTATATTATTTTATTCGCATGCGATTTGATCCAGAATTCAAGCACAAAATTTCGAGATAATTATATCGATCCGAGTTGGGATTTTTCATTCGATTTTCGACGGCGAACCCTGGATATGGATTTTTGATTGATTCTAGAAATTCTCTATCATAGTTTACGGCTATGCAAGGAGAATGACGGCTTCTGATCAAGAAACCAGATCTGAGTCCACACTAGGAAGTCGGGTGGACGATACTAGTTCGGAAGTGAAATTGTGTGATCGAGTGAGCGATTGGGATTTGATATTGCGTACGAATGATATATGAACATCGTATGGATTTGAATGAAATGGATATTGAAAATTTAGTAAAGAAATGTATAAAATGATTTTGAAAGCTATGATTGGAAATTATTGCTAGTAGTATACAGGTGTTTTAAAAGGAAAAGGGAATTAGATTTTTAGTTTCGAAGATAAAATTTAATTGCTCGACAAAAGGTATGTATTTGAATTTCAATATGAAATTTGATCCTTTTTTGCTCTAGCCACTTGGATTTTTGTTTTCTTTTGAAATCTGGGGGCCCGTTGTGGCATTTTGTAGTCGTACCGAGCTAGCCGCGCAAAGGAGACGCTGGCGAAATTTTTCGAAAATTTAAAGAGTTAGAAAAATTTTGAGAATTAAAAAAAATTGAATTTGAATTGAAATTTGAATTGTTGAGAAAATAATATTGTTTGAAACTTATGGTTGAATTTGGAAAGTTAATAAGAGAGATAAGGGATCTTTGATAAAAAGATTTATTTTGGCAAGTTGATAAAACTATTTGGTTATGGAAAAATAATTAGATGGGTTATGGATCATTCTTCTTAACTAGTAATTTCAGGACGAAATTCTTTTAAGGGGGGAAGAATGTAACGACCCTGAATTTCTGAACATTTGAAATAGAAATATTTAATTGATTTTAAATATTTGGAAGATAGTTTAACTTGAATTTCAAATATCAGGATTTATTTGGAAATTATTTTATTAAATTTTATTTTTGAAACTGGGTAAAATATTGTATCTTCAGTTTTGAGCTTGTTAAAAAATAATTTGAAGTCTTGTAAATCTATATTTACAATACTGGAGATAATAGAACTTTTAAAGTTGAGTTTGAAAGTGATTTGTTCAGTTTTGAATTTCTATCGTTTAAATCGATATTTAAAAATAGCCTTCCGAGGCACAGTCTCGGAATTCTACGAAACCAGTTCCGTTGGATCCCTAATAGTGTTTTATTATCGGATTTCAATTTCCGTAGCATTCGGAGTTGTCGTGTGATCGTATGATATATAAACGCGCTGAAATTCAAATCGAAAATTCTATATAATAATTAGTCCAAAAAGCTATCTTCTCCATACGATCGAATTTGGACTCGAAACCTTATCCATTGCATTCGGAATAGGCGTATAACATTATAAACGCCTAGCGGCATGCCTCGATTGGAGATCGAGATTGTGAGTTGCGGAAATCGAGACGATTAAAATTTGAATTTAAAATTGAATATACATATATATATATATATATATATTCACATTCAACGGGAAAGTTTAACACGTTCCTCTTTCTTCAACACTTGGCATTTGTTTTGACACGTGTTTGTTTTTAAAGAAAAAATAAAAATGAAGAAAATCAAGACCGAGCTTTGAATCTCCAGTATACTTCACTATTGCTCTCATTTCGAAATTCATTTTCATTCGAATCATGGCCGAGCTTCTTCATTTTGGTATTATAATCTCGTAATCAAAATTCAATTAGAAAAATCGAAATTAATGGCCGAATCCCCCCTCTTCGTCTTTTCATCCCCAACCTGTAGCGAACGAAAACCCAAATCGAGGTCGCTCGGTTTAATCAAGCTCGTACTTTTTTCGATGCTGCTAGAGTTTGCATAAAAATCGAATTCGACGAGCATGAGGAATGGAGGCGGCGGCCTGGCGCTTGCGAGGGGGTGGAATGGCGACGAAGGCGGCAAGAGATAGTGGATTGGCTAAAGCGTGAAGCAACGACGAGCTAGGGTTTCGTGTTCGTGGGAAGGGGAGACACACGATGGGTTCTCTGGCCTGGAGTTTCTCTGCATGCAGTCGAGTTTGAATTAGGGTCATGGCAGTAGATTTTGGACGAAGGTAGAGCAACGAAGCTGGAAGGAGATGCTGACACTGGCGAGTATGGTTTGGCTAGGGTTTCGACGATAATAGCAAGGTTTAAAAATCGTGAAAACAAGTCGGAATGGATCAGATTGCAAATAAAGAAAAGGTGAGATCTTCTCACTCAAATTTAAAATAATTGGAATTTCAATTATTGATTGATTATTTGGATGTGATAGTATATATGATAGTAGTATATATATATTTGGAGTGATTGATTTCCTGCATAATATAGCGGATGAGACCCTATGCGCCGCATAAAAGCGGATGATATTATATAATCCCATATACCGCGATATTCCACCTCGAAGTGGAATTGGTATTTAATTGTTGTGCTAACATCTGTGGATGCAGTGAAACAGGTTGGAGGGATCCAACTGGATTCCTCAAATTGTTGAATTTATTTCAAATGTTGTGATGTGATTATTGATAATTTGTGAATGATTATATAGGTGATTGAAATTTATTGAAGGCTATGGTTTGGCCGGATATATTCTGGTATTTTTAAATACCAGGATATATAATTGGATTTTTGGAAATTAAAGTAGAAACTTTTAAGTAAATTAATTTGAGAGGATTGGATAAATTTAAAAGAAGGATTTATTAATTGATTTAAATGGATGAAATGGAAAGTGTATTTTCACTGGAAAGCCGAGTATGTTTTCAAAGTAGCTGATAAATATAAATTGAAAGCTTTAAGGATGGTTTTAAAAAGGATACTTTGGATAAATTATTTTCTTAAGTTGTTTTTAAATCTTTAAAGTAAAGATTTATTTGGTTAATTATAGAAGTGATTATTTTAAAGATCAAATTGAGATTTGATTTAGAAAATGGATATTTAAATAATTATACTCTATATAATAATTTCATTTTTAAAATTAGTTTGGGCTTGAAGTTTATATGAGAAATTAGTATAATATTTTCATAACAAATATTTTAAATAAAGTGTTTAAAAATAGTTTTTATCTCAAGTGTTTCCAAATATACATATACTTTTGGATAAGTGTTTTAAATTATTCAGACTTGGCGAATCTTCAGTGGAAATAAATAACATTTAGAAATTTATTCCGCAAAAGAAAAGTGATTTGAAATTGGTTCTCCAAGTGTTGAAGTGTTAAAATATATCTTGCGAAGATATTTTGAAAATAAATAATTGGGAAAAATTATTTAAATTTGATAATTTTTGTGAATGTTGTTTGAGAGTTAAATAACCAACTATCAATATTGGCCTTTGAAACGACACTTGAATTTGTTTTCAAAACAAGCGCTCATTATTCGATTAAGCCGGAAGAGGACTTTATGTCATAAAACCCATTCCCAATAATGGTACGACAAAATGGGATCGCATTTGAAGACGGTGATTGAAGACCGAGTATTTTCGAAAACGAAAGGATTGCCTGTTGAATGTCTCTGCACCTAGTTGCTCCGGTATAAAGATTTTGATTACCCTATGTGATGGGGAGTCCGGACATGATTAGGGAATATCCGGATTTGCAAGGACTTCTTTGAAGTGCCTTCGGTTCCATTCAGACCCAGAATGGATTTGTATGGACGTATGTCTGACGTTAAACTTTGAGATATAAAGCTGGTTTCTATCAAATACATTTCTGTTTGGTAGCGGAGAATTTATTCTCTTAGCTTAACACCCTTCTCTGAGACGTATGAGCTCCGAGGTTATGTAGTTGATGTTCCCAATTTGGTAATGTGGCAAGCTAAGTGTTGTTGATCATTTGTTGATCGAAGCAAGGCTTTTGTGAAAAGCGTAGCATTGTGGATGAGACTTCGTCGGACCTCACAACCCGAAATGGTCGAAATAGGAAGGATGCGGCAAGGTTGTTTGGGGGTAGCGCCCTCAGGGTATGTTCATTTCCTTATGGAAAAAGGTGGTATCATGGTATGGAGCCCAGATACTTAACTTATGTGGTTGCTGCAAATTTATTACTTTGTGGTTGTTGGTGTTGAGGATCCTCAGATAAAGGTCGGTAACGACTGGGGATGGCATACTCGTGCGTGGAGTTATCTAGTTACAGCTTCATTGCACCAGAAGCGTGAGGTAACTCGGCTTTGTGTTGGTAGAGATCCGGTTAGGTTCTCGGGGCATCCCTTCAGAGGCTTACCCATGTGGTGTAGGAAGTTCCTTAGCCTGACCATTTGTTGGAAATCCAAAGAAACAATACGAGCCCTGTACGGTTTTAGTTGTATAACCTGCTATGAAATGTGGCGGTAACCTACTATTGAACATGGTAGCTATAGTAGGCATACTACGAAATGTGTATGCTGGCCAAGATTAATATTATACTTTCGAAATGTTTTCCACACTAGGCACTAATTATAATATTAAAAGATTTTGCATATCAAGCATGTTTGACTATTATAAGGAGAAATCTCCTCCAATTCTGCGTTTGCATTGTGTGTGTGGCGGGAGGCCTTATGGTAGTTTCATTTTCCAAAAGCATAAACAGATCCTTTTTGTATAAATAACCGTTTTAAGGTCTCACACCAGTCCCATGACTGACTCGGAGTTTATTGTTCCCTTTCTAAAGTCTAGGTGCCCATAATTTTCCACACGGGCAGCCTAGAGTCAGGTTATCAGTTGTTCTGTAGCGAAGTCAGAAATGTATGCTGTGGAGATCAGGAGGCGAGCTGGATGGCGAGACGTACTTCCGTATACTATTATCATTCTGTTGTGTATTCAATCATATGGGCAGGTTATTATAACTGCCAGTGTTGTGTGTTGTTGTTGTAAACTCTGATGATGTATTGTATGAACTGATATAGTTCTTTTGTTTAAAGATTATTCATTTATCTATTATATACTGTTCCGCTGCGAATGTGAGATTCTATTATTGTTTCTGTTTCTTCTTCTATCTTTTTCTTCTTTAACCCTAATGGTTCGGTTTTCCGGCATTCGATTGTTCGGCATTTGATACAGTGGACGTATTGATGTAGATTTTCAGAAGTCGAAAATTCGGGTCGTTACAGAGTGGTATCAAAGCAATTGGTTAAGCGACAACCTTGGCTCTGGTGGGGATTACTCATTAGAGATAGAGTCAGTAGTACTCTAGAATGAGTGTGAGTGTAATAACAGATATGAGTGCGTATTTGTTAGTGAATATAAAAAAATTGTTTTGTATTGTGTTGACTTATCGGTTGATTGTTTATAGATTCTGGTCGGTACAGTCTGGACAACTGTATCGATAGGGGTTTCTAAACTCTTAAACTAGGCAAACCAACACAATATTATTTTAAAAAATAGGGTAAATGAAATAATTTTACCCAAATTATTTTTGTATATAAAAGGAAATAATTTTTGAAAATTATTATAGTATATGGATGTTTGATTGTTAGGAAGCAATAATAATCATTGTTGTCTGGGAATTAAATAAGGAATTGAAATCAAAACCAAAGGTTAAGAAATAAATTTGTATACAAATGAAGTTTATAAATGTGAATCATAAATGTAATTTATAATTTAAAATGAAATAGAATTCCAGAGAAATATTTGAAAATATATTGAATTGGATTTGAAATCTGGTGGAGTTTGAAATCAAGAATATTTGAAAATGTTTTTGAAGGGATAAAAGCACTAAACTCTCTTCGGTCGCTGGAAAATAATTTCGGTGATGACTCCAGCATCATCGGTGTTCATTTTCGAGTTTCCAAGAGAGGAATTGCGGCCCAATTTATTTTAAAATTTTAAGTTGTTTGCGAAATTGAGTTTGATTTTGGATATAATTAATTTCAAAAATGATTTTTAATGTTGGAAAGACTCTGGAATCCTATTTAAAATATTTATGGAATATAATTGAGTTTGATAACTTATAAAATTTGAAATTGTTAGAATAAAAATGAACTTGAAGAAAAGTTAAAATTAAAATAGTGTGAAATGTAGATAAGTTGGAAAACTTATCGAAGCTTAAAATTTGGATTAAAACTGAATATTTGAATTGAGTTAAATTAAGTGAAATGGAAAATTTGTCAAATTGGACAAACGGAAACAAAGTATTGAAATAAAAATTAGTAAATGAAACTAATTTAAACAATGAGATGAATCAGTTGTGAATGAAAAATAATTGATAAAATTCAATATTCGGAGTTTGACGATAAAATGTATTCAAATAGAATTGAAATTGTAAATTGAATTCAAAAGGAATTGAAAATGCAAAGTTGAATGGAAATGAATATATAACTTCAATAGTGAAGTGAAAATATATATAAGAAGTATGTAAATAATTATATTGAACTTAAGAAATAAATGGTGAAATCCTTAAGTAAAATTTGGAATTGAGAAAATATTCTAAGTTAATAAGTGAATGAATATTAAACTGGAAGTTGTAAAATGGTGATTGTAAGTAAGTGGATAGAAATGAAAATAAATGTGAATAAACGAAAAGAAAATTGATATAGCTAATAATCAATTGGAATAAAATACGTAGGATGTACGTATATTATTTTATTCGCATGCGATTTGATCCAGAATTCAAGCACAAAATTTCGAGATAATTATATCGATCCGAGTTGGGATTTTTCATTCGATTTTCGACGGCGAACCCTGGATATGGATTTTTGATTGATTCTAGAAATTCTCTATCATAGTTTACGGCTATGCATGGAGAATGACGGCTTCTGATCAAGAAACCAGATCTGAGTCCGCACTAGGAAGTCGGGTGGACGATACTAGTTCGGAAGTGAAATTGTGTGATCGAGTGAGCGATTGGGATTTGATATTGCGTACGAATGATATATGAACATCGTATGGATTTGAATGAAATGGATATTGAAAATTTAGTAAAGAAATGTATAAAATGATTTTGAAAGCTATGATTGGAAATTATTGCTAGTAGTATACAGGTGTTTTGAAAGGAAAAGGGAATTAGATTTTTAGTTTCGAAGATAAAATTTAATTGCTCGACAAAAGGTATGTATTTGAATTTCAATATGAAATTTGATCCTTTTCTGCTCTAGCCACTTGGATTTTTGTTTTCTTTTGAAATCTGGGGGCCCGTTGTGGCATTTTGTAGTCGTACCGAGCTAGCCGCGCAAAGGAGACGCTGGCGAAATTTTTCGAAAATTTAAAGAGTTAGAAAAATTTTGTGAATTAAAAAAAATTGAATTTGAATTGAAATTTGAATTGTTGAGAAAATAATATTGTTTGAAACTTATGGTTGAATTTGGAAAGTTAATAAGAGAGATAAGGGATCTTTGATAAAAAGATTTATTTTGGCAAGTTGATAAAACTATTTGGTTATGGAAAAATAATTAGATGGGTTATGGATCATTCTTCTTAACTAGTAATTTCAGGACGAAATTCTTTTAAGGGGGAAGAATGTGACGACCCTGAATTTCTGAACATTTGAAATAGAAATATTTAATTGATTTTAAATATTTGGAAGATAGTTTAACTTGAATTTCAAATATCAGGATTTATTTGGAAATTATTTTATTAAATTTAATTTTTGAAACTGGGTAAAATATTGTATCTTCAGTTTTGAGCTTGTTAAAAAATAATTTGAAGTCTTGTAAATCTATATTTACAATACTGAAGATAATAGAACTTTTAAAGTTGAATTTGAAAGTGATTTGTTCAGTTTTGAATTTCTATCGTTTAAATCGATATTTAAAAATAGCCTTCCGAGGCACAGTCTCGAAATTCAACGAAACCAGTTCCGTTGGATCCATAATAGTGTTTTATTATCGGATTTCAATTTCCGTAGCATTCGGAGTTGTCGTGTGATCGTATGATATATAAACGCGCTGAAATTCAAATCGAAAATTCTATATAATAATTAGTCCAAAAAGCTATCTTCTCCATACGATCGAATTTGGACTCGAAACCTTATCCATTGCATTCGGAATAGGCGTATAACATTATAAACGCCTAGCGGCATGCCTCGATTGGAGATCGAGATTGTGAGTTGCGGAAATCGAGACGATTAAAATTTGAATTTAAAATTGAATATACATATACATATATATATATATATATATATATATATTCACATTCAACGGGAAAGTTTAACACGTTCCTCTTTCTTCAACACTTGGCATTTGTTTTGACACGTGTTTGTTTTTAAAGAAAAAATAAAAATGAAGAAAATCAAGACCGAGCTTTGAATCTCCAGTATACTTCACTATTGCTCTCATTTCGAAATTCATTTTCATTCGAATCATGGCCGAGCTTCTTCATTTTGGTATTATAATCTCGTAATCAAAATTCAATTAGAAAAATCGAAATTAAGTTCGAAATTAATGGCCGAATCCCCCTCTTCGTCTTTTCATCCCCAACCTGTAGCGAACGAAAACCCAAATCGAGGTCGCTCGGTTTAATCAAGCTCGTACTTTTTTCGATGCTGCCAGAGTTTGCAAAAAAATCGAATTCGACGAGCATGAGGAATGGAGGCGGCGGCCTGGCGCTTGCGAGGGGGTGGAATGGCGACGAAGGCGGCAAGAGATAGTGGATTGGCTGAAGCGTGAAGCAACGACGAGCTAGGGTTTCGTGTTCGTGGGAAGGGGAGACACACGATGGGTTCTCTGGCCTGGAGTTTCTCTGCATGCAGTCGAGTTTGAATTGGGGCCATGGCAGTAGATTTTGGACGAAGGTAGAGCAACGAAGCTGGAAGGAGATGCTGACACTGGCGAGTATGGTTTGTCTAGGGTTTCGACGATAATAGCAAGGTTTAAAAATCGTGAAAACAAGTCGGAATGGATCGGATTGCAAATAAAGAAAAGGCGAGATCTTCTCACTCAAATTTAAAATAATTGGAATTTCAGTTATTGATTGATTGTTTGGATGTGATAGTATATATGATAGTAGTATATATATATTTGGAGTGATTGATTTCCCGCATTATATAGCGGATGAGACCCTATGCGCCGTATAAAAGCGGATGATATTATATAATCCCATATACCGCGATATTCCACCTCGAAGTGGAATTGGTATTTAATTGTTGTGCTAACATCTGTGGATGCAGTGAAACAGGTTGGAGGGATCCAACTGGATTCCTCAAATTGTTGAATTTATTTCATATGTTGTGATGTGATTATTGATAATTTGTGAATGATTATATTGGTGATTGAAATTTATTGAAGTCTATGGTTTGGCCGGATATATTCTGGTATTTTTAAATACCAGGATATATAATTGGATTTTTGGAAATTAAAGTAGAAACTTTTAAGTAAATTAATTTTAGAGGATTGGATAAATTTAAAAGAAGGATTTATTAATTGATTTAAATGGATGAAATGGAAAGTGTATTTTCACTGGAAAGCCGAGTATGTTTTCAAAGTAGCTGATAAATATAAATTGAAAGTTTTAAGGATGGTTTTAAAAAGGATACTTTGGATAAATTATTTTCTTAAGTTGTTTTTAAATCTTTAAAGTAAAGATTTATTTGGTTAATTATAGAAGTGATTATTTTAAAGATCAAATTGAGATTTGATTTAGAAAATGGATATTTAAATAATTATACTCTATATAATAATTTCATTTTTAAAATTAGTTTGGGCTTGAAGTTTATATGAGATATTAGTATAATATTTTCATAACTAATATTTTAGATAAAGTGTTTAAAAATATTTTTTATCTCAAGTGTTTCCAAATATACATATACTTTTGGATAAGTGTTTTAAATTATTCAGACTCGGCGAATCTTCAGTGGAAATAAATAACATTTGGAAATTTATTCCGCAAAAGAAAAGTGATTTGAAATTGGTTTTCCAAGTGTTGAAGTGTTAAAATATATCTTGCGAAGATATTTTGAAAATAAATAATTGGGAAAAATTATTTAAATTTGATAATTTTTGTGAATGTTGTTTGAGAGTTAAATAACCAACTATCAATATTGGCCTTTGAAACGACACTTGAATTTGTTTTCAAAACAAGCGCTCATTATTCGATTAAGCCGGAAGAGGACATTATGTCATAAAACCCATTCCGAATAATGGTACGACAAAATGGGATCGCATTTGAAGACGGTGATTGAAGACCGAGTATTTTCGAAAACGAAAGGATTGCTTGTTGAATGTCTCTGCACCTAGTTGCTCCGGTATAGAGATTTTGATTACCCTATGTGATGGGGAGTCCGGACGTGATTAGGGAATATCTGGATTTGCAAGGACTTCTTTGAAGTGCCTTCGGTTCCATTCAGACCCAGAATGGATTTGTATGGACGTATGTCTGACGTTAAACTTTGAGATATAAAGATGGTTTCTATCAAATACATTTCTGTTTGGTAGCGGAGAATTTATTCTCTTAGCTTAACACCCTTCTCTGAGACGTATGAGCTCCGAGGTTATGTAGTTGATGTTGCTAGTGATACATTCCCAATTTGGTAATGTGGCAAGCTAAGTGTTGTTGATCATTTGTTGATCGAAGCAAGGCTTTTGTGAAAAGCGTAGCATTGTGGATGAGACTTCGTCGGACCTCACAACCCGAAATGGTCGAAATAGGAAGGATGCGGCAAGGTTGTTTGGGGGTAGCGCCCTCAGGGTATGTTCATTTCCTTATGGAAAAAGGTGGTATCATGGTATGGAGCCCAGATACTTAACTTAAGTGGTTGCTGCAAATTTATTACTTTGTGGTTGTTGGTGTTGAGGATCCTTAGATAAAGGTCGGTAACGACCGGGGATGGCATACTCGTGCGTGGAGTTATCTAGTTACAGCTTCATTGCACCAGAAGCGTGAGGTAACTCGGCTTTGTGTTGGTAGAGATCCGGTTAGGTTCTCGGGGCATCCCTTCAGAGGTGTACCCATATGGTGTAGGAAGTTCCTTAGCCTGACCATTTGTTGGAAATCCAAAGAAACAATACGAGCCCTGTACGGTTTTAGTTGTATAACCTGCTATGAAATGTGGCGGTAACCTACTATTGAACATGGTAGCTATAGTAGGCATACTACGAAATGTGTATGCTGGCCAAGATTAATATTATACTTTCGAAATGTTTTCCACACTAGGCACTAATTATAATATTAAAAGATTTTGCGTATCAAGCATGTTTGACTATTATAAGGAGAAATCTCCTCCAATTCTGCGTTTGCATTGTATGTTTGGCGGGAGACCTTATGGTAGTTTCATTTTCCAAAAGCATATACAGATTCTTTTTGTATAAATAACCGTTTTAAGATCTCACACCAGTCCCATGACTGACTCGGAGTTTATTGTTCCCTTTCTAAAGTCTAGGTGCCCATAATTTTCCACACGGGCAGCCTAGAGTCAGGTTATCAGTTGTTCTGTAGCGAAGTCGGAAATGTATGCTGTGGAGATCAGGAGGCGAGCTGGATGGCGAGACGTACTTCCGTATACTATTATCATTCTGTTGTGTATTCAATCATATGGGCAGGTTATTATAACTGCCAGTGTTGTGTGTTGTTGTTGTAAACTCTGATGATGTATTGTATGAACTGATATAGTTCTTTTGTTTAAAGATTATTCATTTATCTATTATATATTGTTCCGTTGCGAATGTGAGATTCTATTATTGTTTCTGTTTCTTCTTCTATCTTTTTCTTCTTTAACCCTAATGGTTCGGTTTTTTGGCATTCGATTGTTCGGCATTTGATACAGTGGACATATTGATGTAGATTTGCAGAAGTCAAAAATTCGGGTTGTTACAGAGTGGTATCAGAGCAATTGGTTAAGCGACAACCTTGGCTGTGGTGGGGATTACTCATTAGAGATAGAGTCAGTAGTACTCTAGAATGAGTGTGAATGTAATAATAGATATGAGTGCGTATTTGTTAGTGAATATAAAAAAAATTATTTTGTATTGTGTTGACTTATCGGTTGATTGTTTATAGATTCTGGTCGGTACAGTCTGGACAACTGTATCGATAGGGGTTTCTAAACTCTTAAAATAGGCAAACCAACACAATATTATTTTAAAAAATAGGGTAAATGAAGTAATTTTACCCAAATTATTTTTGTATATAAAAGGAAATAATTTTTGAAAATTATTATAGTATATGGATGTTTGATTGTTAGGAAGCAATAATAATCATTGTTGTTTGGGAATTAAATAAGGAATTGAAATCAAAACCAAAGGTTAAGAAATAAATTCATATACAAATGAAGTTTATAAATGTGAATCATAAATGTAATTTATAATTTAAAATGAAATAGAATTCCAGAGAAATATTTGAAAATATATTGAATTGGATTTGAAATCTGGTGGAGTTTGAAATCAAGAATATTTGAAAATGTTTTTGAAGGGATAAAAGCACTAAACTCTCTTCGGTCGCTGGAAAATAATTTCGGTGATGACTGCAGCATCATCGGTGTTCAATTTCGAGTTTCCAAGAGAGGAATTGTGGCCCAATTTATTTTTAAATTTTAAGTTGTTTGCGAAATTGAGTTTGATTTTGGATATAATTAATTTCAAAAATGATTTTTAATGTTGGAAAGACTCTGGAATCCTATTTAAAATATTTATGGAATATAATTGAGTTTGATAACTTATAAAATTTGAAATTGTTAGAATAAAATTGAACTTGAAGAAAAGTTAAAATTAAAATAGTGTGAAATGTAGATAAGTTGGAAAACTTATCGAAGCTTAAAATTTGGATTAAAACTGAATATTTGAATTGAGTTAAATTAAGTGAAATGGAAAATTTGTCAAATTGGACAAACGGAAACAAAGTATTGAAATAAAAATTAGTAAATGAAACTAATTTAAACAATGAGATGAATCAGTTGTGAATGAAAAATAATTGATAAAATTCAATATTCGGAGTTTGAAGATAAAATGTATTCAAATTGAATTGAAATTGTAAATTGAATTCAAAAGGAATTGAAAATGCAAAGTTGAATGGAAATGAATATATAACTTCAATAGTGAAGTGAAAATATATATAAGAAGTATGTAAATAATTATATTGAACTTAAGAAATAAATGGTGAAATCCTTAAGTAAAATTTGGAATTGAGAAAATATTCTAAGTTAATAAGTGAATGAAGATTAAACTGGAAGTTGTAAAATGGTGATTGTAAGTAAGTGGATAGAAATGAAAATAAATGTGAATAAACGAAAAGAAAATTGATATAGCTAATAATCAATTGGAATAAAATACGTAGGATGTACGTATATTATTTTATTCGCATGCGATTTGATCCAGAATTCAAGCACAAAATTTCGAGATAATTATATCGATCCGAGTTGGGATTTTTCATTCGATTTTCGACGGCGAACCCTGGATATGGATTTTTGATTGATTCTAGAAATTCTCTATCATAGTTTACGGCTATGCATGGAGAATGACGGCTTCTGATCAAGAAACCAGATCTGAGTCCGCACTAGGAAGTCGGGTGGACGATACTAGTTCGGAAGTGAAATTGTGTGATCGAGTGAGCGATTGGGATTTGATATTGCGTACGAATGATATATGAACATCGTATGGATTTGAATGAAATGGATATTGAAAATTTAGTAAAGAAATGTATAAAATGATTTTGAAAGCTATGATTGGAAATTATTACTAGTAGTATACAGGTGTTTTAAAAGGAAAAGGGAATTAGATTTTTAATTTCAAAGATAAAATTTAATTGCTCGACAAAAGGTATGTATTTGAATTTCATTATGAAATTTGATCCTTTTCTGATCTAGCCACTTGGATTTTATCTTTCTTTTAAAATCTGGGGGCCCGTTGTGGCATTTTGTAGTCGTACCGAGCTAGCCGCGCAAAGGAGACGCTGGCGAAATTTTACAAAAATTTAAAGAGTTAGAAAAATTTTGAGAATTAAAAAAAATTGAATTTGAATTGAAATTTGAATTGTTGAGAAAATAAAATTGTTTGAAACTTATGGTTAAATTTGGAAAGTTAATAAGAGAGATAAGGGATCTTTGATAAAAAGATTTATTTTGGCAAGTTGATAAAACTATTTGGTTATGGAAAAATAATTAAATGGGTTATGGATCATTCTTCTTAAATATTAATTTCGAGACGAAATTCTTTTAAGGGGGAAAGAATGTGACGACCCTGAATTTGAACATTTGAAATAGAAATATTTAATTGATTTTAAATATTTGGAAGATAGTTTAACTTGAATTTCAAATATCAGGATTTATTTGGAAATTATTTTATTAAATTTAATTTTTGAAACTGGGTAAAATATTGTATCTTCAGTTTTGAGCTTTTTAAAAAATAATTTGAGGTCTTGTTAATCTATGTTTACAATACTGGAGATAATATAACTTTTAAAGTTGAATTTGAAAGTGATTTGTTCAGTTTTGAATTTCTATAGTTTAAATCGATATTTAAAAATAGCCTTCCGAGGCACAGACTCGGAATTCGACGAAACCAGTTCCGTTGGATCCGTAATAGTGTTTTATTATCGGATTTCAATTTCCGTAGCATTCGGAGTTGTCGTGTGATCGTATGATATATAAACGTGTTGAAATTTAAATCGAAAATTCTATATAATAACTAGTCCAAAAAGCTATCTTCTCCATACGATCGAATTTGGACTCGAAACCTTATCCATTGCGTTCGGAATAGGCATATAACATTATAAACGCCTAGCGGCATGTCTCGATTGGAGATCGAGATTGTGAGTTGCGGAAATCGAGACGATTTAAATTTGAATTTAAAATTGAGTATACATACATATATATATATATATATATATATATATATATATATTCACATTCAATGGGAAAATTTAACACGTTCCTCTTTCTTCAACACTTGGCATTTGTTTTGACACGTGTTTGTTTTTAAAGAAAAAATAAAAACGAAGAAAATCAAGGCCGAGCTTTGAATCTCCAGTATACTTCACTATTGCTCTCATTTCGAAATTCATTTTCATTCGAATCATGGCCGAGCTTCTTCATTTTGGTATTATAATCTCGTAATAAAAATTCAATTAGAAAAATAGAAATTAAGTTCGAAATTAATGGCCGAATCCCCCCTCTTCTTCTTTTCATCCCCAACCTGTAGCGAACGAAAACCCAAATCGAAGTCGCTCGGTTTAATCAAGCTCGTACTTTTTTCGATGCTGCCAGAGTTTGCAAAAAAATCGAATTCGACGAGCATGAGGAATCGAGGCGGTGGCCTGGCGCTTGCGAGGGGGTGGAATGGCGATGAAGGCGGCAAGAGATAGTCGATTGGCTGAAGCGTGAAGAAACGACGAGCTAGGGTTTCGTGTTCGTGGGAAGGGGAGACACACGATGGGTTCTCTGGCCTGGAGTTTCTCTGCATGCAATCGAGTTTGAATTGGGGCTAGGGCAGTAGATTTTGGACGAAGGTAGAGCAACGAAGCTGGAAGGAGATGCTGACACTGGCGAGTATGGTTTGGCTAGGGTTTCGACGATAATAGCAAGGTTTAAAAATCGTGAAAATAAGTCAGAATGGATCGGATTGCAAATAAAGAAAAGGTGAGATCTTCTCACTCAAATTTAAAATAATTGGAATTTTAGTTATTGATTGATTGTTTGGATGTGATAGTATATATGATAGTAGTATATATATATTTGGAGTGATTGATTTCCCACATTATATAGCGGATGAGACCCTATGCGCCGCATAAAAGCGGATGATATTATATAATCCCATATACCGCGATATTCCACCTCGAAGTGGAATTGGTATTTAATTGTTGTGCTAACATCTGTGGATGCAGGGAAACAGGTTGGAGGGATCCAACTGGATTCCTCAAATTGTTGAATTTATTTCATATGTTGTGATGTGATTATTAATAATCTGTGAATGATTATATTGGTGATTGAAATTTATTGAAGGCTATGGTTTGGCCGGATATATTCTGGTATTTTTAAATACCAGGATATATAATTGGATTTTTGGAAATTAAAGTAGAAACTTTTAAGTAAATTAATTTTAGAGGATTGGATAAATTTAAAAGAAGGATTTATTAATTGATTTAAATGGATGAAATGGAAAGTGTATTTTCACTGGAAAGCCGAGTATGTTTTCAAAGTAGCTGATAAATATAAATTGAAAGTTTTAAGGATGGTTTTAAAAAGGTTACTTTGGAGAAATTTTTTTCTTAAGTTGTTTTTAAATCTTTAAAGTACAGATTTATTTGGTTAATTATAGAAGTGATTATTTTAAAGATCAAATTGAGATTTGATTTAGAAAATGGATATTTAAATAATTATACTCTATATAATAATTTCATTTTTAAAATTAGTTTGGGCTTGAAGTTTATATGAGATATTAGTATAATATTTTCATAACTAATATTTTAGATAAAGTGTTTAAAAATAGTTTTTATCTCAAGTGTTTCCAAATATACATATACTTTTGGATAAGTGTTTTAAATTATTCAGACTCGGCGAATCTTCAGTGGAAATAAATAACATTTGGAAATTTATTCTGCAAAAGAAAAGTGATTTGAAATTGGTTTTCCAAGTGTTGAAGTGTTAAAATATATCTTGCGAAGATATTTTGAAAATAAATAATTGGGGAAAAATTATTTAAATTTGATAATTGTTATGAATGTTGTTTGAGAGTTAAATAACCGACTATCAATATTGGCCTTTGAAACGACACTTGAATTTGTTTTCAAAACAAGCGCTCATTATTCGATTAAGCCGGAAGAGGACTTTATGTCATAAAACCCATTCCGAATAATGGTACGACAAAATGAGAACGCATTTGAAGACGGTGATTGAAGACCGAGTATTTTCGAAAACGAAAGGATTGCCTGTTGAATGTCTCTGCACCTAGTTGCTCCGTTATAGAGATTTTGATTACCCTATGTGATGGGGAGTCCGGACGTGATTAGGGAATATCCGGATTTGCAAGGACTTCTTTGAAGTGCCTTCGGTTCCATTCAGACCCAGAATGGATTTGTATGGACGTATGTCTGACGTTACACTTTGAGATATAAAGCTGGTTTCTATCAAATACGTTTCTGTTTGGTGGCAGAGAATTTATTCTCTTAGCTTAACACCCTTCTCTGAGACGTATGAGCTCAGAGGTTATGTAGTTGATGGTTGCTAGTGATACATTCCCAATTTGGTAATGTGGCATGCTAAGTGTTGCTGATCATTTGTTGATCGAAGCATGGCTTTTGTGAAAAGCGTAGCTTTGTGGATGAGGCTTCGTCGGACCTCACAACCCGAAATGGTCGAAATAGGAAGGATGCGGCAAGGTTGTTTGGGAGTAGCGCCCTCAGGGTATGTTCATTTCCTTTTGGAAAAAGGTGGTATCATGGTATGGAGCCCAGATACTTAACTTATGTGGTTGCTGCAAATTTATTACTTTGTGGTTGTTGGTGTTGAGGATCCTCGGATAAAGGTCGGTAACGATCGGGGATGGCATACTCGTGTGTGGAGTTATCTAGTTACAGCTTCATTGCACCAGATGCGTGAGGTAACTCGGCCTTGTGTTGGTAGAGATCCAGTTAGGTTCTCAGGGCGTCCCTTCAGAGGCGTACCCATGTGGTGTAGGAAGTTCCTTAGCCTGGCCATTTGTTGGAAATCCAAAGAAACAATACAAGCCCTGTACGGTTTTAGTTGTATAACCTGCCATGAAATGTGGCGGTAACCTGCTATTGAACATGGTAGCTATAGTAGGCATACTACGAAATTTGTATGCTGGCAAGATTAATATTATACTTTCGAAATGTTTTCCACACTAGGCACTAATTATAATATTAAAAGATTTTGCGTATCAAGCATGTTTGACTATTATAAGGAGAAATCTCCTCCAATTCTGCATTTGCATTGTGTGTGTGGCGGGAGGCCTTATGGTAGTTTCATTTTCCAAAAGCATAAACTGATCCTTTTTGTATAAATAACTGTTTTAAGATCTCACACCAGTCCCATGACTGACTCAGAGTTTGTTGTTCCCTTTCTAAACTCTGGGTGCCCATAATTTTCCACACGGGCAGCCTAGAGTCAGGTTATCAGTTGTTCTGGAGCGAAGTCAGAAATGTATGCTGTGGAGATCAGGAGGCGAGCTGGATGACGATACGTACTTCCGTATACTATTATCATTCCGCCGTGTATTCAATCATATAGGCAGGTTATTATAACTGCCAGTGTTGTGTGTTGTTGTTGTAAACTCTAATGATGTATTGTATGAACTGATATAGTTCTTTTGTTTAAAGATTATTCATTTATCTATTATATATTGTTCTGCTGCGAATGTGAGATTCTGTTATTATTTCTGTTTCTTCTTCTATCGTTTTCTTCTTTAACCCTAATGGTTCGGTTTTCCCGACATTCGATTGTTCGGCATTTGATACAGTGGACGTATTAATGTCGATTTTCGGAAGTCGAAAAATCGCGTCGTTACAGATTAGTGCTTGTTTCTTTTTGTGTGGCAGTCGTGTTGGAATTTTTGGGGTGACATATTTTAAGTGGGGGAGAATGTAACGACCCAGAAATTCGAACACTTCGTATTAAATATCTGAATTATTTAAATATTTGAATCTCGAATTTAATGTAATTAAATTGATTTAATAACCTTGTTACTCTTCTTTTAATTAATAACTAATAAAGATAAACTTGTTTTTGAAGAATGTTTACAAAAATAGACAGTTTGAAGAAATATCGATAACGTGACCGAAAATCGTTTTATCGATATACTGTTTTTCTCAATATAAGCTGTTCGAACTTGTTATGCTTGTCTAATTAAATAGTGTTTCATTAAGTAACAACTATAATTTTCCTAATAAAAGCTCTTAGATGGTATTAGGAAGATATTTTAAGAGGAGGGGTAGTTTGGTAATTAACTAAGGGAGGAGAAGATATTTTCTTTCAAATGGTGAGGTGTAAAGCAAATCACATAAGGGAGTTTCTTTGGTTGGTCAAAAGGAGGGAAAGAGAAGTCTTTGCTTTTGTTAAAGTCCACACTTCAAATCTTATGTGTTCATAATTTTATTTCCTAAGTTTTGGAAAAAATGGACAAAGTATTCACTCTCTTTTCTCGTCTTCCATCTTCATTTTCCAATATCAAATCAACTCCAATCCTCTTCAAACATTAACTAAGTCCTTAGATCACCTTAGGAAGCATGAATATCTAGTCAAAAGTGGAATAAGTAGAGAACAAATGCGTAGGCACTTTAGGCCGTGAGCTGTAGGAGGAAAGACAGAGTATGGACTTGAGGCTAAAGCTTGGATCTTTAGAAGTTCGGTGATAGTAGGAAGTATTCTTGGGTTCTTATATGCTTGAGCTTGTTGTATGCTTGGATTGGGTGTGTTATTTCACAATTGAGTTAATATATATTGTGTATATATGTTGTGTGTATAAATATAAAGTTTAGTCGTTAATGATTAATGCAAGTTATAAATTTTGGACCCTTCTTGCTTGGGAAAGAAAATGACAACTTTATATCTAATATCCTCACTTCTATAATCCTTTAAAACATGTATCATCACTCATACTATATGTTTATAAATTTGATAATGTTGTATGTGATATAGAAGTGTGTATGTGAATGTTTGAAGTGAAAGAGTCGCTATGAAAGCACTTTGAAAATTCCCTTGCTTTAACTTGCTTATTTCGGTGATATGTTAATATAATATGACATAAAATATTTGGGTTGTTCTTTACACATATTTTGATGTATAGGAAAGTAAGTAAAAGGTTATGAAAGTTGTAGAACTTGTGAAACGAAGTTGTGAAAGTTTGGAGAAAAAAGGTCGTTATGGATGCACTTTGAAATTGCCTTGTGTTCAGCGATTTTTAAGTTAACCGTGGAAGACATCCTTAGGGATTTCTTTGTTGTTTTAATAAGTAAAATATGTGTACTTATTATTATAAAAATATCAAGCTTTAAAAAATTATATAAGTGGTTGAATGAAGTTGTAAATTTTAGAAGCGACATAGTCGCTATAAACGCACTTTGAAAAATATCTTGTTTTCGGGAATTTTTAATATAAGTTGGGAAATATCCTTAGGGGTTTATTTTCATGGTTTTAAAGTAGTCTAAGTATAATATTTGTTGTAAAAAAAATTGGATATTAAGTCACTTATTTAAGTGGTGAAAACTGGCTGCAAAGTTCATGCTTTATCTACATTGTTCTTTGTCCAAGACTTCCTACGACACTTATAAATCCTATTTTTGGTCTACCGTAGCACTTCTCGGCTTGTTGCACAATTTTATTATAATGTGACATTTTAACTAGTTTTTCGTGATTTAAATGGTTTGTAATTTATTATGTTTGTAGAATAATTTTTGGGAAGTTCTAATAGTATAAATTAGAGTATGAGAAAAAGATTAGAAGTTTTAATATATTTTTAATAATCAAATATGATTTTGAGGAAAAGGTTTTTTGTATCATTTGCTTTAAAATGGTTTTTCTAAATTTCTAAATTAGTTATTTTTACACAATATTTTATGTAGATATTTACAACATATTTATAAGTAGTTTAAAATTATGTTTATATAATTATTGGTGTTTTAAAAGTATTTATATACATAAGTTTGGAAAAGTAAGGTAAGTGGTTTATAAAAGGATAAGTGGTTTTGGTTATAACACTTAGTTATAATAAATAGTTTTGGAAAGTTATTCAAATGTACATTACCTTGTTAAATAAGTGTAGGCGTAATTGGATCTTAAAAAATAGTTTAAAGATATTGTTATATATAAAATGGTTTTGGGTTTATAGTAACAATGTTTTAATAATATTTGTTTTTAGCCCATGAAAAGGTGGAACCTTGTTAAAAGATTGTGAGCATTCTTATACCATTTGGGATAAGAATACAGATACATTTCTAAGTATTGAAAAGTGTAGGAATGAATAGTGAAATAGTAGTATACTTGTATATATCTTTTGTAAAGATATTTTAAATATATATACAAGTATTTAAAAAGAAGTTTTAATTAATAAAAGAATTAATTAAATAAAAAGGGGATTAGAAGTCGCTTATGTGACTTAATCATGCTTTGTGTGACTTAAACGTGCTTTGTGTGTTTACTTGTTTATGGAATGTACTTAACCCTATACTTGGCACTAAAGGCCGAAAAAGTAGATTTATTCCATCCACGAGAGTTAAGAATGATGTTCGAGTAGAGTTTAGAAGCAAACAGTGCTCGAAACACTGTTTAGTTTTGAAGGGATCGAGATCGGATAAGTGCATTACTTACCGAAAATCACTTCAAAACTGATATACGAGTTCTATGTTTTGGAAACGATTGTGAAGTGAAATTTTATAGAGTTGAACTATTTATCCTAAGGTTAAGTCCAAGGGAGAGGTTGGCGTTAACATTTCAAACAATGCTATCGTGTTGTACTATCTATTTTTAGGTTGATTGCAAGAGAGAGGACATAGTTAGCATTCGTCAGACGACTTATGCTGGAATCCATGGAGGGATTCATGATCTGTTCGAGATGTTGGAATCTATAGAGAGATTCGAGATCTTTTCAAGTGATGAAGACTTGTATGTTGAGATTATGAATGTAACTCACCATTGAAAATGACAGAAAATAGAGTAGGATGCATAGCCTGTAGCTTTAGCTAACCTAAGGGTACATCAACTCCAAATATCTAGAGATGCTTTGATTGTGGCTAGCGGGAGTTGTTGGTATTCAGCATCATGTGTTTGGCCATGGACCAATTAATTTTACCTTTGTGATATATTTTATTTAGAGATATATGTGGTTTTGGAAGGTAGCTTCTAACCATTGTTGGGAGGTCCGCCTCGGTTTACCGAGGGCGCCTCTAATGGAAATCCTTATGCGAATGCACCATAAAGGTTCTGACTGTATACGGTATACCTAATATTATTGTGTTGTAAGATGCAAGCAACACAACTATTTTTTGATTTATATTCTACACCCTAGACACTATCTATTATATCCCCATATATACTTATTAGATGGGTTTGGTTCTTTTGAGGGGATAACCATTCCGGTGATTCGGGTGGTCTTAAAAGTAATGTTATATGCTGATCGCATATTTCTTGAGTTTCTTATACCTAAATCATGTCTAACTTGTGGTTTTATGTTCCACTTAATTCTTCACGTGCTCTTTTGAGCAGTTTGAGAAGGGAAGGTTTTCATTGTTATTACTTGAAGCTTTAGGAGATGAGCTGGATGCTTCCTTTTGCATACTATAGTATTTTAATATTAGAGTTAGGGGTATGCCCTAGGGTAAATTATGTATTTTGTTACATATATCTAACTCGTTGACCAATTTTGTTCCAAATAAAGGTGTGTTCTTTCTATTATATACTTGATATAACATGTTATATTAATTAATTAATTTAAATAAAAGTATATTTAATGGAAAATCCATAAATGGCATGTTTTCTGATTGTAGTTACAAAGTCTTGTAACCATGAGTAATTTATCACAATGAAAAACAAATATACCATTTTAAATGTTCCTAGTCAAGATGCATCAAGACTGGATATTGGTGTATCCATTGATACTAGAGTACATAATGCTTTCCAAATGTTGGACAGTATTACTCATGACTACTAGAGGCACCTAGGGGTTACGTACTGATAGTTATTGGATAACTATGGAACAACTCACTCGATAGTTTTCTGTTGGTCGATATAACTAAAGTCAAATAGAAAATATCGATGTGACTAATTTACATAGTTCTTTCGACTTGAGAATAGCGTGGATCTTCAATATGAAAGATTCGCTTTGATTATGGTCGAATCATGGCACGCCGTCCATCGAGTGACTATATTTGGGTCGAGTGGAAGTATTGGAAGTGAAGCACTGTTCAAGAAAGGATTCGTCTCCTCAGTTATATGGGGTTAGTATCCCGGTCAACTCAAGTCAACTCAAAGTCAAAGTCTTTGGCCAGAGCATTTCGATTGATAATAATTGTTATTATTGAACCAAGGACTTTATGTTTGGACTATAGAGTTGAATATGCATGATACTAGATTTTAACCATTACCGAATTCCATAAGTCCAAAGTGATATAGTTTTGACGAAGAGAATTGGTGTAAACAAAAGTCATAATCGGGTAACGCTTAACAAAGTGAAATTGAATTTTACCAAAAAACAAGTAAGTGATAAATTTGGCCAAAATCTCACACCACCTGCTAAATGAGGTGTGAATGTTAATATTCAAATAGTTCGATGTTAATTGCTGATCAAATTTACAACTGACGAGTCATACAAACGAAATGATGAATTCTCTTTAGACCAAACAATTTAGTTTGTTTATAATTGATATAAATTAGTTAACTTAATTAATATTTATGAAATATTGATTATAAAATTTTATATATGATTTGAGGAATAAATAATATGTTTACAATAGTTATAAATATATCGATCGTTATACGATATTATGTTAAATTAGATTTAACTACATAATATTTATTTGGGCTTAAAATGGTTTTAAGTCCCATCATAGGGTTGGAAATTTTGGCTACACTGAGGCTATGTGGTGGCTCAAATTAAAGTTTAGGTGTTGGATTTTAAATGGTTCAGATTGAGGGAGAACTAGAATGAGATGTGATCCACTATTTTCTCTCTTACATCTACTATTTAAACACCTCTAACCCTAATTGCAAAAGGTCTTTTTTTGTTGCCATTATTCCCATCCATTGCTGGCTGATTTCATTCCTTAGAAGCCTAAGCAAATCCAAATCAAATCAATTCAAAAGACAATTGTTATTGATATTCAAAGGTCTACGGTTCAAGGATTAACAGTCTGCCGAATTGAAAAGCTTTCAAAGGAGAGAGAGTTCATCATTACAAGGTGTGCTTCAAGGCACTGGTTAAAGATATGTTTTTACTATATTATCTAGTTTATAATTTCCGAATAATATTTTATTATTCGTATATATTATTAATATATTGTTAGTTAGGTGACGATTCTTATATGTATTGATGTTGTCACATACTAGATTGGTTATATATATGTATTCATTTAATAACGAGATAATTTTTTTACATATAGGTCAGATATGCATAGCAAAAAATGAATTAAATTAATATATTTTATTCAAAATATTTTTATTAATATTAATATATATATATATATATATATATATGTTATTTAATTATATTTATATGGTTTGTATTTAAATATAACATCATCACATCCTAAAAATTAAACAAATATTTTACACATGTATATTTACAGTAGTTATAATTTTTGGTAGCTGTAAAATATTTTTTAATAACTATTTACTATTATTTAATATTTTTTGAATCAATATACTTGTGTAAACAATTTAAATAAAATAAAATATGTTTCAAAAATTAACTTTTAAATTTTCTAAAATTAATTTATCATGAAATAAGACCAGGTTCAGAAAATGAGGACAAAAAAATCTTTTTTCTTATTTTTAAAATTATTATAATCTATGGTTGAAAATAATTAATTAATAAAAAATAATTTTTGACCGAGAAAATATATGGAATTTTTTTTCAAACCTCAAAATATCAAGCTAGATTTTCTGAAAATTTAAAATTCAAATAATATGTTTCAAAAATAACTCTTGTTAATATTTTATTGTTTTTCGACTAATTAATCAATTTATATATATTTTAATACAATAAAATTTTATTGTGTTGTGCACACGATCTAAAAGTGTTTAAAAATTGAAAAAATTATTTAATTTTATTAATTAATAATATATGTACATATTTAGATATCATAAATAGGCTTATGGATATATATATATATATAATAAAAAAATAGTATTTTGTTATTGTAGTGTATATATACTAGTTCATAATTTATAAAAAATTATATTATGTATTTATATATTATACATATTTATTACAATAATACATACATATTTATATATATTGTTGATGTTTTACATATATACAAAACTTATATATATATATATATATGTTTAAATATTTTCATTCTCGCATAATTATTTAAATAGAATTAACACATACAACATATATATATATATATATAAAATATTTATATAAATAACAACATTAAATACATACATATATTCAGATAGTGTACAATACATATCAGATGAGCTAACATGTGCATTGTGATGTAAATCCCAACAACAATATACGGACATGTTATACATTGCACAGGTTATCATATTACACATGCAAACAAATACATGTATGTATATAATACATATGTGTACATTTATATGTATAAAATATACAATTAAAACTCTATGTAATTTATAAATTACAAAATAAAAGATTTTATTTAAATGAAATTCAAAAATGTTCTAAATGAATTAGTCTTCATAGACCCAACAAAGATCCAGTAGGGTAAAAAATATATAAAATTCACCTATAACTTCCGCTGCGGGCTAGTGCGGTTCCAACAATGGTATCAGAGCCCAATAGCCTATGTGGTCTAAATTAGTCATGTTAGGTTTAACTATTAATCTCACAGCCTAAAAGTTGTCCATAATAGAACTAGCTCAAATTTTGAATTGAGCCTTGGGCTAATTTTCAAAATTGTTTGAAAATTAAAATATAAGTTTTTAAATTTAAACAAGATATACAAATATTATATAATTTATAATATAATAAAAAATTCAAAATATTTGAAAATAAATATTAATTTCAAAATTTATTAATAAAATAAATTAATCGAATAAGTTAATAAATTAATAAATTTATGCATGTATTATATATTACGATATATGTTATGTTGTTTTAAAATGTTTAAAATAACATAAGCATACATGTATGTATATGAACTGAATTATGAAATTATATAATTTAATCAAAATTATTTAATTAAAATAATTAATTAAAGGTTAATTAATTAAATAAATAAATTAAAGGTTAATTAATTAAATGAATATACACATTTATAAGATATATGTCTAATACTACAAAGGTATAATATGTAATAAATATTTAATATAAATGTTACATTCATATAATATAAATTCAATTAAAATGTTAATTAATTAATATAATATTATATATATGACTATTATATAAGTAGTATGAAACATAAAAGTTATATATTAATAAGACTTATACAGCATGAATGTATAAACTAAAGGAGGAACATTAAGGAAAAACCCTAAATAGACTTAAGAAATAAATATATACGTAAATGTACGTATACCGTGAATTCTGATGTGTTCGACACTTGAATCAGGAGGGTATTTCATAAGAAATACATTATTCCATAAGTCATTTTCACTCAATATAATATATTGAAGATTATGAATCTTTAATATAAAGTTGTCATCTATCATTTATATATTAATAGATTACTTGCATAATCTTTAGTTGTTGAGCTTTCCTCAAGCAAAAAATGTTGTGTAGTGCTATTAATATATTGAATAGACGAGGTAAGATAACTACATATATTTGTTGAGCTTTCCTTAAGATACGTGCATTATACTTAGTCCATCGTGAAATGATAGTTCCAAGTGAATAGTCTCACTTTAGTTATTAAGCTTTCCTTAAGGTAAAGGCGGGATTAAGACAGGAAACCATATGTTAGGAGTTGTATGTGATACAATGTATAAGGAGTTATCCATCGTATGTAAGCTTATGATTTGTTGATCTTTCCTCAAGGTCAGAATTCCAAGGCATACGAGTCCTACCACCCATTAGTGAAGTCGAAAGACTTCTATATTTCGCTTAGGGTTTAGTGAAACATAAAAGACTAGTGGGAGCCCTATTAGAAAAATGAAATGATAATATTTAGCCTCTCTAATATTGTAAAACATATGGTATATAATGTTATAATAATGTACAATGATAATTTTGTGCATTTAATATGATTGGTAAAACGTTTATCAATTAACATATACAATTAAACTAAATCGAAGATTGACAAATAGAAATATAACATATACTTGCTAAGAATGCTTTTTGCATGTTAATGTTTCTACACCCATGCAACCACTAGATTTTACAAATACCAAATTCATTTGTAATTTGGTCGCTTACGCATTTATTTGGTCAAGACCATGTACTGCATTCTATGAGTATCAAACTCAAAAGCGATACGAGACTATGGATATTTAATTTATATACTAACACATATAAATGTTATATGGTGAATGGTCATAGTTCATAATGTACGATACTTTAGTTGATATAGTTCATTCGAAATAAGCCAATAAACCATACTTTGAGATCGAGTATTCAATCTGATTGGTTACAATTAAGATCATATTGTGCTAAATGTAACACTAGACCAAAACTACAAGATAGATCTGAGAACTCGATCACTAAAGTGTCAGTTTGATCAGTTTATGTAAATTTCAACATATTTGCTGTCCTTAATTGTTAAGGATTACCGAGTGCGCTTTTCATAAAGAGTTCGTTATGATGTTGTAGTAAGGGTATCCATTTTGAATGGTTCGACCATTTAGAAGAAAAAAAATAAATGTATAAGAGGAGATGAAATTTAAGGTACAGTTGGGATAAAAAGAGTGAATGACCACTTTTGCTTCATAAAGGAACGTCGAAAACGAGAACTGTAATAATAATAATTGATACTTAACATTGGAATGAGAAATAAGATTTTTATTCCGAAATGTATCTTCATTTAGAAAATTATTTTCCATGAGATTTATTTCTTTGAGTTCAAGATATTTGATTAAAGAACTCTCCGCTATAAACTAGTTGCAATATATGAAATAAATAATATATATTAAGTGGTTGATGGACCTCTGAATTTAGTACGCTATTATAGTGATGGCAGATATATTGGGAGCATGTCATATAGCACTTATTGATTGAATCAACTTATGAAAAATTATTTTTGTAAAACACACCACACATTATTTATGAAATAATGACTATTTTTCGACGTTGATTAAAAAATAGACATGGTTATATTTCAATTTAAATGTTATGAATATTCGTTGTGAAATAAAACTGTAATGTGTATTCGTTTTCACAACGAAAGTGATGCAATTGAAAATGTTGAAGTATCCAAAATTGTTTACAATTATTTTGGAACTATGGACTAAGCTGTAGTTTTGAGAAATAATTTTACTATATGATTATGAATCATATGATACTAGTTAATTATATCTTGAACAATTAAAGGCTATGCACTCATTAAGTAGGCGTTATAAGAGTCGATGAACTCTTTGGATTGATACATATTGATGTATGCAATTGCAAGTATACTAACACCAAAATGGTTCCACATACTTATATTTACCGATGAGATATCACAGACATGGAAATGTGTATTTAATACGCATGTATAAGCCTATGGTAAGCCCGTAGAATATACAACGGAAGTAAGTAATGTAATATACAATAGAAATGATTCGATTTGATCAAATGGGTGAGTATATTGAAAAGAGTTCTGAGCATATCTAAAAATATAATCTCAAAAGTCACTTCTCCATGTGATACATAATGATGTATCGATAAGGAGTATTCGAACTTTGTTGGACAAAGTATGGTTAATTATGAGTTAAGTTGAGTTAATTTCTTTTTATAAGGTCATGTACTTAAGAGTAGCACACAAGGTTAATATAGTTTCATCTAAATAATAGTTTACAAAATCATACAGGATAAGGGTTTATAGAAAACCCTAGCATATCCTAGGCTAAGAAGTTGGCTGGTTGTGCAAGTTGAAAGTTTGCACGCAATAATTGTTCATGAGGGATTTTGTATGAATCTCCCCAAAAGAAGTTTGGGAAGGAATGTCATTGGATGACATATTTACATTTTTAACATAAGTTTTGTAAACTAAAACCAAATCAGTTTTGTGCATAAGGAAATTCATAAAATGTTTATGAATACCTATTCCATTGTATCGAGGAATAATTATTGTTTCAAAGAAATACCAACTGCATAGTGAAGGAATTTCTTTGAGAAATTATTAACAGTACAATGAAATTGGATATGATCCTAAAAGAAAACTGATTACATATGGTGAAATGAATTTAACTAACCAAAATGAACACATCGCACTAAAGACTATTCTCTCATATTAAAGAGAAACTATGAGTTTCTTACCAAGGTCAAAAATATACAATCCTCGGTTGTTTAATTAAACCATCAAGAGTATCGACACTATGATATGGTATGATGCGCAAATCTGAATGAATTCTAAGTACGCTATCAAAATATGATTTTGGTAATCATAACCAAAGGGATGTGATCCATCGGCCACGACCGTGTCTTTATGAGCAAGGCTAATACAGTTGGAATTGAATGAACAATGGTGATAAGAATAATCTCATAAATTTCAAATATTGAAATTGGCGTAATAGATTCATCATTCAACACGATCAAGTTATTTGGGATTTACTCACAAGATTATCACTTGATAAGACGTGGAGTTTTGGTACATATATGCTAAAATAGAAAATTCTAAATAATAATTTAGAATATACTATTTGCACATAACAACAAAAGTGTTTTAAAGTCAGTAGGAGCGATATGGTGGTTGTGAGTTTTCGGATATGAGCCAAGAAATGATATGAAAGTATCATTTTATAAGCATCAAAATTGAATAAGTATTTTGATAGAAATATCAAATAGTTTGATTCTCAGTCGAAGTGCAAAGGAAGCGTGTGTTCATAAGAAAGAATGTTAAAAGGTACTTTGATATTTCTAAACAATAAGCAAACAACACATTATTGATTTTTTAACAACGTACTTGTGTTAGAACCAGCCTCGATTGTTTTAATGCTCAATATTGGATTTGTAAATGATGTCTTTTATAGTAAGTATAAAAGATATTAGGAATGTCCTAAATTGATACGAAAGGACACCTTATTAAAATGTTTAATACAGAACATGTAAGATGGATTCCTTATGCATTAACAATTGGAATTATCATACATGTTATGTTGTTTATGATATCATAATTTGTTTATGTATTTGATACATGAAGTAAATATCAAATCCAAATTGATATCACTAAATGGTTGAGTGGGGTGTTCTCATGTGTTTATGAAATACTACAGAGTTGTTTACAGAAACAATGAATTCTTTATGAAGGAACGTTCAAACTCAAATTTCATAAATGATATTGATTATAACAAGCCAATAACAAATTAAGAATCTTTAAGTTGGAAATGTTTCAAATAGAAGAAATTATGGTGGATTCAATTGACTTGAATAATGGCACAATAAAACAATGTATATATATACTAAATGCACAAATTTATAACTGAGCCAAGGATGATTCCAAATGTTTAGAATCACATAACGTTGTTATATGATAAACATGTCACGATATAGTTCGTAACATTTTTAGAACTCATAGGAAGTCAAGAGACATACTCTGAATTATTCCACATGACAAATATGCCATTTTAAATGTTCTTAGTCAAGATGCATCGAGACTGGATATTGATGTATACATTGAGACTAGAGACGTAATGCTATCCAAATGTTGGGTAGCGATTACTTATGACTGCTGAGGTCACGTAGGGGTTACGTACTGATAGTTATTGGATAACTATGGAACGAGTCACTTGATAGTTTTCTGTTGGTTAATATAACTAAGGTCAAATAGAAATATCGATGTGACTAATTTACAAAGTTCTCTCGACTTGAGAATACTGTGGATCTTCAATATGAAAGCTCCACTTTGATTATGGTCAAATCATGGCATGGCGTCCATCGAGTGACTATAGTTTGGTCAAGTGGAAGTATTGGAAGTGAAGCACTATTCAAGAAAGGATTTGTCTCATCGGTTATATGGGGTTAGTATCACTATCAACTCAAGTCAACTCAAAGTTAAAGTCTTTGGTCAGAGCATTTCGGTTAATAATAGTTGTTATTATGGGACCAAGGACTTTGTGTTTGGGCTATAGAGTTGAACATGGATGATATTGGAATTTTGATCATTACCAAATTCCATAAGTCCAAAGTGATATAGTTTTAACGAAGAGAATTAGTGTAGATGAAAGTCACAACCGCGTAACGCTTAATAAAGTGAAATTGGATTTTACCAAAACCAAGTAAGCAAAAAATTTGGCCAAAATATTACACCACCTGCTAAGTGACATGTGAACATTAATATTCGAATAGTTCGATGTTAATCGCTGACCAAATTTACACTTAACGAGTCGCACAATCGAAATGATGGATTCTCTTTGGACCAAATGATTTAATTAGTTTATAATTATTATAAATTAATTAAATTAGTTAGTATTTGTGAAATATTCATTGTAAAATTTTGAATATGATTTGATGAATAAATATTATTGGATATATTTACAATAGTTATGAATATATCGATCGATGTACGATATCGATAAGCAGTTAAATTAGATTAATTACATAATATTTATTTTGGCCTAAAATATTTCCAAAGCCCATCATAGAGCTAGAAATTTCGGTTGCAACGAGGCTATGGGGTGGCTCAAGTTAGGGATTAGGTGTTGAATTTTGAATGGCTCCGATTGAGGGAGAACTGGTATGAGATGTGATCCACTCTTCCATCCACTATTTAAATACCTCTAACCCAAATTGCAAAAGGTCTTTTTTGGCTGCCATTATTCCCATCCATCACTGGCCGACTTCATCCCTTAGAAGCTCAAGCAAATCTAAATCAAATCAATTAAAGACAATTGTTATTTGATAGTCAAAGGTCCATGGTTCAAGAAATAGAAGTTTGCCAAATCGAAAAGCTTTCAAAGGAGAGAGAGTTCATCATTACAAGGTGTGTTTAAAGGCATTGGATTTAGGTATGTTTTTACTGTATTACGTAGTTCATAATTTCTGGACAATATTTTATTATTCATATATATTATTATTACATCGTTAGTTAGGTGACGATTCTTATTTGTATTATGTTGTCACATACTACATTGGTTATATGTAATTATTCATTTAATAGAAAACAATTCTTTCAAATGTGCGTCAGATATTCACAGCCAGATAAATTTATTTATAATAATTATTCTTTTATTAATTTATATATATATATATATTAATATGTCATTTAATTATACTTATATGGTTTGTATTTAATTATAACTTCATTTTATGCTAAAAATTAAACATATATTTTATACACATATATATACAGTAATTATAATTTTTACTAACTATTTACTATTAATTAATATTATATAAATCAATATACAATGTAAATAATTTATATAAAATAAAATATGTTTCAAAAATGAACTTTTAAAGTTTCTAAAATTATTTTACCATGAAATAAAATCTTTGCTAGAAAATAAGAATTTAAAAAACCATTTTTCTTATTTTTAAGAATTATTTTAATATACGGTTAAAAATAATTAATTAATAAAAAAATAAATTTTTGTCGAGAAAAATTACGATTTTTTTTCAAATGTCAAAATATCATTCTAGCTTTTCTAAAATTTAAAATTTAAATAATATATGTCGAAAATATTTTTTATTAATATTTTATTTTTTGACCAATTAATCAATTTATATATATAATAAAATTTTATTGTGCTCTACAAACGATCTAGAAGTGTTTAAAATTAAAAAGAATTATTTAATTTTGTTAATTAATATATATATATATATGTGTGTGTGTGTGTGTGTGTGTATGTATATGTGTATATTTAGATATTTTGATGTTATAAATATGCTTATGACTATATATATATATAATAAAAAATATTATTTTTTCGTTGTAATATATACATATGTATGTTAGTTCATAATTAAGAAAACTTTTTTATATTATATATATTATTTTAATATTTTTTACAATAATACATACATACACACACAGATATATATATATATTATTATTTTGCATATATACATAAGTTTTATATATACATACATATACATATACATATACATATGTTTATGTTTTCATTCTCATAAAATTATTTAAATAAAATTAACATATACATTATATATATATATATGTAGATTTATAATATTCATATAAATAACAAGTTTAAATGCATACATATATTTAGATAACATATAAGACATATCGAATGAGCTAACATGTCTGTTTTGATGTAATTCCCAACATCCATATACGGGCATGTTAAATGAATTAGACTTCACAGGCCCAATAAAGATCCAATAGGGTAAAAAATTGAAATTCATCGATAACTTCTGTAGCGGGCTAGCTCAGTTCCAACATGTATTTTTACCGCACTACTATTATATATATATATCAACATTTGTGAGGACAGGATGTATAATTGTCTAGGTTGATGATAGTACTTGGGATTATAACTCTAAAATGCTATGCTTTTTAGAGTGACAGTTTGTACCGTCTTTTGATACTATATGTTATCGCTCCACTGGGAGATTCTGATATTGTGTTCTTACTTCCATGTTCTTTTTCTTATTATTTACCCTAACAATTTGTCTTTCTGGCACTTGAGTGCTCAGTATGTGAATATCATGGATTTATTAGTGTTGACATTTGCAGTCAAAAAGGCGAGTTGTTACATCGGTTTTGCTTGGGATTCTGACCATGGTAGAATGGCATGTAAACAAAGTTCCAATATGGTGCAGGCATCAAAGTTGGAGTAGCGGAAGATGCATGAATGGATGTAAGCCAAGGTGGGGAATTATTGAGGTGTCTCACAGTAAATGTGGGTAATGGGTATACATTGGAATTAATAGTCTCACATCGTGAAAAATAATATAGATGGAGTGGTATATATATGACTTTGATCAATTGTAACAACAATTGATTCTTTTGTTAAAAGATGTTGACCAAACTCTATGTTACCCCTACATAGGGATGTGTGGATGGATCTTGAACTTAACATGGTATCAGAGTGTAACGAACCGGATTTTCATCCCTCGAAAATCGACACTAATACATCCACTGTATCACATGCCAAGCAATCGAATGCCAGAAAACCCGGTTGTTAGGGATAAAGAAGAAGGAAGAAGATGTAATGAAAACTAAACAACATAGAATCTCAAAGCGGAATGAATAATCTATAATATACCACAAATCTTTACAGAAAAGCAAAACTGTAATATGTATATATACAAACACCAATCAGAGTATACTAACCTATTTCAGCCTGGATAGTTATAACAGCATGTCCTCACAATTGTTGATAAATACAACAACAAATACAGTGGAAAAATGACCATCTACGTGAATACGTCTCTAGGCCTCCAACTCGTCTCCTGAAGCTCCAAGCATCCAAACTAATCTGTAATATGCTCAGTCTGACCCGAGCATTATAATAAAGTAACACCCGAGTCAGTCAGGAAAACAAGCGTGAGAAACACACACCCACTGAATTTTAAAGTTCCAGAAAACCTTTGAAAAATCAAGAATATCTCGTAAGACCGCGCCACACATAAACACGGATAGGTTTTTACCTTACGCTAACCAAAACATTTCATATGAAATTATCTGATATTATAACAGGGTCTAGATACAAATACTTATTAATCTTAGCCAAAATTGTTATATTATTAAATTCCAGCATACTAGGTTCTACAATCAAAACCGTAAGGCACGTATTGGAGATTGGATTCCATACTATGACAAGGTAAGGAACTACCTTCCGAAGGTACATCTCTAGATAAATGCACCGGGGTCTGACAAGAACATCTTGTACCCCTGCCACACAGGACTAGCCTACCACTTGACTAGTAGTACCTAATATGATCACCCCTCCATTTATAGGCCCCGAGGCATACAATGAGAGATAATAACCGATATAGATTTGGAATGACTATACCCTACTTGGGAGCTACCCACTTGGCCCTGCTGCATGCCCGATTTTTTTCACTTCCGGGTTGATGAGGTTCGAGACTACGTTTTACCTTTTTATATAGCACTTTCCACTTAGAATGCTAATACTGCCTTCCAAGAAATAATGCAATATCAGCATCCATCCATACAAGTTCATTCTGGGACTGAACGAAACACTTGAGAGCTCCATCTCCAAAATTCCATCATCTATAAGATATCTTCAGTTTGAAACGCATTCGTTGGATCGAAGTGGTTTTCGGATAACATACCCAATCTCGGTCTCTTCAAAACAACATTTGATAATTTCCGGTAAACTCAACCCTGGTTCTTTAGGAAATAAACAGTCAAAGAAAAGATCGGAGATCACCTCCTAACCGTTAGTGGGCAAATTTCCTTATCATTGTCCTAGGAGAACGAAACGAGATTTATACGCACAATACAACATCATCAGAGATGACTGTGCCATATAACCCACGTGTTTGTCCTAGATATTTCCAAAGTTACGTTGGGTCCAATTTCGATAGTCGGTTATTTAACTATCGAATAACAACATTCAATCAGGGTTTCATTCCATAGGGAAAAACTAACATTGGTTCAGCATATAAGCAGTCACTAGCCTCCTTTTATAAATCTTTCATAACTAAAACCATTTGTAAATTTCTTGTATAAGAATACTTTTACAAAGATATATCTGGAAATCCCTATATTTTTAATACTTAGAAAATATCCATATACTTGTCTCAATGGTATAAGTATATTTACACACTAAGAAAGATTCCATTTTTGTTCGTTTTAACAATCATTCATTAACTCCTTATAATTCTCTAAATCATTTATATAACATTTTATAAAAACTTATGGAGCCATTTATAAAACTTATTTTATACATTTCAATTGTAATATCCTGGAATTTTTAACAATATCAATTTAGTAATCTATATTTAAGAATTAAATTGATATTGATAATTTTGTTAATAACAATTCAAATTGATTTAATAATCTTCTTCAATAATTATTTAATTGGTTATTTTATCTTTTAAAAATAATAAATTGATTTCTATTTATAATATAAATATATGGTTTATATTTTAAATAGATTAGCATTATTTTAATTTTAATATGTATAAGTTTTATTTATTAACATGGTTTGTTTTTATTTATAAATTTATACACATATTTAAATATGAACTAACAAATTAAAATTTAGGCTTAATACACACATTAATTTGTAAATTAAGTACTAATTATTTAAAGAGACAAGTGTTGCATTCTTAAGCATTAATTAGACAAGTGTTAAATTTTAAAACCTTTAAGATAACATGTGTTAACATATTAAGCCATCTAAGCATATGTGTTAAGTAATTAGACAATGGTTGAGACAAGTGTCACTTTATTTTTATTTTCTTTATTTAAATCTAAATTTAATCTATATAAACATATATCTATTCACTTCTTTTCTTTTTCCTATCTTCACATTCTAAAAACAAAGAAATAGTCTGTAACATTTTCTCAAGTTCAAAGCTAAAACCTTGTAACCATTTTATTCCAAAGCCTGTAGTCTTCTCCTCAAAATCAAAACTCTGTAACAAATTCTCAAAGCATTTTCAAAAGCCTGAAAAAAAAAACATTCCTCAAACCAATCTGAAATGATTTTCTCTGTAATCTTCTCAAACCAAATTGCAAACCTATAAATTTTCTTCAACTCAGTTAAAAAAATCAAAAGCCTATAATTTTCTTCTCAAAAACAAATCTCAACCAGAGATAAACCAAAGATCTGTAACTCAAATATGTTAGTATTCAAACAAGATCAAACTCAAGATTTAAAAGCCTGTAACCTTATCAAACTCAAGTTCAAAAGTCTGGATCAACTCATCATCATCCAATTCAACCGAGCCTTTCAGTTTTTAAAGAAATCAAGGCAATTATTTCTGCAAATCCAATTTTCCAAGTTCAAGCTGTTTGCAGGCCTTCCTGTTTTCATACAAACTCCCTGTTTTAAAAAGAAAAGAAAAGGTGAGTAAACTTTCTTTAAAAACAGTTTAATCTATGTTTATATGTGATGCATGTGATGTAATGAATGAAGTTGCATGTTTGAAATGAATGTGGATGTATGTATATATGGTGATATGTCAGGAAATATTTGTGTATATACTTTTGTATTGACCTATGTTGTTTTACAGGATCAAAAACTATCTTTAAAAAAAAAGAAAAATAATAATTCATATTTTCCCCTGTAATCAATATTAGGCTAAGATTTATAAATGAAGTATGATTATAACAGTGTAATGTAAATGTTAAAAATGGTTTCAAGAATCTATATTTGATAAATATTTCAAAAGAATGAAATAAAGCATCTCAGTTCTTTTCAAAGCCTCTGTTTTTTTAAAAAACTGGTGAGTAAACTTAAGTGTTAAAAATAGTTAAAATTTGATTCATGCGGTAAAATGTTTGAAGAAAATTGTGATGCATGTTTGAAATATGTATGCATGTTTGTTTTAGATCAGAATATATGTATATATGAATGAAGATATGTATATATGAATCAAGATACTGTGTGTATGTCTAGATATATCACTGATCATCTCTGTTTTAAGTTTCACTGTTGAAAATTTGGATTTAAATTCCAATTCTTCTCATATAATATCTGTTAGGCTTAGGGATTTAAACAAGTTATGTTTGTTTAAACATAAGCTAAGGTTTAAAATTATTTTTAAGTAAAATAAGTTTGCATATTTCTGGAAATTTTAAATTTTACAGTAAAAACTCAGAGATTGTAAAAATTTGATTTCAACAATTAAATGTTTCGAGTATATAATCTGAAGCATCATTAAAATCTAGGATTTTTAATAATAAAATCATGAATTTTAATTGTGTAATTTAAGAGAAATTGTGAGTTGATCGGTTTTGGTGTTTTGAGCTTTCTCTGGTGATCGTGGAATCTTTAGTGGTCGGGGTCTTGGCTGAAGCGAGTCTGGTGTTCGATGAGATTGGGAAAAATGGTCAGAGAGCTGTCAGTTGCCTGTGGTGGCCGGATGAGCTGGAACTAGGGTTTTAGGAAGGGTTGTAGTCGAGGTCGAGTGTTGGGTTATTTCACCGTAGTCGGAGCATCGAGTCAGGCCAGATGTGGGGAAATGGTGCTTAGGTCGTGGACGAAGGTGTGGCCGGAGTTCCAGGGATTCTGATGGTCGGGGTGGCCATGTCGAGGTTGGTTTCAGGTGATGTCTGGTTTCTGGGTTTGCTTGAAGTAGCTCGAATTCGATCTGGGCTTTGGGGTGATGAATTGATGATCAGAATCGAATGTGGTGTCGATCACTGTCTTGCCGGAGGTGGTGAGTGTCGCCGGAGCGCCGCCGTGGAATGGTGCACGTGCACAAATATTTTCCTGTGCATTTGAGTTGGGTTTGGAACGAGGAAGTTTTTCTCGAAGGAGCACTCGGGAGAATTCAAACTTACCTCGGGTCATCTTCGTGTTCGAGAGTGATTTTTAGATATCAGAACAGTTTGAATTTTAAGCTAAGTTCTTTTAAAAAAAAAAAAATTTAGAAGAAGATGAAGAAGAACCCGAGGCCAGTCTCGAGTAGAGATCGGGTTGAACCCGAAGCAGGTTTCAAACATGATTTAAAAGTTTTTTGAAAAGCAAGGTTTTGAAAATCTAAATGGATTTGTTTTAAAACTTTTCTTAAATAAATTTCGTTTCCATAATAAATGTTTACTTAAACCTTGGATTAAGAAATTATATGTTTCTTTAACTTAAGTTTGTTAAGTTAATCTTTAAGTTACTTTAAACTTAATTTTTTTTAGTGTTAGTTAAAAGAATAAATGTTTTAAAAATAATATGATTAAGTAATTATAAAGGAAATGTTTTATCTTAAACTTAATCAAGGTTTGATAATAAATGAGGAAATTAAAGAGTCATTAATTAATTAATTAATAATTAAGGATTAATTAATTTATAATTGAGGTTTATTAGTTAATTAATTAAAGATTTGTAATTAAGGATTGTTAATTAGATAATTATAGATATTTAATTTATAATTAGTGACTAATTAATTAAATAATTTAGTTGTAATTAAGGATTAATTAATTAAGTTGTAATTAAGTATTAATTAATTAATTAGAGATTAATTAACTGATAATTAAGGATTTACTAAGTTGTTATTAAGTTTTATTAATTGATAATTAAGGTTTATTAATTAATAATTAAGAGAATAATTAATCTATAATTAATGATTAATTAAATTGTTTAAAGAGTAATTAAGGATGAATTACTCAAGTATAATTAGTGAAATGAATGTGATTAAATTAAGTAAACTAATTTGTGGATTAATTAAAGATAAATCACTTGATAAAGGATTAAGTATGAATACTTAATAAGATTGATAAGTGTATTTACTTATTGTAAGTTATTAATGTATAATTACAGGATGTAATTAATAAAAGGGAATTATTTAGTGAGAAATAATTGAAGTATGATTACTTTGTAAAAGTAATTAAGGATTTATTATTTGGTGTAATTAATCAATGGATTAATATAATTAATTAAGAAGATAATTAATTAAGGTAAGTAATTACATGATGATAATTATTGTTTATGATTAATTACGGTGGATTAATAGAGATGATTAATTAAGGTTTAATTAATTAATATAATTAATTTTAGTTAATTAATTTATGGAAGTAATTAATTAATGATTATTAATTAATGTAATTAATAAAAGTAATTAAAGGTTAATTACTGTTAATGGTTAAGAATAATTAATTTGTAAAATTAATTAAAGGATAATTACTTTATGTAATTAATGAATAATTAATCAAGGATGATTAATATTTAATGAGTAATTAATTAATTAAAGGTTTGTAATTAATTAATGAGTGATTAAGCAAGGTTAGATAATTAATTCTTAAGTAATTAATTTAATTTAAGTTAATTAAATTAATTATAACATAGGGTTAATAATTGTTGCTTATGGATGATGGTTGTGTAGAATATCTGAATTGGATGATATCTATTGGATGATATGCTGTGATATTCTTTGATATGACATTGATATATCTATGATAAATGTGTGATATTTATCTGTTAAATGTTGTGTAAATTCAAAGTATTGAATTGAATTAAATTGTTTTAACCTTTAAAACAACTTGGCCTTAAAAGATACGCCTTGGATTTCGATGAGACCGGGATCGGGTTTCCGTATACCGGATTTCCAGGTCTGGAGACCCGAATACCACATCGATCCAAATTAACGATAGGTCGTGAATCTCAAGTGAAGATGAAGATTCAGAGTGCAAGGGTTATTGTCGTTAACTCTGAGGGTGATTCCAAAATGAGTGTAACGAGATAATGCCTTCGGTTTCGTTCGAACCCGGAACGAACTTGTATGGATTGAATGCTTTCAGCACATCGTCAGGTGGACGATGAGCATTCTAAGTGATGTGTTTTGATTAAAGGTAATCGTAGCCTCAAGCCTCATCAAACCGGGAATGGCTAAAACAGGGGAGGTGCAGCAAGGTTAGTGGGTAGCACCCAAGTAGTATGAGATTCCTCTGTCTAGAGGTCCCTTCTTTTTATTCGGCTGTGTGGGCGGTTGAATAGCTACAACCGCTGGGGTTTCTTATGCGGGAATTATCCAGTAAGGGATGTTCCGGCCTTGTGTTGCAGGGGATTGGGAGTGATCCTCGGTACGTTGATCTAGGCCACGTACTGTGACGGGCGGTACCCCGGTAGCCCTGCCATTGTATGGAATCCAAAATCCAATAAGTGCCGTACGTATTAGTTGTGCCCAACTATGTTGGAACGTGAGATGTAAGCATTCCAGCTATTTCCGTATTTTACTTGAAAATCCTAGACCCTATTATAATATAACTGGATTTCCTATCAAATGTTTTGGTTAGCGTAAGGTAAAAACTTACCCATGTTTATTTGTGGGGAGTCTTACGTGATACCTTTGTTTTCAAAAGGTTTTAAAGTTAAGCAACTTTAAACCGTTTACTCACACCAGACCCATGTCTGACCCAAGTGTTTATTTCTGTTTTATAAACTCTTGGGTACTCAAATTTTTACGAGTAGCCAAGGGATTCAGGTTAGCTTTGACGAGTTATCTGGAGGAGCAATGGAGCAGGAGGCTTCAGCGTTCGTAGATATAGTGTTCCGCTGTGTTAGTTTCTCTGAGTCATTTGTTGAGTTGTATTTGAGTTGTAATAACTAGACAGGTGTTTATAACTGTCTAGTATGTGTTGTATAAGCTGTGTATCTCTGATGTATATGATACAATGTAATATCTTATTTGATTAATGTAATTTATTCGTTCCGCTGTTTAGATTCTGATGTGTTTCTTTCTTTCTTCTCTATCTTTTCTCTTTTCTATCTCTTTCTTTCTTCAAGATGATACGACTTTTTGTGGAGAAAAAGCCGGGTCGTCACAGTTGGTATCAGAGCATTAGGTTGAGTGAATACCTAGGCTCTGGAGTGGTGTCTATCCTGAGAGAGCGTATTTGTAATTTTTATATAACTATAAATACATATTTCTACCTATCTATTGGGTTACCTGTTCGGGTTTTCCAATATGAGTTATAAAGGTAGATATGGTGGTGGTGTGTGAAACACGACTACCAATGGTTGGAGTTTGAATGTTGAGGTTGGAAGTCTATCTGACGAGACTGTAGACCTAATACCGTCTCGAGTGAGTTTTGCTTGGTGTAAAGATTTCATTGATCTCTGAAGGAACTGTTAAGGTTCGGAGTCCATCTTTGAAGTGGGATGAGTGGAGTTTGGATCTGTCGAATGAGCAGAAGCAAGTGATGGTATCTGAGTAACTCAGGAAGAAGTAGCTGGGTAATGAGACGCAGTGATTGGATGTTTCTGAAGATGTTTTCTTTGGAGCAAGTTTGAAGAAATGTGTCTGCTTCAGTATTGGGGCTGAGTTCAGCATAATGTTTCTGTTTGGTTTGGAGTCCGAGTTTCTCGAAGAGCTTTGGATTAGGAAGTCTTGGCATCTGTGTCAGCAGTGCAGCTCGGAGTGTTTTGTGTTCCAGCAAGAAGATCTTTTGGCTTTGCAGTTTTCTAAGAGGTGGAATTCTGAAGCAGCAGAGTGGATCCATTTCTTCGATGGACTGGCTAGATAAGCATAAGTTATTCTGATTGGTTAAGAGAGAGTAGTTTATTTGGAATTGGGCTGGGTTGATCGCAAAAGTGACTTGCGATTGCTGAGTGTTCTCTTGGGTTATCAAAGATTTTCTGGATGTCTCAGCGAAGTCAGAAGTTTGTCTGCATTTGAGATTGAGTTCCGTATCAACTTGATTTCAGGATTAATACCGGTGGTTCAGCTAGTTGAAGGTTGATTCCTAGAGAAAGGATTTGGTGAAGCAGCTCAGTATTTCTTAGAACTTCTGAGTTTTCTTTTTATGGATCTGTTGAACCTTATCTCCAGGATGTGTTGTCTAGTTTGTGTTCGAGTTCATCAACGACATTCTCATCTGCTCCAGATCAGAGTTGTGCAACGGAAGCAAGGTGGCAGCTGTTCTAAAGTGAAGGCAACTGGAAGTTGCAGTATTAGAAAGTTTCTACAGGAAATTTTTCCGGATTTGAGGCCAGAATTGGCAGTGCATCTGTTTTGTCTTTTCCGGATAAGAGAAGTAAGTTGTAGTCTTCTGATATTGAGGAGTAGAGTTTGTGTTTCTTGATTCTAGTTGATCTTGAGGAGATCATTTTGCTGAGTTGATTGGTCTAGTCTGTTTCTAGAAGCATCATCAAGGGATGAGCTGATCAGTAAGGAAATAAGCAGCCCAGGATCGTCTGGAGAGTTTTGTGGATTTGAGACAGAGGAATTTGGATTCTAAAGTCGGAGATTTGATTTTGGATAAGTTTTCTCCGATCATAAATGAGCTGTAAGTTTGGGTAAGGCTGAGAAGCTAGCTCTGAAGAGTTTTGGGTCTTTTCTGTGATCTTGGAGAATAAGTGTTTGATCTACAGGATTGGATTGCCAGTTTGGATAACTGGGATTCCATGAGTATCACGTATCTCTGAGGGAATACGTGTATGATCTATGTCTGGTTTCGGAACCAGCAGTTGTCGAGTTTTGGTTGTTGAGTCAGACTCGTCTGTAGTCTGACATCTTGTCTAGTGTATAGATGTAGTTGAATAAAAGCTTTGTAGCTTCATAGTATTGATTGTTTGGATTCTCTAGAGCGAGTATCCCGATATATATATACACCTGGGGAAACTCGAAGAAATTCTATCCAGAATTTGTCTACATAATTAGATTTGTTTGATTGGTTGAATTGGCTGCTATGGTTGTTAGCATATGTTTGATATATGCTTGTGTTTTAAAATTAAATCTTTAATGAGATTATTAAATTTCCTTTGTTTTAAATTTCGGGGACGAAATTCTTTTAAGGGGGAAGGATTGTAATATCCCGGAATTTTTAACAATATCAATTTAGTAATCTATATTTAAGAATTAAATTGATATTGATAATTTTGTTAATAACAATTCAAATTGATTTAATAATCTTCTTCAATAATTATTTAATTGGTTATTTTATCTTTTAAAAATAATAAATTGATTTCTATTTATAATATAAATATATGGTTTATATTTTAAATAGATTAGCATTATTTTAATTTTAATATGTATAAGTTTTATTTATTAACATGGTTTGTTTTTATTTATAAATTTATACACATATTTAAATATGAACTAACAAATTAAAATTTAGGCTTAATACACACATTAATTTGTAAATTAAGTACTAATTATTTAAAGAGACAAGTGTTGCATTCTTAAGCATTAATTAGACAAGTGTTAAATTTTAAAACCTTTAAGATAACATGTGTTAACATATTAAGCCATCTAAGCATATGTGTTAAGTAATTAGACAATGGTTGAGACAAGTGTCACTTTATTTTTATTTTCTTTATTTAAATCTAAATTTAATCTATATAAACATATTTCTATTCACTTCTTTTCTTTTTCCTATCTTCACATTCTAAAAACAAAGAAATAGTCTGTAACATTTTCTCAAGTTCAAAGCTAAAACCTTGTAACCATTTTATTCCAAAGCCTGTAGTCTTCTCCTCAAAATCAAAACTCTGTAACAAATTCTCAAAGCATTTTCAAAAGCCTGAAAAAAAAAACATTCCTCAAACCAATCTGAAATGATTTTCTCTGTAATCTTCTCAAACCAAATTGCAAACCTATAAATTTTCTTCAACTCAGTTAAAAAAATCAAAAGCTTATAATTTTCTTCTCAAAAACAAATCTCAACCAGAGATAAACCAAAGATCTGTAACTCAAATATGTTAGTATTCAAACAAGATCAAACTCAAGATTTAAAAGCCTGTAACCTTATCAAACTCAAGTTCAAAAGTCTGGATCAACTCATCATCATCCAATTCAACCGAGCCTTTCAGTTTTTAAAGAAATCAAGGCAATTATTTCTGCAAATCCAATTTTCCAAGTTCAAGCTGTTTGCAGGCCTTCCTGTTTTCATACAAACTCCCTGTTTTAAAAAGAAAAGAAAAGGTGAGTAAACTTTCTTTAAAAACAGTTTAATCTATGTTTATATGTGATGCATGTGATGTAATGAATGAAGTTGCATGTTTGAAATGAATGTGGATGTATGTATATATGGTGATATGTCAGGAAATATTTGTGTATATACTTTTGTATTGACCTATGTTGTTTTACAGGATCAAAAACTATCTTTAAAAAAAAAGAAAAATAATAATTCATATTTTCCCCTGTAATCAATATTAGGCTAAGATTTATAAATGAAGTATGATTATAACAGTGTAATGTAAATGTTAAAAATGGTTTCAAGAATCTATATTTGATAAATATTTCAAAAGAATGAAATAAAGCATCTCAGTTCTTTTCAAAGCCTCTGTTTTTTTAAAAAACTGGTGAGTAAACTTAAGTGTTAAAAATAGTTAAAATTTGATTCATGCGGTAAAATGTTTGAAGAAAATTGTGATGCATGTTTGAAATATGTATGCATGTTTGTTTTAGATCAGAATATATGTATATATGAATGAAGATATGTATATATGAATCAAGATACTGTGTGTATGTCTAGATATATCACTGATCATCTCTGTTTTAAGTTTCACTGTTGAAAATTTGGATTTAAATTCCAATTCTTCTCATATAATATCTGTTAGGCTTAGGGATTTAAACAAGTTATGTTTGTTTAAACATAAGCTAAGGTTTAAAATTATTTTTAAGTAAAATAAGTTTGCATATTTCCGGAAATTTTAAATTTTACAGTAAAAACTCAGAGATTGTAAAAATTTGATTTCAACAATTAAATGTTTCGAGTATATAATCTGAAGCATCATTAAAATCTAGGATTTTTAATAATAAAATCATGAATTTTAATTGTGTAATTTAAGAGAAATTGTGAGTTGATCGGTTTTGGTGTTTTGAGCTTTCTCTGGTGATCGTGGAATCTTTGGTGGTCGGGGTCTTGGCTGAAGCGAGTCTGGTGTTCGATGAGATTGGGAAAAATGGTCAGAGAGCTGTCAGTTGCCTGTGGTGGCCGGATGAGCTGGAACTAGGGTTTTAGGAAGGGTTGTAGTCGAGGTCGAGTGTTGGGTTATTTCACCGTAGTCGGAGCATCGAGTCAGGCCAGATGTGGGGAAATGGTGCTTAGGTCGTGGACGAAGGTGTGGCCGGAGTTCCAGGGATTCTGATGGTCGGGGTGGCCATGTCGAGGTTGGTTTCAGGTGATGTCTGGTTTCTGGGTTTGCTTGAAGTAGCTCGAATTCGATCTGGGCTTTGGGGTGATGAATTGATGATCAGAATCGAATGTGGTGTCGATCACTGTCTTGCCGGAGGTGGTGAGTGTCGCCGGAGCGCCGCCGTGGAACGGTGCACGTGCACAAATATTTTCCTGTGCATTTGAGTTGGGTTTGGAACGAGGAAGTTTTTCTCGAAGGAGCACTCGGGAGAATTCAAACTTACCTCGGGTCATCTTCGTGTTCGAGAGTGATTTTTAGATATCAGAACAGTTTGAATTTTAAGCTAAGTTCTTTAAAAAAAAAAAAATTTAGAAGAAGATGAAGAAGAACTCGAGGCCAGTCTCGAGTAGAGATCGGGTTGAACCCGAAGCAGGTTTCAAACATGATTTAAAAGTTTTTTGAAAAGCAAGGTTTTGAAAATCTAAATGGATTTGTTTTAAAACTTTTCTTAAATAAATTTCGTTTCCATAATAAATGTTTACTTAAACCTTGGATTAAGAAATTATATGTTTCTTTAACTTAAGTTTGTTAAGTTAATCTTTAAGTTACTTTAAACTTAATTTTTTTTAGTGTTAGTTAAAAGAATAAATGTTTTAAAAATAATATGATTAAGTAATTATAAAGGAAATGTTTTATCTTAAACTTAATCAAGGTTTGATAATAAATGAGGAAATTAAAGAGTCATTAATTAATTAATTAATAATTAAGGATTAATTAATTTATAATTGAGGTTTATTAGTTAATTAATTAAAGATTTGTAATTAAGGATTGTTAATTAGATAATTATAGATATTTAATTTATAATTAGTGACTAATTAATTAAATAATTTAGTTGTAATTAAGGATTAATTAATTAAGTTGTAATTAAGTATTAATTAATTAATTAGAGATTAATTAACTGATAATTAAGGATTTACTAAGTTGTTATTAAGTTTTATTAATTGATAATTAAGGTTTATTAATTAATAATTAAGAGAATAATTAATCTATAATTAATGATTAATTAAATTGTTTAAAGAGTAATTAAGGATGAATTACTCAAGTATAATTAGTGAAATGAATGTGATTAAATTAAGTAAACTAATTTGTGGATTAATTAAAGATAAATCACTTGATAAAGGATTAAGTATGAATACTTAATAAGATTGATAAGTGTATTTACTTATTGTAAGTTATTAATGTATAATTACAGGATGTAATTAATAAAAGGGAATTATTTAGTGAGAAATAATTGAAGTATGATTACTTTGTAAAAGTAATTAAGGATTTATTATTTGGTGTAATTAATCAATGGATTAATATAATTAATTAAGAAGATAATTAATTAAGGTAAGTAATTACATGATGATAATTATTGTTTATGATTAATTACGGTGGATTAATAGAGATGATTAATTAAGGTTTAATTAATTAATATAATTAATTTTAGTTAATTAATTTATGGAAGTAATTAATTAATGATTATTAATTAATGTAATTAATAAAAGTAATTAAAGGTTAATTACTGTTAATGGTTAAGAATAATTAATTTGTAAAATTAATTAAAGGATAATTACTTTATGTAATTAATGAATAATTAATCAAGGATGATTAATATTTAATGAGTAATTAATTAATTAAAGGTTTGTAATTAATTAATGAGTGATTAAGCAAGGTTAGATAATTAATTCTTAAGTAATTAATTTAATTTAAGTTAATTAAATTAATTATAACATAGGGTTAATAATTGTTGCTTATGGATGATGGTTGTGTAGAATATCTGAATTGGATGATATCTATTGGATGATATGCTGTGATATTCTTTGATATGACATTGATATATCTATGATAAATGTGTGATATTTATCTGTTAAATGTTGTGTAAATTCAAAGTATTGAATTGAATTAAATTGTTTTAACCTTTAAAACAACTTGGCCTTAAAAGATACGCCTTGGATTTCGATGAGACCGGGATCGGGTTTCCGTATACCGGATTTCCAGGTCTGGAGACCCGAATACCACATCGATCCAAATTAACGATAGGTCGTGAATCTCAAGTGAAGATGAAGATTCAGAGTGCAAGGGTTATTGTCGTTAACTCTGAGGGTGATTCCAAAATGAGTGTAACGAGATAATGCCTTCGGTTTCGTTCGAACCCGGAACGAACTTGTATGGATTGAATGCTTTCAGCACATCGTCAGGTGGACGATGAGCATTCTAAGTGATGTGTTTTGATTAAAGGTAATCGTAGCCTCAAGCCTCATCAAACCGGGAATGGCTAAAACAGGGGAGGTGCAGCAAGGTTAGTGGGTAGCACCCAAGTAGTATGAGATTCCTCTGTCTAGAGGTCCCTTCTTTTTATTCGGCTGTGTGGGCGGTTGAATAGCTACAACCGCTGGGGTTTCTTATGCGGGAATTATCCAGTAAGGGATGTTCCGGCCTTGTGTTGCAGGGGATTGGGAGTGATCCTCGGTACGTTGATCTAGGCCACGTACTGTGACGGGCGGTACCCCGGTAGCCCTGCCATTGTATGGAATCCAAAATCCAATAAGTGTCGTACGTATTAGTTGTGCCCAACTATGTTGGAACGTGAGATGTAAGCATTCCAGCTATTTCCGTATTTTACTTGAAAATCCTAGACCCTATTATAATATAACTGGATTTCCTATCAAATGTTTTGGTTAGCGTAAGGTAAAAACTTACCCATGTTTATTTGTGGGGAGTCTTACGTGATACCTTTGTTTTCAAAAGGTTTTAAAGTTAAGCAACTTTAAACCGTTTACTCACACCAGACCCATGTCTGACCCAAGTGTTTATTTCTGTTTTATAAACTCTTGGGTACTCAAATTTTTACGAGTAGCCAAGGGATTCAGGTTAGCTTTGACGAGTTATCTGGAGGAGCAATGGAGCAGGAGGCTTCAGCGTTCGTAGATATAGTGTTCCGCTGTGTTAGTTTCTCTGAGTCATTTGTTGAGTTGTATTTGAGTTGTAATAACTAGACAGGTGTTTATAACTGTCTAGTATGTGTTGTATAAGCTGTGTATCTCTGATGTATATGATACAATGTAATATCTTATTTGATTAATGTAATTTATTCGTTCCGCTGTTTAGATTCTGATGTGTTTCTTTCTTTCTTCTCTATCTTTTCTCTTTTCTATCTCTTTCTTTCTTCAAGATGATACGACTTTTTGTGGAGAAAAAGCCGGGTCGTCACATCAATCCATTTTAAATCCTCTTTGTACACTTCTAAAACTCATTTATAAATCGTTTATAATCTCTAAACCATTTATAAGCTCCTTTATAAAATTCTAGTCTTTCAACTCTATTCATGGGTCTTGAAAACACTTATAGATAATTAAAAATCTTTTACTTCAAAACATCATTATATAATAATAATTATTCGTAATAAACATTATAAGTAAATGAAAATTATTAACTTTAAACATCATAATAATAATTAATAAATTTCAAAATATTGTTAAATAAACAATACTAATTAATCTTTACCATTTTTTATAAATAATAATAATTTATTTTCAAAACCTTATTAATAATCCTTATTATTAATTCCAAACCATAATTATTCTTGAAAAAATTAACCTTGCAATTTATTAACCTTTTTATAAATTCTTAAAACATATTAACTATAAACAAATAATTTTTAAACAATATTAAAATAATGAAATAACTTTAAAATAATATTAATATGATTATATAACTTAAAACAATATTAACATAATTAATTAACTTAAAAAAAATATTAATATATTTAATTAACTTAAAAACAATATTAATATATTTAATTAACTTAAAAACAATATAATATATTTAATTAGATAATCCTTAAACAAAATATTTCTGAAACCTAATTTCGGATTTTAAAATGTTTCTTATCTCAAAACCAATTTCGACTCAAACGGAAATTTATAGTATTTTTAAAGTACTAATTTGAGGCCAATAGCCACCCAACACTTAACCAAAATCAATATTGATTTTCTGTCCCTACTGGGTTTTAGTTTTCAATGTATAACAGTGTTATAACCATAATGTTCACAATCAAGTTCATTTTTCAATAATCCATATAAAAAAATATTATTGAAATAATTCAACAATAGCGAGGAATCCTGTTGGATCCCTCCAACCTGTTTCCCTGCATCACAACATTATATAATCCTAAAATATAAATCAACCACTTCGAGGTAGGATTCATATACAAAGGGTCGTCCGCTCTTACAAGGGAACGTAATAGGGTCTCATCCGCTCCAATAGGCAGGAATATTCAATCCAACTAATATAAATATAGTAATCCATCCAAACAATCATCCAACAATTTTTATCAACTATATATTATACCAGTTTACCAAAAAGGTGAGTTTAACTCACCGAAATTTTCTAACGTCGCTTGCGCCTTCTGGTTACGTTTGAATTCGAACGACGTTCGAATTTAGCATAAAATTCAACAAGCTCCATGTGTTGCCAAACCAACTCCATATCAAAGATAACGTCCCAACGAGTGCAACGCAACTCGTTTCTTTTCGGTCGGACCTCGCATGAATAATTTATAATAATTTTAAGTTATGATATTTAAATTAATAATTAAACAACTAATTATAACAATTATAATAATTAACCTTTTTTTATTTCCTAAACCCGCCTCTCTCTTCTCTGTATTTTCGTATGCAACAACCCAATATAGCCGCAAGCATTTCGACCATCCCCACGCCATCTCAGGCCACCGGCCTTCGCCGCGACCATCACCAGAGAACCTATTAACTCCGCCAACTCCAACCCCACCGAAACAAGCCTCCCTATCGCCGCATTCACCGAGAAAAAGTAGAACAAGATTTCCATTCATCCTCGAATTACGCCACCACCATGCGACGCCACCTTTCCAAACTCTGGCCGAAGCTTGCCCTCCTCCCCTACCTTTTCTCTTCAGAGCCCATCCTTTGAAAACCCACCGGTTCGCTAGAAAAGTCATCAAGGATGCGCCCACGTCGAACCTCACTCCACGCCGCCTCGCTTCGCCAAAGCCCATCACCACCGTTCAAATGCCTCATCATGTTGACGTGGTCAAATCCTTAGTTGAGGTCCAGGCCTATCTCCACCTCTGGTGGCGACGATTACTTGTAGAACGCGAGTATAAATAGGGAAAGGGGAATGATGGCTGCATAGTGGAGGAGTGTGGCCTGTGTACGGGGTTTGGTGATGTTGATGAGGCATGGTGTATGGTCAAGTCAAGGCTGAGGTGATAAGGCATAGCTGAGGTGATAAGGCATGGCTGGTGTACGGTCACGTTAAGTTATATATATATATATATATTAAAATTATCAAGCTATATAATTTCGAATCCCAATCGAGACGTGCCGCCTGGCGATCTATATGTTATACCCCTATTCTGAACGCAATGGAACTTGTTTCGAGACCTAATTTGATCGAATGCAGAAGATAGCTTTTAGAACCTAATTATTATATTAAATTTCGATATTAATTTCAAGGCATTTCGATTCGCACGACCAAACAATATGTCTGATCACTACGAAATTTGACGGCGTAATATAATTCACTATTACGGATCCAATGAAACTAGTTTCGTTTAAATCCGAGACTGTGCCCTAGAAGGCTATTTTTATATGTTAATTAAAATGAGTTATTATTAAAAATTAGTTAAATCACTTTTAAATCCAATTTAAAAGTTTTATTATCTTCATTCTTATTAAATAGAATTTAAATAAGCTTTGAAATTATTTTTATCCAAATAAAATCCAAGATTCAATTATTTAAACAATTCCAATTATTAAATTCAACAATTAAATTATCTAATAAATCGCTATATTTAAAATTCGGGTTATTTAATCTATAAAATTAACTTTTCAATATTTAAAATCAATCAAATATTCCAATTCCAAATAACTAAAATTCTGGGTCGTTACACAGAGCCTATGTACCGTGGTTTAACTTCACCTTAAGTCTGAATATATATGATTAATAGATCTCTTGCACATTATCTTAGGCATTACCAACGGCTCTGGTACCATGTTAGGGTTTTTTTAAGGTTCCCTATACAATTAATTTAAGAAGAGATGAGGATTGAAGAAAACCAAAAGATAAAGAAATTCCTTGGTTGTATTAAATACAACTTCTCACCCATGGTCTTTGTCCTAATCTCATCTCATACTTGAGGAATATCAACAAATCGAAAATGGTCTTTCACTTGTACCCATAAATTTCATGACAACCTAAGTATAATGCACGTACCTTAAGGAATATTAACAAATATGTGTATATATTTTATCTCGTCTAGTCGATATATTAATAGTACTACACATAACATCTCTAGTTTGAGAAATATTAACAACTAAAGAGTATGCAAGTAATATATTAGTATATAAATGGTAGAGGACAACTTATATGTTAAGGATTCATAATCATCAAATACATATATTGAGTGATATCAATTTAGGGAGTAATATATTTCTTATGAAATACCTTCATGATTCAAGTGTTAGACACATCTGAAATCACGGTATACATACTATACATATGTACTTATTCCGAAAATCTAATTTGGGTTTCTTTCAAATTCTACTTAATTTTATACATATATAATTATATAAGTATTGGTTTTTTTATAATTTTATACTTTATTTTACTTATATAATATATACATGTATCTTATTAATTAAATATTATTTAATTAATTTTAATTCTTATTAATTAAATCATGTTTAATTTATTTATTTTATATTACTCATCTAAAACCATTTAAGATAATTAATTAACTATAACATTTATAGTATGTTTATGTGTATGTATCAACACATGTATACATTTTAATTAATTAAATTTTAATTAGTTTTATTTAATAAATTTTATTTAATTAAAAAAATATAACTAAATATTTTAATTAAATATGAAATTTTATTGTAATTTATCATAAACAATTTTAAGATAAATAAAATACTACAACAATTGTAGTTATACACATATATCAATATATTTGTTTAATCAATAAACTTTAATTAATTATTTTATTTAATATAATTAATTATATAAATTAAATTTTAAATTATAAGTTTCATAATTGTGACGCCCCACCTCTATGCTCACAATAACAAAGAGTATTAAAAGAAATACTGTCTGTTATTACGAAGAATAAGGCTGGATAGGAGCGGCCATCCGTAGTTGGCCTTACACTAGTATTGGTTACCTCGATAGGAGTGGTGTATATTTTTCAATTTTCATCTCTTATTTATTTACCCCCATCGACATACCCAATTACCAGTATAAAACGAACTACGATGGTTCATAATAGTTTAGGACAATATATATAATAATAACATAGATACAAAAAGAATGCGGAACACAGATAACAAAAGTCTCATATATATATAACTGATGTCAGTTACAATACAATTGACACAATACATATGATACAACTACAACTGTCGACTCTGGAAGTTATATATACAAGTACATTATCGACTAATATACATGAATACATATCAACCCAAAAGAGACACACTGACTACTACAACAAGATGAAGACCACTTCAAAAGATGTGAAAAGTCTTCATAGCTCAAACAGCAACTCAAAGCAAGAAATCTACAACCTGAAATAACTCGGGTCTGACCCGAGTATTAAATTCAAAAGAAAATAATACACGGGTCAGTCTAATTCAAACTCAGTTATTAATGCACAGAAGCAAAAATAGTCAAATATCAAATAGACGACAGTCACAGAATTCTCGTATATCTGACTCCTCGATAAGAGAATCGGATAACGACAGATATAACACTAAACAGTGTTAAACAACAAATCAGCAAACCCAAATCACCAACAAAGATACGTAAAAAGATTATCGATGAAGATAATGTAAACACCCCAGAATTGCCTAAACAGCAATTAACACAAAATCCAATTATTAAATAAATAATTAGAAATTCAGAATCTAATTATCAAATAGATAATTAGACAATCTCAAAATGATCAATCAAACAAAATTCTGAGTGGCTGCAGTACACGCACGCGTGCACTACCTCGCCACTACAGTAAGTCAAAACTCCAAAGATCAAGTCAAATAAACGCACACTCTCAATTCAAACCATATACAAACTACCTCAATAAATCAAAAGAAAATGGCACCAACTTACAATTAAAATGCAAAAGGTCAAGTCACTGACTCAACTCAATTGTAGAGCACAAAGGCTACCAGAATAAATGAAGGCAGCAAATACAACTGAATTCAAGTGGAAGGCAACTATACACTTGAAGTCAAAATGATCAAAGCAACAAACCCAGATCCAAGTGCAACAAAAATAAGCCAAGTCGCAATACATAAATGTTCAACCAAAAACTGAAAGGCAACTCAACCTAAAGCCAATGAACGAAGTGCATAAGAATACACAGTAAAAGTTCACGACCCACTACAAGGTCAAACCCGAGTTTTGCAACTGGATTCAACTCAAGTAAAATTTCAGAAATCAGCCCAACTCAACAAATACAATGCTAGACACAGTACAACACCAAACTCAACAAATTCAAGTGGCCAGACACACGTGTAAAGTGAAGACCACAAGGAAAAGCCTCAGTATCAAATCAGAAGTGAGGCCATATACAAGTCGATGGCAGTGTCAACCAGATGACCAAGTGAATATATACAAGTTCAGTGCAAATCAAGGAAGGCAACTCGAGTGAACCGGACTCAAGTCAGTCTAGTTACTCTATGGAATACATAACTACAACTATCAAATGAAACAGTGTATATATGAGGTATACAAGGACTCAAGTGCATCAGGTCAGAGACACGACACCAAGCCCAGTGCGAAAGTAAACACCATTGTATAAAACAATGTATCAAGGCTCAAGTGAACTTGATAGGTAAAACTCAAGTCTACTAACAGGAAGACTGCAATAACAAAGAAACAACTTAAACTGGACAAAATCAATGAAACTGTACAATTCACAGGTCATCAGCATGTAATACAAGGTGAAACAGATAATCAACACTTCAAAGACCAAAGGAATGCAACACAATGAACTGGAGGAAGTATGCATATTAGACCAGTGAGACCAGACTACAGCAGTTCAAGAGAAACAAAGACCATCAATACAAAAGTCAACAGTGTCAATAACAAGTGCAGTAGCTACAACTTCAACCAGCAAGACCATCAGCATGAAAACAATAACAATAGCATGCAACATAGGTGAAACAGAGGTGAGTGCAAACATCAATAGCAGTAAAGATCAAGTTAAAGTGATGACAGAAAGCATGTCAAAGTTAGATTAGAATGTAACTCAAATGAACAAGTGACAGTGCAACCAAAAATGGAAACAGTGAATGGTACACGTACAATAACAAGAATATCAGGTGATGTCAGAAAACATATACAGAGCAAATATCATCAAAACTCAAGTCAAAGCAGGGAGGAACAGGAAGGCAGAAAACCAGAATATATCACAAATCCAAAGCAGTATATGTTAGTTAAGAAAATTCAAGTCGAAGAGAAGATGACTAGAAAAAGTCAAGGCTATGATCAAAAAATATCAAGGCCATGATCAAAGTCGCAGAATTTACAGATGACCAGAAGATGACCAAAGTCACAGTGAAACAGTAAACAATACCTTAGACCAACAGTGAACACCACAAGGTCAGGATGTCACAAAAACAAAATTACAGAGAAGATGACCAGAAGTCAAAAAGAAAATCATATGGCAATAGTTTTCTTTTCCCAAAAATCCGAGCAGTAACTTATCACCGCAAGTCAATACCCGAAATTCAACACAGTGATGACCAGGGAAACCAGAGTCGCAAAATATATGAAATCGACAAAGTCAGGAGACCATCTCAAACATCAAGACAATTCGAATAGCTAAGATACATCAAGTGACAAATTCAAACAATTGGAAAACAAGGGGTCTCGACTCATAAATAACTAACAGCTTGAATTAGAAGTGAGCGAAGATCACTCACCTTTACATATGATCGAGACATTGAAATCTGCACAAGCAAACACGAAAACAATCCCCCGGATCGTCGAAGCTAGTAACGAAATCGATCACTTGATCGAACAAATTGAAGTCAGCGGCAAGGCCCTAATTTTTGTCGAAGAGGGATGAACGAGAACGAAGCCGCCATTTTTCTCTTTTCTATCGTTTGTTATGTTTCTAGGGTTTGAACGAAGAGGAAATCAAATGAATAGGGTTATCAACCTTCGATAACAATCATGGCATCCAAACGAATGAAACGTGGCCCAATTATTAAATTGAAGCCCGCAAAACACTTAACAATTTATAAAAGATTTTTAACCCTAGAAAAATCCAATTGCAATTTTACCAAAGGATTCCAACCGATCAAAATTCAATAGCAATTATCATCACTTAAATCGTTAAATGACGATTATAAATTTGAAGCTAAATCCCGGGTTGTTACAGACTCCCCTCCTTATAAAAATTGCATCCCCGCAATTTTCATAATCAAAAGGCGTCAATAACAATTATTCTTCTAACATAAACTGGTTAAGCTAGAAAAATAACGTCAATAACACAAACACCAAAGAAATCTTTCAATTTCATAAAAGAGATCCCCAAATTCTCAACAAAGTCTGACTATCAATAGAAAATTAGAAAACAACAAAACTGAATAAATGCAATTATCAGCGATATTCAATTATCAATCAGATAATTAGAGTACAGAAACCACAAAACAACAATATCTAATTATCGATACGATAATTAGAAAACAGCAAAAATCTAATTATCAACAAAGATGATTAGAAAGCACAAACCCCAATTCGCAAAACTGCAAATATCTAGTTATCCAACCAATAACTAGAAAACACGAACTTCATAATCAGCAAACTCTAACCATCAACAGTGATAGATAGAAAATAGTAATTCAATAAAATCAACATAATCTAGAATCAATTAGAGACTAGAAAATTTCATAACCAACAAAGTCAACAACCATCCAATTACCCAAACGATAGTCAAAAAACAAAAATCAACAAATATCCAATCATCAAAAGCGATAATCAAATTTCAAATCGACAATTATTCGATTGTCAAAAACGTTAATCAAATTTCAAATCGACAAGTATTCGATTATCAAAAACGATAATCAAATTTCAAATCAACAATTATTCGATTATCAAAAACGATAATCAAATTTCAAATCAACAATTATTCGATTATCAAAAACGATAATCAAATTTCAAATTGACAAGTATTCGATTATCAAAAACGATAATCAAATTTCAAATCAACAATTATTCGATTATCAAAAATGATAATCAAATTTCAAATCAACAATTATTCGATTATCAAAAACGATAATCAAATTTCAAATCAACAATTATTCGATTATCAAAAACGATAATCAAATCCCAAATCAGCAAATATTTAATTATCTAAAGCGATAATTAAATCTCAAATCAGCAAATATTTAATTACCAAAAGCGATAATTAAATTTCAAATCGACAATTATTCGATTATCAAAAACGATAATCAAATTTCAAATCAACAATTATTCGATTATCAAAAACGATAATCAAATTTCAAATCAACAATTATTCGATTATCAAAAACGATAATCAAATCCCAAATCAGCAAATATTTAATTATCTAAAGCGATAATTAAATCTCGAATCAACAAATATTTAATTATCTAAAGCGATAATTAAATTTCAAATCAACAAATATTTAAATATCTAAACCGATAATTAAATCTCAAATCAGCAAATATTTAATTATCAAAAGCGATAATTAAATCTCAAATCATCAAATATTTAATTATCAAAAGCGATAATTAAATCTCAAATCAACAAATATTTAATTATCAAAAGCGATAATTAAATCTCAAATCAACAAATATCTAATTATCACAAGCGATAATTAGAAACACAAATATCCGATTATCAAAAACGATAATCAGAAATCAACAAATATCTAATTATCGATACGATAATTAAACCCCATAACATCAGATATCTAATTACCTGCAGATAATTAGAAACAACAAATATCTATAAATCAATTAAGAAGACTAGAAAATCAACATAAAAGCTTGGATCTATCCCATCAGATGGCGAGTTTTTAATTCACCGCACGTGCATCAACAAATGGCCGAAGCCTACCAAGTACTCAACATAATTTTGGCGCCCAACAAATGACCCGAAGGTCCAACAAATGACCCGAAGGTCTAGTACTGGTATTTGACCCGAAGGTCCGACAAATAACCCGAAGGTCCTCATAGTGGCTCGAAAGCACACGAAATCATCAAATATTTCAATTAACGAGTCCGGAATTAACCAAAATAGCAAACGCACATGTCCCATAACCACGAGTTTTACTAAATCGTTTAATTCTCTTCATCGTTTCCTTGAAAGTGCAAATTCATCAAAATCATCAAAACAGCAGATATTTCAATTAACGAGTCCGGAATTAACCGAAATAGCAAACGCACATGTCCCATACCACGTGTTTTACTAAATCGTTTGATTCTCTTCATCGTTTCCTTGAAAGTACAAAATTGTGTATTTTGTAAAAATACACTTTACATTCTCAAACAGACAAGTCCGGAATTAAGCGAATCAGTAAGAGAAAGGGGTCATAATCCTCGATTTTGCTGAAACGTTTAAATCGCTTCCTCATTCTTTTGAAATCGCAAACTGTAAAATTTCTGAAAACAATTTTATTTATTTTATACAAATAACAATTCACATTCTCAACTGGACAAGTCCAGAGTTAAGCGAATCAGTAAAAGAAAGGGGTCATATTCCTCGATTTTGCTGAAACGTTTAAATCGCTTTCTCATCCTTTTGAAAGCGCAAACTGTTAAAATTTTTATAAAACGATTTTTCATTTTTAAAACGATTTTCCAATCACGTGATTAAAGCAGCAATATTTGTAACAATTTCGAAAAGGAAATTGTACTTCCCAAAACACCGTAAAACGAATCTCAAAATCAACATTGCGGAATAACCGCTTGAAAATCCACTTTTAAAATTTGACGGTTACTGAAGCCAAAGCGACAGTACTTTTTAAACGTCAAAATCGCACTAAAATAATTTACATCAAAATGTAATATCAGTGAATTTTCATTCATTAAAATTGTCAACAAAACACCGTGCTTCAAAATTTTAGCATTGGTGTAAAAATCCCGTTATAAAAATAACGGCAACAAAATACGTTTCATAACCAAACATCGGTTCAACGTAAAATAAATGTAGTAACGTGCAACTCAAATTTGTACGTACTACAAAATGAACAAAGAAATCATTTGAATATATCTTCAATTAAGATAATTCAAAACAGCTAAATCTTATCAATATATGATTAGCATAAAAGAAAACCAGCAAAGATCTCAACAAAATCACATGACTGCAATCGTTTCGAATCCTCAATTTCGGATTCGAAATTCTCAAAGAAAACAAATTAAACACAGCTATGTAAACACAAATGAAATTTATTTCAATTTCATATTTCGATTTTTAAATCAAAAAGATTATCGGTTGTACTCAGCGAAGACAGTTTCACTATTTCCGCTGCGCACTCTGATAAACAGTACCCAAATCAATCAAATCATCAGAACACAATTTCACCTTTATTTTTAAATAAGGATATTTAAAAATTTCACCAAAATTTCAAAACTTTAGTTTTGACTCAAAACACAAATAAAACATCGACCAATAGTTGTAACACATGTTCCATCTAAGTTATGTTTTATATTATGTCCATAAACCCCAAGCTCTGATACCAACTGTGACGCCCCACTTCTATGCTCACAATAACAAAGAGTATTAAAAGAAATATTGTCTGTTATTACGAAGAATAAGGCTGGATAGGAGCGGCCATCCGTAGTTGGCCTTACACTAGTATTGGTTACATCGATAGGAGTGGTGTATATTTTTCAATTTTCATCTCTTATTTATTTACCCCCATCGACATACCCAATTACCAGTATAAAACGAACTACGATGGTTCATAATAGTTTAGGACAATATATATAATAATAACATAGATACAAAAAGAATGCGGAACACAGATAACAAAAGTCTCATATATATATATATATAACTGATGTCAGTTACAATACAATTGACACAATACATATGATACAACTACAACTGTCGACTCTGGAAGTTATATATACAAGTACATTATCGACTAATATACATGAATACATATCAACCCAAAAGAGACACACTGACTACTACAACAAGATGAAGACCACTTCAAAAGATGTGAAAAGTCTTCATAGCTCAAACAGCAACTCAAAGCAGGAAATCTACAACCTGAAATAACTCGGGTCTGACCCAAGTATTAAATTCAAAAGAAAATAATACACGGGTCAGTCTAATTCAAACTCAGTTATTAATGCACAGAAGAAAAAATAGTCAAATATCAAATAGACGACAGTCACAGAATTCTCGTATATCCGACTCCTCGATAAGAGAATCGGATAACGACAGATATAACACTAAACAGTGTTAAACAACAAATCAGCAAACCCAAATCACCAACAAAGATACGTAAAAAGATTATCGATGAAGATAATGTAAACACCCCAGAATTGCCTAAAAAGCAATTAACACAAAATCCAATTATTAAATAAATAATTAGAAATTCAGAATCTAATTATCAAATAGATAATTAGACAATCTCAAAATGATCAATCAAACAAAATTCTAAGTGGCTGCAGTACACGCACGCGTGCACTGCCTCGCCACTACAGTAAGTCAAAACTGCAAAGATCAAGTCAAATAAACACACACTCTCAATTCAAACCATATACAAACTGCCTCAATGAATCAAAAGAAAATGGCACCAACTTACAATTAAAATGAAAAAGGTCAAGTCACTGACTCAACTCAATTGTAGAGCACAAAGGCTACCAGAATAAATGAAGGCAGCAAATACAACTGAATTCAAGTGGAAGGCAACTATACACTTGAAGTCAAAATGATCAAAGCAACAAACCCAGATCCAAGTGCAACAAAAATAAGCCAAGTCGCAATACATAAATGTTCAACCAAAAACTGAAAGGCAACTCAACTTAAAGCCAATGAACGAAGTGCATAAGAATACACAGTAAAAGTTCACGACCCACTACAAGGTCAAACCCGAGTTTTGCAACTGGATTCAACTCAAGTAAAATTTCAGAAATCAGCCCAACACAACAAATACAATGCTAGACACAGTACAACACCAAACTCAACAAATTCAAGTGGCCAGACACACGTGTAAAGTGAAGACCACAAGGAAAAGACTCAGTATCAAATCAGAAGTGAGGCCATATACAAGTCGATGGCAGTGTCAACCAGATGACCAAGTGAATATATACAAGTTCAGTGCAAATCAAGGAAGGCAACTCGAGTGAACCAGACTCAAGTCAGTCTAGTTACTCTATGGAATACATAACTACAACTATCAAATGAAACAGTGTATATATGAGGTATACAAGGACTCAAGTGCATCAGGTCAGAGACACGACACCAAGCCCAATGCGAAAGTAAACACCATTGTATAAAACAATGTATCAAGGCTCAAGTGAACTTGATAGGTAAAACTCAAGTCTACTAACATGAAGACTGCAATAACAAAGAAACAACTTAAACTGGACAAAATCAATGAAACTGTACAATTCACAGGTCATCAGCATGTAATACAAGGTGAAACAGATAATCAACACTTCAAAGACCAAAGGAATGCAACACAGTGAACTGGAGGAAGTATGCATATTAGACCAGTGATACCAGACTACAGCAGTTCAAGAGAAACAAAGACCATCAATACAAAAGTCAACAGTATCAATAACAAGTGCAGTAGCTACAACTTCAACCAGCAAGACCATCAGCATGAAAACAATAACAACAGCATGCAACATAGGTGAAATAGAGGTGAGTGCAAACATCAATAGCAGTAAAGATCAAGTTAAAGTGATGACAGAAAGCATGTCAAAGTTAGATTAGAATGTAACTCAAATGAACAAGTGACAGTGCAACCAAAAATGGAAACAGTGAATGGTACACGTACAATAACAAGAATATCAGGTGATGTCAGAAAACATATACAGAGCAAATATCATCAAAGCTCAAGTCAAAGCAGGGAGGAACAGGAAGGCAGAAAACCAGAATATATCACAAATCCAAAGCAGTATATGTTAGTTAAGAAAATTCAAGTCGAAGAGAAGATGACCAGAAAAAGTCAAGGCTATGATCAACAAATATCAAGGCCATGATCAAATCGCAGAATTTACAGATGACCAGAAGATGACCAAAGTCACAGTGAAACAGTAAACAATACCTTAGATCAACAGTGAACACCACAAGGTCAGGATGTCACAAAAACAAAATTACAGAGAAGATGACTAGAAGTCAAAAAGAAAATCATATGGCAGTAGTTTTCTTTTCCCAAAAATCCAAGCAGTAACTTATCACCGCAAGTCAATACCCGAAATTCAACACAGTGATGACCAGGGAAACCAGAGTCGCAAAATATATGAAATCGACAAAGTCAGGAGACCATCTTAAACATCAAGACAATTCGAATAGCTAAGATACATCAAGTGACAAATTCAAACAATTGGAAAACAAGGGGTCTCGACTCATAAATAACTAACAGGTTGAATTAGAAGTGAGCGAAGATCACTCACCTTTACATACGATCGAGACATTGAAATCTGCGCAAGCAAACACGAAAACAATCCCCCGGATTGCCGAAGCTAGTAACGAAATCGATCACTTGATCGAACAAATTGAAGTCAGTGGCAAGGCCCTAATTTTTGTCGAAGAGGGATGAACGAGAACGAAGCCGCCATTTTTCTCTTTTCTATCGTTTGCTATGTTTCTAGGGTTTGAACGAAGAGGAAATCAAATGAATCGGGTTATCAACCTTCGATAACAATCACGGCATCCAAACGAATGAAACGTTGCCCAATTATTAAATTGAAGCCCGCAAAACACTTAACAATTTATAAAAGATTTTTAACCCTAAAAAAATCCAATTGCAATTTTACCAAAGGATTCCAACCGATCAAAATTCAATAGCAATTATCATCACTTAAATCGTTAAATGACGATTATAAATTTGAAGCTAAATCCCAGGTTGTTACAATAATTAATTATTTAATTTCTTAAAATAATTTGAAAATTTTAAATGCATTTTGTAACTTTTATATAATTTCCCTTTTATATTTTAAAATTAACATTTAAATTTAAATTATCTTCTAAATGTTCAAATAGATTTTGAAAATTATCTAAAAGCCCAAAATCAATTCGGGCCTTTATATTAGGGACTATCTTTTGGTTTACTTCATCCTTCAGGCCAGGTCAGTAGCCAAGTAGGGCAGAGTACTTGATTACTTAAACTCAACCTTCGAAACTATCATTCTAGATAGCCTAATAAATGGATAAGCTTTAATTAGTTAACCAATGTTTAATGGGTGAATTTAAAAAATCCGTTTTAGATCTATGGTGGGCCTATGTCATCTAAATGGATTTTAGATCCTATCCAAAATATTTATTTCTTTAGTTTGTTAAAAAAATATATTTTATTATCACATTATGTTTTCATTTATAGATGTATGAAATACACTTGTTTGTGTGAAGTGCACGTGATATAAATATGAAGTGTACATATTTAATATGACCATATGTAGCCGTTAAGATTTATACCACAATATACCCATTTTCCTTTTACATATGCTTTTGTTGTCCAAGGTTCTGATTTGGATATATATATGTAATAAAATATGTATAATTATATGTGAATATATAAATATGAATATATATATATATATATATATCTTGAAATTATATTTGACAATTTATATGATTTGAATTCTAAAATTGATAATAACAAATTAATTTGAACTAAGGAAGAATATGAGATTAAACATAATGGTTTTACACAAAAAATCTTATGAATTTGAGTCTAGAAAACATACCCATATATGTTTCTATATAAATATACATGAATATTGAAAGTAACGTTTTAGATATAAAGTACTTATATATGTAAAGATTATAATTTATAATCCACATATAAATATGTTTGATTTTATAACTAACAATTTAAATCAAACTTTTAATTTAGAAATGAAACAAAAGATATAGGATATTACATAGAACTTTAGTCCACACATGAATTCTAGATTGAATTTTTTTTATTCATATGAAAACAATACCCAAAATAATTGTATTCAAAACATCAACTATATAACATAAGAAATCAATTTTCAAGGCAAATATAATAATAACATACACATTTTATTTACATTTGTGTGTGCAAATGTTATAAAATTATAAAATAGTTTTTAAACTAAAATTAGTTTTTTATCCTTATCAAAACTACCAAAACGAAAAGGGAAGTGGACAACCTAGGCGCATGTAAATTCGTGATAAGAATATTCAAATCTAAATTATACAGAGAACAATGACAAATTATTGAAAGAGATGAAGGAACTAAAGTATAACAATCATGATGGTGAATGGAAAACAAACAAAAGTGAATCTGAATCAAATCAACATAATAAACACACTTTTAATTGAGATGGACAGTGGGTTTTGAATTACATATTACAATATGAAGCATCAAATAGATGAGAAGATACATATAGAGTTTGAAACATGCAAATAAGAGAAACACGTAAATAAATTAAATTAGAATAATATCTTAGGATGTAGCCAAAAGTTGCACCTTGAATGATGAATCGATGCTCCTAGATTCAATAGAATCGATCTTTGATTTTGCAAGGATTAAGAGAAAACATCCGCCTTTTTAGTTTGTTTTTCGAGATTTTAAGTGGTGGACATGATGAATTGGACCATTAAAGGAGAGGAGTATAGCAAGAAAATGAAAATGAATTTTGTCAAGAAGAATAATAATGAAATGAATGAAAGAAAATTTTGTTTTGAGGGGAACGTTGAAACCTTTAAAACCTTCCATATTTAATTCATTGTTAAATCTTATCAAATCCTCTCCAGCTTCCTTATATTATTGGTAAAAAAATAGAAATAAAGAGAAACGAAGCAGAATCATTTCATAAATGACATTTAAATGAGTCATAAAGAAGAGTAAATGATGGAGATTTATTTCCTTCCTTTAATTGCTCCTTTGGATTTTCAAATCACATTTGAAACCTCTCCCACCTCATCATGCATGGCCAACCATAAAAGAGGCATGGGGGCCACCAAAAACATCCTAAAACCACTTAGCAATTAATTTATTTAAATCCAATTCAAATATTCTATCGATATCGTATATCAATATGCATGTTTATAACTTTTATATATGCACTTTATTAAATACTAGTGGTATTCAAACAAATAAAATAAAATTCAATAATTAATAAATATGAATTGATTTAAACAATTTTCAAAATTATAAATTAGTTTAATCGTGTGATTTTTTAGAGTATTCATCATTACGGTTGTGTGATTCAAAGATGTAAATTCCGTAAGTGATTAATATCGAAGAATTCATAGATTAACGATCACACATCAGTTTAGCTAGTGGTGTGATATTTTGGATGAATTTAATGCCTATATATCTTTTCACCAAAATCCAATTTTACTTATTATGAGTGGTGTCTGGTAGTAATGAATATTTACACCAATTCTCTTCATCAACACCTTATCACATTAGGACTTGTGAAATTTTGTTTTTGTCAAAATTCCAACATTGTCCACATTCATGAGCACAATATCCATAGTTCAATAATAACAGTTATTATTAACTGTACTATCTAACCAAGGACTTTGACTTTGAGTTGACTAGAGTTAAATGTGATACTAACCTCATATAACTAAGCAGATGAATTCCCTATTGAATAGTGTTTCACTTCCAATGTTTTAACTTTGACCCAACTATTGTCTCTCAATGAACTCCATGCCATGATTTAACTACAATTAAAGTGAAGTGTCCATATTGAAGTTTAATAGGTATTCTCAAGTCGAGACAACTGTGTAATATCATCAATTCGAGATTCTCTATTTGACCTTAGTTATATTAACCAATAGAAAACTCTCGAATGAGTCATTCCACGGTTATCTAATAGCTACTAGTATGTAACCCTTGATGTCCAAGCAGTTATGAGTAATACATTATCCAACATTTGAAGAGTGTTACACACTCTAGTCTCCATGGATATATTGGCACCCTATCTCGAAACATCTTTGTTAGGAACATTTAATATAATATGTTATTTTAATGTGATAAATTTCTCATGATTATGACACATTGTAAGTACTATCATATAACATAATATTTAAGGATTTTCTATTTATACTTTAAATTAATTGCTTAATTAATTATATCATAATATAACAAGTATATAGTAGAAAGAAAGCACATTTAATTTCGAATAAGATTGGTTATCGAGCTAGATATATGTAAAAAAAAATTCACAATTGTCCTAGGAGCCCTAACTCTTTCGTTACATATGGTCACATTAGTCATGAATGCTTCTTATTTGTAGCACATATAGAACAAATATAAGTGTATTTGATAAACTTAAAAATAAATAAATAAAACTTTTCTTAACTAATTAAATAAATAAAGATTTTATTTAAAATATTTTAGATTGGATATAAAATCAATTTGGACTTCATAGGCTCAATAAAGATCTAAAAATGGAAAAAAAATAAAATTCACTCATTCAACCCACTTCCGACTGGCCTGGTTCCTTCAATGATAATGTTTAAAATGCCCGGTTTAAAAATACATATGCAGCAAGTTTGACTTACCAATATAACTTTAAGTTATTGGACATATTATAACTTCTAGTTATTGAATATATTGTAACTTCTAATTACCTTTGAATTATCAGTAATAAGAACTTCAAGATCTGAATCTACTATTTTATTAGAACTTCATATTTTAATATTAAAGTCAAACTTTTCTTAGTAGTAATTATCTAAATTTCTACTTTGATAATTCATAAAATTTGTAATATTTCATATAATTTCAACTTCCATGTTTTAATTGATCAAAATCATTATTTGGTAATTTAAGGACTTTAAACAATAAACTTCTTTTTTATTCCCCGTGTCAAACTTGAGTATGATTTTGGATATATTGAACTTTATATTCAATTTTGTCTACTTAAATATATGAATCTATACGCTATATACTACAATTTGAAATTTTCTACATATTTTGTCCAGATATACTTAAGAACAACGTCCTTCAAACTACTACTTCAAATATACCATAAAGGTTTTCAATCCAAACCGTGTTGAAATTTTGGATCAAATAAATTTTATCCACGACTCATCTTGTTAGCTTGTATTTTTCAATTATATATCGAATATCACTTTTGAACATTATTTATTCAAAGAATAATACGTAGACTCAATTAAATATAATCCTCTCTTCTGGAGAATTCAATAAAAGGGATACTTTACACAAAAATAAAGAATATCTTTCAGATGCTTTAAATGTTATTAAAATATGCAATTATACTAGCTAATTATGAAAATCACTTCAAGACCATATTTATAGCTTTCATGAGAAATATAGTATGACGTATAGATCAGCTCTTTAGGAGAATATCTAAAGATATTTCTTTAAGAAATGGTTATTCATATAATATTTCTTAGAAAATATTTTTTTATACCTAGAGTGTTAATTAATTTAAGTAGAGCACTCATTTGGTATCTTTGGGAATCGAACCTAAGACCTCTAGTACCATAATCTGGAGATCTTTCCACTTTAGCTAGTGGTACTTGACATTTCGTAGATCTTTAGCATATAATTAGACATGTGCACGTATAAAATGTGTTCTAGAAATATTCTAATTTCTTATCTATTTATGGGGTTCAATATAATTATAGATACAACATATACTACTCATTAAATAGTGATCGAACTTCAAGTTTGAATCAAATCTGAAATAATTAGTATTTCATCATAAACAAATTTCTATACATTTTTTTAACATTACCATATATATAAACAAATCTCTTCCAAAGTTAATTTATTATCAAAACTTCTGGAGTTTTACATATCTCTTTTAGATATATATATATATATATATATATATATATATATATATATGCACTACCTTTGGAATGTCTTATCAACATGCAATATCCTTTTCTACATATATTTCATAATCACCACTTTTAGGGTAGCATAAAATATCTCTGTTGGAGATTTTTTTATAACTACTTCTCAAATGTCATATCTAGTAACAAAATTATATGCACTAAATAAAAGTTAAATGTGAGAGATAAAACCACTACGTATTTCTATAAATCTCTCTTTTGGAGATAATTTATTGTCGCTACTTCTCGAGTTTTATATGATGTCCCTTTAGGGATATAGCATTACCTTTAAAGGAAGTGCAATTTAAAAAAGTAAAATAAACATCTGTAGTATATCTTCTGGAGTGTTGGATTTTGCAATATAAATAAAACTTTAAACATCCCTTTAAGAGATTTATATATGCACACATTCATAAACATAAACAGTATGACATATAGGTTATCTCTTTTGGGGAATATTAAAATGTATTTCTTCAACAAAATAGCAAGGCATATTAAAATGGAATCTAAGTAATAAAATTTGAATCATACTTAGTAGCATCATAACTTGCCTTATGGAATGAATTAAAAATCATAAATTGCTAGATTTTGCAAAAACAATAATTGGAAAGCTTTGTATTTGTAACACCCCATAAAATAAATAGTAGTTAAATAAAAAGAATTTATAAGGCTCAAAAATGGAATTTGGGAAAACGGTAGAATATGGCCAAGAAACTTGCACCATCGCGTTCATAGTGCTCTTCTGATCAACTTTCACATATAAAGCTTCATGATCGAAGTTCAAATGAAGAAGTTATCAGTGTTTGAACTTTTCATATCAAAATTATTTAAAAAGAATTCAAAATGATTTAAATAATAATAATATATAACGCTGTTATAACATTAACAGGAATTAAATCACCAGTCCCCACTAATCGACAGTTAAGTATAGTCAATGGTCGAGCGCTATATTTGACCAATTGATCGGTCAGTTAGGGTGAGCATAGGTTGAACCTTGGCATAGACGGCCTAGATTTAATAAATGATAATTTATCGGATAGAATTAGTTCAAGCGTTTATAAATACAAGCCTAGCCCCTAGATTTTCTTCTTGTATTTATTGAACCGTGTAGTGGAGCTCTGCCATTCTTCTTCTCCACTGTTTCTAGAGATTATATATATATATATATTGGAGAATGATAGAAAATAAAAGAAAAGGAGTGAATCAATTATGCGGAAAAGTTAAATTCTAGATTTATAAATTTAGACTCCACTTAACTCAAATCTCCTCTCAAATCTTAAATTCTAATGGGTATGTATACACTTTTAAATACATATTTTTGGTTGAAAAGAAAAGGAGTCAAGCAAGAAGAATGAGTTTGGATTTTGATATTTGAAAGTCGTAAGATGAGTGGAAAATTATGTGTTTTACATAATACTAAAATTATATATTTGGAATTCTATTTTTTATTATGCCTATTTGGAAACCAATGAATTGTAGGCTTAAATAAATAACCTAGATTTGAAAGTTAGGGAGAATAGTCTCTAAAGTTTATGATATATAATATTGATAGAATTGCGTAGTTAATTCCAGATTATTGTTAACTGGGTCATAAATGTTAAACTTGATAATCATCAATTGAAGATGCATTAATTTTATTTAGGATTTAAATTTCAATATTTTAATTTATTAGAATTGTAGAATCTCCATGGGAATTTTCATAAATTATCCAACCTCACAATTATATATGAAAAGTGCATCGTTTGAATAACATAGAATATAATGCCTAAATGAAAGTGACGTGAAAAGTAGGGATGTCTTTACATAGTTTGCACTCTCCATTTCAATAAAAATAGGAAAAGATAATTCCTTGAAAATTCAAAGGCATCACAATCCCACTTTTTGTTAGTTTATGGAAAGTTACAATTGTAACATTTCCTTCTTGGAACGATACGGTTCCAATGCATTAAAATGTGGGATAAATATTTTTATGGAAGTTACATATAAGTGTATATCCAAAAATCCCTAAATGTAGAAACTAAAAAGTTATAAATACAAATACAAATATAAACAATCCCATTTACTAATTATATATATATATATATCTTTGTATGTTTGTAAAGTAAAGTATAAGTTTAAAAAATAAACAAATGTCAGTTACATAATAAACACATATATGTATGGTAACGTCTAGTTAATTATATGTTATCATATTAATTACAAATAAAATGCTAAAATACAAATAATGTAATAAATAAAGGAGTTAACGGGAAGTTTTAGTAATCAAGCCAATATGGGTATAAACCCATTTAATGGATTTAATTACAGGGACGAATATGACATTTATGAAGGAAATTAAATAGGCATGATAAATTAATTCTAAAACATTAAATGTCGGTCATACTCGTCCAATTTGAATATAAAAGACCACTTATAATGGTCATTACCTGGAGGTAAATGAAACGGTAAATGACATCCAATAACATTAATGGAAATAAGAGAAAAAAGGTAGTAAGAAATGTATAAAATAAGAAGAAGTTCATAGCAAGTAAATAAATGAATACTAACAAATGAACTTAGAAGTAATAATTTTCATTGTTAAAATTATACGACCTCAATAATACGGTTGCGATGGTTGTGAACTATTGGACCTAACCCAATATTTAGATTAATTATAAATGACTTGGCTTAGTATGGGTTGGGATGCGAGGTCAGTAGAGTTATGCAACCGAAGTCCGCTCTCCGCAAGAGGCTACCAGCAGTTGTGTATACGTATTACTGATGTGGGACATCTCCAACTACAGGACATATAGGGATATATGTTTGCGTATATATTTGGATAAAATATATCAAGGGACCTGCTTCGGGTTGAGATATTGAATGGCTATTGGAGTTTTCCTTTTCCCTATTTAAGAAGTATTAAATGGTTGAAATTATCTTTTAGGTGCGTTAGTGAAAATCCCTTGGGGAAGGTTTGCTATGGAGTTGAGGTATTAAATGGTCAGAGGGTCTGCGTCTTCACTATCTAGGAAGTATTAGTGACCTTAAGAGATTTTCTACAATGTCAGCAAGAAAATACCAGGAGGGGTTAGTCTTGGGTCTAGGTATTAAATGGCTGGGGAGTCTTCCTATTCCTTATTTAAAAGGTCTGAAGTGACCTAGGTACTTTATCTAGCATCATGATTCGTGAGGATATGATTAGACGGGAGATGATTTGTTAAACTCAATATACTCTATAGTTGCATTGCTCCCGCGTATATAGCCATTGAGTTAGCCTTGTAAGGCAGGTTGACTATTGATTACATTGCGAAGGGGCTCGCTTCCGCATCGAGGTATTAAATGGCCATTGGGTCTGCCTCTTCCTTATTCAAGAAGTATTATGTGGTTGGGGTTTCCTTTTCGAGGAGTATAGCGATGCTTATATACATACACATACATACACACATGCACGTATATACTTATACCTTGAAATAGGTCGAACATATCGTATGCATATATGGAATTAAATAACTAATCCATAAATAGTAGTCATAACACTTAAATGGTCAATTAACATAAACTAGTGTTATGGATAAAGTATGTAATTTGCGAGTCACTGGAATGTTGTTCTGACTCCCTCCTCATTACAACCCACATGATAAATTTAAAAGGACATGATACCGGTACAAGACGGGAACGGTAGCTAGACGGGTCTTCTCTTATGCTCTACGCTGATAAGACAACCAGATATCCAAAGAATAATATTGGTTTCAAGGTAGTAGCCTTAGTAGGTATATATGTTTTGTTATATTTTACTATTCTGATGTGAGTTTGTATAGATAACTCTCTAATATGATTGTTTTTATTATAGGTTACCAACATCAAAGATCTGTACCATAATGGACTTGGGTTTACGATTTAATCAAAATTCAAGCCCATTTAGGTGTGGGTCATTACATTTGGTATCAGAGCTTAGGTTAGTCGATCATAAGAATTAGGATATACTAAGTGAACATATTTATACACCTACCAAATTCTGACTAAAGAAGTAGTTGCGACCATATTCTAAAAAGATGGATAAGGAAACTATGAGTTGGAACAATAAATTGGGTTAAATTTATACACCTACCCTGGTTACTCCATGGGATGCAAGCTATACCGTAAGGTGTTGACTCAAGAAAAGCATGAGCACGACATATAGAGGGCTCCCTAAAGCTAGACGGTACTTGACTCCTTTTGTAACGATCCGACTTTTCGACCCTTGAATGTCGACACTAAATACATCCACATTATTCGTGTACTAAGCACTTAAGAGCTGGAAAGACAAAGAGTTAGAGTAAAATAAAATAAAAAAATCTACAGAAATTTCAGAGTTACAAAACCTAATTACTATCATCGGCCTGGAAAGTTATAACAATCTATCCTCACATATGCTGATATATACAATACAGTAATGCAGCTGAAATAAGAATACTATAGTCGGTAATCATCCAGCTTCTCTCCATAAGCTCCGAAGCATCCATAGCTAAATCTGGAAATATACATGGAGCTAACCCAAGGATTATAAAAAAGTAACATCTGGACCAGTCTGATAAACCAACATTAAAAACTCAATAAATATGTGTGACATGTAACCGTAACTATTTAGACCATATGGATTACCGTAACGGTTTTCCTCTCAAATGAAACCAACTATTTGATGAGTGAATATAACAGTATAATAGATAGTGTCTAGAGTGTGGAACATAAATCTTAAAAAAACTACTGTATGAACACACAAAAATAATTGATATATAATCAATATCGCTAAGGCACGTTCGCATATATGTAAGGATTTCAATGGAGATCTCCTTGGATAAAGCCAAATCCGAACTCCTGTAAAAGAGATATCCTTCCGAGCGCCATATATCTCTAGATAAAATGCACCATAACGTAAACATAGCCGGTTCAAGCACAAAAACTCATGATCTCGAATATCATCAACTCCCGCTATCTTCATTGAAAAAGCATAATCTAGATATGGAGTTGATATACCTTATAGAATAGTTGAACTCAGCTGGCTATGCACCCTACTCTTGTTTTCATCATTTTCGATGTCAAGGCTATCTTCGGCATCTTTCACTCAAGTCTTCATTGTAGGATCTAGATTAACCCTAGAGGGGGGGGGGTGAATAGGGTTATAGCAAATTTTCTCGAATTAAACACAAAAACAAACTGCAGAGAAGTAAATATGCTGAAAAGTAAATCACACACAAAATTTACCCAGCTTCGGCAACCCCTGCCTATTGTTGCATTCCCAGATTTCTATTAGAATTAAACAGTCTCCCGCTTACAAACACTCTAACAGACTCGCAAACCCTACTACCGCCTATAGAGTTTTGCAAACTCGCAAACCCTGCTTACTGAACTAATCCTAACTAGACAATCTGACACAACCTAAAACCTAGGTGGTGATTTACCAAAATTTGATTCGAAAAGTACAGACTTTAAAAAAACAAGAGTAGAAATAAATAAAAGACTTGAGTAAATTTCTGCCCTTAAACAAAACAACCCAACCCCCAAAGTATTATCACTCAAGAAATAAAAATACGCCCCTGTTATCTTCTTTTATCAATGACGGCTCTGGTTCGTTCTTTCGTTCGTTCCTTTTAGCTCTAAAAATTAGGGCTTGAATAAAATTGAAGATGCCGATTTTATTTAGCACGATCGAATGATGATTTCGTTCTTGCTTGAACGATCGATGCTTTCTTCTCTTTGCTTCACGGTTGCTTCAATTTGCTTGTTCGTTGCTTATGAAATTAGGGCTTTGGCTCGGTTGCTTTGAGCTTGATCGAATTCGACTTCTCTGGTATGTTATTCGATCCTTTAGTTATTTGGATTGATTACTTGAATTCGATGATCTTTTTGCCGGTGATGATTGTGGCTTTATATAGGATACGAAATCCTTGATTTTCGTATGATTTTATTTCTTGCTTGGCCTCCACATCGTTGAATATTTTTCATGATTTTGTTGCGACATTTTTGGGTATATCTGATTCGAATTTTTTTATGTCCATATATGCATTCGAATTCTTTACTCAAATATGAAAAAAATCTTTTCTATATTTTTGCATTGCCAAGATTTGTTTGCCATATTTGATTTCTTAACCAAGTCTTCTAATTTGTTTCTTTTGCCGTAGAAAAAATCTTTCCATATATATTTCCTGGTAGCTTGATTCACATGGTTTTGATTCTTTGCTTGGTCAATTTACTTGGCCACCACGGTATTGATTTCGAATTCTCTGGTATTTAGATTTATGTTGACTTCGGCTTTGACTTTTTGTAGCGATTTCATGACTTCGACCATCACCATTGCTTTGATCTTTGTTGTAACTGGACTTGAACTTGTAGTCATCATTGTGTACTTGAGTCTGCATTTGCATTTGGTACATCTCGCAGTTTCAATCACTTGAGTATGTTGTAGTCTTCATTGCACTTGATTGTGATGTTGTGATTGACTTCATTAAACTTTAACTTTGCATTTGTTTTGAGACTTTTTGCATACAGTTGCATTGTTTCATTTAGTCTTCATGTACATGCTATGTCTGATCGAGTTCATTGCTGTTTTGTTGTTATGTTGACATAGTGTACATATATTCATGTACATTTGCCTTGTTGCCATATTGATCCCTCTGGCCTCTGAGTTGTTTGTTGATCTAGCTTGGTCGACACTTTGTACTCTGGTTCTTCGAGCTTGCTAGTGAGTTTCATTTGTGAACTGTTGAGTTACTTGCGGCTGTTTGGGCACTGCCTCCATGTGTTTCATGTAGTCTGGTTTATATTGTATTATTTGTTGTCAGTTGCCTCTGGTTTTATGATGTATGTCTCTGGTGCATGTGTACTTCACTTATGCATATTGTCCTCTCTGTTGCATATTCATGTTCATATGTTATTTGCATCCTCATGTATCTGATATGGTTGCATGTCGACTTGGCATATATATTGTGTTGTAGCCCCGAGCCTGGTGTATTGAGTGACATTCAAACTGTACTGCTGTATGCACTGTGTACCATTGCTTTTGTTGACTGTGCACACGAGTTGGCGAGGCAGTGCAAACGTGTATAAATGTACACGTGTGTATTGCAGCCACTCATGATTACCTGTCCCTGATAAGAATACTGATATGCACAGATATTACACAATCGAAAATGATGACAATAACCCATATATCTGAGGCACCAATAAAAACAAATTTATATTTTTGCAAATTCAAATTTGTTTATTTTCAGATTACTACTGTAGTTGCTAATTATACAGGTACACAGAAGACAGGACAAGAACTGGAGCTGGACAATGCAGATAGATGTAGATGTGTAGACAGAGTGAAAAACTAAGTGTTGAGTGTTGTAGTGAGAAAAAAATATGAATGTGAAATGTATGAAACCGGTGTATATATATAGAGAGAGCTGAAAACTTTGTACTGTATAAGTGTTGAAATAAAATATTATGTTGAATAAAAAATACTGATTGAATTATATAAATTTTGTGCAATAGTATTATTATTCAATATGAATATTTATTCCTATATGTGTATAGTACAATCTGCAAACACATATATAAATTGATATATGTTTGTTATCATCAAACAAAAAATCACATTAAACATTCATCACTCGAACAGGACACGAATCCCTAAAATGGATTCTATCATCTCGAACAGATCACAAATTGCTACATGGATTCGAGCATCTCCAACAGATCTCGAATCTCTAGATAGATTTCCACATAAGTCCTCCAACCTACGCTAACGCTATCCTCTCACTTGGAATACTCCTCAAGATAGACAGTCTCGCATGATAGCATCATTCGAAATGTTAATACTGACCTCTCCCTTGGACTTAACCTTAGGATAGATAGCTCAACTCTATAACATTCCACTTCACAACCGTTTCCAGGACATAGATTGTGTATATGGTTTTGAAGTGGTTATATTTTTGAGTCATCTCAAGCACACTCCCTCGCTTACCGGACTCTCCAAAACCAATCGATGAATTTTCGGTAAACTCAATCCTGGTTCTTTTATAAGTAAGGAACAATATAAAGAGGAGTCCTTCCCATGGGATCTCGTTTATATAAGTTCTTAAAGCTAGAGATGTTTCATACCAATGCTCCTCCCCAGGGGTTCTCAAATGGTATGAAGCCGCGAAGCTTTTAGATACTTCCCAAGTTAATAATTAGTCAAGTTCGATAGTTGACTAATTGACTACCTAGTTAAATGTGATCGCTTATTGAAATCACGATTCGTATACTTAACTCGTTTCTGGCATTTCAACTTATATTATCCCTCATGTAGGAGTGAAGCTTTGTAAGTTAGAGCATTGGTTGCATATCAAAGCCTTGCCTAGACACTTCATTCTTGAATCTCACATATAGATAAACCACACCGGCTTTTTTTTTGCATAGGCAAGCGGGGTTTTATCCTAGTCCTCTACCAGCTTTTATTGAAAGGAAAAAAATACGAAACATTACAGAAAGAAACAAACTACAAAAGAAAAGTGTACACAACATGAAAAAAGCAGGAAACAAGAAATAAAGAAATAAGAAAAACCAAGGATCTAGCTGTCATGTGCACACGTCGGTGCACCGTCCAAGAGATGTTATTTGTTGTCTGTTGTCTTGTCATCCACCACTGCATGCTAAGGGCTATTTCATGGTTCATTTCATTCAAATATCTAATCGCGATCGTTCCTTCAGTTCAAAAACACGCAAATTCCACTCTCTCTCCAGATTCCTCGTGTGAAAATTTTGATAGCACAAAGCAGGGTTCTAGGCTTCCTCTCTTTACGTTTCGATTGTCTGTAGATTCTTCGCGATTCAAGTGTAAAATTGTTTTGTGGCAGAGGTAATTGTAAGGTGGATAGACAGTCTTTCCATATAGCATGAATAAAATGGCATTCAAATAATAGGCGTGGGATTGTTTCAGGGTCTGTTTTATAGAATGCACACTTATTATCTGGTATTAGACTTAAGTCAAATAACCTGTGTTTGGTCAGTAAAGCTTCTTTGTGGATTTTCCATAGATGTAAGTTGTCTCGTTGTTTGTCTTCGGTACTCCAGGTTCTGCTGTACCAGTTATCTTTTACCAGAGTTATATGTTGATTCATTGCTCTATATACCAGTTTTATTGAGTGTTGTTTATGTTGATTTGTCCACATAAGGCCTTGCATATCTGCTTTGTGATAATTCTGCATGATAGTCTTCCAAAGCTGGTTGATGTAAGGGTTGCTCGATCTAGGTAGTCTGACAACTTCATTGACATAGTATGTGTTAACCTTGGCACTATAAGGAATGCCAGTCATACTTCTAAGATCATAATCCATATTCAGATGGAGAATGAGTCCTATGTCACCCCATGGATCATGCCAAAAGGAGCAGTCACTATGTGGTATAGTTGTGTTGATGACATATGGGAGCAAGTTGGTACGGAGGTTAAGTAAGCCGCGAAAAAACTAGCTTGATTTTTGCGGTGTGTCCATGGTCCAGAAGTGCTTATTACAAAGATATTTGCTTTTCATCTACTTGACTAGGTTGGTATTTTTTTGGTTGAGGAGAGCATCAATGTGTTTAGAAGCAGCTGCCATATTGCATAGGCCTAAATTTGGTATACCAAGACCACCGCTTTGTTTAGGTTTGCATATTTTCTGGAAAGGTATTGGTACTAGTTTTTTGGAGTAGCAGTCACCATGCCACAGGAAATGGTCGAGAGCAGAATTTATCATGCCTAAAAGTTTTTTAGGCAAAATGAACATGCTGGACTAGTATGTAGTAATGCCAAAAGCAATGGCAATTACAATGGTGAGTCTGGCTGCTTGTGAAAGAAGGGAGCAAGGCCAAGAGGAAAGCTTAGAGATGATGGCTTCATACATGGGCAGACACTGTGTGGCAGTAATTCTAGAAGTGGTTAATGGTATACCAAGATAGACAGCATTGGTAGGCATTGGATTAAGGGTAGATAGGGTGATAATGCACTCTTTATCTTCATCATTTAATCCAGCAACAAGGATATGAGATTTTGATTTGTTGATGTGGAGGCCAATCATAGTGTGAAATTCTGTAGGCATTGAAGTATTGAGTTAATGGAGTTGCTGGTAGGCTTGGTAAAGATGACTAAATGATCAGCAAACATGAGTGAAGTGATCATGGGGTTTTTGTATTTGGGGTGTAGGGAGAAGGTTTTGTGTAGAACGGACTGTTTGATCAAACAGTTAAGTGCTTCCATCACAGTGATAAAGAGATAGGCAGAAAGTGGGTCACCTTGCTTTATACCTTTAGAAGAACAGAAATAACCAGTTACAGATCCATTAATGACAAGGGAGTATTTTGCTGATGAGACACATGTATATATCCAAGCAATGCATTGTTCAGGGAAGTTCATTGTACATAAGATGCCAGCTATAGAAGTCCACGAGATGGAGTCAAAAGCCTTTTGTATATCAAGTTTGAGCATACATCTAGGAGAGATATTAGCAGTATTATAAGCTCGAAGGAGTTCATGAGTGAGGAGGTTGTTGTCTGAAATATTTCTCGAGGATAGAAAGGTTGTTTGATTTTGATCAATTATCCTAGAGAGGGGAGGCTTAATTCTTGTGCTATGATCTTGGTAATGCACTTGAATATCACTGAACAACATGCTATCAGTCTGAAGTGATCAACAGACGATGGGTTTTTAATTTTTGGTATCATGGCTAGGTTAGTTGAGTTGATACCATTGAGTAGCTTATTTGTTTTGAAGAAATGGTGGATAGCTCTGCATAAAGTTGGGGCAATACGAGTCCATGTATGTTTGTAGAAGTGTGTATTAAAGCCATCAGGGCCATCGGTGCTGGTAGAGTTAAGGCTAACTAGTGCAGCCTTAATTTCTGATAGGTTTTAAAACATTTATACAAAATACTACTTGTTATCCGGGTTTTTAACCCGGTAGAATCCAAAAGAAGTCAGAATAACTTGATCGAGTCAGAATAGCTGAAGAGCCAACCAAAAGGACTAGACCAACATGCCAAGAGAAGTCAGAAGAGAAGAAAGCAGAAAACGCTAAGGACATGGATCGCGAGAGATCCATAGCCTATGGATCGCCAGCGATCCATAGCGCATTTGCTCGGGAGCCCATTTATCTTCTTGCATCATGATCCAATGTGTATTCTAGGAACAATGGCTAAGTTTGATGAGATTCCGAGCTAGTTAAATCAAGAGACAAGTATTCATCTAGTTCAATCAGCAGCCTAATGCAACCAGTAAGAAAACCGCCATCAAAACAAGGCAACATGCTACGAGATTACACGGACAACATCAACACGAGGCAACCAATGCTATCCAGAAGACAAAGCCCAAAAATTGGCTAAGTACATGGATCGCCAACGATCCATATACTATGGATCGCTAGCGATCCATACTTTGTCATCGGTTCGCTGCGATGCTTATGAGACGAAGCAAAGGAAAGTGCTAAGGCATTGGAACGCCATCGAGTCGAGCCTATGTATCGCTAGCGATCCATCATTTTAGCTCGGATCGCGACGAAACTTCTAGTGTGCCTTCCTACGATGATCTGCAAGCGTTTGGCAAACAGACTCGGCCCAGTAGTTCTCTAATCTCTATAAATACTCTCCTGTTTACAACATAAAAAGGGCTCCTTCGGACTGGTTGCTGAAACTCTACAGAAAGTTTTCTTCACTCTTCTACTCCCTCACAACAGTCAATCCCAGAAGTTTACTGTGATTCTCCAGTGAACTCCAACATTGGGGACTTAGTCTAACTAAGGATATTCAAGAACTTTGTAATCGAATTCTCCTTGTAACAGCAATCAATTAATAATAAAAGCTATAAAGTGGACGTATACTTCATTAATGGCCGAACCACTATAAAAATCTTATTGTCTTTTTACCATTTCGGCTCTTTTTATATTTATTCTCTATATTATTGCTCTATAAGAACAAGGATGGTGCTTTTACACTCAATCCAGGGTGTTGATCTATTTTTTGGGTTAACATTTTGGTGCTTTCACTAAAAACCCAACTCATCCTCAAACAAGTCTATCCCATGCCGGGAGCCATTGGACCAAATTGGGAAGGGTCGTACATGATCAATCAAAAGCTAAGGGATGGAGCTTTCAAACTGATAACCACTGATGGAATCCAAATTTCCAGAGCATGGAACAGCGAATCGCTATGTCTTTACTTCATTTAAAAACTACTTTATGTACTTTCTATTTTTGAGCAAATAAGCTATCCCAGGATACTGGAGGCATTGTAAATAGGCAGAATTTGCCCAACTTTTCTTAATAAAATCGATTCACTTTCTGAACCAACAAAACTGTGTTCATAACAGTAACTTGCTGAGTCGACGGGGTCAAATCGGCTCAAAACCATTCAATTGCTGTTTGAGATAGTGGAATCATGCTCAAGTACGCCCCCACTTACCTACCGGATCGACGGAAGCAAATTGACTCAAACCGTTAGATCGGCGGAACCCGATCCCCGCCTTCTAAAAACCGGTGTTGCACCGGCAACATCAGGAAGGTTCAAATAAAAAGCTGCGCATCCCATATGCCTCGCACTAACTTTTCAAGCCGTGGAATCATGCTCTTAAAACATAAACTGCTCATGTTGCCCGAAGATTGGCAACATTGAGAAGTATCAAAACCGTGTTGGATCGACGGGTCATATCGGTCCCAAAAGCCGTGCATCCCATAAGCCATGCATACTTCTAAAAAGCCGCGCATTTAATAAGCCATGCACACTTTTAAGTGCCGGAATTGCCCCGGCAATACCGGGAAACTTATCCATTGCAGGAATAACAAGGATCAACCCACTCCCATTATCAGGAGTAACGGGCACGAATCCAACAAAATCAAAGTGCTACAAATCGGCAGAAAACTCCAATTATTGACACGCAATAATTAACTATAACATTTAACGTGGATAAAGTTTAACTATCTACAATTAACTCATACAATGTGCATGCTCTAAGCAATGAAGTGCGTGTTCGAAGATGGCAAATTTAATATGTGTTTGATTACCACGTCGAACTAACTACATTTGACTAGCAAAATTCCTAGGAAATAAAAATAATGTTCATGAGTATTTATTCACGTTTTTGAGAAGTGATAAGTGGTTTAACTTTCAAATTTTGCAAAGATTATTCTTTTTGCATGAAAAGTATTTCTAAAATTTTTAACAGTTAACCTTATAAATATATATATATATTCTGCACTTAGTTTACATCTTTATGCACATTCTTAACATCCATATGTTACACGTTTTCTAGAAGTGCATAAAAGACATAAACTATACACTGAAGTTACAAAACTTGCAAAAGAAATAAAAATCAAATTGTAACTTATTTTTATTCCAAGTTTTAGTATGCAGACTATTCAAACCATAAGTTCCCAAGGACAGGAACCTTAGAGCAAGTCCAATGAATAAAGAAGACAATAATAAGAAAACACTCGGATTAACCGGTCGCATGTCAAGTGTTCAAAGTAAACAACCATGTGAACTGGGGGGCATACACCGGTACTCAAATAAAAATGCTCAAGAACAAAAACACTTCAAAAGTTCTGTTACCCCGAACAAAGAATTTTGGTAGTAATCACAGGACTAGATAAAATAGAATGGAAGTAAACAAAATAGACACAAATGCATAGAACACAGATAAGCAGATAAGTAAAATTACAGTCAAAATATCAGCAATGTATTACTTATAACTTTTTTGTATAAGGTCAAAATGTAGGGGCCGTACCCACACAATACCGGCCAACAAAAAGGAAAAAGTTCAGACAGTACAACAAAAGCAGTAAGTACAAACTCTGCACTTGAAAAAAACAATACAAAATGCCTCAAAATCAACTCAACTACCATCCGAGCTTATCAACGCCTTTTTCTGCCACTCCCCTTCCTGCCTTTGGTTGGAAGTTTTTGCTTCCCCTCAGGAGTAGTGTCACTGCCGGTGATCTCAACTATCTCCTTGGTGCTGACGTCTCCTTCCTGCAATTTAACTTTCTTGGAAGTCTCCCCGTTCGTCTTTCACTTTCGGGAATTGCGAGAGCTCTTCGAGGACTTTATCATTTCAACTTTTTCTTTCTTGATGGAAACCAGTTGTTGTTGGGGTTTATGTGGCTGCTCAATCTGGATCTCTTGCTCCCGAACTTCGGTCACCGTTAAGTCGCCCTCCAAAGACATGAAAGGATAATCTAAGCCATGCAGTGTAGCGATTTGCTCATATTCTGACCCCGGCTGTGAGCCGGACACGACAACCGGAGCAACTATAGAGACGAGCACAGAAGCGGTTGAAATAGTGACGGGTCCGGGTATCGAGGAAACAGGCGGATCGGCAGATAAGGAAGACAAACTTATAAGATCGAAAATGAAAGCTTTAAGTTCATCTTGATCTTGCAGCGTGAGTTGAAAATTCTTGAACTCGGGAGAAACAAGAAGATTACCTGCACCAAAGGAGCGACCGAGAATGTCGATCTCATATTCACCACCTTCTCCCTCCTTCGACGGTTGCACAATCTGTGGAGAAGCTTCGGGCTTAGAACTTGTCTATGGATCACGGGGTTGCCTCGAAGATTCGCCGGGTCCGGAAACAAGGGACTCTGGAAACATTTTGGCATTTGCCGTTGTAGCAACATCAGCAGCCTCCTGTTCCCTTTAAATTCACAAAATTTCCCGGCATTCTATCAACGCTTTCTTTGATTCTTACAGGCGTTCTCCAGCTCCCATTCGGTGTAGACATCCCCGCTATCACGGAAACGGGTCAAAATTTCCTCCCAAACCGCGGCGAGATTGTGTGGGAACTTAGCACCCAGGTAACTGAGACTTCCCTGGTGCAAAAGGAAGTTAACATAAAAGTTTAAGATGGTCTCGTCCATCTTCTCCATCTTCCTCTCAAAGGTGTTCTGTAGCTCCAAATAATCCACCGTAACGGCGGCCTTTTCGACTTCAACATGAATTTTATCAGCGATAAGCTGTGCAACTCTTTTTTGGAGCATAGCAATCATCTCGGCTTGATCGGAGATGGTATTATCGCGTGACTTCATGACTTCCTCAAATTTTGCGATCGTCTTGTTATGCCCCTCTACGATCTTGTCGTGGTCGGAAATGGTCTTCTTTTGGGCTTTGATGATTATGTTGCGAGATTGAAGTTCCTCTTGCAACTTAACTTCTTCTGCATGGGCCTTCTTAATTTCATCTCTATAGACGATCTCTATTTTCTCATGGGCCTCTTTCAACTCTTTTACCAAGCTGGCGTTATTCTTGCTTTCTCACAGCGCCGTGTCCCTTTCTTCTACCAGTTTCTTAATTCTGGCATCGCGTTCTGCCAACGCTTTCTCAAAGTCATCCTTCTCCGATTCAAAGGAGAGGGTTTCTTGGTAGTTATTACGGTTTGCATCCGCCAGTTGTTTACATAGTTTTTCCCATCCCTCGGCTTGCTCCAAATCACTCTGGATCGCCTAAAGGTGGGGGCATGTATGAATCTTTGTGAACTGGATGTAGATTGCGATCAAATTTAACCCTTCTTAGAAACCACCCGGGGAGCACCGCTTCAAGTCTAGGAGGACCAGATGGAAGAACATAGGCCATCTTTGATGAGGGCGTGAAGAACCGGGGGCAAGCGCTACATGGGATGATGGAACTTGAGATGAAGATGGAACATGGATAGAAGAAAATGTAATTTCGAGACCAATTGAAGTAGGGGCCGGGGCAAAGGCCTGTTGCTTTGAAGAATGAGAGCTGCGATCGACCTTCGACTTTTTAGACGGTTCCTCTCGCTCATCGAAAGTCTTTCTTTTCTCGTAACCGCCTTTATACACTCGACCCCATTCCCTCTCGTCTCGGCGACGAGCTTCAACTTCCAAATCCTTACATCTTCTCCATTCCTCCTCAGTTTCGCGAGGCTGATGGCGATTGGAGGATCATTTCGACCAGCGTTGAGAGCCGGCGAATTCCTCAAGATCATCGTAGAGACCGCGTCCTCTTATGGTACCTGACATGAAAAATAGATAAAGAGCTTTAGTAGCAAAGAATAGGCTTGAATAATTTATGTGTAAGTGAGTGTGACCCTAGTGAAACGTGTAATGTGTCTGGGGGGAAGGCCTAAAATAACGTCACAAATCAGATCGAGCAGCCATCATGGTAGGAATCAGACTGATTTCGAGCGCAACATGGCCCAAGCGAGGAGACATCTCTTCACATTTGAAATTTTCCCCCATGAGCGCGTAAAAATCAACGTAGACGTGCTCAAATCTCCAAAGTCTACACCAACATCTTTAATCCGGAAATCCCTACGTCGCTCGACTTCTGGAGCGTCGTCTTTATTGCGAATCTCTAGGGGAGGTGAGCTCAGGACAATGGGACACATCCTTGGAATCTCGTCGCACGATTCAGAATCTCCATCGTCAGAATCTGCATAGAAACATCATCATCACTGGAGGAGGACTCATCACTACTACTCTCAATTTCACCCTCCTCCTATTCTATATCTATCGCAGCCTTGCCTTCTCTCTGTTTAAACTCTCCTTCCCCTTCCTCCGGAATTGTGGGCATTCTAGCAAGGCAACTGGCTTCGATCGCGGCATCTTTTCCCTCATAAGTCTCTTCAGTTGACTCACCGGACAAGCCTTCCCTTTTTCGAAAAGCACCCTCCTCGGAACCGTGAGATAAAGAAGTGGATCGCGTACGTATCCTGGAACAAGAAGGGGATGGGATCTCAACTGGGACTGCAGATCTCCCTGGATGCAGCAGTTTGTACTGAAGCAAGTTTTCATCTATCGACAAGAATTTAACTGATTTTCCCCGGCATCAACAGCCTTCAGGGTTTGAAAAGTTTCGTCAAGAGATAAGTCCTTATTCGGCCTCAGAATAACTGTAGGAAGTATTTGACTTGTTAAAAATTTCGTACCAACATATCGGAGCTAAATAAGTATGAAAAAGAACTTACCCCTCGTTGTATAAAGACGATTGAACCCTTCGGGACATCTAACAAAGAAGTATTAAGTCTTGAATTGAGATAAATTGCTCTGAAGTTGCAACACGATTTTACGGTTTCCCTGAGCCTCAATTACGAACAAAGGTGGACACTCGTCTCTTCTTTTAAATGAGAGAAAATACCTCAGCTCGTCGAAGCTCGGAGCATTGTTGAGTGTCCTCATAAAAGGAATATGCAGGCAAGTTAAGATAGCATATCCATTGGGGTGAATTTGGAACGGAGCAATTTCCAAGTTCGAGAGGGTTTCTCTTAAGAAGTCGTTGAAAGAAGGCACCGCACCATTTAGGCACATATACCGATGACAAGCAGTATATCTCGGAGGTGGCATATGAGCGAATTCATCCTTCCCTGGGAGGCGCACGTCTTCCTCCGGAATGTCGTGCTGCAAGCAGATGTTGTGCAAAACTTTAGCAGAGATCACGGAGGAGGCTCTCTCCGGTGGGTTAAGAAGAACTCTAAAGTTAGGAGGAGTTCGATCCAAGATTGGACCGACTGGGACTAGTTGGCTGTATTCATCCTGCGAAGCAGAAGAAGAAGGGGCTACATACGACGACTCAGCCTCCAAAAGTGCTGGACCTCCTCCATTGGATTACGGCGAGAAGAAGGGTACTTCATTCTAAACGACAGAACTTGCATCTGAAACGGTCAGGTAATTATACTCTAAACTAAGAATCCCCCTACAACACTTGAATTCCGAAGAAATATCGATTCATGCTGACACTTCGGATTTAAAGTATGTACCGGGGTAAGTGCGGTGTGTTATATATGGGGGTGAGCTCGGTGTCCTGAACACTACAAACACTCTATCCCATGTAGATAGTTCGCTCGCAAGGGAAAGGAAAAAGGACTTCCCGTATCATTTTCTATCTGGAATTACTTCTTTTACACTTACCCATTATCGATCAACGATCGATAATGGAACCGTTGTCCGAAGCAATGCGTAAAGTTCTTCACAGTTAGGTACACCGAGCGTGCAAAAGAAAAAAAGACCAATCTGAATCCTCCATAAAGGTGAAACCAATTCGCGATGCATCGTACTATATCGGCGATGTAACTCTGTACAAGTCAATTTTGATTCTTGGACGAAGACAGCAAAACGTGTCAAGCACCGGGTCAAGGCCCGAATATCATTCCGTGAAGAACTCAAGACTCAATTTACTATCTTCCTCCATAAAATTTCAATCAACTCGGGTTTTCCATGACTAACATCAAGAATACAACTCCGTCGCCAAATCGATAAATGAACGCCATAATAAGCATAACCTACCTTGAATTGATAATCAAAAGGCAAAGATGGTCGAAGTTCTCAATCTAATGACCCAATGCAGTAGATCGGCAGTGATCCAAGGAAGGGGATGATGGAGTTAAGGTTCAATCGATGGCTATCCAAAAAAGGGTTCGGTAGAAATCAAGGCGATGGCAAAGAGGATGATCGACGACATTTGAGAATCGAATGGAGTTTGGACTCGGTCGAAAGTGGATCGAATCACTGAAGAAGATAGCTAGAATCGCAAGAAGATGGAAGCTTGAGTCGCAAGGCGAAAATAAAATAGTTCAGCCCAAAGTACTTAAATATGGGAGAATGAAAAAAGAAAAAATGTCTAAGTCATTGGATCGCTAGCGATCCATGGCCATGGATCGCTAGCGATCCATCAAATTGCTGGTGATCGAACTCAAATTTGTCTAGCAAAATCCACATGCTACTTCAAGGCATTCTAGAAAGCTATAGAGAAAAATTTGATCTGTTATGACAAGCAATGGAAGTTCAGGTCAAAACTTAGCAACAGAATAGCCAAAGTCAAATTCGTTTGGCCCTAACACGACTACTTGAAACTCGACAAGCAAAAACTGAAAATCGATTAGTTATAGAGGACGCCCTGTTTTCAACGAAGACATACTCTAAGGGGCAAATGTTATCCGAGTTTTTAACCCGACAGAATCCAAAAGAAGTCGGAACAACTTGATCGAGTCAGAATAGCTGAAGAGCCAGCCAAAAGGACTAGAGCAGCAAGCCAAGAGAAGTAAGAAGAGAAGAAAGCTGGAAAACGCTAAGGACATGGATCGCCAGCGGTCCATAGCATTTTCTCGTGAGCCTATTTATCTTCTTGCATCATGATCCAATGTGTATTCTAGGAACAATGGCTAAGTTTGATGAGATTCCGAGCTAGTTAAATCAAGAGACAAGTATTCGTCTAGTTCAATCAGTAGCCTAATGCAACCAGTAAAAAAACCATCATTAAAACAAGGCAACATGCTACGAGATTACACGGACAACATCAACAACCAATGATATCCAGAAGACAAAGCCCAAAAATTAGCTAAGTACATGGATCGCTAGCGATCCATACTTTGTCATCGGTTCGCTACGATGCTTATGAGACGAAGCACGGGAAAGCACTAAGGCATTGGAACGCCATTGAGCTGAGTCTATGGATCGCTAGCAATCCATCATTTTAGCTCGGATCGCGGCGAAACTTCCAGTGTGCCTTCCTATGATGATCTGCAAGCATTTAGCAAACAGGCTTGGCCCAGTAGTTCTCCAACCTCTATAAATACTCTCCCATCTACAACATAAAAAGGTCTCCTCCGGACTGGTTGCTAAGACTCTGTAGAGAGATTTCTTTACTCTTCTACTCCCTCAAAACAGTCATCCAAGGAGTTTACTGTGATTCTCTAGTGAACTCCAACATTGGGGACTTAGTCTAACTAAGGATATTCAAGAACTTTGTAATCGAATTCTCCTTGTAACAGCAATCAGTCAATAATAAAAGCTATAAAGTGGACGTAGGCTTCATTAACAGCTGAATCACTATAAAAATCTTCTTGTCTTTTTACCATTTCGGCTCTTTTGTATTTATTCTCTATATTATTACTCTATAAGAATAGGGCTGGTGCTTTCATACTCAATCCAGGGTGTTGTTCCATTTTTTGGGTTAACACTACTCAAAAATAATCATTTTATAATTTACTTAAAAGCTAGAAAAATAAAACCATGTTTTCCATATATTTTAAATAAATCCTTCTATTTCAAAGATTAATATCTAATTCTTAAAAATTCATAAAAATGTCAAGCCACTTTTAAGACACTCTAATAAGAGTTATCAAATGCTTGTAAAAGAATGAAACCAAATACTTAATTTAAAAGTCCTTTCCAAAGCTTTAAAGTTCAAAAAAAGGCTAAACGAGACAATTTTGCACAAATGTTAACTTAACTACTTTCGTTATGTTACTTAAATTTTCAACATCCAAACTTTTTATGGCAACAAATATATATATATATATATATATAACATCAAAAATATAGTGAGAAACCTCTAAGGATCTCTCTACAATGTTCCATAGAAATTTCCAAATACAAGACAATTCCTAATTGCATCTATAGCGACTATCGCTATAAGAGCACTTTCAAATCCAAGTCTAGTCTAAACTAAAGTCCACCTACAACCTATGTACTTTGTTTCAAGACCTTGCTACAAGTTCATAAAAGTCCATCCAAGTCTATTCAAGACCATACATATGGATTGCATATGTCATTTTCTTTCAAAGCAAGAATCAAAATCAATATTTCAACATATGTCAACATCAATTCAAACAACATATAAGCAATCAATTCAAACGCGTATACACAATATTTTCATTCAAGGTTGTAAGTAAGCTCACCTTTAATCAAACAAACAAGTAAGCCCAAGAAACCCAAGTCCAACCTCAAGCTTGCAACCACCTTATTCCTTCTCCTTCCTTGCTTTCACTTGCTTTTAGGCACTAATGCCCTTATAATTGCTCACGGCCTTTGATGGAGGGGGAGATTGGCTTCACTTATTCAACTTCTAACTTGGTGGAAGGTGTTGTAATGTTGTCCTAAGGCCCATGGTCAAAGTTTGAGTTGATTTGGATGTGTTTTGCAATTTTTTTCTTTAGAAATTTTGTGAAGAGGAGACAAGAAAGAGAGCTTGCTTTTGCTTTGTAAATTTGTAATTATTATTCAAAGGCAAGCCCCTCCTTATATGGGCTCAAGATGGTTCTCCTTAGCCTTATTCTCACCCCCTTCCATGTCAAGGAGGGTTCACCCCCCCCACTTTCCCATCACTTCTCCTTTACACCTCTTTTTTAGCTAATTCCTTTAATACCCTTAACACTTAAATATCTCTTATCCACTTAAAAGTTTCAGGAATGTTCTATTTGATTTATGAATCAAAGTATTAATTAGTTCCAAATGTTTTCATTTGATTATTAGACAGGTGGACAAGAGTTCGAATAACTTATATTGGTCAAAAAGATGTTTATCGGTAAATCGATTTTCGGTTACATTATCGATTTTTCTTTGAAGAATGTATTTTTGTAAAAAAAATTCAAAAACAAGTTCTTTATCATTGTTTATTAATTAAAAGATGTTTAATAAGTTCATAAAATTAGATTTATAACACTTAACTATATTTCAAAACGTTTTGATATTCGAAGACAAAGTGTTCAAATTTACGGATCACTACATTCTCCCTCACTTAGAACATTTCATCCTCAAAATTCAAACAAGAACGATAACCAAAGAAGATGGAAGAAACAAGATATATATATATATATATATATAGAATATTACTGAAACTATATACAAACCAAACCGCAAACCAAATGCATACTAAGTGACTCTACCTCAAGCGGTGAGTAAACGACAAAAGATATATGATACTAAGATAAGATGGAAACCCTAGTTTATAAGAAACCCTGGATAGAACTTCCTCAAACTGTCCTCCATCTTCCTTGTACCATACCGAGCATCATGCTTCATGACACTTTCTAATCTTAACAAAGGAACAAGCACACAAATACTCAAATAGAATTTACAATCACTAGCAACCAACGCTCATGGTTTGCTCAGGTTCAAACTCTCTCATTGCCTAAGGACGATAAACAATCTTCTAAGCGTACCATACACTCAATAGCCTTAGGTTATTACTTAGACGATTATTCATGCACCCTCGTAACAAATCAAAGAGCCGATCCTCAAACTCTTCATAAGTCAACATAACATATCCTACGAAGGTACTAAAGCCCGTACGATGCATGTGGACCATCCATATGCAATATCTGATCTGATCACTTGCTTGATCATACAGATTTCACTTCCAAACTAGTAGATCACTCGACCACTCTAGTGAGGACTCTAATTCAGTTTCTTGATTGAAACCCTCTGTTTTTCTTACATAGCCATATACTATGATAGAAAACATTGGGATCGTATCACAAATCCGTACCAGGTGTTTGCCATCAAGAAATCAAATGAAAAATCCTTATCTGTACTGGTGTAAAACACCTAAAAAACAAGTACTCGAATACTAGATCAAGAATAGTCATGTGAATAAAACGATCTACATACAACTTACGTATTTATCCTATTGGCTTCTTAACTGCACCAATTCTTGCTTAGTCGCGTTTATTTATATAAATAATATGCATTGAATACTAAAATCATTTATGAACCATTCCATAAACAAAACTTCAAGTTCTATAACAATCTGAAAGTTTCTGACTATCCAAAAGTGGCTAAAAAATTTGTTTCTTTTTAAAAAATGAAGACTGACAAACATAAGTCATAACTTAACAAAGTTTCAATTTCTTTAAAGAAGAACATTAGAACTAAATCTATGGATTTTTTCCAAATCATTTTGAAATAATATATATTTATACCTTTGTATATCAAATCATACTTTCGGGATTAAATCAAAATCCGTTTTACCAAAATAACTCTGTAGCATCCCCCACTTAGAAACCTAAAAATGAACACCGATGATCCTACAGTCATCACCGAAATTATTTTCAAGCGCAGAAGTGAGTTCAGTACATCCAAACCGTACTTTTGGTAGTTAACCAAAGTCATTTCAAAGTGGTATCAAATACTTCGAATAATAATACTAAGTATCATGATCTCAATTCATAAACCAATTTCCAAATACTTACTTTCAAAAACACCAATATTATTTTTTCCAAAATCTTGAAAACATTTTCAAAGACACAAGTATTTAAGTTCTCAAAATCCTATGTTTAAATACTCTTCGTTTGTAAACCGGTTTTATAAACCGTACTTATATAAAATTAATTTCATATATAAAATATTTTCACCAATATTTATTTCCAAAATATTCTATATTTTCTTTTGATTATAGTAAACATCTTTTACTAAATTTAACTGTTCACCCGACATTCTCATCGAACACATATAGTTAAACTGTAAAACTTAATTCACAAGGTGTTCGTTTTAATGCATCTACAAATACCGTTTCAGCCAATTCATGCAGTGAAAAGGTAAAGCTGCACGTAAACTAGTTAAGCACAAATCAACAATAAACAATAATCAATGCTCCTAAAATGGGCAAGCATGATTTAAACAATCATCAAGGCTATGGGATATGAAACTATGAGAAGCACTAAAGTCAAACAAACACAAATAGGAAAACCATATACCCTCAAGAATCTGCTTTCCCTTCAAAGCTACTGAAGGGAAGGTGTTGTAGAAATAGCAAGAAACTCTACATTACTCCTTTTTCTCGAGCATAGACAATCTCTAACAAAATGGCGAGGCAGACGGCAACCGTAACAACCTTTCAGTGCAAACTGTGCCTCAAGCTTCGGAACCTTTTCGATTAGTGCTTTCACTACCTGCGCTCTAGCCACCTACCTTACTTTCCCCGACTAACAACTCCAAGCAAAGTCTCTCGACGGTTGAAACTTCTGCTTGTTTTTCCCAACTAGTGTAGAAATAGACGACTTCGGTGCTAAGCTCTCAAACCATAAATCCATGTTCACCAAACCAACAAAAGACCACATGACATGATTAGTCATATCCCTTTGGAACTCAGGGCGCATACCTGTCACAAACATCTCATTCTTCTTCAAAGGCGTGTCAACTAACCCCAATCCAAATTGAGACAAAGCAAACCGGTTCTCATACTCTACCACAGTCATGGCCCCTTGCCTCAAATCCAAGAAGCTTATAAACGACATGGTCTTCGCAGCTTCTGGGACAAACTTCGTCTAAAATTCCTTCTTAAATTAGGCCTATAAGAAGTCATTCTCTTAGACATCAGCTGTAATAGAACTCCACCAATCCATGGCTGCGTCTTTTAGATGCCATGATGCCAGCCGACGCTTCATCGTGTCATCCAGCTCCATATCCCTGAATATCTGATCACATAATATGGCCCAAGTCTGGACTTCTATAATCATCTCCGTATCACCCAACCTCTTAGCCCCCTAACCTCGGATAATCACAATAGAGTGAAGCAAATCTCATTTGCGGCCTGACCTACACAACCTCCTCTATGACATTCACCTCGGTTCCTTAACTGAAGCAACATTCCTTGGTGCTCGATTCCTGCTATTCGTGGCAGTACTACTCGACCACCTCTAGCATTGGTAGCTCTAGCACTCATGGTTCCTACTACCTAACAAAAGCAAAACTTCTTTTAGGACACTAAAGGATAGAGCTATTTCAAAGAAAGAGTTACTAACAAAGAGTTATTCCTAAGGAATGATTCAAAAGTCTAGTTTTGAAAATACAAATACGGTCTCATATGTATAATACACTTGACTCATTCTAGGGTGTCACTTACCCTATCTCTAATGAGCCATACCCAACCAAAGCTAAGGCGTTCGTTCAACCTTGGGCTCTGATACCAAATGTAAGGACCCGACTTTTTAACCCACGAATGTCGACACTAATTATATCCATGGCATTCGTGTGCCGAGCACCCAAGTGCCAGAAAGATAGAAAGTTAGGGTAAAACTAAAAAAAGAATAGAACATGAAAGAAAGGACACAACATCAGAATCTCACAACGGAATGGTAATATATGATATCAAAAGCATAGTACAAAGGGTTACTCCGAATAAAGAAATTTCAAAGTTACAAAACCTAAGTAGTATCACCAACCTAGACAGTTATAACAACATGTCCTCACATATGCTGATATATACAGTATAGTAATGCAGCGAAAATAAGAATACTATAGTAGGTAATCATTCAGCTGTTCTCCATAAGCTCCAAAGCATACATAGCTAAATTAGGAAATATACATGAAGCTGACCCTGAGCATTATAAGAAAATATCACCCCGATCAGTCTGGTAAAGCAGCATGAGAAACTCAAGAAATATGTGTGATAGGTAACAGTAACTATTTAGACTTTAGGGATTACCATAACGCTTTTCCACTCAAATGAAACCAACCATCCGATGAGTGAATATATCAGTATAATAGATAATATGTAGGGTGTAGAACATAAATTATAAAACTATTGCTGTGTGAATGCCATAATAATAATACGTATACAATCGGTACCGCTAAGGTGTGTTCGCATGTGTGTAAGGATTTCTGTGGAGATCTCCTCTGATCAAGCAATGAATCCAAACTCATGCACAAATATCAAAGATATCCTTCTGAGCACCGTATATCTCTAGATAAAATATACCATAAGGTTCTTATAGGAGGTTCATGCACAAACACTCGTGGTCCTGAATATCATCAACTCCCGCTAGCATCATTGATAAGCATACTCAAGATGTGGAGTTGATATGCCCTATAGGTCAGCTGAACCCCGCTAGCTATGCACCCTACTCTGGTTTTTGTCATTTCTGATGTCGAGGCCACGCTCAACATCTTTCACTCTAGTCTTCATCACTTAAAAAGAATATGAATCCCCAAAATGAATTCCATCATCTCGAATAGGTCACGAATTGCTACATGGATTTGAGCATCTCGAATAGATCTCGAATCTCCATATAGATTCCCGCATAAGTCCTTCGATGAATGTTAACGTTGTCCTCCCTTTTGGAATACTCCTTAAGATAAACAGTACTACACAATAGCATCGTTCGAAATGTTAACACTGACCTCTTCTTTGGAGTTAACCTTAGGATAGATAGTTCAACTCTATAACATTCCAATTCACAACTACTTCTAAAAAATAGATCGCATATACAGTTTTGAAGTGGTTACGATTTCGAGTCATCTCATATAAGTACACTATCCCACTTACCGAGTGCTCCATAACTAATCGATGAATTTCATGTAAACTTAATTCCGATTCTTTTAGAAGTCAGTGAAAAATATAAAGAGGAGTCCTCCCTGGGGGACCTTATATATATATAAGTTCTTAAAGCTAGAGACGTTTCATACCGATGCTCCTCCCTAGGAATTCTCGGAGGGTATGAAGCCACGAAGCTTTTAAATAATTCCCAAGTTAATAATTGGTCAAGTTCGATAGTCGAATAATCAACTATCTAATTAAAAGTGATTGCTTATAGATATCACGATTCATATACTTAACTAATTTCCGACATTCCAATTTATACTATCCCTGGTTCAAGAGTGAAGCCAGGTAGTTAGAGCACTGGTTGCATTTCAAAGCCTTGCATAGACACTTCATTCTTGAATCTTATCGATAGGTAAGTCTTTTTCATCGAATTTTAGTGTTAAGTATAGTGTTAATGACTTTCATACACGAGTATGAATCAATACGATTAACACGTTTATGACATTCTCGACTTAGTTATTCCTCCACCAAGTGGGAAATCGGTAGGTTAAAGCACTATTGCTTATGTCCCTACTTGAACATCAATCTTAACTCTCACAAATAGATAAGCCTACTTTGCCGACTTTTAGTGTTAAGCATTGTTAACTACTTTTCAAACAAGTAATTAAACAAAACACGATTTAGCCACTAAGTAATTCATAACCCTTTTCTAAATACTTTATTTATAATTTAAAACCCTTTTATAAATCATATATATATATATAAGTATAATAATTTATTTACAGAACTAGATATTTAATAAAACAATTTAAAAGATATTTTATTACATAAGATATCTATACTTTGGTAAAATAGTCAACACATTTTCTAAACTATATATACTTAAAAATATATTTAAAACATTTTAAAATACTTATAATTGGTTTTAAAACAATTATACAATATATTACTCAAAAATAATCATTTTATAATTTACTTAAAAACTAGAAAACTCATGTTTTCTATATATTTTAAATAAATCCTTCTACTTTAAAAATTCATATCTAATTCTTAGAAATTCATAAAAATGTCAAACCACTTTATAGATAGTCTAATAAAAGTTATTAAACACTTATAAAAAGAATGAAACCAAATACTTAATTTAAAAGTCCTCTCCAAACCTTTAAATTTCAAAAACAAAGGCTAAACGGGGCAGTTTTGCACAAGTGTAAATTGGACTACTTTTTGATATATTTCTCAACTTTTCAACATCCAAAATTTTTATGGCAATAAGCATGTATATAGAACATCACAAATATGGTGAGAAACCACTAAGGCTCTCTATATAAAGTTCCATAGAAATTGTCGAATATAAGACAATTTCTAAGCGCGTCTATAACGATAATTGCTATAAGAGAACTTCCAAATGCAAGTCCAATGAAAACCAAAGTCCATCTACAAACTATGTGCTTTGTTTCAAGACCTTGCTATAAGTCATAGAAGTCCATTCTAGTCCATGCATATGGATTACATATGCCATTTGGTTTCAAAGCAAGAATCAAAACCAATGTTTCAACATATGTCAACGTCAATTCAAACAACATATAAGCAATCAATGACAAACACATGCAAACAATATTTTCATTCAAGGTGGTGAGTGAGTTCACTTTTAAGCAAGCAAAAAATTAAGCCCAAGCAACCCAAGTGCAACCTCAAGCTTGCAACCACCTTCTTCCTTCTCCTTCCTTGCTTTCACTTGCTTTTAGGCACTAATGCACTTATAAGTGCTCACAACCTTTGATGGGGGGTGGATATTGGCTTCACTTCTTCAACTTCTAACTTGGTGGAAGGTGTTGTAATGTTGTCCTAAGGCTGGTGGCAAAGTTTGAGTTGATTTGGATGTGTTTTGCAGTTTTTTTCTTTAAGGATTTTCTGAAGAGGAAGACATGAAAGAGGGCTTACTTTAGCTTGCTAAATTTGTAATTATTATTCAAGGGTATGCCCCACCTTATATAAGCTCAAGCTGATGCTCCTTAGCCTTGTTCTCACCCCCTCTCATTTTATGGAAAGCTCACCCCCACTTGCTTCATCAATTCTCCTTTACACCTCTTTCTTTTAGCTAATTCCTTTAATGTCGTTAACATCTTAATGTCTCTTATCCACTTGGATGTTTCTAGAATGTTCTATTTGTTTTATGAATTAAAGTGTTAATTAGTTCCTAATGTGTTCATTTGATCATTAGACAAGTGCACAAGAGTTCGAACAACTTATATTGATCAAAAAGTTGTTTATCAATAAACCGATTTTCGGTCACATTATTGATTTTTCTTTAAAAATATATTTTTGTAAAAACATTTAAAAATATATATTTTTTCATTATGTATTAATTAAAATATGTTTGATTAGGTTATATAATCATATTTATAACACTTAGCTATATTTCAAAATGTTTCGATATTCGAAGATGAAGAATTTACTGGTCGCTACACCTTTTGTTGGACCTAGACTGCCCTATAATTTTGAATTTTACGACATTGCGGATTGAAGGCGTACATTTCATCCAAATAGATGGGATGTAAGAAACTATTTGTTGTGAATATCTGGAAGTGAGGTATAAAAAGAACTGAGCAAGTTTCTACAAGAAGGTGTGTAATAATATCCACGAGATGATAGTCGAATTCTAATATGCTCTTAATGAAGATAACTGCAGAATAATTGGAAAATAAGAAAATTCCAAAATAAAGGACAAAAAAATCCATTTCTGAGTCCGACCTCATGTGAAAATTTTCAATTAAAGATTGCAAATTTTCTTTAAATATTTGAAATGGCTTTCAATGAATTTATTTAAAAATAAAAGAACCATATCACTAGTTATTGAAAAGTAAGAAAATACTAAATTTTTCACCACATAAAATATCCTTTAAAAATAGATTCTTGAATAATAAGAAATTTAGAACTTTTAATCAAAAGAATTATTTAGAAATTCCTAATTGAACTTAAAACCGGCTAGATTGAAAATACCAATTAAAGGGTTTTGGATAAAGGGGCCTTTACTTTTTGAAATAAATGGAAAATAGAGCATATGTTTGCTTGATGATTTTTTGATTTTTGTGAATTCGACGTTTTGAAATTCTTTTAAGGGGTGGACGATTGTAAGTGGTACTAGATCTAAATAGGGTAAAGAGAGTAGAAGGCTGAAAATTCTAGATAATGAAGGTAGGAAAAATATTCTTGGATAAGGAAAATATGGGGAAAAACAACTAAAATGGATTTATACATAAAAAGCAAACAGTTTCATGTTAATAGAGAAAAGCCCAATGGCTAAAGCAGTAGGCAAATGCACTGCAATTATGCAATGTAGAAAAATATCAAATAAAAGAGAAAAGGAGTTATATAAGAAGAAGCAATTTAAATAAGAGCAATTTAGGTAGAAGGAATTTAGATAGTAGCAGCAGTAAGAAATTTAAATAGAAGCAACATTAAAAATATATATTAAAAACACTCTAATTAGAAACAAAGGAAAAATGGATAGTTTCCATAAATATGTGCAGTAATTGCACATATATTTTAAAAGTCCCCCTCATATGTTATTAGTCTTTTTATGGTTGAAAGTGCAAATAACATAAGTAATAGGAAAATAATATAATGAAAGTTGTCCTTGTTTACTCTAGTTTTTATTGCTTAAATTTATAAAAGATATTGTAGAACACTGTAATAATGCATTTATGAAAAATAGTTTGATATAACAATTGAGTTTCTGAATGCAAAACTTAATCAAGGTTTGAGTTAAAATTTTAAGAAGTAAATCTTTGTTGTAAAATATCCTTAATGGAAAATTGATTTGATGACTATTCATGTAATAACAACTTGAACCTTACTATTTAAATAGAAGGAAATTGTAACGACCCGAATTTCACTATTTTGATTTGCGAATATTTAATTAATTTTAAATATTCAAATAATAGATTTTATAGTAAAAGAACTATTTTAAATAATAATTAATGATGGTGTAATCATTTGTAAATTTTGTTTACAAAAATATATAGTTCGATGAAAAACAGAAAATGTCACCGGAAACCATTTTCCGAATTTTCGACGTTTCATCATATAAAAGTTGTTTGAGATTTTGTGAGCCATGTTTATATTTGAAACAACATTTGAATGGTTAAGAATGTAAATTAGTTAGTATATATTGGTATATATATAGGTATATATACTTAAGTATATATATGTATATACTAAAAGATGCCTTAAGAGACATGATTTGACACTTTGGCGACTTGAGTACAAGCATGTTTTCTTTGACATGATGAGGAGGGACAAGGTGGAGGCTGAAATGGCATATGTGATGGAGGGTGTTGAGGTGGAAAAGCAATGTGGAGGGTAGAAGTACAAGGGTAGTTTAGTAATTTACATTTTCTATTGCTTATAAATAGCCTTCCACTTCTTCAAATTTTCCTCATCTTCCTCCTATCATATTTTCTCATCTCCGAACCAAACAAAGATTTACTTTTTTTAGACCGTGTAAAATTTCAGTGGCTATAACTTTTATTTGTATGACTTCTTTAAATGCTGAGCTTAACTATGTCCAAATCTCATTTCTTTCAGACCCATTTTCGGACCCATATTTTCAAGTCCGAAAAAACCTCTTCTTCTTTTGACCATATCTCCTTGAAACAAATCGAAATTGGGTGATCCTTTTTTTGAAATGATACAAAAAAGAATTTCTAGGAACTTCTCTTCTAACTCCTTTTCCAAATTCTGAGAGTAACATGGCAAAAAATCAACGAAAAGATGACCTATTTTTGAATTGATTTTGTGGTTTTCCAAGCTTTGCAAGTTCTAAAGTATTTCAAGTTTTCAAAATTTTTTGCAAAATTTAGGTGAGTAAACTTCTAAATTTTTGTGGAAAGATTCAACCTTTATTATGTTTCCTATGATTTGTGGACGGTTGAATTATCATATGATTTGGATGTACATATGTTGCTAGTTTATGGTTTAGCATAGATTTGTGAATCGAATGTTAAAGTAGTGTTTTTAATTATAAAGTTATGATCTTTGTCTTATTATTGGAAGTGATATGGAAAGTTAGTAAGTAAAGTTAGTTAATTGAAAAGTTATTGAGCAAGGTTAGCACTTGAAAGGTGTTTGTGCTCGATATAGCGATCCTTTGGGTTTTTTAAATTTGACTACTTACCTTGTTTTAAATAAAAAGTTTTCTAAAGTTTCTAACATTTTCTTTTGCTTACAAAACTTTATATTAAGTTCATAAAGTAAGTTAAATTTAAAAAGCAATATTTTAAAAGACTATTTGAGATGTTAATCAAGTTTGGAAGTTATGGTATCTATAGCGAATGTCGTTATGGATGCAGTTTCGATAAAAGTCCAATTTTTTGAAAACTCGGTTTCATACTTTAAAAATTATTTTAGAAAGGTTTCATAAACTTAATAAAAATGTTTTAGAAAGTTAATTAAGTTTTAATAATTAATTATTAATTAATTAAGCTTGGTAATTAATAATTAATTACGTCTTAAACAAGGTTCATTAATATTAATTAAATAAAGATTAGTACTAGTTAATTAGACACTAAAAGTAAGGTTAATTTTTAATTAATTATGAGTTAATCATATGATTTATTTTTATTTAATTATTAATCAAATATAAGGTCAATTATTTATTTATTTAATTAATCAAGTGTTTAATTATCTTTAATTATAAATTAATTAAGGTTTTAATTTAAATAATTATTTATTAAAGGTTTAATTTATTATTTAAGTTTTAACTAAAAGATTAATTAATTAATTAATTAATTAATATTAATTAATAGTTAATTATTAACAAAGGTTTTTTAATTATTATTTAATAAATTAATAAAGGATTAATCAAGGGTTTAATTTATAAATAAATTATTTATTAAAGGTTTAATTATTTATTAATTTGTAATTAATCAAGTTCAATTTAATAAAGATTAATTATGAATTAAAAAGAGTTTAACTTGTAATTAATCATTTTATGGATTTTTAAGTTTTTAATCCTTGTTTTCCAAGAATCAAATTGTTTTAAAGGTACTTCTTTTTTTCAAAGATGGTTTTGAACACAAGGGATTCAAATGTTGATATCATTATGTAGACAAACAACTATGAAAGAGTTATGTAAATGGTTTGATTGTGTGGACATGTGTTAGCATAATAAATCTTCGTTCTGCTATAATGTAACTGTTTATTGTGTGGACGTGTTAGCAGAATAAATCCTCATTCTACTATAAGTTGATTGTTTGATTGTTTGGACATTTGATAGAAGAATAAATCCTCCTTCCGCTATAATGTAATTGTTGTTTGTGTGGACATGTGTTTTAGCAGAATAAATTCCCATTCTACTATAAACTGACTGAATTGTTTGGACATCTATTTAGTAGGACAAATTACCATCCTGCTATTATGTTATTCGGACATATATATGTCATTGTTTATATTAACATGTTATTCCTTGTTTTGGATATGAATTGAATTTACATACCTATTGACCTATGTAAACAATTGTTAAGTGAATTGAAATTCAAATTTAAATTGAATGGTAACTTAAGTTAGTAACACTGGGACTGCTAAGCCTCTTTTGAATTTATAAAGTGTATTTTTGAGTTAACTTAAGTCCTTTAACCAAATTGGGTTTTAAAGTTTACAAATGATTTTCAAGTTGTACTATTGTTTAATAAAGGTATTTATAAGTAATAACTTGTTTATAAAAGGAGTTTTTACTAAATAAAAGGGTTTTCCTAAAATGTTTCAAAAATGATATTTTATAAACGACATTTTATAAAAGGATTTGTCAAAGGAGTTATATTTCTAGAAGAGGTTTGAACTTGGAAATAAGTTAGGTTTTGAATGATTTTAGAAAAGAGGTTTATAAATGGTTTAGTGATTTGAAAAGGGAAGTTTTATAAATGGTTTAAGATTTATAAAAGAGTATTTTTTAAACTAAAATTGGGAATTTATAAAGAAGCTTTATAAATAGATTTGGAGATATTTATGAAATAAAGAGATTTTAAAAAAAATGGTTGATTTTCATGGCGTAATTCGAGGGGCAGAGATTGCCTACAGTTTACTATGTTTTCTCTGGGATAGAGACTTAACCGTTGCGTAAACTGCGATCCATGATTGATATTGGATGGTACTTTCCATATCTATTTTTAAAAGTTTTCAAGTATTTTTGAAAGGAATGGTTTGTGAATATACTTATTTCAGTGAGATAAGTATATCAATAATTTGATAAATATTTCGGAAAGAGATTGTAATTAATGGGAATTTAATTAAATGAGGCTTGGTGGTTCCATAGGAAATGTGATCTCTGTTTGATTAATTAATACTTAAATAACCGAATATCAAATTTTGGCCAAAATATGTAATCCTTCTTAATTTTGATGGTAGGGAAGTAATTCCCTACTTAACGCCGAAGGATCTTAACTCTGGAAATATCTAGAATAAACATGGAAATTATATGGTACAGTAACCGTCGGTGGTGCTATACTGTACGTATAAACTCATTTGTTCTTCTAGGATAAATGATAAAGAGATCCATCCACTTAAACGGATAGGGGGTGATCCCCACTCTTATGTATTGTCTGATTATTTCCTAAAGAACTGGTATTGAGCATTTCGAAAATCAATGATTGTTTTTTGGGTTGCGCGGTAAGCGGGGGAGTGTACTCGTAAGAGATGACTCGTACCGTAACCACTCCAACAACTATATATGGTTCTATGAAGAAGTTTTGTGATATATTTAGATGTTGGAATCCATGTGTGGTTCCAAAACCTATTGGGGTATGGGAATCCATGTGTGATTCCAATATATGTTTGAGATATGGGAATCCATGTGTGATTCCAAGACCCGTTGGGGTATTAGAATCCATGTGGGACTCCATGATCTATTTTGATGGTGGAGCGTAAGTTGGGATGTCGGACGTAGCCTCACCAATGGTAGTGACTAAAACCAGAGATAGGAGGCATGGCCAGTATGGTTGGCAAACCCATATGGTGCAATCGGCTCCACCTAGACGTTATCTACAGTTGTTATGCATGCATGGGGCGATGCACTCATTCTTAGCGAGACAAGTTATGTTTTTCCTTTTATACATCGCTAGGGATGTATGCTACTTCGGAAGGATATCTCTGATCCTTGTACAGGAGGACCATTTATCAAAGTACCAAGAGCACCTCCGTGGAATCCTACACAATTAGCGAATGCACTTTATCGGTTTTTGATTATATAACTATTATTGTTGTGATGTACACTCACAAGCATCACAGGTACTTGATTATTATTATTATTTTTACCCTTAGACATTATTATAATATCATTGGATTTTCTATTATAAATTTTTTGGTTATCGTAAGGTAAAAACCCGTCCGTGCCTATGTCCGGCGTGGTCTTACGAGATACCTTTGATTTTAAAAGGGTTTTAAACATAATAACTCGGTTGTTTGAATTTACTCACACCAGTCCATGTCTGAGCCAGAGTTCTATTTTCTTACCCTATAATTCTTGGGTGCTCAAATTTTTATAAGCAACCAAGTAGTTCAGGTTTTCCCCGAATGCATCTTGGAGGAGCTTAGAGCAGGAGGCTTCATCGATAGCTAGTTATTATCTTGTTTCCACTGTATTATATGTATCTTGTATCTGTTAGGTAGGGACAGGCTGTTATAACTGTCCAAGGGCATAATTGTATTAGTATGACTCTGATGTAGTCATTTTTGAAATGACTTTGTAAAGTATTATTTTGATTAATATATGTTATTATGTTGCATTGTGAGATTCTGTGATTGTTTTTTGTTTCTTCTATCTTCTATCTTCTATCTTCTTCTTTCATCCCTAACAATTGGTTTTCCAGCACTTGAAAGCTCGGCACACAATACAGTAGACGTATTAGTATCGATTTTCGAAGGTTGAAAACCCTGGCCGTTACATTTGGTATTAAAGCGCAAGGTTAAGTGAGAACCTTTGCCCTGGTGGGGTAAACTCATATGAGATCAGGTAAGTGAGACCCTAGAATGAGTTTGAGTGTATTATATATAAGAGGGCGTATTTGTTAGTGAATACAAAATGTTTTATATTTTGTTGATTTACCTATTGAATGGTTTATGAATTCTAATCGAGACGTGTAACACCACGGTGTCGATAAGGGTTCCTAAACACTTGAACAAGGCAAACTAACATAATATTGTTTTGAAATTGGGTGAATGAAATAATTTTCCTTAGAAATATATTTCGTATATAAAGAATGATTTCAAAAATAGTATAGTATTTTGAGGTATTGTTGTTAGGAGATAATAATATCTATTATTATCAATTAGGATTTTGTTAATCATGCTTATCCAGTTGAGCATTGACTATTATTATTATGTGTAGGTAGCTTCCCTTTTTAGGATTTGGGTTGGGTAAGTAGAAATAGGGATAACATTGAAGTGAACACCTTTGAATTAAGTTTCATAATTTGACTATAAGGCGTTCGATTGAAAATGTGGGATTAAATTTTATTTGATAAAAGATGTTATTAAAACCTAGAATATTTGAAATAAATATTTGGAAAATGTTTTATAAAAGTTGATTTGTAAGAATGGATTTATAGGAATATGACTTGGACTAAAAAGAATTTAAGTTGAAAACTTGAGAACTTAAATCCTGGGGCTTTGGAAAATGTTTCAAGGTTTTGAAAGATAATAATAGTATTATTTGAAGCAATTTTGGTTCAAGAATAAAATTTTAGGAGTGAAAATGTTAAGTAAGAAATGTTTTATTTGGATTGGTTAGGGGGAATGAGTCTTGATTGTTTTGTGATGATCTGAATAATTTTCTAAGTGACGATCGGATGTTTGCCTAGGCGAACGTTGTAGTGCACTTAGTATATTATTCTCTTTATCATTATACAATCGAAACAAGTTCAAAACTCGAATGAACCTCAAGCGAGTTGGTGATAAATGTTTTGTTGGAAATATGAGAAGTAATGTTTCAAAAATGGGATTATAAAATAAAAGTTATATTCTTAAGTTAACTTGTTCGAGTGGCTCGAAAATAACTTAAAATCGGGAAAGAGATGTGTTCGGATGGTAAACACTTCTTTTGAGTATTACCCTTCCTAGTAAGGGAGTGTATGATACTGTTTGGTAGTACCTAGTTCCTTAGTATCATTTTGGAGTTACTCGGGCTATATATATATATATTAAATGATTAAAATATATTGTTTCAATTCAAAATAGTTTTTGAAATAAGACTGGGTATTTGGATCTTGAGTTTTCTTTGGGTAGTAAATGCAAAATGGAATAGTTGAATCAAATAGTGGTATATACTCTTAGGATGTAGTGGAGTAGTATCCAAGTGAACCTAAGTTTAGTTTTATGAAATGTTTCATAAACAATTTAATGGAAATAGAATTGGTATTAAGGGGAACTAGTTAAAGAAGTGCACAGGTTGGAAGTAGATCATCTCTCATTTCCATATAGTTTGATCTAAGATTCGAGTATATGGGTTTGAGTTGTTTCATGCCATTCTAGATTAGGATCTATTACTTGATTTTTGACAGAGACCACTTGATGAGGATTTTTGGTATGTAACCATTGTTTTCTATCATAGTTACAGCTATGCAAGGAGAACATAGGTTCCAAATCAAGGAGCCTGATCGGAGTCCGCATTAGAAAATCGGGTGAGCGATACTAGTTCGAAGAAAAAATTATGTATTCGAATAGAGAATGAATTAATCAAGTGTTTAATTATCTTTAATTATAAATTAATCAAGGTTTTAATTTAAATAATTATTTATTAAAGGTTTAATTTATTATTTAAGTTTTAACTAAAAGATTAATTAATTAAGATTAACTTATATTTAGTTATTAATAAAGGTATTAAATTATTATTTAATAAATTAATAAAGGATTAATTAAGGGTTTAATTTATAAATAATTTTTTTTTGAAAATGAATTTATAAATAAATTATTTATTAAAGGTTCAATTATTTATTAATTTATAATTAAATTAAGTTCAATTTAATAAAGATTAATTATGATTTAAAAAGAGTTTAACTTGTAATTAATCATTTTATGGATTTTTAAGTTTTTAATCCTTGTTTTCCAAGAATCAAATTGTTTTAAAGGTACTTCTTTTTTTCAAAGATGGTTTTGAACATAAGGGATTCAAATGTTGATATCATTATGTAGACAAACAACTGCGAAAGAGTTATGTAAATGGTTTGATTATGTGGACATGTGTTAGCATAATAAATCTTCGTTCTGCTATAATGTAATTGTTTATTGTGTGGACATGTGTTAGCAGAATAAATCCTCGTTCTGCTATAAGTTGATTGTTTGGATATTTGATGGCAGAATAAATCCTCCTTCCGCTATAATGTAATTGTTGTTTGTGTGGACATGTGTTTTAGCAGAATAAATTCCCATTCTTCTATAAACTGATTGAATTGTTTGGACATCTATTTAGTAGGACAAAACACTATCCTGCTATTGTGTTATTTGGACATGTATATGTTGGTGTTTATTTTAACAAGTTATTCCTTGTTTTGGATATGAATTGAATTTACATACCTGTTGACCTATGTAAATAATTGTTATGTGAATTGAAATCGAAATTGAATGGTAACTTAAGTTAGTACCATTGGGACTGCTAAGGCTCTTTTGAATTTATAAAGTGGGTTTTTGAGTTAACCTAAGTTCTTTAACCAACTTGGGTTTTAAAGTTAATAAATGATTTTAAAGTTATACTATTGTTTAATAAAGGTATTTATAAGTAATAACTTGTTAATAAAAGGAGTTTTTATTAAATAAAAGGATTTTCCTAAAGTGTTTCACAATTGATATTTTATAAATGATATTTAATAGAAGGATTTGTTAAAGGAGTTATATATTTGGAAGAGGTTTGAACTTGGAAAATAAGTTGGGTTTTGAATGATTTTAGAAAAGAGGTTTATAATTGGTTTAGTGATATGAAAAGGGAAGTTTTATAAATGGTTTAAGATTTATAAAAGAGTATTTTTCTAAATTAAAATTGGGAATTTATAAAGAAGCTTTATAAATAGATTTGGAGATATTTATCAAATAAAGAGATTTTGGAAAGAAATGGTTGATTTTCATAGCGTAATGCGAGGGGCAGAGATTTCCTACAGTTTACTATGTTTTCTCTGGGATAGAGACGTAATTATTGCGTAAACTGCGACCCGTGATTGATATTGAATGGTACTTTTCATATCTATTTTTAAAAGTTCGCAAGTATTTTTGGAAGAAATGGTTTGTGAATATACTCATTTCGGTGATATAAGTATATGAATAATTTGAAAAACATTCCAGAAAGAGATTCTAATTAATGAGAATTTAATTAAATGAGGCTTAGTGGTTTCCATGGGAAATGTGATCTCTATTTTATTATTTGATAGTTAAATAACTGAATATCAAATTTTGGCCTAAATATGTAATCCTTCTTAATTTGGTGGTTGGGAAGCAATTCCCTACTTAACACCGAAGGATTTTAACTCTGGAAATATCTAGAAGAAATACGGGAATTATATGGTACAGTTACCGTCGGTGGTGCTATAGTGTACGTATAAAGTCATTTGTTCTTCTAGGATAAATGATAAAGAGATCTATCCACTTAAACGGTTAAAGGGTGACCCCAACTCTTATATAATGTTTGATTATTTCCTAAAGAACAGGTATTGAGCATTTCAGAAATCGATGATTGGTTTTTGGGGCACCCGATAACCGGAGGAGTGTACTCGTAAGAGATGACTCATACCATAACCAGTTCAACAACCATATACGGTTCTATGTAGAAGTTTTGTGATATATTGAGATGTTGGAATCCATGTGTGGTTCCAAATCCCGTTGGGGTATGGGAATCCATGTGTGATTCCAAGATATGTTTGAGATATGGGAATTCATGTGTGATTCCAAGACCCGTTGTGGTATTGCAATCCATGTGGGATTCTATGATCTGTTTTGATGGTGGTGCATGAGCTACAATGCCCTGCGTAGCCTCACCGGTGGTAATAACTAAAACCAGAGATAGGTGGCATGTCCAGTAGGGTTGGCAAATCCATAAGGTGCGGTCGGCTCCACCTAGACGTTATCTACAGTTGTTATGCATGCATGGGGCGATGCACTCGGTCTTAGTGAGACCATCTATTTTTTCCTATGGTACATCACTAGGGATGTATGCTGCTTCGAAAGGATATCTCTGATCCTTATGTAGGAGGACTGTTTCTCAAAGTACCGAAAGCACCTCCATGGAATCTACACAATTAACGAACACACTTTATCGGTTTTTTATTATATACCTATTATTATTGTGATGTACACTCACGAGCATCACAGCTACTTGATTATTTTTATTATTTTCACCCTTAGACATTATTATAATATCACTGGATTTTCTAATATAAATGTTTTGGTTATCGTAAGGTAAAAACCCATCCGTGTTTATGTGCGGCGTGGTCTTACGAACTTTTGATTTTAAAAGGGTTTTAAACATAATAATTCAGTCGTTTGAGTTTACTCATACTAGCCCATGTCTGACTTGGATTTTTAGTTTCTTTCCTTAAAACTCTTGGGTGTTCAAATTTTTATGGGCAGCCAAGTAGTTCAGGTTTCCCCCGGATGCATCTTGGAGCAGGAGGCTTCATTGATAGCTAGTTATTATCCTATTTTCGTTGTATTATATGTATCTTGTATCAATTAGGTAGGGAAAGGCTGTTATAACTGTCCAAGGGTAGAATTGTATTAGTATGACTCTTATGTAGTCATTTTTGAAATAACTTTGTAAAGTATTATGTTGATTAATATATGTTATTTTGTTGCGTTGTGAGATTCTGTGATTGTTTTTTTTTGTTTCTTCTATCTTCTATTTGCTATCTTCTTCTTTTACCCCTAACGGTCAGTTTTTCCGGCACTTGAATGCTCGACATACAATGCAATGGACATATTAGTGTCGATTTTTGAAGGTCGAAAACCCCGGCCGTTATAGAAATAATGTGTTTTTTAAATGAAAGGATCTTTTTAAATCAAATTACTAACTTTGAATTTTAAACCGAATTAATAAACTTACTTCATAAATCCTAAATTATAGTTTAAAAGTTATGACAGCTACAGTTAAAGTTGGTTAAACTGAGGAGTTTTTCATGGCTCCTTTTGAAAACTAAGCAATTGTAAAATTTAATAAAAAGTTTCTAAGCTTATATTTTTAAATGATAAAAATTCGGGTTAAGTACATCATGGCTATGAAGATCAATAATTTTGTAAAAAGTGGTGAAAACCAAACCAACTTTAATATGGAGTTGACAGGAATGACCGCCTAGGTGTAACGACCCGTGTTTTACGTATCAGAGCATCGTAAAATATTTTTATTTTATTCATATAAGCTTGTATGATTCAAATTTTTTGAGAAGTGAGTCTTACGGAAATTCTCCACATCTATGATTATTGCCGAATTTCTATGTGACAAATTTGAACCTGAAAATATTGTTTGGACTATAACTCTTGATAGGAGCTGACTTAGAGTCTCAAACCACTTCCATTACTTTAGGATAATGGTTTTCCATTCCATAGAGTGATCATAATAGAATCCAGACTTACCATTTGAGAGTTATACTTATTTTATTTTTTGGCTACTGGTGGCCTACATTAGTGGGTAATTAACTAAGCTCATGCTTAGATCCACTAACCTACCTCAAAATTATGCTAAGGAGAGGCTGTAGGAATAGATCCAAGTCATTTCCATCTTCCCTAAAATAGCTCTAAACCTCTATTAACCCATATTTCATTGTTCCTCACTAATCTTAGGCAAATCATCAATTGGAGGGGTGATTATCATAGTGGAGCTTGAGAATATCAGTTTGGTTGATTTACATTCCTCTTCCTTGCTGTGCACTTCAGATCTAAGGGGAGAATTGGTATTTTAGGTATTTGGAGATTAGTTCTTGACCTCTCACTCTACTATGCATCTTTATATAGTTAAACATAGTGTTTTAACATGATTTTGACCCTAAATTGTTTTCTAACTTTAATCACATTTCAACATATGTTTGTGGCTAAAATTTAAAAGTTTTAAAGTGATTTTTAACTAGTTTTGCAACTCCTTTTGTGCATATCGATATGCTAGTGTAAAAGTTAAATTTAGATTAGAATTTGCTTGATTATCATGTTCTTATGTATTACTTGTATGAATGGATGTATATGTACCGTGTTCCATGTTTATATGTTGTGCTATTGCTTTTAGGTAGTTAGGAAATGAGAGGGATGAATTGGTAAATCAAAGGAAAAAATGGTCGGAATTGGATGAAACTTAGAGGAGGGGGCACGGGAGCATGGGAGGATCTTAGGATTCAAGTCGCATCGAAATTGGAGCTAAGTATAGGAGTTAGTACCGAGGGGTCTAATCAGTACCGAGAGCTTTTTCTTCATGGAAACCACTCGGTGGAAGGTTGATACTTCAAATTTGGGCTTAGGTTGATGAGTGAAGGCTAAATGCAAGAATTTGGCTAAGTATTGGACTTGGTGCCTAGAGCTTTGAAGGGCATAGGAATAAGAGCTTTTGGAGTTTGCATTAAGGGCTTTTGGAGTTGATGCCGAGAGCTTTTAAGAGGAGTGGTCGGGGTCCAACCACTTAGAAGATGAAACACTAGAAGAAGAGAAAGAAAGTTATCCAAAATTGGCTAAGTACCAAACTCAGTACCGAGAGCTTCTGGCTGATACCGAGAGATCTGTTTTGATGGAATTGGGGTGGAACTTCCGGAAGGACGAATATAGACACTACATGTTGTGCTGAAGGTGTTTGTTTATTTGCTTAGGGTTTGATGGCGATGTAGTAGCACAATGTTAGCTTCAAGACTTCAGTGATTGCAACTCAATGGTGAATGGAGTTAGGTTCCGATGGGTGGCTCAATGTTGAAGGGAGTCATGAGAATGATTGTCCACAAAGGGCAGGTTCTAGGTAGGGTGACCTTGGATAGAACATGAGAATGGTTCGATTGCAACATGGAGGAATGTAGAATGGTTCCTCAAGAATAACAGAAACTAGATGGAGCAAGAAAGAGCTCGGATATGCGTGTAGGGATTATTGATACTCAGAATGTTTTCTGATGTACTCAAAAGTAGGGGTATTATGGGGACACTCATGGGTATTTTGTTTGGCTACCTTGGGTCGGTTGTTTGGATCCGTTTACCTTAGACCGATGGATTTTGGTCTAGTATCACTTCGGGCTAGAAACGAGTACACAGAAAACCAGGATTTCAATTAGTTCTCGACATGGGAAAGGCCATAATAGAGCATAGTGAGTGATATTGAGGATTGGTTGATCGATGCTATGGTTGATTTTGTTGTTTTTTTCCATAGTCTATCACTTTAGAGATGTCACCAGAGATAGGTATTAGGGAGAGGAATACCTGGACACCCGTTATCGTAATTAGTTTGTAGTATACCTTTACTATATTCGTAAAGTGGCATATTATGTTCTTTATATGCTAACTCTTTGGTTGCAGAGACAGGTCAGGTATGGTTCATATACCCTTGCTCCTTACTAATCGACTTGCATAGTATTTTGAGATTCATTAACCACTCACACCATACTATTGTCTGACCCGAAGTTTTATGCTTTTTTCTTATTGTCTTAGATACTCTTAAATAAGTAGACTAGATAGCGGGTCTAGGTGCGACGCAGTAGCTGTGCAAGGGACAAGCTGGATGGAGCTATCTCATATTACATATGGATTTATATGCTTGTTCCGCTGTGCAACATTGTGGAGCCTTGATTGTGCTTGTTTATTACTATTACTATTAGAAATTATTCAATTTTATTTCCATTTTGTATAAACTCTATTACTCGCTATATAACTCTATGGATCTCTACTTTAATTTTTGGATCACTTGGTTATTAATGTCTCTCATGTTTTATATCTACGATGCATATTATATTTTATTCCATATGCTGTGAGATATACGACAGGTTATGTGATGTTTTATTTCATTTTCAACCCTTGATGGTCGTCCTACATCAGTTAGGCATGTTAGTACGCACTAACTAGTTACCTTGGGTACCGGTGGTGTAGGGCAGTCGTCAGACTAGGTAAGACGTGGTAAAAGTTAAGGCTATGAATAAAATGGCTACGAATGTCTATAGAGTAGCAATATGGAATCCCTGTTGAGTGTAAAAAAATATTTGTACAAACCTAGGAATGTTTTATTAGACATGTGTGAAAGCCATAAGAAGAACCTACAAAGGAAAGAGGAATGGTATCAAAGTACACTTAGTTCTAGAGTATACTCGAATGTAAGATCAAAAACAAAGAAAATAATTACCGAAATTTGAGAATACTATCAAGATATTCTGATTCAAAGAAGATAGTAATATAATTAGAGAAGAGCGTGATGAGATGGCCAACATATGTAGATGACGTTGGTTGACTCAGGATTAAGGAAGGCAAGATAAGTGATAGGATAGTTATTCCGCCAAGCAAATGTTCCGATGAGTTATTCTAAATGTGTGCAGTTTATATTTCTTACCCATTACAGTATGGATATGCACATTTTATCCTATAATTGATAGTAATAATTAAAGTAATGGATGGGTTTTATTTATTAGAAGGCAAAATGTTGGGTTAAGACATGTGGGCTACAGTAGAGTGGCATACTAAAAGTGTGCACCCTATTTAAGTAAGAATTGATAGGACCATAACATCATTAATACCAGTTGATGTTGAAACGAAGCTTCCAACTAGGTTATTTGGGTTGTAATCATTAGTTGTCTCATTTAGGATATTGTAAACATGTACGATATGATATGAGATATGTTCTTATTTTATTACTGTGTCAATTTTCTGGAAAAGCTTTGACCGCTATATTGGAAAATGGTATAAATAAGGAGATTTTATAAGAACACTTAACTAGAGATGAATGTAAAGTAAGATTGAAAGTTTATAAAATAAATTAGGAAATTAATTAAATTAGCAACTTAAAATAAAGAATACTTAAATCCCAAAATCTTTAGAATTTTGGAAAAAATAAATTTTAGCAGACGAATGATGGGGAATTGTTGTTGCAAAACTAATGGGTCACTATCCCTGTGCCTTAAAAGCAAAAATTTATAAATGTACTTGTGTGTTGTTTGTTGTCCTAAAATGAAAGAATAGGTTTTCAAAAGTTTAATATTAACCGTGTAATATGCTATGGTCATTCAGATGCATTAACTCATTGAATGAATCCTGATTATGTTAAGATGTGGTTTGATTTGTTTTAAAGGTGTAAAGGCAAATGCTTTTGAAAAATTATGTTGAAGAAAAAATAAAGTTCTAATATTTTCAAACTATTTTATAAATTTAATTAAAAGGGAAAATGATTTTGAATGGAAAATGAGAAAATCTTTGATTTTCAAATGCCACACGCTTAGTGTAGGGAGGGCCGATGTGTTAGTGAAAATGAATTTTACTGTTCAATAACTGTGATTGTAACAATCCGCATATTTATCGATTTTATATTTAAATATTTTATTTAAATATTTTATCGTCCGTCGGATTGAAGTCCGAAAAGCTACTTTTTGCAAACAGTCGAATTGGGACTCGAGACCACTTCCATTGTGTCCAAAATGCCATTTGCGACCTTTTTGAGTATAAACTTTGATATGTTTGGAGCTAGTCAAAAATTTGACCATTTGCACTTTGGGTTTGGTTTTGGGTTCAACCCCTTTGCCAACTTAACCTCCAAACTGAACCATCCCTCCCCATTCATCCTCACTTCCTCCTCTTTTCAGTTTTAGAGCAACAATGGTGGGAGAGATGGGAAATTAAAACCCCCAAACCCTAGTTTCATCTTCAAATCAAGTTCTAGCTCCAAATTCAAAGAGAACCCATTGGTAAGCATCTCCTTCATCTTCTCCAACCCGTTCTCCTTTCAATTTCAGAAATTCCTAAACGTAACTTTAGGAATGTTCTTCTTTTTTAGCATAGATTCAAGCTCATTTGGGTTGTGTTGAAGAGGAGTTGATCTTAGCTTGTTTTAAAAGCTTCTTCTTCATTTGTTTGGGTTCAAAGGTGAGATTTTTATCTCACATCTTAATCTATATTTATCTTCGATTGTTAGGTATGAATTCCTAACACTTATTCTTGTGCAATTGCTTTTGGTTTGGATTGATTTGGTGAATATTCCAATTTTTAGTGTTTTGAGTTCAATTCTTTAAAAATCCGAACTTTGATCTTTGATCATGATTTTTGTGATGCATTGAAGAGAGTATATGGCCGGGTAGTCGATTGGCGTAAACCCTTAGTGTCGTTGCTCGACCGATTGCATTTCGGAAGTGTTTGGCATTCATTTGATTGGCATGGGAGTGCTGGAAACAGGCTCCGGTCGACCGACCTCAGAGTCCGGTCGACCGACCTGCTACTCTAGCATCTCCCTGCCCCTGTTTGGAAGTGCAGGTTACAGGCTTCGGCCGACCGACCTCAGAGTCCGGTCGACCGACCTGCTACCCGAGCACTTCTGTCTCTGGTCCGGTCAGCCGACTCAGGGAGTCCGGTTGACCGACCTGCTCCTATTTGCCAGTTTTTCCTATATTGCTTATTTGTTTGAATTTCCAACTTTAATCGATTCGTGTGGTCTCCTATTTGTTGTTATCATTTCTTAAGACTTTGATGACTCCTCTTTCGGGATGGTACCTCGTTAGGTCGCTCGACCCTACCTCCCTTAGGTCGTTAGACCTCATTTTGTCCTCTCTAGGTCGAACCCCGTACAACTCTGCGTAGGCAAATCTTATCTGAAAAACATTCATCATAACTTCTTACTTTGATGGTTTTGGGAATTGATTTCTTTGGATTTTATTCACGTCTTCGAATGTGAACTTTTATAATTGATTGTTTCTACAATCACTTCTATGACTTGTCACTTTAAAAATATAAAGGTTTCAATACTAGTAGTAAATATCAAAACTCTTTCATCAAAACGATTTCAACTCTATTTTCAATATCACACTCGTTTATAAAACTGTTTTCCAATCTACTAGTATATACAAACCTTTACCTCATTCGTATGAGAAAATATAATTAAACGGCTTAGCAAAACAAGTGGTATGAAACGCTTGCGTTTACTTCGTCGGTTAATTTATGGACTTGTTCGATTGAATCTCTTGTGACAATTTTCTAGTGGAGATCTATAGTTTGTTCGTAAATATTTGAGTTAAGCAAGTGGTTATGGGACATGAAGCTAAACTCTTATATTTACTAGCTTAGTGTAATCGACACTTCCTTATGATCATGACGATCATTCTTGTGATTTAGACTAGCAATGTGCGATGTCTCTTTGATTCGGTCCATCGGACGTTACGCTGTACGACGTCGTTGATCCGTTATATCGTGATTTGGTTCATCGGACGTTACGCTGTACGACGTCGTTGTTCCATTTTACTACGTATTGGTTCATCGGATGTTACGCTGTACGACATCGTTGTTCCTTTTCTTTTTATGGTGATTTGGTTCATCGGACGTTACGCTGTACGACGTCGTTGTTCCATTTTACTACGTGTTGGTTCATCGGATGTTACGCTGTACGACATCGTTGTTCCTTTTCCTTTTATTGTGTTTTGGTTCATCGGACGTTACGCTGTACGACGTCGTTGTTCCATTTTCCTATGCTTTGGTTCATCGGATGTTACGCTGTACGACATCGTTGTTCCTTTTATTTGTGCTTGGGTTCATCGGACGTTACGCTGTACGACGTCGTTGTTCCTATTTATTGTTTTTCTGGATCATCGGACGTTACGTTGTACGACGTCGTTGCTTCGGATTATTTGATTTCTGGATTTCTAATGGTTGATTTTTGGAATTTATGTTCCACCAACTTTTACAATTGGCATTAATATGTATGTCATTATTGTGGCTTGGTGAATTACATGAAGAATATGACATTCTTTTTAATCTTTGAGAAGATTCTTGTGATATTGATTAATCTCTTGTTGATTTTCAATTACGTACTTATCACAGTATGGTATTATGGTTATGATACGTTTTTGTCATACCTCTTATTCTATATCACTTTATCTGATATTTATAGCTAGACTGATCCGTTTATTATTTTCTTCTTAAATAATACTCGGGTCAGACTGAGATTTTACAGGTGCTTCCTCATGACTTCTTATCTGGAGCCATCTTCTGACTTTTGGCTAACTACTCTAGTTTAGTAGTTTTTGTTTGTATACACTTGAGATTAGACTCCATGTTGTATAACTAATCTTTTGGTTAGCACTTGTATCTATTCTTTTGTGTTATTGTGGATCTTATTTGACCACTACTCTGATGTACACTTTCATGTGTTATATTCATATCTATTTCCGCCTTTGTGATATGAATTGTCTGTGACTGATTTGCGTTACGTTTATTTCTATATTTGTTTTCCGAAGATTATATATATATAGCCACTGTGTAGTAGCTTTGAGTTTGTATCGGTATGTCGGATTTCCTCTTTAAATGATATGCCTCCTATACTATCTGACATATCGGTGCTCGCACAAAGTTGTTACACGGATGGTCGCTCCTCAACAGCCTTATTCTCTGTGCTAGTTGACAGCATTACACTGTAGTGTTCTTGGCTAGCGTGGGTATAGAGGTGGGGCGTCACAGTGATAGTATACAAAACATAGATAATAACAAAGGATAATGGTGCTTTAGCATTGGAATTTCTATTTCCAAACTTTGTTGATAGTATACCAAAACTTATTTTTAAAAATATTCTGTTTTAAATTTAAGAATAAACCTCGTTATGCGAATTATACTTAGAAAAGTTGGAAAAGGTTTGGGTGCAAAAGAGAAAGACAATGTAATTGGTACACAAAAGAATAGTGGAAATATAAAATTCTCCATCGAAATTCTTACATCGGCATAAGAGTGTAGATTTAGGAAAATTGGATTTTCAAAATTCTGGATGTTAGAGATTGTATGTTAGGTACTAGATGGTAAGGATTGGAAGCAAAATTGGATGAACCATACTTCTATTCATAGAAATATGGGAATTGTTGTGTGAAAACAATGATTTTGGTTTTTGAAAATTTGCATATATATAGAACTGCTAATATATATAGGTTGTTTGCACCATATTTTCAAAATTGTTTTAAAGAATGCATTTATGTAGAAGATGTCGATTTAGTATTATTCAGCATACATATCATATGTGATTTGATACACCGTGCATTTATACACGATTGGCTGCAAAATTGGCTATACACTACTTAGTTAGATGGTTTAGAATGATTGCGTGTTATGCTACATGGTTCACTCTTTGAAGAATTTCGGGGATGAAATTCTTTTAAGGGGAGGAGAATGTAACACCCAAAATAAAAAGTAATTAATTAAAAAAATTAATAAATAATTTATAAGGCTTAAAAATGGAATTTAAGCAAACGTTAGAATTCGGCCACGAGATTGCACTGTTGTATTCATAGCGCTCTTTTGATCAACTTTCATATATAAAGTTTCGCGATTAAAGTTCAAACGAAGAAGTTATTCGCATTTGAATTTTCAAGTCAAAAATAATTCAAAAGAATTCAAAATGATTTAAATAATAATAATATCACTAATGTCGTTATAACATTAATGGAAATTAAATCCCCAGCCCCCCACAAGCCAACAACTGGGTATAGCCGATCGACCGCTACGGTCGACTGCAATATTTGACCGATGAACCCATCGATTAGGACCGGTGCAAGTTGAATCTTGGCCTAAATGACCCAGATGTAATAAATAAATAATCTAATAGGCAGAATTGATTCGAGCGCCTATAAATACACACATAGCCCTTTACTTTTCTTCTTATATTCTCTATACTGAGTAGCGGAGCTCTGCCATTTTTCCTTCTCCGCTATTTCTAGAAATTATAAAAGAATTATATATATTTATACACACACACAGATATATATATATATATTGTTATACCGCCTTTTGGCAAGGCCGTGACACCAAAAACTTGACTAGAAACCAATGATAGTTCGTCTTAGAGGTCGGTTATACATAGCTCACTATGGATATCGACGAATTTTGTCCGAGTCCGGATCGAGCTAAAATTGATATGACACGACAAGCGAAGCTATGAGAGCCAACGTTCCAAATTTCAAGTCATTCAGAGTTCGTATGCTCAAGATATTGATCGATCACGGTTGAGAAATCCAAACTTGCATCGATCATAACTCGAGATCTACAAGTCCAAATGCCACCAAATTTTCACAGGAGCTTACGTACAACCTAAGGAATGTTCATGCCAAATTTCAACTCGACTGGAGCAAGTCTTGAATACGAAATTCGTTCGTATCGATCACGGATCGAGTCGACTCCAATTTGCATCGATCATATCTCATGATCTACAAGTCCAAATGCTATGAAATTTTCACAGAAGCTTACGTACAACATAAAGAATGTTCCTACCAAATTTCGACTCGATTGGAGCAAATCTTGATCGATACGAAATTCGTTCGTATCGATCACGGACAGAAAAACTCCAATTTGCATCGATCATATCTAATGATCTACAGGTCCAAATGTTATGAAATTTTCACAGGAGCTTACGTACAACATAAAGAATGTTCCTGCCAAATTTCGACTCGATTGGAACAAGTCTTGATCGATACGAAATTCGTTCGTATCGATCACGAATCGAGTCGAAATCGCCTGGGATCGATCGCGTGGGGCCCACCCACGTGCAAGAAGAAGTCTCTCGAGATCTGAGCAAGATATTTGCCTCCTACGCCTATAAATAGCAGCCCAGAACCTACAAAAAAGGGACTTTTGGCTTCTCTACGCCGATATTCTGCCGAAATGATTATCAAACTTCAGTTATATTGTTGTAATCTTTTGTGGCTCTAATTCTAGTAAAAAAAAGCAACGAGCTTTTATTTCTGTTTTCGGTTGGTTCAAAGGAAGGGACATTGTTCACAAGTTTGCTTTTTGTATAATCATTAGTCATCCTTTTCCTTTTTGGGTCATAACCAAATCTAAATTTATTGAGTTATTAGATTCGAGTCAAAAATTCATTCAGCTCGGCTATTCGACAAGAAAAAGAAAAAAAATCTTTTTTTTATGAACCTGGGTACTCGAAGAAATTTGAAAAATCTATATTATAAATATAGCGAGTGAAATTCAATAAACATCAATCATTTCATAGTGGACATAGGCAATTCGCCGAACCACTCTAAATCCATGTGTTTCTATGCATTTTCTTATCTGTTTATTGGTGTGTTTGTTAGATCTGCATCAATTTACATATGTTTTCTTCATTTTATCTCTTCAAACACATCCGAAGAGTGTTGTGCCCAATTTTGGTACAAACACACACACACACACACACACACACACACACACATATATATATATATATTGGAGAAGGACAGAAAATAGAAGACAAAGAGTGAATCAACTCTGCGGAAAAGGTAAATTCTACATTTATAAATTTAGACTCCACTTAACTCAAACCACCTCTCAAATCTTAAATTCTAAAGGGTATGTATACACTTTTATATACTTTTCTTGATTGAATAGAAAAGGAGTCAAGTAAGAAGAATGACTTTGGATCCGAAGATTTGAAAGCCATAAGGTGAGTGCAAAATTATGTGTTTTACAAGATATTAAATTTATATCATTGGAATTTTATTTTTTTATTATGCCTATGTGGAAACTATTGAATTGTAGGCTTAAATAAATAAATCTAACTTGAAATCATTGCCTACATTTTTAGAAATTGCTTAACTTTGATAAAATGATATATACACTGTAGATTTGGAAGTTGGGGAGAATAGTCCCTAAAGTTTATGAAAATAATATTGATAGAATTGTGTAGTTAATTCCTAAATTTTGTTAATTGGATCATAAATTGTTAAACTTGATAATCGTCAATTGGAGATGCTTTAATTTGATTTGGGATCTAAATTTATATGTTTTAATTCATTAGAATTGTAGAATCTCTATGGGAATTTCCATAAATTGTTTAACTTCACAATTACATTTGAAAAGTGCATTGTTTGAACTAACAAAGAATATGCCCAAATTAAAGAGATGTGCAAAGTAGGGATGCCTTTCCGAAGTTTGCACTGTCTATTTCAATAAAAATAGAAAAAGATAATTCCTTGAATTTTCAAACGTAGTACAATCTCACATTTTGGTAGTTATGGAAGTTGCAACAGCTACATTTCATTCTTGAAAAGATACGATTCCAATGCATTAAAATGTGGAAATAAATATTTTTATGAAAGTTATATATACATGTATATACAAAAATCCCTAAATGTAGAAATTAAATAGTTATAAATAGAAATATACATAATCTCATTTACCAATTATATATATATAAAGTAAGTATGTGTTTATGAAATACATTAAAAAATGTCAGTGAATTCAAAGCTCAACTGAATGAAGGAACATTCCATCCACGCTCCTGATCGTACCATGACCGAACGGGACATATGGGATTACAACAACAAATGCTGAATTGCAATCATGGAATGGGTAAAGGAATACTACTAAATCGATGCTCCCAGAGGTTGGAGAACCTAGCAAATACACCAAGGACTATAGTTGGTTAATACATCATGCTTCTAAGGTGGACTGCAACTTCCCGCAATTGACCGGTTTTTGAACACCTGAATTGACAACTATGGTATGATGGCTAATATGACGACTGCCCTACACTGTCTACTATACCGACTCAAAGCATAGCTGGTCACCCTTGAATCATCTTAAAAGGCCCGCATCTTAATCATACCATGTCCATATGACTAAAAGCATGGCATACAACCTTAAGAGGACTTCCTTACTACCTTATATAGCCTCCTACCGGGGTGAAAATTAGAAACAATCACCAACCTATTAGCCCATCTTAACCAACTCACCATCCAATCAGCATTACCAACCTATTAGCCCATCTTAACGTTGGGCAATCGTGCATACATCATTCACCAGTATTACAAGACCACGTAGCCATAAAATGGACCTGATAATGTTGATAGAAGTATCTTTCCCAGTCCAGACATATTTATTGAAACCATCCTACATGCAGATTTTCTAACAAAAATTCAACACGCTGACTACGTCAGTGTACTTTGGAAATATAACCCTCGGCACTACCTCATGAAGTGAGAATCGTGCATGGCTTGCACCAAGGGTGATGGCTGCCATCAAATGTAGCTGTCTTCCCCCATTACTAAAAGAACATTGTCAATCGTGGTTAGACATACCAGTTCTACTTCTCATATTGTTGAAGGGAATGAAGAAGCTGGCAGCCAACGAATTTATCCAAAGCCTACGGCCAATTATTGCCAATACCCATAAATGAATTCATCACCAGAGCTTATTTCCAGACTTTGATAAGAGAACTGGTGGGTAGCCGCCGACGAGTACACCAACATATCCAGGCCAATATTGAGTTGATGAACCAGATAAAGGATCAACATGACGAGATAAGGAAGGGACCTACTCCATACTCTATATCGGAAAACTCCTCTTCTCTAGATGGCTACCGTGAATGCCAATGCCATAAGTGTGACGACCGCCCATGACCCCTGCACCGAATCTAAAGATAGAGCGCTGTAAAGGATGCCAGGCGACCATGGACGATTGTCAGGGTAAGATTTAAAACAACAGAATCTATCGTATTACTCACAGCGCATGGACAAAATACAATAGAACATATGTATAGTGAAGCTTCACAGAACAAAATGACATCATATAAAACTCCATAATAGTTGAATACAAGCATCCACATAGTCAATACATCTAGCCTCACTACATATCTCTCAGAGAATACAAAACAGCGGAATATCCAGTACATAAAATAAGAAGATAATATGCAACCCTCCAGCTCGTCTTCGATATCAGCATCGTGAGAAGAGAACAGCACCTGTCACCTGCTACCTAGTCTGCCCGTCCCAAAATGGACGAACAGCCCAAGGCAATAAGAATTAAAACATAAAGCCTTGAGTCAGACAACAGTCTTAGTGAGCAGAAATTAACTAACAACATACCAAAAGAGCATAAAGGAAAAGGAATAGGAATACAACCCTCCCACTCCAACCTCATTCTACAGTGATAGCCCCCAGACACACACTAAGCAGAAGCAAACATAGCAGAGCATACAATTGAAAGTAAAGCTACTATCACTCGAGTCAAGGGCGATGTTTTCCAAGTACCAAGGCCTAAATCAGATAAGCACCCAGAAAATACCGCTCTTGAGTCCAAATGATGATACAACCAAACATCCATGACTCTGGTTATCACTGTTATCATTGCTTCGATATCACCGTTAATTGAATGACCGACACATTCTTTCAGCCGTCCGTCAAGGGCTAATGGAAACCCCGGTTCTAGACCTAACTCCCGCACGTCGTCGCAGCCCGTGCCTAGGACTATCGAATCTGCCCAGAGTACTCGACCATCAACAGTTAGCCGTTGGGACTATCAAATCTGCCCAAACGTACTCTTGCTTAGAGCATGCTAGAACCTTCAACAACGATGCTATCCAAGCCTCCTAGTCATCCTCCTCGATGACTATTCTCACATCCATTCATTATCCTCAACTCGAATCATATCACCGAGTTATCAACATGCTTGGAATGATCCCGTCTGGATTAGACCAAGCCTTCATCATATGATTGCCTCGCTTCATTACATCCTCGCAAAGCCTCATCTCATCATCACATCATCAAATCTATGCATAAGAGCTTCATCGTCCCGCTACATATGCCACGAGCAGCTTTTCCAATTCAAGAGCCTTTCCCTTAACTTTTGAATCGTCTTCGGTCTAAATCTAATCATCAATCATCTAGTTCATAACAATCAATCAAATCAAACATCAATCCAAACAATCAAGCATTCAAATATGATCTAAGTAGACAATTATAACAATAATGGCATTTTCGTAATTAAAGAGTTGAAAGTCCAATAAGCATGAAAACATGGATTATATCTCTACAAACTTGATGAATGAACTTTCATAGGTTAACATATGATAAAATGGATGTAACATCATCATGAACAATGGATCTACACTTAGGATGAAGAAAATGCATGGAAATCACTATTTTAACACCAAATCGAGCCAACAATCCGATATACTCCTTTGGATCCGTGTGAGAGATAATCACCACTCACCAAATCACCTAAACCAACCCAAATCAACACGCTTCAGATCTGGACAGCAAAGGATGAAGCTTGATCTATCACGAATCCGCTTCAAACGAAGAACTCTCTCTTGAAAAGATGAAGATCTTCAATCTAAGCTCTTGGATCTTCAACTTGGATGGATGGAAGCACTAGATTAGAGTGGAGAAAAGAAGTGAAGAAGTGTAGAAGTTGAGCTCTCAAAATGGCAGCACTTCGTCGCTTCAAAAATCCGGATCCCAAAAAGTGAGAACAACCCCTCCTATTTATAGCTGAAATTCCTTAAGTCGAAATCTGGCTATCTCCCTAAGTCGCTTCCGACTTACGACCTAAGCCCCTCCGACCTAACCCTTCCGACCTAAGCCCCTCCGACCTAACCCTTCCGACCTAAGCCCCTCCGACCTAAGCCCCTCCGACCTAACCTTTGACGACCTAAAGCAATGCGCTTTCCTTCGACCTACGACTTAGCAACAGGTATGACCTAACACTTAGGAAACCCAGCGACCTAACAACCTAACGACTTAACTTCCTACGACTCAGTTGGGTTACGACCTAACAACTTAGGCTTCTACGCGACCTAACACATGTCGACCTAAAACAACATACGACCTAACAGTTAGATCCACGCGACCTAACACTTAAACTATTCTAGCGACCTAACAACTCACGCGACTTACGACTTAGCAAACTCGCGACTTAACACACACGCGACCTAACCATCTTAGGTCGCCTACGACCTAACTGAACACAGAACTAACGACCTAACTACGCTAACACTTAGGTCGGTCAATCCCATAGGTCGCTAACTCTTATAGGTCGCAAACTGCTTATCCCCTAAGTCGTTAACTCTACTAGGTCGCTCCCTCCTATCTCTTAGGTCGCTAACTCGAACTGCCGACCTAACACTTAACTCACTCAAACACTTAGGTCGCTCACAACATTTCCTTAGGTCGCCTAAACCTCTTAAGTCGGTCACGACTTATCACTTAGGTCGGTCACTACCTTAAGTCGGCAACTGGACCCAGACTCATCACTAACTCGTCCAGAACTCCTATCTCCTAAGTCGTATACGACTCACGACTTATGCTAAGTCGTGAACGACTTAGGACTTAGGCAAAATTTGCCTAAAATCTGAAATGGCCCAAAACGCTAAAACTCCAGATTTAACGAACTTTTCGATCTGTGAAAATACGGGTCGTTACATTCTCTCCCCCTTAGGAATTTCGCCCCCGAAATCCCAAACAATCATAGCAATCAAAACTATTCTGTACGCCTACCATCCATAACAATCAGCAAACCATGCATCCAATTCTAGCTTAGCGTACAGAATTCTAAAATTAGAACAAGTTACAATATCGCGAGATGACACGACACCTTAGGGCCATACCTTGAAGAGTTCAGGATGAGCTGCTTTCATCCTCTCTTCCACCTCCCACGTACAGTCGTTATCATCATCACTCCATTGTATCTTGAGCAACTTAACTACCTTCCTCCTAAGCTGTTTCGTGTCGGTTTCCACAACACGAAGTGGCTTACGAGGTCTCCTATCGACTAGATCAACTTCTAAGTCTTCACAGCTACCAGCAGAAACTACCGTACTCGAGTCGTGCACATACTTCCGTAGATATGATACATGAAAAACATTGTGCACACTCGACATCTTCTCTGGTAACTCCAATCTGTAGGCGAGCTTTCCAATTCGCTCGATGATCGGGAATGGTCCAACAAATCTCGGAGTCAATTTTCCTTTCTTCCCGAATCGAATAACATTCTTCAGTGGAGAAATCTTCACAAAAACCATATCTCCTACGTCGAATTCCAAATCCTTTCGACGCTTATCGGCATAACTCTTCTGACGGTCTTGGGCTGCCTTCATTCGTTGCCGAATGATCTCTATGCAATCCGAAGTCTGTCGAATCATCTCTGGCCCAAGTATCAACTTTTCTCCAGTCTCTAACCAACATGTCGGAGAGTTACACGGTCTTCCATACAATGCCTCATACGGTGCCATACCAATGCTTGACTGGTAACTGTTGTTGTACGCAAACTCCACCAAATGAAGGTGATCTTCCCATGATCCTCCGAAATCCAAAACACAAGCTCTGAGGAGATCTTCCAAAACTCGGTTGACTCTCTCAGTCTGATCATCTGTTTGAGGGTGATAAGCTGTACTCAAACACAACTCGGTTCCCAAAACTTCCTGGAAGCTCTTCCAAAATCCACTAGTGAACAATGGATCTCGATCACTCACTATACTCTTCGGAATACCATGGAATCGGACTATCCACTTAACATACAACTCAGCCAACTTTGGTGCAGTCCTAGTCGATCGAACAGGAATGAATCGTGCACTCTTAGTCAGACGATCTACAATGACCCAAATCCCTTCATTTCCCATTCTGGTTCTAGGCAATCCATCGATAAAATCCATCGACACTTGTTCCCACTTCCATGTAGGAACTTCTAATGGCTGAAGCAATCCACTTGGCTTCTTCTGTTCGGCTTTAACTAACTGGCAGTTCATACACTTGGAAATAAAATCTCCAACATTCTTCTTCATACCTTCCCAGTAGTAGGTTCTCTTCATATCCCGATACATCTTATTTCCACCTGCATGAATTGTCAACTTCGAGTGATGACTTTCCTTCAGAACCTCACTCCTCAATTCGTCTATATCGGGAACAACTAGCCGTCCTTGCTTCCGAAGCCAACCCTCTCGATCGACCTCGAATCCTTTATCCTTTTCTGGATCCAATCCAGATTCCAATTCATGGATAATCTTGACAAGCTTATCATCTCGCTTTTGGCTCTCGCCAATCCTTTCCACAAGAGTGGTCTTATTGATAAGTTTGCCAACATCTCAGGTTCCAATTCGCATCTAGGCCTGAAGTCAAATCCAGCTAAATACTCGAGACTTTTCCATTCTGAAAACATGGCTCCCAATCCTGCATGTCTTCGACTTAACGCATCTGCCACTGCGTTACCTTTTCCCGGAGTATAAGCTATACCAAAATCATATGATGCTAAAAACTCTAGCCAACGTTGCTGCCGAAGATTCAAATCCTTTTGGGAGAAAAGATACTTCAACGACTTGTGATCCGTAAACAACTCGAATCGAACTCCCAACAGATAATGCCTCCACATCTTCAGAGCAAATACAATCGCCGCTAATTCCAAATCATGAGTTGGGTAATTCCTTTCATGCGGCTTCAGTTGTCGACTGGCATACACAACAACTTTATCCTTCTGCATCAGCACTGCTCCAAGTCCAGTACCACATGCGTCGGTGTAAACCACCATCTCATCATTCCCACTTGGAATAGTCAAAACAGGAGCACTCGTCAATCTCTCTTTCAGGATTCCGAAAGCTTGCTCAAACTTAGCATCCCAACTGAACACTTGGTTCTTTTTCGTCAATCCTGTTAACGGTGCAGCTACCTTGGAGAAGTCTTTGATAAACCGTCGATAATATCCTGCTAATCCAAGAAAACTTCTCACATCAGATGCATTCTTAGGTCTAACCCAATCCTGGATTGCTGCCACCTTAGCGGGATCAACCGCTATTCCATTTCCAGAAATCACATGGCCTAAGAACCTCACTTCACTCTTCCAGAAGTGACACTTCGAAAACTTAGCCTTCAGCTGATGTTTCCGTAAGATCTCCAAAACAATACGCAAGTGCGTCTTGTGCTCTTCTTCCGTTCTGGAATAAATCAAAATATCATCCACAAACACAAGTACAAACTTGTTCAACTGATCTCTGAACACTCTATTCATAAGATCCACAAAATATGCTGGCGCGTTAGTCAATCCAAACGGCATTACCAGCCACTCAAAGAAACCGGATGGTGTCCTAAAAGCAGTCTTCGGCACACTATCCTTAGCCACTCTCAACTGGTGAAATCCCGTTGCCAAATCCATCTGAGAGAACACCTTAGCTTCATGAAGCTGATCAAACAAGTCATCTATTCTCGGCAATGGATACTTGTTCTTCTTAGTCACCTTATTCAGCTCACGATAATCCACACACAATCTCAACAATCCATCTGCCTTGGTTGCAAACACAACTGGTGCACCCCACTCGGACACACTACGCCGAATGAATCCTTTCTGTAAAAGATCATCTACTTGCACCCTCAACTCCTGCTGTTCCCTAGGCGCCATCCGCCTAAGAGGCATCACAACAGGTCTGGCTCCTTCAACTAGATCTATACGAAACTCGATCTCTCTATGCGGCGGCAACCCTTTGACTTCGTCAAAGACATCCTCAAATCCATTAGCGATCGGCATTGATGACAGTCCATCCCGTGGAACAACTAGCGAATACATGAAGCTCATGAAGACGCCTTCCTCATGCTTACATCGTATCACAATCTTTCGCCCCTCCACATTCTCGACTGTCACCTCCAGCCTCTCACAATCAACCTTAGCCGCATACTTCCTAAGCCAGTCCATACCCAAAATAATTCCGAACCCCGCAAAGTTCAGAACAAAACAATTACAAACAAAAGAGCAACCATGACTCGACACAACTAGACCACGGCATAACATACACAAACAAGACGAACCCCCAACTGGATTAGTCACAACCAATGGCCTATCAACAATATCTGGTGCCAAACCTAGCCGGCCTACGAGTTCATTACAAACAAACGAATGCGACGCTCCAGTATCAAACAGAACTCTAACTGGAACACCACATAGGAAAAGAGTACCTTGAACAACCACACTCTTTCCCTTCTCTTCAGCAGTAGGAGCTTTCGAAGATTACGGAACAGCTCCTAAAGCATAGGCTTGCACAATCTGCCTGTCCTTCCTTGGTTCTGGACAATTCTTCCTGAAATGCCCCGGTTTGTCACAGTTGTGACACTTCATCGGCACCTTAGAATTCTTACAATCCTTCGAGAAATGGCCCTTCTGCTGACAGTTGTAGCAAGTCACCTCGCCTTTCGGCTTCTTCTGGCCATCCTTACCCTTCTGCTGCTGCTGCTTCCTCTTCTTGTTTCCACCCTGCTGGGGTTTAGACTCTTCCCTAGTCACAGCAACAACAGATCCTTCCTTAGGAAACAGACTCTCATGCCTAAGAGCTTTCTCCACAAGCTTCTCAAATGAATCGTCCAAATGATCCACCAACTGTCTCCCAAGATAACTATCCAAGCCGGTCACAAACTTCTCATTCTTCTGGTAAGCAGACTCAATATATGACCGGGCATACTTGGACAAAGCTTCAAACTCAGAAACATACTCAAGAACAGATCTTCCACCCTGCTTGAGCTCCACAAACTTCTTGAACAGAACAGACTTCTGAGCTGTAGAAATGAACTTGGCTTCAAATCTGACTTGGAATTGCTCCCAAGTAATCTCTTCTTCCGGAGTAGTGATGGTAATAGAGTTCCACCAATCAGAAGCTCTCCCTTGAAGCTGCCTCGATGCCAACTTCCTCTTAGTTGCATCATCAATTCCCAAATCACCAAAGATCCTTCTACAAGCATCTATCCATCTCTGGACTTCGATAGTTGATTCTGTTCCCAAGAAAACCTTCCCTCCAAGAGCAGTATAATCCTTGCACAACTTAGCAAAATCCACTGGTTTCGGAGTTTGGACTTGAACTCCAACATCTACTGCTGCCCCTGGAACTGGTATCCTTCTCATGATCGAAGTCATCATAGCTTCGAACATGGCTGCATAATCAGCAGTATCTTCAGTAGCACGGCCTTCCCTAGCAGCTGGTCTCCCTCTTCGACTCATTCTCAATATCTATAAAAAGGAATGATTAGAACATCTAGAGAAACAACTGCATAAAGGACTAACTTACTGCTAAACTACTATATTATATATAGTAATCATCCATCAAAATACAATTACGTCTCTCATACGTAGTTACGACAGCGAGCGTTGGGTAAAATCGATTAACCAATGCTCTGATACCAAATGTGACGACCGCCCATGACCCCTGCACCGAATCTAAAGATAGAGCGCTGTAAAGGATGCCAGGCGACCATGGACGATTGTCAGGGTAAGATTTAAAACAACAGAATCTATCGTATTACTCACAGCGCATGGACAAATTACAATAGAACATATGTATAGTGAAGCTTCACAGAACAAAATGACATCATATAAAACTCCATAATAGTTGAATACAAGCATCCACATAGTCAATACATCTAGCCTCACTACATATCTCTCAGAGAATACAAAACAGCGGAATATCCAGTACATAAAATAAGAAGATAATATGCAACCCTCCAGCTCGTCTTCGATATCAGCATCGTGAGAAGAGAACAGCACCTGTCACCTGCTACCTAGTCTGCCCGTCCCAAAATGGACGAACAGCCCAAGGCAATAAGAATTAAAACATAAAGCCTTGAGTCAGACAAAAGTCTTAGTGAGCAGAAATTAACTAACAACATACCAAAAGAGCATAAAGGAAAAGGAATAGGAATACAACCCTCCCACTCCAACCTCATTCTACAGTGATAGCCCCCAGACACACACTAAGCAGAAGCAAACATAGCAGAGCATACAATTTAAAGTAAAGCTACTATCACTCGAGTCAAGGGCGATGTTTTCCAAGTACCAAGGCCTAAATCAGATAAGCACCCAGAAAATACCGCTCTTGAGTCCAAATGACGATACAACCAAACATCCATGACTCTGGCTATCACTGTTATCATTGCTTCGATATCACCGTTAATTGAATGACCGGCACATTCTTTCAACCGTCCGTCAAGGGCTAATGGAAACCCCGGTTCTAGACCTAACTCCCGCACGTCGTCGCAGCCCGTGCCTAGGACTATCGAATCTGCCCAGAGTACTCGACCATCAACAGTTAGCCGTTGGGACTATCGAATCTGCCCAAACGTACTCTTGCTTAGAGCATGCTGGAACCTTCAACAACGATGCTATCCAAGCCTCCTAGTCATCCTCCTCGATGACTATTCTCACATCCATTCATTATCCTCAACTCGAATCATATCACCGAGTTATCAACATGCTTGGAATGATCCCGTCTGGATTAGACCAAGCCTTCATCATATGATTGCCTCGCTTCATTACATCCTCGCAAAGCCTCATCTCATCATCACATCATCAAATCTATGCATAAGAGCTTCATCGTCCCGCTACATATGCCACGAGCAGCTTTTCCAATTCAAGAGCCTTTCCCTTAACTTTTGAATCGTCTTCGGTCTAAATCTAATCATCAATCATCTAGTTCATAACAATCAATCAAATCAAACATCAATCCAAACAATCAAGCATTCAAATATGATCTAAGTAGACAATTATAACAATAATGGCATTTTCGTAATTAAAGAGTTGAAAGTCCAATAAGCATGAAAACATGGATTATATCTCTACAAACTTGATGAATGAACTTTCATAGGTTAACATATGATAAAATGGATGTAACATCATCATGAACAATGGATCTATATGGATCTACACTTAGGATGAAGAAAATGCATGGAAATCACTATTTTAACACCAAATCGAGCCAACAATCCGATATACTCCTTTGGATCCGTGTGAGAGATAATCACCACTCACCAAATCACCTAAACCAACCCAAATCAACACGCTTCAGATCTGGACAGCAAAGGATGAAGCTTGATCTATCACGAATCCGCTTCAAACGAAGAACTCTCTCTTGAAAAGATGAAGATCTTCAATCTAAGCTCTTGGATCTTCAACTTGGATGGATGGAAGCACTAGATTAGAGTGGAGAAAAGAAGTGAAGAAGTGTAGAAGTCGAGCTCTCAAAATGGCAGCACTTCGTCGCTTCAAAAATCCGGATCCCAAAAAGTGAGAACAACCCCTCCTATTTATAGCTGAAATTCCTTAAGTCGAAATCTGGCTATCTCCCTAAGTCGCTTCCGACTTACGACCTAAGCCCCTCCGACCTAACCCTTCCGACCTAAGCCCCTCCGACCTAACCCTTCCGACCTAAGCCCCTCCGACCTAACCTTTGACGACCTAAAGCAATGCGCTTTCCTTCGACCTACGACTTAGCAACAGGTATGACCTAACACTTAGGAAACCCAGCGACCTAACAACCTAACGACTTAACTTCCTACGACTCAGTTGGGTTACGACCTAACAACTTAGGCTTCTACGCGACCTAACACATGTCGACCTAAAACAACATACGACCTAACAGTTAGATCCACGCGACCTAACACTTAAACTATTCTAGCGACCTAACAACTCACGCGACTTACGACTTAGCAAACTCGCGACTTAACACACACGCGACCTAACCATCTTAGGTCGCCTACGACCTAACTCAACACAGAACTAACGACCTAACTACGCTAACACTTAGGTCGGTCAATCCCATAGGTCGCTAACTCTTATAGGTCGCAAACTGCTTATCCCCTAAGTCGTTAACTCTACTAGGTCGCTCCCTCCTATCTCTTAGGTCGCTAACTCGAACTGCCGACCTAACACTTAACTCACTCAAACACTTAGGTCGCTCACAACATTTCCTTAGGTCGCCTAAACCTCTTAAGTCGGTCACGACTTATCACTTAGGTCGGTCACTACCTTAAGTCGGCAACTGGACCCAGACTCATCACTAACTCGTCCAGAACTCCTATCTCCTAAGTCGTATACGACTCACGACTTATGCTAAGTCGTGAACGACTTAGGACTTAGGCAAAATTTGCCTAAAATCTGAAATGGCCCAAAACGCTAAAACTCCAGATTTGATGAACTTATCACCCAAGCGCTTCAACGACCTAACAAAACCCTTCCTCCTACGACCTAACAAGGTTACGACCTATGACTTAGCGACTTAACCATAGGTGCGACCTAACAGTGCTACGACCTAACACTTAAACACATCAGCGACCTAACGCTTAAGCGCTTACGCGACCTAACAATCGTATTGCCTCAGCGACCTAACTGTGTTACGACCTATAACTTCAGCGACCTAAAACACTAACGACCTAAAGCACTGCGCGACTTAACTATGCGCGACCTAATACTAAGCCAAAACCCAGCGACCTAACAACCTTAAGTCTTCACGCGACCTAAAACATGTTACGACTTACGACTTAACTCGTACGACTTAACTCCCATAGGTCGTATACTCCCTAAGTCGCTAACCTATAGGTCATACCAAGACACTAGGTCGCTACACAGCTATCTCCAAACTCCTTAGGTCGTTGCCGACCTAACAATGCTAACTCGGAACCACTAGGTCGCTCATCCCTAGGTCGTTAACTACTGGGTTTAACTTGCTACCCCCATAGGTCGCTCCAAACTGTCCACGATCTAACTCTTAACTCGCATATCCCCTTAGGCCGCAGACTTTCTTTAAGTTGCTCACGACTTATCACCTAAGTCGCTAACAACCCATGACTCTCTTAGGTCGCGTACGACCTAGAACTTAGGCAAAATCCAACCAAAATCTGAAACAACCCAAAAGTGCTGAAAATTCCAGATTTTGACAAACTTTTCGATCCGTAAAAATACGGGTCGTTACATTCTTTCCCCCTTAGGAATTTCGCCCCCGAAATTCCAAACAAACAAAGAAATCAAAAACTATTCTGTACGCCTACCAACCATAACAATCAACAAACCATGCATCCAATTCTAGCTTAGCATACAGAATTCTAACACTAGAACAAGTTACAATATCGTGAGATGACACGACACCTTAGGGCCATACCTTGAAGAGTTCAGGATGAGCTGCCTTCATCCTCTCTTCCACCTCCCACGTACAGTCGTTATCATCATCACTCCATTGTATCTTGAGCAACTTAACTACCTTCCTCCTAAGCTGTTTCGTGTCAGTTTCAACAACACGAAGCGGCTTACGAGGTCTTCTATCAACTGGATCAACTTCGAAATCTTCACAGCTATCAGCAGAAACCACTGTATTCGAGTCGTGCACAAACTTCCGTAGATACAATACGTGAAAAACATTGTGCACACCCGACATCTTCTCCGGTAACTCCAGTCTATAGGCGAGCTTTCCAATTCGCTCGATGATCGGGAATGGTCCAACAAATCTCGGAGTCAATTTCCCTTTCTTCCCGAATCGGATAACATTCTTCAGTGGAGAAATCTTCACAAAAACCATATCACCAACGCCGAACTCCAAATCCTTACGACGCTTATCAGCATAACTTTTCTGACGGTCTTGGGCTGCCTTCATTCGTTGCCGAATGATCTCTACACAATCCGAAGTCTGTCGAATCATCTCTGGCCCAAGTATCAGCTTTTCTCCTATCCCTAACCAACATGTCGGAGAATTACACGGTCTTCCATACAATGCCTCATACGGAGCCATACCAATGCTTGACTGGTAACTGTTGTTGTACGAAAATTCCACCAAATGAAGATGATCTTCCCATGATCCTCCGAAATCCAAAACACAAGCTCTGAGGAGATCTTCCAAAACTCGGTTGACTCTCTCGGTCTGACCATCTGTTTGAGGGTGATATGCTGTACTCAAACACAACTCGGTTCCCAAAACTTCCTGGAAGCTCTTCCAAAATCCACTAGTGAACAATGGATCTCGATCGCTCACTATACTCTTCGGAATACCATGGAATCGAACTATCCACTTAACATACAACTCAGCCAACTTTGATGCAGTCCTAGTCGATCGAACAGGAATGAATCTCGCACTCTTAGTCAAACGATTTACAATGACTTAAATCCCTTCATTTCCCGTTCTGGTTCTAGGCAATCCATCGATAAAATCCATCGATACCTGCTCCCACTTCCATGTAGGAACTTCTAAGGGCTGAAGCAATCCACTTGGCTTCTTCTGTTCGGCTTTTACCAACTGGCAGTTCATACATTTGGAAATAAAATTTCCAACATCCTTCTTCATACCTTTCCAGTAGTAGGTTCTCTTCATATCCCGATACATCTTATTTCCACCTGGATGAATTGTCAACTTCGACTGATGACTTTCCTTTAGAACTTCACTTCTCAATTCATCAATATCGGGAACAACTAGTCGTCCTTGCTTCCGAAGCCAACCTTCTCTATCGACCTCGAATCCTTTATCCTTCTCTGGTTCCAATCCAGACTCCAAATCATGGATAATCCTGACAATCTTATCATCTCGCTTTTGACTCTCGCCAATCCTTTCCACAAGAGTCGGTCTTATCGATAAGTTTGCCAACATCTCAAGTTCCAATTCGCATCTGGGCCTGAAGTCAAACCCTGCTAAATACTCGAGATTCTTCCATTCTGAAAACATGGCTCCCAATCCTGCATGTCTTCGACTTAACGCATCTGCTACGGCGTTACCTTTTCCCGGAGTATAAGCTATACCAAAATCATATGATGCCAAAAACTCTAGCCAACGTTGCTGCCGAAGATTCAAATCCTTTTGGGAGAAGAGATACTTCAACGATTTAGGATCTGTAAACAACTCGAATCGAACTCCCAATAGATAATGTCTCCACATCTTCAGAGCAAAAACAATCGCCGCTAACTCCAAATCATGAGTCGGGTAATTCCTTTCATGCGGCTTCAGTTGTCGACTTGCATACGCAACAACTTTATCCCTCTGCATCAGCACTGCTCCAAGTCCAGTACCACATGCGTCGGTGTAAACCACCATCTCATCATTCCCACTAGGAATAATCAAAACAGGAGCACTCATCAATCTCTCTTTCAGTATTCCGAAAGCTTGCTCACACTTAGCATCCCAACTGAACACTTGGTTCTTCTTCGTCAATCCTGTTAACGGTGCAGCTATCTTGGAAAAGTATTTGATAAACCGTCGATAATATCCTGCTAATCCAAGAAAACTTCTCACATCAGATGCATTCTTAGGTCTAACCCAATCCTGGATTGCTGCCACCTTAGCGGGATCAACCGCTATTCCATTCCCAGAGATAACATGGCCTAAGAACCTCACTTCACTCTTCCAGAAGTGACACTTCGAAAACTTAGCCTTCAGCTGATGTTTCCGTAAGATTTCCAAAACAATACGCAAGTGCGTCTTGTGCTCTTCTTCCGTTCCGGAATAAATCAGAATATCATCCACGAACACAAGCACAAACTTGTTCAACTGATCTCTGAACACTCTATTCATAAGATCCACAAAATATGCTGGCGCGTTAGTCAATCCAAACGGCATTACCAACCACTCAAAGAAACCCGATGGTGTCCGAAAAGCAGTCTTCGGCACACTATCCTTAGCTACTCTCAACTGGTGAAATCCCGTTGCCAAATCCATTTGAGAAAACACCTTGGCTTCGTGAAGTTGATCAAACAAGTCATCTATCCTCGGCAATGGATACTTGTTCTTCTTAGTCACCTTATTCAGCTCACGATAATCCACACACAATCTCAACGATCCATATGCCTTGGTTGCGAACACAACTGGTGCACCCCACTCGGACACACTACGCCGAATGAATCCTTTCTGTAAAAGGTCATCAACTTGCACCTTCAACTCTTGCTGTTCCCTAGGCGCCATCCGCCTAAGAGGCATCACAACAGGTCTGGCTCCTTCAATTAGATCTATACGAAACTCGATCTCTCTATGCGGCGGCAACCCTTTGACTTCGTCAAAGACATCCTCGAATCCATTCGCGATTGGCACTAATGACAGTCCATCCCGTGGAACAACTAGCGAATACATGAAGCTCATGAAGACGCCTTCTTCATGCTTACATCGTATCACAATCTTTCGCCCCTCCACATTCTCGACTGTCACCTCCAACCTTTCGCAATCAACCTTCGCTGCATACTTCCTAAGCCAGTCCATACCCAAAATAATTCCGAACCCCGCAAAGTTCAGAACAAAGCAATCACAAACAAAAGAGCAACCATGACTCGATACAACTAGACCACGGCATAACATACACAAACAAGACGAACCCCCAACTGGATTAGTCACAACCAATGGCCTATCAACAATATCCGGTTCCAAACCCAACTGGTCTACAAGTTCACTACAAACAAACGAATGCGATGCCCCAGTATCAAACAGAACTCTAACTGGAACACCACATAAGAAAAGAGTACCTTGAACCACCACACTCTTTCCTTTCTCTTCAGCAGTAGGAGCTTTTGAAGACGACGGAACAGCTCCCAAAGCATAAGCTTGCACAATCTGCTTGTCCCTCCTCGGTTCTGGACAATTCTTCCTGAAATGCCCCGGCTTGTCACAGTTGTGACACTTCATCGGCACCTTCGGATTCTTACAATCCTTCGAGAAATGGCCCTTCTGCTGACAATTGTAGCAAGTCACCTCGCCTTTCGGCTTCTTCTGGCCATCCTTACCCTTCTGCTGCTACTGCTTCCTCTTCTTGTTTCCACCCTGCTGGGGTTTAGACTCTTCCCTGGTCACAGCAACAATAGATCCTTCCTTAGGAAACAGACTCTCATGCCTGAGAGCTTTCTCCACAAGCTTCTCAAACGAATCATCCAAATGATCCACCAACTGTCTCCCCAGATAACTGTCCAAGCCTGTCACAAACTTCTCATTCTTCTGATATGCAGATTCAATATATGACCGGGCATACTTGGACAAAGCTTCAAACTCAGAAACATACTCAAGAACTGGTCTCCCACCTTGCTTGAGCTCTACAAACTTCTTGAACAGAACAGACTTCTGAACTGTAGAAATGAACTTAGCTTCAAACCTAACTTGGAATTGCTCCCAAGTAATCTCTTCTTCCGGAGTAGTGATGGTAATAGAGTTCCACCAATCAGAAGCTCTCCCTTGAAGCTGTCTCGATGCCAACTTCCTCTTAGTCGCATCCTCAATTCCCAAATCACCAAAGATCCTTCTATAAGCATCTATCCACCTCTGGACCTCAATAGTTGATTCTGTTCCCAAGAAAACCTTTCCTCCAAGAGCGGTATAATCCTTGCACAACTTAGCAAAATCCACTGGTTTCGGAGTTTGGACTTGAACTCCAACATCTACTGCTGCCCCCGGAACTGGTATCCTTCTCATGATCGAAGTCATCATAGCTTCGAACATGGCTGCATAATCAGCAGTCCCCTCAATAGCACGGCCTTCCCTAGCAGCTGGTCTCCCTCTTCGACTCATTCTCAATATCTATAAAAAGGAATGATTAGAACATCTTAGAGAAACAACTGCACAAAGGACTAACTTACTTCTAAGCTACTATATTACATATAGTAATCATCCATCAAATTACAATTACGTCTCTCATACGTAGTTACAACAGCGAGCGTTGGGTAAAATCGATTAACCAATGCTCTGATACCAAATGTGACGACCGCCCATGACCCCTGCACCGAATCTAGAGATAGTGCGCCGTAAAGTGTGCCAGGCGACCATGGACGATTGTCAGGGTAGATTAAAACAACAGAATCTATCGTATTACTCACAGCGCATGGACAAAATACAATAGAACATATATATAGTGAAGCTTTACTGAATAAAATGCCATCATATGAAACTTCATAATAGTTGAATACAAGCATCCAAATAGCCAATACATCAAGCCTCACTACATAACACTCAGAGAATACAAAACAGCGGAACATCCAGTACATATAATAAGAAGATAATATGCAACCCTCCAGCTCGTCTTCGATATCAACATCGTGAGAAGAGAACAACACCTGTCACCTGCTACCTAGTCTGCCCGTCCCAAAAATGGACGAACAGCCCAAGGCAATAAGAGTTAAAACATAAAGCCTTGAGTCAGACAACAGTCTTAGTGAGCAGTAAATTAACTAACAACATACCAAAAGAGCATAAAGGAAAAGGAATAGGAATACAACCCTCCCACTCCACCTCTTTCTACAGTGATAGCCCCCAGACACACACTAAGCAGAAGCAACACAGCAGAGCATACAATTTAAAGTAAAGTAATAATCATTCGAGTCAAGGGCGATGTTTTCCAAGTACCAAGGCCTAAATCAGATAAGCACCCAGAAAATACCGCTCTTGAGTCCGAATGACGATACAACCAAACATCCATGACTCTGGCTATCACTGTTATCATTGCTTCGATATCACCGTTAATTGAATGACCGGCACATTCTTTCAACCGTCCGTCAAGGGCTAATGGAAACCCCGGTTCTAGACATAACTCCCGCACGTCGTCGCAGCCCGTGCCTAGGACTATCGAATCTGCCCGGAGTACTCGACCATCAACAGTTGGCCGTTGGAACTATCGAATCTGCCCAAACGTACTCTTGCTTAGAGCATGCTAGAACCTTCAACAACGATGCTATCCAAGCCTCCTAGTCATCCTCCTCGACGACTATTCTCATATCCATTCATTATCCTCAACTCGAATCATATCACCGAGTTATCAACATGCTTGGAATGATCCCGTCTGGATTAGACCAAGTCTTCATCACATGATTGCCTCGCTTCATCACATCCTCGCAAAGCCTCATCTCAACATCACATCATCAAATCTATGCATAAGAGCTTCATCATCCCACTACATATGCCACGAGCAGCTTTCCCAATTCAAGAGCCTTTCTCTTAGCTTTTGAATCACCTTTGGTCTAAATCTAACCATCAATCATCTAATTCATAGCAATCAATCAAATCAAACATTAATCCAAGCAATCAAACATTCGAATATGATCTAAGTAGACAATTATAACAATAATGGCATTTTCGTAATTAAAGAGTTGAAAGTCTAACAAGCATGAAAACATGAACAATATCTCTACAAACTTGATGAATGAACTTGCATAGGTTAACATATGATAAAATGGATGTAACATCATCATGAACAATGGATCTATATGGATCTACACTTAGGATGAAGAAAATGCATGGAAATCACTATTTTAACACCAAGTCGAGCCAACAATCTGATATACTCCTTTGGATCCGTGTGAGATATAATGACCACTCACCAAATCACCTAAACAACTCCAAATCTACACGCTTCAGATCTGGACAGCGAAGGATCAATCTTGATCTATCACGAATCCGCTTCAAACGAAGAAATCTCCCTTGAAAAGATGAAGATCTTCAATCTAAGCTCTTGAATCTTCAATCTTGATCTTCGATATGGATGGAAGGAATCACTAGATTAGAGTAGAGAAAAGAAGTGAAGAAGTGTAGAAGTCGAGCTCTCAAAATGGCAGCACTTCGTCGCTTCAAAATCCGGATTCCAAAAATGAAGCCAACCCCCTCTATTTATAGCTGAAAACCGCCCCTAGGTCGCTCGGAGTTAGGTCGTATACGACCTACAACCTACGACCTATAAACCCCACCGACCTAAAGCCTCTTCAACCTAACAACCCAGGCCACTGCAACCTACGACTTATCACCCAAGCGCTTCAACGACCTAACAAAACCCTTCCTCCTACGACCTAACAAGGTTACGACCTAACACTTAAACACATCATTGACCTAACGCTTAAGAGCTTACGCGACCTAACAATCGTATCGCTTCAGCGACCTAACTGTGTTACGACCTATAACTTCAGCGACCTAACACACTAACGACCTAAAGCACTGCGCGACTTAACTATGCGCGACCTAATACTAAGCCAAAACCCAGCGACCTAACAACCTTAAGTCTTCACGCGACCTAAAACATGTTTCGACTTACGACTTAACTCGTACGACTTAACTCCCATAGGTCGTATACTCCCTAAGTCGCTAACCTATAGGTCATACCAAGACACTAGGTCGCTACACAGCTATCTCCAAACTCCTTAGGTCGTTGCCGACCTAACAATGCTAACTCGGAACCACTAGGTCGCTCATCCCTAGGTCGTTAACTACTGGGTTTAACTTGCTACCCCCATAGGTCGCTCCAAACTGTCCACGATCTAACTCTTAACTCGCCTATCCCCTTAGGTCGCAGACTTTCTTTAAGTCGCTCACGACTTATCACCTAAGTCGCTAACAACCCATGACTCTCTTAGGACGCGTACGACCTAGAACTTAGGCAAAATCCAACCAAAATCTGAAACAACTCAAAAGTACTGAAAATTCTAGATTTTGACAAACTTTTCGATCCGTAAAAATACGGGTCGTTACAATCTACCCTGTCACTTATCGAGATATTCCCCAGACTTGGGGGCACGAGCAAGAAGATAAGATTAATATGATTCAACCATTCATCAATCAACTCTGATTCTTAAAGCTTGAACTACAGTATAAACACAGCTAGGAAGAGACTAGACCGTCCGCGTAATGCATCCGCCAACCCAAGACTGGGGGCAAAAGAGTGATTATCCAAGAGTTGACTATGACAATTTAAACCTATGACCCATGGCTGATATTCATAACAACTCTAGGTTATGACCGAAAGGATGCTTAGAGATAGAATCATCGGATCAATACCCGAACTCATGGGCAACTGATCATCATTCCGACCCTTACAATGAGAAATGGATCGCGAGTACATTGAATGAAAAGCGCATCATTCAGAAACACAAGTAAATTCAATCTCAAAGCTGGAGCCAGCTATGTAGCAGCATGCAGTACAAGGCTAAGTTCTACTAATCCTTTGATTCAACATCCATATAAGCCTGATCATTTACCATTGCTAATAAATACATGAGGCGCCTACAACCCATCATGAGTATTGTAGATTAGATCACAACTCTGCGCAATGATGAACAAAGAGTCAACTGTTTTACTTCAGGTGAATCTTGAGTATTGTAGATTTGCATGGGGTATGACAAAGCACAGCTTTCCACTTCCAATGATCAACCAACTGATGGACCTGACCATCAGACATGAATTACTCACATCCATAGGTGCAAACTCCAGATACAATCGGATACTGAAGCATGTCCTAGACTAGGAATACAACTGTTTCGTTATTGACCTAGGCCTATAGTGCTATGCTGAAATCTCTGGATTCAAACTTGAGAACGCTTATGCTACTTACCAAAAGACGATTAACAGATCATTCAAAAATCATATCGGCCGATCGACGAAAGTAGATGTGGTTAATATGCTCGTGAGATTACGACTATCAAACAGTCATATCGATGACTTGACAGAGGTATTTAGCGCTCTCCAAAAAATGCAGGATGAAACACGATCCTTTGAAATGCTCTTTCACCATTACATCAGAAAGATTCTTTGTTTTTATCATCAATTCTCATGGAATCAAGACTAATTTCTAGAAAATTTCGACAGTTAGAGACACCCATGTACCGAGGACAACCAAGCAGGTACGGAGCCTAAGTCGAAAGATTACCGTCCTAAGTTGATTTGACTCTAGGACCATCTACTAGAGAATTATCTTCTTCAACCCGAACAAGAGAGGGAAGAGAACTTTTGAATGAACTAACAACTATGTTGAAGCACTTCTAGCTCTAATAGATCACTTAAAGAGACCTCCTATTTTACCCAAACCTTTGGATCATGAAGATTTATACATCAATTGGGCTGTGTCAACACACGCCATAAGCATCGCAATGCTATGTGAAGAGAAACGAATCCAAAGACCGGTATATGATGAAGGCTGGCTATTGACAAGCTCACCACGTTAACGTTCATATCGACCAACCGTTACGATAGGTCCAATAGAAACCTTAGATGTCTGAAAAGTTAATCAAATGGAGTATCAAGCTAAGCCAATTTGATATCACTTATCTCCCTCGGAGAGCTCTCCAAGGTCAAACATTAGCATACTTCATATCTGAATTCACTACATCAGACGATTATCTGAAAAACAGTGGAGAACCGTCTAACCGATAGAGAACGTACACAGATGGAACTTCCAATAATCGGTTTTCTAACGTCAAAGTTGCGTTAATGACTACTGAGGAACGATCGATCTGCCATGCCCTCAAACTTAACTTCCCTGCAACAAATAACGAAGCTAAGTATGAAGCCATGGCGCTCAAACTTGCAGGAAAACTAGGAGTGGAAACTTTACATATCTTATGTGATTACTGGTTAGTAGTATACCGAGTCAGGAAAGATTATTCGACTAGGAGGCAACATCTTGTTCCTTATCCTAGCTGGGTCCAAAAGCTACTAGTCGATTTCGACTATTACACCATTACACACATCCTTGGAGAACAAAATGAAAAAGCTAAGTCACTGGCCAAGCTAGCCAGTTCTGGGGATGCGCAGCAAAAAGACTTTGTCCCAGTTGAAATACTTATTGTTCCAAGCGTTGACATATGAAGATCAACTAGATCTTAGAGATGGATCTAGGAAAGGAGTCATGGATGACTCTTATCGAAGATTATCCATAATCGGGGATTCTTCTTGAATGAAGGAATGAGAAATGGCATGTCCTTTGTGAAGCCTCACTGCATGATTATGTCTAGATCGTTCAACTCCGTCGACACAAAGCATTACTCCTGTATCCTCCAATCCGAGACCCAATATGACGTATCCATCGATACGAAGCATACATTCCAACATCTCAGATCGATCCAAGAGAGGATCGATACAAAGGAAGGACCTAAAGCAACCATCGAACGTTGTTACAACTTGAATTTCACTTCGATCCATGAGAGGATCGATACGAAACTCAATCCAAACAAAAACTAAAGAACTTGACAACGAATCGTGAACGTGCAAACGTTAACGAGAGTTAGGTTAACATACGTATGTGTATGACGAACTAATATTCAATTTTCAAAATTTGCAGGAGTTGAATGCTCACCTGATGACAATTACAACAGTGAACAACAAATAGCTAGCACTCGACACTCAGTTACAACAATGCACTACATAATCATTGGCAGTCAACAAATCAACATTTATATTACTAGAAATCAATCGAAGGTTACATCTTTTGACGAAAAGATAGCAATTACTCAACGAATCAGATAGAACTTTTTCAGAAGGAAGGATGCAGCATTTCAAAGCACGTCATGTTCACAGAAGATGTACTTTGGGGGGCAAATGTTATCCCGCCTTTTGGTAAGGCCGTGACACTAAGAACTTGACTAGAAACCAATGACAGTTCGTCTTGGAGGTCGGTTATACGCAGGCTCACTATGGATATCGACGAATTTTGTTCGAGTCCGGATCGAGCTAAAATTGATATGACACAACAAGAGAAGCTATGAGAGCCAACGTTCCAAATTTCAAGTCATTCAGAGTTCGTATGCTCAAGATATTGATCGATCACGGTTGAGAAATCCAAACTTGCATCGATCATAACTCGAGATCTACAAGTCCAAATGCCACCAAATTTTCACAGGAGCTTACGTACGACCTAAGGAATGTTCATGCCAAATTTCGACTCGATTGGAGCAAGTATTAATCGATATGAAATTCGTTCGTATCGATCATGGATCGAGTCGACTCCAATTTGCATCGATCATATCTCATGATATACAAGTCCAAATGCTATGAAATTTTCATAGAAGCTTACGTACAACATAAAGAATGTTCCTACCAAATTTCGACTCGATTGGAGCAAGTCTTGATCGATACGAAATTCGTTCGTATCGATCAAGGACAGAAAAACTCCAATTTGCATTGATCATATCTCATGATCTACAAGTCCAAATGCTATGAAATTTTCACAGGAGCTTACGTACAACATAAAGAATGTTCTTGCCAAATTTCGACTCAATTGGAGCAAGTCTTGATCGATACGAAATTTGTTCGTATCGATCAAGGATCGAGTCGAAATCGCCTAGGATCGATCGCGTGGGCCCACCCACGTGCCAGAGGAAGTCTCCCGAGATCTGAGCGAGATATTTACCTCCTACGCCTATAAATAGCAGCCTAGAACCTACAGAAAAGGGACTTTTGGCTTCTCTACGCCGATATTCTCCCGAAATGATTATCAAACTTCAGTTATATTGTTGTAATCTTTTGTAAACAGCGAGTGAAATTCAATAAACATCAATCATTTCATAGTGGACGTAGGCAATTCGCCGAACCACTCTAAATCCGTGTGTTTCTATGCATTTTCTTATCTGTTTATTGGTGTGTTTGTTAGATCTGCTTCAATTTACATATGTTTTCTTCATTTTATCTCTTCAAACACATCCGAAGAGTGTTGTACCCAATTTTGGTACAAACATATATATATATATATATATTGGAGAAGGACAGAAAATAGAAGACAAAGAGTGAATCAACTCTGCGGAAAAGGTAAATTCTACATTTATAAATTTAGACTCCACTTAACTCAAACCTCCTCTCAAATCTTAAATTCTAAAGGGTATGTATACACTTTTATATACTTTTTTTGGTTGAATAGAAAAGGTGTCAAGTAAGAAGAATGACTTTGGATTCGAAGATTTGAAAGCCATAAGGTGAGTGCAAAATTATGTGTTTTACATGATATTAAATTTATATCATTGGAATTTTATTTTTTTATTATGCCTATGTGGAAACTATTGAATTGTAGGCTTAAATAAATAAATCTAACTTGAAATCATTGCCTACATTTTTAGAAATTGTTTAACTTTGATAAAAGGATATATACACTGTAGATTTGGAAGTTGGGGAGAATAGTCCCTAAAGTTTATGAAAATAATATTGATAGAATTGTGTAGTTAATTCCTAAATTTTGTTAATTGGATCATAAATTGTTAAACTTGATAATCGTCAATTGGAGATGCTTTAATTTGATTTGGGATCTAAATTTATATGTTTTAATTCATTAGAATTGTAGAATCTCCATGGGAATTTCCATAAATTGTTTAACTTCACAATTAAATTTGAAAAGTGCATTGTTTGAACTAACAAAGAATATGCCCAAATTAAAGAGATGTGTAAAGTAGGGATGCCTTTCCGTAGTTTGCACGGTCTATTTCAATAAAAATAGAAAAAAATAATTCCTTGAATTTTCAAACATAGTACAATCTCACATTTTGGTAGTTATGGAAGTTACATCAGCAACATTTCATTCTTGAAAAAGATACGATTCCAATGCATTAAAATGTGGAAATAAATATTTTTATGAAAGTTATATATAAGTGTATATACAGAAATCCCTAAATGTAGAAATTAAATAGTTATAAATAGAAATATACATAATCTCATTTACCAATTATATATATATATATATAAAGTAAGTATGTGTTTAAGAAATACATTAAAAAATGGCAGTTATATCATAAATATATATGTATGGTAACGTGCAATTAATTGCATGTTATCATATTAATTACAAATAAAATGCTAAAATATGAATAATGCAATAAATTAAGGTGTTAATAGGAAGTTATAATAACCAAACCAATATGGGTATAAACCCATTTAATGAATTTAACTACTGAGATGAATATGACATTGATAAACGGAATTAAATAAGCATGATAATTAATTATGAAATGTATAAATAAATGTCATTAATACTTTTCCAATTTGAATATAAAAGGCATTAATTAGAGGTAAAAGAAATAATAAATGACATTTAATAACATTAATGGAAATAATAGATAAAGGCAGTAACTATATAACATAAGAAGAAGTTCATAGCAAACAAATAAACAAATACTAATAAATGAACTTAGGAGGTGTAGTAATTTCTACAGTTGAAATTATATGGCCTCAATAGTACGTTTGCAACGGATGTGAATTGTTGGTCCTAGACCAATATTTAGGTTAATTATAAATGATTAGGCTTAATATGGGTTGGGATGTGAGGTCAGTAGAGGTACACAATCGAAGTTTGCCCTCCGCAAGAGACTTCAAGCAGTTATATACCGGGGAAATTTATGTGAAATTTAACAAGAATTAAAAAGAGATTTAAAAAGAAAATTTAATAAGAAAATTAAATTTATCTAAAACAAGGACCTAATAGCAAATTTTCACATCTCTCCGAATTTGGCTACAAAACTGGCATCATTGCATTCGTAGCGATTTTTCGGATGATTTTCATATATAACACTTTGTAATTCGAGTTAGTATGGAGGAGTTATGGGAGTTAGAACGTAATTAGAAAATAAAAAAAAAACTTAAAAACTTATAACTATTAGGTCGACCTAGAAGGGTTCCAGGTCGACCGGTAACGGTTGACCGAGGCCCCTAAGCGGTCAACTCGTGTTGATAAAAATTGAGCGTTAATCGCTCCATTATAACGTCTTTTAATGGCCCGGTTTAGTTTCTTTGTAGAGAAGGGTTAGAAGATTGGTTGAGATGATAGCTGTAATTGATCTAAGGGCCTTAGAGATCGCCTAACCCTATAAATAACATCATAACCTAAACTCTAATTTTAGTTTTTAACTTACAGTAACTTTACTCTTCCAAAATTTCTATTGAAACCCTAATCTCCTAAACCCTAAAAAACCAAACCAAAACCCAAATCAAAAATCAAAGTAAGGAGCAAGGCAATCGAGGGGATAATTAAGGAGAGCTATTGATTGGAGGCCAAATTCACAAAATCTAGAGCTTAGGCTTGAGGTGAGTGGGCCCAAATTTGGTAATTTGATTAGTGTAATTAAATTTAACCTATTTTAAATGATCTAGGATGTTAGAACCCTAATTTGATATGTTAAACTCAAATTGAACATGTTAGAACCCTAGAACTGAATTTGTGAACTTAATTTTATATTGTAATAACCCTAACTTGATCCATAAAACCCTATAAATCAATTAACACTAATTGGGAATTTAATTGTTAATTAAACCTTGTATGATGTCATATTAGCACCCTTAATTCACAAACCCTAGTAATTGATCAAAGTTGAGAAATTAATAACTGGAAATTGGTAATTAATGGAATCAATTAACTGTAATAATTAACGAATTAATTATAATACAACCGACAACTAAAAATTGATCGAATCGCTAAATTTTACTCGCGATCGGTCGACCTGGATACCCTAACGGTCGACCGATAGCGGTCGACCTTGGGAAGGTCTATGTCGACCATTCAATTGGAAAATGCACAGAATAAACCTCGGCCTGAGGCCCAACTTTAAAATAGAAATTTATATAATTTAGTATAAAAATTATATAAATAGGAAACTAATTGTTTGAGCCTATTTCTAAGTTAGTTGAACGGACTAGAGTGGTAGGGCCCGTAAATCCCCTATCAAGAGAAGTGTTGGGCCGTAAATCCCCTATAAAGAAATGGTAAGGACGTAAATCCCTATCAAAGGACTATAAGTCATTGCAAATTGGGTAATATTTAAATACCCTAATTAGGGAAAAGAGTTGACTAGGATGATGTATTTCGTTGACACTCAAGGGGCATTTTATTGCGGTGGTGCACATCACTTATGGAGATACCATGTGAGTGAGACTGATCCTAATACGAGTTCTTGTACGCACGGTACTTGTACATTGTGGTATAGGTGGACGTCGATTTAGGGATAGTAAGTGGCTACTATAAAAGACGTTTGGAACTACGATCGAGAGGTGTATAATGGGTGCATACGATGAGCCACTTTGCGAGTTTGCATTTTGGGGTTCTCTCTCGTGCGTAGTAATGATAGGTATTCTTGGATAATTCGAAGGACATTAGTCGATCATTAGTGAGAGGTTCGAATTGTAGTTTGACCCATTGTGTTAGGTAAGAATCCTTTAGTGTTGGACCATAGGTGTGACGACCCGCAAATTCGTACCCTTTGAATCAACAATAAACCACACATGTCCGACCCAAAAAGCACAGACTGACAGAAAGTCACGGGAAAGACAAGAAGAGAGAAGAAGAGAAGAGAAGAAAGAGAGAAGATATAACCAAACATAACAATACAAAATCTCACATCGCAGCGGAAAACATATAATATCATATCAATGATCTTTACAAAATAGAAACTATATATACATACATCAATAATGTTAGGAACTGAGATGTTGGTTTTGATGACAACAACCTTTTTAACTTATCTTATTATAAAATATATACTAACACTATTGTCTAGATAGATATGTATATGCAAGATATATATATATATATATATATATATATATATATATGCAGGTATTGATTACTGAAGACTGATCAATATAAAGACTCAAGAATCAAGATTCAAGATTGAAGACTCTAGAGTATCAAGATCAATATTTCAAGATATGTGTCTAGTTTATTGTTAAAACTTCATAATAGCATGGAAATCTTCATTCCAAATTTCATTTGGGATGGAATTCATTTCTTCCTTCTTAGTGGCTTACAAACCCACGACAAGTAGCTTACAAACCTACGACAAGTGGCTTACAAACCCACGAACATCCTGGTTTTTTACAAGTTCTCGAGTCTTGATGTGATGAGATATTCTGCAGGAAGAAGCTTGCAAAACTACTTTAAAATGGTTTTTCAAAATGATTTTCAAAACTGCTTTTCAAAATGTTTTAGCCTTAAAAATTATCTTTTCAAATTATTTTCAAAAAAATTTATTTTAGCCTTAAAATATTCTTTGTTTTTGTTTTTAAATAAACTTTTGTTTTAAACTTTGTTTGTTTTTAAAATTATCTTCTGATCTTTTTAAATATTCTTTTATAATATATATACTTGAGATTTAAAATCAAATTTACATATACATTCTAAAAATATATTTTTCTACTCTTCTTTATTTTAAAACATAGGAAAATTAGTTTATTTTACTCCAGAATCATTTCACCTTGTTTTCCGTTCAATACCATTTTCAAAACAAATTTTACATTATTTTTAACTTAGGGATGTCGACATCATGGGATACCCCATGTCGACATGGTGGCTGTTAAATTCAAAAGTTTCAATTTTCAAAAGAAGTGTCTATTCGTTTAAATCTCTTCACGAATGGTTATGACCGTTACTGGTCTATAATTAGCCTTCACAAACGAATTTTTTAACTAACTAATTTCTTATTTTCTTCACTCCTTCTTCTCTACAAATCCATATTCTAAAATTTTCATATTTTAAGATCGTGCCGAAATTCTACCGAATTCTCAAGTGAATCAAATTAGAATCTCATTCTTGTTTGATTCTTTGCCCTCTCTCGAAGATCAAAGTGCTATTCAGAGTTATAGGATCAATTTGTAATCAAACATTTATCGAGTCTCTCTATAAGGTGTGGTTGTGCTTTGAAATCAATTGGGTAATCTTGTGGCCCGTAAATCAAGAGAGTTTGCCCCGGACTCGAGAGACAGGAGGGTACCTCAAGCCTTTAGAAATTGAGGATTGTAATCTCGACATTGATTTAATAAAAATCTGTATGAGGTGTTTTGCCTTGGTACAGGACTGGACGTAGGGTAACTCCGAACCAGTATAAAATCCGGTGTGTTCTTTCCTTTTACCGCTTTTTATTTACTTTCTGCATCTGTGTTTGATTCTGTGATTGTTCTCTAATTAAGTTCTGCATTTGTTTATATCATAATTTTTAAATTAGTCCATATAAGTCTTAAAATCCATTAAAAACTATTCACCCCCCCTCTAGTGTTAAATTAGCCTTAAGATCCTTAATCCGCACTTCCTTTCAAATAAGAGTTCAACAATCAATCACACATCATCAGCCTAGACAGTTATAATAACCTATCCTTACAATTGCCGATAATATAAAACAACAATAATGCGCAAAGCGGATAAGCAAAATTGATACGTGTATACGAAAATGAAGATCTCCAACTCTCCTGCTGAAGCTCCAAAAGCACCAAATCTGAACCTGTAAATATACTCGATCTGACCGGAGCATTGTAAGGGAAGAACGCCTGGATCAGTCTGGTAAACCAGCGTGGGAAACACACTCAACTGAATTTATTAAATTACCAAACTTTTCCTTTCAAAACAAAAGTATCTCATAAGACACGCCCACATATAAACACGGACATGTTTTTACCTTACGATAACTAAAACCATTAATATCAAATCATCTGATATTATACTAGTGTCTAGTATACATATAATATTAATCATAGCCGAAATTGTTACATTGATTAAATTCCAGCATATAGCCCAAAATGGGTAATACAATCAAAATGGCAGGCACGTAGCGGAGTTTGGATTTCCATACAAAAGACCAAGTGAAGGGACTACCTTCCGATGGGTACACCTCTAGATGGATGTCCCGAGGCACAGAACATCTGCCATCTACCAACACAAGACCGGCCTACCTCTGTAACTAGGTAGTACCGAATATGTCATCCCCTGGTCGTTACCGACCTTTTCCAAGGGCCCTCATAGCATACAAACCACAATAATTTACATCCCGAACGTCATAGCGGAAAGAAATATATCTAGAAGGGGATGATCATATCCTAATTGGGAATGACCCACTTAGCCTTGCCGCATCTACCATATTTCGGTCATTTCCAGTTGATGAGGCCAAAGAGGTAACGATTACCTTTCACATATCACATCACTTTTGAATGCCACATTCGCCATTTTTGTTGACTAATAGTTGCCTTTCACAAAAATACAACCCTTGAGCTCGTACATCTCAAGGAAGGGTGTTAAGCTAAGAGAAGTTGCCTTCTCCGCCACCAAACAGATATACGTTTGTAAAAACCAATGTACGTAATCTTAGAAAATGCAAATGTCAGACATTCATCCATACAAGTTGTCCACGAACAGGACAAACCGAAGGTACTTTCCTACCACATCCTATTGGGAAATCCCTAGGATTAGTAGCGAATAGTCCTTGCATTGGATATTTCATAACGAAGAGACTACTGCTACTACATGTATATTGGGATTTTAACCCCAAATGATCAACAAGCTGTCCTTCACTATGAAAATCCTAAACATCAATATCATTGGCCAACCTGCAGAATCGTCGTATAAATGTTGGTCCGAAGTGGTTTCCAGATAATCTGATCCCGGTCTCTTCGCACCAACAACGCAAAAGCATTTCTCAACCTCATACAGAAACTAAGTCTCATGGACTTACCACGTTTCCAACTTTCAACTAGCTATCCTTTGGCCAAGAAGGAAGCTCGATAGATTGGAGTAATACTCCACACTACACGAATAAACATCCTCAACACAAACGATAATCAAGCCTACATAGATGGCTACGTACTAAGTGTCCGACTAAATAATTTCCACATCAAGTCGAGGAACTAAAAATTTTGGCCAAGTTTGATAGTCGGTTATTTAACTATCAAGGCAAACAAACAAATATTTAGCACCATAAGCAATCACTAGGCCCTTTTAATTAATCTTTTATTAGTTAAATCACTTTCCAAATATTCACTTTAAATTATCTTTAAAAAGATATATTCTCAAAACCATTTCAATATTCTATATTTGGGAAACATTCCCATATACTTATTTAATAGTAAGTAATTCACAATTCTCGTTATTTTCAACATTTAGAAAATATTACATATACTTAAATCATGATTAAGTATATATTTTTCTTTAAGGAAAACATTCTCTTAAACACATTTATTTATTTGGGTCAAAACGAATGTTGCGTAAAACATCGTTACGACAACCCAAAATCACTAGTATAAGGATTCACTAATTAGATAGATATATAAATCCCATATACTATACAAAACATCTCTTTCGAAAATCATTTACTATAACAACAGTGTTATAGTCCCTGCTTTCCTTACTTCTCGAAACGTCTATTTCAACAATGAATGTTGAAATCTATGTATTCGATACATCACATTTTAAAACGTCTTCAAACCATTTAACTCCATTTAAAAATCACTTCTCAAACATCTATTTAATTTTTAAAGAATTATTCACTGTCCAAAATCGTGAATAAAATTCCCTTACCAAATTCATTATTTCTACATATTTATTAAAGGATTATCCACTGTCCAAAATCGTGAATATAATTCCTTTAATAAGCTTTATATTTAACTTATCAAAATAAGTTGATTTCACATTTAATAAACAATGTTTATAATTCACGTTTCAAACCAGGTTTAGCCCATGGAGAATTCCAGAATGATAAGCCTTTAATCACTGCATAATTACATTGAATTCTCATATTCTAGAAATTCTTCTTACCAATGAGATTCTGATTAACCCACTATGACCATAGATTATTATCAGGTATGATGATCTTATTGAAGTAAATAGAGATAGCTGCCTTATTCCAGAGATGAAAATTTGTAATACCAAGTCCACCATACTTCTTAGGCTCAAACAGTTTATTGAAAGAAATGGGTATAAGCTTTCTCGAGAAAGGATCACCATGCCAAAGAAATTTGTTTAGAGCACTCATAACCATATTGATGAGTTTAATTGGAAGAATATAGTGTCTGGACCAATATGTAGTCATAGCCATAGCAATAGATTGAATAATTGTAAGCCTACCTGCCTGTGATAGTTTATTGCAAGGCCATATCCTTAACCTTTCAATTATTTTTTCAAATAAAGGCAAGCAATTTTGACTAGTTATTCTAGAACATATAAGAGGCAAACCCAAGTAAAATGAATTCATAGGCAATTCCTGAAGACCAGAGCAATTAATAATATCAATCTTCCTAGAGAGGGGCAAACCACCGACAAAAATATTGGATTTAGATAGATTAATTTGAAGTCCAGTGATGGAGTAAAATAACTGCAGAGAAGACAAAATATTCTGGATATTTCTGTGAGTAGGCTTAGAAAAAATAATGAGGAAATAGGATCACCTTGCCTAACACCTTGTGTACCTCTAAAATATCCATGAAGGCCACCTTCTCTCGAGATACAATACATCGGTGAAGAAATACATGTGAAAATCCAAGCCAAAAAAGGTTTAGGAAAATTCATCCTAGACATTATAGCTAAAATGGAACTCCATGCTGTGGAGTCAAAAGCTTTCTTTATATCCAATTTTATCATGCATCTAGGAGATATATGTTTCCTTTCATACCCAAATAAAAGTTCCTGAGTAAGTAAAATATTATCACTAATGGATCTACCCTTGATATATGCAGCCTGGTTATTTGAGATGATGAATGGTAAGACTGACTGCAGCCTATTGGCCAAAACTTTTGAAATGATTTTGTAGATGATATTACAACATGATATTGGTCTAAAATCAGCAACTGAAGTAGGGTTATCAATCTTTGGGATTAAGGCAATGGCAGTGGCAGAGAGACCAGTAATTAGCTTATTGTTGAGAAAAAAGTATTGTATAGCCTTCACAATATCATCACCAATTGTGTTCCAACTTTGTTGTAAAAAATGAGCATTAAATCCATCTGGCCCTCCACAGCTATTAGGATCTAAACTAAACACTGCAGATCTAATCTCTTCATAAGTAATAGCATATATTAAAGAAACAGATTGAGTGTGTGATAAGACTGGAAGATTAATGGTAAAGAGTGGTTTTACATCAGGAATAAAAGAATTGGGAGGAGCTAGTATAGAAGAGAAGTACTGCACAAAGGCATGATTAATACCATCAGAAGTTCTGATCACATTACCATTCATATCTTTAATCAGAGATATACATTCTCTAGCTCTCTTTGCCTTTATGAAATTATGAAAATACCTAGTATTTCTATCAGCCTCCTTCTCTAATTTCAAGTGAAGCTTCTGTTTAAAAGATGACAATTCCCTATCAATAACATGTTCTAGGTTCTTCCTTAATTCCAATTCAGTTTGTTGTAATAATACATCATTTGGTTTAGCACTCAATTCTTCCTGTATTTTAATAAGCTCATTTCTAATATGGGAAGAAAACTTTGAATCTTTACCAAAATTAGCTGCAGACCATATCCTCAAATGAAATTTAAGAGCCTTCATCTTGAGTAAAACATTTGCAATGGATTCCTGCCAAATTGCATCTTCCAAATCTGAAAAAGAATTTTAGAATAATCCACATGCTTAGTCCAGAAATTAAAAAATTTAAAAGAATAATTACCACTACGATTATCATCAGTACCCCAATGAAAGATTAATGGACAGTGATCTGATAATGAAGGTTGAAGTGTATTATAAAAAGGTTTGGGCCAGATTTGAAGGAAAGATATGTTGACAAAAATATGATCCAATTTACAAAGAGTTAAATTTCCATTTCTACTACTATTAGACCAGGTAAAGATTGAGCCAAAAGATTTGACAGGAATGAGGTTAGATTGATTTATGGCACTATTAAGAGGAGTAATATCTTTCAGTGATAGGGGGCAACCACCACACTTTTGATTACTAGCAAGCATACTGTTGAAATCACCACCTATCAACCAAGGATCAGAGAGAGGATTTAAAGTATGAATTTGATCCAAAAAAACTTGTCTCAATGTTAAAGAGTTACGAGCATAAACTGACGTGAGATGAAAATTCAAATTTGAAGGTAAATGAACACATTGATAATGAATGAATTGATTAGAAGCAATAATTCTGGAAAGTTTGAAAATAGATGGATTCCATAAGGTTAGCAATCTACCAAAATTCGATTCATGAAAATTATGATCAAATTGCCAAGAAGGGGATATCAGTTTGACTGCCTTAAGAGTAGATAGCAAATCTAACTTCGTTTCAGAAACACACAGCAGATGAATATCATTAACTCTGATCAAATTTCTAATCTCAACTTGTTTAGAGGGCAAGTTAGCACCCCTAATATTCCAAAAAGCAATTTTATTCATTTCAATTGAAGGGGGGGAAACAAAGAAGAAGGATTTTTCCTTGTATGTCTTGGATGAGATTTATTTTTAGAGGAAGTTATAGGAAGTACTTCATGAGGTTTAAAATCCTTCCCATTATTCAAATCACCAGGAATATTATTATCAACTGAGTTAGATGATGGAGGAAGAATAATATGATCAGGTGGAGATAAATGCAAATAAGGTGAAGAAGAGTCAGTTGTCATCAAAGAAGTAGAAGAAGTACTGCAAGAGGAAGGAGACTGAAAACTGAAATGAGAACTGCAAGAAGAAGAGCTAGAAATGGCAGAAGTAGAGGATGTCACAACTTTAACAGCAGGTTCAAAAGGCACATCAAAAGAAAAAGATGAGGTAGAGGTTGTAGCTTCTGAATTTAAATCAGAGGAAGGATCTGATAACACAGAAAAAGGATTTAAGGTAATATTTCTTTCACTACCCTTACCAACTTCCACACCTATCACAGGTTCAACATTCAATTGCACTTTCTCTTTTGAAATTATTTCCTTTTTCTTCCAAATTCCTTTGTTTCTCCTATCTATGATCTTCCATGTCTGTTCAGTACTGTTATTATTAAGAAATCCATGATCAACTAGTTTCTTATCACTATTAACAACTTGATTGACTTTCTTCTGAGAATCATACTCCTTTATATGATTAACAAATTCACATCTAGCAGTATCATGACCAAAAATCTTGCAATTTGTACAAATTTTTGGCCTCCAATCATATGACAATTTGACATCTGGACAGTTTTCACCCAAACCAGGTATTGAAATAGAATCCGGTAATTCAAAATCAGGTGATATCTCTACTAAAGCCTTGGCATATCTAAATCTTTGTAGCTTCTCTGTACTATTATCAAAACAGATAAGTCTACCAACATGACAAGCTAACCAGTTAATCCCTACTAGTGTCCAGAGAATCAGAGGAATTCTATGAAAATGAATCCACACTGGAACTTTCTTGAACTGTGCTTGTGAAATGCCAATTGATGGATCCCATTTGGTAATAATGAACATTCTGCCTCTTATAAAAATTGGATCAGCATTAAGAACCCGATCTTTGTCTTCTTGATTAGAGAAGTTAAAGTAGAAATTGAATCCATCTAATTTAAAATCAACCTCACCCTTAATCTTCCAAAATCTTTTCAAGAAATTTACCACTGTTAAGAAAGAGAGCGTTCCATCCAAAAAGAATCCAACTAAGTGGTTATTCCAATATTTGACACCTTCATCTTTAACAAGATCTAGTAAAACTGAAGGAGGTTGATTTCTCGGAATATCAAAATGGATCGGTTTATACGACCCAGCATTACGAGGGAGAGATTTAAAAAGAGAAGACCAATTACAATTCGAAGAGACATTAATACTAGAAGCTACAGAACCAGATTGGCAAGAGACAGAAGATGAGTGAAGAGAAGATGAAGCAGAAGAAGAGATCGAAATCGAAGGAGCAGAAGTCGAAATCGAAGGAGCAGAAGTCGAAATCGAAGGAGCAGAAGTCGATGACGAAAAAAGAGGAGGAAAAGAAGCAGAATCCAAAGAGAAAGAAGACAAAGAAGGAGACGAAGAGGAAGTCGCCATTAAAATTCAAAAGAAACATATGACCATCGTAGCGGGATCAATTTTATAAAAACTTCAATTTACAAAATTCCTTTACTGACAAATTCCATTTATATTTTATTTATATGCCAAAATCCGATTATAAGTTAATTTACTTATAATTCATCTATTTGTGAATTCATTCTTTCTATAACTTTATAAATTTATGAATCTTATCTACTTATAAAATCCATTTATAACTCCATTATTTTAATTTATAAAATATCAATTTTATAAATCTTATATATAAACCGTTTATAATAAGTCAAAAATCTCAATTTAAATTATTTTACCAAATAGTTAACTCCATATTTCAAAAAACACATTTTGATTCCATTTCACAAAATTCATAATTTTTATAACATAAAAATTATAACTTTTATTTGTCTAAAATAAATTCATTTCCTTAACAATTCAAAAATCATATATTTTCAAAATCACTTTGAAATCCTTATTAAATTGAAATCATTAATTTAATATTTTAAATCATCACTTTAACATTTCCAATCTCCAAAATAAGGCCCAATGCTGCAAAAATGCTAAATAAGGTGATCACATCAATCTTGGCATCCAAAATATCATATATCATATGATAACAGCATATATCACAATATTTGTAAATAAAATCAACACTGGTGAGGAATCCAGCTGGATCCCTCCAACCTGTCACCTACAATAAATATACATACGAGAATATGTACAATGTCTACTTCGAGGCAGACGTGCGTACAAAAGGTCATCCGCTCATACACGGGAACGTATAGGGTCTCATCTGCTCCAATAGGCAGGAAATATATCCAAACCAATCAATATATATATAATATATCATATATCATCCAAACAATCATCGATCAGCATAAAATAAATTTATTCTCACTTATATAAAAATATAAGTGAGTCAGAAAGAGTGAGTTGTACTCACTTTGATTCCAATAGCAGTTGCGGTGTTTTTATTTCGAATAAAATTAAACGAGCCTTTAATTTTACCCAAAATTTTCACTATCTCCAATCAACTCCAAACCAGCTCTATAATGTACTGCTCATCAATACGGACCAAACGCAACTTGTTTCGTCAAAAACGGACATCGTATGAAGAAGTTACAGCATTTGAAACATCACATGTTTTAAATATATAATTAATTTCAATTTCTTTTTTATTTTAAACCCTACCCAATCAAGGCCGTAGCATTCAAGAGATGAGATCGTGGCCGCCCATCCCCTTCTTCTTCCCTCCCAGTTCCATGCGCATGCAACAAACCATCGGCCGCCATAAACCCTAATTGGCGCGGCCCTCATCACTCGTCTAGACGTCGATCAACGACCACCACTTCGAAGCTCGAAGCGAGCCCTACCTTCGGCCGAAGCCACGTGAAACTCGGTGCTTGCAATGCCTAGAAATTCATGCACGAACGATATGACTTTGAACTTAAATTGCCGTCGATCCTTTGCGTAGTTTCTAATCATAGTCATTGAACAACTAGATCTCACCTAGCTCTACAACGTTGTAGTTGAGTGTTTTTACTAATTGTGGACGGATTGGAAGAAAAAGAGGGAAGAACGATGAAGTTTTCCGGCCATCGAACGTTAAATGGTGGCTAGCCCTAGAGGATTAGGGTTTTGTGGAAAATAGAAAATGTTGAGGTCCTTTTATATAAAATTTTCGCGCACTATTCATCCGAAAAATTTTCGAACTCCAATCGAAGCATGCCGCCTGGCGTTTATAATGTTTTACCCCTATTCCGAGCACAATGGAATATATATCGAGAGCCAATTCGATCGTATTTGAATGATAGGTTTTCGGATCGAATTATTTAAATTAAAATTTTCTTAAACAAATTTCTACGCGTTTCAGCTTGCCACGACTAAACCGTAAATCCGATTGACATGAAATTTGAAATCCTACAATAATATAACATTACGGATCCAATGAAACTAATTTCGTAGAAATCCGAGACTGTTTCAAAATGACTATTTTTACTCGTTAATTAAATATTAAAATATTCAATTTCTACAAATTAACTTTTAATTCAATTTCAAAAGTTGTCTAACATCACTCTAATTCAAATACAATTTAATTCAACTTTATAAATCATTTTCATTCACATATAATTCAAAATCCAATTATTTACACAATTTCAAATGTTAAATTAACAATTTAATTATCCAATTAAATCACTATATTGAAAATATAAGTTATTCAACTTATAAATTAACTTGTGAATATTTAAAATCAATTAAATATTACCATTTCGAATGACAGAAATTCTAGGTCGTTACATTCTCCCCTACTTAAAATAATTTCGTACTCGAAATTACCAAGTAAGAAAAGCCACAAAATCCATTAACTTTTCAAAATAATTTGTTCAAACTAGATTACCAAATCATTTTAATTTTTCCAAAAATCCATTAGTTAAACTTCTTATAAAACTTCTCTAAGTTTACGAATCCATTTATAGTTATCTTTTTAAAACCAACTAATATCGTTTAACCTTTAGCTCAAAATCAAAATTTTAGTTATCAGAATTTTTTCCAGTTTTCCCAAAAAATTTCTAATGCCTTAAATTTTCAGAAAAATTCGCCATAGTCTCTTTTGCGCGGTTCGATCGTAGTAAGATCACAATATATATATATATCACAAATATACATCTCATCTTCGAGGATGAGGCATCCCGTAGGGCAAAAGGTGTAAAAGTACGATATGTAATCCGATATATGCATCTTATATATTATTAGCGAGCAATATACGGCTAATATAGCGCGAAAGCGAGCTCAAAATGCGAAGCATACGCCATCCGTACCTACTAAATACTCAATCAAATAAATGAGAAACATATATGGAAAGTAATATCAATATACAACATATGCCAATATAGCAAATGCAATCTAAAGCAACAAGTCCAACCATCCAACAACTATCAACCAACTAACATCCAACAAACCAATATCTATCCAATCAATCCATAACCAAATCAATATAAATTCATTTATCATTAATTATTCATTGAATTGGTTTTCAATTTAATCACATTTGATTCATTAACATTGGATTTTACTAATATTTATTCATTCAAATTCAATTAGTTTACATTCACTAATTTACATTCATTTTAGTTCACTTCTAATTCAAATTAAATTCAATTCTACTTAGATTCACTTACTACCAATTTGAATTCAATTATTTATAGCTTTCAATTTCATTAATTCAATTTCTAATTCATTTTTATATCAAATTCAACTTCATTCCACATCACTTAAGTTTTGTTTCATTTCATTCTCACTTGCATTCACTTTCACTATACACCTTAAGTTCACTTCTAATTTAATTCAAATTTTAGTTTATTTAACTCATTTAATTAGCTCATTTCTTTTTCTTTACTTGAGTTACATTTCATTTTCAAAAATTATTTTATTTAACTTTTATTTAAGTCAAATTTCATATCACTATTCAAATTCAGATTTTGTTTTGCTTAACAAAATTGTTTAACCATTTTTACATTTGGTTTTACTTACCTTTCCTCATTTTACAAGTTATACCACTTATTTATTTAAACTTCCAAATTCACATTATATAACCACTTAAGTTTAATTTCAATTTCGATAACTTATCTAATCCAGTTCAAATCCAATTTAATTTATTTAACTTTACTAAAATTAAATTTTTATTTCATATTATAAGTCCAAAACTCATCTTACTTATGTTTATCAATTTCAACTTGGATTTTAAATTCAAATTTGTTTATCACAACAAAACTTAAATTTTCAATTTACTATTGGTAGCAAATCCATCACATAGAAACTCGAAAATGATACTGATGATGCTGCAGTCATCACCCTGATTATTATTATCTAAGACAGGTATTTTCTATGATATTTATATATCTTATTACTTCCGCTATGATACATTTTGGATAGTTAGTTTGTCTTTCTGTTATGATAAGTTCTGAGATTTATATCTACTTATCTTAGTCTCTGAATTGTCAAAGGTTAAATCCTTGACGATTCACATTTCTTGGCACGACAGCATTTGGTGCGTGCCGGGAGGTGCGGGTTGTCACAATTGGTATCGAAGCCTAGGTTCAATGTTTCTTAGGATTAGGACCGTATTGAGAGACATATTTTGAAAAGTATTTGAAAAAATGGTTTTCAAAGTGGATTTCAAAAAGGTTTTCAAAAATGTTTTCCAAGTGTTTCAGAATGGACTTTCTAAAAATGTGTATATATATATAATAATTATTTGAAAAATCATATTTGTAAATCCTTCATTTTAATGCCTATCGTATCTTTAAATCTTGTCTATGTTATCCGTCTTTTTCGTGCCTTTAACATCTCTAAAAAGTTATTAATAGAATCCTTAAAATTCACAAATTGGAGATGACTGATCCCTTATGTTCTGGCTATAGCAATCCTACCAAAATCCCAAGCGTGAACATTCTTTTATAGTTCCACCGATACCTTCAGGCTAGGAAACAGGACGAGTTCAATCCCTCTAGAGAGCCCATAGAGAGAGTTATAAGTAAGGTTCTGCCTGCCCACCTACCACTCCAGATTTTGCTAAGCTGTGCAAAGATTTCTCTAGTGTTGGAGGCAAGCTGTATTTGGGGATAGAGTCTTATGTGGATTTGAGGGCATAGATCTGCACTTGTGAGGGGATATTTGGTCTAATGGGCTTAACTGATGTTATGAGGAGACTGTTAGCTACCTAGTAGTTATGGGGAGAGGCTTTGAGCTGGTGAGAGGTTATTGAGTTTAAGACTAATGGAGATGATATTTCTTGGGATGAGTTATGTAGGAGGTTTGAGATTAAGTTCCTCTTTAGGGCAAAGGAAGGTAATCAGTTGGAGAAGTTTGTTCATCTCAAGCAGGGAGATATGTCTATCAAGGAGTATATGAATCAGTTTAACGAGCTTTCTAGATTTGGTATGGAGTTGATTAGTACACCACACAAGAAGGCTCTTAAATTTGCTAAATGACTGAACCGACCTCTCCAAGATTTGGTTGTGAGTCACATTCCGATGGGTGTTGCCTATGTGGGGTTATTGAAGATGGATTTGCTTACTATCGTCTCCAAGAAGGAAGAGAAGGAGGAGGCTCTGAAGGCTACAGAGAAAGGGCATCATAAGAATAAGAAAAAGGGAGGATTTGGACTAAAGGTGGAGATTCAAAAGAATGACGGGAAGTGCCACAATTGCGGCAGACTGGGGCATTTTTCTAATGAGTGTAGGTTGGACTACTCAAAGATAAAGTGCTATAACTATGATTAGTTGGGGCATTTGAAGTGAGCTTGCAGAGCACCACTGAAAGCTCCTACTCGGACTTTTACTCAGGTGGTTCCAACTTATGCACTAGAGGCAGTTCTAGCTCGAGTGCACGGCCAGCAGCAGACAAGGGTAAGAAGGTGGTGGTCGAAGGTGTGTTCATTCTTTCCAGCTTATATATTCGCACTTTATTTGGTATTGGGGCTTCACATTCTTTTATTTCCAGTAGACGTGTTGATGATGCACTTACACACTAGTATAGTCACGAATCCCATAGTTTTGTCAAACCCCGTAGGAGGATCAGCCTATTTGTCTATGTTAAGTAGTGGTTTAAAGTTTTTTAACTTAGGGGTCGAGTTTAATTGCCATGCCTTTGTACTGGGGTTTTTTGGGTTTGTGTTGATACTAGGCATGGATTGGATGACTATGTATGGGGCTATTGTAGACAGTGATATGAGGATTGTTAGGTTGAGCATGTGTAGTGGGCCCAGCTTAGAGTTTTACTGCAATCCTCAAGGATCTATTATGTTGAGCTGCCTATATTGATTGGACCGATCACATGATGAGCTTAGTACAATGCCTGTAGTTAGAGATTTTCCAAATGTTTTTACTGAGGTTACCGGTCTCCCACACCAAAGAGATCGAGTTTAGGATCTATCTTGTAGAGAATGCAAGACCTATCGCCTTACCATTGAGGCATATGGCTCCAAAGGAAAGATGCGAGATGTAACAACCCTAGATTTTGGCCTATATTTTAAAATTTGATTTTTATTTTATTTTGAAATTATTTTTAAACTTGTTTCATTTCAAACATTTCATTTTTAAATATAAATGTTGATTATTATGTGAGTTATAGTTTCAAACTGATATAAATTGAATATTTTACTGAAAAGTGAAATTCTGATCAAACTGTTCAATCTTTGACTTTTAAACTTCAAATTTAAATTATATAAAATCTTAAATTTTATCTTTTATTATGAAAATAGATGTAATAACTTGAACACTGCTTTTTGTTTCGTTGAAAATGGAGTTAAACTGTAAAAGTTATGTACATTTCAATATTGAGTGCAATTTGTTTTATTCTGCAATTTTGTTATTTTAAATTGTATAAATTATATTTTCTTTTTCATATTTTATTTTAATATGTGTTAATATGTTATTTTATGTATATTTTATCTTTTAATAATTTTAAAGTGATAGTATAATTTTTCTAAAGTTTACTTGAATTTATTTCAATTTTTGAAACCTAGTTTCCATTTTCTTTGCTATTTTCTTAATTTAATTATATATAATTAAAATTTATTTATTTATTTTATACATTCACTTTTATTTGCTGTGTTTTACTCTATTTATATTCATTTTTCATGTATTTAAGTTTAAAATAGTTTTTCCAAAGTGTATTGAATTTATTTTCAAATTTTCTAGACTAGTTTTCATTTTTGTGCTATTTTCTTATTTTAATCATATATATTATTAATTATTTATTTATATTTTATATTTTGTTACATTTTCGAATTTAAACTGAATTTATAATTATTTTCAGTTATATAAACTTATATAAAGAAATTAAAAGAAATTTGAAAGGTTATGACTTTTGATTTGCCTAAGGCCTTTTATCTTCCAACCTTTCACATTTGTAACTTATCTTTTCATCAATTAGCCTTTACTATCCACATCTTTCAGCTGAATACTCTATTTTCTATTCACGTACATTCATTTTCATTTCTGAAACAAAAGAATTTCGGCCATGGCTATTGAGGAAAGTTTGGGTAATGATTTTCAACTTTTTCTTATTCTTTTTCTACTTGTTTACATTGATTTTTGCACTTGCTCTCTTCTTCTAGGCTTGGCTCCTCCTCAACCAGATCTGGTCCGCCCTCCACCACCGCCTTTATCTTATCATTACCCACCCTACTACACCACCAAGGCAGGCCAAGCACATCCATGGCAAGGAGCACCACCAAAATCAACAAAACCCACCACATATTACACTAGCCGAGCCTAGATTGTTAGCACCACCTTCTACCACCTTTTGCCGCCACTACCACCACCACTACCACCTCTGACCTGACCTCCACCCTCTGCCACATCATCCACTATCACCAGCACCCACTGGCCGTGACCCATGACCTCTGGCCGAACCTATTTGTGCCAAAGATGTGAGGTTATGTTGCATTGTTTAGCCTTGAACACCTAGTTTTGCACCTAGACTTCACCACTTTGTTAACGCATGCTAGGCCGACCCTATGGAACCCAAAACCAGATCCAAACCCACCCCTTAGCCATGCATTTCAGATCTGGAGCTGAAGCATAGATGGTAGAAAGCAAGTGCAAACACTTTGGTTTTGTTTATGAAGTTGTTCCTAACATTGTTTAGTGGCATCCTGTTTTGAAACTTATGTTTTATATATTTGTTTTGTGTAATGTTTTCAAGGGGTATAGCTTTGGCTCTTCCAATCTCAAATCATTTTCGTGCTTTCGTGCCTCTGGAAATCTTTGTTGTGTGTTTGTGGTTGTCATCTCCAGCTTGAACAAGTGAGTAATTCTCACCAGACAATGTGTACTTATATAACTAGTAAACTGACACCATTTGAATTTATAAAATTATATCATCCTGTTGTAACTGTTATATTATGATCATATAATGTTTACCCCTGTTATTACATATGTTATATCATCTATTACTGTTATATGATGTTATTCTGTTCATTTTATCAGTTTATCACACTGCAAGTTCCCTGTAGATTAGAAATCACTATGGGTTGAAATGATACATACCCGAACGGACTTTAGAATAGGGAAAGATCGTTATGGGCTGAAATGATAAGCCTGAGCGACTATTTATTTATTTTATTTAACTTGGGATTGCGGGTTTGAAATGATAAAACCCGGTTTTTCTTTGTAAACTGCGGATTGAAATGATACATATCCGTATCACTTGACCTAGGCTAGAAAATTTTATACAGACCCGTGGTTTATATATTTTTCTGAAAAATTTTAAAATATTTTGAAAATGTAAATATTATGATATTTTGATTTAAATTTTATTAAAATGATTTCTATAAAATATTTGTGATTTTCTACAAATTAAATAAGTGAATTAAGTAAATGGTGAAGTAGAATTTGAAATATAAGTTAATTTTGGAATTTATGATTTTGTTTATAAATGGAATTTATGTAAAGTAAGGAAATATGAAAAATTTGATTTAAAAGATGAATTTATGGATTTTATTAAGTAATAATAATTTTTAAAAGTGTTAATGATTTTTTATAAATTAAAATATGGAATAAATGAATGTTTAAGTTGAATTTTTGTGAAATATAACTTAAATTGGGTAATTTTAAATTTTATTAAAAGTGAAATTTTAATTAAGTAAAATAAATGGAAATAAGTTATATTTTGGAAATTTAAACTTAGTTGTTAAGTTAAGAATTTAATTAAAGAAATGAAAATTTAATTGTTATCTAATTTGATTTTTGTATGGAAATTGGACTTTATAAAATCATAGAAATAAAGGTATTTAAATGATTGTTTGAAAATGTGAAAATATATGATTTTATAAGTTAAAAGGATTTATATTAAAATTTAATTGTTTGTGAAATCGTAATTAAACTCGGAATTTGATTTGACAGCATTTTGAAATGTAATGTAAAGATATTACAGCATTGGAAAATGCTGTAGTTGTTTTAAATGAACCATATAGCAAATTTGAACTAAAGGTTATTATAGCACTTTGTTAATGCTATAGTTGTTAAATTTAACTAAAATTTCAATTGAAACTAAATTAAGAAATTACAGCATTTTTAATGCTGTCTTTTGTTAATGAACTGTTTTACAACATAACATTTCGTAGCATTTCCTAAGTGCTGCGAAAGTTGCATTTTCATTGTTTTAATAAACTTAAATGGATAAATGATCTTTGAAAAAGTTTAAATTTTGGAAATTAAATATTTAATTATTAAATATAATGAATTGACTTTAAATGATTTAAATGGAATAGTTGATTTGGGAAATACAACTATTTTGAAATGTGATTAAATGGTATTTAAACTTAAATTAAATAAATGGTGTTTGAAATGATATTTGATATTTTGAAATGAATTTGAAATGATATTAAATCTTGGAATGAATAATTGAAGTTTATATTAGTATGAAAATATTTGGTTTACTTGTAATTTGAATCTATTTAAAAGATATTGGACTTATGAAATATAGGATAATAAAGCTTTGGAATTTATTTTATAATTTGAATAGTTATTTTGTGGATTAAATCTATATTTGAAATTTTAAGATTGGAAATGGTCTATGGAAATTTATTTGAAATAAATGATTGAATTGAATTGAAACTTTGGAAATTTTAATACTTGATTTAAAGGTATAATAATTACACTTTTAAATAGTTTAAATGAATTATTTTGATTGAAATATAAACTATTTAAAAGGGTGACTTGAAATGATAATAAATGAATGATATCTTGAATTTAAAAAAGGTATTTAAAGTTGAATATTTGGATTTGAACTCAAATAATGATTTGAAATGAAGTTTTGAAAGGATATGATAATTTGATATATTAAAATGATTTGAAATGAAGTTTTGAAAGGATATGATATTTTGATATATTAAAATGATTTGAAATGAAGTTTTGGAAAGATATGATATTTTGATATATTAAAATGATTTGAAATGAAGTTTTGAAATGATATGATATTTTAAATATATTGAAATGGTTTGGAATTGATTTAATCTTTATTTTGATAAAGATTTGGATTTGAAATGATATTCTATTTTGAAGTATAAACTGTTTTAAATTATAACCACGGGTTATAATAACGATTGGTTGTTAAAGAGACCGGGATCGGATATGGACATACTCTCTGTCGATACCGAAAACCACTTTAACAACTGTGTACGCGGTGGAGTTTCCAGAATGAAGTAGGATGGTGACGACGATCCTAAGGTATATACGTGGACCCAACTCCCGTGAGTTGGCATAAGGTGGCTAAAACAGGAGCGATCTCGGACCAGTGAGGTATCACCTCTTATCAGACACACTTCTTCGATACCATTCTATTACTTGTGATTGATTTGGTGTGCACCCTTGATTTGGGAGTGTTGTTCGAGGTGGAGCGGTAGTAGCTGCTATGCGTTTCCATCAGTCCGTGTGCGTAATTGGTATATCTACCCTGGCATTGCCTTGTGTGCCGTGTCACCTACCATATCGAGCTTTACTACGAGTTTTTATTTGTGTCGTACCTATGGAGTATCTTCTCGTAGCCTCTCGGGGTAAGCAGGTACTGTGTAGACTATTGGCATATTACGTGTTAAGGTGGAAAATGTAAAGCCTTAACGCTATTTAAAAGTATGTTTATTTTATGATTAGACATTATTATATAATAATAGCAAATATTACTACATAGTAGATAGTTTAACGGATCCTTAAAGAATGGGCAATCCCAAGCATTCTTTAAGTTACTTGTACCTTTATTACAGTTCACTTGAGTTGGTTTACATTATATTAGTATATATTGTCCTGACTCGAGTGTTTTGTGTTTTGCTTTACGCTCGGGTCAGCCTAAGTTATTCATAGATTTGGATTTCCACCCTCTTGGAGATTTGAATCGCTGGAGATTATCTGCTTGTCTTGTCCTATCTATTTCAGTTCCGTTGTTCTACTCAGCTTGTACTTGGTTATTTTATTGAGACTTCTGTTGTACTCTATTTCTTCTGCTATATCTTATGTAACTCTGATATATTTATGTAGTAGCTTCATGAACTACTATTTCTTTTACTTCCGCTGCATTATTTTACTCTGTGTCTGTGATCTGTGATTATATTTATTTACTGTATATTCTAAGATTTGCCAAATTTTATTTACAACGCGGTATTTTGAGCAATTCAAGTTCGACATGTGCGGATGCGAATGGTTGAAAATATCGGGTCGTTACACGCGTTGAATAAGCAGGTTAATGAGTTGTTGGAGAAAGGCTTCATTTGGAGAAGTATTTCAGAGTGGGGAGCACCATTCATCTTTTCCACCAAGGCAGATGGTTCTCTCAGACTTTGCATCGATTATAGGGAGCTGGATAAACCGACAAAGAAGAATCATTATCAGTTGTCCCGCATAGACAATCTCTTTGATCAGTTTGATGGAACTAGAGTGTTTTCATAGCTTGACTTGGTTACCAGATTCCATCAGTTGCGTATAGCCGAGAATAGTATATAGAAGATAGCATTCTGTACACCCGACGGATTGTATGAGTGGTTAGTCATGCCCTTCAGACTGACTAAAGCACATGCCTATTTTGTTGATCGGATGAGCCAAGTATTTAGGGGTTTGCTTAACAAATTCATCGTAGTATTTGTGGATGATATTCTTATTTACTCAAGAGGTAAGGAGGAGCAAACGTTGCATTTAGGAGAAGGGCTCAGTACACTCCATGCACATAAGCTGAAGGCGAAGTTTTCTAAGGTCACTTTTGGAGAGAGAAGGTACATTTTTGGAACACATCGTCTCAAGAAAAGGGTTGGCGGTTGACTTTAGTAAAGTGGCAGTAGTTCATGATTGCCGTGTTTTAATGAATGCCACGAAGGTGAGAAGTTTCCTTGGTTTGACGGGCTACTATCGCAAGTTCATTAAGGAGTTCATGAAGATCTCTACCCTACTGACTCATCTTACCAAGAATAATTTAGTTTTCTCATGGGATGCAAAGTGTGAAGATTCTTTTTTCAAGTTGAAGGAGGCTTTGACTAGTGCACTAGTTTTGGTATTACCCGATGGGACGAAGCCACTTACAGTTTATAACGATGCCTGTGGTATGGGGTTAGGTGCGGTTTTGATGCAAGAAGGAAGGGTAGTGAGTTATGCTAGTAAGCAGCTAAAGACCCATGAGAGGAACTATCATACACATGATCTTGAGTTAGCAGCCACCGTCTTTGCGCTCAAATAATGGAGGCATTATCTTTTAGAAGAGCGATTTGAGTTGTGTACGGATCACATGTCCTTCAAGTATTGGTCTTCCAAAAGGACTTGAACTTGAGACAGTAGAGGTGGATGTAGTTCATTGCATCCTATGATTTTAATATCTCTTATACCCCAGGCAAAAGATTTCTATGAGCGGACAGAGAGCAATTTTGAGCCCCTTGTTCCTAGAGTGGACACATTTGGAGTATATATCTACCATTGATTTCCGACCATTATCGGATATTACCCATGGTTTTCTAGCAGCTTTAGATGTTCAGCCTACCTCGATGGAGCATATTAGATCTAAGAAGAAGGAGATAAAGAGCTACTAGATATTTTTGAGAGGATTGGTAGAGGAGAGTCATCGAGTCATTTAAGGCATTATTCCATTGACTCGAGAGGATGGTTACAGAGAAATGATAGGCTTTGTGTTCCTCATAGTGCAGATTTGGTTGATGCGGTATTAGCAGAGTCCCACCATTCTAGGGTGACCATTCATCCCTGTGGTGACAAGATGTACCGCAATATGAAGCGAGTTTTCTATTGGCCCGGTATGAAGAAGCATGTAGCAGAGTATGTAGCTATATGTATGACTTGCCAAAGGGTGAAGGCAGAGCAAAAGAAGCCAAGAGGATTGTTGCTTTGATATTCCTCATTGGAAGTGGGAGAGTATCTCCATGGATTTTATTGATGTTCTACCTAAGAGTATGAGAGGAAATGAGAGTATTTGGGTCATAGTCGATCGGTTGACCAAGTGCGCTCGTTTTATACCAGTGAGTAATACTAAGATGGCGGCGTTATTGGCGGCTTTATATGTGAGAGGGATCGTTAGGCTACATGGAGTCCTACTAGTATAGTTAGTGATGGAGATCCACTTTTCACTTGTGAGCTCTGGAGGAGTCTATTGGAGGTATTGGGGATTGAGTTGAGTTTGAGTACTGTATATCATTCGCAAACTAACAGGCAGACAGAGAGAGTGAATCGGGTTTCAGAGGATTTGCTATGGATGTGCATTATAGACTTTGGAGGTTCTTGGAAGGATCATTTTCCATTATTGGAGTTTACCCACAATAACAGTTATCAGGCTAGCATTGGGATGACACCATTTGAGGCATCATATGGTAGACCTTGTATATCACCGTCGTGTATGTGGGATATGAGGGATAGGATTATTCTTAGACCGGAGATAGTGAGAGAGACATCAGAGAAGATGGAATTGATCCATAGAAGGATGAAGACTGCTCAGGATAGACAGAAATCTTATGCTAATAGGAGACGTACAGATTTGGAGTTTGCAGTGGGAGACATGGTATTCATGAAAGTTTCACCCCTTAGGCATGTGATGAGATTTGTACATTGGGAAAGCTACCACAAAGATTTGTAGGATCTTTCTCGATAATGGCTTGAGTAGGGAAGTTGGCATACATAGTAGAACTTTTGGAGAAGTTGGCAAGGGTACATGACGTTTTCCATGTGTCGCACTTGCAAAAGTGCTTGCATGATACAGCTACCATGGTTAAGCCGAGTTAGTTAGAGGAGGTTGAGGTTGAGCGAGATTCGCTTGATCGTTGTGCACCCACTCGTATCTTAGAGCATGGTACAAAGTGACTCCACAATAAAGAGATTAGACTTGTCAAAGTCCAATGGGAAGACGATCCAGTGGAAAGTACATGTGAGCTCGAGGAGAAAATCCGTGCTACGCACCCACAACTCTTTTCCGGTATGTTTCCAATTTAATTTTCATAAGCGTAGAATTCTTATGTATAGGACTTAGGTGGTACAGCTTTTAGTTAGAGACCATTGGATGTTAGGAATGGTTGTATACATGTCGACATGACATGTTATGGATGATGGATGCTAATGGATGAACATGGATGTATCATTTGCATTATGCTCTTTTACACGTTAGGACAACATATCCTTTAAGTACACAATGTTAAGCCACGTTGTTGTTCTTGATTCTTGGATGCTAGTGGATATTGTGCATATGGATGTTGCATAGGAATTGTATGGTTGCACATACATATAGAACTGCAAGTATATCTACTTAGGATGTTGCATACCTTTGGATGCACGGCATTAGTATTTTTGCATAACAGGAGGTTGACTGAATAAGTAGACGGCCTACTTTTACATTAGTATAGGTTTACGTGCATTTTACATCGCATATATATACATGTTGCATTAGAAAATTTTTAAGGACGATTATTTCTCATGAATGTTGGTTGATTAGATGGTTGTAGTTATTCTTTGCTATGTGTATGAGTTGCATTTTTCCATCCTTAGAAGATTTCGGGGGCGAAATCCTTTTAAGGGAGGAGAATGTAACACCCCAGAAGTTTATGAGAAATCTAACAAGAATTAAAAGGAGAATTTAAAAAGGAAATTAAATTCAACTAAAACAGAAAGCTAAAAGCAAATTTTCAAAAATATACCAATATGGCTATGAAACTTGCACCATTACGTTAGTAGCGATCTTTCGAACGATTTTCAATATACCACTTCGTAATCCGAGTTAGTATGAAGGAGTTATAAGAGTTAGAATGTAACTAGAAAATTTAGAAAAAAAACATAAAAATTTCTAAGTATTGGGTCGACCTAGAAGGGTTCAAGGTCGATCGGTAGTGGTCGACCCATGTCAATAAAAACTGAGCGTTAATCGCTCCATTATAACGTGTTTTAATGGCCATGATTAGTTGCTTGATATAGAAGGGTTAGATGAGTGGTTGAGATGACAGCTGAGATTGATCTAAGGGTCCTTTGAGATATCCTAACCCAATAAATAACATCATAACCTAAACCCTAATTTTAATTTATAACTTACAGTAACGTTACTCTTTCAAAATTTCTATTGAAACCTTAATCTCTCAAACCCTAAAATCCCAAATCAAAACCCAAATCAAAAGTCAAAGTAAGAAGCAAGGCAATAAAGGGGAAGATTAAGGAGATATTGATTGGGGGCAAAATCCACAAAATCTAGAGCTATGGCTTGAGGTGAGTAGGCACAAATTTGGTAATTTAATTAGTGTAATTAAATTTAATCTATTTTAACTAATCTAGTATTTTAGAACCCTAATTTGATATGTTAAATCAAAATTGAACATACTAAAACCCTAGAACTGAATTTGTTAAATTAATTTGAGATTGTAATAACCCTAATTTGATCCATAAAATCCTAAAAATTAATTTACACTAATTGGGAATTTAATTAGTTAATTAAAACTTGTATGATGTTATATTAGCACCCCTAATTCACAAACCCTAGATGATCAAAGTTGTAAAATTAATTACTGGAAATTGTCGATTAATGGAATTAATTAACTGCAGCAATTAATGAAATTAATTATAAAACAATCGACAATTAAAAACTTGTCAAATCCTCAAATTTTACTCTCGATCGGTCGACTTGGATACTCTAATGATTGACCGATAGTGGTCGACATGGGGAAGTTCTATATTGACCGTTCGACCAGAAAATGCATAGATTGAACCTCGGCCTGAGGTCCAGGTTTAAAATAAAAATTTATATAATTTAGTATAAAAGTAATATAAATAGGAAATTGATTATTTGAGCCTATTTCTGAGCTAGGTGAATAGACTAGAGTGGTAGGGTCGTAAATCCCCTATCAAGAAAGTGTAGGGCCGTAAATCCCCTATAAAGAAAGGTTAGGGACGTAAATCCTTATCGAAGAATTATAGGTCATTGCGAATTGGGTAATAGTTAAATACCCAAATGAGAGAAAAGAGTTGACTAGAGCAATGTATTTCACAGACACTCAGCGGGTATTCCATCATGGTGGCACGTAGCACTTATGGTGATACCAGGTGAGTGAACTCGATTCTAACAGGGGTTCTTGTATGCACGGTTCTCGCACGTTGTGTTATAGGTGGACATCGAATTAGGGACGATAAGTGGCTACTGTAAAGGACGTTTGGCACTATGATCGAGAGGTGGACAGTGGGTGTGTGCGATAAGTCATTTTGTGAGTTTGCATTTCGGATTCTCTCTCGTGCATAGTAATAATAGGTGTTCTTGGATAATTCAAAGGACATTGGCCGATCGTTTATGAGAGGTTCGAATTGTAGTTCGGCCCATTGTGTTAAATAAAAATCTTTAGGTATTGGACCTTAGGAATCCACAGATACTTGTTACATACCCTACATCACTTAGAGTAGTTTTGAAGTTAATTGCACTTAATCATCACTTATTAAACTTGTTCTCATTCACCATACTTTATGTCTGATGCATTCCTTTTCCATCTTTTTCCTACTAAAAGTGGAAAAGGCAGTAGGTGATTTGCCCATTCAGATATTTGGAGAGACTCATGCTTCAATTGGAGTCTGCTTTTATCACATCTTTTCTTCATGTATCATTTTTATCATATTAGTACAGCTATTTTTATTATATTAGACTCTGAGGAATATATTTTGCTATGTACTGATTTGGATTTCATACATATATTCTTCTGAGACTATGGTTTGATATTTTCTTAGAGTGGTATGTTCTACGATATTTTTATGTCTTATTTCTTCCGCTATGATACATTTTGGATAGTTAGTTTATATTTCCATTATTGATACATTTTGATATTATATCAGTTTATCTCAGTCTCTGAATTATCAAAGGTTAAAACCCTGACGATCCGCATTTCTCGACGCAACAACATTTGGTGTGTGTCGGGAGGTGTAGGTTGCCATAGTATATGTATTTATGATGTTGGACATCTCCAACTATAAGGCTCATGGGAACATATGTTCACGTATAGGTTTGGGCAAAATATATCAAGGGGCCTGCTTCGGGTTTAAGGTATTAAATGGATGTTGGAGTCTTCCTCTTCCCTATTTATGAAGTATTAAATGGTCAGGTTTATCCTTTAGATGCATTAGTGAAAATATCTTGTGGGAGGTCTACTTTGGGGTGAGGTATTAAATGGAAGGAGGGTCTACCTCTTTCCTATCTTAGAAGTATTAAGTGACCTTAAGAGATTTTCTTTGATGCCAACTAGGAAGTACCAGAAGGGGTTCACCTTGGGTCTAGGTATTAAATGGCTATGGAGTTTTTCTATTCCTTATTTAAAAGGTCTTAAGTGACATAGGTACTTTCTCTCACATCGTGAGGACATAATTGGATGGAAGATGGGTTGTTAAACCCATTATACTCCATAGTTGCGAAGGGGCCCACTTTAGGGTTGAGGTATTAAATGGCTGTTGTTGCTGCCTCTTCCCTGTTTAAGAAGTTTTAAGTGATCGGGGTTTCCTTTTTAGGGAGTACCGCCATGATTATGTATATACGAGTGTATATACTTAGACCTCTGAATAGGACAAACATAATGTACACATATATGGTATTAAATGACTAATCCATAAATAGTAGACATGACACTTAAAAGGAATTTAATCGGCATAAACTAGTGTTATGGATGAAGTATGTAATTTGCCAGCCACTAGAACATTTTTCGAACCCCCTCCTCATTACAACCCACATGATAAATTTAAAGGGACATGATTTTGGTTCAAGGCGGGAATGGTAGGTGGACAAGTCTTCTCTTTCATGCTCTTCACTGACAAGGAACTAGATATCTAAAGGATAATATTGATTCTAAGGTAGTAGCCTTACTCGATATATATGTTTTATTATATTTTTACTATTCCACCGTGAATTTGTATAAATAACTCTCCGATATACTTGTGTTTATTACAATTTACCAACACCAATGATTCATACCCTAATGGACTTGGGTATTCGATTTAGTCGAAATTCGGGCCCATTAAGGTGTAGGTCGTTATAGTATTAAGTCAAACCGAGCTATTATGATATAAAGTTTACTAATCTTCTTTGTAAAATCAAACCAAAATATGTGATCCTTGCTTTTATAACCAAATCAACTCTAAAATAATATCTTTGATTTCATAATAACTTTAGATCTTCTAAATCAACATATTTATCATAAAATGGTTTTGGAAATTTTCTTTTACTATTCAAATCTAGAAATAAACTTTGAAAATAAAGTCAACTTTTCCATACATAAATGGTTATACCTTGTAGGTCCATAGCTATAAATCTAAAACATGAATAACAACTCTTTGGTTCTCCATTATATCAGACACTTCTTACTAAAATAAATGCATCAAATAGTAAACCATATGCCTATTCTTATTCCAAAAATAGACATAAACATCATTTAATTTACTGTAACTAACACATTAAGTGCATTTATGATAATAAGTAAGTTAACTCATTAGCATAAAAACCACAATTAATGCATTTATGATTAAAAAAATGCAATTGACTGTGTCATAATAAATTGATTTCTTTGCAAATATATGAATCATTTGAACAAGCATTTCAATTTGAAAATTAATGTCACACTAAATCAGCTTCATGTGTGTGTGTGTACAAATGTGTTTATAACAAACAACATAGTCAAATATCAAAGGATTCAAACTTAAATCCATCCCCTTTAAACCCACACAAAAGGAATATGAAACAAGAAGATTATCAAGACAAAACCTTTAATAATCATAACAACATAAATATGAGAATTCTAAGCAGAAAAATACAAGACCCAACTTAATAATATATTTTCATTGTATCAATAAGGAAGGACCCATACTTTACAATAAGTACGAAAATTTTAGTTACTCATATGTTTAGTAAATACATTAGACTATCAACATCAACTAAAATAACCTAAATAGTTAGATCACAACTGAATATTACTCAATGGTAAAACCAAAACCTAAGTATCTAAATCATCAAAAAAACCAAATTTATATCTTCTTGCATAGATGGTTCTTGGTTACATAGATTTGTCCATACTATTCACAAACAAAAATAAAAATAACTACACATCTCGGATCCAAATTACTTCTCTAGAAAAAGCTCCATGATTCTTTACAAAATATATCAAAATAAACATGAAGATCTTTTAATTAACACAAGTTATTTTCGAAATTTAAGGAAATAAGATTATTTCCCAAAAAATAAAATCATTTCAATTTTTTAATTTATTTCCTAAACTACATATAGATTAGTTAGAACAATCTTTCTACATCAAAATAGTTTTTCAACCTTTTAATTTAGGATAAAACAACTTTGGTACCAGACCAAATCCAAAATCATTACAAAAAATCGTACATAGATTAAGTAGATATGTAATTTGAGTAAGATATTACATGAATTCAATGACTTATAAATGAAGTTTAATTCAAAATTTACTCAAATATATTAAGAAAAAATAAAAATTCCCAATGAAATCAATGATGGGTGTGCTAACTGGGTTTTTAACCAAGCAGACTTCAATTAGAAGTTCGAACGTTAAAACAAATACGAAATGACTCAAGAAATTGGAAACACACTCAGAAGAGTAAGAAGAGGGAATTCAAAAAATTACAAGTTCAATGGAACAAAGGAAACCTCTCGATGCCGAGAGATCCTCTCGGTACTAAGAGATTTTTCCTGCACCTTGGACCCCACTAACCTCTTGTACTTCGAGTACTACTTCAAGCAGTCATCATCAAGTGTTTTTCTTAAGAGAATAGACGAGCAACTCGAAGGATTGATGAGAAGAAAGCAAGATAATACAAGTTTATCAATTGAATCATCGGGAATGACTCAACTACTATGGAAAAGAGGTTGGAATACATCGAATCGAAGATAGGAAAGCAAAGCAAGTGAGAAGAAGGAGTTTGTACCAAAACAAACCTTTCGGCACCGAGAGGAACCTCTTGGTACTGAGAGGCATTTCTTGGAGAATGGACAACATGCTCTCTTGTACCCTTCTGGGCTTTCATCCGAACTTAATACAACTCGAGCCTATAGACCTACGGAACAGTTTCTCTATAAATACCAACTGTATAGAAAACAAACATGGATCCTTCTTCTTGACTTCAGACTTTTGGATCTTTTTCATGTCCTACCTCTCTACACAATAGTCACATAGGCAGATAATTTTGGCAGTTCTAGGCTAAAGACCCTATCAACCCTTTATACTAGTGGCTCTAATCTCTTTCTAAACCTTTATCAAATCCATCATCAATAAAAATATAAAGTTGACGCAGGCTAGAGATTGCTGAACCACTATGAAAATCATGTGTCTCTTTATTTTTATACTCTTATTTGCACTTTTCTACTAGATCTAATCCTACAACAAGTCATATTTGGGGGTCTTTCCACTTCTAATGTCAACATTTTGGTGCTTTCATTGAGAGTCGAACTCAGTGTTAGATCTAGCTTGCTACTTTGAATATGAAGAGGTCCAGTGGTTAGATCCAGAAGTTTTGCTTGAAGAAATTGGAAATTTTCTATTTGAAGTCAATGGAACCCAGAAGATCCAATAGATCCAAAGGAGCAGTATCTGGTGGCGATGAAGGAAATGCTCACCAAGTTGAAGTTAGTAATCAACAGGCGATACCAGGATCATCTGCTCAATAGGAAGTGGTTACCAGATGTGAGCTTGATAAAATGCTATAGGAATTAAACCAGAAGATGGTGGATAGTCAGAAAGTCTTGATGGACAAGATGAAAGCTCTCCTAACCCAACAACCACAATGGACTAGAGGGAATAGGAGAGAATCTTCTTCCTCCAAATCTAAAGAAGAGAATTCATCTATTTTTGGTCATAACAGGCGAAAGGAAAAGGGAAAACAAAGGGAAGTCGTTGCTAGTATTGCATAAAGAATTGCAAGAGGAAGTAGAAGCGCTTCCCCCCACAAGAAAACCACTCGGTACCGAGAGGATTCCTCTCGATACCGAGAGGAATCAAAGAGAGAGTGTAGGAGAGGGTGCTGATGTATTGGAAGTTTTTGATTCAGAAGAGGACCTATAGCTGGACAATAACGATCTTAAACTGGATGTTGAGGCTAACAGAGACGGAGTTCAAACAGCCACCACTGAACCCACCACACGCCAAAGGAATATTGCAGGAGTGGTTCTCCCAGAGATTGGAGAACCTAGACGCCAACAGGCAAGCCGAGATCGTTTGCAGAGCCAAACACTCGGTGCAGTCACTAATAGTCGTCCTACGGAGTACCATGCCAGTGAGAAATACATAGCTGACATGGTAAAGCGGTTGGTTGAGGAAATAAGGTAGGAAGAATGAGGATTGGGGTTCCGCACCGAGCAGAACTCCCTTCACAGAGAACATTCTGAGAGAAGAGTATCCTAGGAAGTTTATGATGCCAACTGTGCCATTGTAAAATGGAACTACCGATCCTAGACAACATTTTCTCAAATACGAATGGCACATGTTATAGAGTTAGGGTATGCCCCAGGGGCAATTATGTAATTTGTTACATATATCTAACTCAATAACCAATCTTGTTCGAAATCAAAGTTCTTTCTATTATATACATGATATAATGTGGTTATACTAATTAATTAGTTTAATTAAAAAAATATTTAATAGAAAATCCATAAATGGTATGTTTTGTGATAGTAGTTACAAAGTGCTGTGGCCGGGAATAATTTATCATAATGAAAACAAATACACTATTTTAAATGTTCCTAGTCAAGATGCGTCGACACTGGATATCAATGTATCTGTTGAGACTAGAGTACGTAATGCTCTCCAAATATTAGACAGTGTATTACTCATGGTTATTGGGGGCACCAAGGGGTTACATACTGATAGTTATTGGATAATTATGGAATGACTCACCTGATATTTTCTGTTGGTTAATATAACTAAGGCCAAACAGAAAATATTGATGTGACCGATTTACACAGTCCTCTTGACTTGAAACTACTATGGATCTTCAATATGAAAGCTCTTCTTTGATTATAGTCAAATAATGGCATGGCGTTTCATCGAATGACTATAGTTGGGTCGAGTGGAAGTATTGGAAGTGAAGCACTATTCAAGAAAGGATTCGTCCCCTCAGCTATATGGGGTTAGGATCACTGTCTACTTAAGTCAACTCAAAGTCAAAGTCTCTAGCTAGAGCATTTTGGTTAATAATAATTGTTATTATTGAACTAAGGACTTTTTCTATGGACTATAAAGTTGAATATGGATGATACTGGAATTTTAACCATTACCAAATTCCATAAGTCCATAGTGATAGTTTTAACGAAGAGAATTAGTGTAAATAAATGTCATAACCGGGTAACGCTTAATAAAGTAAAATTGGATTTACCAAAATAAAGTAAACGATAAATTTGGCCAAAATGTCACACCACCTGCTAAGTGACGTGTGAACATTAATATTCAAATTGTTCGATGTTAATAGCTGGCCAAATTTTCATCCACGAGTCACACAACCGAAATAATGAATTCTCTTTAGACCAAATGATGTAATTAGTTTATAATTATTATAAATTAATTAAATTGATTAACATTTATGAAATATTAATTATAAAATTTGAATTTGATTTGAGGAATAAATATTATTATATATATTTATAATAGTTATAAATTTATTGATCGATATGAGATATCGATAAGGAATTAAATTGGATTTGATTAAATATATTTACTTAGGATTAAATAGGCTATTATCTCATGAAGTTGGAGGAAAATTTTTGGCAAAAAACATTAGATATAGGGGGTGGTCAAAATAGGGTAAAAGGGTTTGTGATGGATGGTAGATATTTTGTGAGAAAAGGTATGTGATGTGATTTACTTTTCTCTCTGATTTAACCATTACAAAAGGAATCCTAACCCTAACTTTAGAAGAGCTTTTTGATGCCTCCTATCTCCTTCATTTTAGCCAAATTACATGTTCCAAAAGCTCCAAAAAAACTCAAATCAAATCAATTCAAATTAACAGCTATTTAATAGCAAAAGGGTCTGTGATTCAAGACTAGCAATATGTAGAATTGGGAAATTTTCAAAAAACCGATCATTATAAGGTGGACTTAAGGGCATTAGTTTTAGGTAAGTGTTTAGTTATATATATATATATATGATACATAACCTCGGTGTAACTGTATATTGTACATACATACATATATATATATATATATATATATTGTAATTATTGTATTATAAGTTATGTGAGATTACTACAGGTACTGATGTTGTCACATATTGATTGGTTATGTATATATGTTTATAAAATAAATAAAAAAACAATTCTTTCAGTTAAGGATCAGATACGAACAACTAAAATCATTATATTATTAATTAATATTTTATTAATTAGTTTATACATGTATTGATAAGTTAATTAATTTGTTTATATGATTTGTATTAAACCATATAACTATTTCACATAAATAACTGAATTAATATTTTTCAATTGTATATTCACATTCATTATGACTTTAATGACCGAAAATAATTTTTCGGTAATCATTTAATAATTTTATTATTATTTAATCATTATACAATTTAATAAATTAAAATAAAATAAATTATGCTACGAAAATTCAATTTTAAATTTTCTAAAATTATACTCTCATTGTATAAGCTCACAGTCAAAAAACAAGATTTTCTAAATTAATTATATATATATATAAAGTCATTTTTAAATCTATCCAAAAGTATTTAATCAATAAAAAATAAAATATAGACGTAGAAAAATTTTAAATTTCTTTGTATGCTATAAAATGTTATTCTTGATTTTTTTGAAATTTTGAAATTTGAAATATTTACTATTTAAATATTTTCTATCATTTGTTAGGCGATTAATTAATTCATATTATATATATTAATATAATTAAATTTAGAGCTGTTGTGTATTTGATCTGGAATGCAAATATATATATATATATATAATTTTAATTTTATTATTTATATATATATACATATTTTTATAAACTATTCTAACTCATATTTACATTAGTTATTATATTTATATTTATATATACACATATGGTTATATATAAATAATTATGTTACTTTAATACATACATATATATAAATATATATACATATTAAAAAAATAAAAATTAAACTTATATTTTGCACATATATATATATATATGTTTATTTAATATTTAACACTATAATATTTTAATTATAATTATAATTATATTTATAATATTTTATCATAATATAAATGTATACATATATATACACACACACATTTGGGTTTTTATATATAATAGGTATAAATATATACATATATTTAGACAACATACAATACATATAGGATAAGCTAACATGTCCATTGCGATGTAAATTCCAACATCTATATACGGGCATGTTATACCTTATTTGGAATATCACATTACACATGCACACATATACACATATGCATATGATACATATGTATACTTATATATAAATTGAAAATATATTGAACAAATTTCTATCAACAATTTATGAATTTAAATGAAATATACGATTTATTTAAATTAAATTTAGAAATGTTCTAAATAAATTAGACTCCATAGGCCCAATAAATTAAGATCCAATAGGATAAAATGAATTAAAGTTCACTCATAACTTCCGTTACGAGCTGGCCTAGTTCCAACAAAGGTATTGGAGCCCAATAGTCTATGTAGTCTAATTAGTCATGTTAGGGATAACCAATTAAGCTCAAAACCCAGTTAGTAGGGTGTCTAAGAAAGGTAGTGTCGAAGGATTGGATTTGGGTAATCAAGTACTCGACCCTACCTGGCTACTAGCCTGGCCCAAACAAATAAGTGGGCCCAAAATGTTGCCCATAATAGAAGAGACCCAATATGAATTAGGCATTGGGTTAATTTTCAAAATTGTTTGAAAATTAAAATCAAAGATTTTAAATTTAAAGGTTAAATTCAAAGTAAGGTATACATATATTATAAAAATTATAATATAATAAATGTTTTAAACTGTTTGAAAAATAGAATAAATTAATTTAAATTTTTTGAATTTATTAATAAGAATAATAAAATATATAAATTAATTAAATAAGTTAATTAATAAAATATACATACATGTACTATGTATTTTGATATATATTATGATATTTGAAAATGTTTAAGATATCAAAAGTATACATGTATGTACATACTATGGTTGTTGAAATTAATATAATTTAATTAAAATTATTTAATTAAGTAAATTAATTAAAAGGTTAATTAATTAAATAATATACACATATATATGATATATGTGTTATACTATAAAGGTTATAGTATATAATAAATATTTAATATAAATGTCATATTAAAATAATATAAAATTAATTAAATTGTTAATTAATTAAAATTAATTAAATATAATATTATTCATAAGACTATTATATAAGTAGTATGAAATATAAAAAATTATATAATAATAAAACTTATATAACATGAATGTATAAACTAAAGGTGGAAATCAAAGAAACCGAAAACAGACTTAAGGAATAAATACGTACATATATGTACGTATACCGTGGTTTCTGATGTTTCTGATACTTAAATCATGAGGGTATTTCACAAGAAATACATTATTCCATAAGTTGATATCACTCGATATAATATATTGAAGATTATGAATCTTTAATATAAAGTTGTCCTCTATTATTTATATTTAAATAGATTACTTGCATACTTTAGTTATTGAGCTTTCCTCATGCTAGGGATGTTATTTGTAGTACTATTAATATATTGAATAGACAATGTAAGATAACTGCATATATTTGTTGAGCTTTCCTCAAGGTATGTGCATTATACTTAGGCCGTCGCGAAATGATAGGTCCGACAGAATAGTCCCACTTTACTTGTTGAGCTTTCCTCAAGGTAAAGGCTGGATTAGGACAAGGAACCATGGGTTAGGAGTTGTATGTGATACAAGCGGTAAGTGAAAGTGCAGTGGATCGTATAATATGACTTGTATATTAATATGTGAATGTTTACTAACATATATACTAAATGAACAATATAGCATATTATAAAAGTAAAGAATAAAAGCTATCACACCAGAGTTTTATACTAGTTCAGACCTCTCATCCTACATCCAGTCCTGAAACTCCCCTTCGGTATATCATTAACCAACAATCCTTGCTTCTTCTGGAGGAATAGGCTTATACAAAAGTATTTCTTTGACAAGCTTGTATCTATACAACATGGACATTAACGGTTAGTACAATTCTTTCTATAATCTCCCTTAAGTGTTTGGAGTGTAAGTTCTTGGATTTGTAGGAAGCAGGTTTACCAAAATATAGATTTTGGTTGTAATTGATTGAAAGTATGAAATCAATAATAGCATAAGAGAGTGTAAGTACTTATAGAAAATAGAGAGTAATAGTAGTTGTAAGTGAATCTCAATATCAATCTTTTTATATATTTATAGATAACAAAGAGTTGTTCTTCAAAGAGTATGTCTTCTCGAAGAGCTTCCTTTTGATCAAGAGTTGCAGCTATCAAGGGGAAGACATAAACATTTAATTTGAAAAAGAAGTGGCCATTCAAAATTTTGCAGTTGCAACAACGTCAGACGTCTTGCATTATATCCCAGACATCTGAGACCTTTCATAGTTTAGAACCCGAAATTTCTGCCAGATGTTTGAGCTTATATGTTAGATGTCTAAGCCCATGTTGTTTGTAAAAACTAGAGAGTTTTTATTAAAATTTAGGTAAGTGTTTATCGATGTGCTTATGTGTGTGCTATGATCACTCAAGGAGAATGTACAAAATAATCTATGACTATTATATAAATATATTACTTTACTTTCAATAGTATCATCCATCGTTCATTACGATTGTTTTCGAGCCATGATATTGGTGAGTAGAGTGATGTCTTCTATATACCCGTAAATATATGAAATATATGTTGCATATGTGATTGTACAGTTATTGTCATCCCAAAAGAGAGGTTCTAACATTCTTCCTGTTTTTGATGATGACAACTATACAATCTTTTGTAATGATATTTTAAAAATAACTCCCCTCAAATATGTTATCTCCCCCTATGTGTATGCACAGAAATATTCTCTTACCTTTTGTCATTATCAAAATGAATAATGTATAATGCGAAAAAAATAAAACATAGGAAATACAAACATCACAGTTCATAATCACATCACGAAAACAGTACATAGTTCAACTTTACAACAACGGTTTTACGAACATCACAAACAGAAACAAAAGTACACAATATGAGTCAAAATGAACATGATGAGAGCATAAGCATAATAATGCAGATAATTGAAAAGTAATTTATTGATACCCTTGGTAGTTATTAAAAGAGAAGGAATCATAATTTTCGTAGTAGTTGAAGTAGGCAGAAGAATCTGTCTGATAATCTCCTTGCCATTAATGCGTCGAAGTACGATACTCCTCATCTTCATTAATTGATAGGCCTTGAAAAGATGCATAGTGCATGTGTTTAGCCGATAGTGGATCAAACCAAGATTCCTCCCCTTCTTCTTTCGGTTGTTCCGATGTTGATGACGTCTCCAATGCCGATGACAAATCCTTTTGAATTATCTCCAAATGTCACAGTGCCGCCATCGATATACGTTATATTTGTTAACATATGTGCATTTTCTGTCATATGCTTGGAACATCCGTTATCGAGTATCCATTTCTCCTTGCTTTTAACTTTGTTTTTGTGTACCTGCAAAATAATAAGAGTTTAATTGGTACCCGCTTCCTCCGTTAGGGTCCTATGTGTTAGTAGGAGAAAATAGCCATACCCAAGAGGGTTTGGGACCTTTAGAAATATAATTATCATTATTGACAATATTTTTCAAGTATTCATCTATGTGTTTCTGCCTAATTAACTTATTATTTGTTTTAGGAATCCATATTTTTACTGCATTCGAGTTCGAAGCATCGATCTTAGTCTTAGATTTTGGTTTCTTGAACTTAGTATATAGTGTACTATAGTTCTTAAGCTTCTGCTTATTTTTAAAACCTAATCCGTTTCGATTTCCTGATGGTTTTGGTATTTTAATCAAATTTTCTAAGTCTTGTTTTCCCTTATTAAATTTTGAAACGTTATTGGTAATTTGATCTAACTTGTCCTTAAGATCGGAGATTTCAACATTGGAAAATCTAAGCTTGTTTTTAGTTCAATCTTTTCTTTTTCAAGTTTATCGTTCTCTAGTTTGCTATTTTCTAAATCATGTAATAAAGTAGCATTTTGAGAAGACAATCTTTTACATTCCTTTTGTGCTATTTCTAATTCCTCTTCTATAATTATTTTCTCATATTTTAGTAAACCAATTTTTAACTCTACTCTATTCAATTTTCCTACATATTCCTTATTTGGTTTCTTAGATTCTCTATACTTATTGTCTAATTCTATGCTAATTTCCAAAATTTCATCATATGTTAGTTCAGGACGTACCTCATCTATGCTAGCCATAAAATAAACATTCGCTTGTTTTGAGTGGCTCTCACTGTCACTATCAGATGAAGAAGATGAATCGAAGTCATCCCAAGTTACTTGAAAGGCTCTTCGCTTTTTCTTGAATTTCTCGAATTTGTTTTTCTTTTTGTCATTATTGAGTTATGGACATTCTTTCTTTATATGGTCGCATTTGTTACATCCATAACATTTGATTGACGTTTGATTTGATGAATTCGAATTTCCACAATTTTGAAATTTTGTCATCTTCTTGAAGTTCTTAAATTTGTTGTAGTTCTTGACGATAAACACAATTTCTTCCTCGTCCAAATCGGAATCGTTATCATTGCTTAAAAGGCAATATTCTTATTTTCTTGATTTTGCTCTTTTCTAGCATGCAAATTAGCTTCATACAAAATTAAATTTCCTATTAATACTTCTTCTTTAAGTTGAGAGAGATCGTAGCCTCTTCGATGGCTAAAACTTTTCTTTTCCGTTCAATAGTCAAAGAATTTAAAATTCGTGTGACTAGATCAAAATCACTGAATTTGACCCCAAGTGTCATGAGATCGTGTTGTATGGTTTGGAATCTAGCATACATGTCAATAATAGATTCATTTGCTTTCATTTTAAATGATGAGAATTAAAAAATAGAGATTTTTGTTTTCTTTACTTTACTTGTGCCTTCGTAAGTAACTTGTAAAGTGTGTCATATATCATATGCCATTGTGCAAACATAACTCATGACAATTCATTTTTATCTATTGAACATAATAATACATTCATGGCTTCGGCATTATCAGTAGCCATGTTCTTTTGTGCATCGGTCCAAGTGCTTATGTCAATGGTAGGTGCTTAGTATTTAGTTTGTGCAGCTTGTAAATTTATAAACCATTAGATTTCATAATAATTCGCATACGTATTGACCAATAAGCATAATTAGACCCGTAAATAGTAACGGACGAGCAGTTGATTGAACTTCTTGAAATGTACTTGCCCTATTAAAAAATATTCAATCACGTGTTATAGTAAATTGAAATGACCTTGCTTTGATACCAATTGAAAGTGTAGTGGGTCATATAATATGATTTGTATATTAATAAGTGAACATATACTAGTATATAAATACTAAATTGAACGATATAAAAGATTATAAAAGTAAAGAATAAAAGCAATCACACTATAGTTTTTTACTGGTCGGACCTCCCATCCTACGTCTAGTCCCAAAGCTCCCTTTCGGTATTTCACTAACCAACAATTCTCGCTTCGCCCAGAGGAATAGGCTTATACAAAAGTATTTATTTGACAAGCTTGTGTTCTATACAACGCGGATATTGACCCCTAGTACAATTGCTTCTATAATCTCCCTTAAGTGTTTGTGAGTGTAAGTTCTTGGATTTGTAGGAAGTAAGTTTACCAAAATATAGATTTTGGTTGTAATTGATTAAGAGTATGAAATCGATAATAGCATAAGAGAGTGTAAGTACTTATAGAAAATAGAGAGTAATAGTAGTTGTAAGTGAATCTCAATATCAATCTTTTTATATATTTATAGATAACAAAGAGTTGTTCTTCGAAGAGTATGTCTTCTTGAAGAGCTTCCTTTTGATCAAGAGTTGCAGCTATCAAGGGGAAGACGTGAACATTTAATTTGAAAAAGAAGTGGCCATTCAAAATTTTGCAGTTGCAACAACGTCAGACGTCTTGCATTATATCCCAGACATCTGAGACCTTTCATAGTTTAGAACCCAAAATTTCTGCCAGATGTTTGAGCTTATATGCTAGATGTCTGAGCCTGTGTTGTTTGTAAAAACTAGAGAGTTGTATGTTGGTGAGTAGAATGATGTCTCTACATACCTATAAATAGATGAAATATATGTTGCATACATGGTTGTATAGTTGTTGTCATTAAAATAGCTGAAGAGAGGTTCTAACAGTAAAGAGTTCTCCATCATATATGGGAGTATGATTTGTTGAACTTTTCTTAAAGTCAAAATCCCAAGATATACGAGTCCTAACACCCACTACTGAAGTCGAAAGATTTCTATGTTTCACTTAGGGTTTGGCGAGACATAAAAAACTAGTGCGGGCCTTTTAGAAAAATGAAATGGTAACATTTAATTTTCAGATATTGTAATAACATATGCTATATAATGTTATAATAATCTACAATGATAATAAATTTGTGCATTTAATATGATTGATAAAATATTTATCAATTAAGATATACAAATGATTTGAATCAAAGATTGATAGATAGAAATATCATATACTTACCAATAAATGCTTCTTGCATGTTAATGTTTCAATACCCATGCAAACACCTGATATTACAACTACTAAGTACATTCGTAATTTGGTCGCTTACACGTTTATTTGGTTGAGACCATGTATTGCATTTGATGAGTTTCGAGCTCTAAAATCAATACAAGAATATGGATATTCGATCCATATACTATCGCATATAAGTGTTATATAGGGAACGATCATAGTTCATAATGTATGATACTTCAGTGAAAATAGTTCATTCTAAACAACCAAATAAACAATACTATAAGATCGAGTATTCAATTTGATTGATTGCAATAAAAGATCATATTGCATTAAATGTAACACAAGACCAAAATACAATATAAATTTAAGGATTCGTTCACGGAAATGTCAGTTTGATTTGTTTATGTAAGGTGCATCATATTTGATGTCCTTAAATGTTAAGGATGATCAAATGCATCTTTGTAGAGAGTTCGTTATGATGTTGTAGTAAGGTTTTTCTTTTGAATGGTTCGACCAATTAGAAAGAAAAATGAATGTACAAGAGTAGATGTGATTTAAGGTACAGTTGGTATAAGGAGAGTGAATAGTCACTTCTACTTCATAAAGAAACATCGAAAACGAGAGCTGCAATAATAATTGATGCTTAATATAAGAATAAGAAATATGATTTCTATTTTAAAATATATTTTCATATAGAAAATTGTTTTCTATGAGATTTATTTCTTAGAGTTCAAAATATTTGATTAAAGAACTCTTTGCTGCAATATAGTTACAGTATATGAAATAAATAATCTATATTTAGTGAACGATGGACCTTCAAATTTAGTACACTATTATAGTAATGGTGGAAATAGTGGGAGCATGCCATATAACACTGATTGATTCCATCAAATTTCGTAAATTGTTTTCGTAAAACATACTGAACTTTATTTATGAAGTAATGACCTTTTTTGGTATTGACTAAAAAATAGAAGTAATTATATTTCAGTGTGAATATTATGAATATTCACTATGAAATAAAACTTAATGTGGTATTTGAAAATACAGAAGTATCTAAAATAATTTACAATTATTTGGAATTATATATTAAGTCGTAGTTTTGAGAAATAATTTTTGTTATATGATTATGAATCATATGATACTAATTAATTATATCTCAAACAATTAAGGGTTATGCATCCATTTAGTAGGAGTGTCAGAGGAGATGATGAACTCTTTGGATTGATACATATTGATGTATGCAATCACAAGTCTATTAATACTAAAACGGTTCCACATACTTCATTATATTTACCGATGAGTTATCACCGACATGGACATGTGTATTTGATACATATGTAGTATGTCTATGGTAAACTCATAGAGTATAAAACGAAAGTAAATAAAATAACATGCAATATAAATGATTTGATCGAATGAGTGAGTCTATTAGAAAGAGTTCCAAACGTACCTAAAAATGAATATAAGATTCAGTCTCAAAAGTCACTCTTCAATGTGATACATAATGGTGTATCGATAAGGATTAATCAAACTTTGTTGAAAAGAGTACGACTAATTGTGAGTGAAGTTGAGTTAATTTTTTTCTTTAAGGGAATGTACTTAAGAGTAGTACACAAGGTTAATAGTATTTCATTTTAATAGTTTACAAAATCGTACAAGACAAGGGTTTATAAGAAACCCCAACTTATCCTTGGTCAAGGGGTTGGTAGGTTGTGTGAGTCGAAAGTCTGCATATAATAATTGTTCGTGAGGGATTTTGTATGAAACTCCCCAAATGGAGTTTGGGAAGAACTATTATTGGATGACATATTTACGTTTTGAACATAAGTTTTGTAAACTAAAACTAAATCAGTTTTAAATAAAATGCAATTCATAAAGTGTTTATGAATACATGTTCCATTGCATTGAGAAACAACCGTTGTTTCAAAAAATACCAACTTCATAGTGAAGGAATTTCTTTGAGAAATTATTGGTAGTAATATGGAATTGGATATGATCCAATGATAAAACTGATTACATAAGATGAAATCAAATCAGCTAACCTAAACGAACACATCGCATTAAAGTGTCTAATAAGTACTCTCGCACATTGAAGAGAAACCATGAGTTTCTTATCAATGTCGAAAATATATAATTCACGGTTGTTTAAATAAACCATTAAGAGTGCTGACTCTATAATATGGTATGATGCTATGATCCGAAAATGAATTCCAAGTACGTTATCAAAATATGATTTTTAGTAGTCGTGACCGAAGGAATGTGATCCATTGCCGCGATTGTGTATTTATGAGCAAGACTAATGCAGTTGGAGTTAAATGACCAATGTTGATAAAAATAATCTCGTAAATCTCAAACATTGAAATTAGTGTAATAAATTTATCATTCAACATGATCAAGTTATTTCAGATTTACTGACAAAATTATCGCTTTGTAAGACTTTGTGATTTGGCAAGTATGTGTTGACTGTAAAATTCTAAATAATGATTTAGAATAGACTATTTACACATAACAACCAAAGTATCTCGAAGTTAGTGGGAGCGATATTTGGTTTGTGAGTGTTTAGATATGATTCAAGAACAGATACGAAAGTATCATTCGACAAGCATCAAAATTGAACTAGTGTTTTGATAGAAATAACAAATAGTTTGATTGTCAATCAAAATGCAGAGGAAGCGTATGCTCATAAGAAAGAACGTTAAAAGGTTCATTGATATTTTAAACTGTAATCGAACAACACATTGCTGATTTTAACAATATACTTGTAATTAAATCATACTTAGTTGTTTTAATACTCGATGTTGGATTCATAAATAATGTCTTTTATAGTAAGTATAAAAGATATAGGGAATGTCCCAGACAATATACAAGGATACCATATTAAAACGTTTAATAGGGGACATGTAAGATGGATTCCTTATGCATTGGTAATAGGAATTATCATACATGTTATGTTGTTTATGAATTCATGATTTTTTTATGTATTTGATACATGAAGCAAATATCACATCCAAAATGATATCACTAAACAGTTGTTTAAGGTGTTCTTGTGTATTTATGAAATACTAGAGAATTATTTACAAAAACAGTGAACTCCTTATGAAGGAATGTTTGAACTCAAATTCTCATAAGTTATATTGAGTATCATATGTCAATAATAAATTCATATTAAGAATTTTATGTTGGAAATGTTCCAAATGAAAGACCGTGGTTGGTTTAATGAAAAAGGCTAAGTACGTCGCCTTGAATAGTGCCACATTAAAAGCAATGTATATAATATAAATGCACAAATTTATAACTGACCTGAGGGTGGTTCCAAATGTAAAGAATCCCATAACATTGTTATATTATAACAATGTCACAACATAGTTCTTAATAGAACTTATAGCTCATTAAAAGTCGAGAGACATACTCCGAATTGTTCCACATGATAAACGTAGTTTTTCGGCATCAGAGAGAGTTAATCGACAGAGTACATGATTGAAACATAAAAGCATACCCATTCACTAAGGGACCGACCCGATCGGTTTTGAGGAAACCGATTGGAGAAGTTGGAATCAGATTCTATAATTGACCCCAAGTGCAAGTGGGAGGTTGATAGAGTTAGAGGTATGCACTAGGGGAAATTATGTACTTTGTTATATATATCTAACTCAATAACCAATCTTGTTTGAAATCAAAGGTATTTTCTTTCTATTATATACTTGATATAATGTGGTTATATTAATTAATTAATATAGCTAAAAATATTTTTAATAGAAAATCCATAAATGGTATGTTTTGTGTATGTAGTTACAAAGTATTGTAACCGTGAGTAATTTATCACAATGAAAACAAATATACCATTTTAAATGTTCCTAATCAAGATATATCGAGATTGGATGTCGATGTATCCGATAAGACTAGAGTATGTAATGCTCTACAAATGTTGGACAATGTATTACTCAAGGCTGTTGGGGGCACCAAGAGGTTACGTACTGATAGTTATTGGATAACTATGGAATGACTCACTTGATAATTTTATGTTGGTTAGTATAACTAAGGTCAAACAGAAAATATTAATGTGACTGATTTACACAGTTCTCTCGACTTGAGAATACCATGGGTCTTTAATATGAAAGCTCCACGTAGATTATATTCAAATCATGGCATGGTGTTTCATTAAGTGACTATAGTTGGGTCGAGTGGAAGTATTGGAAGTGAAGCACTATTCGGGAAAGGATTCGTCTCCTCGGTTATATGGAGTTAGTATCACGGTAAACTCAAGACAACTCAAAGTCATAGTCTCTAGCTAGAGAATTTCGGTTAATAATAATTGTTATTATTAAAATAAGGACCTTGTGTTTGGACTATAATTAGAATTTTGACCATTACTAAATTCCATAGGTCCATATTGATGTAATTTTGATGAAGAGTATTGGTGTAAATAAATGTCACAACTGGGTAACGCTCAATAAAGTAAAAATGGAATTTATCGAAACAAAGTAAGCAATAATTTAGCTAAAATGTCAAAACATCTGCAAAGTTATGTGTGAATGTTAGCATTCGAATAGTTCGATGTTAGTCGCTGACCGAATTCACACTCGCGAGTCAGTTAACCGAGATAATCAATTCTCTTTAGACCAAACGATTTAATTTGTTTATAATTGTTATAAACTAATGAAATTGATTAATATTTATGAAATATTAATTGTAAAATTTGAATTTTATTTGAGGAATAAATTTTGTTGTATATATATTTATAATAGTTATAAATATATCGATCGATATGAGATATCGATAAGTAATTAAATTGGATTCAATTAAATATATTTACTTGAGCTTAAATGGGATATTAGCTCATGAAGTTAGAGGCAACATTTTGACAAAAAACATTAGATATATGCTGTGATCTACTTTTCTCTCTAATTCAACCATTATAAAAGGAACCCTAACCCGAACTTTAGAAGAGATTTTTGCTGCCTCCTATCTCCTTCATCTTGGCTAAATTACACCTTCCAAAAGCTCCAACAAAACTAAAATCAAATCAATTCAAATTAACAGCTATTTGATAACAAAATGGTCTCGATTCAGGATTAGCAATCATAGAATAGAGAAGTTTTCAAAAGAGGAGAACTCATCATTATAAAGTGAATTTATGGGCATTAGTTTTAGGTAAGTGTTTAGTTATGTGTATATATATATATATATGATACATAATCTCTGTATAACTTTATATTGTTCATGCATTTGTGTATATATATATTACGATTATTGTATTATTAGTTCGGTAAGATTCCTATAGGTATTGATATTGTCGCATATTGATTGGTTATGTATATATGTTTATAAAATAAATAAATAAACATTTTTTAATTAAGGATCTAATATACACGGCAAAATCATTATATTTTATTAATTAATATTTTATTAATTAATTTATACATATATTAATAAGTTAATTAATTTATTTATATGATTTGTATTAAATTATATAACCATTTCACATAAATAACTAAATTAATATTTTTCAATTGTATATTTACATTTATTATGAGTTTTAATGACCGAAAATATTTTTTTGGTAATTATTTAATATTTATTATTATTATTTAATCATTATACAAATTATAAATTAATATAAAAGAAATTATGTTTTGAAAATTCAATTTTAAATTTTCTAAAATTGAATTGTCATCAAGAAGCTCTTGATTAAAAATAAATTTTTTAAATCAATTTTTATATTTTAAAAAAAACATTTTTAAATTCGGTTGAAAGTATTTAACTAATAAAAAATAAAATTTAAACATAGAAAAATTTGAAATTTTTTCATAAGCTATAAAATATCATTCCCGATTTTCAAAAAATTTAAAATTTAAATATTTATTTTTTGAATATTTTATACCATTTATTTATTGTTATTTAACTATTTAATTCATAATATATATATATATATATATCAATATAATTAAATTATAATTAAGTTTAGATTTGTTGTGTATTCGATCTGAAACGTAAATTTATATATAATTTTAAAGTTTTATAATATATATATTTATATAAACTATTCTAACTCATATTTACATTAATTATTATAATTATATATATATATACACACACATATATATTGTTATATATATATATGAAATTATGTTACTTTAATACATACATACACACACATACATATCAAAAAATTATACTTATTTTTTTCATATATATATTCATTTTTATTTAATATTTAACACTATAATATTTTAATTATAAATATATATAATATTTTCTCATAATATACATACATATATATACAGACTCGGGTTTTTATATATAATAAGTATAAATATATATATATATACATATTTGATAACATACAATACATATAGGATGAGCTAACATGTCTGTTGCGATGTAAATCCCAACGTCTATGTACGTGCATGTTATACCTTGTACGGAATATCATGTTACACATACACATATGTATATGATACATATGTAAACTAATATATAAATTAAAAATAAATTTCTATCAATAATTAATGGACTTAAATGAAATATATGATTTTATTTAAATTAAATTTAGAAATGTTCTAAATAAATTAGATTCATAGGCCTAATGAAGATCCAATTGGGAAAAAAATTGAAATTCACTCATAACTTCCGCTGCGGGCTAGTTCAGCTCCAACAACATGGATGGTGCTAGGGCGACAGACACTGTTCAATGTAGGTGTTTCCCTATTTTCTCAAAAGGAGTCGCGTCGATGTGGTTCACTAGGCTTACCCCAAGATCCATATCGACTTTTGATGAGTTGGCTAGGAAATTTATGGAGCAGTTCCGACTGTATGCTACACAACCCAAGGACATGATGTCGTTATTGAGCTTATTTTAAGAGCCTAAGGAGTCGCTGAAAGGTTTCTTGAACCGGTTTAATGTTGCTGTTACAAAAGTAAATAATCTGAAGGAGGATTCTGTATTTATGGAATTGGTCTAGGGCATCCACCCAAACACAGATTTTGGTAGATGGCTGAAGATGAAGCAACTGGCAGCTATGGAGGAGTTCCATCGGAAAGCTAACCACTTTCCGAGCATGAAAGAGGAAAGTCTAGCTTCACGCAATGCCAATGACGGACAGTCAAATGAGGTTATCCAGAATGACATAGTAGTAAAGCAATCTGTAGATAGCATTGGTAATGTGGCAACTAATATTAGAAACTCTAGAAACCAAAAGAAACATAATCAAGGCCCCAACGACAGGCGTAACGACAATAAGAAACGTCTGAGGAACTTTAAACTAGAGGATTACACACCTTCGAATGATACCTTGGAAAACATATATTTAGCCACTCAAGGAATGGAACGGTATAAGAAGCCACCCTGAAGTTGGCAACTGAGCAAGAAAGATGCTCTAGAAAGTTTAGCATTTCCATGAAACCAATGGACACAACACGAACGAGTGCCGGTATTCGAGGGATCTCATCGAAGAACTGATAAGGAAAAATATGCTCTAACTGTATGTTAACGAACCACATGAAGGTACTCAAGTCCCAAGACTCCATGGGATGCTTGCCTAAGGGAATCAATCTGGACCAACTGGATAAGGGCCCAAATGGAATGATGGAAAATTGGTAATCAATACCATAACTGGAGGACCCCATCTGGCTGAGAAAAGCTGGAGGGAAATGGAACGGTATGCGAGCTCGCTGAAGCACATACCGCAGGAGGGCTGCTTTGCTATAGAAGACGGAGCTCTAGCTAAGTAGCAAAGAATGATAACTAATGACATCATATTCGGGAATAAAGAAGCTGACGGAGTTGAAGTGCAAACTTTCTGTTAGAACCTCAATTGTTGGATTTTAATGACAACAACTATACAATTATGTCAAAGAATCTCTAAGCTAATTTGCAGGTACATGAGCATCAAAAAGAGATAATCAAATACGTTCAAAATAAAGATACACAGTATAAAAGTATGAAAGAATGTATATGGAGATACAAGAAGAGATATATACGATAGAGACAAGACGAAGGTGACAAACAAAGTAATATTAGTCATAGAATGTCGTGTCTAGAGTTTACAAATGTTAAAATCTTCTCAAAATGATACACACACATATACATTCATATTTTAATTGAAAGATCAAGTTTTCAAAAATCGCATGGAGCGGGACTCGAACCCGGGTCACTAGTTCAGAAGGCAAATGCTCTAACCATTTGAGCTATGGTAATTTTTTGTTACAGGCTAAATTCAGATGTCTGAATAACTTCATTCAGACGTCTGAATGCTGAAACCTGAATATTGTTTCACAATATTCAGACGTCTGAATGAAAATATTCAGACGTCTGAATCAGGTCAAAAATGACCTATTTGCTTTCTGATTTGCAAGTGAACGATTTCAGAAGTCTGAATTCTATTGTTCAGACGTCTGAATATCTCCAACTGCTATTTTCTTGAAAAGTCACTTCTCTTCACCGAAGAGAAACTCTTTCAAAATCAATGGTTGCACCTGTTCTTTTCAATATAACTTTTCGTCTATAGTTGCAACTCTTTATACACTATAAATAGATTACAGAATTCAACAAACGATTCACCGAATCTAATTTTAATATTCTTGAATTCTTATCTATTTTCAAACTGCACTCAAACTGCTTACATTCTGTGATCGTTGATCACTCTATCTTCCACTATTCTCAAAGCACATCACACTATATATCATAAAGGAGAAGATTATAGGAAGGTTGTACTATCAAGAGACAAATCCGTGTTATCAAGAACACACTGTGTCAAATACTCTCTATATAAGTTGAAGTCCTATTCTGCTGCTCAGGCGTGTGAAGTCCTCTTCGGCTGTTGAGGCGAAATCCTGTTCTGTTGCTCAGGTCCCTGTTCGGCTGCTCAGGGGTTGTATAGACATGTTCCTCCGGGTTAAGTGAGGGTTGTTGTTTTAGTGAAATTCCAGAAGGAGTCTGGGACTGGACGTAGAACGGGAAGTTCAAACCAGTATAAAAATTCCTGGTGTGCTCGTTTATTATTTACTATTATCTGCTAATTGCTCTATTATTCTGCACTGCTTTTATACTATTCCATATTACTCGATCCTACAGTCACTTTCACTTTCGTCCCTATGGTGGAAACAGTTGGAATTGGACTGGCAATTGTATGCCAAGTCTTGGTGGACACTAGGAGTTTGGTGAATATATCATTTTATGGAACATTTGATCAAATGAAGATCAACATAAAGGAGGTTACAGCTTGTAAAACTAAGATTTAAGGATTTACAAGCAAAGCAAAACAACCAATTAGAACAATCAATTTGCTTATGGAATTAGGCAACGGAGATCGTAGGGTAGTCCAAATTCAAAAGTTCGTCATCGTAGACGCGTACTCGGCATATGATGCCTTTCTGGTCAGATCAGCACTAGCTGATTTCAAAATAGCACCGGTGTCGTGGTGTTTAGTGATGAAATTCCCTACATAAAAAGGGGTCGGAGTGGTGAAAGGTGACCAAAGCATGGGAAGAGAATGCTACGTTGTGGAACTTAGAGAAGTGAAGCGACGTCAGAAAGGAAAGAATATGGAGATAACCCTCTGCATTCAGGATTCGCAAGCATGGCAATCAAAGCCTAGACCCTGGTTCGAGAACCATAATCGTTTTAATAAGCCTATATATACCTGGAAGTAGTTAGGGGAAGGGCGACCAGCACCTACAGAGCTGACGGTGAATGTTACAATCGACATGGATGATCCTACTTGAGTCCTGAAGATTGAATCTCAACGCTAACTTTATAAAGGGTTTGGTGAATTTCCTCTGAGTAAACATGGATGTATTCACCCGGACACATTCAAATATGTGTGGGATATCGTCGAAGATAGTGTGTCATGCACTGAATATTGACCCAAAGTTCACACCAATAAAACAGAAAAGACGAATTCTGATTCTGGAGCAATCAACTGCATTCAAGAAAGAGGTGGATAAGCTGTTGGCGATCGGCTTTATCTATGATGCTTGATACCCCAATTGGGTATCCAATCTCATGTTGGTCAAGAAGTCAAATAAGACATGGCGAACGTGTTTCTATTACTCAGATTTGAATAAGGTATGCCCGTTCTTTTCCTCGCCCAGGATTGACCAAACGGTGGATAGAACTGCAGAACATGAGGTTCTTTCCTTTATGGACACTTCTTTAGGCTATAACCATATCTGATGCATATATCGGACCGGGATAATACTAGCTTTATAATGGATTTGGGGTTATATTGCTACCGAGTAATGTCGTCCATTGAATAATGCTGAGCCACATACAAGAGATTTGTAAATTTTATGTTCAAGAATCAAATCGGGCGGACAATGGAAGTATACGTAGACGACATGCTTAGAAATCATAAGTGCCACGGAACCATATGGACGACCTTTCAGAAATGTTTGAAGTTTTACGGAAATACGGAATGAAGCTAAATTTGTTAAGATGTTCTTTCAGAGTAGCATCGGGAAATATTCTAGGATTTGTTGTCAATACATAGGGCATCGAGGCTAATCCGGAACAGATTAACGCTTTGAGGAATGTAATTGCCCTGACCAGTAAAAAACAACTTCAAAGCTTGAATGGAAAGATCGCTGCTTTGAGTCGATTCATCTTAAGGGCGACAGATAAGTGCACACCCTTCTTCAATGCCTTCAAGAAGGGGAAGAAAAACTTTGAATGCAATCAAGATTACTAGAATGCATTCAAAGAATTATTAAGGCACACATAAACGCAACAAGTATTGTCCAAACCGCAGGACATGAAGGATTTATTTGTTTGCTTAGCAGTGTCTACTCACGCACTGAGTGCAGCATTGGTACGTGAGGAGCCTAGGATTTAAAGGTCACTTTACTACATCAGCAAGCGGTTTACTGGAGTTGAAAAGAATTACCTGAGGATGGAAAAACTTGCATATTTTTTGCTAATCGTGTCTAGGAAGTTACGACTGTATTTTCAGCCTCATTCGATCAAGGTACTAATAGATTAGCCTTTGAAACAGTTATTATACCGACCCGAGACGTCAGGAAGGTTACTAAAGTGGAATATCAAGTTGAGCCAATATGACATTACTTACCACCCAAGGAGAGCGATAAACGGGCAGGCATTGGCAGACTTCATCGTCGATTTCACCGCATAGGATGGTGAGGAAGAGAAGGATGATGCAGTCGTAGCTCCTTATTGGATGTTTTTTTATCGACGGTTCTTCGAAGGAATATAGCTCGGGGAAAGGAGTGGCATTTAAAACGCCAAAAGGACGGTCAATCTATTATGCATTGAATATGGAGTTTCCTGCAACTAATAACGAACCCGAGTACGAGGCATTGATAGCAAGTCTAAGGATAGTAAAGAAACTGGGGATAAAAATGGTGCACATATTCAGCGACTCCCAACTAGTGGTTTGCTAAATCAAGAAGGAGTATTAGGCTAAGGGAGCAAGACTAGCCCCTTACCCGTCAAAAGCATTGGAACTGCTTAAGGATGTAGAGCATTATTTGATAACACACATCCCTAGAGAGGAAAATGTGAAGGCTGATTCATTAGCTAAGCTAGCTAGTTCTGAGGAAGGGCAACTAATGGGATTGGTTTCGGTGGAAGTTTTGACAACTTTGAGCATCGACCAAATGGACGTCGACTAGATTCTGGAGACCATAGAAAAGGACAAGTCATGGATGGCCCCAAACAAGGACTATTTGATCAATGGAACTCTCCCGAGAAATAGGAATGGATGGAAGAAACTCCTTCAGAAAGTGCCGCGATTCATGGTGCAAGACAAAGTACTATACAGGAGAAGATTCTCAACACCCTGCTTAGGTGCGTGGCCAAGGATGAGGCTAAGAAGATCCTCATGGAAGTCCATGAGGGCAGCTATGGTGATTATAGCAGGGGGTAGACTCTAGCAAAGAAGGTACTTCGCTATGGATATTTCTGGCCAATGATAAAATCGGGATGCTACTGACTACACCAAACTGTGTGGCCAGTGCTAGAGATTTGCGAAGATTCCAAGAGCCCCATTATCCAAGCTTAATAAATGGTCAGTCTTTGGTCATTTTCAATTTGGGCAATTGAAATTATCGTGTGTTACCAACAGCAAAGGGGAGCCAAATATGCTATCGTTATAGTGGATTACTTTACAAAATGGGCAGAAGCAAAACTATTTGCCACGATCACAATGAAAAGGTAATTAATTTCGTAACGAATTTTATTATTTGCGGGTTCGGAGTACCTCAAAAGACCATTACAGACAACGGAACCCAGTTCGAGAGTGCCAAATTCAAGGATTTCTGCAACCGATACAGGATTGAAAAAAGCTTTTCCACGGTGGCACATCCGCAAGAAAATGGGAAAGTGGAAGCGGTGAACAAGATCATCTAATGCACATTGAAAAAGCGACTGACTAGAGCTAAAGGCAACTGGGTTATTGAGCTTCCACTAGCACTATAGGCTTATAGGAATACACGTAAGTCTGCAACTGGACACTTGTCTTTCGCTTTGGCCAATGAATCGGAGGCAATGATCCCAGTAGAACTAGAAGTCCCTTCTCATCGTAAAAGGCATTTCGATCCGAAGGTAAACGAGGGATCCTGCTTGAGTCTCTCGATTTGGTTGATAAGAAAAGGGAAGAAGCAAAATTAAGGGTTGCATCCTACTAAAAAAGGGTAGCATGACACTTCAGTGCCGAGATCCGCAACCGCACCTTTGAGGTAGGCGATCTTGTTCTGAAATGAGTCCCCCAACCCTTCCCCCCTCCTCCGTCGATATAGAGCCATTGTCCCGAATTAGGAAGGACCTTACGCGATCAATCGGAAGCTTGGAGATGGAACATTCAAGCTAGCAACTGTTGAGGGAATCCTTATCCCACATGCAAGGAATAGCGATCTGTTCCGACACTACTACACTTATTTTCTATTCATTTGTTTTTGCAAATAAGCCACCAAAGGACACTGGGTGCAACGTAATAAGGCAAGACTTGCCACTTCTTTCATTTGTGAATAAAGTCAACACCTTGAACCAATGGAATCGTGTTCTCGAAAGCAAAACACCCGTGCTGATTAGCAGTACAATCTGGGAATGCACTCCTCTGGTATCAGATAATGGATAGGGAGCATGTTCCCAAGGGCCAATCAGATAATTCGGTCTAACTTTTAGGAATTCATCGTTGCCCGAAGATAGGCGACGACGAAAAGGTTTCCACATTCAATTCGGGTTAACCTTCAAGAATTCATTATTGCCGGATAGGCGACGATAAGAAGGTTTTCCCCTTCACATCAACCTTTAGGAATTCATCACTTCTTAGAGATGACGAGAAGGTTTCCACATTCAATCCAGGTTAACCTTCAAGAATTTGTTATTGTCTAGAGATAGGCGATGACAAGAAGGTTTTCCCATTCACTTTAACCTTCAGGAACTCGTCGTTGCATGGAGATAGGCAACGACAAGAAGGTTTGCAAACCTCAACCTTTAGGTAACTAGTGCTGCCCGGAGATAGACAACCTTGGAAAGGAAAAACTCCCAACCTTTAGGAATTCATCATTGACCGAAGATAGAGACAACGAGAAGGTTTCCTTCCTTAGTCAACCTTTAAGAATTCGTCGTTGCCTAGAGATAGGCGACGACGAAAAGGTTTCCCCATTCACTTCAACCTTTAGGAATTCATCATTGCCCGAAGATAAGCATCGATGAGAAGGTTTGAAAATTTATAATCTTTTGGAACCTAACGCTGCCTGAAGATTGGCAATGTTAGGAAGGACAACTATTTCAGGACCGATCGAATAATTCGGCCCAGCTCGCTTGGAAATTACTGAAGGATCAATCAGATAATTCAATCCCGATTTGCAGAGGTTTGCCACTTGCTCAGAATAGGCAACTTCAAGAAAGGAAACTTAGAATTAGACGGTTCATGCACTAGTTATCAAAGATTGAAACTAGTGCCCGATAGGACTTTGAAGACAGCGTTGTGAATCGGGCGGGACTCACTCGATCAAGAATAAGCGAGGATGGTCGTAAAGAATCAGAAATAAGCCTTAACAGGTTTTCCTGATCCAGGATCAGGATAGGAAAAGCACGCTTGGATAGGGGCAATTGGATAATTTTCCCAACAATATCTTTATCCTATCAATGCCTAGAATCCGGCATTCGGAGAGATATATCCCATTAACAAGGATAAGCACACAGCAAAGTCAAATGGAATAGAAAATGGATACCCCAACTACTAGTCTACGATAATTAGGAGCAATGTGGAAATGAGATTATTCACCACTACCAACTGGTCGAAAGGAATGCGACCAAAAATAACCATAAAGTTGGTTAAGTAATGGTTCTATTTTACCTAATGGAACAATTTGGCGACTATAAATAGAGCCAACATCAGAATACAACCTAAGTAATTGCAAAAATATTATTTTTATGTACAAAGTTGCAGTAAATAAGCACATTGCATAGAAACAGATATATATAATTGCAGTGTAGGTAGTTATATCATATACACAGGCAGTTGTATATAAACAGTACACGGTACATAAAGGTGCGAAAAAGTAAAGTAGAACATAGATTGCAAGACAGAAGAAATCTTTCAATTACTTCATCATTTATGTACAAAATAAAGTGGGGTTGCCCCCGTAAAAACATGGAATGTTCATCACACAAAGAAAAAACAAAAGTACAGACTTGACAACACAAAAACAAAAACAAGCTGCCACATCGACAGCCTCCAAGCAACTTCTACTTCTTTCCCTTCTTACCACGGGGCACTACCTGCGCCTCTTCCCATCTTTAATCACATCCCCTAGTGGGGACTCACTCTCAGAGTGGGTGGTCTCACTAGCCATTATGGTATGGGGTCATCAGATTTAATTCTAGGAGTTTTAGCAGGCTTACTCTTGGGAGGTTTGATCTTAATTAGGAGGAGCTTGGATATGGGGCATGTAGGAGTCGAGGATACATGCTTTGTAGCAGCGAACTACGACTCTACCCTGATCTTATCAAATCTGCCTTCAACCTTTATGCAATGGTGATAGCTTAAGTCGAGTCCCAAGCATTGACAATGGTGATGTGTTCTTCTTGGGATAGGGAACTGTCCTCCCACCCTTTTAAAGCCGCAATCTTCTAAGAATTAGAACCAGGCCCAGAACTGAAGTGTGGGACTGGAGCGACAAGTCCTGTAGAAACAAAAGTCAACGCAGTGAAGATTGCCTCAGTACCCAAGCCCTTAGTAGGTAGCAACGGAGGGGAAGATGTGGTAGATCTACAAGTTGAGAAGCAGAATGATAGAGTTTAATGATGGATTCGTAAGAGAACTGAAGCTTCTCAAAAACTGGTGAGACAAGCGATATACTCAAGATTGGACTTCGATCCTTGAAAGAAGCCACGAATTCCCCTTCTTTAGTCCTGTGCTCCTCCGTTTGACCCATGAAGGAAGGAATGTAGGGCTTGTGAGACGTAATTGCTGTAGAGTGGGAGTCACGTGGGCGGTTTTGGAACTAACCACCACGGGCGTAGGAATAATCACTACGGGCTCTCCAAACTTTGGAGTAAATGATTTGTGGTGACCCGATGAACTTGGGCCAGTGAGAGCCTTGGCGGCAATAGCAACAACATCGTCTTTAGCAACAAGGATGGCCTTTCCCTTTGCAAGTTTTTGTATGTCCTTGATGTTGAGGTACTCGGCCATGATTTCTTCCTCGAAGCGGTTGTCTCTGGACTCTGCATGTCGTCGTGGCACCTCTTTCCAGGCATCAACGAGAGTTTCGGGATAAGTATCTCCCATCCACTTTAGATACTTATACATAACGACGTTGGAGGTTCATGTTCAGCTCTTCTCTCTCCCGAGCTTTCTCTTTCAAGAGCTTCTTAACCTCTCCCTGAGTGACTGCAATCTCAATGTCGGAACTAATCTTTTCATTTAACAACTGCTCAAAGCCTTAGCAAGTTTTCGGTTATCTTCCCGGAGCCTTTGAAGTTCAGTAGCCTACTAGTCTATTGTCTTGTCCTTTTCAACAAGAGCAAGGTCCCTCTTGGTGACTTGCTTCTTTAGCTCGCGCCCTCTCCGGGGGCTACTTTTAGCTCATTCGCATCATGATTTCAGCACCTCATGAGCCCTTTTCGTTTCCTCCTTCAAGCCATCAAAACAGGCTTGAACTTCAAAGGTTGCTTCTCTCTCTTACGTAACCTTCACCTAGTCCTCCTCCCATTCCTTGATGATTTGCCCGAATATCTCATTCTTGGAGTCAAAGGACTTGATGTTTGTATAGTCAATTCCATTGACTCAATAGAGTGCGTAACACAACCATTTCCACTCATACCCTCAGTCGATATGCTTTTGGACACTTTGGGCATCCTTGTCCGCAACTTCTTTTGGAAAATCTTCAATGCCCTGGTCAAACACCACGCCGTGCAAAAAAGGCTAGGAAATGCAACCTACAAGCGTGGTGGACCAGAAGGAAGAGAATACGGGGAGCAAAAATCCTTTTAGAGCATGAGGAGCAATGGCAGCCAAGGATTGGGAAGTAGGAACTCACTCCTGAGAAGAAGATTGAAGTTCGGTGCATGGTGGAATGGTGCCAGAAGAAGAGTCGCATCGATCATGTAATTCTCTCGATCTCTTGAGTGGGTCATACGAAAGCTCTTCTTCCGCCCCTCTTTTCCTCCTACCTTTCTCCCCAGTCTTTCTCTTTTGGCTTGTTGGTCATCTTCCACTTCTCTCTTTTCTCATGCGCCTCTCCTCCTCGATCTCATGATGACTCTGATATCTGGAGCGAGGCGGATGAGGAACATAAGTCTGGCCCCTAAGTTCCAACCTTGTGTGAGAAATTCTGATACCTATAACGACCCATGGAACCTGAAATGGGAAGAAAAATGGTATAAGTGTCAGAATTTCGAAACATGAATGAATGCAAGGATGCGTGTCTATGATCCTAGTAATGTATAGTCTGCCAGTGACCCCCTAGTTACTCTATAGACCGTGTTCACATGGGCATAAAGAAGGAGTCTCTCCACTTTCATTTATATTTACTCCAGGAGAAAAGTTGAAGTTAGGCGAGCCTTTGGCAAGAGGATCCATAACTGAAATATCGAAGTCACTTAAGCCATCAAATACATCACCGAGAATGCGACCTCGAGGAGTTATCTCCACTGGAGGAAACGTAGCATGCTCTCAGGCCTTTTTGGAAGTTTCAACGGCAACATGCTTTGGACGGGATGAGCCAGGAAGTTTAGGGCCTTCATAAGGCATCTTACCGGATGATTTTCCTTCTTCTGCACTTGTGTGATAGCCATTATCGCTATCACGGGCGCCCTCTTCTTCCTCCTTAACCATTGGTTCCTTCCCCTCTCCCTTTCCAGCTCCATCACTTTCTTCGGGGATTGGCGGCATTCCAATTGCTCCGTCCTCTTCTCTCAGGATGTCACAAATAGTAGAATCTTCGCTTCCTCTTTTAGTAGGTTCCTCTGCATGCACTATACTCGATGGACCTTTGACCTCACCCTATAGATTCTTGTTAGAGCCGCAAGTATGAATGGTGGTTTGGGTGGGTGCTCTGGAGCTACTCGGAGGAGTCGGATTGAGGATGGCAATCCTATTAGTGGGCAATAGATTGCACTATCGAAGATTCTCATTGGTAATGAGATAGGCAGTGGAGTATTGCTGAAAGCCGACATCCCTTAATCCATCCAAAGTCTTCACATGCTCGGCATAAGCATCTCGAGAAGGAATGCTCGTGAACAATTAAACAACAGGTTAAGCGCTTAAATGAAGAAAAATTAAGCACAGAACAAACGGAAGGAAAGGAACTCACTTCCAAATAGCCAATGACCGTTGAAACAATATGGGCATCAAATAAAGAAGCACTTGTTTTAGAAGTACAAGCATTTATTATGAAGATCTTTGATGACTTTGCATCTACACCAAGCCTCAATGATTATATAGCAAGGAGACTCCCCCTTGCCTGAAGTGTAGGAGGTAAGTAAGCTCTTAGAAAGTAAGAGATCGATTGAAGTGGTTCATGAAGAGCACATGCAAAGAGCTCAGTAGAGCATAACCATTCAGATGAACTTGAGCTGAAACCAACCCAAGGTCTTGTAAAACCATGCAAAGGAATGGAGTGAAGGGGGCATAGCACCACTAAGACACATAGATCTGTTGCAAGTTATGAAACCCAAAGGAGGGAGATGTGCTAATTCAACCTGAGTAGGAAGTCATACATCATCTTCAGGAATACTGTGCTGGTGATAGATATTTTGAAGCATTTTCACAAAAAGGATAGTCGGCATTTGGTTATGCAGATCATTCAAGACCCTTAGACCGACATATTCATTCAAATGAGGAGGTTTATTTTGCAGTGGATCCACTAGTACAACTGTACTCCATAACTCAGCCAAGATTGAACGTTAGGGCCTAGTTGGAATAGAAGGAGAAGCCTAAGATGTGGACGACCCAGATTCAGGAGGAGTAGACATGCCCTCATCGGACTTAAAGCATGACAATCGATAAGTCATTCTAAACAATAAAAATTAGCATTCAACATGGTCGGTTATGTTTTGTTTTAAGTATTGAGCCCGTGTGACCAATGACCAAAATTGAAAGGTTGTTGACATGTACTGGTCAATCAGATTTCGATTATTGATCGGGGCAAGTGGAAGTGTTAATCTATGTAGTACGAGTCCCATGTCCTGTATATAATGAGCGGACCATCTTGTGTAGATAACCCGCTCATGCTAGGAAATGCATCACTCCTCACAACAGAACCATGTTCGAAGCGACATGAAAGCTTTTCTTTGTAGGAACACCGAATGCATAGTGATTGATTATGCTTTGCAATGGAGTTATTAGAGTATCGAAAAATGTCCAATGTGACCGTTCTTTTGAAGAAAACCGTCTCATTGACATTTAAACGATGGTGTCCAATCAGTTGGGCATTAATAAGTGTTAACTATGGGTTATGATTGGTGGAACTACTTCAAGTCAAACCCAAGCCAAACCTTATAGAAAATTAGGATCTGCCTTGGCTAACCATAAACCGACTTCACCCACAGCACAACATTTGACTACCACCTTGTAAGGATTCGGCGTAGATCTAAGGGAAAAGCAATTGGGTCAAGTCAAGTGGAGGAGCAATGACAATCCAAAAGTGGATCAATAGTTGTGACGATGGTGAGAAAGTGGTATCGGTCGGTGTCAACCGTCGGTGAGCACTTCGGGTGATGAAAAATTGGCTGGTGGCAATCAGGCAGGAGTTGCGGTCGGAGAACTAAAAGGTTTCGAAAGCAAGCAGAAAGGCACATGAAGAAGAAGTGAGATGAAAATTTTCTAAGTCCCCAATTTATAAGCAATTGAGACCTTGAAAGTAGTCGGTACCAAGAGAATTCTCTCGGTATCGAGAGGTAATTTTCACCAAAAACTTGTAGAAAGCACAGAATAGAGAGAGCATATTCGTCAAAAGGCATGGAACGATCTCTGAAGCTAGACCTTGTCCTTAGCAAAAATAATAAAGCTCTGTCTATGCAAAGCAGTTAAAGAAATATCTACTAGGTGAAAGCAACGCTTCGAAGCAATGCCTAAACGATCAATTGGAATCAAGAGATATCGAGTCAGAACTTGTCTTGATCCAGAGCATGCTTTGTTTTCAACAAAAGCACACTCTGGGTGGCAAGTGTTAACTAGGTTTTTAACCAAGTAGACTTCAACTGAGAGTTAGAACATCAAAATGAAGGCGAAATGACTCAAGAACTTGGAAACACACTTAGAAGTGTAAGAAGAGGGAACTAAAAAATTACAAGTCTAGTAGAACAAAGGATACCTCTCAATGTCGAGAGCTTCTCTTGGTATCGAGAGCTTTTTGCAGCACTTTGGACCCCACCAACCTCTTATACTTCGAGTACTACTTCAAGTAGTTGTCATCAAGTGATTTTCTTAGAGAATAGATGAGCAACGCTAAGGATTGATAGGAAGAAGGAAAGAAAGCAGGATAATACAATTGTTATCGTCGAAATCGTCGGGAGCGACTCAACTTCTATGGAGAAGAGGTTAGAATACATTGAATCAAAGATGGAGAGCAAACCAAGTGAGAAGAAGGAGTTTGTGCCAAAACAAACCTCCCGGCACCAAGAGCAAACTCTTGGCACCAAAAGATACTTCTTGGAGAATGGTATGCGTACCCTTTTGTCCATTTTTAGGCTTTCATCTGGACTTGGTGCAACTCGAGCCTATAGACCTACAAAGCAGTTTCTCTATAAATACTAGGCTTATAGCAACCAAACAAAGGTCCTTCTTCCTGACTCCAGATTCTGGATCTTCTTCATCTCCTATCTCTCTACACAGTAATCACCTAGGCAAATACTTTTGGTAGTTCTAGGCTTAAGAATCTATCAACCCTTTGTTCTAGTGATTTTATTCTCTTTCTAAACCTCTACCAAATCCATCATCAATAAAAATTTAAAGTGAATGTAGGCCAGGGAATGTCGAACCATTATAAAAATCTTGTGTCTTTCTATTTTTCTATGCTTTTTTGCACTTTTTTACTAGATCTAATCCTACTATAGGTCATATTTGGATGTTGTGCCACTTTTGGCATCAACTGGGTGGCTCTAACACCACTTGTTAGAAATTTTGAATCAATTCAAAATGAACCATTGATCAAATACTAATTTTGAAGTAATAAACAATATTGGTTTTAATGATAAGAAATGTAAAATAAGTAAGCTTGGAAGTCTTACCTGATTTCATTAATTGATTAAGAGAAAGAGGTGGATTGATGTGCACGTAAAAGTGCATATTTTTACTTCCATATTTAATCTACTTTTATTTAATAAATGAGCATACTAGGGTATTTTACATGTTTAAACCAAAATTTAAATTGTTTTCAAATCATCATTTTCATCTTCATTTTGAGGGGTAAAATGGTAATTTTGTGTATAAGTTAATTTGAGAAAAATTATTTGCACATTTTTATTTTTATTTTTAATTGTAGGAAATGGAGAGCAAATATGAAGAAGCTTTCATGGATAAATGCATACATATATGTTGAAGGCAAATGAAGATTGGAAATAAATGAATTCATGCAACATGGAGGAGCCCACTAACCCACTACCATATGATCCACAATTAAAAGCACATGCACATGTTAATGGAGGTTTAAAGGCATGTTAGTGGGGATTAATTAATTCCATAATGATTACTTGGAGTTTACACTTCCTAAAGGGCATTTTAGGTAGTCCCCTAAAATATGAATTAGGGTTTTAAGCATGTATAAATACCCCTTATGCCTTATGTAATTATCTTCTTACCTTTCATGCAAGTTGTAGCCACAAAATCAAAGATAAATAAAAGTTTTTTCATGGCTTCTTAGCCATATTTTTACTTTCATGCAATTTACATTTATGCTTTCTTTTATGATTTTTTAATTCTCTTATGCTCTCTTTTGATTCATGTAATTAGTTTAGATTTACTTTATGCAAGTAGTTAATTGTCTTTTCTTTTGATTAGCTCTTTCTTTCCGTAATGTTTTTGTCAAAATCATTTTATGTTAACATGAATTCAATTACGTGTAGCTAAACCTCTTCAATTTAAGGGTGGTGAAGCTCTCATGACTCATAATGAATCAACAAAATGAATTCATATTATGATCTTCTTTTTTGTGCTTAATGACATGTTGATGTTTATGTGATTTTGTGTTTAATATTGAGTTCGATAGCCTATGTTGTTAAAACAAATAGGCTATGCTTAGTCATATGAATCACTAATTACCTCTTCATCTGCATATGATTATGGTAATGAAAATATGACTAGAATCAAAATTTGATGGTTTATGTTACTAATTAAATAGTAAATAAGTCATGGTTAAAATAGATTCTACTTTTAATTTCATGTCATTTTCATTAAAGTTAGTAAGTGGGTTAGAGGATACATTAAAGTTTGATGGTTTAAATGTGTTAATTAATAACACAATTAGGCCATGCTTATGATAAATGCATCAATTAATTCACAAATGACAAAAAGAAAAGATCATAACTTCATGAATGTTGATTTAAATGATCATGAGAATAGATTTGCTCCTAAATTGCTTTTAATCTCATACTAAGTTTTCAAAATTCTTTTTGTTAGTTTTTAGAAATTTTAGGTAACACACTTCAAACTTTGGTCTAATTTGATTGAGTAGAATTTAAAATTAATTCATTTCCCTGCAGATCGACCCGTACTTGCATATGTACTACAATTATACGATGTGCGCTTGCGGTTTTTAACAATAATATTTTTAACGGAAATTTTCTAACCAATAGAAAATCCGCCGTTATTAACAAGTTTTAGGCGCCGTTGCCAGAGAAAGCAATTTGATTTTAATTCTACTGTTCGAATTATTATTGTTTGCTTTTAATGTGTGTTCATTTTCTGCTTTGATTTGCATATAAAAAAAGAACATTTTGATTTGTGCGTTTTTTGTGTGATTTTTGCTTTCATTTGATTTGTGTGCCTTTTGTTTTTCCATTTGCATTTGCATTTCCACTAAGAAAAAATATATAAACACAATTTCATTTCAAAAACAAATATTTACATTTCTCTTCTCTTTTGTTCACATTTCTCTTCATTTCTGTTCACATTTCTGCTCACATTTTATTTCTACATCAACAAAAATAGAAATAGAAATTTCTGTTCAAAAATTTACAAAAATCAAAAGAAAAATATATCAAAAGAAACAGTTCTGTTCACATTTCTCTTCTCTGTTTATATTTGCTCTCTACATCTCTCTCTATTTACATTTTTAATTTTTCTCTGTCTACAACGACACTAACTACTGCCTTCATAGCTTCCCACCCTCTCTACTTACAACTTGCACCCAAACAAATAGCAATCTGCTCCATCTTTTCCACTGTCACCATCTGCATATCATCAAACCAAACCCCATAACTTCTTCACCATAACCATCCTCATCTTTCAGCAGCCAACAGCCACATCTACAGCCCACCAGACCATCAAAAAACATCACTACAGTTCAAACACTCCTCCTTGCCAACCCAATTTCAACCACAGTTTAACCATCACTACAGTCTCCAACCAGCAACTGCATATAACTTCAAGTTTAAGTTCCTCGCTGCATATCACTTTAATTTCCTCACTGTTGCTCAATTACCACTTCAACTCACTGCCACCAGTCACCTTCCTCTTCTGCCAACATTCAACCATCTACTGCTCTTTTATTCAATAATCAAACTGTCACACACAACCTTGCTTCAAGCATCTCAACCTCTGTCATCACTACCACCACTACTTCACCTAACAAACTCACTGCCTCATTAGTGCCTTATCAGTGCAAATCCACCCCCACTGCCTTTGCTGCAAACAAACTACTACAAACAGTCACCACCTCCTCACTGCCTACAAACAAACAACCATCAACACAACAACAACTATCAACTTCATCTCCATTAAACCATCAGTGACTTACTACAGCATCCCTGTCTCTTTACCTCTGTCAAGCACATACAAACCTCCCACCTGAACCACTGCAAACAACATCTCCACCTCACTGCCTAAATTGCACCATCCTTCAATACAAAATCACCACTCACTACCATTACAACTACAATTCCAACAACCTTTCACCGCAAGAACCACCAGAATCGCTTCCTTCCACTTTCCCCCCTTCTGTCAACTATATTCAACCATCTACCTCAGACCATCTTCAACCGTCTCTTCCTACTAATGTACACGCAACTCAATTAAAACACCAAACATTAGAACTCACCAGCACTCACCTAAAGCTAACACCAATCGAACAACCAACGACCACCGCAATCTCCTATACCAACTCAAATCTCCCAAACCACCCTCACCCGAACCTCCGCTTCATCGGTTCACAAATAGTGATCGAAATCACAAGGTCGCGAATCACAAAATCACGATTATCAGAACGCGATTAACTGCCCACAATTTGAGCACAAAGTTGCGATTATTTTCAATTGATTTAAAAAGAAGAAGAAGATGATGAAGTTGCATTTCTGTTTACAGAGAGAAGAAATAGGGATTTGTGATATTTGATTTTTGTGTTTTTCCTTTGTTTAAAACAAGTTGCGTTGTGGGCTTCTGGGCTTTGTTTGTTGGGCTGGGTCTTTTTTTTCTTCTTAGCACAACTTCATTTTCATTTAAAAAATTTGTTTTTCTTCTCGTTTATCCTTATATATATAATAAAAATTTATATATATCGTTTTTCAATACTTTTTTCAGGTTGCAAATAGAGGAAAGGCAGAAAAGGAGAAGAATTACTTGCTAAATAATAGCGTTCCTCTGCTTACTTGCTTTAAAAAAAATCGCCACTTTAAAATAAAATTACTAATAATTCTGCACGCTCTGGTATCATGCTCTTATCCCTTGTTGTTATCTTCATTGCATCGTTGGTTGCTTGTATTTTAAATAAATTTCAAAAACAAAATTAAAATCTATTCGTAGTTGCATTTGTAATACACGTTTAATTTCAGTTTTGCATTCATCTTATCTTATTTTTATTTTCTAAGGGCAACACCCAAATCCACATAAGGTGGGGTATTTCATCACCCCTTCCTTTGCCCATGAATTGCATTTCATTTTAGAATTTGACTAATAATAACGGTTGGACTTTGGAATTTGGACTTAGGGGAGTCACGAGCTCACCTAGGGCTTAATTGTATCTTGACAAGTTGTTTTCTTTCGACAATTTAACTTCTTGGTGTCTAGGCTACGACAAAGCAATAATCGTATATAAATATTACGGTGATTCGTAAATATTATAGTTATTGTTTCTCTAAAGGTACTTAAACCTTCGGCTGCATTGCTACGGTGATTCATGGTGCACCGATAATTCATGTCCGTTACCTGGCTAAGAACTATTTTGTTGGCTTAAGACAAAGTGTGATTATACAATTATGGGTTAGGAGCTACTGAGGACAGAAAATTTGTAATTAAGTCCTTGCATTTATTTAGTTGCATTAGTTCATGCATATTTAAAAAAACAACAAAATCCAAAACAAAAAAGTTGTACATTTTGCTTAGCTTAGTTCTTTTAAAAAATAAAAAAAAATCTTAATCGTTTTCTTAGAAAAAATATTTTCAAACAAAATAAAAAAATCCAAAAAAAACAAGCATTTTACTTGAGTTAGTTTTTTTTAGAAAAACAAAAATCCAAAACAATACAATCATTTAAAAAAACAAAAACTTAAAAAAGAGCTAAAACAAAAAAGGAAAAAGTTTGAAAATCCAAATTTCCAAAAAAACAAAACAAAAATCAATCTCCCTTTTGAAAAAATAAATCCTTTTTTGTAAATATTTTTCCTTCAAGGAAAAAAATATTAAAAAAAATAATTTTTCACTTCATTTCACAGTCTAAACCTTGCTTCTTTCTCTTAAACTCAATTCTCACTTCTTCTCTTCTTGACTTTTTCTTGTGCATGAGTATTTGGACTTGTGACACAACAACTAATCGTTTAACTCGAACAAACGATCCTCCAACAATGGCAAATGAAAATGCCCCTCGAACTCTCATGGATATAATATTTCCCGATAGAGTTCATATTCCTTTTTGTATCACGTTACCCACCCCAGTGGGTAACCATTTCGAAATTCATTCAAATCACATTGCCACGCTCCTAAAATTTGGCAATTTTGAACACGATGACCCATACATCTTCTTGACGAAATTCAAACAAGTATGTGCAACCATTAAACTCCAACAAATTTGTGGTGATGGAATCAAACTTTGGTTAATTCCATTTGCCCTTACCGATTATGTTGAAAAATGGTTTTACAGCTTACCTTCAAACTCGATCAAAACATAGGAAGAATTTTTTAAAGTTTTCTTAAAAAAGTTCTACCCCTTGGAAAAAACAACTAAAATCAGAAACGAAATTGTCAACTTTCATCAATTCAAGGGTGAACCTTTTGGAAAATATTTTGAAAGATTTAAAGAGCTTTTGATAAAATGTCCACACCATAATTTCGAAAAATGGACTCTTTGTCAAATTTTATACGATGGACTAGAAAACAGCTCACGAATCATGCTAGAATCGATGTGCCAAAGCAATTTTCTCACTCAACATCACGATGATGCTTAGAATTTTTTTGAAAACCTAGCTGAAAAGTCATCCCAATGGGAACGTTCTAAAGAAAAATCAATTTACTCACGATCTAGCGCACACTCGATAGGATCATCTTTGGCTTTGGAAGCTAAAATCGATGCAACGATCAATAAATTCGACAACGTTTTCTTATCTAACCAAATGAACCATGCTTCCCAACCAATGTGTTATAAATGCAACAATCTGAATCACATAGCTGATCAGTGCCCTAATTTGATAGAACAACTCAATGCTTATTATAAGGTTAAGAATGACCTGTTTTCTCCAACGTACAATCCTGGTTGGAGAAATTATTCTAACTTTGCTTGGAACCAAAATAATTCCAACACGAATTTGGTTCGTCCGAATTTTCAAGCATTTCAGAATAATGCTTTGTATCCTCCCTTTCAACTCAATCATTTTCAACAAAATTTTGCGCCTCCGTCCTAAAATCAACCACAATAATCTTTTGCTCCCCAAGACGATAAACGATTGAGTTCACTTGAGAAAAGTCTTGAAACTTTGGCTAAGGTAACCACTCAAAGCCTCCAATCAAACAGTAATTTGCAAAATTTGTTAACCACATACATGTAGAATACAAGTCAATCTATTACTAAACTTGAAATGCAATGAGTCAATTAGCCACGTCTGTGAGTGAACATGAACAAGGCACATTCCTAAGTCAGCCAGTTCTGAATCCCAGAAATCAAAACACAAATTTTAATCAAGCCCATGTTGTTCAAGATAGCAATGTAACCCAAATGAATGTTATCATGACTTTGCGTTCCGGTAAACAAATCGATAATCAAGTTGTTAATCCAAATGATTTACCAGAAACTCCTCTTGACACTTCAACGACAAGCGAATCTGAACAAAACATTGAGCCAAACATTGAATCAAATGCCAACCCAAATTCTTCTTCTACTCAAGTAGACCGACCTACTAAGTATCGTGTTCCATTACCACATCATCTTAGACCCAAGAAACATTCTGACCAAATGGAAAAGATGTTGGAAATTTTCAAACAAGTCAAAGTTAACATCCCGCTTTTTGATATCATTCAACAAGTCCCAACTTACGCTAAGTTTCTAAGGGACTTGTGTGCTCAAAACGACACATTCATGTACCCAAGAAAGTTTTCTTAACTGCCGAACTTAGCGAAGTCTTTCCCAATCAATTCCTATCAAATACAAAGATCCTAGATGTCTGACGGTCTCGTTCATGATAGGAGATAAAACGATTAACAAGTGCTTACTAGACTTGAGTGCGAGTGTCAATTTGATTCCTTATTCAGTTTACCAGCAACTTAGCTTGGGTGAACTTAAACCGACAAAAGTAACTCTTCAATTTGCCGATCATTCAATAAAGAAACCCGTGGGAGAAATCGAGGACATACTCATCAAAATCGGTCAATTCATATTCCCCATCGATTTCATCATTTTGGAGACTCAACTTGTGAATAATCCGATGAGTCAAATTCCATTGATTTTAGGCCGACCTTTCTTGGCTACTTCAAATGCTTTAATCAATTATCGAAACGGTTCGATGAAAATTTCTTTTAGAAACATGACTTTGGATCTTAACATTTTCATCCTTGACAATCAATCGAATGAACCACATGACCAAACGATGGAAGTTAGCTCCATTCAAGAAAATTATGATAATGAAACGGTTGACCTAAACCATGAACGCGAGACCGAAGACGAACAACTATTTCAAGATGAGCCTAACGAAATTGAAATTGCACTTTCGTTTGAACCCCTTACCATTGATCAAAACTTCTACTTGATTCTTTGATTGAGTAACCCCCGAGGTTGGAACTCAAACCCCTTCTTGATTACCTTAAGTACTCATAATTAGGTGGCAACGAAACGTTCCCCGTCATAATCTCTTCAAATCTCTCTCTTGATCAAGAAGCTTGTCTTCTTTCAATTTTGTCGAAAAACAAAGAAGCAATTGGATGGTCGATCACCGATATAAAGGGAACTAGTCCCGCTCTTGTTCAACATCGTATCCACTTAGGTGACGATGCCAAGCCTGTTCGTGATGCACAACGAAGGCTTAACCCAAAAATAAAGGATGAAGTTTGTGATGAAATTCTTAAACTTCTCAATAATGGAATCATATACCCAATCTCTGAAAGTTCGTGGGTTAGCACAATTCATGTCGTCCCTAAAAAGTTTGGACTTACCGTTATCAAGAACGACTCTAACGAGCTCATTCCAACTCGTACTCAAACGGGTTGGCGTGTTTACATTGATTATCAAAAACTAAATGCTACAACACGTAAAGATCACTTTCCACTTCCTTTCATCGACCAAATGCTTGAATGTTTAGCCGGCCACGAATTCTATTTCTTTCTTGATGGTTATTCCGGTTACGATCAAATCCCAATCGCTCCCGAAGATCAAGAGAAAACGACTTTTACGTGTCCCTTTGGCACTTTTGTGTATCGACGTATGCCATTTGGCCTTTGCAACGCTCCTGCTACATTTCAAATATGCATGGTCAGCATTTTTTCTGATTTGATCAAATGCTTTTTTAAAGAATTTATGGACGATTTTTCCATCTTTGGAAACTCTTTTTTCCATCTTTGGAAACTTGGAATTTGTACGGTTATATAAATCTATTTAGTGTGTCTCCAAAATGGTAGTGTTATTAAATATACTTATACCGTTGATATAAGTATATGGAAATGTTTTCCAATATCGAAAGATTGAAATGGTTTTGAGGGTATATCTTTTTAAAGATAATTTTAAGTAAATATTTGGAAAATGAATTAATTAATAAATGATTAATTAAATGGGCATAGTGACTGCTTATGAGTTAGATATTGTTTGTTGCATTGATAGTTAAATAACCGACTATCAGATTTGGCCATTTTTTGTTCCTTGACTTGATGTTGGAACTGATTAGTAAATTGATATCAATTCAATTTAAATTCTTATTCTTATTTCAATTTGGCCAATTTATATCAATTTCAATTCAATTCTTATTTTAAACCATTTCAAATTTTATTAAACTTATATATGTAAATTGATATAAATTGAAATGGTTTAAAATAAGAATTGAATTGAAATTGATATAAATTGAAATTGTGACGCCCCACCTCTATACTCACGCTAGCCAAGGACACTACGGAGTAATATCGTCGACTAGCACAAAGAATAAGGCTGTTGAGGAGCGACCATCTGTGTAAATGCTTTGTACGAGTACCGATATATCAGATAATATAATTTACATTTCATTTCAAGAGGAAATCCGACATATCAAATACAAACTCAAAGCTACCACACAGAGGCTATGTGGACTTCGGAAACAAATATAGAAATAAACATAACACAAATCAGTCACAGATATTCATATCACAAAGGCGGAATCAGATATGAATATAACACATAGAAGTGTACATCAAATTAGTGGTCATTCAAGATCCACTACATCCTAAAAGAATAGATACAAGTGCTAGACAAAAGAATAAGTATACAACAAGGAGTCTCTATCTCAAATGTATAATAACAAAAACTACTATGCTAAAGTAGTTAGCCAAAAGTCAGGTGAAGGACCCTTATAAGAAGTCAAGCAGGAGCACCTGAAATACCTCGGTCTAACCCGAGTATTATTTAAGAAGAAAATAATAAACGGATCGGTCTAGCTATAAATATCAGATAAAATGAGATAGGATAAGAGATATGACAAAAAACGTATGATAACAATAATGCCATACTGCGACAAGTATACATTAAATAACAACAAAAATCATACAATATCCCAGATCATCTCAAACATCCAAAAAGAATCGCATTCTTTAAATTATTCACCAAAAACATAAATAATTGATAGAGCTCATCAATGCATATCATCAAAATTGATGAAACACAAATCTAGAAATCATCAACTAGAAATCCAGAAATCAAAAAAGGGGAGAGGCCTATCACAAACGGGAGCATGAAAACTCACCAACACGTGCATCACAAACGGGTCGGTAACCCATGGTCGCTAACCATAGAGCCGGTGCCACGACGTAGTACAGCGAAACGCCCGAGGAACCTAAAACTCAAATAATCCGGAACATCGACGTAGTACAGCGAACGCCCGATGAACCAAACTCAAATAATACGGAACAATGACGTAGTACAGCGAACGCCCGATGAACCTGAAACTCAAATAATCCGGAACAACGACGTAGTACAGTGAACGTCCGATGAACCAAACTCAAATAATACGGAACAACGACGTAGTACAACGAATGCCCGATGAACTTGAAACACAAATAATCTGGAACAACGACGTAGTACAGCGAACGTCCGATGAACCAAATTCCATAAAAACCATAGGTCGCTAGCCTATGAAAAATGAGGCGAAGCTCAATAAAACTGGGTACAGTCCCCTATGCGGACAAAAAGACATCGCACATCGCTAGTCTAAACCATAAAATGATCATCATCCATCAATAAAAAGTGTAGATTACACTAAGCTAGTAAATAAAGAGTTTAGCTTCATGTCCCATAACCACTGGCTTAACTTAAATATTTACGAACAAAATATTGATTTCCACTCGAAAATTGTCCCAAGATTTTCAATCGAACAAGTCCAAAAATTAACCGACGAAGTAAACGCAAGTGTTTCATACCACTTGTTTTGCTAAGCCGTTTAATTAGATTTCTCATACGAATGAGGTAAAGGTTTGTATATACTAATAGGTTGGAAAATGGTTTTATAAACGAGCTTTGTATTAAAAATAGAGTTGGAATCATCTTTGTGAAAGAGTTTGAATATTTACTACTAGTATAGAAACCTTTGTATTTTAAAGTGACAAATCATAGAAATGATTGTAGAAACAACCAATCACAAAAATCCACATTCGACGACGTGAATTAAAACCATAAAAATCGATACCAAATCCATCAAAATGGATGTTCCCAAAAATACCAAAAAACGAAGTCATCAAAGTCGATGAATGATAACAACAAATCGGATCATCAAGAATCAATTAAAAATCGGAAATCCACACAAAACTGCCTAAAATAGACAAAATGCTCATTTCCCAGATTCAGTCGACTGAACCAGAAGGTCAGTCGACTAATACAAGGCCAGAAACTCTCGGGTTCCTGGCTCAGTTGACTGACCTTCTGGTTCAGTCGACTGATACAAGGCCAGGAACATTTGGTTACCAGTTTCAGTCGACTGAACCAGAAGGTCAGTCGACTGATACAAGGCCAGAGAATATTCTGGTCCCAGATTCAGTCGACTGACCTTCTGGTTCAGTCGACTGAACTGCCAGTTGCAGTATTTTCAGTCTAGCCCCATGAAGGGCAAAAATCCAACGGAAGTGATCGGACGAGCAACAGAGACTAGGGATTTATGCCAAGCGACAACCCAGCCTTATAGGCTCTTCGATACACGCCAACAACATGTTCAAACATCAAAGATATGATTTTTAAAGATTTGACTTCAAAACACCAAAAATTGGAATATTCATCAAACCAATTCAATTCAAAAGAAATGAACAAGGAATAGATGTTAGGAATTACTACCTAACAACTATCAAAGATATACACATAGATGTGAGTTCAAAAACTCACCTTTTACTCAAAAACTCAAGTGAGAAGCTCTAAAACAAGCTAAGATCAATTCCTCTTCAACAACAACTCAAGAAGGTTCATTCTAAGCTCATAAGAAGAATATTTCCTAAGTTAGGGTTTAGGAATTTTTCTGAAATTTGAAGAGGGATTGAGATGGAGAAGATGAAGAGGATGCTTACCTAAGCTTCTCCTTGATTTCTAGCTTGAAGTTGATCCTTCCTAAGAAAATTAGGGCTTAGGAATTTCTAATTTCCCATTCCTTTTCCCATTTTTACTTTGAGCTTGAGTGTTAGGAAATAGAATGAGTGAATGGATGAAGAGGAGTGGAGTTGGGTTATTTGTTAGGTTGGTGGGCTGAAACCCAAAGCCTAAATGAAAATATCAAAATTTTACTCAACTCTAAACATATCGATGTTTATACTCAAAAAGGTCGCAAACGCCATTTTGGACTCAATGGAAGTGGTCTTGAGTCCTAATTCGACTGTTTGCAAAAAGTAACATTTCGGACTTAAATCTGACTAACGATGCTTTATTTAAATAAAACATTTAAATATACAATCGTAAAATATGCGGGTTGTTACAGACTCCCCTCCTTAAAGAAATTGCGTCCTCGCAATACTTAATAAAAAGAAATAAAAAGTAACAAACATACAAAGGCATAACAACACAAAAAGAAGAAATTTTTGAAATGAGAAGTTCACCTTAAGGAGCATGAGAGAGTAAGTCCGGATGTGTTCGCTCGATGAATTCTCTGGATTCCCAAGAACAATCCTTAGGATTTGTGGACCATTGAACTTTCACAAGAGGAACATCTTTATTTCGAAGGCGTTTAACCTCCGTAGCAATGATACGAATAGGATGTTGCTCATAAGTCAAATTAGGCGAAACTTCAATTTCTTCAATAACACCGGCTCAAGAATGGAATCGGAATCTCGAAGGCATTTCCGTAGTTGAGAGACGTGGAAAACGTCATGAATAGCAGAAAATTGAGCCGGTAATAAAAGAGGCGATAAGCCACGGAACCAATGCGTTCGGTGATGGAAAATGGACCAACATATCGAGGTGATAATTTTCCCGATCGACTGAAACGCACAACACCCTTCATAGGTGAAACACGAATAAAATCTGGACCTAAAACCAGCTTCAAGCCAACACGAAGGAGATTGGCACGGCCTTCTGTAGAGTGCCTCGAAAAATGCTATACCAATACTAGATTGGAAGCTATTATTGGAAGAAAACTCAACAAGAGGAATATGATCTTCCCAACTTCCACCAAAATCAAGAACACATGCACGAAGGAGATCTTCAAGAGTTTGATTCACACGCTCGGTTTGTCCATCGGACTGAGGATGATAAGCGGTGCTAAAATTAAGCTTTGTTTCCAAATCTTTTTGAAGACCTTTCAAAAATCCACTAGTAAATAATGGATCACAATCGCTAACAATAGAAGTAGGAACTCCATGCAATTTAACGATTTCTTTGACATAGAGTTTAGCCAAAAGAGGTACGGTCCAAAAGAGAAGGATGAGCCTCAAGGCTACACAAAACAAGAGATGAATATAAATTGGATTCACGATCTCGAATCTCACAAGTGGATAAGTCTCGAGATCATTCCATTCGGATATCATTATTGAAAAAACCGCTTGTTGCTTTCGGCTAAGGGCATCGGCAACACGATTACCCTTTTCCGGAGTATAAAGAATATCAAGATCATAAGATGCAAGGAACTCGAGCCACTGTTGTTGATGCAAATTAAGTTCCTTTTGAGTAAATAAATACTTCAAAGATTTATGATCGGTGTAGAAAACAAATTTCTCTCCCAAAAGATAATGATGCCAAATTCTAAAAGCGAAAACAATGGCCGCGAGCACTAGATCATGAGTGGCATATCTAGTCTCGGCAGGCTTTAATTGCCTAGAAGCATAAGCGATAACACGTTCCCTCTTGCATGAGAATGGAACCTAAACCAATACGACTAGTATCGGTATAAACAATAAAGTCTTGATTCCCTTTGGGAATCGCAAGAATAAAAACATCGGAAAAGAGATCTTATCCTCTTTCTTGAAAAGCTAAGACATTCAAAATTACAATTAACTTTATGTAATTATTTTTTAGAAAAATTTACTTATTACAAGTCAATTTACTGTGTTTGATTGCCTCATCATAGCGTTTAGGAGATTCCTATCGATAACGTTGATCAAGCGCATCGACCAGAATTCTTAAAGCACTCAATGGGCAGAACAACACAAAATTATCTTCTATATGATAAACATGTCTCTTAAAAATTTTACAAATATTCTTTGCTCGTTTTAAGAACAAAATCCAATCATACTTATAAATATCTTACTAAAAAGATTTGCAAATTTTAAATTGTTGTTTTCATCCATAATCACTAAATACAAGGATAAACTCATCGAGGTATTCGTAGAATACTCGATTCATAAGATGGATGAAATAAGCTGGAAGGTTCGTTAAACCGATTGACATAACGAACCACTCATAAGAATCATAACGAGTGCGGAATGCGGTAAGTGGAATGCTACCCTCCGCAACTCGTAGCTAATGAAAACCGGTGGCAAGGTCGAGCTAAAAAGACCTTAGCACCACTCAATAGATTGCTTAGGTGATAATCCTAAGATAAGCTCAAATATACCGGAAAATTCACAAACTACTTGAGTGAGAGAAATAATATTCTCCTCATCATGTAGGTTTTAAAAAAAATGATGCTACCGAATTTGGAAATCAAAATCATTAAGAACAATAGAAAACTGCTTAACAGATTGAGAATGTCGAAGATATATAGTCCGCTCAGGACATAGGATGAGGGCTTCATAATGATCAAGCCAATCCTTTACCAAAAATCAATTTTGAAGCCTAAGTAACGCATAACATGCAAATCGGCTCAGAAAAAATAATCACATAAAATAATCTCGACATTTTCACAAAGTAAACTGAGTGTTGCGGATCCACCAACCGGATTCGCAATTCTCAGTGAAGTCATCAAGTCCATAATATTTAAATAGAAAGAATCAACAAGTTCTTTTGATATAAAATAATGAGATGGACCCGTATCAAAAAGAACTCGAATAGAATAATCACAAAACAAATTAATGTCATTAAGGGTAGAAGGAGAATTACCTTGTCCAAGAGAAGTGCCATTAGGAGCTTGCACAACATTCAACTCTCCCTCTCTCCTACATTGGATTATGGGACATGTAGATATAAGATGGCCCGAACCTTTGCAGTAAGGACAAAAAAATGGTTTTGGGCACTCATTTGCATAGTGGTCCGTAGAACCACAATTGTAGCATCGTCCACGACTAGAGGTAGAAGTCTTTGCTACCGAAGTTTCTTGCTTCCCTTTCTTGTTGGGATTGGGGCCTTTGAACTTAATATGCCTCTTCATGTTACTGTTGAAGTTATATTTGGCACGTACAACTTCAACATCACTTTCTCTATCGGCCTCTTCAAGCCGAAGAGCGAAATCTACAAGCCGATCGAAAGAAGTAAAGGCTTTTTAAGGTTCTTATTCAACCCATAAACAAATCTCTGATTTTTCTTCAATGGGGTATTAATATACTCGACCCCATATTTAGAGAGAGATTCAAAAGATGCGACATAATCCGTCACAGAAGATTCACCTTGAATAAGGTCAATAAAGCGTCGGTCTAAGGTTACTTTTTCAGCCTCCGGCACAAACTTCAATTCGAACCTTTCCCGGAATTGCTCCCAAGTAAGATCCGCTTCAATAATTTCTGAAATCAAAAGCTCATACCAATCTAATGCTCTTTCTTGGATCATGCTAGAAGCCACTTGGACTCAATGAAGATCAATAAGATTCATGCGAGAAACGATGCGGTCGCACGATCTAAGCCAAGCTTGGATTTCTATAACACTTTCGGATCCCTTGAATGGCCTTCCACCCAAAGCGATATAATCTCTACACAAGCGTGCAAACCCAGATTTAGGGTGAGTAGGCTCTGGAACGGGTCCGGCAGCTTGGGCATTGTTCACAAGATCTAAAAGTTGTTGAGCAAACATAAATACTCCATCCTGAGGAGTAGCACTGGATTGACCGGCGCTGGGACGGCCTGGTCTAACCATTTCTCTTCATTAAGAAAGAAAGAAGACGAAAAAAGTTATTTACAGAATGAATATCAAACAAACTTGATTGATAAAACAAGGCATCATAAAAAGAAATAGGATAGAACGGTACGAAGACTCGAATTAAATCCTATGGCACGATTCCTAAGAAAGACTTAGAACAATGATCCCTGCTAGATTATTCTACATTGTTCCGAAGTTTGGCTCTGATACCAAGCTGTGACGCCCCACCTCTATACTCACACTAGCCAAGGACACTACGGAGTAATGCCGTTGACTAGCACGAAGAATAAGGCTGTTGAGAAGTGACCATCTGTGTAATTGCGTTGTGCGAGTACCGATATATCAGATAATGTAACTTACATTTCATTTCAAGAGGAAATTCGACATATCAAATACAAACTCAAAGCTACCACACAGTGGCTATGTGAACTTCGAAAACAAGTATATAAATAAACATAACACAAATCAGTCACAGATATTCATATCACAAAGGCGGAATCAGATATGAATATAACACATAGAAGTGTACATCAAATTAGTGGTCATACAAGATCCACTACATCCCAAAAGAATAGATACAAGTGCTAGACAAAAGAATAAGTATACAACAAGGAGTCTCTATCTCAAATGTATACTAACAAAAACTACTATACTAAAGTAGTTAGCCAAAAGTCAGGTGAAGGACCCTTATAAGAAGTCAAGCAGGAGCACTTGAAATACCTCGGTCTGACCCGAGTATTATTTAAGAAGAAAATAATAAACGGATCAGTCTAGCTATAAATATCAGATAAAATGAGATAGGATTAATGTCATACTGCGACAAGTATACATTAAATAACAACAAAAATCATACAATATCCCAGATCATCTTAAACATCCAAAAAGAATCGCATTCTTTAAATTATTCACCAAAAACACAAATAATTGATAGAGCTCATCAATGCCTATCATCAAAATTGGTGAAACACAAATTCTAGAAATCATCAACTAGAAATCCAGAAATCAAAAGTGGGGAGAGGCCTATCATAAATGGGAGCATGGAAACTCACCAACACGTGCATCACAAAAGGGTCGCTAACCCATGGTCGCTAACCATAGAGCCGGTGCCACGACGTAGTACAGCGAAATGCCCGAGGAACCTAAAACTCAAATAATCCAGAACATCGACGTAGTACAGCGAACGCCCGATGAACCAAACTCAAATAATACAGAACAACGACGTAGTACAGCGAGTGCCCGATGAACCTGAAACTCAAATAATCCGGAACAACGACGTAGTACAGCGAACGTCCGATGAACCAAACTCAAATAATACGGAACAACGACGTAGTACAGCGAACGCCCGATGAACCTGAAACTCAAATAATCCGGAACAATGACGTAGTATAGCGAACGTTCGATGAACCAAATTCCATAAAAACCATAGGTCGCTAGCCTATGAAATATGAGATGAAGCTCAATAGAACTGGGTACAGTCCCCCAGGCGGACAAAAAGACATCACACATCGCTAGTCTAAACCATAAAATGATCATCATCGATCAATAAAAAGTGTAGATTACACTAAGCTAGTAAATAAATGAGTTTAGCTTCATGTCCCATAACCACTGGCTTCACTTAAATATTTACGAATAAAATGTAGATTTCCACTCGAAAATTGTCACAAGATTTTCAATCGAACAAGTCCAAAAATTAACTGACGAAGTAAACGCAAGCGTTTCATACCACTTGTTTTGCTAAGCCGTTTAATTAGATTTCTTATACGAATGAGGTAAAGGTTTGTATATACTAATAGGTTGGAAAACGGTTTTATAAACGAGCTTTGTATTAAAAATAGAGTTGGAATCATCTTTGTGAAAGAGTTTGAATATTTACTACTAGTATAGAAACCTTTCTATTTTAAAGTGACAACTCACAGAAATGATTGTAGAAACAACCAATCACCAAAATCCACATTCGACGACGTGAATTCAAACCATTAAAATCGATACCGAATCCATCAAAATGGATGTTCCCAAAAATCCCAAAAAAAGAAGTCATCAAAGTCGATGAATGATAACAACAAATCGGATCATCAAGAATCGATTAAAAATCGGAAATCCACACAAAACTGCCTAAAATAGGCAAAATGCTCATTTCCCAGATTCAGTCGACTGAACCAGAAGGTCAGTCGACTGATACAAGGCCAGAAACTCTCGGGTACCTGGTTTAGTCGACTGACCTTCTGGTTCAGTCGACTGATACAAGGCCAGGAACATTCGGTTCCCAGTTTCAGTCGACTGAACTAGAAGGTCAGTCGACTAATACAGGGCCAGAGAATATTCTGGTCCCAGATTCAGTCGACTGACCTTCTGGTTCTGTCGACCGAACTGCCAGTTGCTGTATTTTCAGTCTAGCCCCATGAAGGGCAAAAATCCAACGGAAGTAATCGGACGAGCAACAGAGACTAGGGATTTATGACAAGCGACAACCCAGCCTTATAGGCTCTTCATACACCCCAACAACATGTTCAAACATCAAAGATAGGATTTTTAAAGATTTGACTTCAAAACACCAAAAATTGGAATATTCATCAAACCAATTCAATTCAAAAGCAAATGAACAAGGAATAGATATTAGGAATTAATACCTAACAACTATCAAAGATATAGACATAGATGTGAGTTCAAAAACTCACCTTTTACTCAAAAACTCACATGAGAAGCTCTAAAACAAGATAAGATCAATTCCTCTTCAATAACAACTTAAGAAGGTTCAATTCTAAGCTCATAAGAAGAATATTTCCTAAGTTAGGGTTTAGGAATTTTTCTGAAATTTGAAGAAGGATTGAGATGGAGAAGATGAAGAGGATGCTTACCTAAGCTTCTCCTTGGTTTCTAGCTTGAAGTTGATCCTTCCTAAGAGAATTAGGGCTTAGGAATTTCTAATTTCCCATTCCTTTCCCCATTTTTACTTTGAGCTTGAGTGTTAGGAAATAGAATGAGTGAATGGATGAAGAGGAGTGGAGTTGGGTTATTTGTTAGGTTGGTGGGCTGAAAGCCAAACCCAAAGCCCTAAATGAAAATATCAAAATTTTACTCAACTCCAAACATATCGATGTTTATACTCAAAAAGGTCGCAAACGCCATTTTGGACTGGAAGTGGTCTTGAGTCCTAATTCGACTATTTGCAAAAAGTGACATTTTGGACTTAAATCCGACTAATGATGCTATATTTAAATAAAACATTTAAATATATAATCGTAAAATATGCGGGTTGTTACAAAAATGGTTTAAAATAAGAATTGAATTGGAATTTTAAATCACTGAATTGAATTATTGAATTGAATTCGAAGTTAAAATGAATGTTTTGGAAATTGAAGTTAATTCGAATTGAAATTGAAATCAAGTTGATTTGGAACTAAATTGAAATTAGTCAATTGAATTGAAAGATTAGAAATTGAGTTTTGTTGATTCAAAATTCGGACATGGGTCCAGATTTGTGAAATGGAAAGAAACAGTTTGATTTGATATTATTTTCAAAATAAATTAAGTTAATATAAACTGTAAAAATCTATCATTTTAATATTCAAATTATTTAGAATTTTTCAAACTAGTTTACTATATAAACTATTTTCAATACTCAAACCATTTTATAAGATGTTTTAAACCTTTAAACAATTTAAACTATTTAAAAATATTCAAACTATTTTCTAAAGTTTCAAACTGTACAAAGTTGAAATGTTTATATTTAAATCGTTGATTTAAATGCAAATGTGGTTAAATGAGGTTACAACCTAAGTTGAAATTTGAAATTATACTTTCAAGTGAAAATGGCATATTTTGAGTAAATATTACGGCTTTGATATTTTGAAGCAAATATGATATTTTGATATCAAATATGAATCGGTTTTGAAATGTAAAAGAACCAACCGGTGTGAAAAATGACGTTTGGTTGTTAAAGAGACCAGGTCCTCTTATTGGCATAATCTTTGTTAATATTGGAACCACTTTAACAACTATGTACGTGGTGGATGATCCAGAATGAAGTGGTAGGATTTGGTGAACGTTTGCTGGATTTGAAAAAAGAGAACGATGATGGATGACCCCTGCACTTGTGCCAATTTGAAATGACTAAAATAGGACGGCTTGTCAAGGCCAAGTGGGCTAGCTATCCCTAGCGGACACACCTCTTCATATTACTATATTGATGTTGGCTTGATTGGTGCACCTTGATTTGATTTTGGGGGTGTTGGATGCGGTGGGGGGTCGTAGCTACGATGCATTACCACCAGCCCCGCGACCCGAACTGGTAGTATCCTGCCTTGGGCATTGCCTCACGTGTCTTGTCATACTTTTTATCCTTATTCACGACCACTATGATTTTGTTTTAGTATGGTACCTATAGGGGACTCACTGGCTACCGACGTTACTGGTTGTGTTACAGGACCTGTATAGACTACCTGCTTAAAAATATGTTAAGGGGGATCAATGTATAGCCTTAACGCTATTTTAATACTTTACATTACTGATGGACACTACATATATAGCGTATCTTACTACATATAGATAGTTTAACGGATCCTTAGGAGATGGAAAATCCCATAATATCTCTTAAGTTATTGCACGCACGTTATACACTGAATAGGAGATGTGAAATCCCGTAAACATTTCTGAAGCTATTACACTCATATTTACTTGTTGTTGATTTAACTTACATAAGAACTTTTAGTTCTGACTCGAGTGTTTTGTCTTTTCATTACGCTCGGGTCAGCCTGAGCTTTTTAGTGTTTGAAGACTTTATTTCTGGAGGACGAAGACGGAGTTTGGTATATTATATTATTAGTAATTTTCCGCTGCATCATTATTTGGTATGTTTGTGCTTGTACTCTGATTATGTTGTAAAAATTGTGTAATCAAATGTATATTGTAAAACAGCTTCATGAACTGTTTATTTGATTATTATATTTTGTCATTCCGTTGCGAGATTCTGTTTTTTGCTTTCCCTCTTTTCTCTTATTTTTCTTATTAAACCCTATTGATAATCTACCCTTTTGAATGGTTTGAGTTAGATGTGTGTGATTTATTGTCGATTTTAAATCGTCCAAAAAGGTGGGTCGTCACAATTATTGTATTAGTACATGTTATATATTGATATTACTTTCCCTATACTTGTTCTCATTGGTTGTTGAGTGATTAGTAGGTGCGGATGGTGTATGCTTCACATTTGGAGCTCGCTTTTGCATTATATTGATTGTATATGCTTGCTAATATGATAAAAGGTACACATCTCGGAATACATATCGTATTTTTATGTTTTTCCCTACGGGATGCCTCATCCTTGAAGATGATATGTATATTTGTGATCGTATATATTATAAATTTTTCCGATCGAATAGTGCAAAGGAACGCTGGCGAATTTCCGTAAATTTAAGGCGTTAGAAAATTTTTGAGAATTTTGAAAATAATGTTGATAACTAAAATTTGGATTTTGGATTTATAACTTGGAATGGTATTAGTTAGTAACTCTGAATTGATTTGAAAGACCTAGAAATTTTATAATCCATTTTAACTAATTGGTTTTGAAAAGTTAATGGGTTTGGGGCATTTTTCTTATTTTGGCAATTTCGGGAACGAAATTCTTTTAAGGGGGGAGAATGTAACGACCCATAATTTCAATCATATGAATTTGGAATATTTAAATTATTTTAAATATAGAAAAGTTAATTTTATAAGTTAAATAACTTATATTTCAAATATAGTGATTTATTTGGTAATTAAATGGTTAAATTGAATAATTGGAATTGTTTAAAATAATTGAATCTTGAATTTAATATGAATAACAATGATTTTGAAGGTTGATTTAAATTCTATTTGAATAATAAGGAAGATAGTAAACTTTTAAATTGGATTTAAAAGTGATTAAACTGATTTTGGAAATAACTCGTTTTAATTAAAGTGTGAAAATAGCCTTTCGGGTCACTGTCTTGGATTTCAACGGAACTTGTTTCATTGGATCCATAATAGTAAATTATTATACGCTATCGAATTTCGTGGCGATTGGACGTATCGTTTGGTCGTGCGAGTTCGAAACGCGTAGAAATTAACTAAAGGAATTTAAATTAATATAATTTGATTTTGAAAAGCTAACTTCTGTATATGATGGAATTGGCTTCCGATATATATTCCATTGTGTTCGGAATAAGCTAATGACATAAGAATGCCAGGCGGCACGCTTCCTTTGGAGTTTGAAATTTTTAGGAATGAATAATGCCTTAAAAATTTTCTATAAAAGGGCACATTAACTTTCTTCATTTGCAACCTAACCGTAAAACCAAGCTCCAGCTGCCATTTCCCAAACCCTAACATCCAACGACCCACGTTTCTCGACACAATCAAGGCCAAATTAGCCAAAACGTTCAACATGAAAGAGTTTGCTCTCATCCCCACGACTTCAACCACATAATCTGATCGTCAAATCATCAACGATAGGACCTGCAATTTTGCTCCATTCGAGGCAGATTTTATGGGTTTCGGTGGCATGTTGCAGTCGCGTGTGGCATGGCGGTGGCGCGTGAATGGTAGGCGAGGGAAGCGGCGGCAAGCGCGTAGGAGCAGGCATGGATGGCGGCAGCAATTTGTGGATCGCGATCGATTAGAAAAAACAAAAAAGAAAAGGGAAAAGTCACGGCTGGAACGAGCACAAGGGAGTAAGAAGGGAAGGCTATTTAATTTAAATAAGTTTATTTATTTTAAGTTAATGATAATTTATTTTTTTCAAATGTTAATTAATCCATTACTTTTTCGTACGAGGTCGGTTTTGAGTGCTCGCGTTACGATTGTATCAGCGAGTACTACGACGTGTAGTTGGATTGGATGGATTCGAAGCTAGTAGGAATTTTGGGTTAAATTGATCGTCCGTTCAATTTTAATTCAAACCAGGACGCTTTGGCAATTGCTGGAATTTCTTTGAGTAAACTCACCTCTCTGGCCTACTTATATTTTTATATAAGTGTGGATAATTTTATTTATGTTGTTTGTTGCTTGTTTGGATGATTTACTATTTTATTAGTTGGTTTGAATATATTCCCGCCTATTAGAGTGGATGAGACCCTATTACGTTCCCGTATATGAGCGGATGACCCTTTGTATATGATCCCGCCTAGAAGCGGTTGACTTGTATTATTTGATTATATACTGTATGTGATGCAGGAGGACAGGTTGGAAGGATCCAACATGATTCCTCAAACTGTTGATTTTACTTTTCTTATATTTTGATATATGATGTGTTGGATGCCATATTTGATGACATGGATCTGTTTTTGCTTGTTTAGTGCTATAGTAGCACTGGGCCATATTTTTAGTATTTTGAAATACTATAAAATAGTTATTTTGAATTGAAATGATTTTCAAAGAGATTTTGGAAGTATATATGTAACAACCCAAATTCCAATGGTCCGGATTTTTCGCAAAAATGCTAAAAACCAAGCCCACTGAAGCCCGAGTTGGGTATCTGGTATCCTACAAATAGGCAAAGACAAATATATCCGAGCTCAATTATTTATCTCACAGGGGGATTAACTAAAATATAATAGTAAGTAAATACTCACTCAAATAATAACACTTTCTAAACAAGTGTCATAAAGCTGAGAAGTCTCTACCATCTACTTAACCTGAAGGATGTTATGAGGAGGGGGTCAGAACAAAAGTTCTGGTGAATGATAAATTATATACTTCTAGGCTTAATTCTACATATATCGTTTTATTTCCATTTACTCTTATATTTGGTTCATTAGGTTACAATACGCTCGCCTATGTTCGTGAACTGTGCCCATGTACTCCATAATAGATTAAAACCTAATAACTAATATATACATATATGTATCTATATGCCCAATGACCATATTAGTCCTAGGTACCACCCATGGTACCTTCCGTATCCTCCTCGAAAAGGGCTCCATCGTCTTGCTTCGAGAGAATTCTGTAACTACATTTGTAAAGGACTGTTTCGTAAGGCCTACAATACAGATGCTCCATCGTCTTGCTCCGTAGCTATATCTGTAAAGGATTGCTTCGTAAGGCCTATAATACAGATAATCCATCATCTTGCTCTGTGAGCGTTCCGTAGCTAAATCTGTAAAGGACTGCTTCGTAGGGCCTACAATACAGATGATCCACTACTTACTATGAAAACGTAAATCGCGTCCGCACTAGTCTATGCCAGTGCTCGAACATCCACAATGTACCACCCAGTGAGTACATTGAGGACTACGTAATCATTCTGTCTACTATCTGAATCTCGCTAACAAGGTCTACCATGTACGGAATTTAGTCAGGGATTTTCTATATCTATACAGGATTGCTTCGTTAGGCCTACAATACAGATATTATAGTTGGTTTGTCTCTTTGTCATCGTGGTTATGGCCCCACGCAGCCACCCCTCAACTAACCGAAAGACTTCTAAAGAATTAAGTGGACATGCCCTACTGCAAACAATCAAACATCCAAATGGCGGTGCCCCTCATCCAATGTCTCGATAGTGAAAGAATCATTGGCATGTTGGTTTAACTCTAGTCTTTCCCGAAATCGCTCTTGGATGCTGGCCGATATCCGCATGCGACTATCCTTAAACTTACTTGCAAGTACTGGACATACGAAAACCCTACTCCGAACACCAAGCCCTTCTGACTGCCTACAAAGGTCTTCTTCATTAGGCCTACAATGCAAATGCAGTCAAGGCATACTCTCTTGATGGAACACCTATAGACCTGCCTCCGGGAAGGTAGCTTTGTTAGGCCTACCCAGAGGGCCATCCTAGAGTATCCTCACGTCCCGTTGAAGTCTTGTACTTCCTTGAAGCCCAAAAATACTAAGTTGGATGTGTTTCTCCATTTCTGAAATCCGTGATGAACTGCTTCGTTAGACGCTTCATCCTTTGGGCTGCTCCAAACGCATCTCAATTCTTTTATTAGACCCTAAGTCTAATCTTTTAATTTTCGTTTAGTTTACTTTCTTATTCTGTTGGTTACTTATTTACCCTAATTAGCATATTCTTGCCCTCATCTCACCTCTATCTATTGTGAGATTTCCATTTATTTAATAGGGAATGCTATTGGTATGAGCCACATTCATTATCTTGCTAATTTAACTTAATATAAATTTTAAGTTCATTAAAATAAGCCTCTTTTATCATTCCTGCTTTATTTCCTTATTGACTTAATATAAATTATTTAAATAAGCTTCTACCATTATTATTGCTCATTAATTTATTCAAAGTCTCAAAATAAGCTTTTCCGTTCTTATTACTTAATTATAACCTATGTTATAATTCTACCTGTAATTGTCATTTTCTCTTCTTTTACAGTCCGTATACAATTCCAGCATTTATTTTCTGTACTAATCTGCCTTCTTTTATTATGATATAGAATATTAATTTATTATCTTATATTATATAATTCACTTATCATAATAACTATCTTCTTAAATAGTCTGCGCAGTGAATGCAGACCTAGGTTAATTATTGTTTACAGCTTCAAGTTCTTATCTAATAATTTACTTGATTCATGTCATACTTTGCTTTATTATCTTCTATTCTAGGAAGTAATTCTATTTTATTTGGTTGGTTATGAAAACTATATTTAAAAATCCATTTCCATATTTTAATATTAAATAATACTATAAACAATAATCCGTAACCGCTAGATATTTCTTTTTACTATTTTGGAATAGTGTAAAATACAGTGGTTTCTCTATTTTACACTAATTCTCTTTTTCTTTCTTTTATTCTAGCAATTACGTTCATTGTTGTCTTTTAAATATTAAATTATAGAAATGTATCCTATTTTCTAAACTAACCAATTAACCTTTTAGTTACTCCTAAATCCAGTTATTAGATTAATTAACTTTTCTCATTTTAACGTAATTTATTACAGTAATTCCATTCCTCAAACTTTTATTACTTTACATCTTATTTCCTTCATTTTAGTATTCTTAATTATTAATCCATATTCACGTTTAATCTATTCTAATCCATACGCGAAGAAAGAGGAGAAAATAGAAGAAGAATGACGCTTGCATAGAAATCCAAAACGTAGAAACATATGTAAATAAATACTAATACTGTAAATTCCTTATAGTTCAGCATAACTTAATTAATAGGATTAATTATTGAATAAAATTATCTAAACGGGAATTTAACGATAATATATCTTAAACTTAAAAGATATATAAATAAATCCACTCACATTGCTAGCTTTCCAAATCTCCCTGTTTTTATTTCAGATCTATCCCTAACATCTATATTCACCTCCCTTGTAATCCCTATTTGGAATTACAAACGATATATTTACAGATCTATAATATTTGAAAGAGAAAAGGAAGAGATTTGGATTAGAAATAGCAAATAAAACTCAGATCTAGGGTTTTACCTTTGACGTAGCCTTCTGATTTGAACCAATTCCTAATTCCCTAATTAATTCTATTCTCTTTCTAATTAGATCTAAAATTTTGTTATTAAGAAAGTGTAGAAGAGATAGAAAAATGGCAGAGCTTCTGTAGGCAAGAGAAAAATAATGAGAATAAAAATGAGGCTCTGCACCTATATTTATAGTGGTTCAAATCAGTGCTAACCATTAGATATAAAACCCTAAAATCTAAAGCGTACACTCAGTCTATGGACATTAAATTAATATGGTTTCTTCTGCGTTTGTTTTTATTTCAAATTGATTCTCCAACAATCTTTTCATTAATCACTTCCCCTTCTCTCTCGCAATCTATGGAAACATATATTTTTAAATGTGGCGTTTCTTTTAAATAAGATTCCCCTATTAATCACCCAATTAATAGATTTCATATATACCTAGAATTAATTTACTATCCAATTAATCCATGCATGCACGGTGATTTCTTACCAAATTAATATGCCAATCAACAACATATTAATTCTCCACATGTATGCATATTAATTTATTTTTTCCCCATAATTATTGCATGCATATATTCTACAATTGAATTTTGAATCACAACCTTAATTATATATGTTACCATAAGTCTCCATGTTTATTAATTCACAATTGATTACTTGCATAAATTACTCTTCCTCCATTTTATTCTCTTGCACTAACATATATGTTCCCTTTCTTGTCAGTTCCTGTCAATTAATCGCCTTTACTAATTAATTGAATATTAATTTCCCTTTTAAACAAACACCGCCAATTAATCTTCCCTACTAATTTATTTTATATAATTTCTCTCTCTAATTTATTTGCTACACAAATATATATGTATTCCAAATAATATTAATTAGTTGCCCCATTTACAAACATTTCTTTGTTTTAAAATTTCAAACGTATATAACTTAATTAAATTATTTGCATATATAATTGTAATTTAACATGGGGTGTTTCAATATATGTTTTAATAATTTTTAAATTATTAAAAGGAATGAATTTATTTTTGAACAAATAAAAAGTTTGATTTTTGATGTTATGAAAGTATAGTTTTGAGAAATACTTTAAATAGGGATATTTGAATAGTTTATTTAAAGGATTTATAAAAGTGATATTTCAAAAATAAAGAAATAGATTTATAATCGGAATTTATAAATATTTTGTAAATTGATTTGGAAAGTATTTGGTAAATGGATTTATAAATGGATTTTATAAATAAATTAAATTTATAAAGAATGGATTTATAAGTGGATTTTGATAGCAAAATGAGTTTTTATAAAAAATGATTTATAAATAGAATTTTATAAATAAAGAGATTTTATAAAATAGATGTTTTATAAAATAGAAAGGAGATTTATAAACATTGTTTTATAAATATGGAAATGATTTATGTTGAGATTTAAATATGGATTTTTATACAAAGGAAATACATTTAGGTTTTTAAGAGTTAAATATTTTTTTAAAGGAATGTTTTGAAAGTAATATTTCTGATGAAGTTAAACGTTTTTAAAGTAATAATCTTTAAAAGTAAATTATTGAAAGTGATAATTCCAAATGGAATTTAATAGTTTGAAAAATGTTTTAAAATGTGATAAGTATCAAAAACATAGATTTCAAAATTTATTGTTGTAATAGACATTTTCGGGGAAGTATGGAAGGCATGGACTATAACACTGTTGTTATAGTAAATGATTTTCAAAATGAAATGTTTTATATAGTATATGGGATTTATATATATATATATATTTATATTTATATAATTAATCGAATCCCTATACTAATGTTTTTGGGTTGTTGTAACGATGTTTTACGCAACGTTTGTTTTGGCCTAATAAATGGTGTTTTAACCTTCCATTGTGAAATACACGAATTGGTTCTTATGATCGTACTAAAGGCTTGGTGATATAGGAGCATTGCTTCTTATACTTAACACCAGTTCTGAAGCATATGAACTCGAAAGTTGTACGGTTATACAAATCTATTTAGTATGTCCCCAGAATGGTAGTGTCACTAAATATACATATACCGTTGATATAAGTATATGGAAATGTTTTCCAACATCGAAAGATTGAAATGGTTTTGAGGATATATCTTTTAAAATATAATTTGAAATAAATATTTGAAAATTGATTTAATTAATAAAAGATTAATTAAACGGGCCTAGTGACTGCTAATGAGCTAGATATTATTTGTTGCTTTGATAGTTAAATAACCAACTATCAGATTTGGTCATTTTTGGTTCCTTAACTTGATGTGGGAACTAATTAATCGTGTACTTATCACGAAGCCGAATGAGTAGGCTTGATTATCGTTTGGATTAAGTTGATTCAAGTAGTGCGGAGTGCCTATGGTATTCCAATCTACCGGGTTTCCTTCTTGGCTGAAGGATAGCAAGTTGAGAGTTGGAAACGTGATAAGTCTACGAGACTTGGTTTCCGTATGAGGTTAAGGGCTTCTTTATCGCTGTTGGTATGGAGAGACCAAGGTCGGATTTATCTGAGTACCACTTTGGACCAATGTATGCGTTCGAAAGTGCAGGTTTATGATGATGATTTTTGAAGATGAAGATCCTCATGATGCAGGGCTACTTGCCACTAGACCCGCGATGCATATTATATATATGGTGGCGGTAGTGCTTTATTATGAAAATCTACGATATGCAAGGACTTATTGCTACTAATCCTAGGGGTAATTCCCGACAGGATGTGGTAGGAGAGTTACTTCAGTTTGTCTTATTCCTAGACAACTTGTATGGACGAATGTCTGATGTTGCATTTCTAATTATATTGATTGATCTCTATGAACGTATAATCTGTTTGATGGTGGAGAAGACAACTTCTCTTAGCTTAACATCCTTTCCTGAGACGTACAAGCTTGGGAGTTATACATTTGTAGAAATCAGCTGTGTGATTGTGGAAATAGCAATGTGGCATCAAAGTGGAATGTGCTATGTGAAAGGTAAACATTACCTTAAGCCTCATCACCCCGTAGTGTCTTAAACAGGGTACGCCGTAAGGTTATATAGTTCGCAACCATAAGGGTATGACCATCACCTTTGTAGATAACCCTCTATATATTAGGTATGTCGTGTATGCTATGAGATGCCTCGGATAGGTTAGTAACTACCGGGGTGATGACATATTCGATTTCTATCCAGGCCATGTATGAGTGCCAAATAGGGATAGATCGGTCTTGCCAGATGCAGAGGATTGTTTGTGTATCCTCGGTACATTCCTCTAGATATGTATTGTATGGAAGGTAGTCCCTTACCCGCCATTGTATGGAAATCCATTCTCCAATATGTGCCTGCCATTTTGTTTGTAAACCTATTATACCATCAAATTTAACCATTATAACAATTTCGTCTATTTTAATATTATTTGTATACTAGACATTAGAATAATATAACAGGATTTGATATGAAATGTTTTGGTTATCGTAAGGTAAAAACCTGTTCGTGTTTATGTGCGGCATGGTCTTATAAGGTACCGTTGTTTGATAAAGAAAGGTTTTTATAACTTTAAAATTCAGTTGAGATGTGTTTTCTCACGCTAGTTTACCAGACTGATCCGGACGTTCTTCCCTTTCAATGCTCGAATCAGACCGAGCATATTTACAGAATCAGATTTGGGTGCTTTGGAGCTTCAGCAGACGATCTGGAGGTCTTCAGGTCGTATTCACGTATATGTTTATTTTCCGCTACATTGTTGTTTAAATTATCAGCATTTGTGAGGATAGGTCATTATAACTATCCAGGTTGTAATTGCGATTTTTTGTTATACTCTGACTGATGTATTGTAACGATCCAGAATTTCAGTCATTCGAAATTGGAATATTTAATTGATTTTAAATATTCACAACTAAATTTTATAAGTTGAATAACTTATATTTGAAATATAATAATTTATTTGGATAATTAAATTGTTAATTTAATATTCGAAATTGCAGAAATAATTGGATCTTGAATTTAATGTGAATGAAAATGATTTATAAAATTGATATAAATTCTATTTGAATTAGAATGATGTTAGTAAACTTTTAATATTAATTTAAAAGTGAATTAATAGAAATTGGAAATTTATTTATTTAATTAACGTGTAAAATAGCCATTTTTGACACTGTCTCGGATTTCGACGAAACCGGTTTCATTCAATCCGTAATAGTGAGTTATTATAGGATTTCAAATTTTGTGTCGATCGGACTTACGGTTTGGTCGTGCAAAGCTGAAATGTGTAGAAATTTATTTAAGTAAATTTAATTAAAATAATTCGATTCGAAAACCTATCTTCCAAATACGATGGAATTGGCTCTCGATATATATTCCATTATGTTCGGAATAGGGGTAAAACATTATAAATGCTTGGTGGTACGCTTCATTTGGAGTTCGAAATATTTTCGAATGAATGGTGCGCAAAAATTTTCTATATAAGGCCACAAGATTTTTTATTTGCACGAACCCTAATTTCCGAAACCCTAGCCGCCACTTTGAATTCAATGGCAGAATTCTTCCAATCTTTCCCCCTCAAAATCTCTCAATCCGTAAAGAATTAGCTTTCGAGTTCTAATGCAAAATCGTAGAGCATCGCGAGATCTACATATCCAATGGTGGATTTGAGCTATCATCGTCGAATGGAGCCAGAAAATGGCCACGTTCATCTGCATTTGAGCATGAAATACGAGGCAACGTAGGCACTGTGGGGGACCGCACTTGGCACAAAGGTCGAGGGTGGGGAGGCGCACGCATTGGCGTTGTTGGATCATGTTTAGTGCAATGTCATGGCAGCGGCATGGAAATGATAAAGCGCGTGTATGGGTTTCTCAGTTGCGTGCAAAGCCTAGAGGGACATGAATGAGAAGAAAGGAGGGGCGGCCTAGATTTTGGGGTTTGAAATCAACGGCCACGATTTAAAATGAAGGTTAAATAAAAAAATTATAAATTTATATTATATAAAATCGTGCAATCTTATAAATGTTATAACTTGTTCATACGAGGTCGAAATCGGACGAAACAAGTTACGTTGGGTTCGTATTCTCGAATACTACGCGGTGGAGCTGGACTGGACTAATTTGGAGCTGCTAGGAATTTTAGGTAAAATTAAACGTCGGTTTAGTTTTATTCCAAATAAAATGTTGCAACGGCTATTGGAATCAAAGTGAGTATAACTCACTCTTTCTGATTCGCTTATATTTTTATATAAGTGGGAATAAATTTATTTTATGTTGTTTGATGATTGTTTGGATGATATATTTATATATTAGTTGGTTTGGATATATTCCCGCATATTTTAGCGGATGGGACCCTATACGTTCCCGTGTATGAGAGGATGACCCTTTGTACGCGCGTCTGCTTCGAAGCAGACATTGTACATATTTTCCCATATGTATATTTGTTGCAGGTGACAGTTTGGAGGGATCCAACTGGATTCCTCACCAGTGTTGATTTTTATTTACAGATATTGTTATATATGTTGTTATCATGTGATATATGATGTTTGGATCCATGATTGATATGATTGATGTGAATCCCCTTATTTTGCATTTTTACAGCATTGGGCCATATTTTGGAATTTTAAAAAATATTAAAATGATGATTTCAAATTAAAAAGGATTTCAAAGTGATTTTGAAAATATAAATGTTTTATTAATTTTTTTGAATTGTTAAACGAAATGGATTTATTTTAAATAAATAAAAAGTTATAATTTTTATGTTATAAAAATTATGGTTTTGTGAAATATACTCAAATATGATTTTTGAAATATGGAGATAACTATTTTGTAAAATAAGTTAAATTGGGATTTTGAACTTATTATAAATGGTTTATATATATAAGATTTATAAAATTGAATTTTTATAAATAAAAGTAATGGAACTATAAACGAGTTTTGTAAGTGTTAAAATAAAGTTATAATTGAATCTTATAAGTAAATAAGATTTATAAATTTATGAAGTTATAAAAAGAATGAATTTGTAATAAGAGATTTATAAGTAAATTAATTTATAATTGGATTTTGGCATATAAATGAGAATATAAATGAGATTGTTTAATAAAGGGATTTTATAAATGGAAGTTTTTATAAAATAGAAATGTGAATTATACACACTGTTTTATAAAGGTGAAAACAACTTATTTTGATAAGTTAAATATGAAAGTTTATTAAAGGAATTATATTCACAATTTTAGGCAATGAATAATCCTTTAAATTAAATATGTAGAAGTAATGAATTGGTAAAGGAATTATATTCACGATTTTGGACAGTGAATAATCCTTTAAATTAAATAAATGTTTTGGAAAGTGATATTATAAAATGGAGTTTAAATGGTTTGAAAATAAAATGATTTGTAAATTACTTATTATTAAAATAAGTATATGGAAATGTTTTCCAAATAGTGAAATATTGAAATGGTTTTGGAATTATATCTTTTTAAAGATAATTTGAAGTATTAAATTTGGAAAAGTGATTTAATTAATGCATGATTTAATAAATCAGACCTAGTGACTGCTTTAGTTCTAAATTTATATTTTTGTCCATTTTAGTTTCTCGACTTGATGTGGAAACTATTTAGTCGTACACTTAGTACGTAGCCATCTGTGTTGGCTTGATTATCGTCTGTGTTGAGAATGTTGATTCGTGTAGTGCGGAGTGATTTCTCCAATCTATCGAGCTTCCTTCTTGGCCGAAGGATAGCAAGTTGAAAGTTGGAGATGTGATAAGTCTATGAGACTTAGTTCCTGTGTGAGGTTGAGAAACACTTTTGCGTTATTGGTGCGAAAAGACCGGGATAAGATTTATTTGAAAACCACTTCAGACCAACATTTATGCGACGATTGTGCAGGTTGATCGATGATATTGATATTAAGGATTTTCATAGTGAAGGATTGCTTGTTGATCATTTAGGGTTAAAATCCCAATATACATCTAGTAGCAGTAGTCTCTTCATTATAAAATACCCATTGCAAGGGCTGTCGCTACTAATCCGTTAGGATGTGGTAGGAGAGTACCTACGGTTTGTCTTGTTCCTGGACAACTTGTATGGACGAGTGTCTGACATTGCATTTCTAAGATTACATACATTGGTTTTTACAAACATAGATAAGTGGTGGCATAGACGGAAACTTCTCTTAGCTTAACACCCTCCTTGAGACATATGAGCTCAAGGGTTGTATTTTTGTGGAAGGCAATTAGTAGTCAACGGAAATGGCAATGTGGCATTCAAAGATGATGTGATATGTGACATGTGAAAGGTAATCGTTACCTCAGGACTCATCAAACGGAAATGACCGAAACAGGGTTAGATGCAGCAGGGCTAAGTGGGTCATTCCCAATTAGGATATGATCATCCCCTTCTAGATAGATTTCTTCCTGCTATGACTTTCAGGATGTAAATTATTGTGGATGTATGCTATGAGGGCCTACGGATAAAGGTCGGTAACGACCGGAGGATGACATATTCGGTACTATCTAGCTATAGAGATAGGGCGGTCTTGTGTTGGTAAAGGGCAGATGTTATGTGCCTCGGGACATCCATCTAGAGATGTACCCATTGGAAGGTAGTCCCTTCACCTGGTCATTTGTATGGAAATCCAAACTCCACTACATGCCTGCCATTTTGTTTGTATTACCCACTTTGGGCTATATGCTGGAATTTAATCAATGTAACAATTTCGGCTATGATTAATATTATTTGTATACTGGACACTAGTATAATATAACATGATTTGATATGAAAAGTTTTGGTTATTGTAAGGTAAAAACATGTCCATGTTTATGTGTGGGCGTGTCTTACGAGATACTTTTGTTTTGGAAAAAAAGTTTTGGTAATTTAATAAATTCAATTGAGTGTGTTTTCTCATGCTGGTTTACCAAACCTGATCCGGACGTTCTTCCCTTTCAATGTTCGGGTTAGACCAAGTATATTTACAGGTTCAGATTTGGTGCTTTTGGAGCTTCAGCAGGAGGGCTGGAGATCATCAATGTCGTATACACGTATCTGTTATTTTCCGTTGCATTATTGTTTATATTATCAGCAATTGTAAGGACATGTTATTATAACTATCCAAGCTGATGATTAGTGATTGATTGTTGAACTCCGATGGATGTATATATATTACAGTTTCTCTTTTGTAAAGATTATTCATTTATATTATATGTTATTCCGCTGCAATGTGAGATTCTGTATTGTTCTATTTAGTTTTCTTCTTCCCTCTTTCTTCTCTTCTTTTCCTCTCTCTTCTTCTTTCTCTTGACTTTCCGTCATTCTGTGTTTTTTGGGTCGGACATGTGTGGTTTATTGTCGATTCAAAGGGTACGGATTTGCGATTCGTCACATGTATGTATATTAAAGATTAGAGTTTCTCTTTTGTAAAGTTCATTGATATTATATTATATGTTATTCCGATGCGATTGTGACATTTTGTGTTGTTTTAGCTTCTCTTCTTCTCCTTTTCTCCTCTTCTTTCTTCTTTCTTTCCCATAACTATCCTTCTTTCCGTTCAATTTGGATTGGACATGTGTGGTTTATTGTCAACTTGAATCGTGCAAATTTGTGGGTCATTTTAATCGATTACCAATCCCAACTCGCTCTGATGTGCATTTACAACCATTAAAACTTACAAGTAGCACTCAAACATGAAAATACAACATATAAACATACAACAGCATTCAATCATCACTCAAACATGTAAATGCACATTAAATCATAGCAATTTATCCCAAAACATGTTCGTAGTTTAACTATAAATTCATATGTATAATTATACATCAAATTAACATGTTTAAATCATTTTAAATACAATTAAATTCATTTTTATTTCAGTTTTAAGTTCAAAGCAGTGACAAACTTATTTTTGACTTTAAAAATGGATTCAAAACAGGTAAAAACCTATGTATACATATATAGCATGCCCAGAGATGATAAATCGACCACTAATCACCTAAAAGTCGATGCAAAACAAGCAAATCGAAGCAAATCCAAAAATTACAACAAAATGCCAAATTTAAAAATCATTTTTTTTTTAGTTTTAAAACATCTTAAAAATAATTTATAAACATATACCAATGCATCGACCCACCTTTTCGTCCATTGAAAGTCGACACTGAATACATCCACGGTATTTAAATGCCGAACATCCAATCGCCGGAAAGGCTGATTGTTAGGGTAAAATAAAAAGAAATGAACAAAGAATAGAGAAAACAGAATCTCACAACAAAATCGACAACATATAATATAACAAAGATGGTAAAAACTGTCGCTTCAAAATACAGAGTACATCAGAGTTAAAAGTAAATCTTATCAGCTGGACAGTTATAAAATTCCGACCTTACGATTGCTGTTAGGTATATAATATAATACAGTGGAAAATAAAACACTACGATAGGTGAACATCTAGATCTTCTCCAATAATTCCATATCACCAAAGGCAGCCTGGAAACTCTCGGTCTAATCCAAGCATTATAATAAAATAACACCCGAGTCAATCTGGAAAACCAACGTGAGAAAACTCAAGTAATACGATGAACATATAAAAATTCTGTGAGACCACACCGCTAACGTGGAATAGGTTTTTACCTTACAAGAACAACATCCATAAATGAAGAAATATAAAACAAATCAGAACAACAATCCAATCAAGAAAGAATGGAAATAAACTACAGGAGCAATCCAAATAAAAAGGTGGGTACTAGTAAGAACAAATCTCATACTGAATGAATAGGCATAAATAGTATCAAATTCCAGAATTGAAAGAATGGGCAAAATAATTAAACATAGAGAAGAGCACAAGGCACTCCTCGATGCGATTAAGGAAACAATTCAATGATTTGAATTAACAACAAGGGAAAGAGAAGTTTTTCCAACAATGACTAGGAGGGTGCGCCCCCCTTACCGAAAGTATACCTCTATACTTGAGAACTCCGATGGCTCTCGGACATGTCCAAGCCGGACCCCGCCAACGGTTATCGAGTATTCGAGTATTTCACATCTCAATGCATAAAAATGAATCCAATCTAGAGTAGATGTGAAAATACCCTAATGGAAGCAACTCCACATAGCTTGGCTTCCACTCGCTCTTTGGGTTTAGTCATTTCCGAAAAGGATAACAAAGATCAAATGAGCAACACATCGTCTTAGAATGACGAAATACAAAGAAGAAAGCAGAATCAAAGTCGATTGTCGATAAATCAACTATCGGGAATGATAAAATGGTTGTTTATCGTTGCGCTTGATTTTCACATCATAATATTTTACAGACACTTTAAAAACACTCTTTAAAATATTCTTTTAAAAGGGCAAATTATATTTTCGAAGTGTATTAAAACCAAGGTCAAAACAAATGTCAAAACATTATTTATTATAAACCCAAATAATTTGCACTCAGCTTTATTTTGAAACAATCCTTTTTTTCAAAGATCTTCTTGTTTACAAACTATTATATATAAAATTTAAAACAATATTTATTATCCCAAAAGATAAAAAATCAACTAAATTTCTTTTATAAAATTTAAATCAAATGTTAATGCATCCCCAGGAATAACTTATATGACTTTTCTATATCATTTAAAACCACACTAATTTTCCCCAAAGAAAATAAATTAAATTTAAAATCCTTTTATAAATTTAAACCTGCATTAATTATCCCAAAAATTATTAATCACATTTATAATCTATCATAATTCAACTATCCTAAAAGATAATAAATCAAATCTATAATCTCTTTTAATAAATCGATCAATTATCTTTATTTAAACTGTTAATTATTTCTAAAACACTTTTACTTAACTAGTAAATTAACTTGAAACACTAAATCAGTTAATTCACTTTGAAACACTTTCATTAAATTAACTTTAATCACTTTTATTAAATCAATTAATTAACTTAAATACCTTTGTTTAATTTATTAATTAACTTTAAATACCATTAGTTAAAACGATTAATTACATTCAAATATCTTAATTACAATAAGTACCTAAATTTCGAATATCATTACTTAAAATGATTAACTAAATCCAAATATCATTAATTAAAATGATAAATTAGATTTAAACATTGTTTATTAAATTGATTTGCTACATTTAAAACATCAATAATTAAAATGATTAATTAAACTCAAACATCGTTAATTAAAATGATTAATTAATTACAAATATCATCAATTAAAATGATTAATTAAATAACACTTTAGTTAAAATGATTTTTTAACCTAAAACTTCATTACTTAAAATAATTAACTAAATTCCAATAACACTAGTTAAAATGATTAATTTATTTTAAACATAATTAATTGAAACATTTATTAAATTCAAATAATCAATCATTAAATGGATTGATTAACTTAAAATATCATTAATTAAAATGATTAATGAATTTTAAACATCTAATTTTGTGAAAATACAAGCTCAAGTTCAACACACGCAAAGGGTTTAGGAGACGATATTCAATAATTGACAATATAGCGAAAATTGCTACAACAACACTTAAACAATTTAAATAGAATATCATGATTAATTACAACTAAACATTAATATAAGCAGCATAGAGAAATAAATAACAATTATAGGCGAGAAGCCCCTTAGGTTCTCTCTACAAATATTCCCACTAAAACAATAGTTATGGACAATATATATAATCATATGGGTTCACAGCAATTAAGTTAATATGTCATCTGTTTTCCAAAATGGGATTTTCAACCAAACAAACAATCAAACAACAACAATATCTAATCTATCAACCAAGCATTCAACAATAAATTTATAGCATTATAGATATTATATAGCTAATTTAAAGGTGAGTAAACTCACCGAAATTCCAGTTATCGCCCAAGCATTCCATTCTGAATAGCTTGATTCTACAAGCTCCAATCTCCTTCAATCCAACTACATAACGTAGACATCGTCATTACGAATCCAAAGCGACTGACTGCGTTTGATTTGGTCCCTGTATGAACAAGTTAATGGGTTTATTAGATTTCAGAATTAAAATAATAATTAATCAACTAATTACACTCATTGGCCTTAATTACCCTAGCTTAATGATCCAGGCCGCAACAATCATTGCAACCCCAAGGCGACTATATCACCGCGTCGCCGTTACGCTAGGCCATCAGCCACTATCGCTTGCCTCTAGTCGAAAGCTTCGACCAACCCCAACCTACGCCTCAAAGCTCGCCTCTGGTGGTCACCGTTAGCTCAAGAACGAGCTTTTAGAAACATCGTCGTTCATTTTCCTTTCGCCGCCGCCGCCGATGAATCATCGTTAAACTCCACCAGCGTAAAGCCCTAGCCTTCCTCCACATCATTGCTTCAATGCCGCCACCTAAAGATCATTGTCGTCGATGAAAAAAACAAACCCTAGTCATTGCTGTTGCGAGTAATTTCCGACCGCCTCTCCCCTCCATTCGACAATCCAACCGGCCACCCCCCGCATCTCACCAAGATGAAAAACTTTCATGTTGAGCCGCTCGCCTGAAAATGCCTCTAGCGATTCCGATCAATCATGGCCGTTGGATGAGGTTATTTTAGGGTTTGAGTTTAGGGCCAAAGCGAGAAGTGAGGGTCATTATATAGGCATGCTTGCGTACACTATTCACCTACGATAATTACAAGATGCAATCAAGAAACGCTTGTAGAATACAATAGCCTATGATTTTTGTTTGATGATAATAAACATATATATATTTGTTTAAATGTATTTTTTATTGTACTATTTTATTTTTTCCACATAATTAAATAAATATTTGTTGAATAAAATAAATAACTCGGAATTTATATTTAAACAAATATTTTATTCAAACAAATATTTTATTACAAATTCGAATAGTACAAATTTAAGCTCTCACTATACAAGTTTCAATTACAACACAATTATCATTATACAATTTTCACTATACAACACAATTCACTCATCACTCGTATTTTAATCTTCAACTCTGTTCCAGCCTGTATCCCGCATTTGAAATATCTGCAAAATAAACACTGACGCAGTAAAATTGAAAAAGAAATATTTTGCAGTGCAAAATGAAGTGTGTGTTTGAAAATATTATTTGCCTTAGTTATTTGGGTTGTTCGTCATCATTTATTTTTTAATTCATCTTACACGAACAACTTGTGACATGCATGGTGTATCACTGTACATGCCACAAGGTCATGCACACCGATATACACTTGCTTGTTAAAATTGCAGGGACAGGTGAGCACAAGGTCAAACCCAAGCCGAGATTGGATTCAACACAGGTGCAATGCAAAAACAAAACATCACAGCATGGTCAGTACAAATCAATCAAGTAAGAGACTACATATACACATGTGTACATGTACACATGTGTCTCGAGAATCATAGTGCAGACCAGAATAGTGCACCAGACAAAATCAACATGTAATGCATATCAACACAATGGAGCAACAAAATCAAAGTGCATATGTGGAACAAAGCAAGCAGGTCATCATAACCCAAACTACGGTAACAAGTGCACAATGACATGTGAGCACATGAAAACAACATGAAACTAGGTGTTCAAAGTGCACCAGATCAGAATTCAGGCATGAGTACAGGGCAGTGCATATGTACAAAGTGGTGCATGCAACATTTCAGTTTCGACACAGCAAGTCTAACATGCAACATGGACTCAAAATGAAAACAACTTGACACCATATCAGTTCAAGAACCAGACAGACTCAAGTGGAACAAGGCCACAATAACACACACACACCAGACCACAAAATGTGCACAAGGAAGGATAAAGCAAGTTTATCTCGAAGCAAATCAAGACCAGATCAATGAAAGTACACAACACATGGTCAGGTAACCATAACACAGCATTACAAAGAAAAATGTTCAAGTGAAACAAGAATGCAAGTTAAATTTCAACATGAAAAAAATGGTGCACCATATATATATATATGCACACGCAATATAGGAGCATACATTTGAAACAGAGGAGACCAGAACCAAGTGCAACATGACAACAGCTCAATCAAGTGCAACAAGACTTCAAATTGAATTAGACTACAAATGCAAAACAACACACACAAGACTTGACTCAATTGAAAAAATGACAAGCAGTGGTGAACACAAAGGCAAGAACACAGACCAAATCAATGATAACATACAACCAAACCAGTTCTATATATGCAACAACAAATCTAACACACAGCTGCATTCAGGCATAGACACAACAAGTCTAAACAACCAAAATTGATACCATAGCCATCACACACATATATTCATACATATATGAATGTATGTATATACATGGAGATGACACACATATGCAAACATAGTATGACAGTGCAGCAGTGTTAAAAAAAAGCATAGTAACAAAGCAGTTCAAACAAAGTCAAGGAGGTGTATCAAAAAGAAATGGTCAATCAAAACACTGTTGAAGTGTTCAACGATTACTAGTTGCAGTGAAGTCAATCAGAGGTCACAATGGTATATTGAACAAGTCATTGGCAGTAAAGAGAGGAACAAATTCAAATTTATTTATTCAAATATATTAGAAATATAATCGAAGGAAGATCAAGTCAGTATGAACAAGTCAGAAATCACAGAGTGCGTTCGATCAAAAATCCACGCAAGTGATAAAATCACGAAAACTTCAAACCAAAAACATACGAACAAATTAATAGGGTTTCTATCCCTATAAATTCAACCCAATTCATCACTGGCAGAATCATCGAGTTCGAGCATAATCAAAAATTGAAAAAGGAAAAATCACATACTAATTCACAACATCCATTCGAACTCGACCTTGTAGCAGCCGAAGCAAATCGAAGAACAAAGCAATAATCAAATTGAGGAACGAAAGCATCAAAGCAATCAATTCGAATTACTATTTCCAATAATGGCTCCAAGTTCGAATAAAACCCTAATTTTGAAAAGTAGCAAAGGATCGGCCGAAGAGAATACACAAGCAAAAATAAAAAGGGGAGACAAGTCTTTTGTTTAAATTGGGCCAGATTAGTTTAATTGTATTGGGCTTCATTTTTAATATAGGGTTTTGTTTAGTTTTATTTATATTTTTAATTTTCTCTTTTAGCTTTGTATAAACTCTAGTTTTAACTAGGTTACGAACTACGTGGCATGGTTCGGAGAATTCGCAACTCAGTGGTTGAGTTGTGGCAGAGTTTTGAGCTTAGAGTTAGGTTAATCGAGTTAGCGGGTATCGCGAGTTTACGTGTTTTTGTAAGCGTCTGATTACCTAATTTCTAGTAGAAACCTTAGGGGCAGCACGTAGGCAGGTTATTGCCGAAGCTGAGTAAAACTGTGTGTGATCTCTACTGCATTACTTTCTGTTTTTATTTTTGTTTCCGCATTAATTTTTAGTATCACCCTATTCACCCCCCCCTCTAGGATGAAAACAATCCTACAATGCTCACTGACGTTCCTAGCTAAATATCCCTATTTCGACCTCAATGGAACTATTACCGAGACCTAATTCCATCATATAAAAAAGTTAGTTTTTAAAATCAAAATATATTACTTTAATTCTTTAAAATTAATCGTTATGCATTTCGAGGTCGCTCGATCACACGATACGTCAGGTCGTCACGAAACACGTTGACGTACAACAATTCATTATTCCGGATCCAATGGCACTAGTTTCGTTAAAATATAAGGCAATGCCCCCAAATGCTATTTTCACACATTTAAATATAGTTTTATATTCTCGATCCAATTTTCGATTATTATCTAACCTATTTATTTTTGTAATTAAATTTATAAATTGAATTTACCAATATTATTTATTAATTAAAAGAAGTTAAATAAAATCATTAAATCCATTTAATTAATATTTAATTCATAAGTTCAAATATACAAGTAATCCCCATATATGAATATAAGTTATTAATTTCCAAAATCCAATTATTTAAATATTTAAAATTAATTAAATATTAAAAATCAATGACCAAAATTCTAGGTTGTTGCATTCTGCCCCCTTAAAAGAATTTTGTCCCCGAAGTTCCCAAACAAGAAAATGACTCCAAACCCTTTAGTTTAAAAACCATTAATTAAAATGAGTTATTAAATTTTAAAGTTCCTTAAATTACGGAAAATTTCGGCAGCACCTCATTTGCGTCGCTCGATCATAAAAACTATAAATCACCACTATGGGCCTCAAACCAATCAAAAGAAAAACAAAAGCCAAGTGGCCTCCCATATATGGGGCATAAAATCATCAACTAATTTAAATTTCTAATTCTACTATGTGCCTTTTTGCATTTAATTTATATTTTTACAAGCAACTCATTATCTCGATACTAATGCAGGTGCGTAAGAAATCAAGTAGAACTCTCCTGCTTACCTGAACTTACACTATCCAAAAGACAGTTATATTGATGATAGAGAAATAACTAGCTATCTCTATCATAAATACAAATATCCTAAACATATATAACGTTCATAGACAACAAGCTAATATGGTGCAACTAATAATAATGAAGCAACCCTACATGAAAAAACTAGCAAGATATAAATCTACATAATAGTCTAGTATGAAATAAAGCTACACGCAACCACAAAGCAACATATCAACCATATGCATCAAAATACAGAGAATATTCTATAACAAGATGATACACATTCGATCTTTTCAAAAGATAAATTTAGAACTAAATGCATGGGTTTTATATTCAAAAATATATTTTAAAACGCTCTCAAAAAAAAATATCAAAACTAGATCCAACATGGCTAGAAGGGCGTGCTTCCCTTCCAAGCATGGTATAACTCTAAACAAAAACAATGGAGCCTCTAGTGGTATTCTGGTACCTCCTAAAAACAATAGAGTAAATACAATTAGCGAGTCTCAAAATAGGAAAAACTCCAAATCGCGCTTTGATTTTAGTCATTCATCGCAATAAATAAAAATATTTGTAAAGCACTTTGCAAATATCTATTGGAACAAATTCCATTTTTTATCGAAATGATAATATTTATCAAATACTTCAAATCATACTATTATTATTTCTTTTCACAATCATTCCAAATATTCTTTTAAAATGATTTCAAAACCACTGGGATTTAAGTCCTAATAAACAACAATTCAAAAACTTATTTTTGTAAATTCAAACTTTATAAACTGTGGTATATAAATCACACAACCAATCAAATCAAATCAATCAAATTTCATAAGGGAAAAATCTAACACTTAATATTTCTTAAAATGGTGAATGACTAACAACCAGATTTAGAATTTTTGCTTTGACTCACACTTCCTTCAATTACAAGCCAAGTATACACTTATACCAAGCTCGTATGATATACATAAATCATATGTACGCTATATTTGATCTGATCACTTGCTCGGATACATAGGCTTCTACTTCCGAACTAGTATCGCTCACTCGACCTCCCTAGTGTTGACTCTGATCCGGTTCCTCGATTAGAAACCTCCATTCTCCTTACATAGCCATAAACTATGATAGAAAACTCTGGTATCATATCGTGAATCTAGGTTAAGTGTTCGTTGATAAGAATCACGTGAGAAATCCTTTTTTCGACTGGTGTGAATCACCCTGAAGTAATGTACTCAAAGCCTTGATCCAAAATCGTGCAAATAAAATGATCTACGTATAATTTACGTACTTAATTCGATTGTTTTCTTAATTATTCCAATCTAAATCCCTTATATTCTCATTAATAGTATTTCATCAATCCTAAATTATCCATGAATTGTTTCATAAATTTCCACTTAAGTTTACAAACATTTTACAAAGACAATTCTTTTCAAAACAACAAATAAAAGCTTACTCTATTTTATTTACTTGTATAATACTCTTCTAGATCCTAAGAGTATACGCAAAACACCAATTTTATTTTATTTATTTGTTATTTACTTTTATTTTACTCAAAATTTAATTGAAAGTCCAAACACAATAAGGCTCATTAAAACCGAGTCAAACATCTGACCCCTTTACCTTAGAGTGCTCTAAGAAAAGAGGCCTACAAGTTAGCCCAATATCACCAAATATTTTACACATCTTATATGATTAACTAAAATTATGGTTTTAATAAAATAGATTTACCAAAACCTTTCTACTAATTTGACCCATTGAAAAATTGAGCTAAATTATTTCTTTTCTATCCAAGAGTTTTAAAATTTTCATTTGTCAAATTATTATTCAAAATAACTTCTATTTTATTCGATTTTCTTTAAGGAAACTTAAGACTAATTACTTAGGTTTTTACTTCAAAACTCATTTTTTAGAACATGCTGCATATATTTCTTTTATGAATTAACTTCAACCATTTATTTTCTCAAATTCACTTTGGGTTCATTTGGATTTGAACTCATTTCAACTGCACAATAATATGGAGAATAATTTACTAAGTATTCCACAAGATTCGACTAAGCAAGCAGTCGATCTTTACTTAGAAGATTATTCAGATTACCAGAAAACTAATCGAGATGTTTTCCTCTAAATTACCATAAATAAAATGCATTCCATTTAAAATTTCACTTCCAAAATATTTTTATTTAGAAACACTTTCAAATAGTACTAATACATACATACATACATACATATATATATATTCAAAAACCTTTTGAAATTATTTCAAACAAAAACGCGATTTAAATTCAAAAATCCTTTTTAAAACACATTTTATAAATCAAATTTATATAAAATTATCCTTATATAAAATCATTTCATATTGTAATAATTCTCCTTTATTATAATAAAATTTTCTCAAATAGTTATTCTCCAAATGTCTTATTCTACCATTTAGATTATTTAAAACAACCATTATTAAAAGTTTACTTTAACTTAACGTTTTCTCCAAACATCTTATAGTCAAATTGTGAAACTTAATTCATAAGGGTTCGTTTTAATGTTCTTACAATTATCAAACAATATATGCTCTTAAACTATCTGAGCACGACAAATCAAATAATAGTGATAATAAAGAAGTATTATCATTAACAAACAAACACTATAAATAATTATATAAATTTAAAAATTATCCCTTTATATATAAAAATATATAATCCTTGATAAAAAAATCATTTTTTAAATTTTCAAAAATTCAATATCGTGTTTGTTGGCCTTGTTCAAGTGTTTAGAAATCCCTTCGACAACATGGCATCCCACATTCTCGACCTTTCATAAACCACACAACTGACCAATTAACACAATACGTTTTTACAACATTACCAAATACGCCCTCATATATAGACACACACACACACACTCAAACTCATTCTAGGGTGTCACTTACCATATCCCATCGCTTTAGGGTATTACTAACCCTATCTCTAGTTAGTAGTACCCTACCAAAGCCAAGGTTCTCACTTAACCTTCAACTCCGATACCAAATTGTAACGACCCGCCTTTTCAACCATCGAAAGTCGACACCGAATACATCCACGGTATTCAAATGCCGAACATCCAATCGCCAGAAAGGCGGATTGTTAGGGTAAAGTATAAGGAAAAAAATAGAGAATAGGAAAATCAGAATCTCACAGCGAAATCGATAACATATAATATAACAAAGACGGTAAAAATTGTCACTTCAAAATACATAGTACATCAGAGTTAAAAACAAACCTTATCTGATGCACGGTTATAAAATTCAAACCTTACAATTGCTGATAGGTATTCAATATAATACAATGCAAAATAAAACACTATGATAGGTGAACATCCAGCTCTTCTCCAATAACTCCATCACCAAAACCAACCTGGGAAAAACTCGGTTTGACCCGAGCATTATAATAAAATAACACCCGGATCAATCTAGAAAACCGGCGTAAAAAAACTCAAGTAATACAATGAACATATAAAAATTCTATGAGACCACGCCGCTAACGCAGAACAGGTTTTTACTTCACAAGAACAACATCCATAAATGAAAAAATAGGAAACAAATCAGAACAACAATCCAATTAAGAAAGAATGGAAAAAACAACAGAAACAATCCAAATAAAAGGTGGGTACTAGTAAGGACAAATCCCATCCTGAATGAATGGGCACAAATAATATCAATTTCCATACTTGAAAGAATGGACAAAATAATTAAACATGGAGAAGAGCACAAGACACTCCTCAATGCAATTAAGGAAACAATTCAAAGAGTTGAATTAACAACAAGGGAAAGAGAAATTTTATCAATAATGACTAGGAGAGTGCGCCCCCCTCACCGAAAGTATACCTCTAGAAATATACTTGAGAACTCCGATGGCTCTCGAGAATGTCCAAGCCGAACCCCGCCAAAAATTACCGAGAATCCAAGTATATCACATCTTAATGTGCAAAACCAAATCCAATCCTGAGTGGATGTGAAAATACCCTAATGGGAGCAACCCCACATAGCTTGGCTTCCACTCGCTCTTTAGGTTTAGTCATTTCCGACAAAGGATAAGAAAGCTCAAATGAACAACACATTGTCTTAGAGTGAAGAAATACAATGAAGAAAGCAGAATCGAAGTCGATAGTCGATAAATCAACTATCGGGAATGGTAAAATGGTTGTTTACACTTGCGCTTGATTTTCACATCATAATACTTTTAAAGACACTTTAAAAACACTCTTTAAAATATTCTTTTAAAAGGGAAAATTATATTTTCTAAGTGTATTAAAACCAAGGTCAAAACAAATGTCAGAACATTGTTTATTATAAACCCAAATAATTTACACTTAGCTTTATTTTGAAACAATTCTTTTTTTAAGATCTTCTTGTTTATAAACTATTGTATACAAATTTTAAAACAATATTTATTATCCCAAAAGATAATAAATCAATTAAATTACTTCTATAAATTTTAAATCAAATGTTAATGTATCCCGAGGGATAATTTATATTGCTTTCTATATCTTTTAAAACCATACTAATTTTCCCCAAAAAAAATAAATTAAATTTAAAATCCTTTTATAAATTTAAACCAGCATTAATTATCCCAAAAGATAATTACACATTAATAATCTTTTCTAATTCTAAAAACAATATTAACTATCCAAAAGATAATAAATCAAATCTATAACCTCTTTTAATAGATCGATCAATTATCTTTATTTAAACAGTTAATTATTTCTAAATCACTTTTACTTAACCAAAATTAACTTTAAACACTAAATCAATTAATTCACTATGAAGCACTTTCATTAAATCAACTTTAATCACTTTTATTAAATAAATTAATTAACTTAAATACCTTTGTTAAATTAATTAATTAATTTTAAATACCATTAGTTAAAACGATTAATTACATTCAAATATCTTAATTAGAATGATTACTTAAATTTCAAATATCATTACTTAAAATGATTAACTAAATTCAAATATCATTATTAAAAATGATAAATTAGATTTAATCATTGTTAATTAAATTGATTTACTACATTTAAAACATCATTAAATAAAATGATTAATTAAACTCAAACATTGTTAATTAAAATGATATATTAATTTCTAATATCATCAATTAAAATGATTTATTAATTTTAAACATCATTAGTTAAAATAATTTATTAACTTAAAACATCATTACTTAAAATAATTAACTAAATTCAAATATCATTAATTAAAATGATTAATTAATTTTAAAAATCATAAATTAAAACGATTTATTAAATTAAAATAATCATTGATTAAAATAATTAATTAAATTAAAATATCATTAATTAAAACGATTAATGAATTTTAAACATCTAATTTTGTGAAAATACAAGCTCAAGTTCAACATAAACAAAGGGTTTAAAAGATAATATTCAATAATTGACGATATAGTGAAAATTGTTATAACGACACTTAAACAATTTAAATAGAATATCACGATTAATTACAACTAAACAATAAGCAGCATAAGGAAATAAAGAACAATTACTGGCGAGTAACCCCTTAGGGTCTCTCTACAAATATTCCCTGCAAAACTGGTTACAGACAATATATATAATCATATAGGTTCACAGAAATTAAGTTAATATGTAATCCATTTTCCAAAATGGGATTTTCAACCAAACAAACAATCAAACAACAACAAAATATAAACTATCAACCAAACATTCAACAATAATTTATAGCATCATAAATATTATATAGCTAATTTAAAGGTGAGTAAACTCACCGAAATTCCAGTTATCGCCGAAGCGTTCCGTTCCGAACTAAAATCGAACAGCATTTGATTTTAGCTTGATTCTACAGGCTCCAATCTCCTTCAATCCAACTCCATAACGTAGACATCGTCATTACGAATCCAACGCAATTGACCACGTTTGATTTGGTCCTTGTTTGAACATGTTAATAGGTTCATAAGATTTCGGAATTAAAATAATAATTAATCAACTAATTACGCTCATTAGCCTTAATTACCGTAGCTTAATAATCCAAGCTGCAACTATCACCGAAACCCCAACGTGACTACATCACCGCGTCGCCGCCAGGCCATCGGCCATGGCCACCTGCCTCTAGTCGAAAGCTTCAACCGACCCTGACCTACGCCTCAAAGCTCGCCTCCGATGGTTACCGTTAGCTCGAGAACGAGCTTTTAGGAACATCGTCGTCCATTTGCCTTTTGCCCCACCGTCATTGACGAATCATTGTCAAACTCCGCCAACGTAAAGCCCTAGCCTTCCTCCACATCTTTGCTTCAATGCCGCCCCTAAAGATCACCGTCTTCGATGGAAAAATTGAACCCTAGTCGCTGTTGTCGCGAGCAATTTTCGGCCGCCTCGCCCCTCCACTCGACGATCCAACCGGCCATCCTCCACATCTCACCGAGATGAACAACTTTCATGTTGAACCCCTTGCCTGAAAACGCCTCTGGCGGCTCCGGTCAATCACGGCCGTTGGATGAGATTATTTTTAGGTTTGAGTTTAGGGCCAAAGAGAGAAGTGAGGGTCCTTATATAGGCATGCTCTTGGACACTATTCACCTACAAAAATTACAAACTCCAATCGAGGCATGCTCATTGATATTCCTAGCTAAATATCCATATTCCGAACTTAATAGAACTATTTTCGAGACCTAATTCCATCATATACAAAAGTTTAGTTTTTAAAATCAAAATATATTATTTTAATTCTCTAAAATTAATCGTTATGTATTTCGAGCTCGCTCGATCACACGATACGTCCGATCATCACGAACTCGTCAGCGTACAATAATTCATTATTCTGGATCCAATGGCACTAATTTCGTTAAAATCTAAGGCAGTGCCCCGGAATGCTATTTTCACACATTTAAATATCGTTTTATATTATTGATCCAATTATCGATATTTATCCGATCTATTTATTTTTGTAATTAAATTTATAAATTGGATTCACCAATATTAGTACTTAATTAAAAGGAGTTAACTAAAATCATTAAATCCATTTAATTAATATTTAGTTCACAAATTTAAATATTCAAGTAATCCCCGTATATGAATATAAGTTATTAAATTCCAAAATCTAATTATTTAAATATTTAAAATTAATTAAATATTAAAAACCAATGATCAAAATTCAAGGTTGTTGCATTCTTCCCCCTTAAAAGAATTTCATCCCTGAAATTTCCAAACAAGAAAATGAATCCAAACGCTTAAGTTTAAAAACTATTAATTAAAATGAGTTATTAAATTCTTAGAGTTCCTAAAATTACGAAAAATTTCGGTAGCCTCTCCTTTGTGTGGCTCGATCGGAAAAATTAAAAATCGTCACTACGGGCCCAAAGCCAATCAAAAGAAAACAAAAGCCAAGTGGCATCCCATATCAGGAGCATAAAATCATCAACTAATTTAAATTTCTAAATCAACTACGTACCGTTTTGCGTTTAATTATATTTTTGCAAGCAACTCATTATCTCGATACTAATGCAGGCGCATAAGAAATCAAGTAGAAATCTCTTGCTTACATATACTTACACAATCCAAAAGAGAGTCATATAAATAAAAGAAAAATATACTAGCTATCTCTATCATAGATTCAAATAGCCTAAACAATATAACGTTCATAGACAACAAGGCAATATGGTGCAATTAATAATAATGAGGCAACCCTACATGCAAAAACTAGCATGATATAAATCTACATACGAATCTAGTATGAAACAAAGCTACATGCAACCATAAAACAATATATCAACCATATGCATCAAAATACATAGAATATCCTGTAACAAGATGATATGCATTCGACCTTTTCAGATGGTAAATTTAGAACTAAATGCCCGGGTTTTATATTCAAAAATATATTTTGAAACTCCCTCAAAAAGAAAATATATCAAAACTAGATCCAACATGACTAGGAGGGTGCGCCCCTCTTTCGAGCATGGTATAACTCTAAACAAAAACAATGGGGCCTTCAGTGGTATTCTGGTACCACCTAAAAACAATAAAGTAAATACACCTGGCGAGTCTCAAAATGGGGGAAATTTTAGTCATTCATCGCAACAAATAAAAATATTTGTAAAACACTTTGCAAATATCTGTTGGAACAAATTTCAATTTTTATTGAATAATAATATTTCTCAAATACTTCAAATCATACTATTATTATTTCTTTTCATAATCATTCCAAAAATTCATTTAAAATGAATTCAAAACCAACGGGATTTAAGTCCTAATAAACAACAATCCAAAAAAATTTGTTTGTAAATTCAAACTTTATAAACTAAGGTATATAAATCACACAACCAATCAAATCAAATTAACCAAATTTCATAAGGGAAAAATCTAACACTTAATATTGTTTAAAATGTCAAATGACTGACAACCAGATTTAGAACTTTTTCTTAGGCTCACACTTCCTTAAATCACACATCAAGTATACAATTATACTCAAGTCCATATGACATATATAGAGCATCCATACGCTATATTTGATCTGATCACTTGCTCGGATACATAGGCTTCTACTTCCGGACTAGTATTGCTCACTCGACCTCCCTAGTGTTGACTTCGATCCGGTTCCTCGATTAGAAACCTCCGTTCTCCTTACATAGGCATAAACTATGATAGAAAACTTCGGTATCATATTGAGAATCCAGGTCAAGTGTTCGTTGACAAGGATCAAGTAAGAAATCCATTTTCGGACTAGTGTGAATCACCCCAAAGTAATGTACTCAAAACCTTGATCCAGAACCGTGCAAATAAAATGATCTACGTATTATTTACATACTTAATTCGATTGTTTCTTAATTATACCAATCTTTTTCTAAATCCCTAACATTCTCATTAATAGTATTTCACCAATACTAAAATTATCCATTAATTAGTTCATAAATTTCCACTAAAGTTTAGATACATTTTACAAAGACAATTCTTTTCAAAACAACAAATAAAAGCTTACTCTATTCTATTTACTTGTACAATACTCTTCTAGATCCTAAGAGTATACACAAAACACCAATTTTATTTTATTTATTTGTTATTTACTTTTATTTTTCTCAAAATTTAATTGGAAGTCCAAATACAATATGGGTCAGTAAAACCGAGTCAACCATCCGACCCTTTACCTTAGAGTGCTCTAAGGAAAGATGTTTACAAACTAGCCCAATACCACCAAATATTTTACACGTCTTATATGATTAACTAAAATTATGGTTTTAATAAAATAGATTTACCATAACCTTTCTATCTAATTTAACCTATTAAAAACTTGAGCTAAATTATTTCTTTTCTATCCAACAATTTTAAAATTTTCATTTATCAAATTATTATTCAAAATAACTTCTATTTTAAACTGGTTTCCTTTAAAGAAACTTAAGACTAATTACCCAGGTTTTTACTTCAAAACTCATTTTTGAGAACATGCTACATATATTTCTTTTATGAAATAACTTCAACCATTTATTTTCTCAAATTCATTTTGGGTTTATTTGGATTTGAAATCATTTCAATCGTACAATTATAAGGAGAATAATTTACTAAGAATTCCATAACGTTCGCCTAAGCAAGCATTCGATCTTCATTTAGAAGATTATTTAGATTACTAAAAAACTAAATGAGATGCTTTCCTCCAAATTACACTAAATAAAATGCATTCCATTTAAAATTTCACTTCCAAAATATTTCTATTTAGAAATGCTTTCAAGTAGTACTACTATATATTATTTTTTTCAAAACCTTTTCAAAATTATTTCAACCAACTCTAGGATTTAAATTCAAAAATCATTTTTAAACACATTTTATAAATCAAATTTATATAATATTATCTTTATATAAAATCATTTTATATTATAATAATTCTCCTTTATTATAATAAAATTTTCTCAAATAGTTATTTTCTAAATGTCTTATCCTACCATTTAGATTATTTTAAACAAGCTTTATTAAAAGACTACTTTAACTTAACATTTTCTCCAAACATTTTATAGTCAAGTTGTGAAACTTAATTCACAAGGGTTCGTTTTAATGTTCTTGCAATTATCAAACAATATATGCTCATAAACTATTCGAACACGATAAATCAAACACTAATGATAATAAAGAAGTATTATCATTAACAAACAAACACTGTAAATAATTATATAAATTTAAAAATTATTCCTTTATATATATAAAATATATAATCCTCTGTAAAAAAATTCATTTCCTAAATTTTCAAAAAATCAATATCATGTCTGTTTGCCTTGTTCAAGTGTTTAGAAATCCTTTCGATAATGTGGCGTCCCGCATTCTCGACCTCTCATAAACCACTCAACAGATCCATTAACACAATACATTTTTACAACATTAACAAATACGCCCTCATATATATAATACTCTCAAACTCATTCTAGGGTGTCACTTACCCTATCTCTAATGAGTTACTCACTCTAGGGTATTACTAACCCTATCTCTAGTGAGCCATACCCTACCAAAGCCAAGATTCTCGCTTAACCTTTAGCTACAATACCAAATTGTAACGACCCACCTTTTCGACCATTGAAAGTCGACACTGAACACATCCACGGTATTTAAATGTCGAACATCCAATAACCGAAAAGGCTGATTATTAGGGTAAAATAAAAAGAAAAGAACAGAGAGCAAGGAAATCAGAATCTCACGGTGAAATCGACAGCATATAATACAACAAAGATGGTAAAAACTATCACTCCAAAATAAAGAGTACATTAGAGTTAAAAACAAACCATATCAGTTGGACAGTTGTAAAATTCCGACCTTACAATTACTAATAGGTATACAGTATAATATAGCGGAAAATAAAACACAACAATAGGTGAACATCCCGCTCTTCTCCAATAACTACATATCACCAAAGCTAACCTGGAAAAAACTCGGTCTAACCCAAGCATTATAATAAAATAACATCCGGGTCAGCCTGGAAAACCAGCATGAGAAAACTCAAGTAATATGATGAACATATAAAATTTCTGTGAGACTGTGCCGCTAAAGAGGAACAGGTTTTTACCTTAAAAGAACAACATCCATAAATGAAGAAAGGGGAAACAAATCAGAACAACAATCCAATCAAGAAAGAATGGAAATAAACAACAGAAACAATCCAAATAAAAAGGTGGGTGTTAATAAGAACAAATATCATACTAAATGAATGGGCATAAATAATATCAAATTCCAGACTTGAAAGAATGGACAAAATAATTAAACATAGAGAAGAGCACAAGACACTCTTGATGCAATTAAGGAGACAATTCAAAGATTTGAATTAACAACAAGGGAAAGAGAAGTTTTTCCAACAATGACTAGGAGGGTGTGCCCCCGTTACCGAAAGTATACATATAGAAATATACTTAAGAACTCTGATGGATCTTGGACACGTCCAAGCTAGACCCCGCCAAGGGTTATGGAGTATTTGAGTATTTCACATCTCAATGTGCAAAATAGAATCCAATCTAGAGTGGATGTGAAAATACCCTAATAGGAGCAACCCCACATAGCTTGGCTTCCACTCGCTCTTTGGGTTTAGTCATTTCCAATAAAGGATAACAAAAGCTCAAATGAGAAACACATCATCTTAGAGTGATGAAATACAAAAAAGAAAGCAGAATCAAAGTTGATGGTCAATAAATCAACTATCAAGAATGATAAAATGGTTGTTCACACTTACACTTGATTTCACATCACAATACTTTTAAAGCCACTTTAAAACCACTCTTTAAAATATTCTTTTAAAAGGGCAAATTATATTTTCTAAGTGTATTAAAACCAAGGTCAAAACAAATGTCAAAACATTATTTACCATAAACCCAAACAAATTACACTTAGCTTTATTTTGAAACAATTCTTTTTTTAAAGATCATCTTGTTTATAAACTATTATATATAAATTTTAAAACAATATTTATTATCCCAAAAGATAATAAGTCAATTAAATTACTTTTATAAATTTTAAATCAAATGTTAATGTATCCCGATGGATAATTTATATTACTTTTCTATATCTTCTAAATCACACTAATTTTGCTTAAAGAAAATAAAATAAATTTAAAATCCTTTTATAAATTAAACCAGCAATAATTATCCCGGAAGATAATTAATCACATTTTAATCTTTTATAACTTTAAAAACAATATTAATTATCCTAAAATATAATAAATAAAATCTATAATCTCTTTTAATAAATTGATCAATTACCCTTATTTAAATAGTTAATTATTTCTAAAACACTTTTACTTAACTAGCAAATTAACTTTAAAACACTAAATCGGTTAAATCACTTTAAAACACTTTCATTAAATTAACTTTAATCACTTTTATTAAATAAATTAATTAACTTAAATACCTTTGTCAAATTAGTTAATTAACTTTAAATACCATTAGTTAAAATGATTAATTACATTCAAATATCTTAATTAGAACGAGTACTTAAATTTCAAATATCATTACTTAAAATGATTAACCAAATTCAAATATCATTGATTAAAATGATAAATTAGATTTAAAAATTATTAATTAAATTGATGTACAACATTTTTAAAACATCATTAATTAAAATGATTAATTAAATCAAACACCATAAATAAAAAGGATTTATTCATTTCAAATATCATCAATTAAAATGATTAATTAAATTTAAACATCTTTAGTTAAAATAATTTATTAACTTAAAACATCATTACGTAAAATAATTAACTAAATTCAAATATCATTAATTAAAATGATTAATTAATTTTAAACATCATTAATTAAAACAATTTATTAAATTTGCATAATCATTAATTAAAATGATTAACTAAATTAAAATATCATTAATTAAAATGGTTAATGAATTTTAAACATCTAATTTTGTGAAAATACAAGCTCAAGTTCCACATACACATAGGGTATAAGAGATGATATTCAATAATTGATGATATAGCGAAAATTGCTATAACGACACTTAAATAATTTAAATAGAATATCACATCTAATTACAACTAAACATCAATATAAGCAGCATTAGGAAATAAAAAACAATTATTGGTGAAAAACCCCTTAGGGTCTCTCTACAAATATTCCCTGCAAAACAATGGTTACGAAAAATATATATAATCATATGGGTTCACAGTAATTAAGTTAATATGTCATCCGTTTTCCAAAACGGGATTTTCAACTAAACAAACAATCAAACAACAACAATATCTAAACTATAAACCAAGCATCAACAATAAATTTATGGCATCATAGATATTATATAGCTAATTTAAAGGTGAGTAAACTCATCGAAATTCCAGTTATCGCCGAAGCGTTCCGTTCTGAACTAAAATCAAACAGCGTTCGATTTTAGCTTGATACTACAAGCTCCAATCTCCTTCAATCCAACTCCATAACGTAGACATCGTCATTACGAATCCATTGCGATTGACGACGTATGAATTAGATCTTGTATGAACAAGTTAATGGGTTCATAAGATTTCGAAATTAAAATAATAATTAATCAACTAATTACACTCATTAGCCTTAATTACCCTAGCTTAATAATCCAGGCCGCGACTATCACTAAAACCCTAACACGACTACATCACCACGTCGCCGCCACGCCTGGCCATCGACCACCGCCGCCTGCCTCTAGTCGAAAGCTTCGACCAACCCCCACCTATGCCTCAAAGCTCGCCTCCGATGGTCGCCTTTAGCTCGAGAACAAGCTTTTAGAAACATCGCCATTCATTTGACTTTCGCCGCGGCCACCGTAGTCGATGAATCATCGCCAAACTCCGCCACCTTGAAGCCCTATCCTTCCTCCACATCTTTACTTCAACGTTGCCGCCTAATGATCATCATCGTCGATGAAAAAAATGAACCCTGGTCGCCGATGTCGCGAGCGATTTTCGGCCACCTCGCCCCTCCATTCGATGATCAAACCGGCCACCACCCACATCTCACCGAGATGGACAACTTTCATGTTGAGCCCCTCACCTGAAATGCCTCTAGCGGCTTTAATCGATCACAGCCATTGGATGAGGTTATTCTAAGGTTTGAGTTTAGGGCCAAAGAGAGAAGTGAGGGTCCTTATATAGGCTTGCTCTCGGACACTATTAACCTACAAAAATTATAAACTCCAACTAATGCGTACTCACTGACGTTCCTAGCTAAATATCCCAATTTTGAACTCAATGGAACTATTTCCGAGACCTAATTCCATCATAGACAAAAGTTTAGTTTTTAAAATCAAAATACATTATTTTAATTCACTAAATTAATCATTACGCTTTTCGAGCTCGCTTGATATGTCTGATCGTCATAAAACTCGTCGGCATACAACTTTCATTACTCCGGATCCAATGGGACTAGTTTCATTAAAATCTAAGACAATGCCCTGGAATGCTATTTTCACACATTTAAATATCGTTTTATATTCTTGATCCAATTATCGATATTTATCCGATCTATTTATTTTTATAATTAAATTTACAAATTGAATTCGCCAATATTATTTACTGATTAAATGGAGTTAAATAAAATTATTAAATCCATTTAATTAATATTTAATTCAACCACATATGATTATAAGTTATTAAATTCCAAAATCCAGTTACTTAAATATTTGAAATTAATTAAATATTAAAAATCAATGATCAAAATTCCGGGTTGTTACAACTAATAGAATTACTCTCCCAAGGCATAGAAATCAATAAAAATCACCCATTAAGCGTAAATTCACCAAAATAAATATAGATATTAATTTAAGCAGTAGCTACACACTTTATTATGTACAAATTTTGATATCCAAAAGGTCTTTTGCAAATCTCTTGCTTTATCCCATTTTTATAAATTGATCTAGATTAATTTCTAGTACAAGAATGATGGAATTTAGGTAGAAGATGGTTCATGGAGGCTAAGATGGGTTAGGAGAGGTTTAGAGATGTATTTATAATGATTAGGGGCTGCTATGGGGGATACCCTAACCTTAATCCTGAAACTAATTAGTAGGCTAATTGCGGGTCAGATTAGTTACCCACTAATTTGCCAAAAAACTACTGAAACTTCATATAGCCATATCTCCTAAACTGTAATTCTAAAAATCTACTGTGACCATTTTACGAAATAAGGAACCACCGTATCTTTCATTTGGAAATGGTTGGAGACCATAATTCGACTCCTAACAAAAGTTATAGGTCTTACAAGAATTTTCAAGATCAAAACCGTTCAACAAAATTTTTACGAGTGTAACGTTTCTCTAGTTAACATTTTCCAACTTTATATTAAATTTGGACCCAATTTGAGTTTAAAAATAAAAAATTTATGATCCGTCGATACATAAAAATGTGGGGCGTTACATTCTTCCCCTTTTAAAAATTTTGCCATTGAAATCCCAAGTATACAAACACAATCAATCAATATAGATACCAAGCATGCCTAACAATCAAACAAGGATAACAATCATAAAACATGCATACATTATTGACAATAACCCCTATGCAAACCCTAGCATGCAAGGTACTATCCTAAATGAAATAAAATTTCAATCATGAAAGTCAACAATAAAAATGGAATCTAAACAAGTAAAGCGCTTCAGATAAGTGATCCTCATACTCTTCTCGGTCTTCCAAATATTATCGCCTTCGCTTTCGCACTACTGAACCATTAACAACTGCACCGTCTTCCTCTTAAGCTACTTCACATTTTACTCAACTATAGAATCAGCTTCCAAAGCTTTGACGGTTAAGGTTTAACTACAACGTCATCTAGTTGATTCGATGTCACAGTCACGCCTGAGTCATGTACAAACTTTTCAAGATGAGAGACATGGAATATTTTATGCACACCAGCTATTTTCCAAGGTAAGCCGACTCTGTATGCTAGGTTCCTTATCCTCTCCGATATTGAAAATGGACCCATAAGTCTTGGTATCAACTCCCATTTATTACCGAACCGAAGTGTATTCTTCAATGGAGAAACCTTAGCAAACATCACATCGCTAACATATAACCCCAAATTTTGATGTCTCTTATCAGTGTAGCTCTTCTATCTATCTTGTACAGCTTTCATTCACTACCGAATGATCTCAATCTTCTCTGTGGCCTTCTTAACACCTCTTGTAAGCTCTTCCAAATTTTGCTTGTGAATAATGGGTCTCGATCGCTTATAATGCTTTTCAACACATCATGGAGTCGTACAATCCATTTCACATACAACTAAGCCAGCTTCGATGTCGTTTTATTGGACTTTATGGGTATTAATCGAGCACTCCTTGTCAATCTATCGACTATAGCCTAATTGTTATCATACCCTTCTCAAGTCCTAAGCATTGACCAATGAAATTCATCGATATCTATTCTCACTTTCACTAGGGAATTCAAGAGGTTGTAGCAAACCATTTGGTTTCTTCAACTCAGTCTTCACTGACGAGAAACTCATGCACTTCGAAATGAATGTCCTAATGTTCTTCATTCCTCAATCCATCAATATAAGGTACAAATGATCTACCATCCTTACGGAGCTAACTATCTTAGTCGAGTCCGTACTACATCACCTCCTCTACTCTTAGTTGGCAAAACCTCACCACCAAGTCCAACTAGGTTTGTGTAACATCCCCTATCTGGAGGCCCAAAGCTAAGCGCTACAGATGCTGCAGTCATCTATAGTATTAACTTCCGGTGACCAAATACGGTAATGTTAATGGTATCCATATATCAGAAGTTCTTGAATATGAAATAAAATCATTACAGTTCAAAACACTTTTCTGATTACATTCCAAAACAACATTTCATATCCAAGTTACATAATCTCAAACGTTTCCCAGGTTCAGATCAAATATAATTATTACATAAATATGCCAAGAGCGACATATGAAGATGCCCCCTTGGATGACCAGAGTACTAAATAGGCATAATAGACTTAATACAACACATCGGAAATAAAAAAACATCTCCTAAATATAGCTAGCATTAGCCTCCTGCTCGTCTCCGGAAGCTTTATTCGTCCTCCTACTAAAACCTGAAAATCCTCAACCCTCAACCTACTCAAATTAATTTTGAGCACCCGAGAGTTTAAGGGGAAAAACATAAACTTCGAGTCAGACATAAAGCCTGGTGTGAATAATACTATATATCTTGGTTATACGATATTAAGTGAGACCACACTGCTTAGCGGAACTGGTTTCCCCTCACCAATATCCTTTTAAAACACATCTTTTGCAAATCTTAATCCTGCAACCAAAACTGGTTAAAACAATATAGCTATATCATGTGTGTATACAAATCAGGTAACAAATGGACTATCTGTCCGAACATTATAGTTTTATTTGGCTAACTACTAACCTTTGGCTGACTCGGGCGTACCAGACAAAATAAACAAATAATCTAACTTCTGTTAGATACTCCTCTTCTAGACGGTCTGTCCCTAACTTACTTCTCTCAGGGTCAACTAATCCTAATGGTTTTGCGGGCTCACCAATAACCTATCCACACTTTGTATATTCCTTTCTGTGTGTAACATCATTTTAGTCTTACCTGTGACAAAGTCCTACACACTAGAATTTTGGAATAATTAGCTAAGGGCTAATAGCTAATGTATAGGGCGTGACCCTATACCAATCACATCTGGTATTCTAATATCTAAGTCATTTTACTTAGGGTCAACTACCCATAAATTTTCCTTGAAAACTTTTCTTTTAAAATGATTTAACCCTTTTAAATCATACTTTAAACAAGGAAAATATACTATATGCTTTACTCAAATCACCTTGCCTTGTTATATATACTTTACACAAAACTTCATTGATGAAAACATTTAAACCATTGAAAGTACCCCTTTCGAAACCATTGAAAGTACCCCTTTCGAAACCAAGTAACTACTTTGCTTTATAACCTTAGACCGAAAGGCCAAAACCTACCTTTCGAAACCATTTACCATAGTCCTTTCGAAGACATTGAAAAAAATCTCTTTCGAAAGCTTTTTAAAACCTTAACCATCCTCTTTTCAAAATAGTTTAATTATGCCTTTCGAAAACCTTTGGAAACCTTCCGTTTATAACCTTTCGAAAACATTGGGGAACCACCCCTTCGAAACCTTTCTCTTAAACCTTTTGAAAGTATTAAATCCATCAAACCTTTCGAAAGCATTTGGGTTCAAGTAAAACCTGTGGGACAACCTTTCAAAATCATTCAAAACTATACCTTTCAAAACCTTTCGGTTCATCTTTCAAAATCTCAAAAGGGTCTTAAAAGAACAAAGTCGAAAGCAACACTTTCGAAAGCTATTTCCTAAGTAAAAGAAGTGGATGGTGTCGAAACCAATGCCTTCAAAAGTATTGGAGAAGCGGCTTGGGTTTTAAAATAAAGGATTCCTTTCAAAGGAATTTCTTCGAAAGGTAAGATGCAGCAGCAAGGGGTTTCGACTCCATCAAAATCTTCTTTATAAAACAAAAGGCGAAACCTCTTTCGAAACCATTCCTTAAAACCTTTTAACCAAGTCGAAAGCTAACTAAATCGAAAGCATTCCTTTCGAAAGCAAAGCAGGCGCATTTTATTTTAAAACAAAGCAAAGCTTCGACCCCTTCGGAACCCCTTGTTTTGACTACATACCTTTCTCCTATGTCCAATTTGTCGCGTACCAAGTCTTTGATACCATGCACATTGGTTTTGATAGAGATGGAGGCGTAAGTAAGGTGTCAAAGGCTAGGTGCCGAAAGTGGCGAAACATGTAAAAAAGCATGTAAAATCTAATTTTTAACTTTTTAAAGTAATTATTTTCAACTAACCTACCTTGTTTGTCAAAATATGATTGGTTGCTATTTATTTTCAAAAAGTACTGCCAAAATTTCTGAAATAACAAATTAAATTATTTACAAAATGCCCCTTCTCCTTTTATAAATGTATAAAACATTTAAGTCCCACACCTTAAATAATTTTATATATCTATTAAAACACATCGGACAATTTTATAAAAATTTCCATAAATCACTTTTAATATGTTTTCTAGCATATATTAATATTCTGACCCAAAATCATCATAAAATAGCCGTAATTAATTTAAACCCAAAATAACTATTTTCTTCACTAGAAAATTCATAATAAATCCACATTAATTCGGAAAATTATGAAATTTAAAACTCATTTCCAAAATATTATTGCTGACCTTATCTCAAAATCGCAAGGCTTTTGGATGTCATTTAATTGGTTTTTCAATCTAAAATTCACCATAAAATCTATATGAATTAGCATAAATCATCAACAAGCATATGTATCCATTTTAACAATAAAAAACATGGCAATATACTTTGCAAAATATTCAGATCTGATCTAGAAACCAAAAACATCAAAAATATGAGATGTAACCTATTATTCACCTTAGCTTTGTTGTTAAGGAGTTGAGATTTGTTCTTGGATTTAAGTTGATTAGCTTCTTCCTCTTGATTTAGCTTATCTTCCCTTTTTTCTTCTTTAATGGTGGCCGGTCTTGTTTTGTTTTAGGTTGTGAAAATGAACGTGTAAAATGAATGTGTATAAGGGTTTAGGGTATAAGGTTGTTACTTATTCCTATATTGCCCTTGTCTACTACCCTAACTTAATTCATTTTAATTTTCTTAGTTTATTAGTTCAAATAGGCACAGCTACTCCTTAGATTATACAAATCTCAGTCCCTTAACCATTTACATTATTTCATTTAATTTACCTAATTAAATGTCCTAAATAATATTACTAAAAATTAGGGTCGTTACAGACTCCCCTCCTTAAAGAATTTTGTCCTCGAAATTACGAAAAGGTACTCGACAAATCAATCAAAAAGGTAAAACATACCATCAAACAAATCAGGATAAGCATCTCTAATCCTGCTCTCAGTCTCCTAAGTACAGTATCTCACATCGTCACTCCACAGGACTTTAACTAATCTGACTATCTTGTTCCTTAGCCTCTTCTTATCTCTCGCGACTATACGAACTGGCTTTCTAACTATAGTCAAGTTCGGTTCCACTACTAAGTCCTCTACATAGTCGGTGCTATAGTATACTCTGGATCTCGAACACACTTTCTCAGATGAGAAATATGAAAAATATCGTAGACTCCTGCCAAACTGTTCGATAACTCTACTCTATAAGCGAGTTTTCGGATCCTTTCTATAGTAGGAAATGGTCCTACAAATCTCGGTGCCAATTTTCCTAACTTCCTGAATTCGAATTACACCTTTCATTGGTGATACCTTAATGAAAACATGATCTCCAACAGAGAACTCTAAGTCTTTCCGTCCTCTATCAACATAACTCTTCTGTCTAGACTGAGCTTCCTTCATCCTAGCCCGAATCAACTCAATCTTCTCTACAGCTTCTCTAACTAAATCCGGACCAAGAACCAACCTATCCCCAGTCTTTAACAAAAAAACTGGAGATTTGCATGGTTTTCCATACAAAGTTTCAAACGGTGCCATCCCAATACTAGCCTGATAACTATTGTTATACGAAAGCTCAACTAAGTGTATATGGTCTTCCCATGATCCTCCAAAACCTAGCACACAAGCTCTTAACAAATCTTCCAAGACTTTGTTAACTATTTCTGTTTGCCCATCGGTCTGTGGATGGTAAGCGGTACTCATCTTGAGCTTGGTACCTAAAGTATCCCGTAGACTCTTCCAGAACTTACTAGTGAACAAGGAATCTCTATCGCTTACTATATTACTAGGATTTCCATGAAGTCTAACTATATTCTTCATGAATAACTTAGCCAAAACAGGTGCCGTCCTAGTTGACTTAACTGGAATGAAATGGGCACTCTTGGTCAACCTATCCACTATGACCCATATACTTTTATTTCCTCGATTTAATCTTGGCAACCGGTCTATAAGTCCATAGAAATAGAATCCCACTTCCATACTGGAATATCTAAAGGCTGAAGCAATCCACTTGGTTTCTGATGTTCGGCTTTCCCCTATTGACAATTTATACACTGCTTCACCTATAAGCCTACATCCCTCTTTATTCCTTCTCAGAAGAAGCTCCTCTTCATGTCCAGATACATCTTAGTTCCTCCTGGATGAATAGTGAACTTTGAACGATGGCATTCCTCCAAACTTCCTTCCTAATGTCTCCCGCATTCAGAACACACAATCTTCCTTTCTTTCTCAACCACCCGTTCTAGTTAAGACTAAAATCCTTCAAGTCATCGCTCTCTGTTCCATCTCTTAACCTTCTAATCTGCTCAGCTAATACTGGATCCTCTCCTTGCTTAGAAGCAATCCTTTCGATCATAACTAGTCGGACTTCTAAATATGATAACACTACAGTTTCTCCACTAGATCCAGCTTCAGATCTCCACTGTACTCTACATGTCGTCAACGCTTCCAAATCTCTCCACTTAGTTATCATTGCCAACTGCATTCTGATTCCTTCTGCTAAGCATGTCTACAACCTAATTACCTTTTCCTAATGTGTACTCAATTCCAAAGTCATAAGCAGCTATAAATTCCAACCATCTCCGTTGTCTCATATTCAGCTCCTTCTGAGAGAATAAATATTTCAATGACTTATGATCCGTATATAACTCAAATCTTTCTCCCACAAGGTAATGTCTCCACACCTTCAATGCAAAAATCACTGCATCTAATTCCAAATCGAGCATTGGATACCTAACTTCATGCGGTCTGAGCTGTCGAGATGCATAGGCAATCACTTTACCTCTTTGCATTAACATAGCTCTTAACCCTATTCCACATGCATCTGTATACACTACTAAGTCCTGATTCCCCTCTGGAACAACTAACACAGGTGCATTAGACAATAAGTGTTTCAGCTTCTGGAATGCCTCCTCACACCTATCAGTCCAAACAAACTTCACATCCTTTCGCGTTAGCTTGGCATTCGGTGCTACTATCCATGAAAAATCCTTAATGAATCTTCGATAATACCCCGCTAATCCAAGAAAACTCTTTATCTCAGTCACTGTCTCGGGTCTCTTCCAATTATTCACTACTTCGATCTTAGTCGGATCTACAGATAACCCTTTCTCTGAGACTACGCGACCAAGAAACTTCACTTCCTTCTTCCAGAAATGACACTTTGAAAACTTCGCCTTCAGCTGATGCTGCCTCAACGTTTCAAGCACCACTCTAAGATGAACTCCATGCTACCTTTCACCCTTAGAGTATATCAGAATATCATCTATGAACACCAACACGAACCTATCCAAGTGCTCTCGGAAAATTCGTTTCATTAAGTCTACAAAGATTGTCGGCGTATTAGTTAGTCCGAACGACATCACTAACCATTCATAGGATCCATATCTAGTTCTAAACACCGTCAAAGGAATACTATCCTCTGCTACCCTAAGCTGATGGAAACCTGTTGCTAAATCCAACTGAGAAAATACCTTAGTTCTACTCAACTGATCGAACAAATCGTCAATTCTAGGCAACGGATATCGATTATATATCGTCTTCTCATTTAGCTTACGATAATCGATACATAACCTTAATGATCCATCCGGCTTCTTAGCAAACACTACGGCTGCTCCCTAAGGTGAACTACTTGGCCTAATAAAATTCTTGCCTTCTGATTCCACCAATTGCACCTTCAACTCCCTCATCTCGGTAGGCGTCATCCGGCTCGGCGGTCTACTCCATGGTTCTGCTCCAGGTACTAAATCTATCCGAAACTCAATGGCTCGTTTCGGTGGCAATCCTACTAAAGGTTCAAAGACATCTGTGAATTCTCTGACAACGAAAACTCGATTCAACTCATCTTCTACCTCCACAACACCCAACAAAGCATTCACCTCAAAACTAGGGTTTTCTACGGAGTATACAATCCGATCACTACAGTCAGGGTGTCTAAGCGATATTTTCCTATCATGGCAAAATATCCTAGCATCGTACTTATTTAACCAATCCATACACAAAATATTTCCAAACCCTACGAAATCAAACACATGAAACTGCAAACAAAGGTATGACCTAACAAATCAAACTCTAGGTGGTCACACTTTATCCCAAGAGTCGCATATCCTCCTATCGTATTTGCAACCCTCAAGGAAGTAACTAAGTATGAGATTCTAGGTTAAGCTTATCTACCAAACAACAAGATATAAAAGAATGCGATGCACTGGTACCAAACAGAACGCTAACTGACATACCATGAATCATAAGCGTACTTCCCAACACAGCCTTTCCTTTTTCCTTTACTGTTGGCCTCGAGGTAGCGGGCTCCAATGCAAACACTTTTCATTTGCCATCCTTAGCTCGCTCTTTGCACTGGTTCTTATAATGTCCAATTTGATCACAGTTGAAGCACCTGATATTCTTCTTCCCGATCACCTTCTTTCCATCACCCGAGCGACATTCATTTGCAAAATGCTATTTCTTGTCACACTTGAAGCAGAAAACCTCCGACTTCCCCTTTATTGCAGCTCCACCCTTCTAAGCTCCTTTCTTATGGAAAAACTTCCTCTTCTAACTCTGCCCTCCTTGAGCTTCCTTAGCCTTATTCCTTTCCAGAAAAGCAAGCATCTCTTCATTCCTCATAGCCATTTCCACTACAACATCACATGGATCCCTAATATGTGGTAACATAACCCTAACAAGCTCAGGCCTTAACCCCCTAATAAACTTCTCATTCCTCTTAATCATAGTATCTACGGTAGCATAACCATATCTTGATAGCTCTTCAAACCTCATCGCATACTCCAGCACAGTCATGTCTCCCTGCTCCAACTCAGCAAACTTCCTAAGCAGAGCAGACTTAGCAATTTCCGACATAAATCTCTCTCCAAATCTCCTTTTGAACTCAGCCCATTTCATGGTCTCCCTATTAACTCCAACTGTAACGTTGTTCCACCAGTACACCGCTGCTCCTTGTAAATGCCTAAAAGAAAGTCTTCTCTTCTGCTCATTATTGAGCCCCAAATCTACAAAGATTCTCTCACAGTGCAGTAACCAGTTCTCTACTTCGATTGCGTCTTCAGTACCAATAAATGGCTTTCCTCCCAACCGAGCATAATCTCTACTTAGAATAGCAAAGTTGTTGACCACTGGAGCTACCTGAACTCCTCCTCCAACTACTACAGCAGCAACTCCCGCTTGCATCATATTTACGTAGAACTGATACATCGCTCTCATGTCCACTTGTAGGAGTTCAGCACTCACATTTCCAGCTTGTGCCTGACCTTGGTTCCTTTTCGTATTTGGTCTGGCATTTCCATTTGTAGTAGTGCTACCTCCTCCAAGGTTAACCCTTCCACTTCTAGCATCCATACCTACATTCGAGCCTTCGTAAGATATGGAAGAATAACTTAATAGAGGTAAGAGAATAGAGATATAACGTATACTTATATATAGCAAATACAAGTACGTTACTATAGCATTATCCCATACCCCGATCTTTTCTCTAATTCCTTAGGATTATGTTTTCAAAAATTATTTTAGTTTAAAGTTTTTCATAAACCTATCCTCTGATACCAAGTTGTAACATCCCCTATCTGGAGGCTCGAAGCTAAGCCATACTGATGTTGTAGTCATCTATAGTATTAACTTCCGGTGACCAAATACAGTAATGTTAATGGTATCCATAATATCAGAAGCACTTGAATATGAAATAAAATCATTACAGCTTAAAACGCTTTTCTGATTACATTCCAAAACAACATTTCATATCCAAGTTACATAATCCCAAAAGTTTCCCAGGTTCAGATCAAATATAATTATTACATAAATACGCCAAGAGTGACATATGAAGATGCCCCTTTGGATGACTAGAGTACTAAATAGTCATAACAGACTTAATACAACATAGTGGAAATAAAACAAAATAGCTCCTAAATATAGCTAGCATCAGCCTCATGCTCGTCTCCGGAAGCTTTATTCGTCCTCCTACTAAAACCTGAAAATCCTCAACCCTCAACCTACTCAAATTAATTTTGTACACTCGAGAGTTTAAGTGGAAAAACATAAACTTCGAGTCAGACATAAAGCCTGGTGTGAATAATACTATACATCTCGGTTATATGATTTTAGGTGAGACTACGCTGCTTAGCGGAATGGGTTTCCCCTCACTAATATCCTTTTAAAACATATCTTTTGCAAATCTTAATCCTGCAACCAAAACTGGTTAAAACAATAAAGCAATATCATGTATGCATACAAATCAGGAAACAATTGGACTATCTATTTGAACACTATAGTTTTGTTTGACTGACTACTAACCTTTGGCTGACTCGGGCCTACCAGACAAAATAAACAAATATTCTAACTTCTGTTAGATACTCCTCTTCTAGATGGTCTGTCCCTAACTTACTTCTCCCAGGGTCAACTGATCCTAATGGTTTTGCGGGCTTACCAATAACCTATCCTCACTTTGTATATTCTTTTCTATGTGTAACATCATTTTAGTCTTACCTGCGACAAAGCCCTACACACTAGAAGTTTGGACTAAATTATCTAGGGGCTAATAGCTAATGTATATGGCATGAACCTATACCATTCTCATCTGGTATTCTAATATCTAAGTCATTTTACTTAGGATTAACAACCCATTAATTTTCCTTGAAAACTTTTCTTTTAAAATGATTTAACCTTTTTAAATCATACTTTAAACATGGAAAATATAATCTATGTTATACTTAAATCACCTTGCCATGTTATATATACTTTACACAAAACTTCATTGATGAAAACATTTAAACATTTGAAAGTACCCCTTTCAAAACCAAGTAACTACTTTGCTTTATAACCTTAGGCCGAAAGGCCAAAACCTACCTTTCAAAACCATTTACCATAATCCTTTCGAAAACATTCAAAAACATCTCTTTTGAAAGCCTTTTAATACCTTAAACGTCCTCTTTTCAAAATACTTTAATTATGCCTTTCAAAAACCTTTGGAAATCTTTTGAAAGCATTAATTCCATCAAACCTTTCGAAAGCATTTGGGTTCAAGTAAAACCTGTGGAACAACCTTTAGGGAATAACCTTTCGAAACATTGGGGAACAACCTTTCGAAAGCATTTTGGTTCAACTAAATTGAAAGCATTCCTTTCGAAAGCAAAGAAGGCGGATTTTCTTTTAAAACAAAGCAAAGCTTCGACCCATTCGGAACCCTTTGTTTCGACTACATACCTTTCGCCTATGTCCAATTTACTGCGTACCAAGTCTTTGATACTATGCATATTGGTTTCGATAGAGATGGAGGCGGAAGTAAGGTGTCGAAGGCTAGGTGCTGAAAGTGACGAAACATGTAAAAAGCATGTAAAATCTAATTTTTAACCTTTTAAAGTAATTCTTTTCAACTAACCTGCCTTGTTTGTCAAAATATGATTGGTTGCTAATTTCTTTTCTAAAAGTACTGTCAAAATTTCTGAAATAACAAATTAAATTATTTACAAAATGCCCCTTCTCCTTTTATTAATATATACAACATTTAAGTCCCATACCTTAAATAATTTTATATATCTATTAAAACACTTAGGAAAATTTTATAAAAATTTCCATAAATCACTTTTAATATGTTTTCTAACATATATTAATTTTTGACCCAAAATCATCATAAAATAGCCGTAATTAATTTAAATCCAAAATAACTATTTTCTTCATAATAAAATTCTTAATAAATCCACATTAATTCAGAAAATTATGAAATTTGAACCTATTTCCAAAATATTATTTCTGACCTTATCTCAAAATCGCAAGGCATTTGGATGTCATTTAATTGGTTTTTCAATCTAAAACTCACCATAAAATCTATATGAATTAGCATAAATCATCAACAAACATATATATATATATATTCATTTTAACAATAAAAAAACATGGCAATATACTTTGCAAAATATTCGGATCTGATCTAGAAACCAAAAACATCAAAAATATGAGATGTAACCTATTATTCAACTTAGCTTTGTTGTTAAGAAGTTGAGATTTGTTCTTGGATTTAAGTTGATTAGCTTCTTCCTCTTGATTTAGTTTATCTTGCCCTTTTTCTTCTTTAATGGTGGTCGGCCTCTTGTTTTGTTTTAGGTTGTGAAAATGAACATGTAAAATGAATATGTATAAGGGTTTAGGGTATAAGGTTATTACTTATTCCTATATTGCTCTTGTCTACTACCCTAACTTAATTCATTTTAATTTTCTTAGTTTATTAGTTCAAATAGGCACGACTACCCCTTAGATTATACAAATCTCAATCCCTTAACCATTTACATTATTTCATTTAGTTTACCTAATTAAATGTCCTAAATAATGTTACTAAAAAGTAGGGTCGTTACAGTTTGGCATAATCAAACGTTTATCTACTAAGTCGTGTTTTAGGTTTAATCTATCCACCAGGTCGCTAATATAAAGAGATATGAAACCTGGTACCAAAGTAAAACACGAACATGTGCATCGTAAGTAGAAAGTATACCTTGGATAATAATGTCTTTTCTCTTCCCCTTTGCCGATGGAGCACTTGACGAAGTCGAAATGGCATTGAGAGCATATGCCTTCACAACCGGCTTCTCCTTCTGTGGCTCTAGATAGTACTCCTTAATATATCCGAGCTTGTTATAGTTTTAACACATCTTCTATGCACTCTTGCAATTCTTGGTCAGAGGACCTTTCACCCAATGGTTAAAGCAAGTAGAGTCTTTGTCTTTTCATTTGACCATCTTTGAACCTGCTTCTTGTCCTTGTTGTCCCATTTTCCTTTTCTACCTCCACCACCTTGCGGTTTAGACTCCTCCTTCGAAACAAAAACAACTTTCGACTTTAGGTAATGACTTTCGTGCCTCAAAGTTTTCTCGACTGCCTTCTCATAGCTTTCATCAATGCGACCTAGTAGTCTTTCACATAAATAACCGTTCAGTCCAATTATAAACTTCTCATTCTTCTTTAATGGAGTGTTAATGAAGGATATCTGTATTTCAACAACATGTAGAATTCAGCAACATATTCTAAAATGGACAAGGCATCCTATTTCAGGTCAGCAAATCTTCTAAATAACACTGACTTCTAAGATGTTGATATAAACTTCTCTTTAAATCTTGCCTTAAACTGATCCCAACTAAAGCGGTCTTCGTGAGTAGCAGCTCTAAGGGCATTCCACCAATTCATTGATCTTCCCTGAAGTTTCCTAGAGGCAAACTTCCTCTTCATTACATCCTCCAACTCTAAGTCCTCGAAGATGCGTTCATAAGTACCTAACCAATCCTGCACTTCAACGGCTGATTTCATTACATGGAGTGATTTGCCCCTAAGACTGGTGAAGTCCTTATTCAGCTTGAAAAATCAAAACTTGGCGCTTGCACTAGAGCACCACCACCAACTACAATCGGAGCACCTGCTTGGGCATTCTGCATCATGTTTGTTATCACAGTATAGTATTGAACATTGTCTGCATGTTGGGGTTTGCAGCTGCCCTATCGCCTGCTGCAATTCCAAGTCCTGGAGAAGCGTTCCTATCGGTATTCTTTATTTGCCGGCTCATTCTTAAAAGTGGTAATAAGAATGACCAGTCTCTCAAAAAAGAAAGCAACATAAATGGTACTCATATGTGCAATGCGACCTAACACACACACACACACTACTATATAGTTTAAAACTAAAGTATATAACAAGTATGCTCTCTCATACATTACTCAACCCATTCTAGAGTGATATCTCATATTCTATCTCTACTGAATCCAAGTCTCAACTTAGGGTTTCTCAACCTCACTTTAATACTAAGTGTGATGACTGCACTACACCTTCGATTCCCAAATACCATAATAGTGCGCTGCAACGGTATTCGGTCAATGTAGAGCGGTAATCAAGGTAAAATAAAACAATCCAAAATAGAACTTGTCATATATCTCACAATGCATAGGATAAAATATAATAATCAACATAGATGTAAAACAAATGAGACAGTAGTATAACAAAATGAACTAAGATAAATTAGAGTACATAGGTCCATCACAGTTTTACAAAACTAAGTGTAAATAGAGTTTATACATCGATTCAAATAAAACCTAAATGTAAAGCTATTTCTAATAAGTAAGTATTGATAATATCTCCACAATACTGCACAACGAAATAACAATAATAGCTCCAAAATATATTATACGAAAGCGCTAGCCACCAGCTCATCCTCCGTATAGCTCCAGGGCTATCTCAGACTTGTTATCCCTAATCTACCCATTTAAGAGTATCATAGATAATAAGAAGCAAAACATAAAAACTCGAGTCAGACAATAGTCTGGTATGAGCGATCTATAATCTCAAAATACTATATAACATTGACATATGCTAATTAACTATCATAAAGATGTACTACTACATAAAGTATAGTATATGGTTCCTAGGTATGCTATGTAATAATACCTACATCGTGTGGCATCCATATCAAACATAGCAATAACAAACATAGCAACCATCAAACAATCTCACATCTCTCAACTCAATGCCTTTGGATATAAGATAACTCATATGAACCCCATATTGACCAGTGACTACATATCATTGCACTTCAATCGATGTTCTAATCTATGCCACTCTGTAAGGCTAGGAAACTAGACAACCCTGCATAGGTCCAAGGAAAAACAGATCACCATGAATTGATCTGTAGTGAGCATCCCCACCTCCCCTTTTCTCGAGCATACCCAAGACCTTTGAGTTATCTATGATCCCTTGGGTATACATCCTAATAGTAGGAACCCCCATATTTTCTACTGCATACATCCTAATAGTAGAAACCTCTGTATGTTCTAGTCTACAAGTTCACTCTGTATCAAACATGCCTTCTTGGACGATCCTAGTAGAAACCTCTATATGTTCTATTTCAAAAGCACACTCGGTATCGAACTTACCTCCTTGGACATTTCCCAAATGCTACTAACACTTTCTACTTGAAGCGTCCGACTCACTTTACCTATGTCATCGGGTCGTTGAAGTGCCGAACTTCCTTTGGCCGTCGGCTAAATTTTCCAAAAGTACGTCTTGGACAAGCCCGAAGTAATCCCCTTGAAACCACGAAGCCAGCCAATGAAAGTCCTGAAGCAACCATGCAAAAACCCCAACTCCAAGTTTTGTCCAATTGCCTAAGTGTCCGACTGAAGCAAAATAAGGGACCCAAAATCTTGTCCGGCCTCCTACACCCAAACACACTTCCACCAACGGACTAACCAACTACCAAACTAACTTACCACCACACTAGTCATGCACCGAACCATCTATCACTGGACCAAAGCCTTCCACCACCGAATACGTATTCTTGTCCGCTACTTTCACCACCGAACCACAACTGCCCCTGCCTTGCTCGAAGTTTATTCTTCCCTTGCCCAAAGTTTATGCTGAACACCACCTCCCGACCAAACTTCCTAAAGCATTCCAGCCCTTCATCTTTCGCACTATTCGACCGTTGCACATGCCACTTCGATCAGCATGCTAAGTTAATGCATCGATATGACCCCAAACGCTCCAGAGTTGATTTTTCAAAGTTCAATTCTATGCTTGTGGATTTCCCATCCTTTGTGTATCGACTCGAATAGTACATCACTACTCCTATACGAAAACCCCCGCCCATAGAATCGATTACCAATCTTAATTCCCTCCGTTGAGCATTTACAACCATTCAAACATAAAAGTAGCATTCAAACATGAAAATACAACATATAAACATACAACAACAACATTCAATCATCATTCAAACATGTAAATTCACCTTAAATCGTAACAATTTATGCCAAAACATGTTTATAATTTAACTTAACATTCATGAACAATTATACATCAAAATAACATGTTTAAATCATTTTAAATATATTTAAATTCGTTTTTATTTCAGTTTTAATTTCAAAACAGCGACAAAGTTTATTTTTGACTTTAAAAATGGATTAAAAACATATCAAACCTATGTATACATATATAACATGCCCAAAGATGATAAATCAACCACTTATCACCCAAAAATTCCATGCAAAACACGCAAATCCGAAAATTACACCAAATATCTAATTTAAAAATCATATTTTCAATTTGAAAACATTTTAAAAATAATTTATAAACATATATCAACATCTATAATAAAGTGAGAGAATAGAACCACTCTCCTATGGCGTAGAAATCGACGAAAATTATTAATTAAGCGTAGATTCACCAAAACAAAAGTAGGTTTGGATTTAGACATCAACTGCACATTTTTCTATGCATAAATTTTTGTATCCAAAAAGTCTTTTGCAAACCTCTTGCTTAATCACATTTTGATAAATTGATTTACATTAATTTTTAATGAAAGAACGATGGAATTAGGTAGAAGATGGTCAATGGAGATTAAGAAGAGTTAGGAGAGGTTTAGGGATGTATTTATAATGATTAAGGGCTGCTATGGAGGTGGCACTAACTCTAGACAAATTATATTCATACATCATTAATTGTTTTACCAACACCGTAAAACTTTTAATAAAATATTAGACAAAGACGCCCCTATTTAATAAATTAAATAAAATCAATATTAAAGAATCATAAATTCATAGTATAATCAATAAAATTTCTTTCATAAGTAACTAAAGTTTCTATATGTCATTAGTTGAGTTAGATTTAAATATCTTTCAGGTATCAAATTCTATTTATACAAGTTATATTCATTTTAAGTCAATTTTAACATTTTTACTACAATTAGATATGAAAAATTAAAATTTAAAATGCATTATGATTTGTAGGGTACTAAATTCTTCAATAACTCTTAGTTTAATCAAACATCAAAATTTGAATAGTTTAACATTTTACCATCGAAATTTAATTTAATTTGTTATATATAAATAATTAAATAAATTTGAATTCTATTTAAGATATTTGAATTTGAAAATTGAAATTTATAAAAGTGAATTTAAGGAAATTAGGAATTTTAGTTTGATTAATGCATGGAAGGGGAAAGTTAATGAAATGAGATAAGTGTTTTGTTTTATTCCAAACTGATGGTGGTTTCGTAATATGTGCGGTGTATGTTAAGTAAAAAATTGTGTATCTAATTTTAGCTAATTTGCTGGTGTATGTATTATAAATTACGGTGTATGAATATATTTTTCCCTAACCGTAATTCCGAAATTAATTAGGAGGTCTAATTGCAGATGTGGTTAATCAACCATTAAATCTGTCTAAAAGGCGGCAAAACTTCAAACAGTCATATTTCATAAATCGTAAGTCCAAAAATTTATTTGACCACTCTACGAAATAAAAAACTATTATATCTTTGATTTGAAAGTGATTTGATACTCTACTTCGGTTACTATCAAAATTTATAGACCTTACAAGATTTTTCATGATCAAAACCGTTCAATAAAATCCTATGAATGGAAAATATCACTAGTTAACATTCCCTAAAGATATATCAAATTTAGACCTAATTTGATTTAAAATAATATTTTTACGATCTGCTGATACATAAAAGTGTGTGTCGTTAAATTAATGATTTGATAAATCACTTTTTTGCATTGGATATGATGTATGGTTGGGTATCGATAAAAAATTACATTCCAATTCATGGGTTTATATAATGAAATACAAACTACTTATACGTCCATATACAAATTGTAGTTCTTTCAAACTATCATGCCAAGCAATCTTAGCTTGGTTTTATGGTTACTTGTTGGAAATTAAACGTAAAATGTTTCGAAAATGTCAAGTGACAATCGCATTAAACCATATTGTTATAACCACACGATTCACGTCAAAAACGATAAGTTGTAAGAAACAAAAGGTTCCCTGTATAACTGATGGAATTATCACGGAATATGAGGTGTTTTAGTCTTTGTGAATGACTTGTGATTCTAAGATCAAGGGCACATGAAGAGTTATAGACTAAATTAATGGCTCTTTTACTGTAAATATACAGTATAATGTTCTTTCGTACATTGATCAAGATGACAATTGTAATAACCATGATCATTCAAGTAAATCAATGTATGATTCACATTTATTTTGTGTTTTTTTAACACTTCGTCAATTTTTTGCTTGTTCAATCAATATATAATTATTATTATTATATTTAATACAAAAAATAATTTAAAATGATATAATAACACATTTAAATTGTTGCAAACAATTAACACTAATACCATTTCCAATCTCTTTAAATCAACTTCTCTGGTTTATATAAGCAGATACTTGATTTCTTAACATTGGTATAGCAAATTTTCTCCTTGAAAACTAGTCCTCTGCATGTATTTATGTATGACATGGATATATGTGTTGCTTTTGGAGTACTTTATTTATTTCAAATCATATCTCCAATTGAAATGAACTGTATAAAAATCAATATGGGAAAACTTAACATTTACTGAAAGAATCAAAATAAGCTTCTTCGTATTCTCGTTTGGTTCACGGCTTTTGGTTTCACGTGATCCAACTCTCCTTTATTTCTTTTCACTCCCTTTCATTTCCTTATAAATAAAATCACACCCTCGCCAAAGAACCAACCAACCCCGCCAATTTTTTATCATTTGCCACCAACGTTTTCCTCACTCCCAAAATGAAAATGTTACCCAAAAATACATTTATTTTCGTCCAATTCCTTCTCCTAACCCTATCAACCCCGGCCATCTCGGCCCACGACTACCGAGACGCATTGGCCAAGTCCATACTCTTTTTTGAGGGCCAACGGTCGGGCCGGGTCCCACCCAACCAAAGGGTCCGGTGGCGGGCCGACTCTGCAACCAACGATGGGTCTGACATGGGCATCGACCTTGAAGGCGGCTACTACGATGCTGGCGACAATGTCAAGTTCGGGTTTCCAATGGCATTTACCACCACTATGCTCTCATGGAGCGTTATCGAGTTTGCAGACTCCATGCCCCCTCAAGAGTTGAATAATGCGATTGCTGCAGTTAGATGGGCAACGGATTATCTTTTGAAAACGATTGCTCATCCAGGCCGCATCTATTTTCAGGCATGATAGCACCCATTCTTTTACAGGGCAGTTTCATAACCCCCTTAGTCTTACTAAATTTTCACTGAATGGTAATAATGTTAAAATAGGTAGGTGACCCTATAAAGGACCATAACTGCTGGGAGAGGCCGGAGGACATGGACACAGCGCGTACAGTGTACGCAGTAAGCACGGAAAAGCCAGGGTCTGAAGTGGCAGGGGAGACAGCTGCAGCATTAGCAGCATCGTCTATTGTGTTTAGGTCCATAGACCCGGGCTATTCTCAAAAGTTGCTGGAGAATGGAATGAGGGCATTTCAGTTTGCAGATAGTTACAGAGGAGCATACAGTGATGATCCTGCCCTTAAAGCTGGTGTTTGCCCTTTTTACTGTGATTTTGATGGCTATCAGGTTACTGCTTCAACTCTTTTCTTACTTTCTTTTGTGATTGTCGCATTGTGTATCAATTTTACTGGACAATAATTTGTTGGGGACTAGAGTTGCCCAAATGCTCTATAAATAATGTTTACAACATAGTGACATACTACTACCAATATAAAGCACACCTAAATTATTACCATAAAAATTCATCTATACTACTACAACAATCATAATGTCTTAATCAGAGATGTTTATTCGGTGAAAGTTGGAATAGAACTTTCCAATCAATAACTTGCACCGCTGATTCATTAATCCGCTATAAAAAAAATTCCTTCATGCCGTAAAAACGCCACAATATCAATGATACAACCGCATAATTATGTTCAATGTAAGAAATAAATGTAAACAAAGAGGTCAATATTCACATGGCAAATAGGTATTGACTATGCAATGAACCTTTAATCTTGGCATGTTTAGCTAACTAGCTATGTTTATACACTGTGCGGCATAGCTACTACTAATGCATGTATTTATATTTTTATGCCTAATGTAGCTCAACAAATGTAGCTGTTTAATTATTTGGTTGGCCTAAAGACAAAACATATAGAATAATGAAGACTAAATAATCACATGTAAGTCAAATTTGGGAACTCAAAATGCTACATACTTGAATATGTTAGTTAATTTTGTCTGTTTAGATAGTTTTTTTTCCCGATTCTTTGTCTCTTCCTGAAAAAAGCAACGTTTAGCATCAAACATAGTAACCAAAAGCTTATGCTAATAAGCCATATGTGTGCAAATGACTTGATCACTAAAAAATTAATGTTAAATAGTTATTTGCTACATTTCTAGGTGTCCAAATTATGACCATAGCTAAATCAAGACACATCATTAATTATAACAAGTCATGCTCAATTTGATGAGTTGGGTAACATTGAATGAGAGCATTAAAATAAGTTGTTTTGTACTTCATTATGTACATGATTTCATTATCATCTTAACAACAAACAATTATTATTTTTCGAGTAAAAATTACTAGAAAGTTACTGTAAAAACACGGTTTTGTACAGGATGAACTGCTTTGGGGAGCAGCATGGTTAAGGAGAGCTTCACGGAACATTTCGTTCTTAAGCTACATACAAAACAATGGTAAAACACTTGGAGCTGAAGACAACATTAATGAATTTGGCTGGGACAATAAGCATGCTGGTTTAAATGTCCTAGTCTCCATGGTAAATATACAAATCACTTTATACCATTAATTAATCATTCCGATTGTTTAGTTAAATTTCTTATCATTGAATCTATTAACAGGAATACCTTGATGCACAAGAAATGTCACTACAGTCATATAAAGAAATGGCAGATAGCTTTATGTGCACACTGATATCAGAATCAACTTCATCTCATATACAATACACACCAGGGGGCCTAATTTATAAACCTGGAGGCAGTAACATGCAGCATGTCACTTCCATTGCTTTTCTGTTGCTCACTTATGCCAAATATCTGTCCAAAACTTCACAAACTGTCAACTGCGGCAGCATCTCTGTTGGCCCTGCTTCTCTTACACTTCAAGCAAAAAAACAGGTACCGCTTGTTATAATCAAAAAGAGAATTCACCTAACTTGTCCGGACCATCAGATTTAGCTACAATTTAATTGAAAAGGACGATGGCCCATATAAATTACAAATCCTTGTTCTCAACAGTATGCAATAGTAGTTGTTTGAACTTGAATAAGTTGTGTAATTATTAGTTTCACCTTGTGCATGATTGTTATAAATTTGTAGGTTGATTACATCCTTGGGGACAACCCGATGAAAATGTCATACATGGTGGGTTACGGAGAAAAATACCCACAAAGAATTCATCATAGAGCATCATCGCTGCCATCAAAATATGATCATCCTCAACCATTTGCATGCAAAGATGGAACATTTTACTTTAACTCGTCAAACCCTAATCCCAATCCTTTAATTGGAGCTGTTGTTGGTGGACCGGGAGAAGATGACATTTACGAAGATGATCGGGCTGATTTTCGTAAATCAGAACCGACCACTTACATTAATGCACCTTTAGTGGGGGTTTTGGGATACTTTGCTTCTAACTCCAATCCAAGTATTATTAATCTTCATTAGTCTAAGTAGTAGTGTTTATATGTGCATAGGAGATATATAGAAGATAATAGTGGACGACGTTTTTTAAAAGAAAAGGTAATCCCGACAGGTACATTTTACCCTTGGTAAAAATGGGTTCCTTGTTGTGTGATAGATTTATACTACTGATTTGTGAGGTTTATTGCGTGGCCAGCTGTGCCAATTGTGAGTGACAAGAATATATATTAGGGTAACACGTGATGGAATTTTTAGTTTCACATGTGTATTTTTCTTCTTCTTCTTCAAGTGTGAAGAAGGAATTTGAGTGAATGGATTTGATTGTCCTTGATTTTAGGTTTTTTAGATTTGCCCACATGTTTTGATTGGAATCAATGTACTGAAATTATCTCGTGAAAGTAATTTGTTCTGTTGTGTATGCTTTTAATCAATTGCAAGTGTAACATGATGATTAAGACAGTATAGACCTGTGTGTTCATCAAGATAAACTATGTAGACAATTACTGTCAAAATAATTTGAGATGGGTGAACTTAAAATATAAAAGAGGTGACGTAGCAAAGAAGTTATTAGAAAGTTAATCACGCTCGCAGCTAACAAGCGAGCTCTTTGGTTTGTAACGCCGCATTTTCAATATTGTGACCGTCCAACTTTAACTTTGATAGTTTTTACATGAAAGGTAGAATTCAAAGGAAGATCAATGTCTCTTATGTTCAATTTTATGTCTACATTTTGTATTCAAATAAAATTTCCATATACACACATACATATAGGCACCTTTGTTAAAGTAACAATAATATCGTCTTTATTTTAGATCCAAAATATTGTGTCATGATATAGACAATTTCCAATGTTATGATGCATTTTTAATATAATATTGAGAAGTTCTTGCTCTGTTTTTGTAGCACTACTTATAATGTGTAGCAGCATAGATACATACAGGCAGCACTATAGATATCCAATACACACACACACGAGAAAAATTATCATTGAGGTCCTTGAAGAGCTTCAACAACTTTCTCAGCTCTGGACTGAATGCCTTTAAGATACTCGGTTAAAATGCGCTGCTGATAAGAACCACCTTCCTGTAAAAAAATTAATCATGTTAATGTTGAAAAAACAATTTCATGCTTTATATTATTAGTATATCATCAGATTTTTCTCTTACAGTACGAATCAAGACCCTTTCAATTCGTTTCTTAATAACTGTATAAAATTCTTCAGGTGATATTTCTCCTTTTCCGACGTTCAGACCCTCGATTAATAATTTATTCCATGTGTCTTCAGAAGCTGTGGTATATGACATGTGGTTAGACAGTGCAATCGTTTAAAATGCTACATTATATATAAACAAACACGGTGAGTCTTTCACATCACCGTCACCTTACTCCCCCTTCGAGATTTCCACATCAAAATATTTCGAAATTTTTTGATGGATACCAACTGCTTATAATTTGATCAGAAAATCAAACTTTAGCCGATTCCACAACACACGATTTTCTTATAATATAAATCATATTCATAAATTTTTGTGTTATTTTAAAACTTTTAACCATTTCAAAATCATAATTGAATGTGAACAGTTGAAAATAATCATTTTATATGTTTACTTAAAATATAATTTTGAAAGGATTAGAAGTTTTGAAAAGATCCAAGATTTTGTATACATGATCTAGTTTAATATATATGATAGTTTTACTAAAAATTAGCTCAGTCCACAACTTTCATATATGATAAATTCTACCAGAATTTGATGTAGTATATATGGTATAAATTACCTTGAATTATGCTTTCAAGAAATTTTTCTGCTACTAAAATTTTGTCTCCTGCAAAAGATAAATAATCATTGTTACATATTGCTTTCTCCAAAATTTCAAATTTGTTGAAGAATAACAACCAACATTTATGGTGAAATACAGCAACGGTATGTCATTCAAAGTTCATTTCTCGCAGAATAAAGTAAAGATATGCTGGAGAGAAAGGACTCTAATGTGAGACGTCTAACTTTTGACTGGCAGTAACATACAATCTGAAATGACACAACTTTCTGGCACTGTAGCCTAATGAAGTTAAGTATAATATTTCTTATTTTTAGCATTTATCATACTCATTTAAGCTTGGAGAAGGCTTTACATTGGAATATGGTGATACTGAAGTTGGATCATCTGCATCCCCTTATTGAAGATATTAATAGGATGAGTGTAATATAATAGCCAATGATCAATGGTTCCATAAGTAAAACTAGTAAATAATCTCACCTTTATATGCATAACTACGTTTACTAAGATTTTTAGAAGCGTAAATTTGTAAAACTTTCTGCAGCATCGCCTCAAGACCAGGCTTATCTGCGTCTTCTTTTGCCTGGAACACATACCAATAGGAATCATAAGATTAAGCATGATACTTTGCAAGCCATGAGGGAAATGGGATGACCAAATTAAAAAATGGAAGTGAAAAAAAAATGACACTGCAAGGCATTGGATAACAAAGATTTGAACTAGTATTATAAGTAGAAGCCAAAACTCCTTAAGTTGGTAACCATCCTTACAAGCGAGGTTTGCATAAGAATAGTGGCTTCAACTTTTGAGAGCTTTGATTAATAAACACTCCCATAAGATAGGTACGCGTAGTTAATCGCTTGTGATATATAACGAAAATTTTGATAAATACTTTGAACTCTCAAATTGGAGAAGACAAACTCACTTGGCGTAATTGTGCATTAACCTCAGCAAGAAATCCTTCATCCAGTTGCCCTTCTTGTTCTCTTTTTCCAATTTCCTTGTTAAAATAATTTATTGACATAACATGATGTAACAAATTAGCAGAATAAATTATAACAGAAATACTAATATTTATTGTTAAGCTTTGGTTTATAGTTAAAAAACTTTCATTGGATAAGATAGCTTAAAGTGAGGACATTAATTAATTTCATTTTCCATGCATTATCCGGATTGCAAAAGGGATGCTAGTCTCTGTAATCACATCTCACTATTTAGCACGTCTATTTTGGTACACTGCAGATTATTCGTACCATGTAAAATCCTTTTGTGATATACCAACAAGTGAGGGCAAAACCATGGAAAGACTATTTGCTCATTTTTTAAGTCCATATGAAATTTCCATCTGAGCGAGAATAACGTCATTGGCAGCATAACATAAATATGGAACTGTGAGCACTGTCTATCTTCTGATCATTCTTCGTTATTTGTCTTCCTACAACTCTACTTCATAAAAAACTCTTATTCATGTTTAGTATATCCGTACTTATTGGGCTATCATAGCATATTCTACTGGGAACTTCTGAGAAACACCTGCTTTAATTTCAAAATACAAAGTCTCTCCTTCCTAAAAACAGATTTCGAAAAACATCCATATTTTTTATTTCAGCCAAACTACAAATATTTATAGTTTCTAAAACTACAAATACTTGCAGTAAAAACTGCAAATATCTGCACTTTTGCAAAAAAATTGAAAAAAAAAAAGAAAAAAGGAAAAAAAAGAAGGGTCTGATTTTTGAAAAAAAGTGCATAATTGTGGAACATAGTTTTAGGGGGGTAATTTAAAACATGTTTTTTATAAAGGTTTTCGTTATTATGTTTGAAAATAAGAGGCGGATCCTAATTTCCACTATTCTATTTTATGATTCGTTGGTTCTTTATCTGTGTTCCATTCTACGAAAATGTTTGTGTTGGTATTTTCATACTTATCGCTCTTACATCTATATTAAGCACATTATATTATAATGTACATTCTCAATATTCTCACTTAGCAGAACTTCAATTCAGCAACAAGCCTAACATTGCCAAAATAAATATGGCTATTATGACAAAAACAACCACTGCTGCTTAAATACTAACCTTTGCCATCAATGTGAGAGCTTCAGGATCTTTAGGTGGCCATGAGACCTCTTCAGCCTCATTAACTACTGGCTTGAGGATATCCTTAAGTATGTCCGTTGAAACTTCTATCTTCTCCTGAATAACATTAATATCAAATAATTAATTAATTAAAAAGGATGAAATCTAATTAAGAAGTCAAATTAATTAACGATTCATTTGTACACGATGGATGCAGCTTATTGGAAGGGAAAGAAATTGTAATAACAACATTTAAATTGCAGTGTTATATAGTTTCTGATAAATACAAATGACCATATTCTAGATCTGTGACCCCTCAGGGAAAAAACTTGATTTCGTCATTTGTCTATGACCAGCTTTAGGTTCAGTAGCACCAACAATCACAGAAAATGCAAGAAACCAAATTCTGATGGAATATTGAAAATTTTGGTTGCCAGTATACATTGCATTTGCATCAACGTGTTACATTGTAGTCTTTTTATAGACTTGGCTATGAGGGGAAAAACTTGATTTCATCATTTGTATATGACCAGCTTTAGGTTCAGTGGCACCAACAATCACAGAAAATACAAGAAACCAAATTCTGATGGAATATTGAAAATTTTGGTTGCCAGTATACATTGTATTTGCATCTACATTGTAGTCTTTTTATAGACTTGGCTATCATCTATTGGATCAAACCCAAAACCTCTAAGCTCTAGCTACTCAAACTAGGTATCTCACCATTCTTACAAATGGTCATTGGGACATCAACCTGTTACTTGTAACACAGCAATTAGAATTATATCAAATTGTTTGACAATATACAATCTCCATTCTTACAAATGGTCTAGGTTCTTCTTCTTCTTCCTTTTTTCTTTTAAGGAATTAAGATATGTGTGAATTATAATGCTTATAATGTAATAAGTCCATATGAAGTAATAAATTAACTACCAAAATGCATTTGCTAGTCCATAGTCCATCATTATGCTGCATTATTTGAGTTGCAATGTATATTTACAATATACTTAAATCATAGGGGCCCATTACTTTGGTCTTATGAACAAGCCGTTCCACTATGTTCATAACAGAGACTGCTAGTTCCTCGTAATCCTTCTGTAATGCAATTAGGTACAAAGGTTAGAAACTCGATCTTAAATGATATTCACAGTAATAATTTGAAAAATAAACAATAAGAAAGAGAAACTTAGCCCAGTGAGAAACCTTGCTTTATCATCTTCTGATTTGCATGTGTCTGTTCGAGCTGCAAGGCGGATCCAAAAGCCTTCATTGAATGCAAGGACATTTTCGACCACAAGCTTTTCAAGCTGGGGACATTTTAATTAGAACATTCAGCAATTCAGTCTAACTTCCAGTTTTACATTATGACTTTACAGACTTAACGATCATATACATAATAACCAAGTACCATACAGTTGTCTAAATTGTTTATGCTTCTTATTTGAACGAGAGAGAAAATACATGACAAGATATCACTAATTATGAAATGTAACTAGTGAAATTTGGGTATTTGAAAATCAATCCTCAAACACAGGATATTAGTTGCATGCACTGAATATCAATTGCTAATGATTCGGTAAATTCCCACCTTGCAAGTGTAGCCGATAAATTACTTAAATTTGATAAGGATTATAGGGGCATCCTTGGCAAGGACTGCTCTACTTTACCCCAGAATGGCAGTTACAACATAGACGCATAATGATTCATCAAGTATTCAATGTATTTTAAATATGACCGGTCTAGGTTGGCTTCCATGCCCAACCACTGCCATGGAAGGATGCATTAACTCCAAACTCAGGATTATACATACAACACACCGAAGTGAACCTGATAGTAATGAACAGTTAGCTAGTAATCTGGTTAAAGGAAAACAGGGTGTGTGTGAGGGCATGCACATGCATGCATGTTTGTGTGCGCATTTCTAGTTCTTGTAAATACTGAGAACTGCTGAGTCGAAAACTGACATTAAAAGTAAATAACATTTAATAATTCATTGGGCTGGCAGTTCACTCATCCATTCGCCAAAAATGTTAATCACTTACTTCACCGGTATTTGAATCCCTTAGCATGTCTATCAGCATGTCTACTTCTAAAGTTTTTTTAAACGATTTCTCAGCATCCTGACTCAATGCATGGATTAAAGTTCTCCTGCGAAGTTAAATCAAGATGTCATTTCCAATGATATATAACTAATGCAGATGTATTGTACTAGAAATTGGATGTGAGAAGAATAGTACATCATTCAAAAATGATCAATATGGACTATCATTCGATGATTATATCAATAGTTAGAAGTTCAAATAGAAACGAAGGATGAGGAGATGGGAGAAATGAGACAAGGATGGGATGGGTGGAACTATATGTGTAACACCCCACACCAATTACGCAAACACGTCACGGGTCAAATATGTATATACAAATCTATTAAATAACAGTAAAGCAGCAGAATTTCTAGCTCATTTATTGATTCTAGAACTTTTCTCTCTTCTCCTCAATTCTCTCTCTTGATATTTTTATTCCAGATCCTTTAATTTATCACTTTACCCCCTTATTATACTAATTCTCTCTGGCCATTTTTCATTTTGGTACACACATTTAAAAGCTTATACAATCATTTACAAATAATTTATCAGTTACCTCCTAACATTTTATATTTAAATCCATATATTTAGGATAATTACATGATCCAATCCAAAATTTAAACTATTTAAATAAATTTAGTTAACTATTATTTATTAATACTTCTAGTGAACACTAAGGAATGATAATTTCCATATGTATATACTAGTATCGTATCAATCAAAATGATAAATTAATTTTTCATCCAACTATGATATATAAATCACATAAAAGAAAATAACAAATTTATTTTATAAAATTCTACTTTTAGCTTCAAAATACCCACATTTAAAATTACCACAATTATTTACAAAATCCACCTCACTTTCCTCCTAATAGTTCACATTTTAGTCCATATATCAAAATTAATTATGCAATTTTAAACTTTGAACTAACTAGATAAATCCAATTAACTAATATATGTTGATTTGTGTACTAAATTATGAAAATTTGAAAATTTTAGTGTATACATTCATATTCGTATCAACAAAAATGGTAAAATTACCTTTCCATTAAAGTAAAAATACATAAGCCATATAACATGAAGTATATACACAAATATTATTAATAACAAATTCAATTTACAATTCATTTATCTCAATAAATTTATCATATGGTGCACTACAAAATTACATTTTTAGCACTTTCAAATATCTGCATTTTAAATTTTTTATAGCCATTTACAAAAAACCACTCAATCCCCTTGTAATATTTTACATCTAATTCTACATATTATAATTGATTATGTAGTCTTAAAACCATCTAAATAAATCAGTAAACTGTTATTTGTTGATTTGTCTAATAAATCATAAGAACATAAAATTTTCAATATTTATATCATATTCATATTAGCAAAAACGGTATACAAAATATATTCAAATGTATAAATACATCAATCGCATAATATAAATTATATGCATAAATAATAATTATAAATTTAATTTATAATTCATTTATATCAACATATTTACCATGCATTGTATTGTAAAATTATTTTTTTAACGTCAACAACCTACATATTGAAATTTCTACAGTTATTTACAAGAACCTCCCCAATATCACCAGTATTGTATTTTTGAGTCAATATATTTTAATCTATTATGTAATCTTGAATTTGAACTATTTGGATAAAATCGGTTAAAAAGCATCTGTTAATTCAATTAATAAATCCTAAAATATGATAGTTTCAATATGTATATCATATTCATATCAATAAAAATAGTAAAATTGTTTTTCATTCAAGTCTAAAGATATATAAATCACATAACATAAATAATATATATAAACAATATTAAAAATTTAATGTATTATTCATTTATCTCGATATATTTACCATACATTACATTATTAGTCTTTTTTTAGCTTCAAATACATTTTAACATTTCTACAATTATTTATAGCCTCCCTTCAAAAAAAAATTATATTTTATATTTGAAGGGAAAATCTATTGGGACACAAATAGGCACAATGGATCTTCATCATTGGATTGCCCTTCGAATTCCACATTTCATATAAAGATAAAAAATCCAACGGTCCAGATCTTTTGTATTATCAATTATGTTTTGTTTTGAGTCCAAATAGTCGGCCCCATATTTGAATCCACATATTTTAATTACTTACAATCTCAAATTTAAACTATTCAAATAATCTCGGTAATAGTTAGTCTATTCTTCTAATAAATCCTTAAAAATGTATGCCAATTATACACACACATACACGTATGTATTTATGTATGTTCATATTACCAAAAAGGTAAAACTAATTTTCCATTTAACAAGAAAGATATATTGATCACATAACATAAATAATATACATAAATAAAACATAATGATAAAGTTAATTTGTAAATCAATTATGATTCATTTGTCTTAAAAATTTATCATACACCGCATTACAAAATTCTATTTTTAACTTCAAATGGTTCCACGTTAAAATTTCTACACAAAGCTCTTCTCCATTCATTCCTACTATTTATCTTTAAGTCCATATATTTAAACTAATTACATAATTTCAAATGTAACCTATTTTAAAAAATCCAGTTAAATAATATATTTTTTAATCCATTTAATAGATCACTAAAATATGTGAGTTTCAACATGTATACTATATTCATATTAACAAAAATTACAAAATATTTGTTACTTAAATATAAAAATATATAAGCTACATAAATTATACATAAATAATAACAACAATTTCAATTTACTATCCACTTATTTCACTGAACTTATAGTACGGTACATCACAAACTTCTAATTTTAACATTAAAAGTATAATACTGTATTTTAAAATATTATCAATGCACGGGTTACACACTAGTATGAGATGATAACAAAAAAGTATGAAGGTGTGAGAATGAAAGTAAATTCCGTACTTCCATATCAAGTACAACCCTCAACGTACAACCAAATAAAAGTCCCATACAACGAGGTCATGCGTGATCCAAATAATGATAATATCCAATACATGCCATAAAACTACATAAAAACCATGAAGCATATAGTGTTACGATAGAACAAGATGCAATTAAAAATAGTAAAGGCATCATTCAAGCATGCACCAAGACTCCTCGAATCTGCCATGTCTCTAACATATCTAATTCATGTTCACCTCATGCTAAATCTTGACACACGATACGACAAAGATGTACCCAAGATTTCATAAAAAATGAGCAACTCTGGTTAGAATATTAAAACCCTAGTGTGAGATGTCACTCTAACATCATCAGTATAAAAAAATAAGTTTAGTACAGAAATCATTTCTGAACCTGTTATAGTGAGTTGAACCGTATACCAACCTTATGTCATCCATATAGTCCATACAGAATAGAGGATATATAAGTAAAAGCATTCAATCTCGATCACATATCTTATGAAGGTGTTTCCGCCCATTCTTAAATCTTTTATTACAATATTATGGTTACTACTTGTATCCATACAGGCTAGATGCGTAATAACTAAGTACATTAACTTCTATATCTAATGTCACATCTTTCTACAATGCTCATACACGTTAGATTGTGTGTCACTAAATACACATGTGTGTGCGCACGCGCACACACATTATACACACACACACACATTATATATATATATATAGAATAATGTAAAATCTCAACTCATGCAATAAGGCAACCTATAAAGGAACCCCTTCAAAGGCGAACATTTTGACACAGTCACAGCTAGAGCAGAACCACCCTCGAAATGTGATGATATGACCAAGTCACAACCAATGAAAAAGAGACCCTCATTAAATGTGTGGTGTGGCGCAAAGCCACAACCCGTGAAGGATCTCGCTCCAAAGATGTGATGCGACATGAAGTCATGGGTGATGGACACCCCATTAAAGGTGCATTGTGACACAAAGTAATGACCAGTGGAAAAACCTCTGCGAAAGGTGAACACAACCAATATGTATCGATATGAGTATAGGCAATAAAATATATTATAACGTGTATGCAACACTGAATTTCATTTTCAACCTATATTATCCAAATATCATAATGCTTCGTTCGGGTTTGTATATATACACAAACATCAACATGAAATATGCCAAAACCATCTGCAAATCAATCGCAAAACACAGCAACTCCGCCAACCCCCTCCCCAACCCACATACACAGAATTTGGATGAAACCTTGAATGTCGAAGTTCAAAATCACACCTAAAAGACTTGGTCCCACTTTGTACCATAATAACTTTTTCCTTGTAATCCCCTTTTTGCATTTCTCGTATCCAAGTATAGCATTTCTTGTCCTCTAGGCATAGACATCAAATGGGATGAACTAATTGTCCAGGGCTCATGACATAGCACGCTTAAAATTTTGACAAGGTTTTCTCCAATTTTGTCACTTTATGACTTCCATATTTGGATTCTAACTCTGACGATTCTCAAAACTACTCATGGGCCTTCATGTTCATTATGCGTAGAAACTGTGTCTGCACCTATCGGATATGCCAATTGCTCCAGGTGAGTCTAATCAATATTAAGATTTTTTTTTTGGTGCACTATAAAAATTATGTTCATATTTTTCTTCAACTTTGTCGCCCCATAACTTCCACCTTTGGGCTCTAATTCTGACAACTCTCGAACCTACATGCAGCCCTCCATGTCTACCAAGCGTATGCTTCGAGTTTGCACCGATCGCTCTTGATTTGTTGATAAAGCAACCTCACTGAAAATCAACTAAATTAGAAAATTTGTGAATTTTTAAAGTCGTGTATCTCCCTAATAGTTCATCAAAATCGGACGATTCAAAGAGAGAATGACTTGAAATTGTGAGTACTACGATGCGATCAAGACTTACGAATCGCTAGTTCGACTTGTTTCTTCCAATTTGGCATTTTAATGAAAAGAAAATTGTTAAACTATGTTTACTCAATTTATTTTAATTTCAAGTAACCCATACCATCACACTCTACAAGATCTCACTTTCAATAATTTCATGATTTCTCCAATATATGTATTCAAGCAATCAAGAAGAGAGCACATTTTATGCATCTCCCCTCATGGCCCCAACCCAACTGAACTCGTTTAAATTCCAATTCAAGGACCATAACTCAAAAATCAAAGGAATAATGTTTATCCAAAACACTTAAAAATCGAACTCAATGATAAATAGCTCAATTTTATCATATAACTGAACTCCACCCTTTAATTTCACACTTGAAAAAGGTTATTTTTCATACCAATATCACATATAAAATATTTTTAACATTTGAAAATATGAGAAATCCGGTAACAGACTTGGCTGCAAATTCTCTCTCTCTCATGGCATCATAATTTGTAGCTGTTTAATATGTAGCTCATAATATCAATCATAGGTTATGATATATCAATTACCGCTTTTATCTATTGTAGATCATCTATTGATGATCTTTTAGCTTAAACTAATTAGGTAGATGTTTCATGATCTAATTGCCTTTGTAATGCCAACCACTAGGCATGTTGGTGGTGGTCGTATTTTTATAATAATAAGTAATGAGTGTTCTACTCAATTTGAGGACCGCTCTTTCATCAACAAAAAATCCATACATTATTATCAATTCAAAATTGTGGATCCTTACATTCTCTCTCTTAAAATGAGCTACTCCATGCAATTTCAATACAACTATAGAGTTACGGAATACACCATGTAACATGTTATCCAACCAACAAGATATATTGCCTTTGCGTCTACAACTTATTCACTGTGTAACTAAACCAAAATTTGGTCACTGTATTTTATACTGCATTTTTCAAGTGCAATCACCCACATCACCATTTCATTGCACTCACACCAACTTGAAGGTCTTTTTCCTCAATTGCTTTATCTTCGCATCAACAACTTAAATTGACCTACTTACATAAATCAAATCCTCCACAATCTCCAATTCGATGGTTCCACAAATTTGTTTGTATTGTGCACATACTTTCGCAAAGGTGGTATATAAAATACATTTGCATCATTGTCAAACTCTATTGTAAGGACACTTTATATGTCAATTTATCAATTAGTGTTAGATTTTCGGATTTACCAAATTTCATCATCTACCTTATACATGTTAGTTTCAAGAACACAAGATCGCCATCTTGGAACTCCTCATGCATTCACTATGCAAATATGTCAAAATGTGATCGTCGCGCTTTATCCTTCAAATTTCATAGTGCAATCACTCAAATTATCACTTCATTGCACCCCAACCAATTTGAGGGTTGTATTCCTCAGTTGCTTAACCTCTGCATCGACAATCTAAATTCAGTCTGCGCATAGATCAAATCCTCCTAAATCTCTAATTTGCATCATAGTCAAATTCTTTGGTAAAACCACTCTAGATGCCAATTTCACAATTAGTTCCATGGAAGAAAACAAACCGTGGTATTAGCTTTTGGGATTTTCCAAATCTCATCATATATCTCGTATGTATTACTTTCAAGGATATAAGATCGTCAATATGGAATCGAAGTCTTTAGTTTCCACTTTTGATGCATGAAACTCTTTTGTCGCTTTTGGGTTGCTTTCAATGAAGTCTTATAGTATACCTATTACTTTGAGCTATAGCCCATGTGCAATTTTTTAAACCAATGCATAAAGCATTACCATTTCTGCTTTTTAGCATTTTATGAAGAACTAAAGAACAAAATTGACTCCAGTAACCTATGGCAGCTATAATTTTCACTAATTTACCTATATGGAGTCATGGAGATATCCATCAACCTACAAACTGATAATTATTACCACAGTTTAACAAGTACGAGTTAAAATCTAGCAACGGAGACAAATTACAAGTTGTTTACACAGTAGAAATAAATAGATGCTCTTCCTGTATACTCAAATTAATGCATTGTGCAACACCCCGTAAAAATTAATGATGATTAATAAATAATTATTAAGGCTCAAAAATGGAATTTAAGCAAACGTCGGAATTTGACCACGAAACTTGCACCATTGCGTTCATGGTGATTTTCTGAGCAACTTTTATATTTGGAGTTTTGCGATCGAAGTTCAAACGAAGAAGTTATTAGCGTTTGATGTTTCCGGAACGAAAATAATTAAAAACGAAAAAAAAGAAAATAAATAATAATAAATGCAGGATACCATCGGTCGACCCCCTACTTGAGCCGGTCGACCGCTTACGGATACAATTGATTCTAATGCCTATAAATACAGATTTAACACATCACTTCTCTTCTCATATTTTTTTATCAAAGCAGCGAAGCTTTACCATTTTTCCTTCTCTACTATTTCTATTAATTATAATATATATATACATACATACATATATATATATATAATTGGAGAATGGCGGAAAATAAAAGAGAAGAAGCGAATCAATATTGCGGAAAAAAATAAATTTCATTATTATAAATCTATATTCCCCTTAACCCTAAATCTCTTCTTAGATATGTAATTCTAATAGTATATATATATATATATATATATATATATATCTTGTTATACATACTCTTTTGGATTGCAAAGAAAAAGGAATCAAGTAAAGGATTTGATTCAGATTTGAGAGATATAGAAAGCTTGAAAGGTGAGTGGAAAATTATTTAATTTATTTATAACATTGAAATTTATATCGTTGAATTTCATTTAATTATTATGTCCATATAAGATCTGATGAGTTGTAGGCTTAAAATGAACCTATAGGAATATTGCCTGCATATTCTGTAAAATAGGAAATTGGAATAGGAATGTTATTTATACCATCATTTGAAAATCAGTCCCTAAATTTGTTAAAGTTAGATGCTGATAAAGTTGTAGAGTTTATTCCGGATTTATAATTGGTTGTAAAGTGTTAGTGTTGGTTTAGGTTGCCATAATTTGACCTAAATGTGAATTTCTATGTTTTCATTTAGTGTGCTATTGTAGGCATACAGAAAAATGCTTTTGGCTTACAGAACTAAAGACCATCATACAAAGTTTGGTTCTCTACTTTCTAATACCAACTATTATTTTATTTAAGTAAACAGACATCCGAATATTTCAAAATACAATAGTTATCTCTCATATTCCCTAAACTAAATTCGACTCTTTTCAAAAGACAACAAAAAACATATAACATATACGAAAAAATAAAAATAAAATAATGAAACTTATTTTTTCAATCGTATATAGGATGATAAAATTTTGAATAAATACTTACTTGATTAGTTAAAAAATGGTTTGCCATATAAATTTGCATGCATTTTGAAGCGTTTGATCGATCATCTTCTTCTATATTTTCACTGTCAAATAATTTTTATTCAAAATGACTGGTGCATTCAGAATTTTATTGTGATTGGTATACTCTATCTAATAACTAAAAAACGAAAAAGTTAAAATGACTGGTGCATTCAGAATTGTATTGTGATTGGTATACTCTATCTAATAACTAAAAAACAAAAAAAATGTAAGGGAGAAATTGCAGAAACATTGTATGACAAAACATTACATTTCAATAGCTTACATGTGCATTCTAAATTTGATCGATATCCTCTATCTAATAACTAAAAAAACGAAAAAAATGCAAGGGAAAAATGGCAATAACATTGTATGACAAAACACTACAATTTAATAACTTACATTGAGATTTGCAATTACAATACCATCAAACTTTATGTCCTTCAAATTTGTGTTAGCCACTGGATCATTAAACTCATCCTAAAATATCAAAAAAACCTTAAACAACAAATATTAGATCGATGTGTAAAAGAAAAATTGACATTGTGAAACAAAAAGTAAATTAAGATCTTTGTGTTCTTTAGAATTAGGATCATCCACTAAATCTCCATTTGGCTTCAGCTATTAGAAGAAAAAAAAATCCTTTTTGCTTTAGGGTTTGAAAATTTTATTTTTTGATGATATTTTGAGATAATGTACGTGGTTTTTGTTAGTCCTTAAGATGATGGTTTTGATGACAACAACCTTAGGACTTGTTATAAAATATAAATACTAACGTTATGGTTTAGATATATATGTATATGCAGAATATAAACATGCAGGTACCAAGAATGAAGACTGTACAGTATAGAGATACAAGACTGATGAATTTAAAGATCGAAAATATCAAGATTGAAGACTCATGAGTATCAAGAAATCAAGAGTTCAAGATTTCAAACAGTACAAGATAATGTAGTTAGTCTAGAATTATGTTAAAACTTCTTGAAAGCACTTACATCTTTGTTCGAAATTTATTCGTGGAATGGAATCCACTTCGAGCCTGTTAAAGGGATGGACCCTAGTGGGATGGAACTCACGACAATATCTAGTGGAACATATAGTAATCCTATTTTGATATCCACTAATTTTATAAAAATGTTTTTCAAAAATATATCTCTTGTTTTTTTAAAAATGTTTTCAAAACTTTCTTTTCAAAAAGACATCTCTCTTGTTTGAAATATTTTAGCCTCAAAACTATTTTTATCATTTTTAATATTTTGATTTCAAAATTGTCCTTGTTTTTAAACCATCTCTTGTTTTAAAAATTTAGCTTTAAAATATTTATATACTCGGATTTTAAATCACTTTATAGATTAAGATTATATATATTAAAAATTATTTTCTAAACTCTTTTATATGCTTAAGCTATATTCAAATATATTTACAAAGTTTAGAAATTGTTTTGACAAATTATAGAAACCAATTTTAATAAGAAAATCAAAACATCAATTTTGCATTGAGCATGTCGACATCCCTCAACCCACCATGTCGACATGGTGTCCGTTATTTTCAAATTTCAATTTTCAAAAGAAGTGTATTTGTCGTATCCTTTCACGAATAGATATGGCTGTTGCTCTACTATAAATACCAGTAAGTTCTAAACGAATTTTTATCAGATTTCATTTATTTTCTCTCCTCTTCATCTTCCACATTTATTCTAAAGAATCCTAAACTATACTCTGCCAAAATACCAAGTGAATCAAACCTGATTATCTCTTGTTTAATTCTCTGTCACTCTCTCCATAAGATTTCAGTGTTATTCAGAGTTATAGAACCTTTTGTAAATCAAACTGTTGAGTAAAAGGTGCGGTTGAGCCTTGAAATCAGTTGGGTCTGATTGTAGCCCTGAAAATCAATTAGGTGATCTTGTAGCCTGGTTAAATCAAGAGAATTTTCTCTGAACTCGAATACAGGAGGGTGTACCTCGTAGCCTTGAAATCGAGGGTATAATCTGGGAGATTATTTTGATAAGAAATCCGTACGATTATACGGGACTGGATGTAGGGTAACTCCGAACCAGTATAAAATCCTGGTGTGTTCTTTCTTTTACTGCTTTTATTTAGTATTTGCATATGTGTCTGATTCTGTGATTATATCTGTGTTTGTGAATTGCATTTGTTGGTGTTTAAATTGAATAAAATTCAAAAAGATTTAAAAAATCCATAAAACACTATTCACCCTCCTTCTAGTGTTATTCCAGCCTTAAGATCCGTAATTCGCATTTCTCACAGTTTTTTCTAAAAGAGATGAAAAGACTACGGTTGTTTAGGGATGAATGAGAAAATAGATTTTGGTGGCCATAAGCATATGAAAAAATTTGAAAGGCAATGAAATTTTAATGGTAACTAGAAGCATTTTCTTAAGTGCCAATAGTAACACATTTTGTTTATTGGGAGCGGGATACAATTTAATTGTATCTATTTCCGTGTTATTTTCATAAATCATCTAATTCCACAAATATATAAAAAGTGCGTCGTTTGAAATAATAAGGAATATACCAAAATTGAAAAGATGTGTAAAGTACGGATGTTCTTCCCCGTAGTTTGCACTGTCTATTTCAATAAAAAAACAATTCTTTGTAATTCAAACGAAGCAAAGTTCTCGGTTTTGTTTAATTTATGGAAAGTTATAGCGGTAATACTTTTTGAAAAGGATAGCTCTAATAAATTAAAATATGAAAATTGATGTTCTGGAATTCCTAAGCATATGAATTAATATGTTAGTATATATAAACAAGTATAACCGTGCTTACCGATTAAAAATAAAAATATATTTATAGCGTAATATACGTCGATATTCGCATTAGTTATAATTAGGACGTCCAGTTATAAATAGCTTAATTAATAAGCAATAAATATGCAGTTAATAGAGAGTTACGGTAATTAAATGAGGATATGTCTTAATGGGACTAGTTAAAGAATTTATTATGACATTTACGGAGAAATGAATAGGCATAATAGGTTGAATTAGAACGAATAAACAAAATGTTATTAGAAATTGTCCAATTAGAATAATACGACCATTTATTGCGGACAATTGACATTTACGGAATACAGTGAATAAGTGTATAAGTTAGGAACTAGTGCTAGGAGACGGTATAATTTTCATAGTAGGAAAATATACAGCCTTAATAATGCGTTTAGGACGAGCGTGAATTAATAGGTCTAGCCCAATATTTAAGCCTGGATGATTGATTTGGTTTAGTGGGTTGAAATTCGATGTCAGTAGAATTACACAACAGAAATCTGTCCTTCACCTAGAGGCTACCAACAATTGTGTATACTTACTACTGATGTGGGCTCCAACCATAAGACCCATGAGGAAGGGATATGCCTTTGCGTATAGGTAGGGAAAAATATACCAAGCATTCGCCCTCGTATTTGAAGTATTAAATGACCCAGTACTTTTAAGGAAATGAGGTCTGCTTTATTTCTAATAAGAGGTATTAAGTAACTGAAATGGACATTTTCCTTGACTTACTTAGCAAGGTTTGAAATTCCGGTTTTCGATTCTGTTTCGGTCATTAGAAAATTCTGAATTTTCAGTTCCGTTTCGGAAATTCCATTTTAGTTCCGGCTGTGGATTTCGTTACATTTCAAATTTTTTATATATTAATAAATAATAGAAACATACATTTAAAAGCATTAAAACCATCCAAAATTTTCAAATATCTCATTTCATATTCTAAAGTTAAGAATTATCAATCGTTCTACTGAAAAACCAGGCTCAATTATTCAAATATAGCTCTATACTTCAAAATGCTCAAAACACAAGCATTTTACTCAAAAAAATTCAAGGCCCATCTCTTCAAAAACAGCTCATTCATTCAAAATCTTAATACAACTACTGTTCCTAACCCTAAAATTCAGATCTCGTCAAAAACTGCAGTTGTCCATGTGGCCAAGAAAGAAAAAACATCACCTCCTTCTCGCCTTTTCTCTTGCGTGCTAGTTGGATATTTTCCTTGCTTTAATTGATATTCTCAGGTATATTAGCATAGGTTTTTCTGATTTTTTTTGCAATGAGATTTCAAAACCGAAATTTTCCATCGATTCCGGCCCGGCCAGCGCCGGAACCGGATTGGGATGGACGGGATTCCTGCGTGCCGATCGGAATCTCGAACCATGTTACTTAGGTTAGTCTAAATGAGATTTCAGCTATGGAAAGTCAGTGGGCTATGTCAGCATTATTGTTGGATCGGTATTTAGTAGTAGGGCTGGTATATATGTAATAACCACCGGTGGTCGCGAGCGGTCGGTAGCAAAAAATCGAGTTATGCTCAGACGGATTTCGCTTCCTACTAGTGTAGAATCTGTATGGGATACGCACGGACCTCAAAATTCAATTAGTTGTTTGCTTGTTGAATGTGGGCTAGTTAACCCTTAGATGAGTTTTTGAGATGCATTAGTAGTATTATAATTAAATTATAAATTATAAAGCCGTATATAGGGGGTCATCGGTCTCCGTAGCTAGGACCGATTGACTAGTGCTTACGTTGCGGAGTGTCCGTTTCGGGGTTGAAGTATTAAATGGTCGTTGGGTCTGCCTCCTCCCTATTTAAGAAGTATTAAGTGGTCGGGTTTTTGGGTAATACAACGTTTGACGTGCATATATGTATAGTTATACCTCGGAAAAGGTTAGGCATATCGTACACGGACATAGGATTGAACGGATTAGCCGTGAATAATAAACATAACATTTAAATGAAATCAATCGGCATAAATTAATGTTACGGGTAAAGTGTGTAATTTTTCAGTTACCAGAACGTTGTTCTGACCCCCTCCTCATTACAATCCACATGATAGATTTAGAGTGACATGCTACTGGTGCAAGACAAAAAAAACTGCATTTGGTAAAGTCTTCTCATTCATGCTCGGCACAGACAAGACGACTAGATATACAAGGAACAATATTGATTCCAAGGTAGTAGTCTTAGTAGGTATATATGTTTATTATATTTTTCTATTCCACCGTGAGTTTATATCAATCGCTCTCCGATATACTTATGTTTATTACAGGTTACCAAAACCAACGATCCATGCCCTAATGAACTTGGATTTCAATTTAATTAAAACTTGAGCCCATTAAAGTGCGGGCTGTTACACATTACAACCATATATAAATGAAAACCCTGAAAGATGTTAGAAGGGAACAAAATCAAAAATCACTGTCAATGAAAAAGACAATTTATCATTGTTAAAAAAATATAAAACTTTATTTACATGATTTTTCATCATACAACTTAGAATTAATTTTGAAAACCATATTTCAAAATATTTGAATACACACACATATATATACACACACAGTGTAAATTATATTTTCATCCTATTTTCAAAAAAATACTCAAAAGATAAAGCTTCTAAGGGTGAGTGATATCCGTTTAGAACAGAATTACTCGATCGAATCGGAATATTTTGGTAGGTTCGATTACCATACTAAATGGTTCATATTTTGTTTGCAAAATAATTTTATCTGATTATTGATTTAACTGAAATTTCATTATATTGATTAAAATAGTGTTATAATAGTTTCTATAATTAATTGGTAGTCAAGATAGACTTTATATTGTTTATAAAAATGAAATAATATTCAATAAAACCTTTGTAATTTTAAATTTGTGTTTTCATTGAGTAAATTGGATATCATAACATACGATAATTCCTCTTATGGTGAACCAGTGACAAATCAAATTAATTGGAATCAATTTGATTTAGTTTTCAATTTGTTTATTCCAACGGCTCAACATATTTTACCTTGAAACCGATCAAACCAAGTAAACACTCACCCCTACCCATGGACATATTTTACCTTGAGTGAGTTACAATTTATACCCTTCAAATTATTTTACTTCATCATCCAAAATATTTGTTCATCCATAAACGACAAAACTGTGCATTTTATCCTAGATGCATAGCAATGGCTTCTTGAAGCTGTAGCACCAATGATATCTCCATGCATCTCTGTAGCCTCCAGCGGACAGCCACTGTTTCATTTTAGACAAACAATTCATGTTTAAAACTTTTAGTTTTCTTCTTTCTTCCAATCACATTCATTTTTTATGTCTTTTTCTTAATTTTGTCCATCGTTTTGATTGTTAAAAGAGTGTATTAATTTCATTTAGTTTGCCTAAAGATGTGAATATTACTGATTGGATTGAAAAAAATGCAATGTGATGGGCCATGATAAAATGTATTGTTTTATCTGTGAATGTTATTTTGTTTTGGATGGAACTCTCTTGCCACTTTATCTTGAAAATGTGAGATGCAGATAATGCAAGGAGTTCGATAAAATACATGAAAGAGATGTTCTAAATAAATAAAAAATATACACTTCCATGTTTTCCATTTGAAATGCAATTGTCGTAAATGTTTATGTTCTTCCTTGCATAATTTTATAAACGAACAACAGGAAAAATTGACTTAGTATAAAATGCAAGAGACAGTGCATAGTTTAGTGGTTTGCACTGTTATTTTAACAGTGCAAGCTACCAAAGTCATCTAAAAATTGAATTTTTGCATTTTTCGCTAATTGACGTGCATAACAAAATAATAGTGAATGAGACAAATTATCATATGTTCACACTCATGTTAATTTTTGCAATTTACATGGCTTCATTGTTCCTTGCAGTGTTTATAATGCGAGCCAATGAAAATTTGATTTTTTGCTAAAATGTCTTGCAGCAATTAAAATGGCACGTGTAAAAGTAAATGATATAGATGATTAAATGTTCAAAAACGTGTCTTTTATGCAACATTGATTGCTTTGATTGTATCTTGCATTTCTGTAATGCAGGTCACCAATTCTTTTGAAATTATTTAGTGAGTGACGTGTTTTATGCAGCAAATGATATAAACTATAAAATGCTCAATTTTATGTCTGTTACTGAATTTTGGTGATTTTTGTACCTTGTATTATATAAAATGCAAATCGCATGATGATTTTTAATTTATTTGTTTTTGGCAAAATGATTTGCATTATATCATAAAAACGATATTTTTTTATATAAAATAAATAAAATATTAAATATTCAAAATAATATTCGTTTGTGCAATTTTGTTGATTTCTTTATACATATCATTCTACACAATGCAAGCGTTTAATATGTTATAGTCTTCATTGTTGGAGATGATTTGAAAGATTTGGGTTTGGATTTATTATTTATTTTTGACAGTGGAGAATTATTATCATGATTTTATGTTTGTTATACTCAAGTAATTATATTTATTATTTTATGTTTTAGGACTAGATTTACAATAGGACAAATTTTTGATATGAGCTTTGCCCAAAAAAATGATTGTAGTAATAGGCTCTTCTACAAACTAATTGCATAAATTAGGTCTGCTTTTGATATAGCTAGCGCAATTTAAAATTGCGAAAGCTATAATTTTCTGTAGTTACGCAATTTTGGATTGCGCAAGTACATTTATGACCTTAAGAAAAACAGCCGGCTGATTTTCTTTCATCTTCCACCCCTCGTCTCTTTTTTCTTTCTCCATTTCCAGCTTATTCTACCCATTTTATTTGCACATTTCATAATTACGCAAGTTATTTTTTGGACGTGTAGAAAATATGGGGTTGTTAAAACTTTCAGCATACAACTTTAACTTTTCCCATCACCAAATTTTAAAAAATTACACTATATCACAATATAAAACATCATATCACAATATAAAATAGTACATCACAACATAAAACACAAATTTTCAAAATATAGCAACTGGATTAAGTTTTGAATACATAACAAAACATTAAGGTTTGAGTACATAGAAAACTGCTTAACGGATACAAGATTTCTTTTATGACCTAACACGCCACATTTACTACATCTATTTTGGCCGACGGTTTATTGATCCATGACACCTTTTATTTGAACTAAACGTGGACATCCATAATTTCTTCGCATCGGTAGTGGATTTATATATGGACCTTCGTAGACACTCCAATGACAACTATCAGGTATAGGTACATTGTGGAATAAAGGAGCATAAGCAGCAGTGTACTTAAATGTTGTGTACCACAGTGAGATTAAATCAAAATGTGCTCTATTCACACTTTCTGACCCATGTGAACATGCTGCTAATACATGTGAGCATGGAAAATGATATAAAGTTGGCATGTTGCACGAACACTTGGCTTCATTATCCTCGATATTTACCGTATAATCAAGCATATGTACATCTTTCACTTGTCATTATGTTCTATATCTCTCTAAAGATAAAAATCTTGATTCTTCCCTTTTACTTTTTACTAATGTTTCCGACTTCGGTGTCAATTAGGACGTACATTCCTCTCCTTGAGTACGACACTCATAGAAGTAATGGTTCAAATGATGGAAAGTCCGTGCAACCGATGATCTCACAGATATATTGATTTGCACACAACTTCGATATTTGACAAGAAACTAAAACAATTAATCGCACATTCATATATTCAATGAATTTTTCTTCGGTTTTAAAAATTAATCCAACCTGATGTCCATTTTTAGCACATTCTCTTTTGAACATTTCCACTTCCAACTAAAAGTTATCCATAATGGATTTTGTCATCATTGTTGCGGTACATAGATCATCGACTAATGAATCTTCATATATGATTGTCACTTCATCGGCATTTAGATCATCAACCGGTTGATTATCTTCATATATGATTGCTTCATTGTTAACTTCCATGTTATCAACTCAAGTTGTATCTACATCATTTGCACAAGCGACTTGCACGTTATACAATTGCACTTCACTACTATTTGCATTCACAATGTAATCATCATCATCATTCATACGAGCATTGAATGATTCTTCCACTTGATTCATTGTGAAACTATAAATAACAAAAATATTGACAAGAGTGAAGTGTACGAAGGTAATTCAAAGTGAAAATACTAAAGTTAAATTTAATACTCATTTGACGGTTGTTTGAGATTGATTTGAAATACTACAACTCGGATATACAAAGTTATGATCCAAATTTTGTGCTTGACTGAACGATTCTCTAACAATTCTGTTACATCTTTTAATACATTTGTAAATTCTCAACCACAATGAATTCTCAACCACAATGAATTGTCATAAAAGAAGAAAGTGTCAAACATTGTGTTTTTTTGAAATTGTGTTATAGATATTGACTCTACCGTTGATAGTGTGGAATGTTGTGATTTTACAACATTAACAAGTTTTGTTTTCGTAACAAAAATTTGTATCGCATTCATTCCAACTAAAAATGTAGAATTAATATCATCGTCACCTTTCGCACAGTAGCGAATGAACCATCACTCTGACCCAATTCGCTACTATTTTTAAATCATACTAAAGATGATTGATTCTTGTTACTTCAAATGTGTATTGTTTAAGCTCTCTAAAAACACAAAACTTTTTTATTTCTGATCCAATTTTTTTACCACCAATATACCTAGGTTTATCATCTTCATCAACCAACAATTCTCCATTGTAGTAAAATATATAGAAAGCGTTGACATTATCTACAAAAAAAATAAACTTTCATATGTCAAGAAATATCACTAGCAAAAACAATAATTATAACTTACACAAAACTAAATTTAATAAATTTATCTACTCTAACTTAACCAAAAAATATTTTGGGAAAAAACCAAAAATCAAAATTTGTAATTGAATAATGGATTTGAGAAGATTATGTGCCTTTAGAGAATCTTCAACCAAAACTACTTTTATTTTGACATAAACTTAGATTATGATATAAGAAACATTAAAGGTTAAAAGAAACTGGCGTGGAAGTAAGTTGAGTTTTGTGTGATGAAAAAGGGATAAAGAGAGTGGAGGGGAGAACAGCCCGCATGTTTCCTTAACTCTTAAAATCTACTTGCCAATCCAAAATTGCATAATCACAAAAAAAATATTAAATATAGCTTGCACAGTTTGAAATTGTGCAAGCTATAATACATGTTCAAACTTGCGCAATTTTAAACTGCACAAGCTATATAAAAGCAACTTATTTTTGCAATCAGTTTTTAGGGAATCCTATAACTAGAATAAGTTATTTTTTGAAGCTCATATCAAAATTTTGTCCTTTACAGTATGGAAAAGATAGTTTTACACTAATGCCATAAAATATATGGACATGAAACGAAAAGGCCTCATGTATACTTAAACTGAAATCAAATCAAATTAATATTGTGTTATTGAGGAAATAATTTCACTTACAATAATAAAAAATTAAAACAACAAAAGACCTAGTTTGCCCATCATGGTCCAACAACAAAGCAAATAAAATAATAGAGTTACGTGACCAAATCTGAAATCATGTAAATGATATGTGAACATTGAAAGATTGATAGAATATTTGAACATGCATATAATGTTGAGACTTAAGGTTGTACTTAGGTTTATTTTAGATTGAGGTTGTAGTGAAATTTTCACTACTGATGCAAAATTCTTGAAATCTAGTTTGTTAACTAAACAGCAATGTCAGATCTAGCAAAGAGACATGCAAAATGCAATAACCAAACAGAAACAAACCGATAAAAAAATATTATATACAAAGATTTAACGTGGTTCGATCAAACTGACATATATTCATGAAGACATAACCGTTATTTTTTATTCTTCTATCAACAAGTACAAGGGAGATTCCAAATCAATCGCAAACCAAACATTAAAGCTTACTAAAGGTAGAGCAAATAGCTTTAATCAAGAGAGAGAAGAGCTAAAGAAGAGCGGTCAAATTAATTCAAAACCCTTATTTTTGGATGATGAGAGAATTAGGGTTTTCGATTTTACAATTATTAGGTATAGTGGAGCTCTCATATGGAGTGAGGATATATATACATATGTATGTATGGGTATTATTGGAAAGTGATGGGTTGAACCAAGAAAGAGAAAGTGATGTGAGTTGTGTCGTGGATGAGACAACTGTCTTGAAAACGAAATTTAGCATGACTATGGTGCAATCCATATTTGTCGTTCGTTTTCCAAAGTTAAACACAACCGTTATTTAAACTTGTGCACTTAAGGTTGAAAGATTTGTAGAAATCGCGATCCAAGGTTTTAAGTATTTTGAAAGATGGGTTTAATTTTAAAGAAATTGTAGAGATAGGAGAATGAAGAAGATAATTTTATTTTCTGTAGATTTTGTATTCCTTTTTCAAAGAAGAGAATGAGAGAGAATAAAACAAACGTAAAAATTGTTCTCTCTTTTAAGCCTATCGATCACAATAAACAAGCATTCCATAAAAATCATTTTCTCATTAATAAAGAATGCAAAAGGACAAGCAATGAAAAAAAATTGGTTTTTGTTGTAATTATCCAACAATCATTCACTAATTAAAACAAAAATCAAAGAAGATGAATGAGAATAACCTGGACAAGAAGAAAGTTTCATATTTAAGTACTAATGTCTTTCGATTGAATTGATGCATAAAGAAATGGGTTCAAAACTTAATCTAAGTAGCGAATTTCTTTTTGAACTATAAAGATTTGGTTTGAGATCTCACAACACGTACTACACTTTTAAATTCTACAAACTCCACGATAAATATGCATTTTTAATGACCATGCCCCTACCTTAGGAACTTATGAGTGCTGTATAAAGCACAAGTCTCTCATAGAAGACGGTCCACATTCACACCCAAGTATGTGAGTCCATTAAATGCTTCACTCTAGCACCACCAATTATGCATATGGACTCATCAAGAGTAAAATGCTCAACCTTGCAAAATAAATAAACATAACTCATCAAGTGCATCTCAAAAACACCATCAATATTGGTTATGAATTATACATGAATAATAATGTATTGTCTCAAATAAATCAATAAAATCCATCGTGTGCGTCTCAAAAGCACCACCAATATTGGTTATGGATTTGAAAAGAGCAAATAAGCTCAAATTAAGATAAATCGGTATAACCATCAAGTATACCTCCAAAGCACCACCAAAAACTGATTACGCAGTATATAAAAGCAAAGAAGCTCAAACTTATAACAAATAGTAAAATCCATCAAGTGCGTCTCAAAAGCAACACCAAAACTGGTTATGAAATATATAAAAGCAAAGAAGATCAAACTTAAAATAAATAACATAATCCATCAAGTGTGTCATAAAAGCACCACCAAAAACTAGTTATATATTATATAAAAGAAAAGGAGCTCAAAATCAAATCAAATAGAAAAATCCATCAAGTGCATCTCAAAAGCTCCAAAAAAAACTGGTTATGGATTATATAAAGTAAAAAAACTCAAAATCATATCAAATAAAAAATCCATCAAGTGCATCTCAAAAGCACCACCAATAATTGATTATGGATTATATATAAAAGCAAGGAAGCTTAAAATCATATCAAATGGAAAAATTCATCAAGTGCGTCTCAAAAGCACCACCAATAACTGGTTATCAATTAAATAAAAGTAAAGAAGCTTAAAATCATATCAAATAGAAAAATTCATCAATTACGTCACAAAATCACCACCAATAACTAGTTATGGATTATATAAAAGCAATCAAACTCGTAGACCCAAAAATATTAAGGAAACGAGTAATTATGTTTCATTGTTTGATCACTAATGGGTATTCATTACATTTTTCTCTACTCTAGGCTCAAGGCTCATTCCTCTTGAAGATTCAAGGACTAATTTCCTTTGAATAATTTAGAAACTGAATCCATGAAGTTCTATTTTATCTTATTCATTTTTATAAAATCACTTCATCCACCAATTTCTAAATTGCTTTAGGTTCGAAATAGATATGTCCTCTTTCTGTTACATGCTTTTACAGAAATTCCAATGTTCATCAAAAGGGATACAAATGTAACTCTACATATCGTTGGTAATAGTATATTTAATAATTTAAGAGAAACATGACGTTTCCTCCAATTTCACTATATTCATTTTTGGTTAATTATATTATTTATTCTTGCATATGCAAGAACCATGGATATGTAACATAGATGCCACACCAAAACAATGAAATCTCTCCAAGATTTGATCAATGTTGTGAGATCAACTTAAAAAATATATTTTCAATTTTCTCACATTAGTCTCTTTTAAATCTGTTATCTCATATTAAAATGACAAGAATGAACTAACAATCAAACACCTAATGTCCATTGTTGATTTTTTCAAACTACGGGAGACACACTTCAGCTAGACACCCCCCATATTTAAAAAAATTACAATTTGGAAGAACACCTTTACTTAATTCAGCAATAGTACTCTATAGTTTTTTATGAGGAACCATGTTGAGAATGAAATAATCTAACAAAGTAGTTTCCTCCACATACAATCTAACTTATGAAGATTGGTATATTCGATTTTTATATCATCAGTTACATTCAATATAATTTTAACATGTTTTTTATTTTCATACATACAAACAATTACCAACACAATACCTGTAAAAACAATGATCAAATAATACCAACGTGTATTAATGCAACACTCAATTCAACTCATGTCATTCTTCTATCATGCATACATAAACTTATAAAGTATGCACTTATACAGTATGATATGCCAAACATAGGGCCTTATAATAATGTTCATGTAGAGGGGAAAATCTATCAATCTAGAACACATAAAACTTCCTTTCTATGCATATAATTAACAAAAATATTTTCGGTTCTCAATGCTTATAATTAAATTTCAGTTTAATGAATGCATTTCAAATTAAGTATTTTCCGCATATTTATAAACATTATATCCGTTAACTTACATTGGTAAGCCAAATATTATCTAAACATGCAGTTTTATTTAGGCTCATACATCGGTCAAAATTACCATTTTTCATATTCAAGATCATATGAGTATATTTGTCTACAAATATTAATATCTCATTTCAAAATATTTTATGGGATACTCAAACAATTATGTATTCCCTTTGATTTAGATATCCTTCATAAATATATCTCTTTTTACTTTCAATACCCATCATTTTATTTAATTTCAAAGACGAACCCATCTCATAATTTGCTGCTATATAAGTTTTGTGTACATTATATCATCACTATAACATAATGCATAACTTATTTCATTATTTCTTCACTTTCAATAAATTTATTCATGTCAACAAAGTTACAATGTTTCAAATCCTTTTAAAATATATTTCAGTTTGAATTGTATTGTCAAGTACATGCACACATAGAAAAAGAATACGTTTAACAGTAAATGTAATCAAATTCTAAAATATGCTCATGTCATTAAGATGATATTGTTCTTTCTCCTTTTTTGATGAACCTTTTCATAACCAATATATGTATAAAATATTCATATTTTCTCCATTCTTAAAATTTAACCAAATATTAAATCTTGATATGTTTCACATATCTTTTCTACTATGGAAATTTATATTCAAATATCTAGTTAACTTAACAATAAAACTAGCAATAATCATTTCTCAAAACAGTCTTACGATAAATTCAATATTCTAAACAGAACATAATATCTACATTTAAAAGTCAATAGATTTATGTTTTTTGCATAACATAAGAATAAACTCAACTCCACAAATTAATAATCATGAAGTTCATTAGTCGGTTCCAAAATTGTTTCATCGTAATTTTTCCTTCAAAATTATTTTCCATTCAAATATCAGATAAATCGTTAAATGCTCATAATTTGCTTCCACAAACAAATAATAAATCAATTTTATGATTTAATGCTCATAAAATTCCCAATAGAAACATTTAAAGCAAATCAATATTTTTATCGTATTTAAATTCAATCAAATCTCCGAATTAAATTTTAAAGTTCCACACACTTATGAGTTGTTTATTCACTTCCATGTTTCCATTCCATGGTTGTTATTTTGTTTTCAAATTTTAAATGTATTAAAAATACTTCATATAGATTACTCTGCAAATCTTTCATTTTGGAACTTAAATATTATTGTAAGAAAAAGCAATAAATACTCGAGCAAAAGGAAGGTCAATTGTTAAATTGACAACATTATATTTACAAACATTTATGATCTCAAATGTTGTTTAACTCCATCTAAAAATGGAAGGATCAAATTTAAGTACCCTTAATTATTATAAATTTAAAACTACATAATAGAATGATTTGAGAATGAAAATTAAGAAGGAAAACAAAGTTCTACATTTTCCTCTTCTTATATAACATATCAAAAGAATAAGGTGTTATTCATTACAAAAGTTTTCATTATTCAACCTTTGATTATATTATATAAATATAATCAATGAATAAATCATTTATTCAGATTACCAAATGTTTTGCAAATAAGTAATACACATCATTCTAAACAGAAGTATTCATATGCGTGACAATAACTGCTAATTGTTAAACTTCTCAGTGTATTAATACAGCAATTAATACTTTGTAACTTATACACTTATTTCAGTAAGCATTTATTCATTTCTACAATTAAACAAATAAAAGTTCATAGAACATATAATTCTATATCCATCTCTATTCAAATTATATAATAAAAACCATTTTTAATTACATAATATTGTAGAAATAAGAGGAGATCATTACACAAAAACAATTATATTGATCACGAACGGGATTTTATGGCACATGCAACACATACATATAAAAAAACTCTTATAAAATTTAAAAAATTTACTTACGTAGTTTTGATAAAATATAAATTGAAAAATATAAAGAAAAAAATTATAATTTTTTTTGTTGAAATATGGTTTCGAACTTATAACATTATTTACTTTCCAAAATTTACATCTGAAATATATATTAATTTATGTTCCTTGTGAGATTAGAACTTTTGACCTCTTGTTTGCATATAATGGTATTTTTAGAACTTCACGGTCAGACCAGATTGTGTTTCTATTCTAACTATTAATAAAGATTTATATTCCAACAAAGAGAAATTGCCGCCATAGCATATTCAAATTTTCTTCACCATGACTAACATATATCACCAACCAAAGTTTTTAAACCACTTTACATTCTCCAACTTTTCAACAGAATGATGTATTGTCAAATTTTAAAATGATTCATATAAAAGTAGTGGGAATTTTGGGACATACCTTAGCGCTAATTCGCTATATTTCTTACTTGTTAATGTTTTGAAAATCTCAAATTCAATTCAACTTTGCTCAATTCTTGCTTTTCTTCTTCAAATGCATAATTCATCATAATAGTCTAATCTTTGCTCTAAAATCCAAATAGTCTAATCCTCAATGAAAGATGGATTGAATTTCGCTTTCAAATTGTTAGAAATTGATGGCTTGGAAAAAGAAAAGAAAATGATGGGAGTTGTGTCGTGGATGAGGTCGTTGCCTTGAAAGCGAAATTCGGCACGACTATGGTACAATCGATAATTGTTGTCTGTTTTCAAAAGTTAACACAACTGTCCTTCAAACTTATGCACTCAAGGTTGAAGGATTTGAAGATATGTAGAAATCACCATCCAGGATTTTAAGTATTTGAAAAATAGATTTAATTTTAGAGGAAATTGTAGAGAGGGGGGAATGAAAAAAAAAATTATTGTAGGTTTTGTATTTCTTTTTCAAAGAAGGGAAAATGAGGAAGAATAAAATAAACGTAAAAATTATTCTCTCTTAAGCCTCTCAATCACAATGAATAAGCATTCCATAAAAACGTTTTCTCAATAATAAAAATGCAAAAGGACTAGCAATGAAAAGACTTTGGTTTTTGTTGTAATTATCTAACATATATAACTCCTGAAACTGTGTGAACCGCAATACTAAAACCATGGAAACAACATCGTCAAAATAGAGAAGCTCAATACAAAATAACAACTCCAACTCGTCATTTGTAGGAGTTGAGCGGTCGGTTGTTTTTCCCCAGTCGTCGACCGCTTATGCGAAATATGGAATCAACTTAGCACCATGAGTGCTTGAGGGCCCAATGATCAATCGCTTGGAGCACGCCTGTTGTGAATAATGAAACCTGTAGTAGCTTCGTTTCTCTCTAAACTTCAAAATCCCATAACTTTTGATTAATTTCTCCAAGCAACCACTAGTTCCTCCCATCGTGAACCTTACTTTGTATCTAACAGCCCCTTTGCTAGTAACCTTACTTTGTATCTCAAATAGTCAATGTCATCATCTTTCACTCTATAGATTCACTTACACTCAATCGCTCTTTTGTTTAAAGGAAGAGGCATCAAATTCCAAGTATGATTTATATAAAGGTTTAATCTCCTCCATAGCTGTTAACCGACTAGAATTGACAACTAAAGTGGTAGCTCTTTCATAATTTCTAGGCTCGTCATGAGAAACACTCAATGCATATGATGTCATATCTACATCTCCTGATTCTCATGGCATACCCATATGAATTAGCACATATTCCATGACAAAAGAAATCTCTAATGTTACGTATCTACCCACTCATATTTATATATCTCATCTCCGAGTTATTAGCCAATGTGAAACTTATCTCCAACCGCCTCCATTTCCTTCAACATGCAAGACAACCTTAACAACGTGCAAAACCATCTAAATGAAGTGATGCATTTTTACGGAATCCTCTCGAAAAGGTTTGTTAATGATTTATACCGTGTTTAATAAACTATAAATCCTGTAAAATAGCATTTTTTTTCATTAATATTTGCAAAAATGAATGCTTTAAGTTGATATTATTTAACTATTTATCATCCACAGGCACGGTTCATAAAGTAGTACAATAGAAGAAATAATTACTCTAATCAAACTAATTAAAAGCAACTAACCTCCTTTGAGAACTGAAATGGGTATTGATTTGGTAAGCTCCGACATTACAAATCCCCAACTTTTTATTTTGCGAACCCTAAAGCATACAAAAATTCAATATGTTAACGAAGAGGCAAGAAATGTATGCAAATATAAATGGATGCGAGATAGAGCGATGAAGCGTGCACCCTGAAGTGGTGAGTTAATCGGAATCTGGTAGCAATGGAACCGCTGGCAACAGGAACAGCTACCATTATGAAATAATATTGTTATTCGATTAACTGGGGGCGGGAGATTGAGATGAAAATTGCAGAGCCAGAAGAACAAGATATAGTGGGATGCCTATGCGCAATGGGACGGGTCCTTTTGAACTCCACTTCAAACCCGCTATGTAAATCCAGCACGGGTTTGGTTTACTCCAGACCGACGTAAGTGAGTCGGATAACACCTCATTCACTTCAATGCTAGATGCAGCCCTCTATATTCTCTTCCAAAGGTATATAATGATATTCTTATGCAAAAAAAAATTATGTGAAAATTAGGCCCACGTCTCTAAAACAAAAAATAATCCGCCAAAACTCCCTCCGTTTCAAAATTTATAAATCAGGTCCATATTTTTGTTTTGGCTAAATTCGTTACATAAATACCGTCGTTTATTTGTCGCGGTGATTTTGATTGCACCCAATATTTGAAATCTACGTTTCCAAATCAAATTTACTTCGATCTACTTTTTGAAATTAGATTTCGAATTCATTATGGCTTCATCATCTTCTGGTAAACATCCGATCTTCTTTTTAATCGACGGTGTTTCTTTTTACTCGACAGTGTTTCTTTTCTCATCAATTATCGTATGTGATTGCAGAATAACGAGTGTTCATAGGATAAAGTTTGATCCTAGTTGTAGCAGTGTTAATTGAATTATGCTAGTTACAATTGTAAATAAATGCAGACTTGTCTGCAAAGATTGCAAATAATTGCAGACTTGTCTGTAATTAATGTAAATAAATCAAGACTTGTGTGCAATTATTGTAAATACCTGCAGACTTGTCTGTCGTTGGTTGTTTATGATTTTTATGATTGTTTATAGGTGAAAGACTGATCGCAATAATAATGTTGTTTTAAAATTGAAATTCTCATCAAATAATCTATTTTCTAATTGTAATGGTATGCATTCTTTTCTGGTTTTTTTATTGTTTATTATTTTGTACTTATAATGATGTTTTATTATTTTAATTTACAGTGTTCCTGGCAATATTGTTGTTTTAGTGCTTTTGATGTTTGGACACGATAGCTTTTCTTTACGTGTTCATTTTGATAATACAGTTGATATGCTGAGAAATGTTATTTGTGGTAAATGGTCTGATTTAAATCCATTGTCGTTTGATTTATATTATGTTAGAGATGGTATAAGAAGGAATATTGAAACTAATTTTGATCTTCAATCTATCTTGTTGTTGTCTGCTCATAATCATAAGGATTACTTAGTTATTTTTGTTGACATTGTTCTTTCTAGTTCCTCGGCAAACAATGTTGATATTATTAGGTCAGATGTAGTTACTTGTAGTAGTGATTCCTCCTTTGCTAGCACCAGTGATTCTAATATTCATTTTAGGTAGTTATTGAGAAATGATTTCAATCGATCTGTCTTTACCGGTGTTGGTCAACAGTTTCCAGGTGGTATTACTGAACTTAGGCTCAATTTGATGATATATAGTATTAAAAATGGGTACAAGCTTTATTTGGTTAAGAATGAAAAGGAAAGAGTCAATGTTGTTTGTTCTCGATCTAAATGTAGCTTCAGGATTCATGCTTCTATTAAGTTTAATCTTCCTGGCTATTTTGTTATAAAGAGATTTCAACCCGAGCATTCTTGTGGTGCTGGAATTCTTGATATTAATAATTCTCCTATCACAAGTAAATTGATTAAATTGTTGGTTTATGATCATATTCAAGCTAATCCATTGATGAAGACCATGGACATTATTAATCTTTTTCAAACTGAGTATAATATTATTTTGAAGTATTATTTTGTTTATAATGGGAAGAGGTTGGCTTTAGATGATTTACATGGAAGTGATATGATGTCTTATCATCACTTGAAGTCTTTTTGTGATGTTGTTCTTGAAACTAATCCTGGCAATAAAGTTGTTTTGGAGTATAATTCTAGTACTCGTCGATTTGAGAGGGTTTTTTATCGGTTTTGAAGCTTGTGCTCACGGTTTTCAATTTTGTCGGCCATTAATATTTTGTTAGGTGTGGGCTCGCATTGTAAATGGAGTGGGTGCGTTGATTGAATGTTAAAGTCCTACATCGTAGGATATTTAGAATAATCGTGGTATATATATGGGATTGGTGGCACGTAATGAGGATTCCTTTTGTTAAAATGTGTTGCCAAGACCAGATTATATGTTCGATGGAGGGATGTTCAATCAGGACACCGGCATGGGAGACTTCGACCGTTGACTCCGGCTAGACACGTGAAGCGAACGTGTACGGTACGCGGGAATGCCAAAAATCAACATGGTATCAGAGCTCCATGGTTCGATGGGACCGGTACGATGCGGCGCGAAGAGGACTCAGTATAACTCTAAGGTGACTTGAGCAATGCTCGCCAAGATGGAGATTGTTAGGTGTGGCTTGCATTGTAAATGAAGTGGGTGCGTGGATTGAATGTTAAAGTCCCACATCGTAGGATATTCATAATAATCGTGGTATATACATGGAATTGATGGCACGTAACATTGGAGATTCATTTTGTTACAATGTGTTGCCAAGACCAGATTATATGCTCGATGGAGGCGATGGAGGGATGTTCAATCGGGATGCCGGCATGGGAGACTTCGACCGTTGACTCCGGCTAGACACAGTGAAGCGAACGCATACGGTACGCGGGAATGCCGAAACTCAACATATTTATGGATGCTACTTTTATGAAGGGCAGAGGTCAAGGTTGTTTGATGGTTGCTACTAGTAAAAATGGCAAGAAGGTATGTTGTTTACTTTTAGTTTATAATATATTTGCATCAATATTTGAAATTATTTTAATTTATTGCTGATATGTCTGCAATTAATATTAAAATTTGTTGATTTTTCTACAAAATTTCATATTAACTGCAGAAAAATCTGAAATTGTAAATATAATTTTCCATTTATATTTGCTTCTTCTTACTCTCCTATTTTTTATGTAGTTGTTATCAAACAATTCATACTGTACATGATATAATATTATCATTTTAATTCAATTATGCAGGTTGTATGCATACTTGGCTGCAATTATTTACAATTATTGTCTTGTCATTGACACATATTCTAAATAATTGCATATTATTCTGCACTATTTTACAATAGTTGCTTACTTTTCTGTAATTAATCTGATTAATTGCTGTAGTTTTATTTTTTTTACTTAGTTATTTATATGTTTATTATTTTATCAGGTTTTTTTCATATAGTAATTGCAATTGTTTCTAGTGAAGATGAAAATAATTGGATTTGGTATTGCGAACAACTTAAAGACTTTCTGAAAGACGATCTTAGAAATTTTGTTTTCATTTCTGATCGTCATCCTGGTCTTCTTGTTGTTATTCCAAAAGTGTTTACCAATTTAGCTCATGGTTCGTGTTTTTATCATTTGAACAATAATTTGAAAGTCGCTCTAAAATCTGAATTTTCCAAATCTAGGAAGAAATGGTTGATAGATTTGTTTGCACGTGTTGCATATGCTTCTACTTTGGATGATTTCAATGTAGCATTGAGAAATTTTAAGGATGCTGGTGGATCTACCATGGCAAACTTTTGAATGGAATCCCTTTTGAGAAGTTTGCTAATGTTTTTTTCCTGCATACCGTTATAGTGAAATGTCGTCTAATTGTTCCGAGAGTTTTAACAAATGGATTTTGGAAGAAAGGCATTTATCGATCACTGCTTGCTTGGATAAAATTAGAGTCAAGTTAATGAAGATTATGTCCAATCGTCGAGAACTTGCTGGTAGTTGGAATAACATTCTATGTCCAGTCAATGAAAATCGGTTGAGAAATCTTCATTTGGAGGGAGCTACATAGTTTGTTATTAAATCAAGTGAACATGTATTTGAAGTTCATTCTCCGGTCCGACAATCCGTTAATTTGTATAATCGGGCTTGCTCTTGTAATTTGTGGCAAATCTACGGCTTTCCTTGTGCTCATGTTGTTAGATGTATTTTGAGTTGTGAAAAGTTGAATGTGTATGATTATATTGAAGATTATTTCAAAGTTGTGTATTTTCGACACTACAAGAAATTTTATTTTTGGTGGCGCACAAAAAATGCTACCAAAGCTTATGGTAGCGTTTTGATAAACGTCGTGATAAAGCCCGCAACTAAAAATCTATGATTTTTAGTTGCATTTATTTCAACACCACTATAAATCTTTTTATTGCAGCGTTTCTCAAACGCCACCATAAATCTTTTTGTAGCGTTTTAAAAACGCCACCAAAAGGTTTATTGGCGCTACCAATAGAGTTCCCAACTTTACCCCTACTTTACGGTTGCGTTTACTCAATTGGTAGCGCCAATAAACCTTTTGGTGGCGTTTTTAAAACGCTACAAAAAGATTTATGGTGGCGTTTGAGAAACGCTACAATAAAAAGATTTATGGTGGCGTTTGCGCATTAGCCCTTCAATTACTGTAATACTATAACATACATTATCATGAAAGTTTAGTATACTATGTACATATTTGTACAAAAACAACATGGTTTACGCAACATAAACAACATGATGAAAGCAGAATATAAACGAACCTACTCTACTCACCTGCTACAAAATTTCTAAACAAATATAAACAAAAACAAACCTGAGTTTTGCCCAATAAGCTCAGCGGCTTTAACTAGTTCTCCCATAGTTGCTAATGAACCCATTATGTCTCTAAGATTGATTTGGTAACCAGCAATAGAGCTAGGCTTGAAATAATATAAGCAACAATTGGTCTCTGATTTTTTTTTCAACAGCTATAATATTGCAATTGTCTTCTTGGTTATGTAATGTAATTGAGAAGAAAATAAGATGATATAATAAAAGTAATAGGAGTTAAATAAAAAGATGGATACTAATGCATACACATTTTGCATACTACTGTGTACACTATGATGCAAACAGAGCATATATATTAAGTGATCACAAATTTCAGTTTCCAATATCACACTTTCATATTGCCACGTCCAATAGAAAAAGATAAAGAAAAGTGTGTAGTCTGTTATACACAATTAATGCAAAAAATAATAATAAATAACTGATTTAAATTAAATAGGAAACTTAATTTGAGAATAATGAACTAACATCTGGTATGTTTAACAAAGCTTATGAACTTTTGTAATTTCATCAACTTAGCTTATATCTATACCAACCTAACTCAATTAGCTCCTCCATTACTCATTTAAGTAACACAAACTCAAAATCACACATAACTCTGTACTAAGCCAGTCAACCTAATATGCCTAAAAATGGAACCATATGCAGTAGATAACAACATTCAAGCAATGGAAATAATGAAGTGAATCAATGGTTAAACAACATAACCTCAAGGACCACACTCATAATTATCGTTAGTTTGATCATCACGATTTCATTCCAGCACTTGCTTGTAAGTAACGTTCTGCTTACTCAACTTCCTTCTTTTAAGTAAAAATGACACCTTGCTAATTTGAAATATGAGTTTCGCACACATAAGGCACAAGGAAACACATTTGTAACATGAGATTTGCTAATACCGAAGCTATTGCATAAGTAGCTCAGCTTGCTCCCCTTGGAGTTGAAATATACATCTTCCTTCAATGTTGCTACCAAATGCTATATGAGAAATTACATCTTTGATAAAATTTTGAAGCTTCGGCCAAACATCTATTTCACACTTTCCCTTCATACCAACTAGTTTTTCCCATCTGCTTATAAGTACTCAACAACAAGTCGGAAAGGCCGGAAACATTAATCAAATGGATCTAGCTATATAATTATAGAGCACAAATATGCCCCCGAAATTTTCAACAAGTAAACACTTAATGTTCTCAAACTAATTCAAACATTTGTTCTAGTTTTCTATACTTTAAGAAATAAAAATATGTGCTATCATTGTTTCTAGGTGAAAAAAGGTGAAAAAGGGTTAGGGGTAGAAGTGAGAACAAGTTAAATCCACTGAATCGTGACTGGGAAAGGAATGAATATAGATCAAAACTATGATCAATTGTTTCTAAAATATCTCTATTACAAAGAATTCTAGCAATCAATAAAAGGAATTTGACCAGAAAATGCCTAACACTTTATGGAGTCATCTTTGAAATATTAACCAAGACATTGACTTCATAAATAACTATGTAAACGTAAATCTAACCAAAATATGAAGTGAAAGCAAAAGTAACCTTGGTGATCTTCAACTTGTTAAATAAGGAATACAGTATACACACACCTACGCATGGTAATACACATGATCACTAAAGCTATTCAACCTACACTCACACTCACCTGACCCAGTCTGAATACACACTCACATAAAAACACTAAACCCATATAAAATCTTAACCATATTAAAGTATAAAACAAGTCATAACAGAGTATGAAACAGCAGGGACACAAACTAGTGATATAATAGGCAGACATATAGCAACAATGAAAAATATTCTCAAAGGTTGATTGCAAACTCGTGTATATTAAAGAAAAGCAAGAATGACATATAACCAAGACTTTTGCAATTGTACCATGAACTTATATCTCTACAAGTTATAACTGGAAGGCACAAACAAGCTCAACTTTACCACTACAATCATGCATATTAAATCAAAAGATTATCTTTACTTTAGAGGTGTTAGAGAAGGGCTGCATGATTCACTACATTACAATATAAGGCTTAGTGGCGATTTCACAATTCAACAATGTTTAGATATTCGATGGTGATAGCTTTTGAAATTTCTTTTTTACTTATCATTCAAAGTTAAGTGTTAAGTGAAAAGATAATCTAATAACATGGACTGAAAACATGAGTGTTATAAACATCTCCTCTCCCGATGCTGTTACAAACATCTGCATCCATAGTTACCACCTAACTATCCTTAACCTCAACTAGCCTCGTCTCAACATCACTCACTGTCTTACAATATAGCACTCAAAGTAGTGGTACCAAACTATCTTTCTTTGATAGGGAAAACAGCATAATCAATAACTGTGTATAAGTATAAAAGAATAACAAAAAAATCTACAAAGAACGTGTATAAATACCACAATTATGATACAGTCTAACCAAATAAATATCCAAATTTAAAAAGATCCCTACAATGAAAAGAAGCATCTGACATATATTTCTAAAATCATAAAGAAAAATTACAATCATCAAAGAGTTGTGTGTGTGTGTGTATAGAGTTTAAAAATAGAGTATAAATACCACAATTTGACTTTTGATATATGGCAAAGAACTCTTAGTTATATGGAAAAGAACCGAGTAAAATATATAAGAGCAGCAAATTTCAAATTATCAAAGAACACGAAGTACTCTCAGTTATGCTCCTAGTCTGTTGTATGTATTCATATGCTTTGTAATGACATGAGTACAATAAATCTTGATGACTATGCTTCCAAAAAACTTGTAACTTACATTATTATGTGTTTTGTTTTACTGTGCATATATGAGTTTCTGTGCTCTTAATTTATATCTTATAAATCTTACATCTGAACCTATGGCTATTCTTTAAATATTCATGGTGCATTTTGGTTTGTTGAAATGGAAATTTTTGTAGAGATTCCTTAGTTATTGAATCGCATAAAGGAATAAAAAAAGAAGCACTTACATCGTCCAAGTTTGCTTCTAATTTGATGTATTAAAGGCATTTTTGTACAATGGTAACAGAGCAATCAGAGGAATTAAATTTCCATCAATTTGACTTTTGTTAATTCCTTCCTCACATCCTAAAGCAAATGATGCATGGGTGAAACCTCATACAATGCATGAAATGTTACCACATTAATGAGGATAATAACTTTGTAAATAAAATGTCAGAAGTACTGATGCTAAATTTCACATGATGGTCACATCTCTCATGTTTGCATGCTTCTTTGGATACCAAAGAAATTTATACCTCTAAACAGACTAAACTCCAATGCCATATAGCAGCAAGGTCATGCGGTTATAGAAAATATACATGCATTCATCCTTATGTTTCCATATAATAATGCTCAGCCCTACTTCATGATTTTAGGCAACTTTTTCTAACAAGTGATTGGTCACACCCGAATTTTTTTTATTGAGCTTCATAGGATAAAAAAATTTGCTATACTTTAGCCTTTTATAGAACACTTTAAAATAATGTTCAGAAGAAAAAAATACATTTTTTAGGATTTGCATTGTTTTAGCAATAAGTTTATCAAACCATAAACAAACTAAGTTTACCTGTAATCATTTATCCATCCAAAAACAGAGGACATATATTGGATATGAACTTAGTAAACCAATTCTCAGTAATTCAAAACTGAAAGCAGCCGCAATAACAAATTCTGAGGAAACCAATTATGATACATAAGAAAATAAATACCTAGGCTTCTAAGCAACTGATACATAAGAGCTTCTATAAACCAAATCTAAATCTAGTAATGAAACTCCAAATAGTTTTTTCTACTATAAATTATTAGTTTCCTTATTAACAACAATAACCCATCATTACGAACAAAAGTTATAATCAATACCTAGGTTGAGTCGCTCAATCGACAAGCTCGCCAACGTTGGTGAGATGATGATTTAGCTTTCCTAGTGTAATTTGCTAATAAATCGTAGCCAAATAGAATGTCGAAATTGATTTAGGTTTTCGTGTTCGTCGGTAGATCGATGGTGAAGGGGGAAGATTTGGAAGACGAAGTCGAGAGATTTTGTGATGACGAAGACAGGTGATTTAGAAATCGAAAATGAGAGAGATAGGAGAAAAGGAGCGGCCATTGAATTTTAGCGATGAGGAAAAAAAGTTAAGTGTTTAAAAGAGAAAAGGAGCGGCCATGTAAAATTTTCATGAATATTTGGCGGAAACCAATTGACCACGTTTATTTGTTCATTTTTCTGGGTTAACTTACAACGGTTGCATAAGCCTTGAAACGCTACCAATAAATGCAACTAAAAGAAAATTTCCTTATAGTGCGATCAACTTATTCTCATCCTATCAATCAATGGATTTTAAACTTCACAAAAGAAGATGTCTTGCCTGAAGATGTTGATATAGCACCTCCTATAGGTAGAAGAATGCATGGTCATCCATCAGCTTCTAAAAGAATTAAATTTGTCGATGAAATTACAAAGACTATTAGATGCAATTTATGCAAAAAGTTAGGTCACAATAAAAGGACTTGTCCTTTGAAACACGTGCAATATTGTTGTTTTTTCTTTTGGAAAATTTTTAATGTACTGATAAAACATCATGTTTTCTTTATTCTGGTTTTTTGTATTTCTGCTGCAATTATATTGGATATTTACTATTTTTTAAGTGAATGAAAAGAATCATTCCACCATGTCCTGCAGTAGTTGAGCAATATTGCTGTCATATCTGCAATTTTTCTGAATAATTGTGTATATTTCTGCACTTTGTAAATATTGTTGCATATTTTTTTGCAACCATTATAGTAATTTGCTTCGATTCCTGAAGTTGCTTATATAGTTTTCAATTTAATAATATCATCGTAGTTCAATTATGAAGTTCATATTCATATTTTTCATCAATTATTCAAAACAATAACAGATAAATCTGCAAGTATTCTAAATAATTGCGTAAATGTCTGCAATTATTCAGGATAAATGCAAACATATCTGCAATATTTTGAAAATTTGCGTAAATGTCTGCAATTGTTCGATATTTTTTCTTACTTTTCCTTCAACAATACTGATAACTCAATTCAATTTCAGAAAATGCTTATTTAACAATTTTGATAACTAAATTTTGATTATCATATTAAAGCATTAATTTTGTCTTTTAAACGCATAAGTTAACCGATATATATACATTTCATAAGTTCTACATTAAACACCATAGTTACATAACATCATCCGTGTTTGTTGGCTTCTGATAATAAAAATTGTTGTGCTAGACTTTTTTCAAGGCTCCGGCTATATGGTTTGCATGAGAGAATTTGGTATGCTAATTCAGCTCTTTGTATTTCGATAGCATCATATCCATATTAAATATCTTCTTTGTTTATAACTTTGTTTTCGCATCTTTCTCTCATGATATTCATCACAAATATTCCACAATCAACCCTACAATAATTGCAGATTATTTTCAAATTATTCAGAATAATTGCAGCATGATATGCAAATATTTCAAGTTTATATGTTACGGTGTACTTACGAATCACTACGTTGTTGTGGGCTGTCTGCAAATGTAATTAAACTTGAAGGTTTGTGATCTTTCTTTTCCAATTTTTTTAACAAGCTTGTTACATAAACTCTCCGTAAAAATAAAATATTTTATTAGGAATTATTTTCAATTTAATTAATATATTCTTTTTTTCAATTTACAAACCACTTTTCTTGCAGCTTTGGCATGTGGACCTTCATGACTTGGCTTCATCAAATCATAATGAATCTACTGTTAGAAATTGGTACCTAATCCATGACGCAGAAGCTCGCGGAGGAAGAAACCCTAGCTCCAAGAATTGCCGAACGAAGAGGAGAAAGCCAAGAAGAAAGGAGGAGCTGATTTGATTCGGTGAAGGAAGGCAGCGATGCCGATCGAGCCTTGGAATGATGATTTGGAGCAGGAAGCAAAACCCTAGAGAGCATGATTTGGAGCGGTATTAGTTCGTTCGGTAAAATAGAGAAGCGGGAGAGAAAAGAAAATCTCCGAACGAAATATTTTGTTCGGTGATTTGGAGTGCCGGACCAAACTTTTCGTTCGGTAGTTCGCCGCTCCGGTTTGCTTACCGGTCCAAATTTTTCTCTCGACATTTTGCCGAACCAAACCCCAGGGCTGCTATATGGTAGCTACCCCTTCTCATTTCTCCATTCTATAAATAGAGGAGCTTCCAGACAACAATGGTAGCCGAAATTGAGAGCTAATTTTAGCAAATTTTATAGCCATTCTAGAGAGCTGAAACTCTGCAGAATTTTGTCTGTATTGTTAATTCTTCTTATGTATAGCCTCCAAAAGTGAATCAATCTTGTAACTCTAATCTTTCAGTGATTAATAAAATCTCCTCTCCCCAAGTGGACGTACACTGCCTCGCGGTAGTGGAACCACTATAAATACCGGTGTTATTTATTTTCCTGCATTGCATTGATCTGTGACTGTCTATTCTAGTGTTCATCTTTTGTTTGTTCCATCTCACTACAATCACGATCCAGTTGTTTTCCGCTGGATTGAGTTTTTTATTCCCTTAGACTGATCATCTGAAGGGATTTTCCCCAACAGCCCGGTATCAGAGCTGCAAGATTGATTGAGGAGTGTTAGACGCTATGGTAGGAGACGAAGCAACTCCAGTTGTTACAAGACCTTATACTAGAGGGATGTATATCGCGTCAGGATCGCAGTTGGCAATTGAGAAATGGAATGGGGTTAAAGACTTCGAGAAGTGGCAATGGAGAATGAAGGATGTTCTAATGAGGAATGAAGTCCATCCAGTAGTGTTTGCCCCTGAGGAGTTGACGGTTGACATCTCAGTCGTGGCAAGGAAGGAGATGGAGAAATGGGCGTTTACTACTTTACAACTAGCTACGGGAGAGAATGTTATCACAGAGATTAGCAGTGAGACCAGTGCTAGGGGCATTTGGGCCAAGCTAGAAAATCCCTACTTGAAGAAATCTTTGACTAACCGTCTGATATTGCTGAAGACATTTTTCACCATGCGGATGAGAGAGGGTACTTCAGTGAAGGAACATCTTAATTTCTTTGATGATCTCATGATGAAGATGAAGACTGTTGACTTGAAGATGGATGAGGAGCAAATGGCAATAATTCTTTTGTGTTCTCTTTCAGAGCGATACAAATGTTTCGCCAATAGCCTTATCTTCGCTAGAGACACGTTGACAGTGGAAGATGTGAAGTCAGGCCTTCTATCTAAGGGCTTGAGAGATCAGATGTAAGTGAAGAAAGTAGAGGTGGAAGTAGTAGTCACGCCCTGTTTGTTGAAAGAGGTAGAGAAGATAAGAATAATTGGCACTCTAGAGGGCGTTCCAAGTCAAGGAAGCCCAGTAATGGCAGGAGAGGAAAGTCTAAGAACAGGAAGTGCTTTATCTGCAAGAAACCTGGTCATTGGAAAAAGGATTGTCCAGATTTGAAGAAGAAGGAAGAGGACGGATCTTCATCATTTGCTGTAGAGAATTCTGTATTTGACGATGTGATGTCTGCAGCAGTGTCCGATGTCTCAGACCATTGGGTGCTGGACTCGGGGGCGTCTTTCCATATGACGCCTAAAAAGGATTACTTCAGTTCTTTCGTTGGACGAGAGGGGAGCTCTATTCTTATGGGTAATGATGCTAGGTGTAGAGCAATGGGTGAAGGTACAGTGAGGATCAGGATGTTTGACGGAGTGATACGTACTTTGACAAGTGTTTGGTAGGTTCCAGGTCTTCGGAAGTCTTTAATTTCTTTAGGACAATTGGCATCCTTGGGATGCAAGGTAACTATCGAGAAGGATAGTCTGAAGGTTTCGAGAGGTGCACTAGTTCTTATGAAAGGAGATGTGTTTCGAAATCTGTATTTGCTGAAAGGAACCACAGTTCTTGGAGAGTCATGTGTAGGAGTAGATAGTTCTTGTGCTTTGGATGCCACAAAGCTTTGGCATCTCAGATTGGGTCATATTTCTGAGTAGATCTTAGAGTTGCTTCGGAGACGGAAGATGATCAAAGGAGAAAGCTTCAACAAGATGGAATTTTGCCAGGAGTGTGTGTTAGGCAAGCAAACTAAAGTATCTTTTGAAGTTGGACTCCATAGATCGAGGCGAGTGTGAGGAATGTGGAATATGGATCTTAAGGCTAGAATGAACACTAGAGGGGGGTGAATAGTGTTTGTAAGAAATTACTAAATCTTTTTGAGTTATTGTTGATTTGTACATAAATGTATGCAATATTCAGACACAGATATAATCACAGAATCAAACACAAATGCAGAAATAAAGTAAATGTAGTAAAGGAAAGAACACACCGGATTTTATACTGGTTCGGAGTTACCCTACATCCAGTCCCGCACAACTAAGTACGGATTTCCTTTCAAAAGCAATTCAACAATTACAACCCTCGATTTCAAGGCCACGAGGTACACCCTCCAAAATCACAATCCTCTGGGTAGAGATACTTGATTTCCGAGCAACAAGTTCACCCAATTGATTTCTCAAGGCTACAATCACACCTTTTCTCACTTGATTGATTTCCAAGGCTACAATCACACCTTTTACTCTATTGATTATGAAAGAAAGCCTATAACTCTGAATAACACTGAGGATCTTGATGAGATAGCGATAGAGAATCAAACCAGAGATTATCTAGTTAGATTCAATGTTGATTTCGGTAGAGTAATGGTAAGAATATATATAAAGAAATGTGGAAGAAGAAGAGAAGTGAAAAACCAGAAAATCTATATTCAAATTCGTTGAAACTAACCCCTATTTATAAAAGAACAACAGCCATGTCCATTCGTGAAAGGTTATGGCGAATAAACACTTCTTTTGAAATTCAAATTTTTGAATCTAACTGTCACTATGTCGACATGGGGTACTAGGGCATGTCGACATCCCAAAGCATTTTTTGAAGATTTGATTTTCTTTGAAAATAACCTTTATCTTATATTAAAAACTATTTAAACTTTATAAATATACTTGACTATAGATAAAATACATAGATAAATATAGAGAATAATATATATATAATTTTACTATAATTTTATATTTAAATCTAAGTATAAATATATTATAATTAAAAGATAGTTTAAAACAAACGAAGTTTAAAACAAGAGTTTATTAAAAACAAAAACAAAGAATATTTTAAGGCTAAAACATCTTTTTGAAAATCATTTGAAAAGATAATTTTTAAGGCTAAAACATTTTGAAAAGCAGTTTTGAAAATCATTTCGAAGTAGTTTTGAAAATCATTTTGAAGTAGTTTTGCAAGCTTCTTCCTGCAGAATATCTCATCATATTAGGACTCGAGAACTTGTACAAAACCAGGATGTACGTGGGTTTGTAAGCCACTTGTCGTAGGTTTGTAAGCTACTTGTCGTGGGTTTGTAAGCCACTAAAAAGGTAGAAATGGGTTCCATCCCAAAAGAAAAATGGAGTGAAGATTTCAGTGCTATTATGAAGTTTTAACATAATTCTAGACTCAATACTTATGTTGAAATCTTGAACTCTTGATAATCTTGATACTCATGAGTCTTCAATCTTGATATCTTGAATCTCTATACTGTACAGTCTTTATTCTTTGTACCTGCATGGTTAAATCCTGCATATACATATATATCTAAACTATAATGTTAGTATTTATATTTTATAATCTTATTCTAAGGTTGTTGTCATCAAAACCATCATCTCAAGGACTAACAATCTCCCCATTTTTGATGATGACAACATTTGTTTATAAAATATTACTTCTATCCTAATAACTCCCCCTAAAACTGATAACTCCCCCTTAATCTATGCCTAACTCTTCTATTTTATATTTCTCCCCCTTTGTCATCAACAAAAACAAACTAACTCCAAACTATATAACTCTTAGTCTAATATCCTATATATGATTATAATGATAGTGTTATCATACATAATCAATACTTACTTGTAAACCTAAAACTTAGTCCTAAACTACTAACATTCCTAACCAAGTACCTATATAATACTTATATATATATAGGAATCATATATAAGAACACACAATATTTATATATATATATATGTTTATATTTACATTTTCGTACAACGTGACAAATATATACATAACGATGAAAAACGAAAAAGAAGAAACTACTGAGTATCTTTGACAATTGGAGATCTATGGATCGAACAATTTGGATAATGGAAACAGAAATTTCCACGTTGTTCAACCAAGTTTCCGTCCTTGTCAAAACATACTTCGCCAACGCAAATGACTTTGGCGTTGTCTTCCGCATGCTCTTCTTCCATTGGTTCTTCTTCTTCTTCACTTTCCTTTTGTTCATGATCTCCTGAAGAGTCCTCGTCAATCAAGATTGGACTAGCATGATTGTCCATTAGAAATTTTTGCAAATTTCTAAGGATTTTCCTTTGCCTTTCCTGTTCTTTTGCCATTCGGAGTTGCACTATTTGAATTTCAGTCATTAACTGAATTGCATCCTTCAGAGAATCCTCCATTTTAGTCACTCGGGCGAGCATAGTACGTTGGAACGGACCAGAGGTAGGAGAAGGGAACGAAAAGGTTGATTTTATGTTTGATTTGGAAGAGGAGGCCATTGATAAATTGATTTCAGAAGATAGAATAGAAAGAGAACAGAGAGAATGAAGAAAATTTCGAAAATAAGAAGAATATATAACCGATTATTTGAATTTTGGTGGGAGAAAATTTTAAAATAAAATAAAAACGTTATATGCCGACATGGGTATAGGGGGGATGTCGACATGGTTCTCAATATTTTTACTATTTGATTTATTTTGATTTAATTTTTAATTATACTTTGTTATTTATATTTTATATTTCAGTTAATGAACAAATACCTAATTTTCTTCTTAATTTAGTAAATGTAGATTCATTTAAGGGTTTTGTTAAGATATCAGCAATTTGATTTTCAGAATTGATATAGTCGAGAGTAATTACTTCTCTACTTATATTATCTCTGAGAAATTGGTGTTTGATATCAATATGTTTAGTTCGAGCATGTTGAGTAGTATTTTTGGATAAATTTATTGCACTAGTATTATCACAATAAATTGGTGATTTTGAGATATTTAAACCAAATTTTTTTAAAGTTTGTTGCATATATATCACTTGAGAACAAGCCAAAGCAGCAGAAATATACTCTGCTTCAGTTGTTGATAGAGAAACCGTGTTTTGCTTTTTACTAAACCAGGAAATCAGAGATTGCCCTAAAAAGTAACAAGTTCCACTTGTACTTTTTCGGTCTAATTTACAACTAGCATAATCAGCATCACAGTAAGATATTAAGTCAAATGAATCATTTTTAGGATAAAATAAGCCATAATCAAAGGTGTGTTTAACATATCTTATAATACGTTTTACAGCTTTTAAGTGAGTTTCTTTAGGTTGGGATTGATACCTTGCACAGAGACAGACACTATGCATGATATCAGGTCTACTCGCAGTGATATAAAGTAGTGATCCAATCATTCCTCTATATAATTTTTGATCTGCATCTTTCGAGAGATCTTCTTTACTAAGGTACTCATTGGTTGCCATGGGAGTGGGTTTTCCACTCGCAGTAGTCAAACCAAATTTACTAACTAGGTCTTTAGCATATTTTTCTTGACTAATAAAGATACCATTATCTAATTATTTTATTTGTAATCCTAAAAAGAAATTTAATTCATCCATATGACTCATCTCAAACTCTTTTGTCATTATTTCAGAAAATTCTTTATTCATTTCAAAATTAGTTCATCCAAAAATGATATCATCTACGTAGACTTGTACTAGTTGAATATCATTTTTATTTCTTTTAATAAAAAGAGTATTATCTACTTTACCTATTTCAAAATTTGATTGTAACAAGTAAGATCTTAGTTTATCATACCCGGCTCTAGGAGCTTGCTTTAGACCATATAGAGCTTTCTTAAGTTTGTAAACATGATTTGGAAATTTATCATTTTAAAAAAGTGGTGGTTGTTCAACAAATACTTCTTCTTTTACAAAACCATTTAAAAATGCACTTTTAACATCCATTTGAAATAATTTGAAATTATTATGATTTGCGAAAGCAAGTAGAATCCTAATGGCTTATAGTCTTGCTACGGGGGCAAAGGTTTCATCAAAATCTATTCCTTCTTCTTGACAATAACCTTGAGCGACTAACCGGGCTTTATTTCTAACAACCTCTCCTTGTTCATTCATTTTATTTTTATAAACCCATTTAGTTCCAATTATTGTTTTATTTTCAGGTCTAGGAACAAGTTCCCAAACATCATTTCTAGTGAATTGATTTAATTCTTCTTGCATAGCCAAAATCCATGAATCATCAGTTGATGCTTCTTTTGGATTTTTGGGTTCAATAGTTGATATAAAGCTACATTACTCATTTGACTTAGTTGGTTTCTAGTTTTAACAACAGATTGCATATCTCCAAGTATATTTTCTATAGGGTGATCTTTTAAAAGTTTAATCCTTTTATTAGGATGATTTAATTCATTATTAGTTTCAGTTGACTCTTGGTTTTGAGTGATTAAATCCTCTTCATCATTTATTTCTTCAAAATTTTTGAAATTTTCATCAAATGAAACATGCATTGTTTCTTCGATGGTATTAGTTCTTAAATTAAATACTCTGTACGCTTTACTTCTATTAGAGTATCCGATAAAGATACCTTTGTCGGATTTAGGATCAAATTTATCTAAGTTATCTTTTGTATTTAAAATAAAACATTTACTTCCAAAAATTCTAAAATAAGATGCCTTAGGTTTATTTGAGTAAATAAGTTCATAAGATGTCTTATCAGTTAAAGGTCTAATTAAAATTCTATTTAAAATATAACAGGCGGTAGCAACTGCTTCTGCCCAAAAGTACTTTGGTAAACTACTATCAGAAAGCATAGTTCTCGCACACTCTTGAATCGTCCTATTTTTACGTTCTACTACTCCGTTTTGTTGTGGAGTTCATGGAAATGAAAAATTGTGAATTATTCCCTTTTTATTGCAGAATTCTTCAAACTTTTCATTTTCAAATTCACCACCGTGATCACTACGGATGGTTATAATTTTTTGAGAAAGTTGATTTTGAACCCTTTTTGAAAAATTCTTAAAATATTCAAAAGTATCACTTTTATGTTTTAAAAATATTGTCCATGTAAATCTAGAATAATCATCTACAATTACAAAAACATATTTACTATTATTTATTGATAGAATATGAGATGGACCAAATAGATCAATATGAAGTAATTCAAGAGGTTTTGAAGTAGAAATTATATTTTTTTAATGGAAAAGAGCCTTTTCTAAGTTTTCCTAGTTGACATGCATCACATAGACTATCTACTTTAAAATTCATTTTAGGGAGGCCTCTTACTAGATCATGTTTTGACAGTCTAGATAAGAGTTTGAAATTCAAATGCCCAAATCTCTTATGCCAAATCCAAGGGTCACTTGCATTTGCCAAAAGACACAAGTTATCATTTGAAATTTTCATACTAAGAATATAAATATTCTTTTTCCTAATTCCCTCAAATATTATGGTTGAATTATTATCTTCAATGTGACACTTATCTTTTTCAAATTTAATTTTATATCCTTTATCACATAGTTGACTTATACTTAGCAGATTGTGTTTCAGATTCTTAACTAGCAAAACATTAGTAATAATAGGAGTTTCAGAGTTACCGACTTTGCCGATGCCGATCACATAACCTTTTGAATTGTCTCCAAAGTTAACCAGTCCTCCGTCTTTGTATATTATATCATTCAGCATATCTGGATTCTCAATCATGTGTCTAGAACATCCACTATCAAGTATCCATTTGTTCTTTTTGATCTGCACAATTTGTTTGTTCTGGATTAATTCCTCAACTCCCATAAAGCATGATTCCTGCACATCAAACAATCTTAGTAGACAACTTGTATTTGAATATTGATTATATGCAGACTCAAGAGACAATGATGATCTGAATATTTCTAAACATGCATTAACAAATTTCTTAAATATAGACATTTTTTTTTTAAAAACTTTTTCAAAAATCAGATTATGAAACTTTTGAAAACCTTGCTCCGATACCAAATGTGAGGAATGCGGAATATGGATCTTAAGGCTAGAATGAACACTAGAGGGGGGGGGGTGAATTGTGTTTATAAGAAATTACTAAATCTTTTTGAGTTATTGTTGATTTGTACACAAATGTATGCAATATTCAGACACGAATATAATCACAGAGTCAAACACAGATGCAGAAATAAAGTAAATGCAGTAAAGGAAAGAACACACTGGATTTTATACTAGTTCGGAGTTACCCTACATCCAGTCCTGCACAACTAAGTACGGATTTCCTTTCAAAAGCAATTCAACAATTACAACCCTCGATTTCAAGGCCATGAGGTACACCCTCCAGAATCACAATCCTCTGGGTAGAGATACTTGATTTCCGGGCAACAAGTTCACCTAATTAATTTCTCAAGGCTACAATCACACCTTTTCTCACTTGATTGATTTCCAAGGCTACAATCACACCTTTTACTCTATTGATTACAAAGAAAGCCTATAACTCTGAATAATACTGAGGATCTTGATGAGATAGTGACAGAGAATCAAACCAGAGATTATCTAGTTAGATTCAATGTTGATTTCGGTAGAGTAATGGTAAGAATATGTATAAAGAAATGTGGAAGAAGAAGAGAAGTGAAAAACTAGAAAATCTATATTCAAATTCATTGAAACTAACCCCTATTTATAGAAGAACAACAGCCATGTCCATTCGTGAAATGTTATGGCGAATAGACACTTCTTTTGAAATTCAAAATTTTGAATCTAACTGTCACTATGTCGACATGGGGTACTAGGGCATGTCGACATCCCAAAGCATTTTTTGAAGATTTGATTTTCTTTGAAAATAACCTTTATCTTATATTAAAAACTATTTAAACTTTATAAATATACTTGACTATAGATAAAATACATAGATAAATATAGAGAATAATATATATAAAATTTTACTATAATTTTATATTTAAATCTAAGTATAAATATATTATAATTAAAAGATAATTTAAAACAAACGAAGTTTAAAACAAGAGTTTATTAAAAACAAAAACAAAGAATATTTTAAGGCTAAAACATCTTTTTGAAAATCATTTGAAAAGATAATTTTTAAGGCTAAAACATTTTGAAAAGCAGTTTTGAAAATCATTCTGAAGTAGTTTTGAAAATCATTTTCAAGTAGTTTTGCAAGCTTCTTCCTACAGAATATCTCATCATATCAGGACTCGAGAACTTGTACAAAACCAGGATGTTCGTGGGTTTGTAAGCCACTTATCGTAGGTTTGTAAGCTACTTGTCGTGGGTTTGTAAGCCACTAAAAAGGTAGAAATGGGTTCCATCCCAAAAGAAAAATGGAGTGAAGATTTTAGTGCTATCATGAAGTTTTAACATAATTCTAGACTCAATACTTATCTTGAAATCTTGAACTCTTGATAATCTTGATACTCATGAGTCTTCAATCTTGATATCTTGAATCTCTATACTGTACAGTCTTCATTCTTTGTACCTGCATGGTTAAATCCTGCATATACATATATATCTAAACTATAATGTTAGTATTTATATTTTATAATCTTATTCTAAGGTTGTTGTCATCAAAACCATCATCTTAAGGACTAACAGCGAGTACTTGAGTACGTGTATATGGATGTTAGGGGACCGGTTGCTACACATTCTCTTGGAGGAGCAAAGTATTTTATCTCTTTCATTGATGACTTTTCTCGGAAAGCATGGGTGTATGTGATGAAGGCCAAATCAGAGAGTTTTGAGATGTTCAAAGACCGGAAAGCGCTTGTTGAGAATCAATCTGGCTCTAGGTTGAAGGTGCTAAGATCTGATAATGGCGGTGAATTTGTCTCTAGGGAGTTCCTCGATTTCTGTAGACAGCATGGCGTTCAGAGACATTTCACTACACCCGGTGATCCGCAATCCAATGGGGTTGCAGAAAAAATGAACAGGACTCTACTAAAGAAGGCTCGTTGCTTGAGATAGACGTGGGCTTGTCTAGAGGCTTTTGGGTTTTGGCATTATCAACTACGGTGCATATCATAAATCAAATTCCATGCTTAGCCATAGATGGGAAGATTCCAGAGGAGAAGTGGAGAGGTAATGCAGTGTATCTTGGTTACTTCCGAATTTTTGGTTTTCCTATGTACGTTCACCATACAGGTGATGATAAGTTGGAGGCTAGAGCATACAAGGGCATACTAATGGGATACACCGATGGTATCAAAGAGTATCGAATTTGGAACCCTGTTGATCGGAAGATTGTTCATTCCAGACATGTTACTTTTGATGAGTCTGCTATGTTTAATTCAAAGGAGAAGCTACCTACCACATCAGAAGATTCTGATAGGCCTAAGGAGATGGAAGAAGTTCCCGTGTTCCAGCCAAATAGTAGAGTTGTGTTGATGTTGTCGAGGAAAACGTAGTTGAAGAAACATCACAGGATACTCCACATGTACCTTCTTGTAGTGTCGGTGATGTGCATGAATCTAGAGGAAGTTCAGTTCAAGGTGGAGCTGAAAGGAGTTTAGGCAAAGCAGTACCTACCCGGGTCAGTCGTAGGACTATTAGGCCACTCGAAAGGTATGGTGATTGGCAGTTTGCGAACCTTAGCCTTGGTGATCAGTTTGACTATGCCCTACATGTGGTCCATGAGGAGTCACTTAACCTTGATGAAGCTTTGAAGTCATGTGACAATTCGAAGTGGATGTGCGCTATGGAGAGGAGTTAGAGTCGTTGAAGAAGAACAAGACTAGGGATTTGGTACCACCTCCTCAAGGAAACCGAGCCATAGGTTGCAAATGGGTATTCAAGGTGAAGGATGATGGGAGATATAAGGCTAGACTAGCTGCTAAAAGGTTTTCAAAAAGAAAGGGATTGGAGTATGATGAGATATTCTCTCTAGTAGTGAGGCATACATCCATCCGCATTTTGCTTGCTATCGTCGCAACTCGTGACTTAGAGCTGGAGCAACTGGACGTGAAAACTGCTTTCTTGCACGGAGACTTGGATGAGTCCATCTACATGAAGCATCCATAAGGATTTGTTGTAGATTGGAAAGAAAATTGGGTTTGCAAATTGAAGAAGTCATTGTAAGGACTTAAGCAGTCGCTTAGAAAATGGTACAAGAGGTTTGACTCTGTTATGCTTTCACTTGGTTTTGATCGTAGCATCAAAGACGCTTGTGTGTACTTCAAGCATTTAAAGAATGGTAGATGGGTGTACCTACTCTTGTACGTGGATGATATGTTGATTGCTTCCAAGGATAAGGCTGAAATCGTTAGTTTGAAGCTAAAGCTAAAAGCGGAATTCGAAATGAAAGACCTTGGAGAAGCAAAGAAAATTTTGGGTATGGGAATCCAAAGGGATAGAAAGCTAGGACTTTTTAGCCTCGCTCAAAAGGAGTACATTCGAAAGGTGCTTGCTCGGTTTAGCATGGAAGGGGCAAAGAAAATCAGCACACCCATGCCTTTGCACATACAGCTTTTTAGTAAAGGCTCTCCGATCTTGGAAAAGGACAAGGCTTATATGGTGAAGGTCTCATATGCTAGTGCAGTTAGCAGCTTGATGTATGCCATGGTCTGCACTAGGCCTGACATTTCACAGGTTGTTGGATTGGTGAGTAGATTCATGGCAAATCCAGAAAAGATGCATTAGGAGGCAGTGAAGTGTATCTTCAGATACCTTAGAGGAACTCCAAACCATGGACTTGTCTTTGGCGGCAGAGGAAGAGATTTTAGCTTGGTAGGATTTTGTGATTCCAACTATGCCGGTGATAGAGATCGAAGGAAGTCAACCACCAGATATGTGTTCACCATTGGTGGGACATCGATCAATTGGAGAGCGAGGTTGCAGACGATTGTGGTTTTGTCTACTACAGAGGCAGAGCTCATAGCTGCGGTTGAAGCAGCTAAGGAGGCGCTTTATTTGAGGCGACTGTTGTGTGATTTGGGCTTCGTATACGAAGGAGTGAATGTGTACTGTGATAGTCAGAGTGTAGAAAATATGGCGTTCAGCTCGAGGACGAAGCATATTGAGGTGAGAGAGTCGTTCCTTGTCTCGTTGAGTGAAGAGAAGCTAGTTTGTCTTCAGAAAGTTCACACAAAGGAGAATGCAGCAGACATGTTTACCAAGTCGTTGCCTGTTGCTAAATTTGAGCATTGCTCGGACTTGATTCTCTTAATGAAGTGCTAGGTGCCGGGGGGAGAGTTGAGATGGTTCATGGAGGTGTTTGTTTTCATGGTTGAGATTGATAGGTTCTACATGGACTGGGTACTTCGAACACTTTGTTGATGGGCGGTGACCTTGCCGGAGTTCGTTGACATAGTGTAATGGGTGATGGCATTGCCGAAGCTCATTGGGTAAGTATCCATTGCTTGGAGTATGAAGGTGTAGATGAAGTTGGAAGGCTTGTATGGAATTAGGTACCAAGGTGGAGATTGTTAGAAATTGATACCTAATCCATGATGCAGAAGCTCGCGAAGGAAGAAACCCTAGCTCCAAGAATTGCCGAACGAAGAGGAGAAAGCCAAGAAGAAAGAAGGAGCTGATTTGATTCGGTGAAGGAAGGCAGTGATGCCGATCGAGCCTTGGAACGATGATTTGGAGTAGGAAGCGAAACCCTAGAGAGCATGATTTGGAACGACATTAGTTCGTTTGGTAAAATGGAGAAGCGGGGAGAAAAGAAAACCGCCGAACGAAATATTTCATTCGGTGATTTGGAGTGCCGGACCAAACTTTTCGTTCGGTAGTTCGCCGCTCTAGTTTGCTTACCTGTCCAAATTTTTCGTTCGGCATTTTGCCGAACCAAACCGGATGCATGCCGAACCAAACCCCGGGGCTGCTATATGGCAGCTACCCCTTCTCATTTCTCCACCCTATAAGTAGAGGAACTTCCAGACAACAATGATAGCCGAAATTGAGAGCTAATTTCAGCCAATTTCATAGCAATTCTAGAGAGCTGAAACTCTGCAAAATTTTGTCTGTATTGTTAATTCTTCTTATGTATAGCCTCCAAAAGTGAATCAATCTTGTAACTATAATCTTTCAGTGATTAATAAAATCTCCTCTCCCCAAGTGGACGTACACTACCTCACGGTAGTGGAACCACTATAAATACTAGTGTTATTTATTTTTCTGCATTGCACTGATCTATGACTGTATGTTCTGGTGTTCATCTTTTGTTTGTTCCGTCTCACTACAATCACGATCCAGTTGTTTTTCGCTGCGTTGGGTTTTTTATTACCTTAGACTGATCATCTGAAGGGATTTTCCCCAACATCCACCGTCTGTCTTCTTTTATGAATTCCAAAAGAGCGAAATGTGCAATTAGATGAATTGGGAAGAACATTTTATCATAGTTTGTAAGGCTATTTTTGATTGGACCACCAATTAGAGCTTGTGTGACCTTTTTTGAATTGCTGAGTATGAAAGTCTGTAGTAATATATATTAGCAAATTGAATTTATAAACTTTTAAACAAATATTTCATTAAAAGGTTATATAACTTACATAAGCATAGACTTTGAAGAACAAAATTTTTGAATGAGTTTTCCCCAACTCAAGTGCATATTAGTCAATGATCTACAAGAATGGTTATTTCATTAAATAATAATATATTTATAAATTTTTAGGAATTTATGAAGAATAACTTGCAAATATTATGAATAACCGATGACATATCGGCAAATAATATGAATAATTGCAGATTTGTGTGCAATTATTTCAGTAGAAACAGTAATTACTATGAATAATTATAGATTTTTGTGTGTAAATTATAATGAAACTATTTTCTAGCTTTTGTACCTGGCGGTCAAGGAATCTTCCAAGAATTAACTCACCAAGGGTAGTTCTAGATATTATAATATATATCTTTGTCTCCATTAAGATACGCACTCTTGCTATCAAATTATTGAAGAATATTAGTATTATTATAAATATTCAGACATCACGTCAATTATTATCAATATTTGTTGATATGTTTGTAATTATTAGGTATATTTTCAGATAATAAAGCAATTATTCCCAATATTTGCTGATATGTCTGCCATTATAGGGGAAATTTTCACAACACAGCAAACATTTCCATTATTTGATGATATGTCTGCAACTTTTTGGTATATTTTCAAACAATAGAGCAAAAATTGGGGTTATTTTTCAAACAACATAGCAATTTAAACAATTATTTAAAATTTGTACTTTGTTGATAATTTTGTAATTATTTTTACCTAAGGTCATTGTTTCTGGAGAATTGTTCAAGCAGTTTGGTTTTCTCTTCGCCTAGCATGGACATTCAAACATTGTCTGGCATTTATTTTTGCATCTGTAGGCAACTCATTTGACCTTGGTTCTGCTTTATATTGTTCTACTATTTTTCGTTGGATTTCTTTTTCTTTCTTTGCTTTTTTGAATTCCTTTTCATTTTCTAATTCAATTTCTTAAGTTGATTTTGATCTTTTTTTTTCTCATCCTTCCTTTCGATCAATTGTTTTTTATTTTTTTCAGTCTCTTCTTGTGCTTTTTTAAAGATATCATCAAATTCTTGACTGCTTCTGAGACCTTGGGGTTCACTGCTGCTTTCACTTGAAAGTATTTTAAAGTTTGGGTCATATTCCAATAGTTTTGTCCATATTTCTGAGCTTTTATTTGTAGGTTCTTTCGCAACAATGGTTTCTTTCATTTTATCTTGAGGAATTGTATCTACATTCTCAATATTGTGTTCAACTTCAATAGTTTCATTATTAGCAGTAGGATCAATATCATCTTTATTTTCTTCAGTTGTTTGAACTGAAAAATACATTTAAAATTTAAAATATTTAGTGGTTTCGAAATAATAATGAATACCTGTTGTTATTCCCCAAATAATAGGAAAAATTGCAGACTATGTGGCACTTATTGGTAATTATTACAGTGGTTATCTGCATTTATTCTTTGTAAATGCATTTGTTTCCTCAAATATTATGAATAAGTGCAGATATATCAGCAAATATTTATGAATAAGTACAAATATATCAGCAAATATTTTTAATTTTTGCACTTTTATTCAGAAACTATTAATAATTAAGAAAATTATTGAATGAAGGATTTGTTTGTTTTGGATCTTTTGAGGTAGCAACAATTTTATGTTCATTTTTCTTTGTTTCATCTGTATCTTTTTCTTCAACGTCTTTATTTGCTTCATCATGGTTTTCTTCCTCATTCAAATTGCCTCCATCATCATTCTTACCTTTATCAGTTTGCTTCTTTTCATCTTCTTTCTTCTCTTCTTTTTCATCATCTTTCTTCTCTTCTTCTTCGTTTTTATCCTCTGCATCTTCATTCTTTTCTTTCGGCTCAACACTTTCAACAATTTTTAGCTTCTCTTTCCCAACATTTTATTCTTTGTAACATTTTCTTATGCATCATCTTCATCTTCTTCTTCAACACCTTCATTGTCTGCTTCAACCTCCTCTTCATCATCTTCCTCTTCACCATCTTCATCATTTTCTTCTTTATCAACCTTTTTATTTGTCAATGCTTCAAATTGATCGCATCGTCACTTTCACTTTCTTCACTTTCTCCACCTTCTTCATTTTCAGAGAAATCATCTTTGCTACCACTTACTTCTTGTAAGAGTAGTGTCATCGTATCAGATTCAGTGGAAGATGCTTCTTTTGTGTATTTACTTAATTCCATTTTTAGGCAGGCATTTTGATTTTGAAGCCTTTTGTTGTCCATTTCAAGCCTTTGTATCATTTCTTTGTATTTTTCTTCTCTTTCTTTGTATATTTTCTCGTATTCATTGCCTTTTTCTAAAGCATCTTTTAATATTTCAATTTGCTTCCCTTGAACATCCTGAAATAAAGAGTTGAAACATAATTTTTTTAGTAGCTTTAGGATTTATTAGTAATATCTACATATGAAATAGCAAATATTGCTAATAATTGCAGATATTTCTGCAGTTATTGGGAAATTTATACAATACAGCAATTATTTTCAATATTTGCATCCTATTCTGCAAGTATTGTTGATAATTGCAGATATATCTGAAAGTTTTATAGATAATTACAGATATGTCTGCAAGTATTGCTGATAATTGCAGTTATGTCTTAAAGTATTGTTTATAATTACAGACATGTCTACAAGTATTGTGGATAATTGGAGTTATGTTTGCAAGTATTGATGGTAATTGCAGATATGTCTGCAAGTATTGTTGATAATTTCATATATGTCTGCAAGTATCCTGAATAACATCTTTCCTTCAAATAATTTCAGAATTTTGCAAATTCTAGTGTGATTATTTGTAGACTTACAGATTTGTATCTCATAGTTAGCAGCGTAATTGGTTTGAGCTTTGAAATGTTCCATTTTGTAGCTAATTGGTATGAGTCATTGTATTCAGGTTTAGATGACTTTAGCACATGAGTTTTTTCACAGATCCACCACTAAAAAGAAAATAATTAATATAAATATAAATAATTTGGCAACTTATCTATTTAAGTTGAAATATCATATCAATAATAATGTTACACAAGCTGTTATTTTTCTTGGCTTCTCGACATATTTTTCTATTTGATCCATAAGATGCTTATGAATTGTTTTTGGCCATGAAATCAATGACATTTTTCCCTTGCATACACAATACAGAACCATGTTCCATGATACGTCCGAGTTAGAATTTGAAACAAGAAATGTTGCAGCCAAATATAGGAGGAGAAGTTTTGCTGTGTCTTCTCTATCCTCTTCTGTAGTTCCTTTTATTGTAGAAAATAACTATTTTTCTCTCTTCTTCTTGTGGACATTGGCATCCCCTTCAAAATGCCTGCTAATGAAGGAAGTATACTCACTGTCACTTTTGTCTTGCTTTTTTATGTGGCTAGAAGTTTTGACTAGTTCGCCTTTTTTAGGAACACTAAGTAATTTTCCAATGTCAAGCTCTAAAAATTTTATTTTCTAATCACCAAACTGGAAATACCTCAAAGCTTTTTATAGTTTCTCACGATTATATCAATAGAGGTCGAACTTTTTATAGTTTCTTCGACTGAAATTATTCCATTATAAATCATGTCAATAAATTTATAGAAAGGTAAACTTTTAAGATATTTTTTGTGATAATTCCGAAGCAAATTTTCCCTTTTAATCTTCATCATCAGTTCAAGAAAAGGTTTCAAACTATTTCTATAATTTTCTTGTTTAGTAGGAGACTTTGTTGCATCGGTTGTTTTTCTCCTTTTTGTTCTTGTACTGTTATCTTCTTCAGATTTAACATTTGTTTGAATAGGAATGACAAAATTTTCTTCGATAACGTTTTCTTCTTCTTCAATTTCTTTCTGAGTATCTTTCTGCAACAATGTACAGAAAATGCTTATATTTCTAGATACAATTATAAGAAATGATGTGCAAAAATTTTGTAGCAAATGTTTATTATAAATATTGTGAATTATTGCATATATTTCTGCACCTTTTGAATTATTGCATGAATTTAGTTGAATTATTGCTAATAAATAAGCAACTAATCAGAATAATTGCACTTATAGATGTAGTTATTCTCAATAATTGCAGACTAAGACAAGCACCATTGTCCCAGTGGTTAAGTGATTTGACTTTGGTGCGAGAGGTCACAAGTTCGAAACTTGCGTAGCGTGATTCAAACATTTATTGACACATGATTTGTGGTTTGTTGTCCCAGTGACATGTTGTATCTAAGTACCATTTCAAAAATAAAAAAAACTGCAGAGTAAATAATTGCATACATACATCTCTGCAATTATTATGAATAATTGCAAAGAAAGATGATAATTATTGATTTTAAGTGAATAAGTCCTGACAAAAATGCAATTATTATAAATAATTGCAGAGAAACATGAATTCAACCTTCATAATTAAACTTAAAGTTTTTATTTTGTTGTTTATAATTATAAATGCCTTTAAATGTATCTAGTTACATAAATTGCTCATATGTCTGCAAATATTCCATTAATACAATTCCACTTCAATTATAAAGAGTGCATCTATTTTTCCCATAAATTATTCAGAATATATGTTGTTATTTTTTCAATTTGTTTGATTAATTGCAGAATATGCTGCAGTTATTTTATTTTAAGAAATAAGTCTGCAATTTTCCAAATAATTGTTTGCATGCATTCAATTTTCATAATTGCTGTTATTTTTTCAATTATTTTTTAATTGTAGACAATTCTGCAGTTATTCATATTTTTGGAAATATGTTGTAATTTTTTAGATAATTATTTGCATGCATTCAATATTCTACATAATTGTTGTTATTTCTTCGGTTATTTTGATTAATTGCAGACTATTCTGCAATTATTCGTATTTTTTTGGAAAATGTTGCAATTTTGCAGATATTCAATTTTTCAGATAGCTGCTTTCATTTCTTCAACTATTTTTATTAATCACGAATTATTCTGCAATTAATCTTTTTTTTTGGAAATACGTCTGCAATTTTCCAGATACTTGCTTGCATGCATTCAATTTTCCATCTAATTTCTGTTATTTCTTCAATTATTTTGATTATTTGCATATTATACTGCAATTATTTATTTTTTTGGAAATATGTGTGCAATTTTCCAGATACTTGCTTATATGCATTCTATATTCCATATAATTGATGCAATTTCTTCAATTATTTTAAATAATTGTAGACTACTTTGCAATTATTCATATTTTTTGGAATTATGTTGCAATTTTCCACGGTCTTGCTTGCATGCGTTGAATTTTCCTAATAATTACTGTTACTTCTTCAATTATTTTGTTTAATTGCAGAATGCTGTGCACTTATTATTATTATTCTTTGGAATTATGTGGCAATTTTCCAGATTCTTGCTTACATGCATAAATTTGTAAATAATATCATTTATATGTGCGAATACTGTGAAATGGGCTATCTATAAACCCTTAAAACAAATCGATCAATTATAATTGAACAAAAATCGATATCAGGAAGAAAATTAAACGATTACCTTCGATTTTGCCATTTTAATTGTTTTCATCTTCTCCATTTCGCTTTTCTTTTTTATTTGTTTCGACTTCATCTTCTGTCTTTTAATTTCATTCGATTTCAACTTCTGGATTTCAGGAGATTAGGTATGCTTTGAATGAAATGTCGATAATACGATTTTGGAGGGTTCTGAGTTTTGTTTTGAGAAAGCGTAAGGGTAGTTTTGGAAATTAGCTAGCTGATTTCAAAAATTGGGATGTAATTTATAACTTTGTTTTGGGAAGGATGTTTTGTCTATTTCAAAACTTAATAAGGATGTGAGCCGAATGATCCCAAATATAAATATACGATATGTAATCTGAAATGTATACCTTTTACTAATATTAGCAAGCATATACAACCAATATAATGCAAAAGCGAACTCTAAATGCGAAGGTTATGCCATCTGCACCTACTAATTACTCAAGAACCAATGAGAACATGTATATATAAATTAACATCACTATACAATATATAGAATATACAATAACTATATGCAAATGTAGCAAATGTAACAAGAGAAACCATCCATCAAACAATATCCATCCAATTTATTTATCATCATATCGATTTGCATTTTCGAATGTCAACATTATATTTATACACTTTCATTTCTTATTACATTCAATTGATTCGTTTTCAATTTATTTACGTTTAATTAATTTACATTCAATTTATTCCCATCCAATTGATTTACATTTAATTTCATTTACATTCAATTATTAACATTCACTTTATTTTCATTCACTTTACTTACATTCATTTTAAATTCAATTTATGTTTAACAACATTTCATTGCATACTAAATTCGTTTATGGACCATTTCATAAAGTCGTTGCATTTTAACTTTTCCCAAGTTAAATTTTATTTCACTATCGCTTAGTATATTTCTTCAATACTAATATTATTTATGAACCATTCCATCAAATTTTTACTTAAGTTCATTATAAACATTTTATACAACACTTCTTATGTTTATTTTCACTTCAAAACTTAAGTTCATATTCAATTCTATCAAACAACACTCCAAACATATTTAATTCATTTTACAACTTAAGTTGAATTTCATTTTATAACTCAAGTTCATATCCATTTCGTTAATTCATTACAAATCAAATTCCGTTTCATTTAACCTTTCTTAAGTTAAACGTCATTTCATTTTATTCATTTCATTAACTCAATTTATTTAACTTTACTTAAGTTAAACTTTAATTTCATATTTCAATTCCAAATTTTCTTTTCTTATCTATACCATTTCCAAATTTTAAGTTCAAATACTTATTTTCATGTATTTATCAAATTATACTTTGAATTTTAAAATCAAAACTTATTTTACCAAAACACAACTTCAATGGAAATCACTAAGGTAGTAATTCATCACTTAGAAACTCGAAAATGAATACTGATGATGTTGCAGTCATCATCCGAATTATTTTCCAACGACCAAAGTGAATTCAGTGCTTTCTATTTCCTTTAAATCCTTTTAAAATATTTCCGGTTAAAACATTTTCCAAAATAACACTATTATTATTCATCCAAAACCTTTGAAAACAATTTTCAAATCAATGGAATTTAAATTCTCAAATTACTTGTTTTAAATCCATTTTTATTTCATAAAAAGTTGATTATTTTAATTATAATCAATACTCTATAATTCATATTTATAAATTCACTTTCTTATATAACTCATTTTACAGATGTTTATCTTTGTTTAGATTATAATAATCACAACTTTTATTAGAACAACAAACAACAAATGATAATAATCCAATATTATCATTCACTAACAACCAAACACACCATATGTAACTATAATAATTTCTGAAAAATTATTCCTTTATATATAAAATATAATTCAGGTGAAAGTATTTCATTTACCAATTCTCAAAACAATACCGTGTCGGTTTACCTTGTTAAGTGTTTAGAAACCCCTATCGACATCGTGACGTCCCACGTACCGACCAGAATTCATAAGCTGTAACGACCCATATTTTTAGCTATTTTAAATTATTAAATTTAATATTATTATGGAATAAAATTGGTTAGAAATGAAAATTTATATTTTATTCATGTAAGTTATTGAATATGAACTTGAATAACATTTTTAAATAACCAATTTCGAAGATTTTGGCAATAACAAGTATTGTGTGTTTATAATCAATAATTGGATTGAATAATAAATATTGAATTATTTAGATAGAAATAAAATAATTTTTGATAACTAAAATTTATTTGAAATTTAATGATTTATTAATATCGATTTATTGAATAATTAAATTGTTTAAATTTAATATTGGAAATTATTTAAATATTTGAATCCTGAATTTAATATGAATGGAAATGATGTCGAAAGTTGATTTAAATTTTGTTTAAACAACAATGAAGATTGTTAGCTTTTAAAATTGAATTTAAAATGATTGCATTGATTTTTGAAACTTCTTGTTTTAGTTAATATGTGAAAATAGCCATTTTGGTCACTGTCTCGGATTTCGACGAAACCAGTTTCATCGGATCTATAATAGTGAATTACAATAGGATTTCAAGTTTCGTAGCGATCAGACTTATCGTTTGGCCGTGCGAGCTTGAAACATGTAGAAATTAATTAAAAGAATTTAATTAAAATAAATTGATTTTTAAAAGCTATCTTCTGCATACGATCGAATTAGGCCTCGAAACTAGTTCTATTGTGTTCAGAATGAGGGTAAAACATATGGAACACCAAGCGGCACGCTTCGTTTGGAGTTCGGAAATTTCACGGGTCAATCGGGTCGGAACTTATATAAGGCCACGTTCATTTCGTTTAAACCCTATCCCTTATCTCACAGCCGCTTCCTTAAACATTAATGGCCGAAAATGGTTGTCGTTCTTTCCTCATCCTATCAATCCACACATCGAAATCAAAAACTTCCAAAAGCAAAGTCGTAGGTCTCGGCGAGATCTACATGTTGAACGGTTGGATCCTCGTGAGCTTGCACGGATTCGCCAGAATCGAGGCTATTAGGGTGCGTAGTTTTTTGGGTTTTGTGCATGAATGGTGAAGGCGGAAGCTACCGCGCTTTAGGCGATGTTGGAGATGGCCGAGGCTCTCAACATGGCGACGTCGGATGGTGGTCCGGTCGAGTAGGGTTGCGTGTGCGATGGATGATAGGTCGCGTGCGATTGGGTTATCTGAGAGAGGATAAGCGGAACGAGAGAGAAGGGAATAGTGTAAGGTTTGTTTTTTTATCTAGTTAATTTTATTTTAATTATATCGTTATGTTTAAAAATTCGTATATTGTTCGTACGAGGTCGGGTTCGAACGAAACAAGTTGCGCTGGAATCGTATTGACGAAGGCTACAACATGGAGTTGGATTTGAATTTATTTGACTTTGAAAAATTTTCAGTTTCAAATAAAAGGTGAGTGTTTTATAATGCTCATGAAGTACTAAATTATTTTTATGTTAGCTAAATTGAAATTATAATGTAATTTAATTTTATTGACTGTTGTTTGGTAATTTAACTGACATTTAAATTGACACCTGAATTGAACTGATATAATTTTAAATTGACAGTTCAACTTGAAATTGAAATTAAATTGCCAGTTAGGCACCCGATGTTGATAACCAGTCAACTGTTGTGATATATTGGATGTTTTGGATGTTGTTTATGATGGATGCCTATTGGTTGATATTTTGGATGATTTGGATGTTTATTTATTTTTATATATCCTGTTATCACCCTGTAAATTACTTGATAGTATATACAACTGTTAATTGAATTATTTTGAATAAATTAAGAAATAGGTTGAAATGATATATACCTATGATACTTTGATTTGGATTGTAATGATATATATCCATCCCTGAAATTAAATTGAAATAACTATTCACTTGGCCATAGGATAAAAAATTATATATGATCACTTGATTGGTTAAATTAAATGATTTTAAATTCTTGAATTTGAATATATTTAAATGATTTTGGTTTATAAAAATAAAATTGAATTAAAATTTAGAAATTGAATTATTGAAACTGAATTGTTTTAAAAAAGTTTGAACTTTTACTTGAACTTTGAAGTTATTTAAGTAAAAGTGATATAAGTTGATGTTTCAAAATTTGGCTCGAGATTGAGTTATTTTTAAAAGATTTGAACATTAAATTGAATATCGAAGTCAAATTTGATTTAAATGATTTAAATAGATATTTTGAAATCGAACTTGAAATTGATATAAATTGAAATGGTTTAGAATTGAGAATTGAATTGATTTGAAATCGAAAATTAAAATTGATTTGGATTGAAATTGAAATCGAAGTTAATTCGAATTGGGATCGAAATTGGGTCGATTTGAGTGAATCGAGATTGAAAATGATTTAAATTGGAAGATTTGGAATTGAATCAATTTGACTTTGAAACTTGTTTCAAATAAATTATTTTAATATAAATTGTTTAAAATCTCTTTTTTCGAATATTTAAACTATTTTGATTTTCCAAGCTATTTAACTATATAAACCATTTTCAATACTTAAACTATTTTATATCAAACTATTTTAACTTTTAAACTATTTAAAAAAATTCAAACTATTTTCTAAAAATTCAAACTGGTTAAAGTGAGAATCGTTTATATTTAAATCGTTGATTTAAATGCGAATTGGGTTAAAATGAAGTTATAACCTAAGTTAAAATTCGAAATGGAAATTCGAATCAAATGATATTTTCAAATGAAAATGACATATCAAATTGAATATGGTATTTTGAAGTAAATATGATATTTTGAAATGAAATGATGTTTTGAAGCAAATATAATATTTTGATATCAAGTGTGAACCGTCTTCGAAATGTAAAAGTACCAACCGATGTGTAAAACGACGCTTGGCTGTTAAAGAGACCGGGGCCTCTTATTGGCATACTCTCTATTAATATTGGAACCACTTTAACAACCGTGTACGCGGAAGAGACTCCAGAATGAAGTGGTTGGATTTGGCATTGTTTGCTGGATTTGAAGAAAGAGAACGATGATGGATAGACCCTAACACTTGTGCCAATTTGAAATGACTAAAACATGACGGCTTGACAGGGCCAAGCGGGCTAGCCACTCCTAGCGGAAATCCGTTCTTCGATTTTTTTTAGACTTGGTCCATATTATTACTCTTGTTGTTGATTTTGATTGGTGTACCTTGATTTTGGGATAACCTCCCTTTGACTCGATATGGGATGGATGGACGCGGTGGGCGGTCGTGGCTACGATGCATTACCACCAGCCCTGCGACCTGAACTGGTAGTATTCTACCTTGGGCATTGTCTCACGTGCCTTGTCATACTTTTATCCCTATACGAGACCACTACGTTTTTGGGTTAGTGTTGTCGTATCACGACGCATCCCTATCCCCCGATGTGCTACCGGGGCGTTATATGCAAACTGTATGACAATGCTTAAAAACACGTTAAAGGGGATTAATGTGAAGCCTTAACGCTAAGAAAAATATTTATTTTACTGATTAGACATTATATATATAGCATATTCTACTATATATAATATTCTGACGGATCCTTAAGAGATGGAAAATCCCGTAACATCTCTTGAGTTATTGCACGCACGTTATACACTGGATAGGAGATGTCAAATCCTGTAAACATCTCTGACGCTATTACACTCATGTTATATGTGATATTGATTTGACTTACATAATGATATTTTAGTCCTGACTCGAGTGTTTTGTCTTTTCATTACGCTCGGGTCAGCCCTGAGTATTTCAGCGCATCGAAGATCATTTTCTGGAGGATGAGGACGAAGATTTGGTATATTATTACTATTATTATTCCTTGCATCATGTTGTCTACCGCATTAGTCTATAATTTTGTTGTATATATAACTCTGATAAATGTTGTATAAAATTATAATCAAATGTATAGTAAACAGCTTCATGAACTGTTTATTTGATTGTTATATTTTGTTTTTCCGCTGCGAGATTCTGTGTTTGTTTTCTTCTTCTTTTCTTATTTTTCTTAATTAACCCCATTGATTATCTATGTTCCAGATTATTTGAGTTGGACATGTGTGGATTATTGTCAATTTAAACCATTCGAAATGTGGGTCGTCATAGTTGGTATTAGAGCTTTGGTTTAGTGATAACCTTAGCTTTGTAGGGTTTGACTTATTAGAGATAGGGTAGTAATACCGTAAAATGAGTTTGTTTGAGTGTATATATATGAGAGCGTGTACTTGTTAGTGCTATAAAATGTTTTATATTGTGTTTACTTATCCATTGAGTTGTTTATGAGTTCTGGTCGGTGCATGGGATGACATGTTATCGATAGGGATTTCTAAACACTTAAACGAGGCAAGTCGACATAATATGGTAAATGAAATAATTTTACCTAATATATTATATATATAAAGTAATTGAATTTGATTAAATTGGATTTAAATTAGCTGTAAATAAATTGAATGTAAACGAAATGAGTTTTAATAAATTGAATGTAAACTAATTGAATATGGAATAAGTGAATGTTAAATAAAGAAAGTGATACACTTAAGTATAAGAGGTAAGAAATATAAGTTTAAATTATGAAATGAATAGATTTATAAAATAAATTGAATATGAAGTGAATAGGTTGTAAAAACTAAGCTTGGAAATATTAACTTAACTAATTTGAGTTTATGGATGTTTATAAATTTAAATAATGAGTTATGAAATAAAAATCTAATCTTAGTTTAAGTTAAAATAATGAATTTAAATTGAGAATTTGATAATTTAAATCCCGGTGCTTTTGAAATTGTTTTCTAAGATTTTGAAAATAATAATTAGCATTATTTGAAAATATTTACGAATAGAAATTATTTTCAAAAGGAATTAAAAGGAAGTAAATCATGTACTCCCCTCTTTTGTCACTGGAAAATAATTTCGGTGATGACGGCCGCATCATCGACATTCATTTTCGAGTCTCAAAGTGGGGGAGGCCACTTAGTAGCTTTGCTACGTTTTTGATTCAATAAACATATTTTGATTTAAAATTTCTTAATATGATTTGATATATATAAAGATATGAGTAAATATGTTATTTCAAAATGATTTGAAATGAATTCGGTATTTGAATTCTTAAGTTCCTATTAATTAATGATTTTTAGTTGTAGAAATAAAGTGAATTATTTAAATAGTTGGAAACTTTTAAAATGATAAATAAGAAATATAAGCTAAGTGTTTAAATAAAATACGAGAAGTTAAATTATAACTCTTAAATTTCAAGATAATGGAAATTTAACTTGTGTAAATTATTGAACATTCTTGTTAACTAAAATAAATAAGATAAAATTGTATAACATTCAATTACATTCTAAAAACATATATAAAACTTACCAGAAATGTTTAAAAAGTTAAAATGTTAGATATGAATGGTAATAGAATATTATACAAGTTTGAACTTGAGTGATAAGAAATGTTTAAAGAAATATTCCAAATTAAAATTGTGTTTATGGAAATGTTTATAAATTTAAATTAAGTTGCTATAAAAAAATGTGTTATAAACTTAGTTAATGTTCTAAGAAATGTTAAATGAATAATTTGAGTAGTAAAAAGAAAATACTATTTAGATATGAACTTAAGAGAAGGTAAACAAATAATAAATTAAATCATGTCTTTGTGAATTGTTTGTAAAATAAAAGAATAAATTTGCAAAGGATGTTTAAGATTTAATATAGCTTTCTGAGATAATTATAATTTGAATAATATGTGTAAAAGAAAATACATCTTTATAAAATGATTATAAACTTAAGAAATTATTAATGGAATAAGAAGTTGAAATTTGAATTATGAAACGAAATTTTAGTTAAGTCAAGCTGAATGGAATAAATTGATGATGTAAGTCAATGGAATAAATTACAAAATGGAAATTAACTTAAGAAAATTTGAATGAAATTGGTTGTGATAAAAAGAAAATTATTAATATGAATTTGAGTCATAAAATAAAATTTACTTAAGTACAAATATTAATATGAATTTGAATTAATGAAATGAACCAATGAAGCGAATCGAAGAATTAATATGAACTTAAGATATGAAGTAATAATAATAAACATAAATAAAATGTTTATAATAAACTTAAATGGTTTATAAATAACATTAGTATTAAAAGAGAATATACTAAGTGGTAATAAAATAAAATTTAACTTAAACAAGGTTAAATGGAATAATTTTATAAATTGGTTCATAAATGAATTTATATGAAATATGTTAAACAAAAAGTGAAAAAATTGGAATTTAACAAATTTAATTGAATAAATTGAATGTGAGTGAATAGAGGTGAATAAATTTGAAGCAAACCAATTAACTATTAATAAAAATTGGATGTTAACAAGAAATGATAGTGTATAAATTAAATATTGACATTGGATAATGTAAATTCATATAGTTATGAACTAATTAGATTTATATTAATTGTTGGATGGTTTCTTTTGCTGTAAATCATTGTTTTAACTGTTTTGATTTCATATGATTATGGTATGGTGTGTATTGGTGCTTGTGCTATAGTTGGATTCAAATTTCATGTAATATGGTCTATTAAACTCATGCATGCTTTATATATCTTTATAAGTGACTAATATACTCATTTAGTTGAGATAGGTACATACAAAGACCATTTGGACGTATATGGGGATTTTATATGGTTTTGCTTACTTAATATGAGCGAACTCGCTCGTATTAATAATAATAAGGTACGTATCCCGGATTACTACCGCACTTTTATATTTTTCCCTATGGGATGCCTCATCATTGAGATGAGATGTATATTTGATATATTTGATATATATATTTGTGATATATATTGTATTGTAAAATTTTTCCGATCGAGCCGCGCAAAGGGGACTTTGCCGAAATTTTCCGTAAATCCGGGTGTTAGAAAAACTTTGAGATTTTAAAATTTTATAACTTGTTTTTATATATAAGTTGTAAATTTCGTAAGCCGGTATCGGAGTGGCGTATTAGAAGCGTAATAAAGGTTTTCTAATAAGATTTTAAAGTTTGTAAATTTATTATTTTGAATAAAATATATCAAATGTTGAATTCTCTACTTAACCCCTTTTCGAGGACGAAAAGTTTTGAGTGTGGGAGAATGTAACGACCCGTATTTTTAACTATTTTAAATTATTAAATTTAATATGATTATGGAATAAAAATGGTTAGAAATAAAAATTTATATTTTATTTATGTAAGTTATTGAATATGAACTTAAATAAAATTTAGAAATAACCAATTTCGAAGATTTTGGCAATAACAAGTATTGTGCGTTTATAATCAATAATTGGATTGAATAATAAATATTGAATTATTTAGATAGAAAATAAAATAATTGTTGATAAATAAAATTTATTTTAAATTTAATGACTTATTTATATCGATTTATTGAATAATTAAATTGTTTAAATTTAATATTGGAAATTATTTAAATAATTGAATCCTGAATTTAATATGAATGGAAATGATGTCTAAAGTTGATTTAAATTTTATTTAAACGACAATGAAGATTGTTAGCTTTTAATTGAATTTAAAATGATTGCATTGATTTTTGAAATTTCTTATTTTAATTAATGTGTGAAAATAACCATTTTGGCCACTGTCTTATATTTCGACGAAATTAGTTTCGTCGGATCCGTAATAGTGAATATTGTAAGATTTCAAGTTTCGTAGCGATCAAACTTATCGTTTGGCCGTGCGAGCTTGAAACACTTAGAAATTAATTAAAGGAATTTAATTAAAATAAATTGGTTTTGAAAAGCTTTCTTCTGCATACGATCGAATTAGGCCTTGAAACTAGTTATATTGTGTTCAGAATAGGGGTAAAACATATAGAATGCCAGGCGGCACGCTTCGTTTGGAGTTCAGAAATTTCGCAGGTCAATTGGGTCGGAACTTATATAAGGCCACGTTCATTTCGTTCAAACCCTATCCCTTATCTCATAGTCGCTTCCTTAAACGTTAATGGCCGAAAATGGTAGTCAGTCTTTCCTCGTTTCCTCTCAATCCACGCATCAAAATCAAAAACTTCCAAAAGCAAAGTCATAGGTCTCGGTGAGATCTACACGTTGAACGGTTGGATTTTCACGAGCTTGCACGAATTCACCAGAATCGAGGCTATTAGGGCGCATGGTTTTTTGGGTTTTGTGCACGAATGGCGGAGGAGGAAGCTACCGCACTTAAGGCAATGTTGGAGATGGCCGAGGCGCTCGACGTGGCGGCGTCGGATGGTGGTCCGGTCGAGTAGGGTTGCATGCACAATGGATGATAGGTTACATGCTATTGGGTTAGCTGAGAGAGGATAAGCGGGAATGAGAGAGAAGGGAATAGTGTAAGGTTTGTTACTTTGTTTAGTTAATTTTATTTTAATTATATCGTTATGTTTAAAATTTCGTATATTGTTCGTACGAGGTCGAATTCGAACGAAACAAGTTGCGCTGGAATCGTATCTACGAAAGCTACAACATGGAGTTGGATTTGAATTTATTTGACTCTGAATAATTTTTAGTTTCAAATAAAAGGTGAGTGTTTTATAATGCTCACGAAGTACTAGATTATTTTTATGTTAGTTAAATTGAAATTATGAAGTAATTTAATTTTATTGACCGTTGTTTGGTAATTTAACTGACATTTAAATTGACACCTGAATTAAACTGATATGACTTTAAATTGACAGTTCAATTTGAAATTGAAATTAAATTTCCAGTTAGACAACCGATGTTGATAACCAGTTAACTGTTGTGATATATTGACTGTTTTGGATGTTGTTTATGATGGATGCCTATTGGTTGATATTTTGGATGATTTAGATTTTTATTTATTTTTATATATCCTGTTATCACCCTGTAACTTACTTGACAGTATATACAACTGTTAATTGAATTATTTCGAATAAATTAAGAAATAGATTGAAATTACATATACCTATGACACTTTGATTTGGATTGAAATGGTATATATCCATCCCTGAAATTAAAGTGAAATAACTATTCACTTGGCCATAGGATAGAAAATTATATGCGGACACTGGATTGGTTAAATTAAATGATTTTAAATTCTTGAATTTGAATATATTTAAATGATTTTGTTTTATAAAAATAAAATTGAATTGAAGTTTGGAAATTGAATTATTAAAACTGAATTGTTTTAAAAAAGTTTAAACTTTTACTTGAACTTCGAAGTTATTTAAGTAAAAGTGATATAAGTTGATATTTCAAAATTTGGCCCGAGATTGAATTATTTTTAAAAGATTTGAACATTAAATTGAATATCGAAGTCAAATTTGATTTAAATGATTTAAATTGATATTTTGAAATCGATTGAAATTGATATAAATTGAAATAGTTTAGAATTGAGAATTGAATTGATTTGAAATCTAAAATTAAAATTGATTTGAACTGAAATTGAAATAGATGTAAATTCGAATTGGGATCGAAATTGGGTCGATTTGAGTGAATCGAGATTGAAAATGATTTGAATTGGAAGATTTGGAATTGAATCAGTTTGACTTTGAAACTATTTTCAAATAAATTATTTTAATATAAACTGATTAAAATCTATCTTTTTGAATATTTAAATTATTTTGATTTTCGAAGCAATTTAACTATATAAACCATTTTCAATACTTAAACTATTTTATGTCAAACTATTTTAACTTTTGAACTATTTAAAAATAGTCAAACTATTTTCTTAAAGTTCAAACCGGTTAGAGTGGGAATCGTTTATATTTAAATCGTTGATTTAAATGCGACTTAGGTTAAAATGAAGTTATAACCTAAATTGAAATTCGAAATGGAAATTCAAATGAAATGATATTTTCAAATGAAAATGACATATCAAACTGAATATGATATTTTGAAATGAAATGATGTTTTGAAGTGAATATGATATTTTGATATCAAGTATGAATCGTCTTCGAAATGTAAAAGTACCAACTGGTGTGTAAAATGACGTTTGGTTGTTAAAGAGACAGGGGCCTCTTATTGGCATACTCTCTGTCAATATTGGAATCACTTTAACAACTGTGTACGCGAAGGAGACTCCAGAATGAAGTGGTTGGATTTGGCATCATTTGTTGAATTTGAAGAAAGAGAACGATGATGGATAGACCCCGGCACTTGTGCCAATTTGAAATGACTAAAATGGGACGGCTTGACAGGGCCAAGTGGGCTAGCTATCCCTATCGGACATCTGTTCTTTGATTTTCTTGGACTTGGTCCATATTATTACTCTTGTTGGTTTTGATTGGTGCACCTTAATTTTGGGATAACCTCCCTTTGACTCGATATGGGATGGATGGACGCGACGGGTGATCGTGGCTACGATGTGTTACCACTAGCCCTGCTACCCGAACTGGTAGTATCCTACCTTCGGCATTGCCTCATGTGACTTGTCATATTTTTATCCCTATATGAGACTACTACGATTTTGGTTTAATGTTGTCGTATCACGGTGCATCCCTATTCCCCGGCGTGCTACTGAGGCATTATATGCAAACTGTACGATAATGCTAAAAAATGCGTTAAGGGGGATTAATGTAAAGCCTTAACGCTAAGAAAAATATTTATTTTACCGATTAGACATTATATATATAGAGTATTCTACTATATATAATATTTTGATGGATCCTTAAGAGATGGAAAATCCCGTAACATCTCTTGAGTTATTGCACACATGTTATACATTGGATAGGAGATGTGAAATCCCATAAACATCTCTTACGCTATTACACTCATGTTATATGTGATATTGATTTGACTCCCATAAGGTTATTTTAGTCTTGACTCGAGTGTTTTGTCTTTTCATTACGCTCGGGTTAGCCCTGAGTATTTCAGCGCATTGAAGATCGTTTTCTAGAGGACGAAGATTTGGTATATTATTACTATTATTATTCCCTGCATCATGTTGTCAATTGCATTACTCTATAATTCTGTTTTATATATAACTCTGATAAATGTTGTGTAAAATTATAATTAAATGTATAGTAAACAGCTTCATGAACTATTTATTTGATTATTATATTTTGTCTTTCCGCTGCGAGATTCTGTGTTTGTTTTCTTCTTATTTTCTTATTTTTCTTAATTAACCCCATTGATTATCTATGTTCCGGATTGTTTGAGTTGGACATATGTGGATTATTGTCAATTTAAACCATTCGAAATGTGGGTCGTCACATAAGCCCTCAATAGATAAATCAACACAATATAAAATATTTTTATAATCACTAACAAATACGCTCTCATATATACACACTCAAACTCAGAATAAGGCATTCCATTACCTTATCTATTAACGAGTTGCCCCACCAAAGCCAAGGTTCTCGCTTAACCTTGCACTCTGATACCAGTTGTAACGGTCTAGGCTTTTCAACCTTCAACGGTGACAACTGGTAAGCTTTTCAACCATCCTCGCACCACCGTGGCATTACATTGGTACATTGAATATGCTTTTATGGCTAGCCTCGTGACAGTAAGAACCTAGTAAACCAACCCATCAAGGCCTTGTACTACGTCTACAGGACGTGTAGGGGTAAGATTCTCTTGCTCGCCACCAAACAGAAAGCGAGAACCCCCTATCACGTAAATCCAACCAATGGAAACAAATCCAATCCTGATCTCTTTGAAACAATATTCGATAGTTTTCGGTAAACTCAACCTGGTTCTTTAGGAAATAAACAGTCAAAGATAAGAGTGGGGATATCCCCTAACCGTTGGTGGACGGATTTCATTATCATTTGTCCTAAGAGAACGAAACGAGATTTATACTCACAGTACAACATCATCGGAGATGACCGTGCCATATAACTCACGTGTTTCTCCTAGATATTTCCAAAGTTACGTTTTGGGTCCAAATTCGATAGTCGGTTATTAAACTATCAAATAAACAAACAATCCAACTAGAATCAAATTTCTAAACGAAGAAACACTGGTTAAGTACCAAGCAACACTAAGCCTCTTTAATTAATCTTTTCATTAAATTTTAAAACACTTTCCAAGTATTTATTTCAACAGTATAAGTATATTCACAGAACGAAGGAAGATTTCCTTTCCACACAATCCTTGAACAATTTATAAATTCCTTTATAAATCTCGAAACCCGGTTATAACCCCATTCACAAATCTCTGAAATTATTTATAAAACTCCCATTTATACATTCCTAAAGTAATTTATAAACCCTTTATAAATCCATAAAACCATTTATAAACTACTTTCATAAGTCTATAAACCCATTTCTAAAACTCTTTTATAAATATCTAAGACCTTTTCTAAAACTATTTTTCCCCTTTAACTAATCTTCCTTTAAGTTTTCCAAACCATGTTATAAGATTCCCCTTATAAACCCACATCTGTTTATGAAATCCTATTTATAAATCTCGAAAACATTTATAAACAAATTCTAATCATTTACTTTAAACACTACTATATAATAATTAACATTATAAATAAATAATAATTTACTTCAAAACATCTTAAAAATAATAATTAATAATTTCAAAACATTCTAAATAAAACAATAATAATTTATCTTCAACATTATTATAAATAAGAATAATCAATTTCAAAAAGTTGATAAATAATTATATCTAATTTCAAAACCATATTAATAATCTAAATAATTAACATTTCAAAATATTAAAATATCGATAAACAACTTTAAAACAATATTAATATAAATAAACAACTTTTAAAACATAATTATATTTCCTTGATAGAAATCCATACTTAAATTTCAACATAATCATTTCCATATCTATAAAACTATATTTATAAATCTCTTTCTATTTTATAAAACTTCCTTTCATAAAATCCCTTTATTTATGAACCTCATTTATAACTCTATTCCTTTCTATTTATAAATATCATTTAACATCTTCAAATCTATCCTCACTTTTCAATTTCCCAAAATAGAATCAACTATTTTTCTAAAACAACATTCCACATATTATCATAAATCCACAATTGCGATTTATTTTACAATTTATCCAACGATAAATGTTTCCCTTTATTTATAAACACCGTTGATAAATCTATCCTTTTATCGATACAATACGATTTTACACATCTTCACTTTGTTTGTAAAATGTCACCTTTATACATCCTCACACTTATAAACTTCCACATTTATAAATGAATCTTAATATATATATATATATATCACTTTATATAAAACGGTTAATAAATATTTATACCAAAATATTTCTATCTTCTTTTTAAAACCATATTCCTTTATTATAAAAGACGGACTTATTTTTAAGATTTTAAAAATCTTTATTCACAGTTCAAAAATCTCTATATAAAATATTTTATAAAACTATAAATTTATAATCTCTAAAAATCATACCTTTAATTTTATTTAAAATAAGCCCCTTCTCTTAGTAATTCAAGGTGTTATTAATATACATACATACATATATATATATATATATATATATATATATATATATATATATGTTACCCGTTGCCTTGACCCGGCTACATAGGGTTGATTACGAAGGCCATACTCGACTAATGATGGGAAGGATGGTCACGAAACAACATCCACATAACCAAAGTATAATGTTCGAATAGTTGTATCCAGCCCAGGGTCAACAGATAGATAATGCAGGATGTTAGAATTATGGAATTTGGTTTGGTTGGAATAGGGGTCGGCATGGATGTTTGACGAATTAAAGGAAATTTGGATGGGTCGGCATAGTGTGTTTGGATCGGCATAATATGTATGGGTTTACATAATGTAAATGGGTCGGTATAATATGGATGGAGCACAGAGGGATCAACATAGCATTTAGGAAACGAAGGGGTCGACATAAGTTTATAAGGGCTCGATGGATCGGCATGATGCACTCGGGAGTTAAGGGTCGGCATGGTATGGTTCACGAAAGATGGATCGGCATGCACCTCATGGGGAAAATGGATCGGTATATGTTAATAGTTACAGGAAATGGGTCGGCATGTTGATGGTTATAGAGATGGATCAGCATGTTAATGGTTGTGAGATAGGGGTCGGCACAATTACACTCCAGGGGTATGGATAGGCATGGAACCCTCAAAGGATATGGATCGGCATTGGTTAGGCCAAATCAAGGTTCAAGTTGGAACACTGCAAAAACTAGAGTTCCATGCATCCAACCATTTTGATATTTGAAACATCATCAATATAGACTATAAGAAAGCCACCATAGGGATCGCTAGCCCAAACTCAACCCATGGAGGGGTCGGTACCGACCCCTATCCATTGAGAGTTGGGCCTAGCCCTCCCTATGGTGGGCCTATATGGTTAAGGGGATGCAAATGCCGAAGTTTCAGTCAGATTGGAGGCTGCCTTCATCTATAAATACAGGCACATGGGGCCATTTTGAGGGACCTTTTTTGGCTTGCTAGGGAAACTCTGCCATTATTAGAGCTAATCTCATTTTATTCTTTCCGGATCTCTTGCTATTTCTTATCGATTGTAATTGTAATCAAGTGAATTGTGAAGCAATAAAGAAAATATTCAAAGTGGACGTAGGCTATCAATGCTGAACCACTATAAATCTTGTTGTTTTTGCTTTCTGCTACATTTTTCTTGATATCTAGTGTCATTCCTCTGTTTTCATTTAATTTCTTCATTTATTTCGCTACTTAAACCTATCCTTGGGTATTTGTGGCCAATTCGGTTGCAAACATTTTGGTGCTTTAACTGAGAACGTTGATTCTCAGGCTATTAGGATCACCTTTGTTGCTACTGGATTGAAGAAATTCCCCGAAGGAGATCCTGGTTCATTTTCAGAAGCTTGTAGATATTATTCAGATTTTTCAAGATTAAGCAAAGAAATCTAAGATGGTAAGGCGCACCAGATCTACTTCCCACAATGTTGATGCCAACGAAACTGCCAGTGTCCAACAAGGGGGCCCAAGCAACCAGCCTACTAATGTGAATGTGGAGCCTGCTGTAGTTCGGAACCCCATTGATTCCATTACCGAGCTGAATTTAATGACTTGATGAGGGAGTTGATGGAAAGTCGGAGGCAGCTAAACGAGCAAATTCAGGCTAATACCAACCTGATGAATCAGATTGCTCAACAGCAGCGCCAAAGCGCCGGATGCGGTCTCGCTTCGTACTCGGCATCTGATAGTTCAACTCCTTCGGACGAACATCACAGGCGAAGGCGCCATAGAGTCGAAGCAACACGAGCAGGAACCTCAGAGTAGCACTTGGCAGACCACTGCGGCCTTTCAAGTCGGGTCGGTGCCGATCCCTCCCTAGGGGTCGGTACCGATCCCTCAACTAGAGGGACGGCTCCTCAACTGTAGCTGGTGGGTCGTACTCGACTTGGTTCTGGGAACTTGGACATTGGAGCACGCTTGGATGCTGACCAACTACCTCTCTAGAATGATAATGAAGTGAATGCTCAAGATACACATCTGGAGTATGATAGACCAAGGAGGCGTGAAATGCCTCGGAGACACCGGCCAGAATATTCACACGGAATGGAGCACGACCACCACTTGGCGCCACCTATCCAGACACCGGGTTTATCCACGATGGTCAGATAGTTGATGAGGGAGAACCAGGGCTTGAAAAATGATGACTAGGGAGTCTCTAGGAGCCACACCCCATTTACCAACAGTATTTTACAGGTGGAGTATCCTAGAAGGTTTAACATGCCTACGATGCCTGCTTATGAAGGGAAGACTGACCCTAGGCAGCATGCCATGAGGTACGAATGGTTGATGGACTCAACAAGAGCAAATGATGCTACCAAATGCAGATGCTTTCCTATAAATCTATCTGGGATCACTACGATGTGGTTCACGAGACTACCCCACGATAATCTCGAGATTTGATGAGCTGGCAACAAGATTTGTGGAGCAGTTCAGGATTTATGCTACTCGCCCCAAAGATGTGATGTCATTGTCCAGTGTAATCCAAGCTCTCGGGGAATCACTGAGGGACTACTTGTAGAGGTTTAATGTTACTGCCACTGAAGTTAGTAACCCTAATGACCACGCCATACTTATGGCCGTGACAAAGGGGGTTGAGCAGAGTTCGAGTTCGGTGATTGGCTAGCTGGAAAACTGCTAGCCATGCTGGAGCGTTTCTACACAAAGGCGACCCAGTTCATGAGAAAGGAAGAGGCCAGGTTGTCTAGAAGAAGCAATGCTATAGGGCCAAGCGGAGAAATGGTACAGAGCAACATCGCAGTAAAGCAGTCTGGCGAGAGTTCTGGAAAGGTTCAGGTCAATGTTTAAAACAAGCCGAGTCAACAAAAAAGGAGCGGAGAAGGGAACCCTGACCGGAAGAGGGAGCCTAAAAAGTGGAGGTCAAAGTTTCCTATGTATAACGACTATACACCTCTCAATGCATCTCCGGAGAACATCTATCTGTCTACTTGTAATACTTTCCAATGTAGAAAGCCACGTCCAAAAGAATTGACTGAGGAACAAAAGAAAACTGGGAAGTACTGTCGGTTTCATGAATGTTATGGGCACAATACCGACGAATGTAGGCATCTCCATGATGCCATTGAGGAATTGATTCGGCAGAAAAAGCTACAGCAATTTGTCAATAATCCGCAGGATGGCGGACAGGGAATGTTTGATCCCAATCGAGGGCAAGCTCTATGCCGGCCTGAGGAGCCCGCTCAGACTGGTGGGAGGTTGGTAATAAACACGATAGTTGGTGGACCGCACCCTACGGACATGAGTTGGTAGGAAATGGAGTGCTATGCTAGTTCAATGAGACATGTGGACTTTGAATGTTGTTCGAATACGGAGGATGGAACTCCGCCTGAGCAACAGCGTACAATGACGTATGATATAGTATTCAGAAGCAAAGATGCCAATAGGGTAGAGGCCCCTACTATTGATCTGATGGTTATCTCTGCCACGATTGGCCCTGCTCCGGTGAGAAGAATGTTGATTGATTGCGGAAGCTCTGTGAACATTATCTTTAAGAAGGCATACGATCAAATGAGGATGGGGGCTAAAGATTTGAAACCGTCTAAAGCTCGTATACATGATTTCAATGGTGTGGCAACCGAAGCAGTTGGTTATGTTGAATTGCTAGTAGAACTAGGAGAAGTGAGCATAGGAGGGTACAGATCCCGCCGTTCATTGTTTTGGATGTGGATTCACCGTACAACATTTTCCTGGGCCGTTCGGCCTTGGTCGAATTTTGGGTAGCATTGGCCCCATGGTGTTTGATGTTGAAATTTCCGACAGATAATGGAGTAGGTGTTGTGCATGGCGATCAGGCAACCGGCCCTGCCTGTTATGTGGCTGAGTTGAGAGAAGCTTAGCGGAAAGAGAAGGGAAAGGGTGTGGATAAGTCTGTCTGCATCCAAGTTACTGATGATTGACAAATGGCGCCTAAGCCTTGGCTTATGTACCATAGTTGGTTCTATAAAAATATAGATATGAGGAATGATGAGGAGGAACCCAAGGAGACCAAGGCGGTGCCGGTTGAGCCGACGATTGATATCGCAGTCAACCACGATGACCCATCGCGGGTATTGAAGATTGGATCGCAACTCAACCCTTCGATGATGATGAAAGTGTGCTATGGATCGTGTAATATGGATATATGATAATACAGAGTGTAGTGAGGATAACTATACGGTAAATAGTGCAAAATATAAAAGCAGTATAGTAAAAATGACACCAGAGATTTTTATACTGGTTCGGAGCACCGTCCTACGTCCAGTCCCAAACTCCTTCTGGAATTTCACTAATAACCCTCACTTAACCCAGAGGAATAGGTATATACAACCCTTGAGCAGCCGAACAAGGACCTGAGCAGCAGAACAGGATTTCGCCTAAGCAGCCGAAGAGGACTTCACACGCCTGGGCAGCAGAATAGGACTTTAACAAATACAAAAATACTTTTGACTTTGTGTGTTCTTAATAACACGAATTTGTCACTTGTAGTACACCCTTCCTATAATCTTCTCCTAGAGTATAAATATATATATATTTGAAGTATATGAAGAATAGAAAGGTATAGTATTGCTTTAATGCGGAATAATTGAAAGTGTATTGCAAATAGATAGAAGAGCAAAGATCAGAGAATTAGATTATGATTCAGTGATTTGAAATGAAGTTGAAGTATGTATTTATAAATATTAGAAAGCAACGACTGTTGGTGAAGAGTTTCGATCGAAGTGTTGCGTCCGAATCTTTTTGTTTAGAGGTTCGCAACTCTTCACAAAAAGTCGTGTCTTTTAGAAAAGTGGCTGTTATAGAAATTCAGCCGACTGAGCCTCTGGGTCGGTCGACTGAATGTTCAAACGAATTTAAATATTCAAATTTATATATTTGTGCACTTTGCATGTTGCACAGAATTTCCAGGGTCAGTCAACTGGTCCTCTGGGTCAGTCGACTGGTCCTCTGGGTCAATCGACTGACCTGGTGTATTTTGTGCAATATGCACAGTTTTCATATAAAAAATATATATAACTTTCATACTTTTGTTATATGCTTATATATGTATAAAAAAAATGTGAAAATAGAATAATAGAATATATAAGCTAAATATATACGTAACCGAGGAGAGGTTTTAACAATATTGACCTAAGACTCAAAAACAAAATAATATAGTTGATGCACCGGTTTTGAAGTCTTGTCTCCTTGTAGTATATATTCTCTTTTTGTCATGGTAGTCGTCAAATCTGTATGTCATAGTGATGGCTTTGTGTCATGGATCAAAACCAAGTCTCAACATTCTCCCCCTTTTTGATTGATGACAACCTGTAAATAGATATAGGTTTCGACTGTATATATAACACTATAAATACTTACTCCCCCTGAATCTCTGACACTCTATATCCTGCATTCTTATTAGTACCAATAATATTTTCTCCTCCTTTGTCATCGACAAAAAGGAATAGGTAATATGATGAACGATAATATGAAATAAAACCAAGAACAATCATCCGCATATTTAATATTCATAGGAAATAGTGTTCAATAAGCAAATAAACTAGAATGGCTATTTAAGTACATGCCATATTAATTAAAGCAAATGTTTTGAATAAAAACGACAGAAGAACATCTTACTCGATCGGTCCCTTACCCCTTCCATTGTAGCCTTCATTTCCATCATCTTCACTGCTACTTGCTTCATCATCGTCAGAAGAAGACCATGTAAATACGAGTTGTTTACCCGTATCGCCTATAGTAGCAATAGACGTACTTGAAGAGCATGAGATTGCTTGCCATAATTTGGTGAAGAATCCTTTGACTTTATCAAGCTTTTTATCGACTTTGAGGATGTTTGATTGTAAAATTTGTTGATTACAGCAAATTATATTGATGGATTCTCTTGGTTGAAGACCTTCATTCAGAATAATAATGTCTTCTTGTTGCTAATGAGTTGATCGTTGACGAGAAGGTCTTCGAGATGGCTCACCATGTTGTGGTTGGACTTGAGTTGTTTGCCGTTGGGTCCATTCTTCAAACGATATTATAGGAGGGGGTCGGGCAACCAGTAATTTCATTAAAGCTAATGTCCGAGCGTTTAAGCATCCAACGGTAGAGACCGGTGAATCCGGTTCCGAAACTTAACATGCTTTGAGAAGGCGCATTATATATTCGCCGTAGTAAATTATATTCATCCTTCCGTTGTTGAAGCTCAGAAATTCGTCAAGTAGTAAACAGAGCCAATTTACTTTAATGTTTCCAAAAATAGCATACAAAGCTTTAAAATTGCTTTCGTAGACGAGTTCATAACTCCCAGTTCGAGGAGTTACGGTTTTCATTAGAGCTCGATGAATGATTCGTGCCTTAGGTCGTAAAGACATTGATTTTATTTGTCACATATCGTCTTCTAGAAACAAATGACTTATGTTATCTCTAACTACCAAGTCACAGTCGATAGTGGCTAATTCTACACCCTCATTTTCTGTTTGTAAAATATGAGCCATGCAGTCTAGAGAGAAGAAGACGGGTTTACCATATACGAGACTCCATATGCAGTCTTCTTGATTTGGTACTTCTTGGTGACCCAAATTTAGGTTAGCGTAGAATAATTTGACCATAATTTGGTTGATTTTGTGTTTGTTGTTATCGATGTCAAATAATGACTCTAAATTGCTCCTTCAAGCTAACTGTTGAATGTGATATGGTGAAAAATCAGGGAATTTGACGAACGAACCTTCGAAGATCCTTAAATCTTGCATCCGTCTCCATCTCTTCATCGCGGTGTCATCAAATAGCCACCTTTGAATTTGTTCATTTGATGGAGGTTGAGATGAAGAAGAGGCTTGTCCTTTACGTTTTGGTGCCATTTAATTTTGAATTTGTAGAAAAAATTTGAGTTTTTGGAGTGCTTAGGATTTTGAGAATTTTGGAAAAACTGAAGTGATAAAGAGAGGAGATGCTAAAGTTATTGATAAGGAGGTAAATGGGGTAGGTGAAAAAGGTAAAATGCAAATCAGATCTACAGCTTAGTCGACTGGATCAGAGCATCAGTCGACTGAAGTTGAAGTTTCAAAAATTTCGATCTTCTGGTCTAGTCGACTGAGGTCCTGGTTCAGTCGACTGGCCTTGTTTTTTTTTTAAAAAATTATTTTGCTGTGTCAGTCGACTGACCTTCTGGTTCAGTCGACTGACCTGGAGCAATTTCTCCAATGAACCAGTTTTGTTATGAACTTTTATATATTATATATTTTAATTATATGAATATTTTCTATACGTGTAATGTCGATTATTCGTAAAATAAATTTATTTAAAATATGAACGTACATATATAACGAAATAATTAAAAAAAATTCAACAAGGAATAATTAAAAACGACAATTATTTCTTAGGGCTAGGTGTCTTAAATTCTTTCAATTGCTTATGACGAATATTCAAATCTTCGTTGCGATCCCATGAATTTGGTGAGTATGGTGGTTGCGGTGGAGACGAAGTCGATGGTCGTCTGATAGGCGAAACAACATTTTCATCTATCGGGTGAGATGATGCCCTACAGAATTTCATAGCAATGTGCTCGATTATTCCTATACGTCTTGAATTTATTTTTTGTTCGTAATACATCTCCCGTTGTAGCATTAGAGATTCCTGCTGGTAATGGTGGAGATCGTCGATCTTTTGTTTTGTGTTTGGGGAGATATCAACGGTCTTCTTCCCCCTTTTCTTATCCGGAGTGTATCTGGTGTGGTAGATCGATGATGGTGATCCTTTCTGGTCCGGTGTTTTTGGGGAGTTTGGTGTGGCAATGATTTCGATAGAGTCTGTTGTAGAGGAAGTTGACATTGTTTTTTAAAAACTGTTGTTAAATGATGTTTTACTGCTGAGAATCGAATAATTTTGTTTTGGGTGCATAGGAATAGGAATATGCACCTATTTATAATTTTATTTTGAGAAAAAATAGGATATTAATTTGTGGTTTATATTAGTTCCTGCCAAAAATTATGGAGAGACATAGGTTTTCTGTTGACCGAGCTAATTCGACCAGTTAGAATAATTATAAAATCAGTAATGTAAATTATAAAGTTAAATGAGACATATAAAATAGTATAAATTAATGTTTACATATAATAAGATGGCCATATTATACTATAACAGAAATCATTAATAGCTCAGGTGGTTAAGACACTTAGGCTATTCACAGCAAGTCATGAGTTTGAGTCCTAGCATAGTCAGAATTGTGAAATTTGTAAAAAAAATTATTTTTGACTCTTAAGTTAAATTTTTTATTTATATATCTTTACTTGAAATTATACCAAGCCCACGACGCAATTTTATAAACCTATTTTCTAATAGTGATTTAGTAAAAATATCGGCTAATTGATTTTCTGATGGTACGTAGTCCAGATTTATTACTTCTTTTTCTATATTATCACGTAAAAAATGATGTTTAATATCTATATGTTTAGTTCTTGAGTGATTTACTGGATTTTTAGATAGATTAATTGCACTAGAATTATCGCAGTAAATCGTTGATTTTGATAGATTAATTGCAAAATCTTTAAGTGTCTGTTGCATATAAATTACTTGTGTGCAAGCTAGTGCCGCAAAAATATATTCTGCTTCACAGGTTGATAGTGAGACACAGTTTTGTTTCTTGCTAAACCATGATATTAATGATTTACCAATGAAGTGACACGTACCGCTTGTACTTTTTCTATCTGTTCGTGATCCCCCGAAATCAGCATCACTGTATGATACTAACTCAAATGAACACTCTTTTGGATAGAAAAGTCTGAAGTTTGTAGTTTTACTAAGATAGCGTAGTATGCGTTTTACGGCTCGTAAATGTGATTCTTTTGGGTCAGCTTGAAATCGTGCCCATAGACACACACTCATCATAATATCTGGTCTACTTGCTGTTAAATAAAGTAGAGATCCTATCATACTACGATATAGTTTTTGGTCTACACTTTTCCCATTTTCATCTTTATCAAGATGTGTTGTTGTGCTCATAGGTGTTGGTTTGGCAGAAGTGTTTTCCATTCCAAAACGTTTGATAAGATTATTACAGTATTTTTCTTGATTAATAAAAATTCCATTTGAAACTTGTTTTACTTGAAGTCCTAGAAAATATGATAATTCTCCCATATGAGACATTTCAAATTCTCTAGTCCTTATTTCAGAAAATTCTTTACATAATTCATTATTAGTTGAGCCAAATATAATGTCATCTACATATATTTGAACTATTAATATATCATTTTTAGAATGTTTTGTAAATAATGTTTGATCTACTTTTCCTATTTCGAATCCAGAATTAATTAGATAGCTTTTAAGACGTTCATACCAAGCACGTGGTGCTTGCTTTAAGCTATATAAAGCTTTCTTAAGTTTATATACATGATCTGGATATTTTTCATGAATAAATAAAGTAGGTTGTTCAACATAAACATTTTCTTTAATATAGCCATTTAAAAATGCACTTTTAACATCCATTTGGTAAAGTTTAAAATTATTAAAACATGAATACGCTAATAAGATTCATATTGCTTCAAGTCTAGCTACTAGAGCAAACGTTTCTTCGTAGTCTATTCCTTCTTCCTGATTATATCCTTGTACTACTATTCTTGCTTTGTTTCTAGTTATATTTCCTAATTCGTCTGCTTTATTTTTATAAACCCATTTAGTTCCTATAACGGTCTGATCGGTCGGTCTGGGTACTAGTTCCCAAACTTCATTTCGTTCAAACTGATTTAATTCTTCTTCCATAGAAATAATCCAATTTTCATTAGGATGATGCTTCCTTAGTATTTTTAGGTTCTATAGTAGAGAGAAAAGCTATATTACTCATTTCATTTAGTTGATTTCTAGTTCGAACATTTGAATTTATTTCTCCAATTATATTTTCTGTAGGATGATTTCGTAGAATTCTTCGAGGAGATCTTATTATGTCTCTATTATTAACAATGTTTTCATCTTCTCTAGGATTATAAACAATATCGTCATCATCTCTTGAATTGTTTATTATTATATTTGTTTTATTATTATTAAGCAAATCATTTTCATTATTTGTTTTAGAATTCTCATCAAAAGATACATGGAGGGACTCTTCGATAGTATTAGTTCGTTTATTATAAATTCGATAAGCTTTACTTCGATTCGAATATCCAAGAAATATACCTTCGTCACATTTTGAATCAAATTTGCCAAGCTGATCTTTGGTATTTAATATAAAACATTTTGATCCAAATATTTTAAAATAAGATATGTTTGGTTTTCTTCCGTTAAAAAGTTCGTAAGGAGTATTTTTAGTGAGAGGTCTAATAGAAACACGATTCAAAACATAACAAGTAGTTGCAACCGCTTCTACCCAAAATTGTTTTGGTAACGTGCTTTCATTTAATAAGGTTCTTGTACATTATTGTAGTGTTCGATTCTTTTGTTCTACAATTCCATTTTGTTGTGGAGTTCTTGGAAATGAAAAGTTATGAAATATTCCTTTCTTTTTACAGTAGTTATCAAATTGTATATTTTCAAATTCTCCTCCGTGATCATTTCTAATATTTTTAATTTTAATGCCTTTTAAATTCTGAATTTGTTTAACAAATATTTTGAAATTTTCAAAGATATCACTCATATTTTTCATAAAGATAGTCCATGTATATCTAGAAAAATCATCAACTATTACAAATACGTACTTATTATGATTTATGGATTGAATTTGAGTAGGACCAAATAAATCCATATGAAGTAACTCGAGTGGTTGTAATGTTGAGATAACTTTCTTGGATTTAAACAAAGATTTAGTTAATTTACCTAATTTACATGAGTCACATATATTATCAACTTTAAAATCCATATTCGGTAATCCTTTTACAAGATTATTTTTAGAAATTTTATTTATATTTTTGAAGTTGATATGACAGAATCGTTTGTGCCATATCCAGGGATCATTTTCTTTAGCTATTAAACACATATCAGAATTGTGATTAACTTTCATATTCAAAACGTAAATGTTTTTATCTCTATTTCCTTCAAAAATAAGATTTTGATTCTGATCAAGAATACTACATTTATTTTCAGAAAATGATATTTTAAAACCTTTATCGCATAATTGACTTATACTTAAAAGATTATGTTTTAGATTTTTAACTAATAAGACGTTTGTGATAAGAGGTAAATTTGATGTACCGTAATTGCTCACATCGCCTTTGCCGATGATATATCCCTTGGAATTATCTCCAAAAGTGACAGAACCTCCATCTGAGTTTGTAATATTTATCAGCATATCTTTGTCTCCTGTCATGTGTTTTGAGCAACCACTGTCGAGTATCCATTTTCCTCTTTTCTTTAGTGGGACCTGCAAAAAATATGAGATAATGTTGGTACCCACCTTTTTAATAGGGTCCTAAGAGTTAGGTCTTAGGAAACCAAACCCAAGTGGGCTTAGTATCCCTCTTATAAATATAATTTTTATTATTATGAACATCTTCTATAAATGAACTAATATACTTTTTCCCTATTAATTTGTTATTAGTTTTAGGAACCCATATATTTATAGTTTTAGAAACTAATCTATTTGAATAGGTGGATGTTTTATCATTCTTAACTTTATTTAAATAACTAGATTGTAACTCCTTGACTTTCTTCTTATATCCTAAACCATTTTTATTACTAACAGATTGTGAATTCTCAATAATTCTAGATAGATTTTCTCTTCCTTTATTGAAATTTGAAACATTTTTAGTGATTCCATCTAGTTTGGTTTTAGACTTGAATTTTCTAGTTCAACCATTTTAATATTAGTTTTTAAAACATGATTTTCAGAAACAAGACTATCATTCTTTTCTTTTTGAGTTTCAATTTCTTGACTCAATAATATAAGTTGAGAATTAACATTTGAAAAGGATTCTTGAGTTTTCTCAAGTTATTCTTCTAATATTTTCTTCTCGTCTTTAAGCATATCTCTTTTGAATTCTGCCTTGTTTTGATTTTCTACAGCCTCTTTATATTTTCTTTTGAAACTTTTTAAAGTATCTAATAATTCAGAATTTATTTCTATCATATCATCAAAAGTAAAATCAATAACCTCATTAGCTTTAGCCATAAAACATACGTTAGCTTGTTCATTATCGCTGTCACTTTTACTTCCAGAAGAAGAAGAGGAATCTGAATCATCCCATGTAACTGAAAAGGCTTTTCTTTTGAATTTGTCCTTCCTTTTATTTCGATATCCTTTCTTTTGATCTGGACAGTCCTTCTGCATATGCCCCTTTTTGTGACAGTTAAAACACTCCATAACTGATAAAGACGTTGGTTTATTGCTGTTTGAGTTCCTCTTGCCATTATTTCTATTTCCTTTTCTATATTTCAAGAATTTCTTAAAGTTTTTGGCAATAAAAGCTAGGTCGTCTTTGTCTGAATCTGATTCTTCTTGTTCTGCATGGAATGCTATATTCTTTTTATCTTGAGCTTGAACTCGTTTAGCCTGCAAATTTACTTCATAAGACATTAGATTTCCTATTAACTCTTCCGGAGTTATTTTGGAAATATCGTTCGCTTCTTAAATAGCGAGAACTTTTCTTTCCCATTCTTCCGTTAAAGAGTTAAGGATTTTGGAAACAATATCAAAGTCTGAATATTTTTCTCCTAGTCCTACTAATGAATGGTAGATATCCTGAAATCTTGAATACATATCATATAGATTCATTTTCTTTCATTCTAAAGTTTTGAAACTGACTTTTGAGCATGGATATTTTGCTTTGTTTGACCTTGTTAGTTCCTTCGTGAGTAACTTTGAGTGTACGCCATATTTCATATGCAGTATTGCACATGCTAACACGGTTAAACTCATTTTTATCTAAGGCACAGAACAACATATTCATGGCTTTTGCATTTGCTGTGGCATCTAGTTTTTGTGTATTTGACCAAGTAGAATACTTTGTAGTAGGAATAATATATTCTGAATGAGTTATATTCCATGAATCAAAACCACTTGCTTGCATATATATTCTCATTCGTGTTGCCCAACAGTTATAATTCATGCCATTAAATAGTGGTGGACGTGCAGTGGATTGTCCTTCAATGAAGCTAGTGCTAGTGTTAGTGTCCATATTATTAGATTATTAGATAACTATGTTACAGTTATATGATGACCTGCTCTGATACCAAACGAAAGTGTGATATGGATCATGTAATATGGATATATGATAATACATAGTGTAGTGATGATAAATATATGGTAAATAGTGCAGAATATAAAAGCAGTATAGTAAAAATGACACCGGAGATTTTTATACTGGTTCGGAGCACCATCCTACGTCCAGTCCCAGACTCCTTCTGGAATTTCACTAATAACCCTCACTTAACCCAGAGGAACAGGTATATACAACCCTTGAGCAGCCGAACAAGGACCTGAGCAGCAGAACAGGATTTCGCCTTAGCAGCCGAAGAGGACTTCACACGCCTGAGCAGCAAAACATGACTTTAAAAAATACAAAAATACTTTTGACTTTGTGTGTTCTTAATAACATGAATTTGTCACTTGTAGTACACCCTTCCTATAATCTTCTCCTCGAGTATAAATATATATATATTTGAAGTATATGAAGAATAGAAAGGTATAGTATTGCTTTAATGCGGAATAATTGAAAGTGTATTGCAAATAGATAGAAGAGCAAAGATCAGAGAATTAGATTATGATTCAGTAATTTGAAATGAAGTTGAAGTATGTATTTATAAAGATTAGAAAGCAGCGACTGTTGGTGAAGAGTTTTGATCGAAGTGTTGCGTCCAAATCTTTTCGTTTAGAGGTTCGCAACTCTTCACAAAAAGTCGTGTCTTTTCGAAAAGTGGCTGTTATAGAAATTCAGTTAACTAAGCCTCTGGGTCAGTCGACTGAATATTCAAACGAATTTAAATATTTAAATTTATATATTTGTGCACTGTGCATGTTGCACAGAATTTCCAGGGTCAGTCGACTGGTCCTCTGGGTCAGTCGACTGACTTGGTGTATTTTGTGCAATATGCACAGTTTTCATATAAAAAATATATATAACTTTCATACTTTTGTTATATGCTTATATATGTATAAAAGAAATGTGAAAATAGAATAATAGAATATATATAAGCTAAATATATACGTAACCGAGGAGAGATTTTAACAATGTTGACCTAAGACTCAAAAACAAAATAATATAGTTGATGCACCGGTTTTGAAGTCTTGTCTCCTTGTAGTATATATTCTCTTTTTGTTATGGCAGTCGTCAAATCTGTATGTCATAGTGATAACTTTGTGTCATGAATCAAAACCAAGTCTCAACAGATGAGAGAACTTTCTGATTTTCTCTGAGTGAATCTAGATGTATTCGCTTGGACCCATTTTGACATGTGTGGGATCTCGCCTGCCATCGCAAGCCATGCATTAAATATTGATCTGAAGTTTGTCCCTGTGAAACAGAAAAGGCGAAGCATGGATTCGGAGAGATCCATTGCTCTTAAGGAGGAGGTGGATAAACTTAAAGCTAATGGGTTTATTCGCAATGCCCTCTATTTCGAATGGATATATAACCCTGTGCTGGTGAAGAAGGCAAATGGGAAATAGAGAATGCGTATTGACTATTCGGACTTGAACAAGGCGTGCCCTAAGGATAATTTTCCCCTGCCTAGAATTGATCAGTTAATTGATTCAACTGCAGGGCACAAATTGTTATCATTTATGGATGCGTATTCGGGGTACAACCAAATCCCGATGCACGTCCCAGATCAGGAGCACACCAGTTTTGTCACGGATGTTGGGTTATATTGTTATGTAATAATGCCGTTCAGATTAAAGAACGCAGGAGCGACCTATCAACGTTTGGTCAACCGAATGTTTAAGGATCGGATCGGGAGGACAATGGAAGTCTATGTAGATGATATACTCATGAAGTCACGGCAATCAAATGACCACATTCGAGACTTAGTGGAGATGTTCGATATCCTTCGATTTTATAGCATGAAAATCAACCCTCTGAAGTGCTCATTCGGTGTCGCATCAGGGAAGTTCCTGGGCTTTATTGTCAATGCATGAAGAATTGAAGTTAATCAAGAAAATATTCAAGACATTCGGGATATTCAAGCACCTAGAACTATTAAGCAAGTGCAAAGCCTGAATGAAAAGGTCGCTGCTTTGAGTCGGTTCATCTCCAAGGCGACCAATAAATGCATTCCTTTCTTTGATTTGATAAGGAAAGGGAAGAGGAATTTTGAGTGGACGCAAGATTATGAAGGCTCTTTCCGAGCTTTGGTGATTCATTTGGAGAGGCCCCCTGTTTTGTCAAAGCCGGTAGATCATGACGAGTTGTACATTTACTTAGTTGTATCCTACATGCCATAAGTGCCGCTTTGATTCGTGAGGAGAACCGGATCCAAAGACTAGTATACTACATCAGTAAATGATTAACGGGGGCAGAAAGAAACTACCCGAAGATAGAGAAATTGGCGTACTGCTTGGTGATCGCGTCGCGCAAACTTCGCCCATACTTCTAGGCACATCCAATTAACGACTACATTGATCAGCCTTTACGAAAGGTCCTGCAACGACCCGAGACGTTTGGAAGGTTGCTTAAGTGGAACATCGAGCTTAGTCAGTTCGACATCACATATCCGCCTCGAAGAGCTTTCCAGGGACAAGCATTGGCAGACTTCATAGTAGAGTTTACCATGCAGGACGAGCCCCTAGAAAGTGGTGTAATCCCTACTGTATGATGGAAACTGTATACCGATGGAGCATCCAATGATCATTGTTCTGGAGCGGGCATCGTTCTTGTAACCCTTGAGAATCGGTCAATTTGCTATGCTTTAAAGCTTGATTTTCCCGCTACGAACAACGAAGTCGAGTATGAGGCATTAATTGATGGACTTAAGCTTGCTAGAAAGCTCAGGGTGAAATCTATCGAAATATTTTACGACTCGCAACTGGTGGTGTACCAGGTTAGAGGGGAATACCAGGCAAAGGGACAACGGCTTGCCCCATATATTACCCGAGTTCAGGAGTTGTTGGCAGATATCGAATACTATGACATTTCACATATCCCGCGTGAGCAGAATGGAGAAGCCGACTCATTGGAAAAGTTTGCGAGCACTGGTGATGCACAACAAATGGGCTTGGTTCCGGTCGAGACCCTACATATCCCAAGTATAAATGTGATAGCAGTTGATCAAGTACCGGAAACGGAACCCAAAAGGGAATCATGGATGACTCCATTTAAAAAATACCTGTTGCATGGAATCTTGCTTGAGAAGAGGAACGAAAAGCAACAAGTCCTTCGTAAAGCTTCACAGTATATTATGCAAGAAGGAACTATGTATAGAAAGGGGTTCTCTGTTCCCTTACTCCGGTGTATCGCCCATGAGATAAAGCATGTCTTGAAAGAAGTGCATAAGGGAGAATGTGGCGATCACACTAGGGGGCAAATGCTAGCAAAAAAGATACTCCGTTATGGGTACTACTGGCTGACCGTGAACCGGGACGCCGTTGATTATGTGAGACGATGCGAAAAATGCCAGATATATGCGAAAGTCCCAAGAGCACCGCCGACAAAGATCTTGCAAATGGTTAGTCCATGGCCATTCGCTGTATAGGGAATCGATATCATCGGCTCTTTGCCAATTTCCAAAAGTGGCGTGAAATATGCAATTGTCGTAGTTGACTACTTCACCAAATGGGCTGAAGCAGAGCCGTTAGCTACGATCACAATTAAGAAAGTCATCAACTTCGTTGTTCGAAATATTGTGTGTCGTTTCGGTCTTACATGAACTATCGTGACTGATAACATGACTCAATTTGATAGTGCTGAGTTTAAGGAGTTTTGCTGGAGATATCACATTGAAAAGAGATATGCGGCGGTCGCTCACCCTCAGGCGAATGGACAAGTTGAAGCTGCAAACAAGATTATAAAGTCTATCCTGAAAAAGCGTTTGGAAAAGGCTAAAGGCAAGTGGGTGGATGAACTTCCTACGGTGCTCTGGGTCTACAGGATCACTCATAAGTCTACGACTGTCCACACTCCATTCGCTCTTGCTTATGGAGCCGAAGCAGTCATTCCATTAGAACTCGAAGTCCCTTCCCATCGGGTAACTTACTATGATCCCAGAACAAACCAAAATATCTTATTAGAGTCATTGGCCTTTATTGATGAGAAGCGTGAGGAGGACAATTTGAGAGCAGCCGCACATCGACACCGAATCGCCCAGTACTATAATATTAAAGTCCGGCCGTGAACCTTTGAAGTTGGCGACCTTGTCCTAAAATGAATTTTTTCAGTCCCGTCGCACATGAACCCGACATGGGAAGGGCCATACGTCATTGAAAAAAGGCTTGGAGAAAGAACTTTCAAGCTAGCGACTATTGACGGTGTGACGCTTCCAAGAGCGTGGAATAGCGAGCATTTATGATGCTATTTCACCTAGACTATTTCTTTCTCATTTCAGTAGTGTTTGCTTTCAATATTTGCTTTGTTATTTGACTTTTTTGATATGTAATAAGACAAGTTATTCTGTTTCTATTCTTATGATGAATAAAATCTTAAAGCTTCCTTTGCATAAACTATTGTTATTGCATGTTATGCTAAGTATGTGTTGGAACTGATTGATATCGACATCTGCGATGTATGAATAGATTCGCAGTGTTAGAAGTTGGCCAGTCATACCGATCCCTGATGAGACTGAACAAAGGGGGTTTGGTAAGTTTGTTTGGTTGGCGATTTCCGTAGATGAATCAAAAGGCAATTCTTGCAATGTGGAACAAAGGTCGCCGATGGTAGGAGAGTGACAAAAAATCTCTAAGTCCCTGATGCAGACTAGAGTACTCTAAGTCCCTGACGCGGACTAGAGTGTAAATAATTTGGCAAAAATATCAAAGTCCCTAATGCGGACTAGAGTACTCTAAGTCCCTGACGTGGACTAGAGTATAAACGATTTGACAAAAATCTCTAAGTCCCTGATGCGGACTAGAGTACTCTAAGTCCCTGACGTGGACTAGAGTATAAACGATTTGACAAAAATCTCTAAGTCCCTAATGCAGACTAGAGTACTCTAAGTCCCTCACGCGGACTAGAGTATAAACGATTTGACAAAAATCTCTAAGTCCCTGATGCAGACTAGAGTACTCTAAGTCCCTGACGTGGACTAGAGTATAAACGATTTGACAAAAATCTCTAAGTCCCTGATGTGGACTAGAGTACTCTAAGTCCCTGACGTGGACTAGAGTATAAATGATTTGACAAAAATCTCTAAGTCCCTGATGCGGACTAGAGTACTCTAAGTCCCTGACGCGGACTAGAGTATAAACACTTTGACAAAAATCTCTAAGTCCTTGACCGCAGACTAGTGTACTCCAAGTCCCTAACTGCGGACTAGAGTATAAACTATTCGAGCAGAAGCATGACCGCCCACGAGAAAATATTAAATCCTTGACTGTGGACTAAAAAATTCTAAGTCCCCAGACCACCGGCTAACTCGAAAAACCCAATGGGTGAATGGAAAAGTTTTCAATTGTTATCTATCCCACGAATTCCGATTTCAAATCAACAGAAGAGACTCAAACTGTTAGTGGCAAGACATGACCGTTAGTTATGGTTCCGGCTCAACATCGCTTACGACTTAAGATGGCGCCTACGAAGAGGCTTCGAGATCGATATAGTGAATTATTAACGAAACTTGTGAAAATTATTACAAGTACGTGAAATGAGGAGAAGTTACTCCACTGATGGGGTACTAATTCACACGATGATCAATCAAAAGACGAAAACTTTTATTCACAATCTCAAAAATTCCTTACAAATTATTCGAAAAGTTTGGGATCCACTCCCGTGCACCTACTACCAAGAAAAGAAACACACGCCTAACTTATCCAGACTATGTACAATAACACAAAACGCTAATCATTTCTTCGATTTCTTCATTTTTTCAGGAGTTGAATTAGTCGAGCATTTTCTCCGGGATCCCTTGCCACCCTTGGCGGAGATGCTCGATGAAGGAGGAGGAATTTCAACAGGAATCATCCCACCAGGTGGAATGACCTGCAAAGGCGCAGGGACAGGATATTCGACCGCGACCTCAACGGGCTCCGTTTTAACTTCGTGCTTCGATCTCTCTTCTTCTTCGATCACCTCCTTCATACTGCTCTTGGCAGTGTGCTCCGTGGCGTCCGTGATCACTATAACATCCCACTCCTCGTCGAGAGATGGGTCCTTAGGTTTATCCTCCTTGAGCGCATCGATGACCGGAGCATCAGGCCTAAGAATATCTACAACAGCTGGAGCCTCGGCCACCTTCTCTTACTGCTCTGTGGCAACATCGCTCATAGGAGTTTGCTCTGGACCAGGGTGGCCTACTAAAGTTAGTTAAAACACAAGCATTAGTCCATAGCCATTATGTACCGAAAATAACAACTTTGATTAATTCAAAAGAGTTCAATATGGTACCTGCATCCGGTTGGCTCTTAGTTGTCATCGGAGTGCTCCCTTCAAGTATGGGAGACAACATGTGTGGGCCAAATCCGGGCCTATCCAGATCATAACCAACGTGTTACTCCATGAGTTGAGAAGGTGATGTCCCAACCAGTTGAGTAGGAGAAGGACCCTTGGGTTCAGTTCCAGAAGACCCTATGATATCTTCTTTCTCTTCAGCTGGTGCAGGAGCTTTGCAGAATTGAAGTTTTGCGACAGCTAAGTCGGATGGCTCGTTTCCTTGGAGCACTTCTTGCACAAGAGCCCCTTCATCAAGTTTGCCACTCCCAACTCTTCTTTCTTGATTTTTGTGATGATCTTCCAAGCTTCGACGAGCGATTTGAGATAGCCTTCGCATAGAAAGGTCAAGTCGCGGTGAAGGAGAACTTTTGCATTATATTCATCGATGAGCGGATTGAACAAGTTCTTGATCTCTTTCCTACTGGACTCAGTCGCTGCCTCAACTCGGGAGTTGGCTTCTGCGAGCACCTCTTTCCTGACCTCCTCACGGGCGGCTTCTTTTAAGGCTTCGATTTGGGCGACTTGTTCGTCGAGTTTCATCTTTAAGTTCCTTGTTTCAACAATCTCCACGTAGTATTTCTACGACTCTTCCCGTGCCTCGATTTTTTCTTCCCTTTCTTTGGACAGTAATTTTTCTAGATCCTCAACGTGGCAGGCTAAGAAATCTTTCCCTTTCTATAAGGAGTCCTTCTCTAAAGCCAAGGTGGCATTGCGTTGAAGTACAACATCTAGTTCCCTCTTATGTGAAGTCTCCAGGCGACTCACTGCCTCAGCCGTTTCGTTCGCATTTTTCTTTGCCTCGGCAAGTTCAGCCTTACATTCGAGCAGCTCAGCATCTTGATGTTTGATAATATCTTTGTCGTGAATGGCCTCTAACTTAAGGCGATCAATTTCATGCTGGTGCTCGATGGAAACTTCGGAGACTTTTTCAGCTAAATGAATGAACGCTTCATGCTGGACGTACAAGTTGTTCATGCATGCTAATGAGCTCTCTTTGGCATTTCCAGGAATGATGTGTATGGAGGGAAGAAAATTGAGTCCATCAAAGAAGATTTTTGGGAAGCTAGCTTTGACTTCAGGTAATTTCTCCGTTGTGGTATGATCATGGGCAGGAACCGGTGGGAGTTGTTTAAAAGAAACCAGTTGATGTTTACGACGCTCGCGAGATTGTCTTGTACTGGACGATTCAGAGTGTTGATCGTGGGGAGCGGTAGCTTGGGAACCCCAATGTGTGGATTTATCTCCGCTATGAGCAGGAGGGTTTGGTGGATCGCCTTGGCGCGGAGCATGTGTCTGAGATTTCCTTTTGGACGAAGAAGAAGATTCTTGAGAATAATAGTCTCTGTCCCGTCCTTCATCTTTGTCTCGGCGTCTTCTAGATTCAGAATCCTGACCCGAGCGGTAGTAAGTGAAAGAGCCGCGGAGACGATCGAAAGCATGCGAGTGAGACATTGCACCTGTAAAAGAGCCAAATAGGAGCATATTAGATGTTGTTATGTGAAGAGTTAATCATAAGTGGATGGTGGAGTGCATGTGCGTGTGTGTGTCCTAGTGTTTCCCCCCGATGGATCAGTAACATTAGCTTTACTCATTGGAGTTTCCTCCCCCTGTTGGAAGGTTGCACGCCTTCACTGCTTCTCGCGGGAGAGTTAAGCCCTTCAACGTCAAGATCAGTAAAGTTGTAATTTAACAAATCGTCCGGGATTGGAATGTCGGAGAGTCCCTTCAACGAGCTCTCCATCTTTTGAGAAGACGATTCTTTTTCAACCGGAGTTATGACGAATTTTGGGGTAGCCCCGGCCTTCCTCTTTCGTATCTTGTACACCAAACTTTTTTCCCCTCTTTGGGGAAGGTTGCAAATGGCTGGTATATGGCACATCAACTGTTAGCGTTTCTCCAAGGCCTATGTCTTCGTTTCTCGGCCCTACATCTTGCGATTCCTTTATCTCCCCCTCTTCGGTGTCTTCTTGGGTTCCCCTAACAGGGGGCACTGCGGGGTCGTTTATTTCTTCTCTTCTCTCGACGACAATCTTCGGAATCGCTTTGCTTTCAGGGAGACCAATTTTGCGGCCGTCTTCTAACAGCCCGAATAACAAGAGCAACTCATCGGTGACAAGGAGTTTGATGTCCTGATCCTCCATAGGAGTAGCGCGAATAGCCGCAACAGCCCTGGAGTACCCAACGCCATCAGGTCGAGGGAAAACACCTGAAAAAATTAAAGATATTAATATGATTAAGGGAGAAGCTGCAACTTGAATCTTTGAACTAAAGACGAAGGCAGAAGTGGCACTTACGTCCTTCCAACCATCTTCTTGCGAAGCCGAGAGAACACCGTACGTAGAACCATTCATGTTTGAATTAGGAAAGCTTATTCCATGCGCCCGTTAAGACCTGGCATTTGGGCAGGGGTTCAAGAAAGACGTACGAAGGACTATCAGCCCGTCTTTTGAAATTGTAAATGTATCGGATGTCTTCTAGAGTTGGCGGATGAAATAGGACATTCATGAAGAGAAGAAAAGTGCCATAGATAAAAGCATAACTGTTAGGGTGTAGCTGAGTAGGAGCGATCCCCAAATATCTCAATATTTCCTGAATGAAAGAATTAAGGGGAGGCACACATCCAGCCCAGCACATGAACTTGTTACATGCAGTATATCCGGTTGGGGGCAAGTAAGGTCTGTCTTGCCTTGATGGAACTAGAACGTCTTTGAAAGGAATCCATGGATAGAACATAATGGACGAAGAGCGGCTTCGCTAATTCTGGACGCTTATGAGTTAGCCGGATTGTTTAGAATGATGGCATCCTCCGCAGCATCGGGAGCTGGGTCAATAAATTCTGTAGGAAGAACTAGGATGTTGGAAAAAAGATTTGTTTGCGGGTCAGTTGCCCCTACTTGTTCTATTTGCTGACTTGGTGTAGGTTTATCAGATAAGATGGCGGAGCTTGATCTCGTGGCCGATTCAGAAGACATTATGGTTGAGCGCTTCGTATGACTTGGGATCTATGTCAACTATACTCAAGACAATCAATATTAGAAATAATAACATGTCCCCCTGTGTCGTGTGTGAACTAGTGCAATGCAACATGAAATAAACATAAGCAGTTTGAAATCAGAAAAATCAAAAGTGAAATGTCAAAACTTGGAGGTTTCGTCCAGAGAGATCGTCATTGCTGACCGTCTTAAATGATGTGAAGGGTGATCGGCAACCAAAGCTTTAGGATCAGATGTTGACGTTCTGAATTATTAAGTCCATTGTTCAAGTATGTTTGGCTGATTTTATACTTAGTTCATGTTAAGTAGGTTGGAAATTTGTTCGTTCAAACTTAAGTCCACTGGTCCAAGTGTGCAAGTTGTGTTGTTATCATTCATTTTATGCTCGGGCGAGGTAGTATGCATTAAATGTTTGGGCGACTTGAGTTGGGCAAGGTTTTATGGTCGACACCGACCCCTACTGTGTATGCCAACCCCTGTGTTTCAATCTCATAGCCGATCCCTATACTTCAACTTGTGTGAGAGCACCGATCCCTCCCTTCTGACCTATATGTCGACCCATATACTTAAGCTTCTTGAGCAAACCCTCTATTTTAATTCTTAAACCGACCCCTATAGATAAGCCTCTATACCGATCCCTATTAAGACACTTATCTACGTCGATCCCTTAACTGAAACCCAACTGCCGATCCCTATCAGCAGACATTGCCGACCCCTAGGCTAGAAAAGTCATACCGATTCCTAAACCTACCCATGCCGACCCCTCACTTAGCTCTTATCCTTTCTCTAATCACTCCGATATCGATCCCTATGGCGCTAACACCTTTTCGGTCCTAAGGCCTCGACTTTCCTCCATCCCTTCGAAGACGCCAACCGATCCCTCCTTCTTCTCTCTCCTTCTTCTTCCTCATTCTCCTACTCCTTCACCTTCTCCTCCTCTCCCACATGACATAATCAACCCCACTAGGTAGTACACCTAACAGATACTCAAACACGTCCAAGCTCGAGATTCACGACCCAACCACACAAATAAGGAAGAGATTATACCTATTCGATCTGGATTGCAAGGCCGAAGCTTGGATTAGGAACAAATTGATGGTAATGGAGGTCGGAGATGTGGTCTCGCACTCAAATTCAAGTTAAAAGAGGAAATTTGTCTTGCTTCAGAGCGTTCGGTTGGGCAGAGAGCAATAGGAAAAGGTTTTAAGTGTTGGGAAGTTAAAGTGAAAAGAGAAAGGGGAAAGAGATGTGAGTTTTTAAAGGCAATGAAGGAGGGGAGATGAACCGATCACACCAAGTGACTCGGTCATAAGGTTGAAAATGGGTCGGCCTTGAGGTTCGCTGACCCCCATCCAAGCATACTAGCCAAGGGATCGGCATACACAATGCTGACCCCTTAAAAAAAGTGTGTATAATAAAATAATAAAAATACATATATGTAATAACGTAATATAAAAAGGAAAGGAAAAGGGAGATGTGCATGAATGATGAATGTGAGTGAGATAAGAAGGAGAGCAAAGGGCAATAGCAAATATTTGAAAACCCAAATGGCAACCGATACCGTGAAGGTTTGGTAATAACAGAAGCATACAGAATAAAATACTTTGGAAAAGGCCAATGAACGTCCGAACATATCTGAAAGTCAACAACAGAAACATATGTATAAGCGTGCATGGAAGGGATTTATGAATTCAATTTTTTGAAAGGTCAAATTAGGAGAAAACTCAAAGATTTCATACGATCAAATCTATGCATTCTAATGGAATGTGACATCAGACCTATATCATCGAAGGCTAATAAAGGAACAGTGATTAACCAGGGACTTGGATAGGCTTTTTCCTAGGAACTTGGGTTTCTCCAATTCAAAGCACGTCATGTTATTCACAAGACGTACTTTGGGGGGCAAGTGTTACCCGGTGCCTTGACCCGGCTACATAAGGTTGATTACGAAGGCCAGACTCGACTGTTGATGGGAAGGATGGTCACGAGACAGCATCCACATGACCAAAGTACAATGTCCGAATAGTTGTATCCAGCCCAGGGTAAACAAGGTCAACAGATAAATAATGCAGGATGTCGGAATTATGGAATTTGGCTTGGCTAGAATTGGGGTCGACATGGATGCTTGACGAATTGAAGGAAATAAGGATGGGTCGGCATAGTGTGTTTGGATTGGCATAATATATACTAGTATAAATTGCACGATACGTGCATCTAATGGCTAAAGATATTTGGTTTTTATTAAAAAAAATTAATGGATGGATATGTGATATAAGTGCAAAATCTTTGATGGTCAGAACGCTTTTATTTCAAATATTTGTTGGTGGTGTTGGTTGCAAATTGATAGTGAAATCCGTTGATGGGTGGTCGCGAAGATGACGGTGGTAGAGATAGTTCATCAATAATGAGATTCCGTTGATAGAAGAGGATATTTTTGGAATTTCAAAAGGACACGGTAGAAATTCTATTTATTGAATTCTCTTTATTAATAGTAAGGATATGTGCTATTCGATATTGTAGATTATGTGCAGCATCCAAAATTTGATATGAAGCAATGCGTTGACTCAGCAATCCACCGGTGTTATAAATTTTGATCACCCGATTTTTGGTCCAGCGTTAAAATAAACCTGTGTATATTATAGTACCTAAAATTTCATTCCAACTGCTATTTCAGTAAAGGCAGGTTATTATCGTACGTGCAAATTTTAAGAAGAGAAGACTACGGTTGCAAAACTGGAAAATGGAGAAGCGGGTGGTTCAGAAACCCATACTAATTCATGGAAACATAATTACGTTGCATTACTAATCATCCGATGGCAACAGAAGCATTTAATAATAACACATCAGTATAATTAAATAATTAATTACAAATTGTAATGGATGCGGCTCGTTGGAAAAGACGTAGAAATCACCATCGGTGTAGAATTGATTTCGGTTAGTGGACAATCGACTGATGTAGTTGCAGTAGTGGATGATTGCGTCGATGTAGTTGAAATGATGGAGGATTAGAAAATGGGGTTGACATTGTTTTCATGGGCTAGCAAGCGGACGATAAAAGGGTGACATGTGAAGGGTAATTTGGGGATTTCAAAAAGACACGGTTGATCTTAGTTATTGAATTATCATTATTAGTAATAGAGATGGGTTTACATAATGTAAATGGGTCGGTATAATATGGATGAAGCACAGAGGGATCGACATAGCATTTAGGAAACGAAGGGGTCGGCATAAGTTTATAAGGGCTCGATGGATCGACATGGTATGGTTCACGAAAGATGGATCGGCATGCACCTCATAGGGAAAATGGATCGGTATATGTTAATAGTTACGGGAAATGGGTCGGCATGTTGATGGTTATAGAGATGGATCGGCATGTTAATGGTTGTGAGATAGGGTCAGCACAATTACACTCCAGGGGTATGGATCGGCATGGAACGCCCCACCCCGAGACCAACATTAGTAAAGAGAATTAACGAGTAATTCCGTCTACTAATGCAGAGAATAGGGCTGGATAAGGGCAACCAACATAGCATACACTAGCTATGAACTAGACATGTCAGATTTGTGTCAGATTTTTTTTCATTTACCTCTTGGTGGATGACACGTCTAATCCATAACTAATGCACACTACGATGGCTACTAAACTATTTCAGAAATAATGAGATACATATGCGGAATCTAACAATCTATCACAGAACAACAAACTCAGATCAGCACATATATATACATACACATGTCCCATACAAAGTCATACAGATACATCATACACATGAGGTTTATCAGAGTAGCAAAAAGAATATATACAGTCATCCCAAAAGATAAACAACACGAATAACTAGAGACGATCCATAGAAGCTAGACAAAAGATGCATGTGTCCCACAAGAGCAAATAGAGAAGCTACAGAATCACCATCGGAATCACGAAGAGAAAGCTGATCGGGAGAATCTGGGTGATGCAAATAAAGAACACGCTCCAAGCAAAGAATTCTGGCATCGTAACGAACGAGCCAGTCCATACCGAGAATCATATCAAATCCAAGAAAAGGAATCACGTGCAGATTCGCACGGAAAGGAAGACCGCAAATCCAAATCTCAACATCATCACAAATCAAACTAAGAGTAGCGGATCCTCCAATTGGATTGGCAATCCGCAAAGAAGTAAGCAAGCAAGAAACATCCAACTGTAAAGCAACAACGAGTTCCTTCGATACGAATGAGTGAGAAGCACCCGTATCGAAGAGCACTCTAATAGAACGATCATGAAATAATATAGAGCCTTCCAAGATAGAAGAGAACGTACCTCCAGGCTGAGGAGCATCGACCGAGGAAAAAGCAACATTGAGCATATCCCGACTCCTTATAAGAAGAATCTTAAGTTCGTCTCTGGACTTAAGAAATATCTGAAGAAATCCCTTATGCTTCGTCTTGAGCTCTCTTTCGAGAAGCTAGTTGATGCGGCCTTTCGCCTTGAAGCGGTCGAGCAGGAAGATGATAGTGATGAGGATGTTAGTATTCGGGCCAACCCGAATAAGAAGAAGAAGTTCTTTCATAAGCCTTTTCCTCCGAAGAAGAAGAAGAAGCAAAGTGGATCTTCTTCTCAGTCTCAGCCTTCTCAGCCTCCGAAGCCCTTTGCTTGCTTCAACTGTGGCTCCCCTGATCATCCCGTGAGAGATTGTCCTAAGCCCCGCCGCTGTCTCTATTGTAAGAAGGAGGGACATCTCATTGCTTCTTGCCCCAAGAAGGGGAAAGGACCCTCAAAGGATATGGATTGGCATTGGTCAGGCCAAATCAAGGTTCAAGTTGGAACACTGCAAAAACTAGAGTTCCATGCATCCAACCGTTTTGATATTTGAAACATCGTTAATATAGACTATAAGAAAGCCACCATAGGGATCGCTAGCCCAAACTCAACCCATGGAGGGGTTGGTACCGACCCCTATCCATTGAGAGTTGGGCCTAGCCCTCCCTATGGTGGGCCTATATGGTTGAGGGGATGCAGATGCCGAAGTTTCAGTCAGATTGGAGGTTGCCTTCATATATAAATTCAGGCACAAAGGGCCATTTTGAGGGACCTTTTTTGGCTTGCAAGGGAAACTCTGCCATTATTAGAGCTAATCTCCTTTTATTCTTTCCAGATCTCATGCTATTTCTTACTGATTGTAATTGTAGTCAAGTCAATTGTGAAGCAATAAAGAGAAAATTCAAAATGGACGTAGGCAATCAACGCTGAACCACTATAAATCTTGTTGTTTTTGCTTTCTGCTACATTTTTCTTGATATCTAGCGTTATTCCTCTGTTTTCATTTAATTTCTTCATTTATTTTGCTACTTAAACCTATTCTTGGGTGTTTGTGGTCAATTTGGTTGCAAACAATATATATATATATATTCGGAATCACTTAAATCCCTTTAAAAAATAAATCTTCATTTTATATTATTTCAAAATACTAAAAATATGGCCCGGTGTTACTATAACACTAATAGGGAAAAATCATTCATGTTATCAAATATGGCATCCAATACATTATATATCAAAATATATGAAAAACAAAATCAACAGTGTGAGGAATCCTTTTAGATCCCTCCAACCTATCCCCTTGCATCACATAAAGTATATACTCTAAAAATATCAATCACCGCTTCGAGGCGGGATTGTATACAAAGGGTCATCTACTCTTACACGGGAACATAATACGGTCTTATCTGCTCCAGGGGTAGGAATATATCCAAACCATCAAATAAAATAGTAAGCCATCCAAACAATCAACAACCAATCAACAATAAAATTATCCACACCTATATAAAAATATAAGTGGGCCAGAGAGGTGAGTTAACTTATATTGATTCCAGTTCTCGTCAAAACGGTCCGGTTTGAATTATAATTGAACAGGCATTCAATTTTAATCCAAATTCCTACTAACTCTAAATCCATCCAATCCAACTCCATAACGTAGTATCCGCTGATACAATCACAATGCAACTTATCGCGTTCAATTTGGATCTCGTATGGAAAAGTTATGAATTAATGAACGCTTGAAATAATTAAATTATAATTATCATTAATTTAATTAAAATTTTAAACTTAATACCTTTCCCTTTCGTACGTGCTTCTCATTTCCAGGCTGGCGACCAAGCACGCAACTTCATCGATCACTAGGCCGCCATTGTCGCCCCGCCGTCCACCGCGACCCACGCCCTAGCACGCGCCACCTCGCCATGCCCATCGCTACTGGACCTGACTTCCCTAGCGCCGTCGCGCCATGAAAACACACCCAAAGAATGACGTCGTTCAGGGTGAACTTCCGCAACCTCGAGTCGAATTAGCCAAATCTGACCGTCCACATCGTTCATCTCATCGTCGTCGTCAACTTTGTAGTTGGGACCTCGGGCTGATATGGCCTTTGGTGGCAACGATAACTTATAGCCGTTGGATGGTGGTGATGATCAATTCAAAATTCGAGCCTTTCTCTGGTTACATGCTAAATATATAAGGGAAAAGGGTATGGGCAACGACATGTAAGCTTGGTTATGGGTATGGGCAAAGTTATGGTTATAAATAGTATATATATATATATAATATTTTAATTAGAAAATATCTAGCTTTAAACGTCCGAATATCTCGAACTCCAAACGAGGCGTGCCGCCTGGCGTTCTATATGTAATACCCCTATTCCAAGCATAATGGAACTAATCTCGAGACCTGATTCGATCCTATATAGAATTTAGCTTTTTAAAATCGAATTATATTAATTAAATTCCTTTAATTAATTTCTAAGCGTTTCTAGCTCGCACGGCCAAAAGATACGTCCAATCGTCACAAAATTCGACGACATACTATAATTCACTATTATGGATCTAATGGAACTGTTTCGTCAAAATCCGAGGCAGTGCCTCAGAAGGTTATTTTCACACGTTGATTAAAACGAGTTATTTCCAAAATCAGTTTAATCACTTTTAGTTCCAATTTAAAAGTTTACTATCTTCATTCTTATTCAAATAGAATTTAAATCAACTTTCGAAATCATTTTCACTCATATTAAATTCAAAATTTAATTCTATAAAAAATTCCAATTATTCAAATAACCCTTATATTTTTGAAACTCAGGTTATTTAACTTATAAAATTAACCTTCTCAATATTTAAAAGCAATTAAATATTTCAAATTCAAATGACTGAAATTCTGGGTCATTACAACAATTCCCTCAAGTACCAACATCCCTTGGAGAAGAAAGAATCTACCTTATGCTTGGTGCTATGAAATTCCATATACAAGAATAAACTTTAGACTTTGGGAAATGTACTCGATGGTATAATGCCCATCGGTTGCAAGTGGATCATTAAAAAGAAGATCAGTGCAGATGCAAAGGTGGAGACCTACAAAGAAAGGTTAGTTGTGAAAGGTTTCTATCAAATGTGTTGATCATGAAAAAATGTTTTCACCAGTCGCCATGCTTAAATCCATTCAGATTCTACTTGTAGACGCTGCATGCTACAACTACAAAATTTGGCAGATGGATGCTAAAACGACTTTTCAAAATGGGGATTTAGAAGACACGGTTTATATGTTGCAGCCAGAGGATTTCGATGTTAGTAAGAGCGACGATAAAGCTTGTTAGCCCTTAATATCAATTTACCGCCATAAGCAAGCATTTCGAAGTTGGAACAAATGTTTTGATAAGGTAATAAAACAGTTTGATTTTTGTCAAAACACAGAGGAAGCATGTGTACACAAGAAAGAGCAAAACAATGCTATAACATTCTTAGTTCTTTATGTCGGTGGTTTGTTACCGATTGGTAACGATGTACCAATATTACAATTAGTGGAAGCGTGGATATCTTATAACTTCTCGATGAAGGATTTAGGTGAGGCATCCTATATACTAGGTATTAAGATCTATATAGATAGATCAAAAATGATATTGCTATTATCCCAATCTATGTACATAGATACTGTACTAAGATGGTTTAGTATGGAGAACTACAAGTGTGGAAATTGTAACGACCCGTAAATTAATCACTTTGTATTTGAATTTTTTAATAATTTTTAGATACTTAAATAATGGATTCAAATAACTAAATATACACATTTTAAATATTAACTAATGATATTAAAATCATTTTCAAATTTTGTTTACCAAATGAATAGTTCAAATAAAAATAGAAAATGTGACCGAAAAACGTGTTCCAAAATTTCGACTATTCGACATCGGAAAGTCGTCAGAAACGTTATGCACAATTTTGTATCACTCATATACACATGTATACACATGCATAGATGTCATGTGTTAGATAATCAATGTGTTTAAGTTAATAATCAAGCTTAGTTTAAATATAAACCTTGATTTGACATAAAATGCAAAAAATATATTTAAAAAAACCTTAGGAAATTAGTTATATAACCTAACCATTGAAATGACCCACTTAAATTTTTTTTTTCTATATAGTGGCCATTTAATCAAGAAAACATTGCATTCCAATTTTTCTTCTATCCAGGACCTTTTGTCAATATAAAAATATTGGTTTACTCATTTCATCTTGAACTTACATATATGAAGATATATAAGTCATTTTCTACTTAAATCAGAGTACAGAAATTTGTAAGTAGAAATCTGTTTGGGTATTATTTAAAGTAAATACTCTCTACATAGCAATAGTGCATCTAAAAACTAGATTTTTAAAGTATACTTGGGTTAGTGCATAACTATTGGTTTCATGTCTCAAGACTTATCATTTTGCATGAATTTCCATAATTTTATTACTGTATGAACTGGGCTTTTGCATATGCATGTGTGTGCATGTGCCTAATTTCTTCCTACTCTTGTTAGCAAAAGGTCTGAGTCTACTATGTATTTGGATTGTAAAACATAACTGAAAATTTAGTTTAAAAACTCTTTATTGCTGGTTCAACCCTGGCTCAATAAAATGGTTATGTTAGCCACTATCAGTTTGCACTGTTTCTTAACAAAATACATGTGTTTGTTTTCTTTTTAAGGCAACTCAAAACCTTTCTGCCGGATTTTTTTAACTTAAACATGGATTTTCTTATGTCAATTCTTTGGATATACATTTAACCCACAAATCCTTTCAATCTCAGATTCTCAACTATTTAAACCAACTGTTCTTTAAAGTTTTAGAGTTTCATTTCTTAGCAAAGCATTTGCAAAACAAAGCACATAGTTTCAGCTGATACATATGGGTTTAACACTTACAAAACAGTGGTTCTAACAATTACAGTAATTTTCCAAGAAAATTTAAACAAAATATCTTAACATAGTTCAACATGAATATCTAATTTAACTTCAGCAAAGTCTTTAAAAATAGCATCCAAATCCTTAAGCAGTTAACTCATCCAAAGCTTGATCAATGAAATTCCTATTTACCTGCATAATCACCATGAACTGCCTCATACAAATATGAGACACCCAATGGTGCATAAACACAAAAGGGTCAGACTAATGTCTGGTATGAGTAATCTACCTGAAAACATGATTTTATATGACTTTTATTTATATTCAAATACTTTGAATTAATTAAGAAACTCAGTATCATTCCTGTGCATGTTTTTGTGAGGCATGTGCATTCATATCAGTGCAAAACAAATTATGTATGATCCAAGTAATTTAATTCAGAGAAAACAATCATAAGATTCACTAATAAAACATCATAAACCAACCAATGCAATCATCAATTCAGTCATCAAGCCCTCTTACAAATTTACTGGCCATCAGGGACTTCACCCAAGCCTCACCTGAACCTATTTCTATTGTTCACTATCAAGTGTCATATGGTCTTTAGCTACTTTCTCTTGTTAAACCACACACTGCCTGGGACATTTCTCTGTTAACCCAGCACACTCAGGCCCCTGGGTATAAACATACCATGTGTGAGCTTGCAATGTTCACCTTGCCAAGCTATATTTTGTAGCCCTAAGATCCAAAGTCCTTAGTTAAATTACTAAGTGTTATTTCCTTTTTCATAGTTGTGCTAATCCCCTTTGCATCTCACTTTTCAATCAGAGAAAAATAAACAATTCAACCAACATGTATTCATCCAGAGATTGGTAAGTCATGTTCTCAGAAGCAAACATTTAATCATGAAAACAGATGTGATTTCTTAGCATATTATTTTGCCTATGGGTTTCAATGGATCAAGCTATAAACATATGGTCATAAATAGTTTACTAGTTATCTCCTCTTACCTCTGGTTCAATCAGATCCTTATTAATCTTGAAGATCTGGCTAAACCATAAGTATATATTTTGATTTGAGTAGTTCATAAAACATAGAAGCTCAGCACATGTATAACATTGCACTTCTACATTTTCTTTTGTTTCAGTTAACATGAGACATAAGCACCAACACAATGTTGCAGCCCCAAATTTCTTTCCATTTTCAGACCATATATCTACCACATGAATCCTGGGATTTTATAAATAACTTTATGAAGAAAACCCATAAAAAGAAATCACTCCATCTCAAAATTAATTCACAGCACAGATAAACATTTTAAACATGAAATCCATGACTCTTATTTTTGGGTAAATCACTATGAAGGGTTTTACACTTGAACAGATCATTAACAAACCAAAGTCATCAAATCATAAAATGAACATAACTTGCAAAAGTGAATTATTAATTCAAATAGGCTGCCTTAATATTCAGGACTTAATGCCAAAGTTTTCAGTGAGGTTACTCACATTAATTCCTTTTTCCTAAGCCTTTCTTTTCTTTTGATCCTCTGCCTTCCTCTAACTCTAATGGCCGGTGCTCCTTATTTTCTCTGTCTTATATTTTTTTTCTCTATTTTTCCTTTAGGTTATGAAGAGCAAATGTGTATGATCTCACTACACTAAGCCCCCTTATATAAACCCTGGCTGTTACTAGGGTTTTATGGAATTACCCAATGTTATTTTTACCCCATAATATGATCTACCTTACACTTGATTCATACAAGAAAAGGGTATGTGGTCCTTGTTATTTTTTTTTCCAGAAAATAAACCTTATTCTTTTAATCTTACCTCGGGTCATGTTATATGCATGACTTTTATTTTTCCTAAGCAAAAAGAATTGCTGGAAATGGATAAAGTGTTTATTTAAGGGTTCATACCATTTCCATGCAAGCTTTGTTTTTCTCTCTTCTTTTTTTTACCGCAGTGCTTGCCTGTATACATGTATAACATATGTATGCCTATTTTTTTCCTAAGTCTTTTTATTTTTCTTTCTTACTATTTCTGCCTATATACATATTTGTTTTCTTTATGCTAAACTTTTTAAAGACCTGATCATATCTGCCTACATATATATTTGTAATTTATTTATCCTATCATATATATTAACTGTTGCCTATTTTATCACATAGAAAAATGTGTGCATGTGTGTGCACCATCTTGTGTACACATTTATATTTAAACCATACACTTGCAAAACAGTTTCTATCCCTATCTATTTTCAATGTAATTTTAAAACAAACATAAACTAATTTAAATCATTACTTCACAAAAATCAGGGTTATCACATATACCCCTCCTTTTTAGGAATTGTGTCCCATAATTCTCTCATACTTAACTTAAATATCATTTATCCAGAAAATCAACTTTTCTGATCTCAAACCATTCTCAAGCCAATCATTTGATTAAACTCTAGGCATATCAAAACAAAAATCACAATGCAATTCAATCAAAACATTCATCAGTATATATATATAAATTTACCTTTCATTCAATCAAACAGTTGTGGATAATCATTTCTGATTTTATCCTCCACTTCCCATGTGCAATCATTTGGGTCAAGACTCCATTGCACTTTCACTAATTTAATTTCTTTGTTTCTCAATTTCTTAGTTTCTCTAGCAACTATGCCCACTGGCTCTTTTTCATAGATCATTCTAGGATCAATCTGCACATCCTTAGAGGATTTTAGGATTGCCTCTTTATCATGGACCCATCTTCTAAGTTGAGACACATGAAAAACATCATGCATTGCTCTCATTTCTTCTGGCAACTCTAGCTTATAGGCTATAGTTCCTATTCTTTCTAAAATTTTATATGGCCCTATATATCTAGGAATCAACTTTCCTTGTTTCCCAAACCTTAGAACCTTTTTCATGGGTGATATCTTGATAAATACATAATCTCCAACATCATATTGTACTGCCTTCCTTCTTTGATCTGCATATTTCTTTTGCCTATCTTGGGCAGAAGCAATTCTTTTTCTGATCAAAGCTATCTTCTCAGAAGTTTCCTTCACATTTTCTGGTCCTAAGACCACTTTTTCCCCAGATTCAAGCTAACTTGAGGGTGATAAACATGGTCTCCCATAAAGAGCTTCAAAGGGTGCCATGCCTATGCTACTATGATGGCTATTGTTGTATGCAAATTCGGCTAAAAAGATATAATCCTCCCAACTTCCTCCCCAATCCAATACACAAGCTCTTAACATGTCTTCAAGCAATTTGTTCACAACTTCTGTTTGGCCATCAGATTGAGGATGGTATGCTGTGCTTAAGCATAAATCAGTCCCCATTGCCTTGTGAAAACTCTGCCAAAACTTTAAAGTGAAGATGGTATCTCTATCACTTACTATAGTCTTTGGTATACCATGCAGTCTGACTACTTCTTTAATAAACAACTGGGCTAGTGTACTTGCATTTCTTTCTGATTTCACCAGTATAAAGTGGGTTGACTTGGTTAACCTATCAACCACTACCCAAATACTATCATTTCCACTCCTAGTTCTAGGCAAACCATCAATGAAATCCATTGATATGTCTTCCCATTTCCACTGTGGTATTTGCAAAGGTTGAAGCATCCCTTAGGGTTTTTGATACTCAGCCTTCACATGTTGGCAAACCATACATTTAGATACATAGGTTGCCACTGCACTTTTCATACCACTCCACCAATAATCCCTCTTGAGGTTGTGATACATTCTTGTGCTTCCTGGGTGTATAGTGTATTTGCTTTTGTGGTAAGCATCCAAGATTTCTTGCTTCAACTCATCAACTGCTGGAACACATATTCTTTTTCCTTTCTTCAAATGGCCTTGATCATTCAACTGAAAACCTTCCACTGCCTCACCATTTAATATCTGAGTCTTCTTTTCAAATAAAAATGGATCTTGGTCTTGTAGCCTTACAACTTTATTCTTCAATTCTGACCCCAGAGTAATAAAACTTAATTTTCCCATTTCTACATTCTCACTGCATAGGCTCATGTTTTCTATATTATCACTTTCTATTTCTGAATCAATTAACAATGATAAAGTGTTAAACTCTTTTACCATCAATCTAGCCATGTTAGCATGTTGTCTACTTAGGGCATCTGCTACTTTATTAGCCTTACCAGGGGTGTATAATATTTCAAAATCATATGAGGCTAGGAGTTCAATCCACCTTTGCTGCCTCATATTTAATTCTTTTTGTGAAAACAAATATTTAAGTGATTTATGGTCTGTATAGACTTCAAATTTTGCTCCTAACAAGTAGTGTCTCCATAACTTAAGAGCATACACTATAGCAGCCAATTCAAGGTCATGAGTAGCATAGCTTACCTCACTTGGTTTCAACTGCCTAGAAGCATAAACTATCACTTGATGTTGTTGCATCAATACTGCCCCAAGCCCTTGTCCACTTGCATCAGTATACACCACCAAGTTTTCATTTCCTTCAGGCACTTTAAGAATTGGAGCTTGTACTAGTGCTTCCTTTAATTTCCCAAAGGCTTTCTCACACTCTTCAGTCCAAGTAAACACTTGATTTTTCCTAGTCAATCTGGTTAATGGGATTGAAATTTTTGCAAATTCTTTTATAAATCTTCTATAGTAACCAGTCATTCCCATGAATGATCTGACCTCAGTGACATTAGTAGGCCTTTTCCAAGCTTGCACTGCAATGACTTTATTGGGATCCACAGATATTCCTTTTTCTGAAATAATATGACCTAGAAAATTCACTTCATTTTGCCAAAAAGTGCATTTTGAAAATTTGGCTTTTAAGTCTTCCTGCCTCAATTTCTTGAATACCATATGCAAATGATTTTCATGCTCTCTAACTGACTTAGAATAAATTAGTATGTCATCAATAAATAATAATACAAACTTATCCAAGTATTCTCTAAAAATCCTATTCATCAAATCAACAAAATAGGAAGGAGCATTTGTCAAGCCAAATGGCATTACTAAAATTCATAAAGTCCATATCTTGTGTTAAAGGCTGTATACTTAATGCTTTCCTCTTCTACTTTCATCTGATGAAAGCCTGAAGCTAAATCAAGCTTAGAAAATATTTTTGCACCACTCAATTGATCAAAGAGATCATCAATTCTTGGTAAGGGATATTTATTTTTAACTGTGACTTTATTTAATTCCCTATAGTCAATACATAACCTAAGGGATCCATCTTGTTTCTTAACAAAGACTACTGGTGCTCCCCATGATGAGCTGCTGGGTCTAATAAAACCTTTTTCTTCTAGTTCAACCAATTCCCTTTTCAGTTCCATCAACTCCTTAGGTCCCATTCTGGTTGGTCTTTTAACTACTGGGCTAGCTCCTGGAATTATTTTGATTGAAAACTCAACTGGTCTGTGGTTTTGGAACTCCTCTCACTTCACCAAACACATCAACATATTGATTCAATATGGGGATTTCTTCTAATGCATGCATGGGTTTTTCATTAGACAATGTAAAAAGGTTGGCTATACTCCTATTCTTGTTTGCCTCACAAAGAACTACTATTCTTTGTCCATCAGAAACTTTCAATGATATGGTGGATGTCTCCACATTTATGATAGCCTTATATCTACTCAAGCAATCAACTCCTAAAATAATCCATATGCCCGGATATTGCAACACATATAGGTCTGACTCAAACACATGTCCTCCTATATTTAATCCTAGTTGCATACATATCATACCCAGAACACATGAACTACCTATAGGGCTTTTAATTAACAGTGGCTTATCAACAATCATACAATTCAATTTTAATTGTTGTGCAATATCATGGGAGATCAATGAGTGTATAGCCCCAGTATCATACACTACTGCAAAAGGTATTGAGTGAATAAGCAAAGTACCTTCAACTTGACCATGCTTTTCAACACTTGATCCCTCAACCGCCTTGCCTTTTCCTTCCAAAGCCCCTAATTTGTTTAAAATCTAGACAATTCCTCTTTATGTGACCTTCCTTCCCACAATGGTGACAATTGAAGGATGCAGGCCTAACATTTGTGCATCTATTCTTCATATGCCCCTCTTGGCCACAGTTATAACAAGTAATCTTCTTCCTAATTTCAGTAGCCCTGACTTCTTCTGGTTTCTTGGTGGAAGCTATGTCTGTTTTCTTCTTATCATAAGGGTGAAATTTACCCTTTCCCTTCTTGTTTTGGTTATTCTTGAATGCCCTGAAATTCTCTCTAGCTTTATCATGTTGTTCAATGCTCAAAGTCAAATCCAAACCTTAATCAAAAGTCTTGTCCTTGTATGGTAGCATGGCTCTACTAAGGCTAGGGTTCAGTCCTTGAATATATCTTCCATTCTTAGCCTCCTCAGTAGTGATGAGTACTGCACCATACTTTGCCAATGATTCAAACTTCTGAGTGTACTCAGTGATACTCATAGTCCCTTGCCTTAATTTGATAAATTCCTCTAGCAAAGATTCCTTGGCTGATGCAGGGACAAATCTACCTTCCAGCATTGCTTTAAATTGATCCCATGTCACTTCTCCTTCAGGTCTTCCAGCTATGATAACCTCCCACCAATCCAAAGCTGCTCCTCTCAATTGCCTGGATGCAATTTGCCTCTTCCTTTGGTCTTCAACTTGCATGTCTGCAAAGATTCTTTCCAAAATTCTGAGCCAATTTTGAACTCCCATAACTCCTTCTGTACCATCAAAAGTTTTGCCTCCAAGATTGGTAAAAGTCTCGAGTAGTTTGGAAAGCTTCTCATGTGGATTTTCCTGCATGTTGCCTACTCCATCCCTTATGGCTCTAATGAATTCTTGCACATTCACCATGGGTGGTTCACTTGTTCCTACATTTTGATGTCTGGGTCCTACCATAGCTCTATGGATATAACACTTAAGTTAGTCTGTTTTGCGTAATACTCTATAGATTAATTCATTTTAATCTATCACTTATTCTGTCATAATAGATATTAATAGTGTAAACATTAACAAACAGAGCATCCAAAGCAGTCAACACCTCCATACATCCAATGCAAACAAGTTCATACAAAATTTTGCTATGTTATTTAACAACATAGCTCTGATACCAAATGAAATGACCCACTTAAATTTTTTTTCCTATATAGTGGCCATTTAATCAAGAAAACATTGCATTCTAATTTTTCTTCTATCCAGGACCTTTTGTCAATATAAAAATATTGGTTTACTCATTTCATCTTGAACTTACATATATGAAGATATATAAGTCATTTTCTACTTAAATCAGAGTACAGAAATTTGTAAGTAGAAATCTGTTTGGGTATTACTTAAAGGAAATACTCTCTACATAGCAATAGTGCATCTAAAAACCAGATTTTTAAAGTATACTTGGGTTAGTGCATAACTATTGGTTTCATGTCTCAAGACTTATCATTTTGCATGAATTTCCATAATTTTATTACTGTATGAACTGGGCTTTTGCATGTGCATGTGTGTGCATGTTCCTGTGCATGTGCCTAATTTCTTCCTACTCTTGTTAGCAAAAGGTCTAAGTCTACTATGTATTTGGATTGTAAAACATAACTGAAAATTTAGTTTAAAAACTCTTTATTGCTGGTTCAACCCTGGCTCAATAAAATGGTTATGTTAGCCACTATCAGTTTGCACTGTTTCTTAACAAAATACATGTGTTTGTTTTCTTTTAAGGCAACTCAAAACCTTTCTGCCGGATTTTTTTAACTTAAACATGTATTTTCTTATGTCAATTCTTTGGATATACATTCAACCCACAAATCCTTTCAATCTCAGATTCTCAACTATTTAAACCAACTGTTCTTTAAAGTTTTAGAGTTTCATTTCTTAGCAAAGCATTTGCAAAACAAAGCACATAGTTTCAGCTAATACATATGGGTTTAACACTTACAAAACAGTGGTTCTAACAATTACAGTAATTTTCCAAGCAAATTTAAACAAAATATCTTAACATAGTTCAACATGAATATCTAATTTAACTTCAGCAAAGTCTTCAAAAATAGCATCCAAATCCTTAAGCAGTTAACTCATCCAAAGCTTGATCAATGAAATTCCTATTTACCTGCATAATCACCATGAACTGCCTCATACAAATATGAGACACCCAATGGTGCATAAACACAAAAGGGTCAGACTAATGTCTGGTATGAGTAATCTACCTGAAAACATGATTTTATATGACTTTTATTTATATTCAAATACTTTGAATAAATTAAGAAACTCAGTATCATTCCTGTGCATGTTTTTGTGAGGCATGTGCATTCATATCAGTGCAAAACAAATTATGTATGATCCAAGTAATTTAATTCAGAGAAAACAATCATAAGATTCACTAATAAAACATCATAAACCAACCAATGCAATCATCAATTCAGTCATCAAGCCCTCTTACAAATTTACTGGCCATCAGGGACTTCACCCAAGCCTCACTTGAACCTATTTCTATTGTTCACTATCAAGTGTCATATGGTCTTTAGCTACTTTCTCTTGTTAAACCACACACTGCCTGGGACATTTCTCTGTTAACCCAGCACACTCAGGCCCCTGGGTATAAACATACCATGTGTGAGCTTCAATGTTCACCTTGCCAAGCTATATTTTGTAGCCCTAAGATCCAAAGTCCTTAGTTAAATTACTAAGTGTTATTTCCTTTTTCATAGTTGTGCTAATCCCCTTTGCATCTCACTTTTCAATCAGAGAAAAATAAACAATTCAACCAACATGTATTCATCCAGAGATTGGTAAGTCATGTTCTCAGAAGCAAACATTTAATCATGAAAATAGATGTGATTTCTTAGCATATTATTTTGCCTATGGGTTTCAATGGATCAAGCTATAAACATATGGTCATAAATAGTTTACTAGTTATCTCCTCTTACCTCTGGTTCAATCAGATCCTTATTAATCTTGAAGATCTGGATAAACCATAAGTATATATTTTGATTTGAGTAGTTCATAAAACATAGAAGCTCAGCACATGTATAACATTGCACTTCTACATTTTCTTTTGTTTCAGTTAACATGAGACATAAGCACCAACACAATGTTGCAGCCCCATATTTCTTTCCATTTTCAGACCATATATCTACCACATGAATCCTGGGATTTTATAAATAACTTTATGAAGAAAACCCATAAAAAGAAATCACTCCATCTCAAAATTAATTCACAGCACAGATAAACATTTTAAACATGAAATCCATGACTCTTATTTTTGGGTAAACCACTATGAAGGGTTTTACACTTGAACAGATCATTAACAAACCAAAGTCATCAAATCATATAATGAACATAACTTGCAAAAGTGAATTATTAATTCAAATAGGCTTCCTTAATATTCAGGACTTAATGCCAAAGTTTTCAGTGAGGTTACTCACATTAATTCCTTTTTCCTAAGCCTTTCTTTTCTTTTGATCCTCTGCCTTCCTCTAACTCTAATGGCCGGTGCTCCTTATTTTCTCTGGCTTATATTTTTTTTCTATTTTTCCTTTAGGTTATGAAGAGCAAATGTGTATGATCTCACTACACTAAGCCCCCTTATATAAACCCTGGTTGTTACTAGGGTTTTATGGAATTACCCAATGTCAATTTTACCCCATAATATGATCTACCTTACACTTGATTCATACAAGAAAAGGGTATGTTGTCCTTGTTATTTTTTTTTCCAGAAAATAAACCTTATTCTTTTAATCTTACCCCGGGTCATGTTATATGCATGACTTTTATTTTTCCTAAGCAAAAAGAATTGCTGGAAATGGATAAAGTGTTTATTTAAGGGTTCATACCATTTCCATGCAAGCTTTGTTTTTCTCTCTTCTTTTTTTTTACCGCAGTGCTTGCCTGTATACATGTATAACATATGTATGCCTATTTTTTTCCTAAGTCTTTTTATTTTTCTTTCTTACTATTTCTGCCTATATACATATTTGTTTTCTTTATGCTAAACTTTTTAAAGACCTGATCATATCTGCCTACATATATATTTGTAATTTATTTATCCTATCATATATATTAACTGTTGCCTATTTTATCACACAGAAAAATGTGTGCATGTGTGTGCACCATCTTGTGTACACATTTATATTTAAACCATACACTTGCAAAACAGCTTCTATCCCTATCTATTTTCAATGTAATTTTAAAACAAAAATAAACTAATTTAAATCATTACTTCACAAAAATCAGGGTTATCACAACCATCACCTAAACTAGGACCTTAAACATGGTGTAGGTGGACCTAAAGGGGGTAACGTGTGTACTAGGAGTGGTGGAGAGGCAGCGCTTCCATGTTACATGATAACATTTATATTATTTAAATGTTCAAGTTAATTTAAATAATACTCCACTTCTTTGCCTACAAATACCCACCATCTCCACACATTTTCCACTTTACATATTTATTTCCATCTTCTTTTCTTATCTCTTCATGTACATGAACATTTCCATGGCTTCTAAAATTAATTTCAAAATAAAAAACTAGTGAATACACTTCCAAAAATCAAGTTAAACTCCTTACTTCATTTCCAAAAACAATTCTCTACTAAACAAGACCCTATACCCCCACCACATTTCCACCATGGCCGAGCCCTATATGCTCTAGGCTGAGCCCAAAAGCCTACAAAAGGTCCACTAAATCAAGTCAACTGCATAGGAAAGCTTAGTTCCAGTGTTGTTCGAAGAGTTAGTGCGATTCCGATTCAAGTTAGTAAGCATTTTGGTGAGTGAAGCTTCCACATTTGAACCATAAAGTTTAAACTATATTCATGCTCCCATTTGTAGCTATTAAATGCTCATTATATATTTTTGATAATGGTTTGGTTGTTGGATTGGTTTGTTGCTTGAAAGTTAGTCGCTTTGGAAAGTTAGTAAGCGAATCATTTGTTATACGAAAATCCAGTGATTAAACTAATTCCGTTGTAAACAAATGGTTGATATATGTTGTATTATTGTAAATCATCCTGCATGTATGCTCATTCTTTTGTTATGTGATGTATGGTTGTGTTGCAAATGTCATATGCTTGAATTCTGAACTGCCCCTATAACGATAGTCGTTATATCGTCACTTTCGGAAAATCACCTTTTATCGAAACCGTTTGGTTTCATTATCATGCTTGGAATCATTTTACAAGTTAAGTGAGTTTTTTTTATTAATGATGTTTCCAAAAATAATTAATTATTTTAATAACGATTATTTAATTTGATTAATTATTTATTTAATTTATAAGGATTAAGGTTTACTAATTAACTCATTAATGATGCGTTTTAAATTTAACTAATTACTTAGTTAATGATGTTTTAAATTTAATTAATAATTTTATTTAATGATGTTTAAGGCTAACTTATCTTTTGATAATGATGGTTTAAAATTTATTAATTAATGATGTTTTTAAAATTAATTAGCCTTTTTAATTAAGGACCTTTAAAGGTTAATAAATCTGTTTAACCTTAATTAATCTTTCGTTAAATAAAGTTTTAAATTGAATAATCACTTTTATATACTTTTATCATGAAGAGCCCAAGTTAATGGCGTCTGCATCTATCTTTCGTGATTCTTCTTCCTCGTTCCAACCGTCTTCTCCTCTCTTTTCAGACTTTTTCCATCGTAAATCTCCTCTCCATCGTTCTTCTGCGCAAATAGTTAAAGATGGTCAGCCTTCTTGTCGTTTCCAAAGATCTTCATCGCATGGTCTAAATAAAAAGAACTGGATCGATTCAAGAAAAAGTAAGGTCTTCTGTTTTAGATGTGGTGGATATAATCACTTGGCTTCTCAATGTCGCGAGCCTATCATCTGCTTCGCCTGTGGCAAATCAGGGCACAATAAAAATGCTTGTTCATCCAGATCGTTTTCTTCTGATCAATTGGTTGAGCACGGCTTCCAATTCGTCTTAAAGTGTATGTTGCTGAAGGGGATTCTTATTGATCATCTATGGCAAAATCGTTATGAAGGTATCAAGTATTTAGAGGATCTGCTGTATCATTTCAATTTTGTAAACGAGCCAAACATTGGTAAAGGTTATAGGAATAAATTTGGGGATCCTGAATTATATTTTGGCAATACTGATTCTCATTCTAATGTTTCGAAAATGGAAAATCTTGCCGGTGTATCAGGAAAAGATTTTCCTAACTCTGTCATATTTGAGGAATATTCACGTTTCGACCCTATGTTGATTGATCCAGTTGTTGTTGCTCTTCATCAATCGTCTTTTTCAAAATTTGGACTCGAGTTGAAAGATAATTTTACTCAAGTTAAGTCCAAAAAAGGCTATAATCGTAATAGAAGATTGGACAACTTCGTGATACCTACTGCAAACAGATTCGAGTATCTAGATTCGGCATCTTCCATTGAGCTTGTTGATGGAGTAGTGGATAGAGATAAGTGTGTTCATTCCTTATCAGATTGTTTGTTGGATAATCATTTGACAGAGACTGTTTGTAACGAAGTCTTTATTGATAAGGATGGCGGCAGTCAAGATGACAGTATAATGAATCGCTATTTTGTTAGTGAATTCTTGTTCAATCAAGACCTGGATCATCAAATCAATTTGATTAATGTTAAAAAGGATACTCAATTGGAGGCGGATCAGGTTTCTACTCTGGGTAACGATTTGTGGTCATCATTGTCAGCAGTTAATCTGCCATTTGAATTCGATCAATCCGATCAGATCACACAGTTGGAATCCTGTAATAGCAATAGTGAGTTGATGGATGATTTGGAGGTATCAATAGAACCTGATGTATCTGTTTCTTCAGATAGTTATGAGTTTGTTGACTTTCGTGATTGGTTCCTTTCTATGGAGCAACATAATGAGGTTGAGAATTTTGTTGAACCAGAGAACAATGTTGATGATGAGTTCTTAAATTTGTTCAATTCCTCTTTTGATGATATTCACACTGATACAGTTGTGCATGATGCACGGGTCCATGTTATTGTTGATGATAAAATTTCTTCATTTTTTTCTTTGAGTTTGATTAATCAATCTGTGGTGAGTTGCCAAGGTGAAAATGTTGATCCTAACACCTCTAATGGTAGTGATGCTTGTGATATTGGTGAAGATATAGTAGTATCCTCTGTTGAGCATTTAGGTGGGAAAGATAATCTGGCTGTGGCACCTTTGGGTTTTGTTGATAGTGAGTTAGTTTTTGATACTCGGAAGGATACTCCAGTTAATTCAATTTCAGTGACAGTGAATAATATCTTGTTCTCTATGGATAAATCTGTCAGTTTTCCTGATTTTCAATCTGGTGAGTTTGACAACAAAGCAGCAACTAGATCCACTTCGTCGAAGAGAGGTAGACATTGAAAGAATGTGACAGCTAGCGGTTTTGTAGTGGGTGTTCACAGTGGAGTTTTAAAAGAGAGTTTTAATGATGTTTTTGATAATTCTCTTCATGATTTTGATAGTTCAGATAAGTGCACACGTTCTGATGTGCCACAGTGTATCGCAATAGGAGATTTAAAGCATGGTGGTGTTGTTTCTTCTGTTAATGATTTGGTTGATGCTGGTCCTATGGGCTTTGTTGATTTAGAGAGACATTTAGAGCATTCTTGTCCCAATAACCTCGGTTCTGATAGAGCTGTTTATTATTGGACTGGGGGTTTCAGATTCATTATGTATCGATGTCTTGCGTCTATAGGAAAATTTCCTCGTTCTCCTGCCCATGCTAGAGATTTATTTCGTGCAGCCAAAGTAAGGAAAATAAATAGTAAGAGCTTTTTAGCTGGTATTATTAGGAGAAGTCCTCGTTTAAATCGTAAAGCTTTTAAGTATTTCGATTGAGGGTTGTTTTGTGGTTTTGGAGTTTGTTAGTGGTTTGTGTAGATGTAATATATTGAGATGTTTTAGCTTGGATGTTGAGGTTGCGGCAGTTTCTTTAGACGGTTATTTCTCTTTTGGTGTCGCTTTAGGCTATGGTATCAGGTCGGTGTTGAGTTTGTGTGGGTTTGATTTTTCTTTTGTACGGAGGTGTTTTTGACTACCTGCCAGGCTTGTTGGCAGCTCCTTTTCTATTGTTGTTATATATATGTACATGTGTGCTCTCCTCTACTGTAGAGGATCACACATTTTTCTCAAAAAAATTAAATAATCACTTTTAAATAATGATATTTAATTATTGTTTAATTTAATTAATTATATTATTAATTAATTGAATTAATGATGTTTTAAAGGAGATTTTTTAATTAACGGTTATTGAAGTTAATTAATTAACTAATTAACATTTTAAAGTTAATTAATCAATGTAATATGGTTTAAGTTGTTAAATCCTTTTTACAATGATGTTTCAAAGTTAGCAAATTCTTTTAACAAAGTGTTTTAAAGCTAATACTTGTAATGTGAAGCCAAGTACAGATTTGGGTTTTTAAAAGAAAAGTTTGAATTGTTTATGGAAATGAATTAATTTCCGTAAAGCGATTCACTTGTATGGAAACGATTTATTTGTATAATTAACACTAAACACCAAAGAAGTAAACTTGTCGATATCTCGAAACTTAAGAATAATCGTGAGACATGACTTTGAGGTAGCACTAGCTTGACTTGTCCGGTATTATTGTTATCCAAGAAATATTACAAGTTTGAATTCGATGAGTGGTGATAAGTATACAAGACTTAATTTCCATATACGATCATTTTATATCCTTGATGGTTGATTTCTTCGCTATCGGTTACTTCAGCTTCTATATTATCATCATTCTAAGACGATATATTGCTCCATTGAGCATTGATATCCTTTTTCGGAAATGACTAAAACAAAAGCGCGAGAGGAGGCCAAGCTATGTAGGGTTGCTCCCATTAGGATACTTTCACATCTCATCTAGGTTGGATTTAGTAGCGCTATTAGATGTGAAATATTCAGATTCTCGGTAAGGTTTGGTGGGGTCCATCTTGGAGGGTTGCGAGAAGTTTCACAGAGTAAATGAGCTTCTCAATAGTATATTGCTAGAGGTATACTTCAAAGAGGGTGCACCTTCCTAGTCATTTGCTTGAGATTTTCCTTTTCTTGTTTGATTCAAACCTATAAATTTATTCCCTTATTTGCATTGGGAAAAGCCAACCACTCTTCGTGGTGTTTAATTATTTATCCATTCTTTACGTTTGGATGTTGATTTATGTGGAAGTAAACTCGTTCCGTGTTCAGCAGCGTGGTCTCACGTGTTTGTTTTTAATTTCACACCTATTGTTTAATTTTTTTTACTCATACTAGACATATCATCTGACCCGAGTTGTTTGTTTTCCCTAAACTCTTGGGTACTCATTTTATTTGAGTAGTCCGACAGTAGCAGGTCTTTTGAAGACGACATCCGAGCAGGACGCTTTTATCTTCTTAGTTATTTATTCTGCTATATTATGTAGTTTGCGTATGTATTTTATTTCAGCATATGTAAAGGCAGGATGTTATTACTGTTTAAATGATTTGTAATACTTTGTGTAACTCTGATAACTCCCTATTAAGGAGTAACCTAATGTACTATTGACTGTTATGTTTTATTTTGTATTTCCATTGTGAGATTTTCTATTTTGTTCTCTATTTTACCCCACGACGATTCATTTTTTCGATGCTTGGGCAACGACACATGAACACCGAGGATGTGTTAAGTGTTATTCCTAGGGGTCAGAAAGCCAGGATGTCACAGTTAGTATCAAAACTTCGGTTGAGTGAACACCTTAGGCTGATTGGGGTACAACTCATTAGAGATAGGGTTACTTGAGCCCTAGAATGAGTAAATCTTTAAAGAGCATTTTCTTTTCTCCCTAAAAAGTCTGGTTTTAGATCCTTTATTGCAGTTTCCCTTTTTTTTCATCTTTGACTGTATCTTTGTATTCTAATGATACCAATTACTTATCCAGGTTATTGAAAATGAGTACAAGAGGAAGAAGAGGGAGGGGATCTAGAACCAGCATGGCTACAAATGGCAGAGCTCCTAGAAATGAGCTAGTTGTAGAGCCAGTAGTTGAAGCAGTGATGCAAGTTCAGCCACCTCAGAACTTTGTGACCTTGTGTAAGCATTACACTACTTTAGGTGGTATGCCTTTCTATGGAACTGAAGATATTTTGGGAGTTTATACATGGCTCTGCTCTTGTGAAAGGATATTCGAGGATATTCAGTTGGGAGATGCTAGAAAGAGATTGTTGGCATCGCGTCAGCATCAGAAAGCAACAACGGATTGGTGGGATTCTGTCACCATGAATACACTAGAAGAAGATTTCTCTTGGGCACAGTTTAAAGAGGTTTATGAAGCTTAGTTTATCCCAGAGGCGGGGAGGACTTAGTTGTTCAAATTTTTTATGGATTTCAAACAAGATGAGATGACGGTGGCGCAAATGAGCATAGGTTCAATGCATTGTCTCGCTTTGGACCAGGAATGATTGATACACCACTTAAAAAGAATGAAATGTTCGTGAAAGGAATGCGACTAGAATTTCATCGAAAAATGACCAATCATCTCAACGGTACATTTACCAATCTGATCAGTATGGCTTTAAGGTTTAAAGCTCTTGATATTGAGCAAGGAGTTCAGAAAGGAGTAGTGCCCGCAGTTAATGCCCAACCTTTATCAGTGATACATGTTGCTAGTAATCCGTTTTTCAAGCGCAAAGGGAAGAAGTGGCCGGGAAAGAGTACTGGAGGTGGAGCTCCAGCATAGAATAAGCAATTAGACTTGACCAAGATCCTTCGTTATAAGTGCAACAATATGAGCCACTTTGCAAATCAGGGCCCAAACCCAGCTAGTGACCACTCTGCTACAATTGCAACAAATATGGACATATGAAGAACCAATGCCCTTTTCCAAAGAAGGGATCATAGGGACACACTTTTGCTATTAAGGAAATACCATCTACTTCTATAGACCCAAAAGGAAAGTAGGTGTTGCAAGGTACATTATCAATTTATGATATTCTTGTTAGTGCTATTTGATACCGGTGCATCCCGTATTTTTATCTCATATGACCTAATAAACCAGTTGAATCTTAAATATTTTATTCTCCATAATTCTCTTTATGTGTCGAACCCAATTAGGGTTCTGACCAATCTTGACACCATATGTTTGAATGCGCCTATTTCTTATCGAGATCGGCCTTTCTTTTCCGACTTGTTTGTCCGCGGGTTCATGGATTTTGGAGTATTATTGGGAATGGACTAGTTATCTAAGTTTAAAGCTGTCTTGGACTGTGTTAGAAGGGTGATCGTAGTAAAAGATGTAATAAGTAGAAGCGTTGATATATGCTATGGAGAGCCTTGGGGGTTGATGAGCAGTTTTTTATATTCCCTCGAAGTACCCAAAGAGGAGATAACGAATATACCGATTGTTCGGGATTTGAAGGATAATTTTGAAGAAGTGCAAGGTTTACCTCCTCACCACGAAGTGGAATTATGTATTAATTTGATTCCAGGAACCAGACCGATTGTACAACTTCCTTGAAGGTTGGCTTCGAAGGAAAGGAGAGAGTTAGAGAAGCAGATGTTTGATTTATTGCAGAAGGTTTTGACCAAACGCAACACATCGGGTTGGGGATCACCAGTAGTGTTTGTGTAACGTCCCCTTACTTGGAGGCTCAAAACTAACGGCTACGGATGTTGCAGTCATCCATAGTTATTAATCCTCGGCGACCAAATACGTCAATGTTATATACATTGATACACGGAAACACATGAATATGGAAAAAATTTAAAACAACAAACAAAATCCACATTCCATTTCAAAATATTTCAAATTCATTACATAATCCCAGTGCGCTGACCATATTCAGACAAAATATACTTATTACAAAATACGCCAAGAGCGACATATGAAGATGCCCCCTTGGATGATCAGAGTATATAATAAGGCAATAAAACAAGTTTGCCTTTACAAACAAACACAATGGAAATAAAAGAACTCTAAGTAGCTGACATGCCTCCTGCACATCACCGGAAGCTTTATTCGTCTAAAAGAACACCTGAAAACCCTAAACCTCAAACTACTCAAAATCAATTGAGTACCCGAGAGTTCAAGGGGAAAACAAAAACTTCGAGTCAGACATAAAGCCTGGTACGAATAATAATCTACCATCTAAAACCATTTAGATATCTAGTGAGACCACGCCGCTTAGCGGAATAGGTTTTCCCTTCACTAGTATCTTAAAGTTTATAAAACCATATACTGTGCTCCTGCATCCACAATGGTTAAAACAATTCAAAATAATATGATGATATGCGATAAGTAAGTTAATTCTGGATTACCCATCCCCATTCATTCTAACTATCTGTCTCAAAGTTTCTAGGATTACTATTAGCCTATTAGTTTTCATAGTCTCACTAATAACCGGTTAAATGTTCATGGACTACCTGTCCGATTTGAAAACATATGCTTCAACTACGTCAAAAGCATTAAGTAAAACAAATCAGGCACTTAACATTTGAAAACAAAACTAAGGCTTCAACCCCATCGGAAGCATTGCTTTCGACACCATGGCTTCCGCCTTTCCTCCAATCCACTACTTACCATCTAAGTGATACCTTGTGTATTAGTTTCGACTAGGTGGGTTTCGGTTGGGTTGGCTTCGACTGAGCGAAGCGGAAGCAAAAGAGTCAAAAGGTACTTCTAAAGCAGGCGTAACCTACTATTCTGAATAAAGGCTGAAATCATGCTAATTTTAGTAATTGCGTTATAACTAACCTGCCTATTTGTAATCTTTTAATTGGTTGCCTTAAACTTTTCAAATCCTTTACAAAAATAACCGCCGCATTTATTAGATCTAAATCAAGGGAAAAATTAACGTTTAAGCCCTTCTATTAAGCAAAACCAATATTGCAAATAAGTCCATCTTTTAAAATAATTTATTTTCCATAGAAAATCAATTAGGAAAAATCCCCAAAAGTCACATAAATTCACTTTCATCATGTTATCAAACATATTAAAATTTCAGACCTAATTTCTTCCTGAAATACGAAATAAATTTTAAACCCAAATATATCATAATTTCCTTTAGAAATTCATAATAAATTTTCCATAGCTTGGAAAATTATGAAAATTTAAACTCATCTCTAAAATCATGTTTTACCTGACATATAATTTTTCCGTGGCATTCTAAAATCAATAACAATCGGTTTAGCCCTAAATCCGTGCAAATTCATATGTAAATGAATTGGTTTAAATCAAACATATAATAATTCAAGCATATCATAATCCAAAACATCATAAAAACGAATTTAATCTTAAATCCGAAAACATATGATTATAATAACAAAATAGAGATGGAATGAATTATTATTCACCTTGAATATGATAAGAGCTTTGAGATTTGATTTAAGATTAATCCTCTTGCTTTAATTCCTTAGCTTGATTTAATCTTCCCCTCTTTTCTTCCTTGTAATGGCTGGCTTTCTTAGGTTTGCGTTTTTAGAAAGAAATTGAACGTGAGAAAATGAAAGGATACGTGAATAGGTGGGTTATAGAAATGAAGGTGGTTATTCCCTAATAGGCCTTTATGTAAATTAATAACATATTAGTCCATTTAAGCCCATTTAAAACTATTAAGCACGACCTTAATTTTTTTTTTTCAAATCTCAATCCCCTTATCATTTTAATTCTTACATTACTCTATTTAATTTGTCTAATTAAATCTCTTACAGTTTGTTACCAAGGCGAATGGTTCTCTTAGATTGTGTGTAGATTACCGAGAGTTGAATAAGAGGACTATCAAGAATAAGTATCCTTTACCTAGGATTGATGGCATGTTTGACTAGCTCTACGGAGCTCAGATATTTTTTCAATTGGATCTTGCCACCGGTTTTCACCAATTAAGGGTAGCAGAGGAGAGTGTGCCTTTAACAGCTTTTTGAACCCCTGATAGTTTTTATGAGTGGTTAGTCATGCTGTTTGGATTGGCTAACGCACTCACTTATTTCATAGATTTGACGAATACAGTGTTTCAGGATTTTCTTAACAAGTTTGTTCTAGTCTTCATTGATGACATCCTCGTTTATTCTAACACAGAGGAGGAGCATAAGTACCATCTTCAAGTTGTTCTAAGTGCTTTAAGAAGTCATTTTTTAAAGGCAAAGTTTTTTAAGTGCCATTTTTTGAAATCTGAAGTTAGATTTCTAGGGCACGTAGTTTTGGGAGAAGAATATCAGTGGATCTAGATAAAGTAGTTGTGGTTCAAAATTGGAAGAAACCTGAAAGTGCGACTGAGGTCAGGAGTTCCTTGGGATTGGCAGATTTCTATAGAATGTTCATTAAAGATTTCTTGAAGATTTCTTCTCATCTAACAAAGCTAACGAAGAAGGATGCTAAGTTTGTGTGGATGTCCAAGTGCGATCAAGCATTAAATGAGTTAAAGGAGAAGTTGCCAAGTGCTCCCTTTTAACTATTCCAGATAGGAGTAAAGGATTAACAGTTTACACAGATGCATGTAGGACTGGATCGGGAGCATCTTTGATGCAGAATGGTAAAGTAATAGCATATGCGAGTCGACGGTTGAAACCACATGAGCAGAATTATGCTATGCACGATTTGGAGTTTTTGGCAGTTGTCTTTGCATTGAAGGTATGGAGGCACTATCTTTTGGGTGGAAAGTTTGAGTTATTTATGGATCACAAGTCATTAAAGTATCTATTTACCCAAAAAGACTTGAACTTGAGGCAACAAAGATAGCTGAAATTTCTTGCGTCTTATGACCTAGAGATTCTTTATACCCGAGGGAAAGAAAACATCGTTGCAGATGCGTTAAGTAGGAATGTGGCGATGATTGCAAATTTAGATGTTAAGCCAGCACTAATGGAGAATTGCATATTTCCAGGAAGAAACCCTATTTTAGCTCGGCTTAAGAAGGATGTTGAAGATGGAATTATATCTAGTTTTCAGATTGATTCCTGAGGCATTTTAAAAATAAGACGGATTTGTGTGCCAGATTTTAATGGAATTAGAATTAGACAAGACGTGTTGGGAGAGTGCCATCTACCAAAGTTATCTATCCACCTAGGAGTAACCTAATGTTTCAGAATATGAAGAAGACCTTTCAGTGGAAAGGGATGAAGAGAGATATTTCGATCTTCGTGAGCTGGTATGCTAATTGTCAACAGGTCAAGAGTGACCAGCAGAAGACTGCGGGTTACTCCAACCATTAGAGATACCGAATTGGAAGTGGGAGCAAGTACCCATGGACTTTATCGATGGGTTTCCCAGAACGAGAAGAGGTAATGAAGGCATTTTGGTAATTGTAGATCGATTAACAAAGAGCGCTCACTTTATTCCAGTGAAGTCTACAAGAACTGCAACTTCTTTGGTAGAGATTTATTTGAGGGAAATTGTTCGACTGCATAGAATTCCAGTAAGTATAGTTAGTGATCAAGATCCCATCTTCACCAGACAATTTTAGGGAGCATTGCAAGCTGCTTTAGGGACAGAGTTGAATTTGAGCACGACTTATCACCCGTAGACAGACGGACAAACCAAAAGGGTGAACCGGATTTGGGAGGATCTCCTGAGAGCATGTATTTTGGATTTTGGAGATTCTTGGGAAGATCATCTACATTTGGTAGAGTTTCTTATAACAATACTTACCAAGCTAGCATTGGCATGACGCCCTATGAAGCTTTGTATGGACGGTCATGTAAATCACCTTCATGTTGGATAGAGACTGGAGACCGTTTAGCTCTTGGACTAGAGATAATTCGAGAAGTATAAGAGAAGGTGGCTATGATCAAGGAAAGGATGAAAGAAGCCTAGGATCGACAGAAAAGTTATACCAATCGGTGGAGAAAGGACTTTGTTAGCACCAAAATTGGTCACTAACCTCGTTCAGAAAGATTGTGTAGAGATATAAGTGATGAAAGTAAATTAAACAGAGAAGACAGTCCTAATTCAAATGCAGAAAGTAAGAACACCAGATTTATAGTGGTTCGGCGTAATTGCCTACGTCCACTTTGCTCAACTTTATTGATTTCCTTTATGGTTGGTTACAAATACAATTCGTGAATCAAATGCTTGAATGAAGTTGTTTAAATAGAGAAGATGAGTCTTGGAAATGGCAAAGTCTCCTCGTATTTTCTCTCCAAAAAAGGATCCCTTTCACTGTGACCCTGCCCCCCTATTTATAGGCAAATATGGGCTGGACTTCCCAAATGGGCTGGATAGCCGAACGGTCAAGCCTCAGTGCAGTGGTCGCTGCATGCCGATCCTGGTATGCCGAATGCTCTGATGCCGAGCAGTCTTTCCCACGCCGAACGATGCTTTCCCTGCCGAACGGTCCTTGTGAAGTTGTGCATACTGAATGCCTTCTGAATGTCGAGCACTCTGATTGCCAAGTTATCCTATCACCGAGTTCCACTGATGTCGAGTACCTTGCGATGCCGAGTACTCCTGTTGCCGAGTACTACGCCGAGTACCTCTGGGTTCCGAGTGCCAGGGGACGCCGAGCGCTCTTGCAGCCGAGTGCCAGTTGATGCCGGACACCACTTGACGCCGAGTACCTTGGGATGCCGAGTACTCCTGATGCCGAACACCACTTGACGCCGAGTACCTTGGGATGCCGAGTACTCCTGATGCCGAGTACCACGCCGAGTACTCCTGGATGTCAAGTGCTTCGCCGAACACTCCTGGATGCCGGCCACTCTCTGATGCCGAGTTCTACTGGATGCCGAACGCTAGCGCCGAGCATTGTTTGTCGCCGAACATTAACTGACGCCGAGCATTACGGATGCCGAACGTTCCTGATGCCGACTCCTACTGGATGCCGCGCGCTTCGCCGAGCCCTCCTGGATGCCGAACAGTCCTTCATGCCGAGTAGTGGCCAATGCCGAGCATTCAGTTGCCTGGTCAAATCACCAGGAAACACTTGCCCCCCAAAGTGTATCGCGCGGCCGAACGTGGTACGCTTTGAACCGTGCAACCTTTTCGTCACGTCTTAAACCCTTGGCTAACCTTGAACGGAGACGCCCCTTTCGTGGGATCGGTGCGTGCCGGACGCGTTCCAAATGCCGAACGAGACATGCGCGTTCGAACGGTGTCTCCTCGCCGAGTGATGCTTCAGCGCCGAACCGTTATGCGCCGAGGCCGAACGCTACGACCTTGACCGGTTCCACCGGTCATGGCCTTTTCGACTTCCAACTCCCTCTATATAACCAGGCGCCCTTCCACCATTCTCTCTTTACGCTTTCTCTTCTATTATTCCCAGAGATTTACAACTCTTGCCACTCTATCAGACATAAAGTCTAGTTGATCCTTCCTCAACCTCGATCGTCGAACTAGGTATCATTCCCTCCACGATTACATTACTTCAACTTTAGGTTCATCACATGGGATTGTACAATGTGTGGTTATTTGAAGTGGTTCGCACGTTCGGAGTCGCTGAACGGTGCATGGTAGTTAGGCCTAGCTCCCTTGTGCTGATCAAGATTGGAAGAAAAAGGAAGATGGGGTGTCGAACGGCGCAGCGATCTTGTCTCTGTCGTTCGTCGTAAATGGAGAAAGAGCCGGGCGGAGTTATGATCGAGGGTGGAGCGCTGCCTTAGCCGAACGAACTAAGGCCGAACGCTACCCTTATGCCGAACAGACATATATGCCGAGTAGCATTTAGACCGAACGACATAATTACCGAACAACTGTCATGCCGAACAGCTACATACCTGCCGAACAATATAACTGCCGAACATTATATTCGCCGATCATCAAAAATGCCGAACAGTATAACTGCCGAACATTATATTCGCCGAACATCAAAAATGCCGAACAATATAACTGCCGAACATTATATTCGCCGAACATCAAAAATGCCGAACAATATAAATACCTAGGCCGAACAATACAATTGGCGCACTATAATTCAAGCCGAACAACATTCAAATGCCGAACAAACATATATATGCCGAACAATTTCAATGCCGAACACTTGACAATGACTTAACCGAACCAAGATACATGCCGAACACTTCTCAGGACGAACAATGTAACTGCCGAGCGACCTTTAAATGCCGAACGATATAAATGTCAAATTAGACTTAAGCCGGATACTTCATAACTTACATGTTTTCTGAATCTTTAACTGTAATCACCTCAAGGCAAGCTTTTTGAGACGGTCAGCGATGACGGTCTTCGAAGGCGATGATGGTCTTCGAAGGCGATGATTCGAAGCTAATTATTATTTCTTTAAAACCTTTAGATTCTTATTGTCTGTACACAATTGCTTGCACTAGTTCACACACCACGTGGGGGGGAAAACTCGTGTTGCTAATTCTAACGCTCAACGTTTTTCAAGTATAGCTTTCTCAAGCATTTAGCCAGGTTCATTATTTATTCGGGATGTCAGGAAAATCTAGTTCTGCCACCATATCTGACAGGCCTGGGCCGTCAGTAAAGCAAGGAGCCGCAGATGCTTCCAACCCGTCAATCTCTCCCGCTCATAATCTGGCGCCCGACGCTCTTGAGTCAACCATCTTACTGGACAACCCGGTCGATTCTCAAGCCTCGAGGATCAATGAGGCCGCTCTGCGACGGATATGTTCCATTCACGGAATTCCCTTTACTGACGTGTTAGTTCCTTCGAGACACGACCGTCCTCATTTGCCCCCAGTCGGGTACACGGCCTGTAACAAGTTCATGTGCTGGATGGGCAGCGTGCCTCCGTTTAACCTATTTCTCCGGGATGTGCTGCAATATATAGACATCGCTCCGTCGTAGCTGCACCCGAATGGTCATGCGTTCCTATATGGGACTTACTTACTCTTCATGGCTGTCTTCTCCAGACCTCCAACCCCCGGTGATATTCGATACATTTACATGTTCAAGAGACGGAAAGATAGCCCTTCCTTCATCTTCCTCGAGCCGTATCACAAGTGCCAGATCTTGACAGGGGCCTGTAGCAAGTTCGCCCTGTACAAACAGGAATGGTTCTATGTGCGATGCCCGTCTGGTTTTGCTAGGAGATGGGTTGAAGGCAGTAAGTCTCTCTGCTGAACCGTTATTCGTACCTAATGGGAGTCATGTTTTTCCTAACTCTTCATTTCATCTTTTCAGGTATTAGCCCGCGTCCGGAAGGCCGAGGATATTCCGACGCTGTCGACGCAATTAGAGCTCTTCCAGCCGAGGATCGAGATATTCGAGCTATCATTTCAAATGAATCGCTGTCGGGGTTCGGCTTGCTAGCTCCTGACCGTCGGGTCAGCCTTCCAGAAGGTGTTACAATTCCCAAACCTCCATCTGGTAAAGGGAAAAAACTTGCCGGCCCGTCGTCGCGTCGCGCTCCAGTCGCGCACGAAGAAAGCGAGCGTAGAGAGGATGATGCACCCGACACTCAGGGCGAGAACGTGGGTCCTGCTTGGAATCCGGCAATCGAAGTTCAGGATATTGAGACGTCATCCTCCCCTTCGAAGGGAAAGAAAAAGCTGAAATATACGGTTCAGAAAGAGAAAGTCGGCGACACCTCAAAACTTACGCCTATCCCTCCTGAAAAAGAGGCTTCTTCACAGCGCCTGGAGAGTTCTCTGAGGGGTCTCTCGAACCTTTCTATCCCCGAAGACATACTTAATTATGGGTTCGATGATCCTGAAGCTCTCAAATTCTCCTCGCCCGCTAGAGGCAATGTAGGAGTTCAACTCCCGGCTCACAGAGATAATACTCCGATTAGCAAAGACAAACGAACGGGTCCGTCGGGGGGAACACTTAGGACACACACGCACACGCGCATTCCATAGCATACTTCAAGTCTTTTTAATTCGTGAATTCTCCTTAATTCGTTGTTATCTTCCTTCTTTGCAGGTGATATGGGCCGCTCTCACGGACTTGATCGCCTTCAGGGGTCTTCAATATTTCATCACTCCGGACGGGATTCCGGTTCAGGCAGACGCCGGGACCGAGGTGATTACGAAGATAGGGACAATCGCCCTCGCGAGTCGTCTCACCGCAAGAAAGCGCACTATCAATCTTCTCAGTCCCGTGATCTTCCTCCTACTGCTGAGCCGGATAAAGAGAAGTCTTTGCAGAAGGGTTATCAGTCTGATGCTGCTCGAGAACAACATTCCAGTTCATCGAGTACGAGGCAAGTTCGAGAGCCGCGTAAAAGAACGGAATTCTCTAAGCCTCCTCCACCTGCTCCTGCCGTGGACCCGACTGTTGCAGAAAAGATGGTCGACCTTAAGACCAAGTTTCCGAAAATTTGTTTTGACGGTTTGAAATTCCTCCCGGCCATCCATCACATTCCTGGGCACGTGAAGCAAAGTGCTATTGCATGCAACAATGACGTCTATGTTCAACATGACGCATTCGTGCACTTGGTGGAGAAGATATCAGAAGTATCCGTTGAGCGTCAACACGAGATTGACCGTCTGACTCTGGAGGCTGACAGCGATAAGAAAATCATCAAACTCCAAGACGAAGAACTCGCCTCTTATAAGTTAAAGCTAGAAGCCGCTGAACAAGGCGCAAAAGATACTGCCGAGGCAGTTACTCGTTTAGAGGTGGCTCACAAAAAGGAGCTTGACGAAGCAGTTCAGCGCAGTGGCGCCCTTGCCCTAGAAAAAGACTCTGTTCAAAAAGAAAGGGACGTGCTCGCTATTCAAGTCAAAGAGCTGAAAGAACAACTCTCAAAGGAGAAAGAAGACAAAATAGCCGCTCAGGAAGAATCACAGCGGTATTGCGATGAGATTGTTGCTACCCGGCTCCTAAAGGCAAAGCTCGATGGTGAACTTGCCGGGGTCGAGAGAATGAAGGATGAAGCCCGTGAGGAGGGTAAAAGAATGGCTGAGGAGGAGCTTGATTCTCGCCTTGAGGCGGCCGCAGAGACCGGCAGGGAAGAGGTCAAAAGTATGTTTGACCCGTTGATCGCCGAGTACGGAGCCCGCGTCCTTATGCACCGCGACCTAACATTCTTGGGCGACGGCTACCATGAATCCCTGGCTGAGGCATGGGAGACTCTGATAAAGATCAAGAAAGTCGAATCAGGCTCCGAAGACATCGACGAGGATGCACTGGTGAAGGAGTTCCTGAGGGGGAATGAGCCATCGGATTTATCCGCAGCATTGGCTCTCTATGGCGAAGGCTCTTCCCCTTCGAAAGAGAAGAACATCGAGGCTGGCCCATCAGAGGCCGGCACTACTACTCCTCACATTGCCGCTCCTTATGCTGCTCAATCGGCTGGTCGGTCGACGCTTGATCCATTCGAGCAACACGCCAGTTATGATCCCGAAGATCCCGGGCTTGGCGTTCATGTGCTGTCACCTATCCTGGAGGGTGAAACCCCGCGCGCCACCGACAGTCAACCCGATCCTGGTAGGAGATTCTTCTTTCTCTAGAAATCGAAGTGATCCCGTCATTTTTCAGCAATGGTTATTTGTTCTAATGCCCACTTCTTATATTTCTCACAGGTTGTTCTGACACTGAGCTAACTCCGAGGAGCGATGACGCCAAGGAGGAAGCGGGGAAAACAAGCGACGCTGCTCACGCAGAGGTAACTCCCGGCCCAGACGCTCAAGTGATCGGGGCGCTCGATGATGACAAACTTGACACCTCGTCTCCGGCCGAAGGAAGCGACGAAGTTAAAATTACTGGCGCCTCTGAACATACTTCAGAGATGAGCATGAAGGATCGTCTCGCCGACGAGGAGAAGAGAAAGGTCAAAGTCAAGGTTGAATCTGAAGTCCTGGAACTTACTGACCCGCGGAATAGACCTTTGAAAATCATTCTCCCGGGCAGGTCCAAACCATTAGATGTTCCGTCTCCTACTCCTGACTCCGTCTCTCTAGCAAGCAAAAAGTCCAAGAAGAAACGTGAGGGAGAGGAGTCGTCGGAAACACCGAAGGCGGACAAGAAGAAGAAGTCGAAGAAATGATCGATGCACTTGTTCAACAAGTTTTTTTGCTTAAGTTTGTAACAGTTTCTACCTTTCATAACTTGTAGTTTGTATAGGCCCGAATTTTGTAGGAGTGATCTTGTATCCCTATTTTGGACTTATCGAATAAAATTTCAGTTTCTTCTTGTTTGAATGATTCTCTTGTCTTTATTTGGTTTGCTGACACTGTGCTCCGGGGACTTGGAGACTTGAGACTGTTCATACTCTGGTCCGCGCTCTGGGGACTTAGAGTACTCCGCTCCACACTCCGGGGACTCGGAGATTGGAAATCGTTTATACTCTAGTCCGCGCTCTGGGGACTTAGAGTACTCCGCTCCGCACTCTGGGGACTCGGAGATTGGAAATCGTTTATACTCTAGTCCGCGCTCTGGGGACTTAGAGTACTCCGCTCCGCACTCTGGGGACTCGGAGATTGGAAATCGTTTATACTCTAGTCCGTAATGCTCTGGGGACTTAGAGTACTCCGCTCCGCACTCTGGGGACTCGGAGATTGGAAATCGTTTATACTCTAGTCCGCGCTCTGGGGACTTAGAGTACTCCGCTCCGCACTCTGGGGACTCGGAGATTGGAAATCGTTTATACTCTAGTCCGTAATGCTCTGGGGACTTAGAGTACTCCGCTCCGCACTCTGGGGATTCGGAGATTGGGAATCGTTTATACTCTGGTCCGCGCTCTGGGGACTTAGAGTACTCCGCTCCGCACTCTGGGGATTCGGAGATTGGGAATCGTTTATACTCTGGTCCGCGCTCTGGGGACTTAGAGTACTCCGCTCCGCACTCTGGGGACTCGGAGATTGGAAATCGTTTATACTCTAGTCCGTAATGCTCTGGGGACTTAGAGTACTCCGCTCCGCACTCTGGGGATTCGGAGATTGGGAATCGTTTATACTCTGGTCCGCACTCTGGGGACTTAGAGTACTCCGCTCCGCACTCTGGGGACTCGGAGATTGGAAATCGTTTATACTCTAGTCCGCGCTCTGGGGACTTAGAGTACTCCGCTCCGCACTCTGGGGACTCGGAGATTGGAAATCGTTTATACTCTAGTCCGCGCTCTGGGGACTTAGAGTACTCCGCTCCGCACTCTGGGGATTCGGAGATTGGAAATCGTTTATATGAGTCTGTATGCCGCACAGAATAATGTAATTTATCATTCAATTAAGAGATACAGAAACTTCATAGAAAATGTGGCTTCAAGCCTTTATTAATGAAAATCAACTAAATTGCTCGATTACAACTTCAAAAGGAAACTAAGTCATTATTGAATGGAAACATGCACAAAACAATAGTGCCTATAACAAGAAAGGGAAACATGCTAAATGTAATAGTGCCGCAAATGTTCACTGTTCCATGCTCGGGGGAGTGTCGCGCCATCAACGGTCGCTAGCTTGAAGGTTCCTTCTCCAAGCTTCCGTTCAATGGCGTATGGACCTTCCCAGCTGGGATTCATGCGTGATGGTACTGGGAAGACTCGTTTCAGAACGAGATCACCCACATCAAAGATTCTTGGGCGGACTCTGCCATCGTAGTAGCGCTTGACTCGATGTCTGTGCGCCGCCGCCCTTAACTCAGCTTCTTCACGCTTTTCGTCGATGCAGTCCAGTGATTCCAGCAAGAGGTTTTGGTTCGTCTTGGGGTCATAGTATGTCACTCGGTGCGATGGAACTTCAAGTTCCACGGGTATTACGGCTTCAGAGCCGTATGCCAAGGCGAACGGAGTGTGGCCGGTCGCGGACTTGTGGGTAGTCCTATATGCCCATAATGCTGTCGGGAGTTCATCTACCCACTTGCCTCCAACCTTCTCCAGACGCTTCTTTAGTATGGACTTGATTATTTTGTTAACGGCCTCGACTTGTCCGTTAGCTTTTGGGTGTGCAACGGCAGCGAACTTTTTCTCGATGCCGTACTTTAAACATAACTCTTTGAATTCTCTACTTTCGAATTGCGTTCCGTTGTCTGTAATGATGGTGCGCGGAAGACCAAAGCGGCATATAATGTTTCGTACAACGAAGTTAATGACTTTCTTAGAGGTGATAGTGGCCAAAGGTTCTGCCTCAGCCCATTTCGTGAAATAGTCGACTGCAACTATCGCGTATTTCGCACCACCTTTGGATAGAGGCAAAGAGCCGATTATATCGATTCCCCAGATCGCGAATGGCCAAGGGCTGATCATTTGTGTGAGTTCCGTTGACGGAGCCCTCGGGATTTTTGCATACCTTTGACACTTGTCGCATTTTCTTGCGTAGTCCGCGGCATCCCGGTTTACGGTGGGCCAGTAATATCCATAGCGGAGGATCTTCTTTGCTAGCGTTTTCCCCCAGTATGGTCGCCGCATTCCCCTTCGTGGACTTCCCTCAAGACTCGCTTTGTTTCATCATGAGCGATGCATCGTAACAATGGGATTGAGAATCCTTTCCGGTACATGGACCCATCCTGCATTACGTACCGCGCAGCCTTTCGAAGGACCTGTCGTCTTTCGCTTCTTCTTTCTGGTAAAGCCCCGGTTGTCAGGTACAGTTTGAATGGGGTTATCCACGAGTCCTTCTCGATCTCTGTTTCCAACACAAGATCGATTTTCATCTCGTCCGTACTCGGGGCATGCAAGACTTCCACGGGATACAATCCCATTTGCTGAACATCGTCGGTACTTGCGAACTTAGCCAACAAGTCGGCTTCTTTGTTTTGCTCTCGCGGGATATGTGAAATGTCATAACGCTCAAGATTTGATAGTAGTTCCTGGACCTGAACGAGGTACGGAGCAAGTTTTCGTCCTTTTGCTTGGTAGTCTCCTCGTACTTGGTAAACCACTAACTGCGAGTCACAAAAGATTTCGATCGATTTGATTCCGAGTTCTTTGATAAGCTTCAAGCCAGCGATCAATGCTTCATATTCAGCTTCGTTGTTCGTAGCCGGAAAATCGAGCTTCAGGGCGTAACAGATTGATCGGTTTTCCGGAGTTATAAGAACTACGCCCGCGCCGGAGCAACGGTCGTTTGATGCACCGTCAGTGTATAATTTCCATCGAATGGGGGGAATGAGGTCGTGATCGTCCGGTTCGATAGGTATGGTAAATTCGGCGATGAAGTCCGCTAACGCTTGCCCTCGGATAGCTCTCCGTGGTAAGTACGCGATATCGAATTGGCTCAACTCGATGTTCCACTTTAGCAATCTTCCAGAAGTTTCCGGTCGTTGAAGTACCTGCCTCAGGGGTTGATCGGTATAAACGCCGATTGAATGCGCTTGAAAGTACGGGCGTAGCTTGCGTGATGCAATCACCAAGCAATAAGCCAATTTCTCAATTTTAGGGTAATTCTTCTCTGCCCCCGTTAAACGCTTGCTAACATAATATACCGGCTTCTGGACTCGATCCTCCTCACGGACCAAAGCTGCGCTTATCGCATGAGGGGATATAGCCAAGTAAACGTACAGCATCTCATGGTCAACTGGTTTAGATAGCATTGGTGGGCTCTCCAGATGCCTTACCAAGTTCTGGAAAGCTTCCTCGCAGCTAGACGTCCATTCAAAATTCCTCTTTCCTTTCTTTATTATGTCGAAGAATGGGATGCACTTGTCAGTTGCCTTGGATATAAATCGACTTAGCGCAGCCACTTTTCCGTTCAAGCTCTGTACCTGCTTTATAGTTCTGGGCGCTTGTATATCTCGAATGGCTTGTATCTTTTCTGGGTTGGCTTCGATTCCCCTAGCGTTGACGATGAATCCTAAAAACTTCCCCGATGCAACGCCGAAAGAACACTTCAGCGGGTTGATCTTCATTCCATAGGACCTGAGTATGTTAAACATTTCAGCTAAGTCTTGAATGTGGTCGTTTGACTGCCGTGACTTCACTAGCATGTCATCCACATAGACTTCCATGGTTCTGCCCAGCTGGTCCTTGAACATTCGATTCACCAGACGTTGGTAAGTTGCTCCAGCATTCTTTAGTCCAAAGGGCATCACTACATAGCAATACAGCCCAACATTTGTAACGAAGCTGGTGTGTTCTTGGTCCGGAATATGCATTGGGATTTGGTTGTATCCCGAGTACGCATCCATGAATGACAACAATTCGTGCCCTGCAGTGGAATCGACCAACTGATCGATCCTAGGCAACGGGAAACTGTCCTTAGGGCATGCTTTGTTCAAGTCGGAATAATCTATGCAAGTCCTCCATTTCCCATTTGCCTTCTTTACTAGCACGGGGTTGGAGACCCACTCCGGGTAGAGGGCGTCGCGGACGAACCCATTTGCTTTGAGTTTGTCCACCTCCTCTCCAAGAGCGGCGGATCTCTCTGGATCCATTCCTCTCCTTTTTTGCTTGACTGGGACGTATTTCGGGTCTACGTTCAACATATGACTTGTGATGGCGGGAGAAATCCCACACATATCAGAATGCGTCCAGGCAAAAACATCAAGGTTTGCTCGGAGGAAGTCGCTAAGGTCTTCTGTCATTGCGGGGCCTAACTGTGATCCGATCTTCAGTATTCGCGAAGGGTCGTCACGGCTAACCGAAATGTCAATTGTTAATTCAGCCGGTGCCGCCTTCTCTTCCCTGGGTTTCTCATCGTCGTCTCTCGGATCTATATCTCCGTAGATCCGAGAACTATGCCCGAGCCAGGGCTCGGGCACTACTTGTCAATTATTCGCGTTGAGGATGCGGACAGGATTGTCCGCACCCTTTCCTTTTTCCCTCCGGTGGGCTTCTCGGAGCTCGGCCACATAACAAGAACGACCAGCTGCTTGGTCTCCGTGAACAATGCCTACTCCTTTGTCAGTCGGGAACTTCAAAGTCAAGCACCACGGGGCTAGTGCCGCCCTAAATTCAGCCAGGGCCGGCCGACCCAAGAAAACATTATATGGAGAGTCCACATCCAACACCACAAAGGGTAGAATTCGTACCCTCCGACGCTCGCCTTGTCCCAGTTCAACTGGTAACTCGACATATCCTACTGCATCAGTCGCAGCGCCGTTAAAACCGTGGATACGAGCCTTGGATGGTTTCAAGTCTTTTGTCTCTAGCTTCATCTGATCATATGCCTTCTTGAAGATGATGTTGACTGAACTCCCACAATCAATCAAAATTCTTTTTACATATGCTGGTCCGATTGTTGCAGATATGACCATGGGATCGATGGTCGGAGCCTCTATCTGATCAGCGTCTCTGTTTCTGAACACAATATCGTCTGTCATCACGCGCTGCTGCTTAGCAGGGGCCCCGTCCTCTACGTTCGAACAGCACTCGAAATCCGCATGCTTCAAGGAGCTCGCATATCGTTCCATCTCTTGCCAGTTCTTATCTGCGGGATGAGGTCCGCCGATAATTGTATTTATAACCAGTCTTCCAACAGTCCGGGCAGGCTCCTCTGGATGACGTGGAGCCGGTGCACGACCTGGGTCGGACGTTCCCTGTCCTCCTTCCTGCGGATCCTTCACATATTCTTGCAACTTCTTTTGTCTGATCAATTTCTCGATAGCGTCATGCAGGTGTCTGCATTCTTCCGTGTTGTGTCCATAGGTTTCATGGAAGCGGCAATATTTCCCAGTCCGTTTCTGTTCTTCAGTTGATTCTTTCGGACGTGGTTTTCTGTACTGAAAAGTATTGCATGTGGAAAGAAGCCAGGGGCGGAGTCGATTAGCGAGCACACGATGCTGCTTCACATATCAATGAGATTTACCATAATCTTCTTTGAATTATTTCCATTTCCATCTCTATTTCAATTGTTCTATGAACTACGACTAGCTTGAACTAAACTACTTTCAAAACGATGCAGGTGTCCAGGTACTCAGATTTGGTTGCCAACCAATCTACGCAAACCATGATCGGACGTGTGGAGTTACATCTGGACGAGAATAATTCTATTGCTCATCATCAACCATATGCCTTTGATTTGGGGCTATGGATTAAATACAATGTACAACATCACGATGAACGGAGAGCTGAATTCCATCCTGCAAGTGGAATTTATTCAAGTAGAGAGCGGCTGCGATACGACCAACCACTCACTAAGTGAAACTCGAGCTCGGGGGCAAGCCATCACATCAAGGCTAAAAATGGGTTGATGCACGACGATCCTTCGCACAACTCCGTACTCCCAGAGTGCGAGACGGAGTATAAACATCTACTTAACTCCGTACTCCCAGAGTGTGAGACGGAGTATAAACATTAATCAACTCCGTACTCCCAGAGTGCGAGACGGAGTATAAACATTAGTCAACTCCGTACTCCCAGAGTGTGAGACGGAGTTTAAACATTCGCTTAACTCCGTACTCCCAGAGTGCGAGACGGAGTATAAACATTAATCAACTCCGTATTTCCAGAGTGCGAGACGGAGTATAAACATACATCAACTCCATACTCATCCCCAAAACTGGGGGCAGAACCAAAGCAAAGCATGCTAGTTGAACATTTGTCTAAAAGAAGATTGCAACGAAACGATTAAGAGACGACTGTCAAGCAATCAACTGAACGGAAATATTCAGCATGAAAGACTGTGGTTATTTCAAAGCACGTCATGTTTACACAAGACGTCCTTTGGGGGGCAAATGTTATCCCGCCTTTTGGCAAGGCAGTGACACCAAGAACTTGATTAGAAACCAGTGACAGTTCGTCTTGGAGATCGGTTACACAAAGGCTCACTATGGATATCGATGGATTTTGTCCGAGTCTGGATCGAGCCACGATTAACAAGACATAACAATCAAAGCCAGGGAAGCCAATGTTCCAAGTCTCAAGACGATCCGAGTTCGTATGCTCAACTTATGATCGATTCGAACAACCGACCATCCATCCATCAACCTCCACATTTGACTTGGAGACCTAAACTGCTTGGAATGAACATGGCCCGATCATCCACTCCAATCGAGTCATAGAACAAAGTTCGACAAAATACAGATACACCTCATGAAGCTCAGTGACGCCGGGATCCGTCTAAAGTGGACGTGATTTGATCATCTACACATCAAATCCTACCCTGAACACGAAAGGTTGTTCGAAAGCCCAACTTGAAGTAGCTATGGTAGACTACGTACTCACTAACCATCGCTGTCAAAATACGGACACGACTGCACCTTGGAACATATGCAACTTACTTTGTCTACTCAACAATCTATTATCCTTATTTTCTAGAAGGAGATACAGAGCAAATTGTAAGAGATTTGGCTATCTAACCCAACATGGATGTGATTCAACCATCTGCCATATACCTCCTTCCTTGACTTGATTGGAAGAGCTATAATCTGTCATATACCTCCTTCCTTGACTTGATTGGAAGAGTTATAATCACCAAGCGGACGAGAATCGATCGTCCATTTTTCAAATTCCGTCCCTCATCCTGGGGGGCAGAATCCCATTCCGTGAGCAAACGTGGTTCGATTGTTCATTCGACGACATTAGCCTTGATACAGTAGATGAATACAAATTAAAGAGTGGAAATACGACTGCTCTCAACTTAAACCTCCAAGTCCCCAGAGTGCGGACTGGAATACTCCAAATCCCCAGAGCGCGGACTAGAGTATAAATGATTTAAACCTCCAAGTCCCCAGAGTGCGGACTGGAGTACTCTAAGTCCCCAGAGCGCGGACTAGAGTATAAATGACATAAACCTCCAAGTCCCCAGAGTGCGGACTGGAGTACTCTAAGTCCCCAGAGCGTGGACTAGAGTATAAACGACTAAAACCTCCAAGTCCCCAGAGTGCAGACTGGAGTACTCTAAGTCCCCAGAGCGCGGACTAGAGTATAAACGATTTAAACCTCCAAGTCCCCAGAGTGCGGACTGGAGTACTCTAAGTCTCCAGAGCGCGGACTAGAGTATAAATGATTTAAACCTCCAAGTCCCCAGAGTGCGGACTGGAGTACTCTAAGTCCCCAGAGCGCGGACTAGAGTATAAATGATTTAAACCTCCAAGTCCCCAGAGTGCGGACTGGAGTACTCTAAGTCCCCAGAGCGCGGACTAGAGTATAAATGACATAAACCTCCAAGTCCCCAGAGTGCGGACTGGAGTACTCTAAGTCCCCAGAGCGTGGACTAGAGTATAAACGACTTAAACCTCCAAGTCCCCAGAGTGCGGACTGGAGTACTCTGAGTCCCCAGAGCGCGGACTAGAGTATAAATGACTTAAACCTCCAAGTCCCCAGAGTGCGGACTGGAGTACTCTAACTCCCCAGAGTGAGGACTCGAATATAAGCGAATTGGATCTCCAAGTTCCCTGAATATGAACTATGACACAGATGACTTGAATTTGTCAAATCCCTAACATACGGGCTAGAAAGTTTTCTAAGTGCTCGAAGCACAGAATGGAAGTTCAACGACTCCCGAAGAGTTTCCGAGTTATATGAAGATGGACTGAGAAGTCTATGTTACTCACAACTGCTTGGATTAAAGTCACAATCACAAAGAAAACTGAACAATAAGAGTCTTTTGTAAGACAGAAAAAGAACTAAACCTTATTCAGAAATGAGTTTCTATTACAACCCCTCCAAAGTTCGGAGTCGACATTCTATTTACAAGGACTAGGAAATAGATGAAAATAATTACATGACTTAAACTAACTCTCGTTGAACGAGGATAGTAATCACTTCTTGTGCTTCTTCAACTTCTTTCCAGATGGATCCTCTCCAGAGCATTTACCCTTGGTACTCTTCTTTGATAGAGGGGTAGCAACTGAAGGAGTACGGGGGCCTTCCATGGGCTTGGATCCGCCAGGAAGGATGACCTTCAACGGCTTGTTCAAAGGATCGTCCAAGTCCACAACTCGGGGCTCTACTATGACCTTGACCGTCTCCCCCTTCTCTATCTCGAGCCGCTCCTCCATGCTCAATTCAGATGTGTGCCCAGAGGCGCTTGTAATTTCTACTTTATAACCCCCGTCGGTAGGAGAGAAGGTCTCAGACTTGTCTTCATCAAGCGCTCCGATCACCTGAGCGTCTGGACCAGGAGCCTCCCCTGCGTGAGTGGCTTCACTTGTTCTCTCCCCCACTTCCTTGGCGACATCGCTCCTCGGAGTGGGCTCGGGGTCAGAACGGCCTGCACAAAATCATGGAAAACAAGCATTAGAATGCAATAGTCCTACATAAAGAATAACGACTTTCGAAATCTTAAAGAGAATCTTAAAGAGAAGGATTATCTACCAGGTCTAGGCAGACTCTCAGCCATCCAGGCGGTCTCACCCTTTGGAATGGGAGACAGAATGCGGACTAAAGTACTCTAAGTCCCTGAGCGCGGACTAGAGTATAAATGACTCAAAAACCTCTACGTCCCCAGAGTGCGGACTACAGTACTCTCAGTCCCCAGAGCATGGACTAGATTATAGACAACTTTAGAAAAATCCCTAAATCCCAGAAGCGGACCAGATTACTCTAAGTTCCCAGAGTGCGAACTAGAGTATAAACGAGTTGACAAAAATCTCTGCGTCTCGAACTGTGGACTAAAGCATAAACCGTTCGACAAATCTCTAAGTCCCCGGAGCGTGGACTGAAGCATGAACACAAATTGGGCGCGAGTCAACCGGAGGGAGAATAACACTAAGTCACCAGAATGCAGAGTGGTGTATAAACATCGATAAATAGACGAGTGGATCCTGACCATTTTCTATTCCGTAAACTTCGGCCTGGAATCGACAGGAGGATTTTTAACCCGCTGAGGATGGAGTTCGACCATCCAACTAGTGACCTGGCTAAATCAATGCTGGGGGCAGGGGTACAAAACACTAAAAAGCCGAATACGACAGCTTACTATAGCCCTAGCATGGCGTTCTTTATAACTTGAGGCAGCGACTGCAGGGAGGCCTCAATACAGAACCAATCGAAACGGCATCCAAAGCTACGAGCAACCTACTATATCATACCTCAAACCAAGGGTCAATGCCGATCCGCACCAAGCACATACGAATGTGACTCAGATGTTTGTTTTTGGAAAAACTATGACCCCCAGAGTATGGAAAGGAGGGTAAACCACAGATACTTGGTCAAAAATTCTCCAGCACCCTCGTTCGATTCGTCAGGAGGAGTATGAAACTGGATGAGCATAACCCGACTGCATTTGTAGCCAACTTTACCCCGAGATCTGATTACAGAGCTTGAACCAAAGTGGATATGGATGACCATCCACTGTCCAAATTACGCCCTAAAACTTACGTGGCATCGAAGTATTCCTCTTGGAATGAAAAACCACGATAAAATCCAAGATAGGCGAGACCTAGTCTCCCATCGACTGACATGATCCCATAATTCAACGGGAAAGAGAGTAAAGCTAAAGTGGGCGTGGCTGGCCTTCCTACTTATCGGTATATGCCCCAGACCTGGGGGCACGAGCGAGAAGAAAGATGAATGTGAACCGACTATTCACCAATCACCCCTATGTCTTTGGAGTTTAGGTGAAAACATAAACATAGCTAGGACGAGACTCAACCATCCATGCAGTACATTTATCAACCCGAGACTGGGAGAAGACGCATGGTCATCCAAAAACTGGCTACGATAGCTCAGTATTAAAACTTATATATAGTGCTTACAGCTACTCAAGGCAACAACCGAAAGGATGCCTAGAGATGGAATCATTAAATCAATGCCAAAGCTTGTGGGCAACCGACTGTCACTCCGACCCATAGGGCGAGTGAAGGATCATGAATGCATTGAATAGAAAATGCGTTACTCGAATATACAAGCAAATTCAAACTCATAGCAAGATCCAGCTATGCAGTTGCACGCAACTCGAGGCTGGCCCCTACTCGACATTTCCTTCAACGTGCTTTTAAGCCTGATCTTTGGCCATTTGCAGATAATTAATTAGAGCATTCAGAGCCCTTCATTATTTGACTTAACAACTCATGACAAGACTCTAGGATTCGACCAGAATAACCATCAACATTGACCGTCCCAACCATATTTCACATTGAATGTTATGAAAAATAGTTACATCTTTACTCAAAGAATCTGGGATGGCACCTGCTAAGCTGACGGTCGACATTACAGCCAGCCATGGCGACCCTTTCCGGGTGCTGAATATCGGATCTCAGCTCAGTGCAGTGATGATAAAAGAATTAGTTGGATTTTTCTGAATAAATGATGATATGTTCCCTTGGACCCATTCTGACATGCATATGTGATTTCATTAACTATCGCGAGCCAAGCATTGGATATCAACCCGAAGCTACAAAAGCTAGCACAATCCTATTGATTTCATCATGAAAGCTCCACTCTTACTTTTAGGCTCACCCCATCAACGCCTATGCCCACCAGCCATTGCGACAGGGCATACGATGGCCTGAGACGTCTGAAAGACTATTTAAATAGAATATCGAACTAAGCTAATTCGATATCACTTATTTTTCACGAAGGGCTATCCAAGGACGGAAATTAGCAGACCTCACACCCAAATTCACTACCTCAGATGACTATTCAAAGAGTAGCAGAGAACCAACCATAAGATGGAAAATGTACGCGGATGGAGCACCCAATGATCAGTGTTATGGAATAGGAATCATGATAATGACTCCTGAGGAACGATCAATCTACTACGTCCTAAAACTCGATTTACCTGTAACAAGCAACGATGCTTAGTATGAAGCCTTGACTGCCAGCCTCAAATCTGCTAGAGGATTTGAAGTGAAAACTTTACATATCTTTTGTGGTTCTTAATTGGTAGTATACAAATTTAAGGAAGTTGATCTTGCTAAGGGGCATTGTCTTGCTCCTTATCTCGGCCAAGTCCAAGAGCTACTAACCGACTTCACGTATTACATCATTACACACGAACTCAGTGAACAAAATGAAAAGGTGTCATGGTTGACTCCTATCAAAGACTATCTACAATAAAGAATTCTTATTGAATGGAGGAATGGAAAATGACAGATCCTCCTCAAAGCTTCACGCCAAATCATCTAAGAATAAGTCGTGTGTCAAAAGGAGTTTATCCATCCCCACGCTTCGGCATATCGCCCATGATGATATCTTGAGCAAAGTCTATGAAGAAGAACGCGGTAATAACATCAGGGGGAAAACCATGATAAAGAAGATACTCTGCTACAGGTATTACTGGCCAACTATCAACCCAGAAGCGGTTGATCATGCTAGACAATGTGACGAGTGCAAGATGTTTGCAAAAAATCCGGGAACCCCGCCGATGGAAATTAGTCAAATGGCTAGTTCATAGCCGTTTGCCACTTGGGGGCACTGAAATCATCTTCTTGTCGATCCTCAAGATGGTGCGAAATACACCACCATAGCAGTTGATTACGTCACCAAATGGGCAGATGAAGAACTCTAACCATGACCAAGATGAAGAAAATAATCAACTTCTTTATCCGTAACGTCATCTGTCCTTATGACCTTCCATGATCCATTATAACTGCAAATGGACAGGTTGAAGCTGTGAACCAAATCATAGAGTCAGTACTAAAGAGAGGTTTGGAAAACTCCTCAAGTGGCTGATTGCAACCCTTATTTCACAGAAAATACAAACAAGGAATCGCGATTGAATTGCAATTAAACTAGATGGAGTTGGTGACGACTTATGAGCATATAAAACGCATCCGAGAGCCAATGGCAAGAACATGTACCCGAACGTGCATGTGTACATCCTTAAAAGTTCGACTTCTTGAAATCAACAGAAATTGAATTCTCACTAAGGGTTATTAAGAAAAGACTAGATCAGATAGCCGAAGCTTATTAGCTCTGCAGAATCAGTCATGTATGGCCACTAATGAACCACAACCCTGGATTTATAATATTGGGAATCGACCAAGCATCACGATGACCTTAGAAGGATACAACACCTTGGGAGGATAATGATTATTCAAGAAACATGGTGGATTTCTTTCTGAAGACAAGGAATACTCATTGATTCAAAGCGTGTTGTGTTGCTTCACACGACACACTTTGGGGGGCAAGTGTTTCCTGGAGATTTGACCAGGCAACTGAGTACTCGGCGTACCTGAACGAGAACGACCAGCTGCTTGGTCTCCATGAACAATGCCTACTCCTTTGTCAGTCGGGAACTTCAAAGTCAAGCACCACGGGGCTAGTGCCGCTCTAAATTCAGCCAGGGCCGGCCGACCCAAGAAAACATTATATGGAGAGTCCACATCCAACACCACAAAGGGTAGAATTCGTACCCTCCGACGCTCGCCTTGTCCCAGTTCAACTGGTAACTCGACATATCCTACTGCATCAGTCGCAGCGCCGTTAAAACCGTGGATACGAGCCTTGGATGGTTTCAAGTCTTTTGTCTCTAGCTTCATCTGATCATATGCCTTCTTGAAGATGATGTTGACTGAACTCCCACAATCAATCAAAATTCTTTTTACATATGCTAGTCCGATTGTTGCAGATATGACCATGGGATCGATGGTCGGAGCCTCTATCTGATCAGCGTCTCTGTTTCTGAACACAATATCGTCTGTCATCACGCGCTGCTGCTTAGCAGGGGCCCCGTCCTCTACGTTCGAACAGCACTCGAAATCCGCATGCTTCAAGGAGCTCGCATATCGTTCCATCTCTTGCCAGTTCTTATCTGCGGGATGAGGTCCGCCGATAATTGTATTTATAACCAGTCTTCCAACAGTCCGGGCAGGCTCCTCTGGATGACGTGGAGCCGGTGCACGACCTGGGTCGGACGTTCCCTGTCCTCCTTCCTGCGGATCCTTCACATATTCTTGCAACTTCTTTTGTCTGATCAATTTCTCGATAGCGTCATGCAGGTGTCTGCATTCTTCCGTGTTGTGTCCATAGGTTTCATGGAAGCGGCAATATTTCCCAGTCCGTTTCTGTTCTTCAGTTGATTCTTTCGGACGTGGTTTTCTGTACTGAAAAGTATTGCATGTGGATAGGTAAATGTTCTCAAGTTGGGCGTTTAGCGGAGTGTACTCGCTGTAGCTTGGAATTCTCGACTTCCACTTTCCCGCTTCTTTCCTCTTTCCTTGACTCCTTCCTCCGGACTCTTTGGGCTGCACAGGCTTATTCTGGACGTTGACTTGGACCTTTCCTGAATTGTCTCCAGATTGCTTCACAGCAATGTTGCTCTTAATTGACTCTTGGGCAGGTCCCGGTGCCTTGTCTCGTCGTACCCACCTAGCTTCCTCTCTTCTTATGAACTGGTGCGCCTTGGAGTAGAAACGCTCTAGCGTAGTCGGAGGTTTTCCTGCCAGCCAATCTCCGAATTCAGAATCCGGATCTACACCTCTCATCACAGCCATTAGAATTGCATGGTCGTTGGGATTACTGACTTCAGTTGCCGCAACGTGGAATCTTTGTAAGTACTCCTTCAATGACTCTCCGGGATTTTGGATTACACTCGACAGAGACATCACGTCCTTCGGGCGTGTAGTGTGTATCCTGAACTGCTCAATAAACTTCTTTGCCAACTCCTCGAAATTTGATACGGATCGCGGAGGAAGTCGGGTGAACCACATAGTAGCGATCCCAGATAGAGTAATCGGAAAGCACCTACACTTGGTGGCATCATTTGCTCTGGCTGAATCCATCATCCATTCATACCTCATTACATGTTGTCTGGGGTCAGTCTTTCCTTCGTATGCAGGAATGGTTGGCATGCTAAACTTCTTGGGGTAGGATGCCTGCAGCACAACATCCGTGAACGGAGTATGACTTCTTGACACTCCCCAATCGTCATTTGATAAGCCCTGATTTTCTTTCATCAGTTGCCTGATCATGGCTGTCAGATCGGGTGTCTGTATGGAAGCTGGGAGGTTGGAGTCAGTTCTACGTGCCTGTCCATGCTGATGCCTCCTTTCCTGGCGATCTGCCAATCGTGCGTCATGAGGTTCAACATTGTTAACATCTTGATGATCTGGAGCTCCCTCCTCCACCTGTACTCCGGTTCGGAAGTTTCCAGTTCTGGCTTGGTCGCGGTCTCCTGTTGTTCGAACAGCAGCATCTGCCCTTGCAGTTTCAGTCTTACGGCGTCTGCGCCTGGGTGGCTCATCAGAAGAAGTTGAGCTGTCAGAAGAGGAATAAGCAGCTGGATTGCCCCCAGCATTCTGTTGCTGCTGTTGAGTGAGTTGTGCCATCAGGTTGGCATTAGCTTGCATCTGTTCTCCCAGTTGTCTCCTGCTTTCCCTGAGTTCTCTCATCAAGTCGTTGAACTCCACTCTGGTGACAACTGGAGTCTGTTCTTGAGCGGCAATCCCTGCACTCGGGATTGCTGGTTGATTGCTAGGTCCAGCTTGCTGCACGCTAGCAGTCTCTCGGGCATCCGCATTAAGAGAAGCTGACCTGGTACGTGGTCTTGCCATTGTAGAGTTATGGGTATGAACTCTGAGTAGGATCAGCGGATGTTCTATCAGTAAGTCGGATCTTCTTTGGGGGATTTGCTCAATCCAGTAGCTTCAAAGCAGATCCTTGAGGTCTGAGAATTCAATTCTCAGTGAAAGCACCAAAGTGTTAGCACCAAAATTGGTCACTAACCTCGTTCAGAAAGATTGTGTAGAGATATAAGTGATGAAAGTAAATTAAACAGAGAAGACAGTCCTAATTCAAATGCAGAAAGTAAGAACACCAGATTTATAGTGGTTCGGCGTAATTGCCTACGTCCACTTTGCTCAACTTTATTGATTTCCTTTATGGTTGATTACAAATACAATTCGTGAATCAAATGCTTGAATGAAGTTGTTTAAATAGAGAAGATGAGTCTTGGAAATGGCAGAGTCTCCTCGTATTTTCTCTCCAAAAAAGGATCCCTTTCACTGTGACCCTGCCCCCCTATTTATAGGAAAATATGGGCTGGACTTCCCAAATGGGCTGGATAGCCGAACGGTCAAGCCTCAGTGCAGTGGTCGCTGCATGCCGATCCTGGTATGCCGAACGCTCTGATGCCGAGCAGTCTTTCCCACGCCGAACGATGCTTTCCCTGCCGAACGGTCCTTGTGAAGTTGTGCATACTGAATGCCTTCTGAATGTCGAGCACTCTGATTGCCAAGTTATCCTATCACCGAGTTCCACTGATGTCGAGTACCTTGCGATGCCGAGTACTCCTGTTGCCGAGTACTACGCCGAGTACCTCTGGGTTCCGAGTGCCAGGGGACGCCGAGCGCTCTTGCAGCCGAGTGCCAGTTGATGCCGGACACCACTTGACGCCGAGTACCTTGGGATGCCGAGTACTCCTGATGCCGAACACCACTTGACGCCGAGTACCTTGGGATGCCGAGTACTCCTGATGCCGAGTACCACGCCGAGTACTCCTGGATGTCAAGTGCTTCGCCGAACACTCCTGGATGCCGGCCACTCTCTGATGCCGAGTTCTACTGGATGCCGAACGCTAGCGCCGAGCATTGTTTGTCGCCGAACATTAACTGACGCCGAGCATTACGGATGCCGAACGTTCCTGATGCCGACTCCTACTGGATGCCGCGCGCTTCGCCGAGCCCTCCTGGATGCCGAACAGTCCTTCATGCCGAGTAGTGGCCAATGCCGAGCATTCAGTTGCCTGGTCAAATCACCAGGAAACAGACTTGGAGTTTGCGGTCAGGGATTTGGTATTTGTGAAAGTATCTCCGATGAAAGGAGTTGTAAGATTCAAAAGAGCGGGAAAGCTAGCACCCAGATTCATTGGACCATTTAGAATTCTTAAGAGGATTGGATCATTGGCCTATAGAGTAGATTTTACTGAAAGATTGTTTGAAGTTCATAATGTTTTTCATGTATCTCATCAGAGAAAGCATGTTCATGATCCGTCGCTGATTGTAGAGACGTCTATTAAGGAAATTGGAAATGGAACCGAATTTGACGGTAGTCCGACACCCAGTTCATATTGTAGATCGAGATGAAAGGAGATTGAGGAACAAGGTGGTTAAGCTTGTGAAGGTTCAGTGGAGTGATGATCCTTGTGATTGTACTTGGGAGACTAAGGATCATATTAGGGAAACTTACTCTAATGTAATGTCAGGTTAGTTGTTTGTTGTTTGAATGCATTATGTATGTTCTTGTATGGTATAGTTCCTTTGCATTATTATATGAATTTTTTGGTATAATATATACCATTTGGAGTGTCTTTTTGTGTATTATATTCAAGGACGAAATTCTCCTCGGGGGGAGGGAGACTGTAACGACCCGTAAATTAATCGCTTTGTATTTGAATATTTAAATAATTTTTAAATATTTAAATAATGGATTTTAGTAACTAAATAAACACATTTTAAATATTAATTAATGATATTAAAATCATTTTCAAATTTTGTTTACCAAAATAAATAGTTCAAATAAAAATAGAAAATGTGACCGAAAAACGTTTTTCAAAATTTCGACTTTTCGGCATCGAAAAGTCATCAGAAACGCTATGCACATTTTTGTATCACTCATATACACATGCACACACATGCACATATGTCATGCGTTAAGATAATCAATGTGTTAAAGTTAATAATAAAGCTTACTTTAAATATAAACCTTGGTTTGACATAAAATGCACAGAATATATTAAAAAACCTTAGGAAATTAATCAAATAACCTAACCATCACCCTAAACTAGGACCTAAAGCATGGTGTAGGTGGACCTAAGGGGGGGGTAACGTGTGTACTAGGAGTGGTGGAGAGGCATGGCTTCCATGTTACATGATAACATTTATATTATTTAAATGTTTAAGTTAATTTAAATAACACTCAACTTCTTTGCCTATAAATATCCACCATCTCCACACATTTTCCACTTTACATATTCATTTCTATCTTCGTTTCTTATCTCTTAATGTACATGAACACTTTCATGGCTTCTAAAATTATTTCCAAAATAAAAAACTAGTGAATACACTTTCAAAAATCAAGTTAAACTCCTTACTTCACTTCCAAAAACCATTCTCTACTAAACAAGACCCTATACCCCCACATTTCCACCATGGCCAAGCCCCATATGTTCTAGGCCAAGACCAAAAGCCCACAAAAGGTCCACTAAATTAAGTCAACTGCATAGGAAAGGTTAGTTCTAGTGTTGTTCGAAGAGTTAGAGCGATTCTGATTCAAGTTAGTAAGCGTTTTGGTGAGTGAAGCTTCCACCTTTGAACCATAAAGTTTAAACTATATTCATTCTCATATTTATAGCTATTAAATTCTTATTATATAGTTTTTATAATGGTTTGCTTGTTGGATTGGTTTGTTGCTTGAAAGTTAGTCGCTTTGGAAAGTTAGTAAGCAAATATCATTGGTTATACGAAAATCTAGTACTTAAACTAATTCCGTTGTAAATAAATGCTTGATATATGTTGTATTATTGTAAATCATCATGTATGTATGCTCATTCCTTTGTTATGTGATGTATGGTTGTGTTGCAAATGTCATATGCTTGAATTCTGAACTGCCCGTATATCGATAGTCGCTATATCGGCACTTTCGGAAAATCACTTTTTATCAAAACCGTTTGGTTTCATTATCGTGCTTGGAATTATTTTACAAGTTAAGCGAGTTTTTGGGTAACGACCCGTAAATTTCAACTGTTTTAATAACGTAAATAGTTGAAATTTTGTGGAATTTTAAAACGATAAAATTTTGAAATAAAAATTTAATATTTGGAATACGTCTAGTTAAACATAGCAACTGGTAAATTTTCGTCCGAAAATATGAAAGTTTATTTCGTGCGTAAATTCACTTCAATTTAATCAGTCAAAAAGCGATGAAAATAAAATGTTTCCGAAACCTAAATATTTTTACATAGAAAAATTCTAAACCATCTTCTGAGCAAGATTTCAGTTTGTCGTTTTTCCAAATTCGGACATCTTTGGCTCCGTCGATCTTATTTTTCAGCGTTTTTCTCGCATTTTCCTTCAGTAGAAAATTTTGAAATTTTATAGTTCAATCGAATCACGGATATCTGTACAACGTTTTGATCGTCTCGTCGCGCTGATCAAAACGGTGTATTTATTCGTGTCAATTGGGGTTCGGCGTTGCAAATTATAATTATTAACGGAGTACAATACCGGTCTGTTACGCAACACAAACCGACACCCATTTTGGACCTTTAACATTCGGTGTCCATTCAAATTTCAAACGGCCACCAACAATTAATTAATTTCAGTTTTGACCTTTGCTTTCCACACTGGTTCCAACATTTTCTGATGCGTCACATCACTTTAATTTTTCCCAGCTGTTTGCATTTAATTCCTCCGTAAATTCAGCAGTGACTATTACCATTCAGCATATGACTTTCACCATTCTCTAAGTTTCAAAAATTCAAGACTTGTGCCAGGAAAATTTATTGCCTTAAGTTTTCAACCGTTGCCTTGCTATTTTCTATATGTCCATTTATAAATTTTTCCATTGCTCTGTACGTTTTCTTCTCCCTTGCTTCTGTATTTGATCTGAGCCTTTCTCCATCTCCTATAAAACAAAATAAAAATTTATCAAAAGCTATGCTAGCTACATTCTCTCATCACCGCACATAAACCCGAACACCCTCCACCGCCTACCACCATCGGAGGCCATCCCGACCACCGCTGTCCTCTGCCTTCACCCATACTCGGCCTCGACAAACTCCGTCAGTCCACTCGCCACCTCCGCTATCACATCCCGAACCACCCCTACCACCGAGTCGTCTCCGCCCGTGCTTCCACCTCGGCGACCATCTCTTCTCCTCCGCGCTTTTGCCATCAACCGACCAAGCCCTTCAGCAGCTCGAAGTCCACGACCGTGCCTTCACCCGCTTCTCCGAAGTTTCTCCCTACCTCACGCCCTCTCCTTTCCCCTTAGCCTCGACCGTGACCGCTCACCTCCGCTTTAAACTCGACCATCCCCTATGTGACCGGATCCAACCAACTCGGCCTCAAACTTGCATCGCTATCTACCTGTCCCGCGTGCAGCCGCAACCGCTATCGCGCCTGTCATTCGTCACACCTCCTCCAGCTAGCGCCCCTCATCTATGCAGCCACCGTCCGCCCGAACTCCTCTGTCCTCCTCCCACCTATGCACCAAGTTAGCTCCTTTATTTCTTTGTAGAGGTATGTTCAAGTAAATACTTTTATAACAGTAAATTATATATAATGTTATATTGCAAATTTGATATTATAAGGTGTATATATATGTTCTTTTATATATTGTTCGTTACTGTATATGCAGGTCAGATACTATATATATATTAGTTTTGCTTTGTTTTATGAAATTGTTGGTTTATCAATTTATATAGGCTATATGATACGTATGTTTTGATTCTCTTTATAAAAGTTTATAGAAAAGACAAATCAAGGGATATATATGTATAGTTTCTATTTGTGATGATTTTTGGAAGCCTGTTATACAAGTAAATTTGTATCAACTTGTTTTGTTTTAGAGGCTATAATATAGTGTCTGGTATATTAGTTTATATAAACTTCTACTTGATATTTTGGTTATATGAGTTTGCTGTATTTTACATAAAGCTACACATTATATTACATTGTGGTTGAAATGCTACGTTAGAGTATGTGTTAATAAAATAAGTGAAAAATCTGTTTTACAGTTTGGTTGTCATAATTTTATATTACAAAGTTTGTAAAATAATATGTTTAGAATAGTAGATGTAACTTGTTTTAAAATAAGTATGGTGTGTGTATGTCTATATAGGATCTGCAACATGCGTAAGATACTAAAGCATTTTATACATATTATAATTTCAAACTTAATTATTAAATCATTTCAAAGTTTAATAATTTCGAACTTAATTATAATTTCAAACTTAATTATTAAATCATTTCAAAGTTTAATAATTTCAAACTTAATTCAATAATTTCTCAAATTAAACAACATTCTTTCATCAATTACATTGTTGATATTTTGTTTCAGATTTATATATATTAACGTTTTCTTTTCATAAAATTTCAATTTCAACTTCATTTAAAAACAATATTATTTATTCAAATAAAATCTTCGTTTTAATTTTCAAATCAAATTATTGACCAATCGGGTTTTATTTAATTTTCTATCCTAGGTCAAAGTTCAATTTGGGTATTTATCATTTCAACCCGATTCCAATTCAATTCAAAATCAAACATATCAAAGGGAACTTGCAGTGTGATAACTGGGATGGTGTCCAAGTAAATAAACAAGCAATAACAACAATCAATAACAATCCAATAATCAATTCAAATAATCCCGAAATAACCGTATTAACTCGCATTGTTATTTGTACGAATTAATATAATTATTTCTAGAATCTACACTATCATTTCATGTAGATTAAAGATTATTACATTACGGTTTTCCACTTGTCATCTATTTACACTTTCATACATCATCAATTTAACAACATACATTCAGTGGTTCAAAGTGTAATTAAACAAATCCTACGTGTCAATAAATTTAACAGTTAAAGAGGTCATATTATACAAATGTCAGTTAATCAAATTTTTACATTTAATTATCCTATATCAATTTCAATTGCATACTATTTATCTTTTTAACATTAACAATTTAACATCCAATATAAACATCAACAATCAATCAATTAACAACCAAACTGGATTATCATTTCATATATATAACAGATAATGGTGTCAAATGTCACAGGTGAACTGATACAGGTAATAGCAGTGTAAATATCTAACAGCAGCATATTTCAATTGTCGTTTCAATTGAAATCAAATTTAATAAATAAAAGAATGTTAATCGTGAGTGAGTGCTCACCTTCCGAGGCTAGAGAGATAAACGATGAAGTTGAGTTATGAACTCAAGTACGAATTCCAAACAATGCTAGATGGGCACGAATTTCAAAACAAGTCAAGGTTGAACTCAAATCAACGAACGAAGCTGATAAAAAGAATTAACGAAATCAAATTAGACTATATCGACGAACAATGGTATAATTGAACATATATATTTAATTATGTACATAAGTTTATATTTTATATTGAAACACATTCTTAAAATTTAAATATATATGTATTTCAAAATCATTATCTTAAATTAAACACAAAAAAAAACATATATACACGTTGTATAAGGAACGTTGTATAAGGTGTTGTAACTAATAATAAAACTTATCAATACAGCTTGAAATATACAGCTGTCACCACATACTTTAATGCTACCAACTTTAATTTGTATAACTAACATTTACACTACATCTAATAATATTCTATACTGACAACATATATAATGGACTAATTCAAAAGAGACTCATGCAATATAATATGACCTATACGTATACTAATACCTAAACTGCCAACCAACAGTACTTACAAATATATATACAACCTTTAATACGCAGAGAAAGAATTTGCAAGCTAAACAATACATAGAAAATAACATATTTTTAAACAAAGTAAGCCTATGCTCAAAACCAAGTCCATCATATATACGCAGTACTTGTATGCATCTACAACCATGAATACTATATATATCTATATATATATTCTAAAACAAAGTATTTGTATAAGAAAACCCGAGTATACTGATACATTTACTTTTGTTTGCCGATAGATTACAAATATCAACATTAAAATATATATAAATACTTCTGTTAGTACTGAAATATGGTATACTTTATAATATATATGTAAACCAAATGGACCTAGACATAAACAAACTGTTGTATATAAAAATCTATATTTTTTTTCAAATATCAGTACTCAACCAAAAATGTATAGCCAACCTTGAATACTCCTGTACGAAAACAGTGAAATGCAAATCAATGGGCAAGCAGTGTTTGGGTTTTTATATCAGATTAAACTACAGGCTTGTATTAAATATACTACCACCTCTAACTAGTATGATAACATGAGTAGAGAACTAATGTATGAATACATATACAGGCCAAAGTTTATACTACAGATTGGAAAAATTTTATTACACAAACTTATATATATAAAGGTTGAATATTATATTACCTATATAAATTATAAACTTAAGAAATTTAACAACAGATAATATACACGAACGCATAAATATATACTTACATTATAAACTAACAAAAGAGCCAAGACCAGAGAAAGGCGGACAAAGTGTTGGTGGCGGTAGGCGGGTCGCATGGAACAAGGGGAGGTAGGCGGATGGTTTAAGGCGGAGCACGGTGGTGGACAGCCTTGGTACAGGCGAGGCGATGGGGCTGTGGGCGGATCTGACGTGGGGTGGCACTTGGGGTCGTTGAGTGGTAGGAAGGCCGGTGTCAGGGTTTGAGGGGAAAAGTGATGGAGGGGTAGCTCCGGAGGTTGCTTGTTTTGCCGATGGCGGTAGATCATCACGGGGCCGAGGCAGGCTTGGATGTAGGGTCAATGGGTGGTTGCAGGGAATGGTTCGGTGGTGGAGATGAGTTTGGCAATATGAAGGAAAGCAGGCTCGAAGGGAGAGTGGGGGCTACGGGTTTGTGTGAGGTCTCACGGTGAAGTAGGCGAGATGGTTGGAGGCGATGCTTGGCTACATGGTGGGTTCGAAAGTTCAGCCAGGGGATGATGTGGCAGGGAAATGAAGGGAAGGCTTGGCGGGTGGTGGCGGATTCAGTGGGAAGGGAAGTTGCATGACAGAGAAGAAAAAAAATAAAGTTTGAGAAGAACAAAGTGGACTAGTTTTGATGGGAAAAACATGAAAAGGTTGCTCAGAAAAATGATGGTACATATTCCTCAAACAAAAGTGTGAACGAAAGGAATAGGAAACGAACAGACAAATGGCTTTTGGTTGTTTGTATTCAACCGGTAGGCAACTTAAATGATCAAAGAGAGAAAAATGTATTTTGAAATCTCCAACGGTCCAGCTATTAGATTTAGGTAAAATTTATTAAAGAAAGCTTGGAGTGCACGGCTATTAAGAATGTTGAACTTCAGAAACGTTAAATTCAACTGATGGAAAATGAATGGTCACCGCAAACCAAAAGACGTACCGATGCGGTTGCCGTTTTTACGGATTAAACCGAGAAGCGGACTTCAGAACACAGAAGTGAATATACCATAGAGATCAGCATAACGAGACGATCAAAACGGTATACAGATATCAGCAGTACGATTGAATTATAAAATTCGAATTTTCTAATAGCGGAAAAATGCAAGAAAAGCGCTGAAAAATAAGATCGACGGAGCCAAAGATGTCCGAATTTGGAAAAACGACAAACTGACATCTTGCTCAGAAGATGGTTTAGAATTTTTCTATGTAAAAATATTTAGGTTTCGGAAACATTTTATTTTCATCGCTTTTTAACTGATTGAATTGAAGTGAATTTACGCGCGAAATAAACTTTCATATTTTCGGACGAAAATTTACCAGTTGCTATGTTTAACTAGACGTATTCCAAATATAAAATTTTTATTTCAAAATTTTATCGTTTAAAATTTCACAAAATTTCAACTAATTACGTTATTAAATCACTTGAAATTTACGGGTCGTTACATTCTCCCCCACTCAAAACTTTTCGTCCCCGAAAAGGAACAAGGTAGGAGAATAGAAACAACCAGAAAGAAAAACAGATTTTTGAACTACAAAATAACAATTAATTTAAACCATATAAATTCAAATTTAAATTAATTGATATTCAATAATTTATTTAATCCATTTGATTTCACTAAAATCAATCTCAATTATTACTAAATTCATTATCTTATTATCCAATTATCTTAAATTTACAATTTCTAAAACCATAAATTTGAATAGTCTTTTATTATAATCATATTTTATTCAACAATTTTAAATTCTTCTTTATTCCAATTTATTCTACTTAATATATCTAATCATATATATATTTAACCCATATAAATTAATTTAAACCATAAAAGTTTCGATTTAAATTAATTTACATCTACTAATTGCTTTCAAATTCAAGGTATTTTCATAAGTTGATCAAATTTCGATTTATTAGTTCTTTCAAAACAAATTTATTTCATTATTAACTGAGTTTTACTTACTATCCTATCTAACTCTATTAACATCTTTATAATCAAAATTTTGTGTATAACATTTATTATAAAACACTCAAATTTTATTTATAAATTCAATTTATCTTATATATTATCCAATTACATATTCAACTTTTGAATGATTTAGGTAAGTTGTATTAGAATGCAGTTGAACAATATACAAATAAAATTTCTCAATTCAATTATTCAAGTTCAAATATTTATTCCAAATTTTGGTTTTATTTATAATTAAAATCATCTTTTAACAAAATTTAAGAATTAGATTTCCGATTAACTTTAAACAACTTAGAGATTTATATAATATATTCATATCAAATCAAATTAAATTTTAAAATAAGATACCTATATATATACATATAAATCGGATTATACTAAAGAAATTCAAATCAAAATATTTTTTCAAAACAAAACCGTAGCAAATCTACAGAATAGTATCTCCACTTCGAAACTCGAAAATGAATATCGATGATGCGGCCGCCATCACCGAAATTATTTTCCAGCGACAAAGAGAAGAGCACTGATTTCATCATTTTAAAATTCTTTGAAAACGGTTTCTATTTGAAAATACGTTCAATAATATACATTTTAAAAATTTTAAAAACCAAAGCTTGAAATTTTAGGAAGTCAAATACTCCAATTTCTGATTTAAATTCATTTCAAATTCCAAATCAAATTATAACTAAGTTTATAAATTCATTTATTTATTATGCAATAGTCAATGGTTTACAAAACAATAAATGAAAATCAAATATTATTATTTCAAACAACAAATTCATTAACAATTTAATTTCAGAAAACTTATATTTATATATAATATAATCATTCAAAACTATTTTGTTTATCAAATTTGAAAATAACATTTTTAATATAAATTTAGAAATACATTTCTTTGCTCGACGATACAGGAATGGATTTTCAAAATAAGGATAGGGATTCAAATTTTTGTTTACTCAAATCAAAGAGAATTTTGATTCGAAAATAAGTTTGAAACAGAAGATAAGATAATTCAATTACCACAGTCGGGAGATGGGTGAGTTTATTTAATTCACGGGCAATCTTAACCGGGTCATCCGTAACTTCAAGAATAAGATCGATGCTGAATTCCGAGGCAAATCGACATTCGATCTCAAGATATAAAATTCAGGTATAGCAGGAGATAGATAGCATCGTAAACCGAGGATACAGAAATCTCCGGTAAATCAATGCCTATTATAAAGGAGGTTTGCTCCATTACAAATCATTCGAAGATTGGCGAGACCGCCGATCTATTATAGATATCATTCAAAATGGAGTTATGGGGTGCTCCAGGATTGAAAGAAGACGAATAGTGAGGGACACGAATGAATTTCGGAACCGAGGGGAACGTTCCAAAATTCAAAGAAATCGAGTCGAAAGGAAGAGATTGAAACTCGAATGAGAGTGATTCTGTAAATACATTTACCCTATATGTTGAGTTTTGCCTAGAGCTACCAAAGCTCTGATACCAACTGTAACGACCCGATATTTTGAACCATTCGCATCCATTATAAGTGTATAGGTAGACACTCATGCCGGAGTTGAATTGATCAAAATACCGCGTTGTTAATTTAAATTTGGCAAAACTGAACATATACAGTAAATAAATATAATCACAGATCACAGACACAGAGTAATAAGTGCAGCGGAAATAAAAGAGATAGTAGTTCATGAAGCTACTATATGAATATATAAAATACATCAGAGTTAAACCAGATACAACGGAAGAGTAATATGATACATCAGATACAAAGTAGAATACATCACTGGAATCATCGAATATCTGAAAGCTGGATAGATAGCTGGATCTCCAAGCGAAGCTCCAACTCCAAAGGTGAGTCTCGAAAGCTGAACCACTCAGTCTGACCCGAGCGTAAAGCAAAAACACAAGACACTCGAGTCAGGATTAACATTCTCATATTAATAAATCCAACTCAAGTGAAATAGCAATTGAAATACAAGTAACTCAAAGGATGTTTGGAATAACCATCCTTTAAGGATCCGTTAAACTATCTACTATGTAGTAGTGTACGATAAGTAGATAATGTCTATCAGTAATATAAAGATATCAAAATAGCGTTAAGTCATGGCCCATTCCACCCTTAACACATTTTTATTCCCACAAGCATATACAAGACCGTAGTTTCCCCAAAACCGGAAGTCACCAGAGGGCAATCCATATACTCAAGGTACAAAACAAATTCGTAGTGGTCGCGCATAAATGGAATACAAGTATGACAAGGCACATGAGGCTATACCCAAGGTAGTGATACTACCGTTCGCCTGATCCGGACTGGTGAGAACGCAACGCCGCAGCGCCCGCAACACCGTGAGACAACACTCCCAAAATCAAGGGTGCACCAATCGACAACAAGTATAAGTAGTTCGAAGAAGTGTGTCCACTTGAGGTATCAATCCTCCATTGGCCCGGCACAGCTCCTGTTTTAGTCAATTCCAATTTGACACAAGTGTCAAGGCTATCCATTATCGTTCTCTTTCTTTAGTCATCACGTACATCATTCCAACCACTTCATTCTGGATCATCACTCCGCGTATAGTTATTAAAGTGGTTTCGGTTCAGATAGAGAGTATATCCATTACCGATCCCGGTCTCTTTAATAACTTTCGTAATTATTACACCGATTGGTCGTTTATATATTTCAAAAAACCAAATCAATTCCAATTTCAATTTCAATTCGTAAACCGGCATTTCATTTATCTTTCTAAACCAATTTCTAATATTTACGTTTCAAAACTTCCAAGTTACCATTTCAAAATCTCATAATTCAATTTCCATCTTCATTTAAAACAATTCAAATATCAATTCAAGTTCGTATATAAGTTTCATTCCGAAAATCATTTAAATTAATTTAATTCAACATTCAAATCAATTTAAATTCATTTGTCGATTTCATTCAATATTCGTTAAGTTACTTTATCGTTCAAAACAATTTCTATTAAATTTCCAATTCATTAAATCAATTATTCAATTCAACTTCATTATATCAAAACTTACAAATTTGAATTAAATTAAATTCATCAAATCAGATTCTTTAAATTTCAAGTCTTACATTAATTCTAAAATATCACATTTTCATTTCTTGTTAAAGAAATTCAATTTCACTTATTTACCTTCTTAAATAAATTTCTAAAACTTAATTAATAAAGAAACTCAATTTCAATTATTACGAAGTAAAATTCACTTATTCAAAAATTCAATTTAATTTAATCATTAAATAATTCAATCTTATTAATTATTAAATAATTCAAAACTTAATTATTAAATCATTTCAAAGTTTAATAATTTCAAACTTAATTATAATTTCAAACTTAATTATTAAATCATTTCAAAGTTTAATAATTTCGAACTTAATTATAATTTCAAACTTAATTATTAAATCATTTCAAAGTTTAATAATTTCAAACTTAATTCAATAATTTCTCAAATTAAACAACATTCTTTCATCAATTACATTGTTGATATTTTGTTTCAGATTTATATATATTAACGTTTTCTTTTCATAAAATTTCAATTTCAACTTCATTTAAAAACAATATTATTTATTCAAATAAAATCTTCGTTTTAATTTTCAAATCAAATTATTGACCAATCGGGTTTTATTTAATTTTCTATCCTAGGTCAAAGTTCAATTTGGGTATTTATCATTTCAACCCGATTCCAATTCAATTCAAAATCAAACATATCAAAGGGAACTTGCAGTGTGATAACTGGGATGGTGTCAAAGTAAATAAACAAGCAATAACAACAATCAATAACAATCCAATAATCAATTCAAATAATCCCGAAATAACCGTATTAACTCGCATTGTTATTTGTACGAATTAATATAATTATTTCTAGAATCTACACTATCATTTCATGTAGATTAAAGATTATTACATTACGGTTTTCCACTTGTCATCTATTTACACTTTCATACATCATCAATTTAACAACATACATTCAGTGGTTCAAAGTGTAATTAAACAAATCCTACGTGTCAATAAATTTAACAGTTAAAGAGGTCATATTATACAAATGTCAGTTAATCAAATTTTTACATTTAATTATCCTATATCAATTTCAATTGCATACTATTTATCTTTTTAACATTAACAATTTAACATCCAATATAAACATCAACAATCAATCAATTAACAACCAAACTGGATTATCATTTCATATATATAACAGATAATGGTGTCAAATGTCACAGGTGAACTGATACAGGTAATAGCAGTGTAAATATCTAACAGCAGCATATTTCAATTGTCGTTTCAATTGAAATCAAATTTAATAAATAAAAGAATGTTAATCGTGAGTGAGTGCTCACCTTCCGAGGCTAGAGAGATGAACGATGAAGTTGAGTTATGAACTCAAGTACGAATTCCAAACAATGCTAGATGGGCACGAATTTCAAAACAAGTCAAGGTTGAACTCAAATCAACGAACGAAGCTGATAAAAAGAATTAACGAAATCAAATTAGACTATATCGACGAACAATGGTATAATTGAACATATATATTTAATTATGTACATAAGTTTATATTTTATATTGAAACACATTCTTAAAATTTAAATATATATGTATTTCAAAATCATTATCTTAAATTAAACACAAAAAAAAACATATATACACGTTGTATAAGGAACGTTGTATAAGGTGTTGTAACTAATAATAAAACTTATCAATACAGCTTGAAATATACAGCTGTCACCACATACTTTAATGCTACCAACTTTAATTTGTATAACTAACATTTACACTACATCTAATAATATTCTATACTGACAACATATATAATGGACTAATTCAAAAGAGACTCATGCAATATAATATGACCTATACGTATACTAATACCTAAACTGCCAACCAACAGTACTTACAAATATATATACAACCTTTAATACGCAGAGAAAGAATTTGCAAGCTAAACAATACATAGAAAATAACATATTTTTAAACAAAGTAAGCCTATGCTCAAAACCAAGTCCATCATATATACGCAGTACTTGTATGCATCTACAACCATGAATACTATATATATCTATATATATATTCTAAAACAAAGTATTTGTATAAGAAAACCCGAGTATACTGATACATTTACTTTTGTTTGCCGATAGATTACAAATATCAACATTAAAATATATATAAATACTTCTGTTAGTACTGAAATATGGTATACTTTATAATATATATGTAAACCAAATGGACCTAGACATAAACAAACTGTTGTATATAAAAATCTATATTTTTTTCAAATATCAGTACTCAACCAAAAATGTATAGCCAACCTTGAATACTCCTGTACGAAAACAGTGAAATGCAAATCAATGGGCAAGCAGTGTTTGGGTTTTTATATCAGATTAAACTACAGGCTTGTATTAAATATACTACCACCTCTAACTAGTATGATAACATGAGTAGAGAACTAATGTATGAATACATATACAGGCCAAAGTTTATACTACAGATTGGAAAATTTTTATTACACAAACTTATATATATAAAGGTTGAATATTATATTACCTATATAAATTATAAACTTAAGAAATTTAACAACAGATAATATACACGAACGCATAAATATATACTTACATTATAAACTAACAAAAGAGCCAAGACCAGAGAAAGGCGGACAAAGTGTTGGTGGCGGTAGGCGGGTCGCATGGAACAAGGGGAGGTAGGCGGATGGTTTAAGGCGGAGCACGGTGGTGGACAGCCTTGGTACAGGCGAGGCGATGGGGCTGTGGGCGGATCTGACGTGGGGTGGCACTTGGGGTCGTTGAGTGGTAGGAAGGCCGGTGTCAGGGTTTGAGGGGAAAAGTGATGGAGGGGTAGCTCCGGAGGTTGCTTGTTTTGCCGATGGCGGTAGATCATCACGGGGCCGAGGCAGGCTTGGATGTAGGGTCAATGGGTGGTTGCAGGGAATGGTTCGGTGGTGGAGATGAGTTTGGCAATATGAAGGAAAGCAGGCTCGAAGGGAGAGTGGGGGCTACGGGTTTGTGTGAGGTCTCACGGTGAAGTAGGCGAGATGGTTGGAGGCGATGCTTGGCTACATGGTGGGTTCGAAAGTTCAGCCAGGGGATGATGTGGCAGGGAAATGAAGGGAAGGCTTGGCGGGTGGTGGCGGATTCAGTGGGAAGGGAAGTTGCATGACAGAGAAGAAAAAAAATAAAGTTTGAGAAGAACAAAGTGGACTAGTTTTGATGGGAAAAACATGAAAAGGTTGCTCAGAAAAATGATGGTACATATTCCTCAAACAAAAGTGTGAACGAAAGGAATAGGAAACGAACAGACAAATGGCTTTTGGTTGTTTGTATTCAACCGGTAGGCAACTTAAATGATCAAAGAGAGAAAAATGTATTTTGAAATCTCCAACGGTCCAGCTATTAGATTTAGGTAAAATTTATTAAAGAAAGCTTGGAGTGCACGGCTATTAAGAATGTTGAACTTCAGAAACGTTAAATTCAACTGATGGAAAATGAATGGTCACCGCAAACCAAAAGACGTACCGATGCGGTTGCCGTTTTTACGGATTAAACCGAGAAGCGGACTTCAGAACACAGAAGTGAATATACCATAGAGATCAGCATAACGAGACGATCAAAACGGTATACAGATATCAGTAGTACGATTGAATTATAAAATTCGAATTTTCTAATAGCGGAAAAATGCAAGAAAAGCGCTGAAAAATAAGATCGACGGAGCCAAAGATGTCCGAATTTGGAAAAACGACAAACTGACATCTTGCTCAGAAGATGGTTTAGAATTTTTCTATGTAAAAATATTTAGGTTTCGGAAACATTTTATTTTCATCGCTTTTTAACTGATTGAATTGAAGTGAATTTACGCGCGAAATAAACTTTTATATTTTCGGACGAAAATTTACCAGTTGCTATGTTTAACTAGACGTATTCCAAATATAAAAATTTTATTTCAAAATTTTATCGTTTAAAATTTCACAAAATTTCAACTAATTACGTTATTAAATCAGTTGAAATTTACGGGTCGTTACAATATTACTTTAATATATAAAATTTTAAGATGCGGTTATCATGTGCTTTTCAAGTATGATTTAGTATTGGCATAAAAGAAGGAGAATTTTTCAAATATATATATTTATTGATTCTAACACGTTAAATTATATATAAGCTTTTAAACGACCTGTGTTCATGTGTGACGCATCGTATCTCTTCCGTCTTACGTCGGAATGGGTTGATTTTATTTTTAAAAAGAAGTCAAAGTTACCTAGTTTATGCCTGTCAAATTTCAGCCAAATCCGACATCGTTTGATTAGTGGTCGAGGATCTGGAAGTTAGACCCAGACAGCTGTTCTTTTGTACTTAGAAATTATTTTACACTGCTGCAAACATGGCCTGAGTCTATGTTCGTGACATCATAACTTTTCTCGTCTCTTGTCCAAATCAAGTGATTCTTTTGCAGTTTAAAATACAAGTTTTGATCTTTATTCATACCAAATTTCAGACCATTTCGATCTCGGTAGCACATAGAATTATATTGTTAAACTTTGACGCAGGACATGTTTTATTTGTTGCTATGTTGAACGTTTTGATTTGATTTCATCGATTTCTGTTATCAGCTTTGATCGTTGAATTCGTGCCGATTTGTTTTGCTTGGATTCGTAACTCAATCTCTATGTCTGTATCAGTGTGCGTATCTGTGTCATCTTCTCGTGCATCTCTAGCCTCGAAAGGTGAGCAATCACTCACGATTAACATTCTTATATTTATTAAATTTGATTTCAATTGAAACGACAATTGAAATATGCTGCTGTTAGTTATTTATATTGCTATATCTATGCCATCATCTGTACCTGTTCACCTGTGACACCTGACATCATTATCTGTTATTTATATTGATATATATATATATATATGCCATCATCTATATCTGTTCACCTGTGACATCTGACACCCTTATCTGTTATTTATACTGATGATATATGCCTGTTACCGCTGTTATATTATTATCTTACCTGTTATCACTCTGCAAGTTCCCTGTTAGTATAGAATCACTATGGGTTGAAATGATACATACCCGAACGGACTTTAGAATAGGAGAAAATCGTTATGGGTTGAAATGATAAACCCAAGCGATTTTCAAATTAAATTGAATTTGGGATTTCGGGTTGAAAAGATATATACCCGAATATATTTTAAATTGCGGATTGAAATGATAAATATCCGTATCACTTGACCATAGGATAGAAAATTATATATACAGACACCGTTGGTCTATATATAAATGTTTTTGAAAAACACTTCTACGGTTTTGAAAGAAATATATGGTTTTGATAAATAATGATTTTAAAGATTTATTAAAGTTGTTTTAATAAAGTTGATTTGAATCAATATGAAATATGTTTAAGTATTTATTTATCTATATTTTCAAATATAGAGTTTATAATGATTTGAAATTGATTTGAAATTATATTTATTTAAGAATTATACTTAAATAAAGTTTGATTTGAAATTTATAAAATTTGAAATTCTAAAGATATGTTTTAACTTGAATTTGATTAAAAGTGACTTTAATGAATATTTCAAATGATATAAATTTAAATGGGATATTTTGTTTATTTGAATTTGTGAATTGAAGTTGTATTAGATGTTATTGAAATGTTAAATATTTAAAACTTTGAAATATATTGAAATTGAAATGGCTTATTTTATGGTTTAAATATGTATTTGAAATCGATAGATTGAAATGGTTATTTAGAAACTGAATCGAATTGAAATTGATGATTTGAGATTTGATTAAATTAAAATTTTGGAATTCGAGTTAATTTGAATCGATTTGTGAATTTTGAGGAAGCTATTTTATTTTATAAAGAAATTTTAAATTATATTTAATCTATTGATATTTTACTTTATAAATTATTTTAATATAAACTATTTTAATATAAATCATTTTAATATAAATTACTTTATTTATAAACTATTTTATTATATATACTAATTTTAATATCTAAACTGTTTAAAAGAAAAGTGTTATGATTTCCAAAATGCTATAATTTCAAAGTGTTGTGATTTCCGAAAATGCTATGATTTCAAAGTTGTGATTTCCAAAGTGTTTTGATTTTTAAAAAGACTATGATTTCAAAAGCGTTATAACCTTGGAAAAGTACTATGATTTTGGAAATGAATTTATTTGAAGTAAAAGTGATATCGCATTGATATGGTTTTTGAAATGGCAATCATATGTCGGTTTTGAAATATAACTATTTTGAAATTTTATTAAATGACCATCAGTGTAATAATACGTAGTTATTAAAGAGACCGGGATCGGATATGGACATACTCTCTGTCGATACCGAAACCACTTTAATAACTAATATACGCGGAGTGTTGATCCAGAATGAAGTGGATGGTTTTGATGAACGCGTTGACTGAAGAAAGAAAACGATTTTGGATGACCCCTGACATGACTAAAACAGGAGCCGCGCCGGGCCATTGAGGTTCGCCACCTCTAGCGGGCACACTTCTTCGTTACCATATCTATTACTTTTGTGATTCGATTTGGGTGCACCCCTCGATTATGGGAGTGTTGTTTCGCGGTGTTGGGGTAGTAGCTGCTATGCCCAACATCAGTCCGGATCACGCAACTACTAGTATCCTAGTTGGTATCGCCTCATGTACCTTGTCATACTGATTATCCTATTCGCGACAACTACGTTTTGTTTTGTACCTTTAGTATATGGATTGCCCTCTGGTGACTTCCGGTTTTGGGGAAACTACGGTCTTGTATATGCTCTTGGGAATAAAAATGTGTTAAGGGTGGAATGGGCCATGACTTAACGCTATTTTGATATCGTACTTTACGGATTAGACATTATCTACTTAGCGTATTCTACTGTATATATAGATAGTTTAATGGATCCTTAGAGGATGGTTATCCCAAACATCCTTTGAGTCACTTGTATTTCAGTCGTTATTTCACTTGAGTTGGATTTATTGATATAAGAATGTTAATCCTGACTCGAGTGTTTTGTGTTTTCTTTACGCTCGGGTCAGACTGAGTGTACCAGTATTCGAGACTCACCTTTGGAGTTGGAGCTTTGCTTGGAGATCCAGCGATCTATCCAGCTTTCAGATATTCAGTTTATTCTAGTGATGTATTCTGATATTGTATTTGACTATTGTATTCGAGACTTCTGTTGTATCCTGTATAACTCTGGTTTATATATATATATAGTAGCTTCATGAACTACTATTCTTTTGTTTCCGCTGCATTGTTGTTATATTACTCTGTGTCTGTGATCTGTGATTATTTTATTTACTGTATATCTGAGTTTTGCCAATTTAAATTAACAATCTATTGTTTTGAACTATTCAAGTCTGACATGTGTGGATTATTGTCGATTTGAATGGTCCAAAATAGTGGGTCGTTACATTTTGATTACTGATGTTTTCAAAAATAACTAATTATTTTAATAATGGTTATTTAATTTAATTTAATTAATTATTTAATTGGATTAAGGTTAACTAATTAACTCATTAATGATGTGTTTTAAATTTAACTAATTACTTAGTTAATGATGTTATAAATTTGATTAATCATTTTATATAATGATGTTTAAGGCTAACTAATCTTTTGATAATGATGGTTTAAGATTTCTTAATTTATTAATTAATGATGTTTTTAAAATTAATTAACCCTTTTTAGTTAAGGACCTTTAAAGGTTATTAAATTTGTTTAACCTTAATTAATCTTTCCTTAAATAAAGTTTTAAATTAAATAATCACTTTTAGATAATGATATTTAATTATTATTTAATAAATTATATTATTAATTAATTGAATTAATGATGTTTCAAAGGAGATTTTTTTTAATTAAGGGTTTTAAATTTAATTAATTAACTAATTAACAAAGTTTTAAAGTTAATCAGTCAATGTAATATGCTTTAAGTTGTTAAATCCTTTTTATAATGATGTTTCAAAGTCTGTAAACTCTTTTAACCAAGTGTTTTAAAGCTATACTTGTAACGTGAAGCCAAGTATGAATCCGTGTTTTTAAAAGAAAAGTTTGAATTGTTTATGGAAATGAATTAATTTCCATAAAGCGATTCACTTGTATGAAAACGATTTATTTGTATAATTAGCACTAAACACCAAAGAAGTAGACTTGTCGCTATCTCGAAAGTTAGGAATAATCGTGAGACATGACTTTAAGGTAACACTACCTTGACTTGTCCAGTATTATTGTTAACCATAAAATAGTACAAGTTTGAATTTGATGAGTGGTGATAAGTATACAAGACTTAATTTCCATATACGATCATTTTATATCCTCGATGGTTGGTTTCACGACTATCGGTTACTTTAGCTTCTGTATTATTATCATTCTAAGAATATCTATTGCTTCGTTGAGCATTGATATCCTTTATCGGAAATGACTAATACAAAAGTGCAAGAGGAGGCTAAGCTATGTGAGGTTAGTCCCATTAAGATACTGTCACATCTCATCTTGATTGGATTCGGTAGCGCTATTAGATGTGAAATATTCGAATTCTCGGTAAGGTATGGCGGAGGTCTGGCTTGGAGGGTTCCGAGAAGTTTCACAGAGTAAATGAGCTTCTCAGAAGTATATTACTAGAGGTATACTTCAAAGGAGGTGCACCTTCCTAGTCATTTATTGGAGATTTTCCTTTTCTTATTTGATTCGAACCTGCAAATTTATTCCCTTATTTGCATTGGGAAGAGCCAACCACTCTTCATGGTGTTTAATTATTTATCCATTCTTTACGTTTAGATGTTGATTTATGTAGGAGTAAACCCATTCCGTGTTCAACGGCGTGGTCTCACATGTTTGTGTTTAATTTCACACATATCGTTTAAAAGTTTTACTCATACCAGACATATCGTCTGACCCGAGTTGTTTGTTTTCCCTAAACTCTCGGGTACTCATTTTATTTGAGTAGTCTGAGAGTAGCAGGTCTTTTGAGGGCTCTTTTGAAGACGGCGTCCGAGTAGGAGGCTTTCATCTTCTTAGTTATTTATTCCGCTGTATTATGTAGTTTGAGTATGTATTTTGTTTCAACATATGTAAAGGCATGATGTTATAACTGCTTAAGCTGATTTGTAGTACTTCGTGTAATTCTGATAACTCCCTGTTAAGGAGTAACCTGATGTATTATTGACTGTTATGGTTTATTTAGCAGTTTCATTGTAAGGTTTTCTATTATGTTCTTTATTTTACCCACGATGATTCATCTTTCTGATGCTTGGGAAACAGCACACGAACACCAAGGATGTGTTAAGTGTCATTCCTAGAGGTCAGAAAGCTGGGTCATCAAAGAAATGTTCTGGTGTGAAATGAAATCGCCATTTCTAAGGACTCCCCTATAGATTAGGAAAAGTAACACATGAGTCGGTTTCCTTATACTTCAGCAATAGGATCGATCATGTATGCCATGCTATGTACTAGGCCAGATATCCCCTTTTCACTATATGCGATAAACCGATACTAACCTAATTTTAGAGAAAACCATTGGATTACAGTCAAAGTCATCCTTAGGTGTTTAGGAAATAACGAGCATTGTTTTCTGATTTATGGAAGCGACGAACTCCTTATGGAGGAGCATTCAGGCTCGAGTGTTCAAAGTGACATCGAAGATAACAAGTCAGTCTTGGGATTTGTTCTTACTCTCAACAGAGGGTTCATTATTTGAAAGAGTTTCAAACAAGAAGCTGTGGCAGATTCTACCATGAAGGTTGAGTACATCGCTTGAACGATGCCACAAAGGAAGCAATGTGTATGTGCAAATTCATTAATGAGCTAGGTGTGATTCCAAGCATAGATGGTCTAATGCTCATGTGTAGTGAATACAATGTGACAATTTAGATTGCAAAGGAACCATGAGCTCACAAGAGATCAAGGCACTTCCTCCTTAAGTTCCACATGATAACATAGTTTAATAATAATGGAGAGATCGTGATCAAGAGAGTAGATAAAAGATAACATTTCAGATCCATTCACTAAGGTGCTCTCTTATCTATTTTAAAAAGACCGGTCAGAGGCATAGAAATGAAGCTCCATAATTAGCCCTAAGTGCAAGCGGGAGATTGATAGAATTAGGGGTGTGCATTAGGGGCAATTATTTTATTTGTTATATAATCATAATTTTGTAAACAATCTTGTTTGAAATTAAATATGTTTTGGTTTTATTTTCTATTATACGTGTTTATTATATTGTGATACAAGTAATGAATAATTAACATTAAACATATATAAGTAGTAAATCCTTAGGTGTACTATTTCATCGATTGTAGTTACGAATGAGTTTCATAACCATGAGTATTGAATTGATATTAATAAATGAACAACTCATAAATGTTCCTAGTAGACAAGTATCAAGAAAAAGATATCGATACATCTATTGAGACTAGTATATGTAACTCTCTCCATACAATGGATGATAACTTATTTGTGACCGTTAGGACACTAAGAGTATATGTACTTGTGCTTGTTTAAAATAATCATAGAATGACTCAACAAGAGTCTTCTATAGGTTATATAACTTAAACAAAATAGAAGACCTCATTGTAACAATGTACAGTAATTTTCCGACTTGAAAGTCCCATCGAACTTAAGTGTCTAAACTATACTTTTATAATGGGCAACTGTATGTCATAGCGACCATTTTACAACTATAGTTGGTTAAACGTTGGTACACTTGAAGTGATACACTACTCAAGAGAGGATTCGTCTCCTTCTTTATAGAAGGTCGGTATCATCGTAATTAATAAATCAAAATAATGTTAATGTCAATGGCTAACGCAAAAGGGTTAATCAGTAAATGTTCTCGAATTGAAACAAGAAATTTAAAATTGACTTATGCAATTAATAAGGATACTAATAAAATTTTGATTGTAGAACAAACTCTAAATATCGAAATGATACAGTGATGACAAAAAGAACACGTGTACAAATTATCATTACCAAGTGATCTTATACTAAATCAGAAACATGATTTTGCCTAAATGATCTTTAAGCATTGAACTTGACCCTATACTGTACTTTAGCAATATCCGTTTAGGCTTCATATTAATTTTTTTTGAATAGTGATTGTGGATTAAGTTCACACCAGAGAGTCAACACAACCACATTGTTGATTATTTCCGAATTCGACTAATGGTAAAATTATTTTATAATTATTATAAATTAAAAATAAATTAATATAAATGTTGTATTATTTATTTAAAGCTAAAATTGAACAAAACAATGTATAAAAGTTATACGATGGTTTGCTTGTTAAATGAGCTGGAATTAATTAATTAAATGGAGATTCAACTAGGGGTCATGGAGTGTTGACTATCCAAATATCTACACCTACGGCCAACCAAACTTGTTCAATTAGGGGTGCAAATTTTTTGAACCAAGCCACTTGGATCTAAAGCAAACAAAGGAGAAAAAGGTGATGATTCGAAGCTGTAAGTAGGATAACGACCGTACATCATTTTTTTACACGTTTTCTTATCTTATCTCTAGGCCGGTCATTCATCACCATCAGTGAAGCTAACTCTCAACTTTGCAAACCAAAGAGAAAGAAGAGACAGTGGAGCTCTAGGAGGAAGTATTAAAAAAACGAGGTACTAGATTCTTGATGGAATCCTATATGTGAAAGGTACATCTTAAACTTGTCTAATTAGGTGACATGTACATAAATATTCTTGTATCATCATGTTGCCCAACTTATTTGTAACGACCTGGAATTTTATCACTTTGATTTTTGGAATATTTAATTAGTTTTAAATATTTGGTTTGGAGTTTTTTTTATTAAATCTATGTTTCAAATAATTGTTCAAATTTTTTTTATGGCGTATTTCTGATTTGATTTATATAATTTTCCACAATTTTTAATTTGAAAAATAATTAAATTTTCGTTGACAATTTTTACGGCAAACATTGACATTTTTAAAATTTATCAAAAATAGGTTAACTTATATATTTTTATGTTGTATTATGTTCCATCCCAATTCTATACGCAATTATATTTCATTTTTTGTCGATCGCGGCTCATAATCGGACGCGATACGATGTGGAGGGTACCATAATCTTTAAGAAATCAAAATCCAAGTTCAAGTGCAGCCACCCTCGTTTCCTTTTCTTCCTGCCTGCCTACCTTGGTTTACCTGCATCTTGCCTTCTTGTCTCCCTAGCCGCCATTGTCCCCATTAATTTTGACCTCGATTTGAATCTTGGTCTCTTTGTTTGAAGTAGGTAGCAATATATACACACACATGAAGAGCATTTTTCTTCATTTGGTTCATCTTGGCATTGATTGTTAGCATCTTCTTTTTTAGCTTACTTTAAACATTCAAAATAATGGGAAACAAGTTATATCTTCTACTTCAAAAATCATTTTTCCCAAATCTATCCACAGTTATCAAAATGTCCCAACACACAAATGTTTGTTTGGATCTCTAGTTTATTCTAAAAATAGTTTCATGGGTTTTCATTGAGTAATTTTAGAGATATGCATAAATAACAGTAAGTGGTCGAGAAAACGACTGTTTTCGATGATCAAGGATTGATGAACAAAGGATATGGATGTGACCGTATCATCGAATCTTGATTTTTAGAGGTCGTTTGGTGATTTTTAATGTTGTGAATAATCGAGGAGGAGGAGTTGATCGGTTTTTGTTCAAAAACTCATTTCTGATGATTGGAGTCTCAAGAGGTTGATCGAAGGTGTCGGGAAGGAGCCTTGGGACGAGGGGAAGGTCAGACTATAGCCAATTTTTGATTAGTGCTCTAGGTTGATGGGAATAGGTCATTCTAGGGTTTTGGGTGCTTTAATTCTTTGGTTGGGAATCGCATCGCTGACAAAAGATGGAGGTGACCGGACTTGGTCACGGTGGGCATAGAGGTAAGGCAGTCGATGGCGGTTCTTAAGAAGTAGGTGGCATGGATGATAGATTGTCGAGGTGTGGGGAGGAAGACATTTTTGTAACTAGAACAATTGTGTCTTCGGATGAGGTAAGCAGAAATTAGTTGGAGCGACCATTGGCGGCGGCAAAGGCGTTGTCGAGTCGAGCTCGAGGGGAGAAATTTGCTGGTGGCTTGGGTTCGATGGCCGGTGTTCGGGAAGTACGTGCACGTGCATGTGTGCACGCATGTGCACGTCCATTTTGGGTTTCAGGGAATGATGGAGCAAGGTGATGATTTGTGGGAAGATGAAGCTTACATGTTTGGATGTGGGTTTAGGGTTTAGGCAAGTGGCCTTGGGCCCAAATTTTTTATGGGTGAGCAATTCTAAAATTTATAATGCTTTAAAAATTTGTTTAAACTTTGAATTGTCGTAACGTGCTCGTTTTAAATCCGTTTTACCTATGGATTTTTGTTTGTACTCGTATGGACGAGTACAACATTATATCGTAACATATTGATAGTTTTGGCAATGTAAAAATTTATGACATATTTAAATGCACTGAATTTAAATTACGTTATTTAAATTAATAACGTCGTTTAAATTTATATACCTTAATTATGGATGTTTATTTGGCCAAATAAATTACCGTCGAGTTAAATTGGATTGAATATGGTAACTAGACATTTATTTAGTAGAATAAAACACCATTCCACTAATTAAATTAATTAAAAACCTATTTAGCAGAATAAATCACCATTCTGCCATTATTAATTTGATATGTTAAATTTGGACATTTATTTAGCAGAAATTAAACCCGTTCTACTCTTATATTAGTGTGAACACTTAATTACATTCCAATTGGTTAGTATTGGATAAGTGTTGTATTCATAGTCAATTGTTAATTATGAGTTAAATTTACATATGTGATGTTGTGTAAACACTTGAATTATAACTTGGATAATAATGGAATTTAGGATTAAGTACCGTTGGAGTTGCTAAGCCTCTTCCTACTTTGAAAAGTTAATTATTTACTAAGTTATTTTAAAGATAATTATTATTTATTAATAATATTTAAAAGATAATTATTATTTATTAATAATATTTAAAAGATAATTGATTATTGTATTAAATAATATCTAAAGGTTAATTATTTTATGATTCTTTAAAGTATTTCACAAAGTTATATAAGAATATTTTCCTAAATTATTTAATTACTATTTTAAAGTGTTTGATTGTAATTATTTGTTTAAAAGTTAATTTTTTTTTTTAATTAAAGTTATTTTATATTAATTTAATTTTAAGTAAATTATTATTTATAAGTTATTTATAATATTACTTCAAAGTTAATTTATTAATATATTAATATTGTTTTAAAAGTTAATTATTTATATATTAATATTGGTTTAAGGATAATTTATTATTATTGTATTAATATTGTTTAAGGTTATTAATTATTATATGATTAAGAAAGTTGAAGTTATTTTTTTATGATGCTAAAGTTTTATTCATTATAATTAAATAATGAACTTGTTTATAAAAGAAATTATTTTAAATGAAAGGTTTGAAGAGGGTTTCATCCAATAGAAGGGATTTATCAAAGGGTTTATAAATTGGAAAGAGATTTTGGTATTGGAAGAAAAGAGTTTGATTTTTAAATGATTCAAAATGGATATTTACAAATGGGTTTAGAGATCTAAAAAGGGAAAGGCTTATAAATAGGGTTTTGGGATTTATAAAAGAGTATTTTATAAATAGATTGGGGACTTATAAAATATTTTATAAATTGATTTGAAAAGTTGTAAAGGAGATATTTATATTATAAAAATAAAAGAGATTAATGGAAAGAATTAGCGTTTGGAGTATTAATATATCCGTTTTTATGACATATGGAGTTTTGGTCATTTTAAAATAGAAATCTTTCCGAATGTTTCATGAATACACTTATATTATTACTTAAGTACATGGAAATGTTTCATGAATATACTTATAGTATTACTTAAGTACATATGAAGGCATGGCCAGTAGGATTGGCAAGGGTTCCACCTAGACGTTACCTATAGTTGTTATGCATGCATTCGATCTTAGCAAGACCAGCTATGTTTTTCCTATGGTACAATACTAAGGATGTATGCTACTTTGGAAGGATATCTCTGATCCTTATGCATGAGGACCATTTCTCAAAGTACTGAGAGCACCTCTATAGAATCCCATACAATTAGCGAATGCGCCTTATCGGTTTTTGATTATATACCTAGTATTTTTGTGATGTACACTCACGAGCATCACAACTACTTGATTATTGTTATTTTCACCCTTAACATTATTATAATATCATGGGATTTTCTGATACAAAAGGTTTTGGTTATCATAAGGTAAAAACCCATCCGTGTTTATGTGTGGCATGGTCTTACGAGATACCTTTGATTTTAAAGGATTTTTCAAGCTATAACAAATAAATTCCTTGTGATTTGAGTTTCTCACACTGGTTTTACCAGAATGACTCAGGCGTTATTTTCCTATAATGCTCGGGTCAGACTGAGCATATTAAAGATTTAGTTGGAGACTTTGGAGCTTCAGGAGACGAGCTAGAGGCCTAGAGACATATCCACGTACATGGTTATTTTTCCATTGCACTCATTGTTGTATTTATTAGCAATTGTGAGGACATGTTTTTATAACTTTCCGGGCTGAAATAGAATAGAATACTCTGATTAATGTGTGTATATACGTATATTACAGTTTGTTTTTTATGTAAAGATTTGTTATATATTATAAATCAATCGTTCTGCTATGAGATTCTGTGTTGTTATTTTTCTTCCTGCCTTCTTCATTCTTTCTTTTCCCCTAACCATCCGCCTTTCCATTCAATTTGAGTGGATCATGTGTGGTTTATTAGCCACTTAAACTGTACGGAAAAGTGGGTCATGACACATGGTATCAGAGCTTAGGTTGAGCGAACACCTAGGCTTTGGTGGGGTTGACTCATTTGAGATAGGGTAAGTGAGACCCTAAGATGAGTTTAAGTGTGTATATATAAGAGTGCGTATTTGTTAGTGATATAAAAATGTTTTATATTGTGTTGTGTGATGAATTGAATGGCTTAAGAATTCTAGTTGATGCATTTGGCCGACGTTATTGATAGGATTTCCTAATATTATATTTTTTATATATAAGAATAATTTTTCAAAAATATTGTTATTCTTGGTTGTGTTTGGTTGTTAGGAAGGATAATATTCCATGAATATCATCTAGAATTTTGATTAGTCACGCTCGTCCAATTCTGAGCATTGACTAATATATGTTAATCTATCTTGAATCTTCCTTTTTGAAACCTGGGTTGGGTGGATAGGAAATTTGGAAACATTGAAACGAACAACTTGTGATTTAAGTTTTACAGTTTGACTATAGGGCGTTCGTTGATAATGTTGGGTTAAAATTGGGTTTTAATAATTGTTGTTTTATTAAAAGGAATTAAGAATATTTTGGAAATAATTGAATATAAAAGCTGGTTGTATTTAATTGGGGTTTATAAAGAAGTTTACTAAAAGAAAACTTAAATATTTATGAAATAAATACTTGAAGAAATGATTTATATAAGGAAGCTAGAATATTTCCGCAATAAATATTTGAGAAATGATTTCCTTTAAAAGGAGTAATTTTATAAAAACGTGTTTTATAAGTAAAAGGAATTTGAGAACTTAAATCCTGGTACTTTTGGAAAATGGTTTTCAAAGTTTTAAGAAGGTAATAATTATATTATTTGAAGATATTTTATGAATATAGGTATTCTAAAAGGGAATTTTGTTATAGATTTATTGGGTAAATATAGATTTTGATCAAATCCCAAAAGAATGATTTAGTATACTAAAGGAAAGATGTATATTATTATTTCAAATAATTTGTGGGAAAAGAAGTATTAATTTTACTTGAAAGAGTTTAGAGAATAAATATGTTAGCAAATAGTGGCAATAGTTTACTTAAAAACATTTTTAAGTATAAATACTTTTGAAAGATGAAATTTTAAAGAAAAGGTGTATTTTGTTGGATTGGTTTGGAAAATGAGTCCTAATTTGCTTTGTGGTGATTAGAATAATCTTCTAAGTGACGATCGGATGCTTGCTTCGGCTAACAGTATTGTGAACTAGTAAATTATTCCTTTCATCATTATACAATCGAGACAGGTTCGAATTCGGACGAATCCAAAGTAAGTTGGAAATTGATAGTTTGATAAAAAACTATTTATTTGGAAATATACTTTGTATTGTTTCAAATGGATTTGAAAAGAAAGAAGTGGTTTTAGATCAACTAGTTCGAGTGGCTCGAAAATGACTAAAATGGGTAAGAGATGCGTTTGGATGGTAAACGCTTCTCTTGAGTATTATCCTTCTTGATAACGGAATATATGATACTGTTTGGTAGTACCTAGTTCCTTGGTATAGTTTTTGGGTTACTCGGGCTAAATATATATATTTTCTATGGATTAAAATTATAGTATCATTTCAAAAAGTGTTTTGATAAAATACCAAGTGTTTAAAATTCTTAAGTGAATTCAAAAATAAAAGTTTGAATTGAATGGGTGTGTTATGCCTTTGGGATGTGATAGGATATTATACAAATTTGCGAGTTTAAGTTGGGTTTATGAAACGTTTTCATAAATAATTTAGTGGTAATTGATATTGGTGAGGACCAATTATATAAGTACGTGGTTGTACATAGATTATTTCCCCTTCTCATATAGTTTCGATCCAATATTCGAGTACAAGGCTTTGAGGTGTATCGCACCGTTCCAAATAAGGATCAATTACTCGATTTTTGACGACGAGCACTTGATGAAGGTTCTTGATATGGAACTAAGGATTTCTATCATAGTCTATGACTGTGTAAGGAGAACGAAAGTTCCTAATCAAGGAGCCTGATCAGAGCCCGCACTAGGAAATCGAGTAAGCGATACTAGTTTGGAAGTGGAGTTATGTATTCGAGTAGTGATCGAATCAGATTTAGTATATGGATGATCCATGATCATCATGCGGGCTTATGAACAATATTGGTTGTTCATGTGGTGAAATTTCGGGGATGAAATTCTTTTTAAAGGGGGAAGAGGATAACGACTGGGAACTTTATCACTTTGATTTTTGGAATATTTAATTAGTTTTAAATATTCAATTTGGAGTTTTTTTTATGAAATCTATGTTTCAAATAATTGTTCAAAAATTTTTTTATGACATATCTCTAATTTTATTTGTAGTATTTTTCCACAATTTTTAATTTGAAAAATAATTAAATTTTCATTGAGACTTTTAACGGCAAACGTCGGCATTTTTGGAATTTATTAGAAATAGGTTAGCTTGTATATTTTTATGTTGTTTTGTGTTCCGTCCCAATTCTATACACAATCATATTCATTTTCAATCGATCGCGGCTCGTAATCGGACGTAATATAGTGTGGAGGGGTACCGGAATCTTTAAAAAATCAAAATACAAGTACAAGTGCAGCCGCCCTTGTTTCCTTTTCTTCCTGCCTGCCTACCCTGGTTTACCTGCATCTTGCCTTCCTTGTCTCCTCAACCGCCATTGTCCCCATTGATTTTGACCTTGATTTGAATCTTGGTCTCTTTGTTTGAAGTAGGCAGCAATATATACACACATGAAGAGCATTTTTCTTCATTTGGTTCATCCTGTCTTTGATTGTTAGCATCTTATTCTTTTAGCTTACTGTAAACATTCAAAATAGTAGGAAACAAGCTATATCTTCTACTTTAAAAATCATTTTTCCCAAATCTATCTACAGTTATCAAAATGTCCCAACACGAAAAATGTTTGTTTGGATCTCTAGTTTATTCTAAAAATAGTTTCATGGGTTTTCGTCGACTAATTTTAGAGATATGCATAAATAACATTAAGTGGTCAAGAAAATGACCGTTTTAAACGATCACGGATTGACGAACAAAGGATATGGATGTGACCGTATCATCGAATCATAATTTTTAGAGGTCGTTCGGTGATTTTTTAGCATTATGAATCATCGAGGAGGAGGAGTTGATCGGTTTTCGTTCCAAAATTCATTTTCGGCGATCGGAGCGTTGAGAGGTTGGTCGGAGGTGTCGGGAAGGAGCCTTGGGACGAGGGGAAGGACATGACCATAGCCGATTTTTGATTAGTGTTGTAGGTCGATGGGAATAAGTCATTCTAGGGTTTTGGGAGCTTTAATTCTTTGGTTAGGAATCGCTTTGCTGGCAAAAGATAGGGGTGACCGGACTTGGTCGCGGTGGGCGTGGAGATAAGGTAATCGATGACGGTTCTTAAGAAGTAGGTGGCATGGATGATAGATGGCCAAGATAGTAGGGAGGAAGAGATTTTTGTAACTGGAACAATTGCATCTTCGGGATGAGGTAGGCGGAAATTGGTTGGAGCGACCATTGGCGGTGGCGAAGGCGTTGTCGGGTCGAGCTTAAGGGGAGAAATTTGCTAGTGGCTGGGGTTCGTTGGCTGGTGGTTCAGGAAGTGCATGCACGTGCACGTGTGCATGCATGTGGACGTTTAGTTTGGGTTTCAGGGAATGATGGAGCAAGGTAATGATTTGGGGGAAGATGAAGCTTACCGGTTTGGATGCTGGTTTGGGGTTAAGGAAAGTGCGCTTGGGCCCAAAAACTTTGTGGGTGAGAAATCCTTAAATTTATAATGCCTTAAAAATTTGTATAAACTTTGAATTGTCATAACGTGCTCGTTTTAAATCCGTTTTACCTGCGGATTTTTGCTTTGTACTTGTATGGACGAGTACAACGTTATAGTGCAACCTATTGATAGTTTTGGCCATGTATAAATTTATGACATATTAAAACGCACTGAATTTAAATTACGTTATTTTAATTGATAACATCGTTTAAATTTATATACCTTAATTATAGATGTTTATTGGCCAAATAAATTACTGCTGAGTTAAATTGGAATGAATATGGTAACTGAACATTTGTTTAGCGGAATAAAAAACTGTTTCGCTACTTAAATTAATTGAATAACTATTTAGCAGAATAAATCGCCGTTCTGCCATTATTAACTTGATATGTTAAATTATTTAGCAGAAATTAAACCCGTTCTACTATTACATCGGTGTGGACACTTAATTACATTCTAATTGATTAGTATTGGATTAGTGTTGTATTCATAATCAATTGTTAATTATAAGTTAAATTTATATATGTGATGTTGTGTAAACACCTGAAGTATAACTTGGACAATAATGGAATTTAGGATTAAGTACCGTTGGAGTTGCTAAGTCTCTTCCTAATTTGAAAATTTATTATTTACTAAGTTATTTCAAAGATAATTATTATTAATCAATAATATTTAAAAGATAATTGATTATTTTTTTAAATAATATTTAAAGGTTAATTATTTTATGATTCTATAAAGTATTTCATAAAGTTATTTAAGAATATTTTTCCCAATTATTTAATTACTGTTTTAAAGTGTTTGATTGTAATTATTTGTTTAAAAGTTAATTAATTTTTTTAATTAAAGTTATTTTATAACAATTTGATTTTAAGTAAATTATTATGTATAAGTTATTTATAATATTATTTCAAAGTTAATTTATTAATATATTAATATTGTTTTAAATGTTAATTAATTCATATATATTAATATTGTTTTAAGGATAATTTATTATTATATTAGTACTGTTTGAAGTTAATTAATTATTATATGATTAAGAATGTTAAAGTTATTTTTTTTATGATGCAAAAGTTTTATTCATTATGATTAAATAGTGAACTTGTTTATAAAAGAAATTGTTTTAAATGAAAGGTTTAAAGAGGGTTTCATCTAATAGAAGGGATTTATCAAAGGGTTTATAAATTGGAAAGAGATTTTGGAATTGGAAGAAAAGAGTTTGGTTTTTAAATAATGTCAAAATGGATATTTATAAATGGGTTTAGAGATCTAAAAAGGGGAAGGCTTATAATTAGGGTTTTGAGATTTATAAAATAGTATTTTATAAATAGGTTGGGGACTTATAAAATATTTTATAAATTGATTCGAAAAGTTATAAAGGAGATATGTATATTATAAAAATAAACGAGATTTATGGAAAGAATTAGCGTTTGGACTATTATTATACCCGTTTTTATGACATATGGAGTTTTGGTCATTTTAATATGATTTGAAATAGAAATCTTTTCGAATGTTTCATGAATGTACTTTTAGTATTACTTAAGTACATGGAAAAGTTTCTAAGTTTTGAATGTGAAATGGTTTGTGATATACTTATCCTGTTGAGATAATTATATAGAATTGATTCCTAAGTATTTGATAGGTGATTTTAAAATAATGGAAATTTAATTAAATGAGGCTTAGTGATATCCATGGAAAATGTAATTTCAGTTTGGAATGTTTGTTTATTTGATAGTTAAACAACCGACTATTAAATCTTGGCCTAAATATGTAATCCTTCTTAATTTTGGTGGTACGGAAATATTCCCTAACACCGAAGGATTTTAACTCTGGAAATATCTAGAAGAAATACGGGGATTATATGGTACAGTTACCGTCAGTGGTGCTATACTGTACATATAAACTCATTTTTATTCTTCTAGGACAAATGATAAGGAGATCCGTCCACTTAAACGGTTAGGAGGTGATCCCCGCTCTTATGTATTGTATGATCATTTCCTAAAGAACCGGTATTGAGCATTCCGGAAAATCGACGACTGGTTTTTGGAGCGCCCGGGAAGCGGAAGAATGTACTTATAAGAGATGACTCAAAAACTGTAACCACTTCAAAACCATATACTATGGAGGAGTTTTGTGATATATTGAGATGTTGGAATCAATGTGTGGTTCCGAAACCCGTTGGGGTACGGGAATCCTTGTGAGATTCCAAGATCTATTTGAGATGTGGGAATCCATATGTGATTCCGAGACCCGTTGGGGTATGGGAATTCCATGATCTATTTGATAGTGGTGCGTGAGCTGGAAGCCGAACATAGCCTCATCTGTGGTAATGACTAAAACCATAGATAGGAGGCATGGCCAGTAGGATTGGCAAACCCATAGGGTGTAGTCGGCTCCACCTAGACGTTACCTACAGTTGTTATGCATGCGTGGAGCGATGCACTTGGTCTTAGCAAGACCATCTATGTTTTTCCTATGGTACATCACTAGGGTTGTATGCTACTTCAGAAGGATATCTCTGATCCTTATGCAGGAGGACTGTTTCTCAAAGTACCGAGAGCACCTCCGTGGAATCCCACACAATTAACGAACGCGCCTGATCGGTTTTTGATTATATACCTAGTATTGTTGTGATGTACACTCACGGGCACCACAACTACTTGATTATTATTATTTTCGCCCATGATATCACGGGATTTTCTGATATAAAAGGTTTTGGTTATCGTAAGGTAAAAACCCGTCCGTGTTTATGTGCGGCGTGGTCTTACGAGATACCTTTGATTTTAAATGATTTTTCAAGCTATAGCAAATAAAATTCCTTGTGATTTGAGTTTCTCATGCTGGTTTTATCTGACTGACCCGAATGTTGTTTTCCTATAATGCTCGGGTCAGACCAAGATATTACAGATTTAGTTGGAGGCTTTGGAGCTTCGGGAGACGAGCTGAAGGCCTAGAGACGTATTCACGTACATGGTTATTTTTCCATTGCATTCATTGTTGTATTTATCAGCAATTGTGAGGAATGTTGTTATAACTGTCCGGGTTGAAATATGATAATATACCGTGATTAATGTCTGTATATATTACAGTTTTTTGTGTGTGTAAAGATTTGTTATATATTATAGATCATTCATTCCGCTGTGAGATTCTGTGTTGTTATTAACCTTCTTGCCTTCTTCCTTCTTTCTTTACCCCTAACTATCCGCCTTTCTGTTCAATTTGAGTGGGTCTTGTGTGGTTTATTGGCCCCTTAAACTGTACGAAAAAGTTGGTCGTTACATTATTAATCGACCATAATAAGTAATAAAAACAATACACGCACATACATATTAAATAATATAAACTAATTTACCAATTATTCAATATAAACATATAAATAAATGTGTGTGTATTAAGACAGGTTTTCGGTAGCAAAAATATATTATTAATATATATATATATATATATATTTGAAACCGTATATGTATTTTGTTTAAATGAACACACACATTGATATATGTATATTATTTCGGTTTAAGAAAATTATGATTTTAGTTTTACTTACTGGTTTAAAAAAACTTGTATACATACATATATACATGCATATACATATACATAAACATATATATATATATATATATCAGTTTGAAGGAAGCGATCCAGCCGAAAGCGGGTTATTTGGGTGAATTTCAAAATAGTTTCTATTTTGGATCTTTGTCGGATCTATAAAGTCTAATTGATTTTAGATTCAATCTAAAAGTTATTTTAAATAAAATATTATTTAATTTAATTTGTTTAAAAGGAACTTAATTTAATTTAAATTAAATACTTTATAATGAGCATACCGAATACACTCATATATGTATAGTGCACATGCAACATATAAATAGCGTACATGGTTAATGTATACGTTTATGGGTGTTGGGACTTACACGCAACATAAACATTTGCCTTTTATATATTCCTTTTGTTTTCCATAGTTTTATTTAGAAATTATACAAAACGATAATTATATTTATACACATATAATTTACTTATATTTATATATAATATGTCATAAATTTATTTTAACTAATCTATTATAATTTACATACATTTATAATATTATTATTAATGAGGTCTAGTAGGCACTTAAGAAGAGAAAAAGGTGGAGGTCTTTAACGCAAGTTTACATATATTTATAATATGATAATTAATGAGTTTAAGTTGGCATTTAAGAAGAGGAAAAAGTGGAGGTCCTTTTACTTTCCTTTATTCATTCTTTTGTTTGCCTTTTCAAATCTCATTTGAACACTCAAATCATTATTCATATTAGAATTGATTATGACTAATTTTATATGCTTTTAAATTAAAAATCAACATCTTGAAATCTAGTTTTGCTGAGGAAAAATTAAAAATTAGACCTGTCTTTAAACAAAATCTATTTTAAATTTGGATTAGAATACTAGATTAAGAAATTAATTAAACTTTATATAACTTGTTAAAATTTAACTTTAAACCTTTAACCTTTGTAATAAATGAATACCTTCAAAATGAATTCAATTGGTATTATAACGATGCTTTCATAGATCTATTTTAAAATTTGAATTAGAACACCTTTTTAAGGAAATTGTTCAAACTTTGTATAACTTGTTGATTAATTAAACCTTTAACATTTATAACTATTATTTTAAACGACCACCTTTAAAATATATTCGATTTGAAAAAAATATTTCCATGTTTCATACCTTTTAAAAAAACTAATTGGTATTAAAAAATTGTTTGATGTTTCCTTAATTTTTTTAAATTAAGCAATTTGAACATGAAAATTGAATCATATATAAATTCGCTCTAACATATATAAGATCTAATCTACATAATCAAATAATGTACATATAAATGATAATAAAATTAACAAATTACTTAAAAAATTAACGTATGATTTGCTTCTTGAATTATAATTTCTCTTTAGATCTCCTAGATCCACACCTAATCCTTGCAAGAGATGGATGAATCTCTTATGTTTTATTTTATTTGATGTTTGCATTTGATTTGGAGTTGACAAATTTTTTGGAAATGTTAATTTGATTTTCAAACGTGAAAGATTAGGAGAAAAGAAGAGAAAAGTGAATGAAAAATGAATGTCAACGTGAAATGAATTTGTTGATTAATTTATATTGGAAGAATAAAACCTTTCCCATGCTTTTAATTAAAACTTTCCTAATTAGTTCCCTTAATTTTCTCTCTCTATTCACCCCTCTTGTTTCTCTTGAATGGCCGACCATAATCTATCATTTGCGATGCAAAAGGTTCAAAAACTCTCCAAGTAATTATTTCTGATTTAAACTCTATTTAAAATTACATTAATATTGTATATCATTGAGTGCAAATATAACTTTGTATATGTGTTCAAATAATTACAAATAACTCTGAAACATAAAAAAGTTTAGTAACTAATATTTCTCAAACATTAATTAATTTACAAAATTTTATAAATTAATTAAATCGTGTGGTTTTTTGGAAAATTCATCACTACCGTTGTACGAGTCAAAGGTGTAAATTCAGTCAACGATTAATATCGAATAATTTGAATATTAATGTTCACATGTTACCTTAGCTAGTGGTGCGACAGTTTGACTAAATTTTTCCCTTATAGGTCTTTTTTGTAAAAATTCAATTTTACAATTTTAAGTGGTACTCAATAGTAGCAATTATGTAATGACCCGCCAATCCGTACCATCCAAGCTGACAATATACCACACGTCCAACTCAAATCGAACAGAAAGATGGATAGTTATGGGAAAGAAAGAGGAAAGAAGAAGAAAAGAAACTATCAACAACACAAAATTCACAATCACAGTGGAACAATATATAATATAATATCAATAATCTTTACAAAAGAGAAACTGCTATATACACACATCCATCAGAGTATCACAACAAATCACGATCATCAGCCTGGATAGTTATAACAACCCGTCCTCATAAAGGCTGGTGATTTCAACAACAAACAGTAAAATAAACATATACGTGAATACGACTTGAAGACCTCCAACTCATATATTGAGCTCCATGCATCCAAAGCAATTTGTAAATATACTCGGTGTGACCCGATAATTATAATAAAATAACACTCGAGTCAGTCTGGAAAACCGACGTGAGAAAACACACCCAACTGGATTTTTAAAGTTATAGAAACTTTTGAAATCAAAAGTATCTCGTAAGACCATGCCACACATTAACATGGACGAGTTTTTACCTTACAATAACCAAAACATTTTCTATAAAAAAGTTCTCTGATATTATAATAATGTCTAAGGGTTCAAAGTAAATATATAAAATAGCTGAAATGCTTGCATCTCACATTCCAACATAGTTGGGCATAATCAAAATCGTAATGGCTTGTATTGGAGATTGGATTCAATACTATGACAAGGCACTGGGGTACCACCTATCACAGTGCATCTCTAGATAAAACACACTGAGACCCTCACACGGAATCCCTACGAGTCAAGACTGACCCTACCGCTTACTGGATAGCATCGAATATGTCATCACCTTGGTTGGGAACAACTACCTAAATGGGCCCCGAGCATACGTGATCTATAATACCGATCTAGATTGGGTAATGACCATACCTTAATGGTAGCGAACCACATAGCCTTGAAGCATATCCTTCGATTTTAGTCATTCTCGGGTGTGAGGCTTGAGGCTACGATTACCTTTTATATAGCACATTCACTTTGAATGCCACATTGCCATTCCCACAATCACACAACTGATTTCTACAAACGTATAACTCCCGAGCTTGTACGTCTCAGGAAAGGGTATTAAGCTAAGAGTAGTTGCCATCTTCGCCACCAAACAGATGATACATTCATAGCGATCAATTGATGTGATTAAAAATGCAACGTCAGACATTCGTCCATACAAGTTGTCTAGGGATAGGACAAACGGAATGCACTCTCCTACCATATCATGTTTGGAATTACCCCTAGGATTAGTAGTGATAAGTCCTTGCATATTGTAGATTTTCATAAAGAAGCACTATTGCCACCATATCTATATAATATACATCGCGGGTTTAGTGGCAAGTAGCCATGCGTCATAAAGATCTCCGTCTTCAAAATCATCATAAAAAACCTGCACCTTCGAACGCATACATTGGTCCGAAGTGGTTCTCGGATAAATCCGACCCTAGTCTCTCCGGACCAACAACGATAAAGAGGCCCTCAACCTCATACAGAAACCAAGTCTCGTAGACTTATCACGTTTCCAACTCTCAACTTGCTATCCTTCAGCCAAGAAGGAAGCCCGGTAGATTAGAGTACCATAGACATCACTACTCAAATCAACATTCTTAAAACGATAATAAAGCCTACTCAGTCGGCTTCATGTTAAGTGCACGACTAATCGGTTCCTACATCAAGTCAAGGAACCTAAAAATGGCCAAATTTGATAGTCGATTATTTAACTATCAAAGCAACAAACAATATCTAGCACATAAGCGGTCACTAATTAATCTTTTATTAATTAAATCAATTTACAGATATTTACTTCAAATTATCTTTCTCAAAACCATTTCAATCTTTCGATATTGGAAAACATTTCCATATACTTATATCAACGGTATAAGTATATTCGCAAATCATTTCATTTTCAACACTTAGAAAATATTTCCATATACGTAAAACTGAAATAAGTATATATACAAATCTTAAGGTTGAACACACATTATTTGGGTCAAAACGAATGTTGCGTAAAACATCGTTACGACAACCCAAAACCACTAGCATAGGGATTTGATTAATTAATTATATATATATATATATATATATAAATCCCATACACTATATAAAACATTTCCTTTCGAAAATCATTTACCATAACAATAGTGTTATAGTCCATGTAACGACCCGGATTTTTCGTTGTTCGATTTTGAATATTTAAATGATTTTAAATATTAAATTTGAATTATAGATTGATTTCAAATATGGAAAATTTGGGTTTATTTATAAAATAAATTCAGAATTTAAATATAGCAATTTATTGGATAATTTAATTATTGAAGTTTATTGGTTAAATTATTGTGTCTTGAGTTTTAAGCTCGATAAAAATAATTTAAAGGTTTATAAAATTTATATTAACAATAATGAAGATAATAAGAGGTTTAATTGAATTTAAAAGTGATCTGTTCAATTTTTTTAAAATGGTTTGTTCAAATTGACAATAAAAAATAGCCATCCGGGGCACTGTCTCGGAATTCGACGAAACCAATTCCATTGGATTTGTAATAACATATTATTATCAAATTTCAAATTTCGTAACATTTGGAGTTATCATTTGGCTGTACGGGATAGAAACGCGTTGAAATTCATATTGAAATTTAATATAATAATTGGGTCCAAAAAGTTATCCTCTCCATATGATCGAATTAGGACTCGGAACCTTTTCCATTGCGTTCGAAATAAGGGCATAACATTATAAATGCCTAGCGGAACACCTAGATAGGGGTTTGAGATTTTGAGTGTGTAAATCGAGACATTTTAAAATGTAAATAATGTAATATATTATATTTATATTGACTGACTGCATTCACATCAAAACTTTTTCCTTCTTTTCAAAAACACTATAACCTCTCCCCCACACGCCAACGTCACGTCTTCCTTCTTGTTTTAAATCACGAAGCTTTTCCCTTCTCTTTTCTTCACCATTTCAAATGTATGCAGAGAGGAAAAAAAGAACGCGATGTCCTCAAAAATTCAAATTCGCGTAACCACTTTCTCTTATCCCTTAAGTCGAAATCAAAATAACTGAAGAAAACAAAATAATCGAAGAAACATATTTTCCCTCTTCTTTAGTTAATTTAAATCGAAATCAAATCGACTTCGATGTAAAAAAAGAAAAAGAAGTAGACTAGCGATCGATCTAGGCAGCAAAGGGCGGGGCACGTACAAACGGCGAAGGCGACTGTCGCGAGCACGGGGGCGAGGGAGGCAGTGGAGCGGCATTCGTTTTGCGTCTAGGGTTGGAGGTCGAAGGGGGCTGTTCGTCGTTGTGGGAGGATGTCGTTTTTTTTCTTTGATTTCGGTGTGGGCGATGCACGCATACGCGCATGATGGAGAAGCGGGGCTAGAGGCGAACGCGCGCAGGCGTGAAGGGAGGGGATCGGTCGACGTCGGCGATCATGGTCGAGCAGTGATTTGGGTTGAGTGTTAGCAGGCCTGGCTGAAAGCATTGAGGTTATTTTAGTTTAAAATTTGTAATTAATGCTGTAGTTAATTTAGTTAATTATATTATTAAAAATAAACTGCTTATAATGTGATAACAAATTCGCACGAGGTACAAAAATCGCGGACCTTAATCTGGGATCATTGGGAGATTTTTTTAGAGGTAGCTATTAATTAAAATTTGGAACCGATCACAATTAAAATCAAAGGTGGGTAAAACTCACTCATTTGGATTGCTAGATAATTTATAAAGTGATGAATTTAAATTATTGGTTGTTGGTTGATTTTATAAAATTATCATCCGTTGAATGTTAGATATATATATATATATATATAGTAATATATATACTAGTATTGGAGTGATATTCCCGCACATTATAGCGGATGAGACCGTATGCGCCCGCATAATAGCGGATGACCCCATATACCACGATATCCCCGTCGAAGCGGGATTGGTATTTTTGTTGTTGTCTAACATCTGTGGATGCATGGAAACAGGTTGGCGGGATCCAACTGGATTCCTAAAAAATATTTAGTGCTTATGTATATATATATATATATATATGATGTGGATGAATAATCTGATGGATTATTATGTGATGTAAATTTTTAAATGTTGATAATGGCATGGAATTTAATTTTGGGTATATTAAATACCATAAATATTATTTTAAAATTTAAGGAATTAAAAGGAAATTTTTAATATAAAAATTTGTATATCGGAATTGGATTATTTAGAAGAGATTTGTTTGAATAAGAAATGGTGAAATTTTGATTGTATTAAATAATGCGGAAAAATATTTTAAATAGAGAATTTAAATAGATTATATAAAGAAAATTTTAAATATTGGATTTTAAAATGATATTCGAAAAATATAGGAAAAAAGGTTGAAATCGATATTATAAATAGATCGGCAAAAATAAATGGAATTCATAAGGAATTGAATTTATAGAAATGGAATTTTATAAATTAGATTTATTGAAACTCAAAGGAGTTATAAAAAATTTATAAACGAAGTTTATAAATAAAGGAAGGTGATATTGGGTGATAAATTTGGAATATAAATTTACGGAAAATTTTTATATTGGAATATGGAAATAGGGTGAGAGAAAAATAGTGGATACTATTTTTGAAGTGAAAATGGTTAAGGAGACCGAAATGGAAGTGATGTTATAGAAATCGAGAGGGGTTATAAATTGAAATTTGGTTATTGAAAATTTAAAAATATATTTTTATTAATAAATTAAAATTTTATTTTAAAAGGGAAACTTTTGTTTATTAAACTATGTAATTTAAAGTTAGTTAGTACTGAAATACTTCAGACGTAAATTTTCAAACACTTCAAATTTATCTTAATAAATCCTAGATTTTAAAACCTACTTTGGAAAGTGATGTTATAAAAGTGTTTCAATTTTAGATAATTATTTGAACATGTTTTAAAAATAAATAATTATTATTTTTCTTTAAATACTTATTTTTATTTACATATGTATATATATAAAGTTTTGAAAATGGTTTAAATGTATTTATAAACCTTCTCGAGAGTTGGAAAATGGTTATTTAGCAGATGGACTTACAAGAGAATTCTCAAAATGAAAATTGGGAAAAGTAAGGAAATTTCCGAAGAAGTTAGATAAAAGTGAACTTCGAAAATGAAAATAGAATTCAGAAAGAAATACAAAGGGAATTGGGTTTATAACCAAGTATAATAGGTTTTGAAAATATTCAGGGAATTAATTAAGGAATTTCGGGAATTTTAGAATTCGTGTAAAACGAGTTGAGAAATTTACAAATAAATTTGTAAATTATTTTTGAGGAAGAGAAATAGGAAATAAAAGGGGTATTTTCTAAGTGTTGAATATAAAATGAAGTGGGAAAAAAATATTCTAAGTATTGGGAAGGGTTGGAAATGTTCCGTTGTAAATATAAGAATTTGAAACTGTTTTCAAATGTGAAGAACTGGAAGTAATATCCTATAAAGATATTTTGAAATAAAATTTGGGAAAATTTTAAATAAGGCTGATGATTATTTATGGATGTGTGTTGATAGTTAAATAACCGACTATCAATTTTGGCCAATTTCGTTAATCGCTTCGAAGAGATCGAGATCAGATTTAATTATCCGAGAACCACTTTGATCCGGTTTGAACGTAACGAATGAATACCGTAAAGATGATGAAGACGGTGATTTGGTTTGTCCAGACCTAGGACAACTTGTATGGGCGAATGCTATCAGAACATCGTCATTGGAGGACGATGAGCATTCTAAGAAAAATTGTTCTTGAAAGGTAACGCTTAGCCTCGAACCTCATCAACTGGGAATGACTAAAACAGGGGAGATGCAGCAAGGCTAAGTGGGTCGCACCCAAGTAGGGTATGTTATCACTTTTCTAGATGTCCTCGGAACCCTATTTATTTTAGATATGGGTATATATGAAAGAAGAAGCGCTCAATGGTAAGGGTGGGAACACCTGGGGTGATAACATATTCAGTTTATCCAGGTTAGGGGTAGACCGATCTTGTGTAGCAGGGGATCCGGCGTGGTCCTCGGTACATTGTTCTAGAGGTGTACTGTGACGGGCGGTACCCCAGTGGCCCAGTCATTCGTTGGAATCCATTCTCCAATACGAGCTTACGGTTTTGTTTGTAGAGCCTAATATGCTGGAATTTAATTTATGTAACAATTTCAGCTATTTAAATAAGTATTTGTATTTAGACACTATTATAATATCACTGGATTTTCTATAAAGTGTTTTGGTTATCGTAAGGGAAAAACCTATCGTGTTTATTTGTGACGTGGTCTTACGAGATACCTCTGTTTATCAAAGGATTTTGAAAAGTTAATAAATCAAATTGAGTTTGTTTTCTCACGCTGGTTTTCCAGACTGACTCGGGTGTTATTTCATTATAATGCTCGGGTCAGACCGAGCATTATAGATTCAGGATAGGATGCTATGGAGCTCAGGGAACGAGCTGGATGGCAAGGCGTACTTCCATACTTGATTATTATTCCGCTGTGTAAGCACAAGTTATTAAACTGTCCATATTTGATGTATTGGATTGTTGTACTCTGATAGTGGTATGTATATTAACAGTACAGTTCTTATATTTAAAATCTGTTATTGTATATTATACTTTGTTCCGTTGCGATTGTGAGATTCTGTGTTGTTCTGTTCTTTCTTCTACCTTTTTCTTCTTCACCCCTAATGAACTAGTATTTCCGGCACTCGACTGCTTGGCATTTTATACAGTTGACGTATTGATGTCGATTTTTGAAGGTCGAAAATCCCTATCCGTTACATTTGGTATCGGAGCTGAAGGTTAAGCGAGAACCTTGGCTCTGGTAGGGATTAGTGATTAGAGATAAGGTAAGCAGTACCCTAGAATGAGTTGAGTGTATTAATAGATATGAGTGCGTATTTGTTAGTGAATATAAATTATTTTATATTGTGTTGACTTATCGGTCGAGTGTTTATAAATTCTGGTCGGTATAGTATAGACAACTGTATGGATAGGTATTTCTAAACTCTTAAACTAAGCAAACCGACAAAGTATTGCTTTAAAAAGTGGGTAAATGAAATAATTTTACCCAAACCATATTTTGATATAAAAGTAATTTTTTTTCTAAAATTATTATATATATCAGGAAATTATTGTCAAGGACAAAATTTCTCAGCATTTTAGCCTCAAGGACAAACCTTCAGTATTTTTAGCCTGAAGGACAACTTTATTTAGGTATCAGTTTTTAAGTATTTAGGTATCAGTTTGTAGTTATCGGTAGCAGTTTTTAGGTATCAGTTTTTAGTTCAGTAGCAGTTTTGGAAAAATGTTTGTCCTTATGAATAATTTTGAAAGAATGTTTGTCCTTATGAATAATTTTTTGGAGAATGGTTGTCCTTGTGGGTATAATATTGAGGTTGTGTCCTTGAGGCTAAAAATATACAAATTTTTGTCCTTTAAATTAATTCCCCCTATATATATTTGGAGTGTTTGGATGATAATATTATAATCAAATAAGATTATAAAATTTGGAAAATGATTTATATAACCAAATGGAAATTTGGATAAGTATAAATTATATGAATGGGTTATAATTAAAATTTGATTTAAAACGGAATCTAGAAATTTAAATCCCGAGGATTTTTGGAAATGTTTTCTAAAGTATTTTGAAATAAAATAAAATAATATTAATACTATTTTGGAGATATTTTTGAAAGAAAATGGTTTTAAATGTAATTTTGTAAGTGATATAGCACCGAACTCACTTCAGTCGCTGGAAAATAATTTTGATGATGACGGCCGCATCATCAGTATTAATTTCGAGCTTCTAAGTGACGGGTTGCTACCGAAATAATTGTTTTGGAAATTTCGTTGGAAAAACAAATGTGTTTGGAAATTCCAAAGGAATTCGTTTTGGGATAAAAACTAGGGTTGGTTTAAATTTAAAAAGTGTGATTTGGGATATTTGTGATTTCAAAATGATTTGAAATAAATACTGGGTGTTTAAATTTCGGAATCCTTATTTAAATTGTTTTAGAAAACATCAAGAAATAAGTATGAACTTATAAAATTGAGAATAATTTTAAAGTGGAGAGAAAAGTGTGGAATTTGAATTTTAGAATTGAATTTTAACTTGAGAAAGTTAAAATGAATGAAATTTAACTTAAGCTAAGTAAAATTGAGCTGAAGTTGAATTACATTGAAAATAAAATTGGACTGAGATATAAATTGAATGGAATTCAACTTAAGCCAAGTTGAACGAATTAAATTTTAGAAAACTTAATCGATTGTGATTTGAAATTGGAATTAAATTCTTACTTGATGAAATTAAATGAATTAAAAATAAAATGGTTTGGAGTGAAATTAATTTAAGTATGAATAACTCGGATATGGTCTTGAAATGTTAGTTAAAAGAAATTGAAATTAAAAGGTGAATCGGATTTGAGTTATATGGAATTGAATTAAAATATGTAAATGAGAATTTTAAAGTGACTATATAACCATCAGTTATAAAATTCAAATTGGATTAGTAATTAATCAAATTGAAGTAAGTATAAAAATTTGAATTGTGGAATATTATAAAAACCATATGGCATAAATCTTGAATGAAATAAAATTCAGGTGAAGAATTGGAATTGTGAATAAATGAATTGGAATAGTTTATAAAATTTTAAGTTAACGGAATAAAAATATATTTAAGCTATAAATAAATGTATAGTCTCGAGTTAAAAATAAAATGGAAATATACTCGAGTATAGAATTGATGGAAATATGAAAAATAAGTTGTGTGACTTATAAAATAGAAATTGGAATAGGTAAGCCAAAATAAAAGATTTTGATATTTTGGAAACAAAATAAAAAAACCAAACTTGAATTATAAAATAAATTTGAACTCAAGTAAATTAGTTGAAGTGATTTTTGAAATAAAAAACAAATATTGAATTATAAAGTGGAAATGAACTAATTAGATAATTAATTAGTTAATTGGATATAAAATGGATATTAACTGGGTTGAATAAATTTGGATTGTGAGTTAAAAATGGAATTGGAAATGAAAATTGAGTTATAAATAAAATTCAACTTAGATGGTAAGCAAATTAAATAAAAATGGGAAATGTGTCGAGTAAAATGGAAATAATTTGAAATGGTGATAACTCAAGTTATAAATAAATTCAAGTGAAGCGTAAATAAATTGCTATGAATTGGGATATCACATAAATGAATTCAAAAATAAATTTTAATACAGAATTGAAGTTGAAGTGAATAAAATGAATGATTCTGGGTTTAATAAAGTGAATTAGAATATAATAAATGTGGATATCAATGATATGTAAATGAATTGATTGAGAATCAAATTGAAATGGAATAAAGTTGAATGTAAATTGATTTGGAATCAATTTAAAATAGTTATAAGCTCAAATAATTATTTTATTAAATAAATATCACCGAATTAGCATAGAAAATTTGGTGGTTAGCATAAACAAAAGTAAATAAAATTCTATAAATTAATAAAAGTGAATAAAATTGATTTTTAAATCAATACGGAATGGATATGGGTTTGTTTGGTATAAAAATAAGGTGAATGTAATAAAATTGAGTTGTAAGTCATTTAAATTGAATGAAATGATATATGGATTGATTGAAAGTAATCAGATTAATGTCAGAACCTTATAATTGCTTATAATACATGTTTAACGTGATTGGTTATTGAAGTTCATGTGTTGTAGTTGTTTAAATAAATGAAATGTTAGTGAATTTCGTATATTTGGTACTTATGTGTTTAAATTGAGTAAGTACAGGTATCCGGAGGCCATTTGGTTAGATTTTGATCGCGCTAATCTCATATAAAATAAGCCGCTTGCTTAAAAATGTTAAAATAAGGTACGTTTTCGGATTAAATACAACAAATATATAAATGTTGATATATATTTGTGTTTTCCGACCATGTGGGTCGATGTATACATATTTATCTCTCTTGTCATATTGCAAAAGGCTCTCCGTACAAGGGAGACTCTGTCAAAAAAATTTGGAAATTTAGGTGTTAGAAATTTTTTGAAAATTTTGTTAACGAAAATTTGATTTCGGATGTGTAATTGAAATAAAGGATTTTGGAATTAGAATTGAAACTAATTGTTTTGGGCGAAACAAAAGATTAGAAAAGTGAATATCGAGTCTTCACTAAGTGGGTTTTGGAAAAGTCAACGGGTTTGAAGCATTTTCCCTGACTTAGCAATTTCGGGGAAGAAATTATTTTAAGGGGGAAGGAATGTAACGACCCGGATTTTTCGTTGTTCGATTTTGAATAATTAAATGGTTTTAAATATTAAATTTGAATTATAGATTGATTTTGAATATGGAAAATTTGGGTTTATTTATAAAATAAATTCAGAATTTAAATATAGCAATTTATTGGATAATTTAATTAGTGAAGTTTATTGGTTAAATTATTGTGTCTTGCGTTTTAAGCTCGATAAAAATAATTTAAAGGTTTATAAAATTTATATTAACAATAATGGAGATAATAAGAGTTTTAAAATTGAATTTAAAAGTGATCTGTTCAATTTTTTTTAAATGGTTTGTTCAAATTGACAATAAAAAATAGCCATCCAGGGCACGGTCTCAGAATTCAACGAAACAAGTTCCTTTGGATCCGTAATAATGTATTATTATCGGATTTCAAATTTTGTAACATTTGGAGTTATTGTTTGGCTGGATAGAAACGAGTTGAAATTCATATCGAAATTTAATATAATAATTGGGTCCAAAAAGCTATCCTCTCCATATGATCGAATTAGAACTCGGAACCTTTTCTATTGCATTCAGAATAGGGGTATAACATTATAAATGCCTAGCGGCATGCCTCGATAGGGGTTCGAGATTTTGAGTGTGTAAATCGAGACGTTTTAAAATGTAAATAATATAATATATTTATATTTATATTGTGACGACCGCCCATGACCCCTGCACTGAACATAGAGATAGTGCGTTGTAAAGTGTGCCAGGCAGCCATGGACGATTGCCAAGGTTAAATTAAAACAGCAGAATCTATCGTATTACTCACAGCGCATGGATAAAATACAATAGAGAATATATATAGTGAAGCATCTCAAAATAGAATCGCATCAATTAAGCTTCATAATAGTTGAATACAAACATCTGAATAGTCAATACATCAAGCCTCACTACATATCACTCAGAGAATTATACAAAGCAGCGGAACATCCAATACATATAGTAAGAAAATAATATGCAAGCCTCCAACTCGTCTTCATCATCAGCATCATCGGAAACAAAGAACAGCACCTGTCACCTGCTACCTAGTCTGTCCATCCCAAAGCGGATGAACAGCCCAAGGCAATAAGAGTTAAAGATAAAGCCTTGAGTCAGACAACAGTCTTAGTGAGCGGTAAATTAACTAACAACATACCAAAAGAGCATAAAGGAAAAGGAATAGGAATACAACCCTCCCACTCCAACCTCTTTCTACAGTGATAGCCCCCAGACACACTAAACAGAAGCAAACATAGCAGAGCAGACATTTAAAGTAAAGCGATTATCACTCGAGTCAAGGTTAACGTTTTCCAAGTACAAACCCCCAAGGCCTAACCCAAGATCAGATAAGCACCCAGAAAACATTACTCTTGAGACCGAATGACGATACAACCAAACATCCATGACTCTGGCTATCACTGTTATCTTTGCTTCGATACCACCGTTAATTGAATGACCGGCACATTCTTTCAGCCGTCCGTCAAGGGTTAATGGCAACCCCGGTTCTAGACAAAACTCCGCACGTCGTCGCAGCCCGTGCCTAGGACTATCGAATCTGCCCAGAGTACTTGACTACAATCATAGTCTTTAGGGACTATCGAATCTGCCCAACGTACTCTTGCTTTGAGCCTGCTAGAACCTTCAACAACGATGAAATCTCAGCCTTCTAGTCATCCTCCTCAACGACTATTCTCATACTAGCTCAAGCATCTCTCGAGCAAACCATTATCCTCTAACTCGAACCATTTCACCGAGTTATCAACATGCTTGGAATGATCCCGTCTGGATTAAACCAAGGCTATCTCATACCATGCCTCGCTTCATCTCATCATAGCAAAGCCTCATCTCAACATCAACATCATCAAATCTATCCATATGAGCTTCATCATCCGCCACATATGCCACGAGCAGCTTTTCCAATTCAAGAGCCTTTCCCTTAGCTTTTGAATCATCTTCGACCATCTTGTCCAAATCAAATCATCAATCAACTAATTTATAACAATCAATCAAGTCAATCATTAATCCAAGTAATCAAGCATTCAAACATGATCAAATAAACAATTATAACAATAATGGCAATCTTGTAAATAAAGAGTCCAAATCTAACAAGCATGAATTATGAACAATATCTCTACAATCTTGATGAATGAACTTACATAGGTTAACATGTAGTAAAATGGATGTCAAATCATTATGAACAATAGATCTATACTTAAGTTTAAGAAAATGCATGGAAATCACTATTTTAACACCAAATCAAGCCAACAATCCGATATACTCCTTTGGATCCGTGTGAGAGATAACCACCACTCACCGAATCACCTAAACACCTCAAAAGTAACACACTTCAGATCTGGACAGCGAAGGATCTAACTTGATTCTCCAAAATTCCGCTTCAAACGATGAAATCTCTCTTCGATGGATGAAGATCTTCAATCTAAGCTCTTGGATCTTCGATTTGGTCTTCGATTTGGATGGAAGGAATCACAAGATTAGAGTGGAGAAAAGAAGTGAAGAAGTATAGAACTCGAGCTCTCAAAATAGCAGCACTTCGTCGCTTCAAAATCCGGATCCCAAAAATGAAGAAGAACCCGCCTATTTATAGGCTGATTTCCTTAGGTCGTCCGCCCCCTTTGGTCGTCCACGACCTAACTATCGCGACCTACGACCTAACACTCAGCGACCTAACCCCTTAAGCCTTCACGTGACTTAACCACACACACACATGCGCACGACCTAGCGACCTACCGCATATGCGCTTCCACGACCTAAAATGTCACGACCTAAGACTCAACACTAATGCGCGACCTACGACTTAAGCCCTTGCGCGACTTAACACCCTACGACTTAACCCTTAGCGACTTAACGCTACACAACCTAACAACTTAACTAGGATACGACCTAACATCCACGCGACCTAACGACTCATCCCACTTATCTCCTTAACTCGTCCACGACCTAACCTTCTTAGGTCGTTAACTCGCTAACTCCCTTAGGTCGCTGTCTTTCCTTAAGTCGCTCAAACCTTAGGTCGTCTACTCCTTAAGTTGCCAATTCCTGTAGGTTGCTAACTCTTAGGTCGTCCACTACCCTAAGTCGCCAACTTCCTTAGGTCGCTCCAATCCCTTAAGTCGCTCACCCGACCTAACTACTACTCGACCTAACCTACCCCACGACCTAAGCCACAACACGACTTATCTTCCAGACGACCTAAGCTACACATGGCTTATCTTCTATACGACCTAATGACAACTGTTTTACAAACATTCGATCCGTGAAAATACGGGTCGTTACATTCTCTCCCCCTTAGGAATTCCGCCCCCGAAATTCCAAACAAACAAGAGCAATCAAAGACCATTCTGCATGCCTACCATCCATAGCAATCAACGAACCATGCGTCCAATTCTAGCCTAGCATGCAAAATTCTAAAACTAGAACAAGTTACAATGTCGTTAGATGACACGACACCTTAGGGCCATACCACGAAGAGTTCAGGATGAGCTGCCTTCATCCTCTCTTCCACCTCCCATGTACAGTCTTTAACATCATCACTCCATTGTACCTTGAGCAACCTAACTACCTTCATCCTAAGCTGTTTCATGTTAGTTTCCACAACACGAAGCGGCTTACGAGGTCTCTTCTCGACTGGATCAATCTCAAAATCTTCACAGCTATCAGCAGAAACCACTGTATTCGAGTCGTGCACATACTTCTGTAGATACGATACATGAAAAACATTGTGCACACTCGACATCTTTTCTGGTAACTCCAATTTGTAGGCGATCTTTCCAATTCGCTCGATAATCGGAAATGGTCCAACAAATCTTGGAGTCAATTTCCCTTTCTTCCCGAATCGAATAACATTCTTCAGTGGAGAAATCTTCACAAAAACCATATCTCCTACGTCGAATTCCAAATCCTTACGACGCTTATCAGCATAACTTTTCTGACGGTCTTGGGCTGCCTTCATTCGTTGTCGAATGATCTCTATGAAATCTGAAGTCTGTCGAATCATTTCTAGCCCAAGTATCAACTTTTCTCCTGTCTCTAACCAACATGTCGGAGAGTTACACGGTCTTCCATACAATGCCTCATACGGTGCCATACCAATACTTGACTGGTAACTGTTATTATACGAAAATTCCACCAAATGAAGATGATCTTCCCATGATCCTCCGAAATCCAAAACACACGCTCTAAGAAGATCTTCCAAAACTCGGTTGACTCTCTCGGTCTGACCATCTGTTTGGGGGTGATAAGCTGTACTCAAACACAACTCGATTCCCAAAACTTCCTGGAAGCTCTTCCAAAATCCACTAATGAACAATGGGTCTCGATCGCTCACTATACTCTTCGGAATACCATGGAATCGAACTATCCACTTAACATATAGCTCAGCCAACTTTGATGCAGTCCTAGTTGATCGAACAGGAATGAATCTTGCACTCTTAGTCAGACGATCTACGATGACCCAAATCCCTTCATTTCCCGTTCTTGTTCTAGGTAGTCCATCGATAAAATCCATCGATATTTGTTCCCACTTCCATGTAGGAACTTTTAATGGCTGAAGCAATCCACTTGGCTTCTTCTGTTCGGCTTTTACCAACTGGCAGTTCATGCACTTGGAAATAAAATTTCCAACATCCTTCTTCATACCTTCCCAGTAATAGGTTCTCTTCATATCCCGATACATCTTATTTCCACCTGGATGAATTGTCAACTTCGAATGATGACTTTCCTTTAGAACTTCATTTCTCAATTCATCTATATTGGGAACAACTAGTCGTCCTTGCTTCCGAAGCCAACCCTCTTGATCGACCTCGAATCCTTTATCCTTTTCTGGGTCCAATCCAGATTCCAAATCACGGATAATCTTGACAAGCTTATCGTCTTGCTTTTGGCTCTCGCCAATTCTTTCCACAAGAGTCGTTCTTATCGATAAGTTTGCCAACATCTCAGGTTCTAATTCACATCTAGGCCTGAAGTCAAATCCAGCCAAATACTCGAGACTCTTCCATTCTGAAAACATGGCTCCCAATCCTGCATGTCTTTGACTTAACGCATCTGCCACTGCATTACCCTTTCCTGGAGTATAGGCTATACCAAAATCATATGATGCTAAAAACTCTAGCCACCGTTGCTGCCGAAGATTCAAATCCTTTTGGGAGAAAAGATACTTCAACGACTTATGTTCTGTAAACAACTCGAATCGAACTCCCAATAGATAATGTCTCCACATCTTCAGAGCAAAAACAATCGCCGCTAACTCCAAATCATGAGTCGGATAACTCCTTTCATGTGGCTTCAGTTGTCGACTTGCATACGCAACAACTTTACCCTTCTGCATCAGCACTGCTCCGAGTCCAGTACCACATGCGTCAGTGTAAACCACCATCTCATCATTTCCACTTGGAATAATCAAAACAGGAGCACTTGTCAATCGCTCTTTCAAGATTCCGAAAGCTTGCTCACACTTAGCATCCCATCTGAATACCTGATTCTTTTTCGTCAATCCTGTTAATGGTGTAGCTATCTTGGAAAAGTCTTTGATAAATCGACGATAGTATCCTGCTAATCCAAGAAAACTTCTCACATCAGATGCATTCTTAGGTCTAACCCAATCCTGGATCGCTGCCACCTTAGCGGGATCAACCGCTATTCCATTTCCAGAGATAATATGGCCTAAGAACCTCACTTCGCTCTTCCAGAAGTGACACTTCGAAAACTTAGCCTTTAGCTGATGTTTTCGTAAGATTTCCAAAACAATACGCAAGTGCGTCTTGTGTTCTTCTTCAGTTCTGGAATAAATCAAAATATCATCCATGAACACTAGTACGAACTTGTTCAACTGATCTCTGAACACTCTATTCATAAGATCCAAAAAATATGCTGGCGCATTGGTCAATCCAAACGGCATTACCAGCCACTCAAAAAAACCGGATGGTGTCTTGAAAGCAGTCTTCGACACACTATCCTTAGCCACTCTTAACTGGTGAAATCCCGTTGCCAAATCCATCTGAGAAAACACCTTAGCTTCGTGAAGCTGATCAAACAAGTCATCTATTCTCGGCAATGGATACTTGTTCTTCTTAGTCACTTTATTCAGCTCACGATAATCCACACACAACCTCAATGATATCTCTACAATCTTGATGAATGAACTTACATAGGTTAACATGTAGTAAAATGGTTGTCAAATCATTATGAACAATAGATCTATACTTAAGTTTAAGAAAATGCATGGAAATCACTATTTTAACAACAAATCAAGCCAACAATCTGATATACTCCTTTGGATCCGTGTGAGAGATAACCACCACTCATCGAATCACCTAAACACCTCAAAAGTAACACACTTCAGATCTGGACAGCGAAGGATCTAACTCGATTCTCCAAAATTCCGCTTCAAACGATGAAATCTCTCTTCGATGGATGAAGATCTTCAATCTAAGCTCTTGGATCTTCGATTTGGATGGAAGGAATCACAAGATTAGAGTGGAGAAAAGAAGTGAAGAAGTATAGAACTCAAGCTCTCAAAATAGCAGCACTTCGTTGCTTCAAAATCCGGATCCCAAAAATGAAGAAGAACCCGCCTATTTATAGGCTGATTTCCTTAGGTCGTCCGCCCCCTTAGGTCGTCCACGACCTAACTATCGCGACCTATGACCTAACACTCAGCGACCTAACCCCTTAAGCCTTCACGTGACTTAACCACACACACACATGCGCACGACCTAGCGACCTACCGCATATGCGCTTCCACGACCTAAAATGTCACGACCTAAGACTCAACACTAATGCGCGACCTACGACTTAAGCCCTTGCGCGACTTAACACCCTACGACTTAACCCTTAGCGACTTAACGCTACACGACCTAACAACTTAACTAGGATACGACCTAACATCCACGCGACCTAACGACTCATCCCACTTATCTCCTTAACTCGTCCACGACCTAACCTTCTTAGGTCGTTAACTCGCTAACTCCCTTAGGTCGCTGTCTTTCCTTAAGTCGCTCAAACCTTAGGTCGTCTACTCCTTAAGTCGCCAATTCCTATAGGTTGCTAACTCTTAGGTCGTCCACTACCCTAAGTCGCCAACTTCCTTAGGTCGCTCCAATCCCTTAAGTCGCTCACCCGACCTAACTACTACTCGACCTAACCTACCTCACGACCTAAGCCACAACACGACTTATCTTCCAGACGACCTAAGCTACACATGGCTTATCTTCTATACGACCTAATGACAACTGTTTTACAAACATTCGATCCGTGAAAATACGGGTCGTTACATATATTGACTGACTGCATGCACATCAAAACTTTTCCCTTCTTTTTAGAAACACTATAGCCTCTCCCCCACACGCCAATGTCACGTCTTCCTTCTCGTTTTAAATCATGAAGCTTTTCCCTTCTCTTTTCTTCACCATTTCAAATGTACGCAGAGTGGAAAAAAAAGAAGAACGCGCTGTCCTCAAAAATTCAAATTCGCATAACCAGTTTCCCTTATCCCTTCAGTCGAAATCAAAATAACTGAAGAAAAAAAAAAATCGAAGCCGCATATTTCCCCTCTTCTTCAGTTAATTTAAAGCGAAATCAAATCGACTTCGATGCAAAAAGAAGAAGTAGACTCGCGATCGAGCTAGGCGGCAAAGGGTGAGGCACGTACAAACGGCAAAGGCGGCTGTCGCGAGCATGAGGGCGAGGGAGGAAGTGGAGCGGCGTTCATTTTGCGTCTAGGGTTGGAGGTCAAAGGGGGCTGTTCGTCGTTGTGGGAGGATGTCGATTTTTTTCTTTGATTTCGGTGTGGGCGACGCACGCATACGCGCGTGATGGAGAAGCGGGGCCAGAGGCGAACGCGCGCAGGCACGAGGGGAGGGGATCGGTCGACGTCGGCAATCGTGGTCGAGCAGTGATTTGGGTTGAGTGTTAGCTGGCCTGGCTGAGAGCATTGAGGTTATTTTAGTTTAAAATTTGTAATTATGCTACAGTTAATTTAGTTAATTATATTATTAAAAATAAACTGCTTATAATATGATAACAAATTCGTATGAGGTACAAAAATCGAGGACCTTAATCTGGGATCAATGGGAGATTTTTTTAGAGGCAACTATTAATTAAAAATTGGAACCGATTGCAATTAAAATCAAAGGTGAGTAAAATCTCACCCATTTGGATTGCTAGAATAAATTATAAAGTGACGAATTTAAATTATTGGTTGTTGGTTGATTTTATAAAATTATCATCCGTTGAATGTTAGATATATTTATAGTAATATATATACTAGTATTGGAGTGATATTCCAACACATTATAGCGGATGAGACCATATGCGCCCGCATAATAGTGGATGACCCCATATACCGCGATATCCCCCTCGAAGTGGGATTGGTAATTTTGTTGTCGTCTAACGTCTGTGGATACAGGGAAACAGGTTGGAGGGATCCAACTGGATTCCTTAAAAATATTTAGTGTTTATATATATATATATATATGATGTGGATGAATAATCTGCTAGATTATTATGTGATGTAAATTTTTAAATGTTAATAATGGCATGGAAATTAATTTTGGGTATATTAAATACCATAAATATGATTTTAAATTTTAAGGAATTAAAAGGAAAATTTTAATATAAAATTTTTATATCGGAATTGGATTATTTAGAAGAGGTTGGTTTGAATAAGAAATGGTGAAATTTTGATCATATTAAATAATGCAGAAAAATATTCTAAATAGAGAATTTAAATAGATTATATAAAGAAAATTTTAAAGATTGGATTTTAAAATGATATTCAGAAAATATAGGAAAAAGGTTGAAATCGATATTAAAAATAGATCGGCAAAAATAAATGGATTTCATAAGGAATTGAATTTATAGAAATGGAATTTTATAAATGAGATTTATTGAAACTCAAAGGTGTTATAAAAAAAATTATAAACGAAGTTTATAAATAAAGGAAGGTGATATCGGGTGATAAATTTGAAATATAAATTTACGGGAAAAATTTATATTGGAATATGGAACTAGGGTGAGAGAAAAATAGTGGATACTATTTTTGAAGTGAATATGGTTAATGAGACCGAAATGGAAGTGATGTGATAGAAACCGAGAGGGGTTATAAATTGAAATTTGGTTATTGAAAATTTAAAAATATATTTTTATTAATAGATTAAATTTTTATTTTGAAAAGGAAAATTTTGTTTATTAAACTATGTAATTTAAAGTTAGTTAGTACTGAAATACTTCAGAAGTAAATTTTCAAACACTTAATATTTATCTTAATAAATCCTAGATTTTAAAACCTACTTTGGAAAGTGATGTTATAAAAGTGTTTCAATATTAGATAATTATTTGAACATGTTTTAAAAATAAATAATTATTATTTTTCTTTAAATACTTATTTTTATTTACATGTGTATATATATATATATATAAAGTTTTTAAAATGGTTTAAATGTATTTATAAACCTTCACGAAGTTGGAAAATGGTTATTTAGCAGATGGACTTATAAGAGAATTCTCAAAACGAAAATTGGGAAAAGTAAGGAAATTTCCGAAGAAGTTAGATAAAAGTGAACTTCGAAAATGAAAATGGAATTTATAAAGAAGTACAAAGGGAATTGGGTTTATAAGCAAGTATAATTGGTTTTGAAGATTAAGGGAATTTTAGAATTCCGGGAATTTTAGAATTCGTGTAAAACGAGTTGAGAAATTTACAAATAAAATTGTAAATGATTTTTGAGGAAGAGAAATAGGAAATAAAAGGGGTATTTTCTAAGTGTTGAATATAAAATGAAGTGGGAAAAAATATTCTAAGTATTGGGAAGGGTTGGAAATGTTCCATTGTAAATATAAGAAATTGAAACTGTTTTCAAATGTGAAGAACTGGAAGTAATACCTATAAAGATATTTTGAAATAAAATTTGGGAAAATTTTAAATAAGGCCGATGATTGCTTATGGATGTGTGTTGATAGTTAAATAATCGACTATCAATTTTGGCCAATTTCGTTAATCGTTTCGAAGAGACCGAGATCAGATTTAATTATCCGAAAACCACTTCGATCCAGTTTGAATGTAATGAATGAATACCATGAAGATGATGAAGACGGTGATTCGGTTTGTCCAGACCCAGGAAAACTTGTATGGGCGAATGTTATCAGAACATCGTCATTGGAGGACGATGAGCATTCTAAGAAAAATTGTTCTTGAAAGGTAACGCTTAGCCTCGAACCTCATCAATCGGGAATGACTAAAACAGGGGAGATGCAGCAAGGCTAAGTGGGTCGCACCCAAGTAGGGTATGTTATCACTTTTCTAGATGTCCTCGGAACCCTATTTATCTTAGATATGGGTATATATGAAAGAAGAAGCGCTCGATGGTAAGGGTGGGAAAACCTGAGGTGATAACATCTTCGGTCTATCCAGGTTAGGGGTAGACCGGTCTTGTGTAGCAGGGGATCCCGGCGTGGTCCTCGACATATTGTTCTAAAGGTGTACTGCGATGGGTGGTACACCAGTGGCCCAGTCATTCGTTGGAATCCATTCTCCAATATGAGCTTATGGTTTTGTTTGTAGAGCCTAGTATGCCGGAATTTAATTAATGTAACAATTTCAGCTATTTGAATAAGTATTAGTATTTAGACACTATTATAATATCACTGAATTTTCTATAAAGTGTTTTGGTTATCGTAAGGGAAAAACCCGTCGTGTTTATTTGTGATGTGGTCTTATGAGATACCTTTGTTTATCAAAGGATTTTGAAAAGTTAATAATTCAAATTGAGTGTGTTTTCTCACGCTGGTTTTCCAGACTGACTCGGGTGTTATTTCATTATAATGCTCGGGTCAGACCGAGCATTACAGATTCTAGATAGGATGCTATGGAGCTCAGGGAACGAGCTGGATAGCAAGGCATACTTCCGTAATTGATTATTATTCCACTGTGTAAGGACAAGTTATTAAACTGTCCAGATTCGATGTATTGGATTGTTGTACTCTGATAGTGGTATGTATATTAATAGTACAGTTCTTGTATTTAAAATATGTTATTATATATTATACTTTGTTCCGCTGTGATAGTGGTATGGTATTTTCGGCACTCGACTGCTCGGCATTTTATACAGTGGACGTATTGATGTCGATTTTCGAGGGTCGAAAATCCCCGTCCGTTACAGTCCATGCCTTCTATACTTCCCCGAAAACGTCTATTTCAATAATAAATGTTGAAATCTATGCTTTTGATACATATCACATTTTAAAACACTGTTCAAAACCAATTAAACTCCATTTGAAATTACTACTTTCAAAACATCACTTTTAAAGATTATCACTTTAAAAACCATTAACCTCATCAAAATATTACTTCCAAACATTCCTTTTAAAAGATTACTTAACTCTTAAAACTTGAATGTATTTCCTTTATACAAAATCCATATTTAAATATCAACATAAATCATTTCCATATTTATAAAACTATGTTTATAAATCTCCTTTATATTTTATAAAACTTTTATTCTATAAAATCTCTTTATTTATAAAATTTTATTTATAAATCATTCTTTTATAAAAACTCATTTTGCTATCAAAATCTACTTATAAATCCATTTCTTTATAAATCAAATTTATTTATAAAATCCATTTATAAATCCATTTACCAAATAAATTTCAAATCCATTTAAAAAATATTTATAAATTCTGATTGTAAATCTATTTCATTATTTATAAAATATCACTTTATAAATCCCTTATATAAACTTATTCAAAAATATCTATTTAAAAATATTTCACAAAACTATACTTTTATAACATAAAAAATCATACTTTTTTAATTGTTTTAAAAATAAATTCATTTCTTTTAATAATTTAAAATTTTATTAAAACATATATACTTCAAAAATCACTTTGAAAATCATTTTCAATTCATAATCACTATTTTATAGTATTTCAAAATACTAAAAATATGGCCCAGTGCTACTATAGCACTAAATAAGCAAAAGCAATCCACGTCATTAAATATGGCATCCGACACATCATATATCAAAATATGTGAAAAGTAAAATCGACAGTGTGAGGAATCTTGTTGGATCCCTCAAACCTGTCCCCCTGCATCACATACATTATAAAATCAAATAATATAAATCAACCATTTCGAGGCGGGATTCATATACAAAGGGTTATCCGGTCTTACATGAAAATGTAATAGGGTCTCATCTGCTCCAATAGCGGGAATATATCCAAAGTAACAATATAAAATGTTAAAGTATCCAAACAGGAAATAACAATCAACGGTAAAATATCCACACTTCCAATAAATAATTATGTTGACTATATAATTTTTTCTAATTAACCAAATGGTGAGATTAACACATATTTGATTTTAGTTTTGCCAAAACGGTCCGATTTGAATTAAAATCGAACAGACGTTTAATTTTAACCAAAATTCCCACTAGCTCTGAATCCATCAAATCCAACTTCATAGCGTAGCCTTCGTCAATACGATTGCAACGTGACTTGTCGTGCTCAAAACTGACCTCGTACGAAAAAGTTATGAATAAAAGAACGTACGAGATAATTAAATAAAATTAACTTAAATTAATTAAATTTTAAATCAACCTTCTTCCCACTCTCTCGTACTCATTCCAGGCAATACACTTTTCTCCTTTATTTTTTTTAAATGATCGATCGCAACAACCAAGAATGCTGCCGCCTAGTCAATTACAGAGCACACCTTGTTTTCAACGAAAGCGTACTCTAGGTGGGGCAAATGTTAACCGGGATTTTAATCCAACTGAATTCAAAAGGAGGTAGAACATTCAAATAAGCTAGAATGACTCAGAACTTGACCAGAAGGCCTAAAAGAGCATCATTGAAGTCTCCAAAAAGTATGGGCAGAAAATAGCCTAACTTTTCGGATCGACAACGATCCGAACCAATTGGGTCGGTACCAATCCTAATTAGTTGTTCTTTGGTTCTCCAATTCTCTTGCATCATGACCATATGACTCCACTAAGTTCGTCCAACAAGTTTGTTAGCAATCCAAGCAGCCTAGTTCAAGAAGTGGAGGTTCATCCGATTCAGACTATAGTTCTATCAAACCCATAGGTTAATCATCATCAAAACAAGTCAAAAAGCTACGAAATCACATGGAGAGCGTCAAAATGAAGTAAGGAAAATAGCCAAGTAGTCAAAGCATCAAAAATGCTTAACTATTTGGATCGGTACTGGTCCGATCCAATTGGATCGATACCGATCCAAATAGTTAGCTCCTATGAACCCCAAACTTTCTGGGCTCTTTCTCCATACTAAGTGCAGGCTTTTGACAAATTGGCTCTGGCGCAAATGCTCTCTAGCTCCTATAAATACCATCCTACAAGTAATAGAAAAGGGATCTGATCTGATCTTTGCTGAACTAACGGCAACAACTCTGCCATTATTTCTTCACTCTTCTTCTTCCACACAACATCCATTAAGGGCAACTGAGATCCTTCCGATTGTTTCTAATAGTGGTGACTTGATCTAACTTAGGAAAGAAGAAGCATATTGTAATCTAAACTCCTTTGTAACAACAATTGATAAATAAAAGCTATAAAGTAGACGTAGGCTTCATTAACAGCCGAACCACTATAAAAATCTCTTGTCTCTTTACTATTTCTGCTCTTTTTACATTTATTTTCTATATTATTTGCTATGAGAAATAGGGCTGGTGCTTTCACACTCAAACCAGGTTGTTGATCCACTTTTTGGGTTTACAGAAACCTACAAATATAAATAATCCATTTGCATACATCATCCATAGCAGAGCTCATTACTATCCCGGAATTATCTTTACAACTCCCGTCTAAAGTCGTCGCGGTTGGAAAACTATTCTAGAAAGCCATCATTAGTCATAGAATGTCATCTTGCATCCCATAGCCTTCCTCCAACAGTTCCTTCCATCCGGCTACTCTACATCCCAAAATGTAGCTATCCATCGTCGAAGCGATCATTTTCCATCATAGAATCATCATCATTGAATCCTGAAGTCATCACGTCGAAGCATCACATCTTCTCTACACCGCCAAAACCACTCGTCAAAGAGCCATAACATCAAAATCGAACGTTGAATGAATAACGAACCATCACATCATACTCTTCTAAGACTCTTCATCATTCGCATCAAAATTGGCCAAATCAGTCATCATCAATAATGGTAGATATCAACCACTCTAGAGTAGTCGATAACGACCACTTTGGTCGTGTACTTAGCCTAAAATGGCAAAGTACAAACCAAAAGAAAACATTCGGCATCCATCCCAAAGTCCAAAGCACATCTCCAAGTACATCATTCATCTTTAGAATAATCGGCATGCATGAAATTCCATGCATGAAATCCTATCCTATGGGATATTTTCTCATACTATACCACCTTCGATCGACGTTTTTAACCAAGCTAAGCAAATAAGCATATGTGCAACTAACAAGCATACAAACATCCAAAATAGCCTACATACATGTATAATAACACACATAAAGTGCATCCAAGCAAACAGTGTGAGCTTAATACCAAAATAGCCTAAATCTATCAATATGGTCAAAATAGTCAATAGAAATTTTTTGATATTTTATTTAAAACCATTTTAAAATGCTTTTAAATTCTTTTATAAAATAATATGCAGGTTTAACTATATTAGAAATTGCATTTTAAAGTTAGAAGTCATTTCAAAACATCTATTTAACACTATACTAACAATCATAGTACAATGAGTGGCAATATCACTCACCTCAACAAAAGTCGCCCAATCTAACGCCAAGTCATAGTGCTCTCCATCACGAACATAAAGCAAGAAATGACATCCAAAATGGATCTCATATGCAAAAGGTACGAAAGATAAAAGAGTTTGAATTTTATAATTAATGATTTGGAATTTAAATGAATAAATCTTTTATTTGAATTGGTGTATAAATACTAAGAAGTTAGTATATTGTTTGAGGAATATAGAGTTAGAAAATTATTTTGAAGAAGTGATTTATTAGAAATCAAATCATTTAAATTTGAATGGAAGTTTAGAGTTTAAGCTATAAATTTGTATAACAAATATTTTTAGGACCTTAGTTCTATAATAGAGGGAGTACTAATAATCGACATAGTGTTACCGATTGGTTTAAATGCTCTCAAGTAACGCTTCATCGAATATTGTACAACTCATTGAATAGAATGTTTGAGTGGTACTTACTAGCCCATTAGTGAATACTTGAGTTTCACCGGGTAGTATGAGATGCCTTGGTTAAATCCTTGTGATTGTTATTAGGAAGTAATTAACACTTTAGAGTTATATTATCTTTTGGTGTTTGGTGGGACCAATAGATCCTTAAGAGGATATAGTTCTGGTTTTCCAATATAAAGAAAATTCTTTTGGGTTGATGATTAAATGTAAATTCTTATTAGAAGATAGTTTGCTAGTTTATAAACTTCAAATGACGAAATTTGAATTGAATGAAATTAAAAGAAGAGTCATGGATGAATGGCTGAGATGATTTTTGGTTGCAAATTTTTGAAGTAAGTGGAGCTTGCTGACTTGTACTAAATGTTCAAGTAAACCCAAGTGGTTATGGGACACATGGGCGTTACTTGAATGATTAATATTAGAAGGTATTTGACACTTTTGTGATGATGTGTGAAGTGCATGTCTTAGACTTGCAAAGACCAGTCAATTGTGAGAGGCCTTGGTTCTAGACTTGTGATATGCAGTCATTTATGTTAGACTTGCGATGGGCAGGTGGACTTGCGATGTGTAGTTATTAATGTTAAACTTGCAAGGTGCAAGACCTATAGGTAGATATGCGATGTGCAATCACATATGTTTGACTTGCGATGTGTAATCACATATGTTAGGCTTGTGATGTGCAAGTAGACTTGCGGCGTGTAGTCATTTAGGTTAGACTTGCAATGTGCAGGTAGATTTACGATGTGCAGTCAATTGTTTTAGACTTGCGATGTGCAGGTAGAATTGTGAAGAGCAATCATTTTTAATAGACCTTTGCCCTAGATGAGCAAAGTTCAAACATTTGTATAGATAGCGAAGTACTTGCCAACATGTGAAGCGCTATCTTTTGTATGGGTTTGCGAAGTGCACGCCACTATTGATTTGATAGATTTATAATTTGCTTTCATGCTAGTTTATTTCGATGAGGTGTTGATTGTTATCTTGAGTGTGATGGATGATGATTGTAGTAATAGTGTGATTGTAAAATATATTAAATCCACTAAAATGTTTTAGAGTGAAGTACAATTTGCGAAGTATAATTTTTGAAGTATAAATTTTTAAAGAAGTTAATCTTTGTTTTAAAATGATACAATTTGTAAAGCACAAATTTTTGGAGAAATCAATTATGTTGGAAAAGATTAAGCAAAATCCTTTTGACTTATTGATTTAAAAAGAAGTGAATTTTTATAAAAGTAGTAATTAAGTTAGAGATTGATTGAAGAAATCTAATTCTTGGAAATAAATTGGATGGTTTAATATTTTGATAATAAGTCAAAAGATTTTAATTGAGTATAAATACAAGAATTTTCTTGTATATTGCTTGATTAATTGGTTGCTTAGATGTTTGGTTGTTTGGTGTTAGTTTATATGGTTGATAGAAATATTATCGATAATAATATGTATCTATTAATTATAGAATTTACTCCAAATTAGAAATTGTGAGGACACAATTTCTTTAAAGGGGGAAGTCTGTAACAACCCTGATTTTTCGGTGTTGTCTAAAATAGAATAAACTAAGATTTAAACTGGGAATTTAAAATGAGAAATTTGATTTCTTATTTATTATAGTTAGAGAATTAGTTTTAAGTATCTTAACTAAATAATAACTGAAATTAGAATTTGAAATGGGTATTTGATAATGTGTTTTTATTAGGTAAGCAATTTATAGAATTTAATGATGTTAAATTCTTGTTTTAAAAACTTGTTAAATAATGTGTAATTTTATTTTAATGGAAAATGGCAATTTTGGAGTTAAATTGATTTATTTGTTATGTTTTTTTATTTTAGAAAAATGTAATATAACTTGTTTTCAATAATAGCAATAAGGGTTTAAATACTATTAAAATTTTGTTTACTAATTAATTACGAAGATTAGGTGATGAGCTTAATTTTAATATATAAACTTGAATTTTTCTATATTGTAATCTATGAGATATTAGAGTCTTAAAATGGTAGAAGAGTGAGTTTTAAAAATAAAAGAAATAATAATTTCTTTCTTATTGGGTCCATTAGTATCTTAAGGCCTAATAGAATTAGTAATAGAGAAAGCTTCTCTTCATTCTCTCACTTACAATACGTTCATAATTTCAAAAAGAAAGCAAAACTAGGGTTTGCATTCCCTTTCTTATTCAATCAAAGATCCTCTTTTTAAAATAGAAATAAATTGCTAAAAATTTCAAAACTTCATATCTAGCTTCTCTACAACCTTCTCCATCTTTTAGACCCAAGAAACTGAAGTTTTTTTCCATGGTTAGAGATCAAAATTGGTCGAATAGCAAGGAGGAAAAGTGAAATCTAGACTGAAAAACGTAGGTTAGTGTAAAAATCATAACTAATTCTAGAAAAATTGGAAAAATCTGGAATTTTGATATGCTATTCTCAATTCATTTGTGCACCTTCGGTTAATATTTCGTGGAAAATATTTAGGTTTGCTATGTTAAATTTTCTCTTCACCGGGGATGAAAATCTAGGCTATTTTGTTGTTTTGGCTTGAGGTTGGTGCTTGTAGGTATGAATTTTTTGGATATTAAGGTGAGTTAATCACTCATAACTACCTCTATTTGATTACAAGTTACTGAATTGTTGTTTCGATGAATCGATGATTGAATTGATTTTGAGTTTGGTGGTGGTAATTGCATATTTTGTTGCCTATTTGTTGTTTCCTATAAACCCTTGTCATATGATCATCAAACCATCAAATTAAAGTTAGATATATATATTGCATGCTGCTAAAAATAATGCTCTAGAGGTTAGAAGTACTCCCACCAGAAAACCCTTGCCGACGGACCACCAGAAGGCGTGAAAATTGCCTGCAGCTTCGCCTAGGCAATGCAATAGGTGGGCCGGTTCTAAGGAAGCCATGCACCGATTATGCACCTGGACAGCCCAGGTGATGTTCTAGTGCCTCTCATTCACCCATTCGACCTCTTGTTGTATTGCTTGGTTACCTTGCTTGTTTGCCTTGTTGTTTGATATGATTGTAGCATCATTTTGAAGCATGGTTGTGATGAATTACTTGTGCATTTTTGGGTACTTGAATCTAATTTTGTTGAATTTGTTGGCATGGAGGTCTTTCTTTATGATTGTCGTTGAGCACATAATTGAATTGCTCGGGTTTGCGAAGTTATTTATGGGAGAAATTCTTTTGGAAGTAAATCGATTTCTATTATATATATGGAAAATATAGGTGGTTTGAATAAGAAGGATTTTGAAGAATATACATTTATAAATACTTTAAATTTCAAAGTGATTTCAAAGCCAGTTTTCTATAGAAATGAATTAAACCATAGTTTCTACTATATAATATTATAAATCTTTTTGAATCAATATTCTTAAGTAAGATTTCAAAGCAAAACTATTTTAGTATAAAAACTATTTTCATTTATAAATGAATGTTTTATTTGCATGAGTGGAATTTACTAGCTTTTAGTAGTTATTTAAGCGTCGTCAAGTGGTTATTGGAATTAGTCTACACTCTTATAATTACTAATTGAAAGTGGATGACACTTATCCATTTGTTGAGTTTTCAGACTCAATCTTAGAGAATTCCATTTAGGCGGATTAAATGGGTTTTTAGGCCCATCTTGTGATACTCATTTTCTAGCGAGTTATATTTGCGAAGTGTAACTTCTTGTGTGGTTCGTGATGTGCATGCATATTGTGTCAACTTGTGTTGTACAAGTCTATTGCTTGCATATTTTGATGTGATTACTTATGCTCTTATTGTTGTGGTTACTTTGACTTTGATGATTGTTGTAAATGAGCACAAACTTAGTTAAAATCCATGAATTATTAAATGAAGTATAATTGTGTTAGTGAAGTATAACCTATGGATATTTATCCTTGACATTACGCAAGTTTATTATTATCAGTATCTCACCTTTTGTGATAATTAGAGATAGTCTAACCCGGGTGTTATTTTAATGCTCGGGTTAGACCGAGACTTGGCAGGTACATGGACTTAATGGCTTTGGATGAGAGCTATCTTTAGAAGTCTATTTTAATATTGGCATTATTTGTGATGTACTATTTGAGCCTTGTATATATGTTTGTTGATGTTGTAGTCTTTTGTAGTCGTGTATATTTAATGCTTGTCATTATTTATAGTTGGATACATATGTATACAAATATGAGTCCAGTGTTCTCTTTTGTAGACTCGTATTTTTGAGAAGATATTGATGTATGTTATTTCCGTTGTGACATTTGATTTCATGTTGTATATTATATTATGTATTGTTCTAAATTAGTTTAACCGTTGTATTATTCTTTTTGTGTCTGGATCGGATATGTCGAATTACCACTTGTAAGCAAAGAAAAATATAGGTACATTATTTGATGTATTCGATACTCGTCCAAAGTAATTTACAGATGGTGGTCTATAACCAGCCCTATTCTCTGCACTTACAGACAGTATTACCCAGTAATACCCTTTGTTAGTGTGGATCTCTGGGTGGGGCGTTACTGATCCTGTTGATTATGTTGCTTCTAAATCGATGAAGGATCTCTTCGGATAATTTGCAACACACATGGAATTCCGTTAGATGGTATTCTAGTCCCGTCACAATCCCCCAGAGGGTTAAATTGCCTACAATAGATACATGTGCTTGGCAGGCTATGTCCCATCATTCAACCAGTTTGTACATGATTGGTTCCGACGCAGCTGCATTCGAACAGCTATGCTTTCCTCCTCGACACATATATGATTTTCATCGAGCATTTTCATCGAGTACCCAGCGACGAGGATATTATATATATATATATAGCTTCAAGAGATGAAAGGAAATTCCTTCTTTGATTTACTTAGAACCGACTAAGGGTTGTAGAGTAGTCTCTTGCACATGGAATAAGTCGATCTACTTTAAGATCGAGTGGTTCTACGTCCGCTATTCTCTTGGGTTCACTTGTAGATGGTTATCTGGACGTAATAACTATTCTCTGTGTTTTATATGAATTTGCCTTATAATTCGCAGGCCTAACTCGTTTTTCTTGGTTGTCCAGATGTTCCGACAAGACCTAGTAGTTTAGCGCTTTTAGATGCAGTTAACGCCCTTATGGAAGTTTTTGTAGAAGATCGAGATGTCAGAGCTCTTCTATCAGATGAGAATCTTATTGCCTATGGTTTGTTAGAAGTGGGCCGCAATACTGGTATAGTTCCAGTGGCTGCTAGTGATGACGACGACACTGACGACGACGATGATGATACATCCTGCCTGGTGGAGGTGAAGCTAATCTGAATTTGCCCCCGGTCCTAAGTCCAAGGGCTGGAATTGAAGAGAACATTGAGCAAGTGCAAGAAAACGTCGAGAAAGGTGAAATCATTGGCAAAACCAATGAGGCAGACCAAGGTAACATTAACGTTGTCTATGAGTCTTATACTAAGCAATGCAAAGAAGGTCAACAACCTACTCCGAAGAAGAGATTAATCATGAGTGGCTTGTTTCTGAGTTCAAATGATGGATCAATTGAATAATAGAGTTGTTGATTCATGTGCACGTGGAGATCGCTGGAGAATTGCATCGGATCGATGAAAAAACACTTGAGTAGGCTTCTAGCATCAATTAGAGTGAATAGGCAAAAGTTGTGCAAATTTGGATGAAGGAAGTTGGATCGGTACCGATCCAAGATCTTGGATAAGTACCGATCCACCACTTTGGTGGATCCGGTCTTCTGGTCTTTTGTTTTGGTTGTGTGCTTGTCCCATGGCTTTGCTTACACTTGGTTTCTAGACTTTTAGGCTATCTCTTCAGGCTTCCTGCCTTGATAATCCCAAGTTCGATTTGTCCAGTCTATTTGAACATTGCCTAGTCAAAAGGTGGGATAACACTTGCCCTCCAAGGTTCATCTTGTGTCAAACATGATGTGCTTTGAATCGAGACAAGTCGGGATTGCTGTAAAGGACTCTACTCTATGTTTTGAATGGTCATTATCCATCTTGTGGATCGTTTCCATGAAGAGTTATGTCTATTGTCATCCGTCGTAACGTTTCATTAGCATTTGGCACTATAAATCTAGAATATGTTCTCGTGATTCGTCATTCCAAACTCTGTAATCTTGAACTGGTTCCTTTCATGGATTCTCTAAGTTTGAATCTAATTTCTTTTGGCTTTAGTCACCAGGTGTTGGACAAATACATGTACACATACTCACGTGCATGCTCATTTAGAAGCTCTTAATCAAATGCACACACTCACGTAGGCATGTATGTAGGTTAATTCCATCAATCATTCAATATCCATTATTTTTAAATATGACTCGGTACCGATCTAACTCCTTGGATCGATACCAATCTAGGACTTAGGACAAAAATCTCCCATTTCCATTGCCTCAAGAATCGGGTTTGCTGGGTATATAACCCATCTCTCCATTCCACCTTCTCATTGGATTTCTTGCACCGATCTAAGCTTGCTTCGCCATTGAGAACCCATGGCCTTCGAATCAAACTTTCCCTTTCCTCCAAACACTAAGGTCCATCACCTCCGACCTCAACTACTCCAGCACCACCACCCAAGTCCTATCTGAGCCACCGCCTCGCCTTGATTGGAAGTTCACCGATCCAAGACCTAAATCTTAATTCCTTTAATCAAGTTTTCCTTTTGATCATTTCTAGGTAGGTGGCCAAGTTACGCATGGGCATGGACGAGGTCGCCATCGATGGCCATTGTTTGGGAATGGAGAAGATGGAGAAGGAAGAGGACGAGATTTCTCCAATGGGTGGATCGGCATAAATCCAACACTTAATGAATTTCATGAATTCTAAGTGCACAAGTGAAATTTTCCTTTGCGAACTAAATATTTGAATCAAATTTCTTTTCCTTGGTTTCAAAGCACTTCAAATCATGACCGGCAATGCAAAGATCGTAGACGGTCAGCGATGACGGTCACCTCAGACAATGCCCAAAGGTTAAAACGAATTGTTGTATAATATTGTAAATCTGAACTACATGACAATACACGACTCCGCACTAGGTTTCACTTTAGCACGGGGGGGGGGGGGTACTGCTTATAATTAATCTGATATTGATTATCTATCAGGTTTTTTTATAGAAATGGATCTAGGACATTCTGAGCGTCTCACCACTCAAGTCACAAGTCCATCTGCTTCCAAATACATTGAATCTGATGCTGAGTCAAGTTCAACTACGACTCATGCACGACATGAACTAGTACAACAAGCACATCAACAAGAAAATCCATAAGTCGAACAACTGGTTTCGGAAAATCCAATAGAGCCCGTAGAAGGACTTGAAGTTGAACCTGCTCCTGACACTCTTGAAGATGTTGCTCTTTTAGACGATCCCATCGACTTCATTGCTTCAAAAATAGAAGAAGGATTTCTCCAAAGAATATGTAATAAGAACAGAATTCCATTTGAGGACGTACTAGTCCCTTCCCATCGTCGAAGAGCTCATGATCCCTTCGCAGGTTATACTACTTGTAATAGATACATGTGTCTAGCGGGATGTGTTCCACCATTCAACCCATTCATTCGTCGAGTTCTAAATTTCATGAGATTAGCTCTGATGCAACTACATCCTAATAGTTATGCCAACCTTTTCGGAACGTACATTGTCTTTGTCCAACATTTACACCGAGTACCCAGTCATGAGGAGATCTGGCATATATACAGTTTTAAGAACCGAAAAGGAAGTCCTTCTTTAACTTACTTAGAACCGACTAAGAGTTGCAGAGTTGTCACCGGCACATAGAACAAAATCAGCTATTTCAAGAGTGAATGGTTTTATGTTCGCTGTCCACCCAGGTTTGCACGTAAATGGCTATCCGAACGTAAGTTCCATTCCATGTGATTTATATGAACTTTCCTTAGAATTTGTAAGCTCGACTTATACTCTTTTTATCATTCAGATGTCCCAGAGAGGCCTAATAGCATGGTGCTTGCATATGCCGTTAGAGCCCTCATGGCACTCCCGGTAGATGATAGAGATATTGGAGTAATCCTCTTTGACAAGAATCTATTGGCCTACAACTTACTTGAAGCAGGCCGTAGCATGGGTCATGTCTAAGTGGTCAATGACGACGACGACGATGAGAATGATAATGATGATAACTTGCCTAGAGGTGGTGATGTAAACCCCAATGTGCCCCCAGTCTTGAGTCTAGGGGTAAGAGTTGAAGAAAATGTTGAAGAAGAGGCAGAACACATCGAGGAAGGCAAAATTGTAGGTGGAAATGATAAACCCGGTTATGGCGGTGCGGATGTGGGCCACGAGTCTTTGACCGAACAACCCTAAGACGACCAACAGTCTGTTTCAAAGAAGAGATTAGTTGTGAAGATTTCCAAAACACAGACTTCTACACAGCCTCCACCAATCACAACTAGAGAGAAAACTTATTCTTTTCCCTCAACAGACACATTCTCTAAGCTGGGGCCGATTCCTACCGAGTTCGGCTCCTTTGGTATTGGGAATATGAGCCTAGAGGGTCTTGATTCTCCTATTCACTTTAATGAGGACATCATTCCTACGTGTGGGAGTGATCACTCTCATGAGCAAGGCTTTGGTACACGGTCCGTCAGGGGGACACTATGGCACTCACACATACACGCACCTCATGGGACTACTGTAACATCCATAAGTTTTGATAACATTATTCAGAAGATTTAATTAGATAAATTAAATAGAATAATGATGATAAGGAGATTGAGATTTGAATAAATTATATACATAGGGCCGTGCTTAACCATAAAATAAACGGGCTTAAAATTGTTTATAAAATAATTAACTTACATAAAGCCTTGTTAGTAAAAATAGACGCATTTCTGTTCACGGCCATACATATGCCTTTGTCCATTCACGTTCATTTTATTTCTCAAAAATCAAAACAAACACAAATTAAAGACTAGAAGAGCCAACCATTAACAAGAAGGAAAAGAGGAATTTTAATCTAAAGCTAAGGATCAAAAGCTAGGGAGGATTAATCAACAACAAATCTCAAATTCCTTATCAAGTTTAAGGTGAACAACAATCTCATGCCATCTCTATTTTTATTTTATGATTATATGGTTTCAGATTTATGATTTAAATTCGTTTTTGTGATAAAAATGGATGATGATATGCTTGGGCTATATTATATTGATTTATTTTAATTCATACGCATATGAATTTGCACGGTTTTGATGTAAAACCGAGAATATATGATTTCAGATTGCCATGGAAAAGTTTTATGTTAAGTAAAACATAATTTTGGAGAAGGTTTTTAATTCAGAATTTTCTAAGCTATGGAAATTTTATTATGAATTTTTGATGAAAAATATGATATAATTGGGTTTAAAATTTATTTCGAGAATTTCCGGAAGAAATTGGGTCTAAAATTTTAATATGTTTGATTACACGAGGAAATTGAATTTCTTTGATTTTTGGGGATTTTTCCTAATTGATTTATTAGGGAAAATAAATTATTTAAAAAGAAGGACTTTTCTAAAATAATTGGTTTTAGTATATGGAAGGGCTTAAACCTTATGATTTTATGGTTTTAATTTGATATAAATGCAGCTGTTTTAAAGGTAAACTATTTGAAAAGTTTTTATGGCAACCAATCAATGGTTTACAAATAGGCAAGTCATTAGAAAGTAATTACTAAAAGTTCCTGTATTTCAGCCTTTAAATCAGAAAAAGGTGTTCTGCCTCTGTATTAATTACCTTTCGACTCCTTCGATTCCGCCTCGAAACCAACACAGTCGAAACCATTATAGTCAAAACCAATACACAAGATATCACTTAGATGGTATGTAGTGTATTGGAAGGAGGGCAGATGCCTTGGTGTCGAAAGGCTAGCTTCCGATGGAGTTGAGACCCTATTTTGTTTTCAAAAGTTAAAGTCTTGCCTTGTTTTGCTTGAAGCTTTCGACATAGTCTAAACATACATTTTCGAAAGGTTTTTATAATTAGCTTTTGATGAAGGTTGTCATATTATGTTAAAGTATTAGCTTTCGAAGGGGTACCTTTTTCCTTAAACAAGAGCTTTCGAAAGGGTAGGTTTCGACTTAGTTGAAACCTAGCCGCTACTCCACCTTTCGACTATATTGACCAGTAATGCTTTCGAAAGGTTATCCTTATTTTTACCCTAAACTAAGCCTTTTCCTGATTGATTTCGAAAGGGTTGAGGGTTTCGAAGGTGATGGAGTCGAAAGGGGGTTTTGACTCTGTCCTTCAAAGTTTTTGTTTTTCAAGGTTTTTACTTTCGACTAGATGGTTCCACCACCATCAATTTTTCCCCAAATTAATTTTTGTTGGTTTCAAAGGAGATACTTTCTTATATAACCATTTCGACCCAAATATTGTTTTAAAGAGTAAACCCAGTGCTTTCGAAAGGGATACTTTCATTTGTTTCTAAGCTCTATGTTTTAAAAGATGATTTGATACCATCGAAAGGTATAATAGGTTTCGAAAGAGAATGTTTACTAAGGGCTTCGAAAGGTATATATATAATGTTTGAAAAGAAGTCTTTGATTTCAAAGGCGGCTATCCAGAGGTTTTGAAAGAGGTGTTTTTATGGTTTCAAAACATAAACCCAATCTCAATTTAAAGTAATACCATGGCATAAATAAACGAAGAGTTTTGAAATGAAGAAGTTTTCCTTGATTTAAAAGGTTAAAGGGTTTAACCAAGATATTTATATAAAGAGGATTTCAAGGATAATAAACCACAGGTGTTAGTATTATTTTATTGTTATGTTTATTTCTTCATATATCTATTCACATTGCTATTAACCCATAACTGTATTTTGGGGAAGGGGCGAAATAACCAGTTAGGTTGACCCAGTAGTGAATATAATTAACAGATGTTAAGAATCTTAATTAAAGATATTGGCAGGGGCTAATAGGTTTACAGTAAGCCCATGAAAACTGTATGATATTGGCAGGGTCCAATAGGTTCATAGTCAGCCCATGAAAATTATGATTTGATATAGGCAGGGGCTAGTAGGTTTGTAGTTAGCCCATGAAAACTATATCTGGATTAAGGTTGGCAGTCAACAATAGGTTCCTAGTTAGCTTATGAAAACTAGGATAAGAAATAAGATATTGGAGTTACCAATAGGTTCTTAGTGATCCCATGAAAACTAAGTAATTAGACAGATAGTCCTTAACATTTAACAGGTTAATGTAACCCTAGAAACTATAATTGAGACAGATAGTCAGAATGAATGGGGATTGGTAATCCAGAATTGATTTTTTTTTGCATATCATCATTATGTTTTGAAATACTATGTTTTAACCATTGTGGATGTAGGAGCACAGTATACGGTTTTATAAATGTTTTAGGATACTTGTGAGGGGTAAACGCGTTACGCTAAGCGGCGTGGTCTCACTAGATATCTAAATGGTTTGAGATGGTAAATTATTATTCATACCAGGCTTTATGTCTGACTCGAAGTTTTTGTTTTCCCTTTAAACTCTCGGGTACTCGATTGATTTTGAGTAGGTTGAGAGTTAAGGTTTCCGGGTATTCTTTTAGACAAATAAATCTTCCGAGGACATTCAGGAGGCAAGCTTATTATTATAGTTCTTTTATTTCCGTTGTGTGTTTGTTTGTAAAGGCAAATTGTTTTCTTACCTATCTATATACTCTGATATACCAATGGGGCATCATCATATGTCGCTCTTTACGTATTTTGTAATAAATATATGTGGTCTGCGAATTGGGATTACGTAATCAATTTGGAATATTTTGAAATGGAATGTGGAATTTGTTTGTGTTTAATTTTTTTTCATATTCTTGTGTTTCTGAGTATCAATGTATCTAATACCACCGTGTTTGGTCGCCGAGGATTAATAACTATGGATGACTGCAGCATCCATAGCCGTTAGTTTTAGGCCTCCAAGTAGGGGGATGTTACAGGTTGGTATCAAAGCATAGGTTTATGAAACTTTAAAAGAAAATTAAACCTAAAAGATTTTCCAAACATAATCCAATGAATCAGATAATAAGATTGGGGTTTGGGTTAACACTATTGTAACGTACTTTTATTTGCTATATATAGTTATATATATAAGTACGTATTCCCCGCTCTCTTAGACCGTTCTTCTGTATCTTACTAAGGCTCGTATGCAGATAACGAGAAAGGAGATATGGAAGCAGGAAACGAAAGTGGAAATCTCGGTGGAGGAAGCACCACAACTAATGGAAATGCTCGACCCACTTCCAGGAGAAATCCGGGTCGACCGGCTAATGCTAGTAACCAAAATGCTAAAGCCAATGTGGGTGCTGGAAATCCACTAGTAGATACAGGAGCGATGTATCAGTTCTTTGCTGCGTTGATGCAAGCTGGAGTTGTTGGAAATATAGGAGGAGCTAATCCTGTGGCTCCAGTTGGGAATATTGCTTTGCTAAGTAGAGACTACACTAGTTTAGGCAGGAAGCCATTCTTGGGAACGGAGAGTGCCGTAGTAGTTCAGAATTGGCTGCTGCATTGTGAGCATATATTTACTTATTTGGGTGTAAATGATGGATAAAAGAGAAGGTTGGCCTCTAGACAGTTGCAGAGGTCAGCGCTACATTGGTGGAATAGCGTCACTACCGGAGTTCCGGAAGAGCAGTTAAGTTAGGCTGATTTTAAAACAAGATTTGAACAGAAGTTTGTATCTGAGTTTGCCAATTCTGAGCTGATGAGGAAGTTTATGAATTTAGTGTAAGGATAGATATCAGTAGTTGAGTATGCTACTAAGTTGAAGAGATGCCTAGATATGGATATGCTATTATAGATACTGACATCAAAAGGAACGAGAAGTCATTCGGGGACTGAGGCCTGAGCTTGCTAGAATGACCATGACACATGTCCGTGATCCCTGTAATATAGTGGTAAATATGGCCATTATCTATGAGGAGTTACTTGCTGATTTAGCTAAAGAGAAGTCAGTGGAAACTCAGGGTTCTCAGGGGAAGAAGAGGAAATTTTTTAAGAAGAAGGGAACCCAGAAGGGAGATACTGCCAAGAAGTCAAAGGCTGAGGTAGTTTGCTATAAGTGTGACAAGAAAGGTCACTTTGCTAATGAATGCTGGTCAGGAAATGGGAAGAAAGCTGCAGTTAATAAGAATGTGAAATGCTTCAACTGTGATCAAGTTAGGCTTTACAAGAATCAGTGTCCAAATCCAGTTAGGGAGGACAAAGGAAAGGTCCTTGCTATTGGATCAGCTAGGCCTACTACGGCTGATAAAGGAAAGACTGTGATGGAAGGTACGCTTTTGATTTAGAGTATTTCAGTTTGAGTACTTTTTGATACCGGTGCATCACATTCATTTATATCTCAGTGTTTGGTTGATAGATTATGTCTAGAACCCACCTACCTTGTTACTTCCTTAAGGGTTGCGAATCCAATAGGAGGGTATGCAACACTAGGGTTAAGATGTGACCAGTTAGAACTTGATTTATTGGGCCATAGATTTGCATGTAGTTTGTATGTTATTGATTTCGTAGATTTCTGGATCATTTTGGGTATGGATTGGTTGAGTTGGTATGAGGCCAGAATATTTTGTCAGGATAGGAAAATATCACTGAGAAACCCTGATTGTCATAACCAAGTGATATTCTCAGTAGAGAATACTGACCGGAGTGCTAGTTCTATGCTTAATGCTATGGAGGTGGAAATGAGTTAAGTCGGGTTCATGTAGCAAGAGAGTTTGCAGATGTCTTTGAGCCAGCCACTGGACTACCCCAAAAAAGAGCTGTTGAGTTTAGAATAGATCTTGTGCCAGCAACTGAACCTATAAGTAGACCACCTAGCAGGATGACACCAACTGAGATGAAGGAATTGAATGCGCGGCTAGTTGATCTAGAAGGAAGGAATTTTATTAGTCCAAGCAGTTCTCCTTGGGGAGCGGCCATGGTATTTGTAAAGAAACCGGATGGGTCGTTGAGGATGTTCATTAACTATCGTAAATTAAACGAAAGGACAATTAAGAATAAGTATCCTTTGCCAAGAATAGATGATCTATTTGATTAGTTTAGTGGAGCCAGAGTGTTCTCCCAATTGGATTTGGCAACATGATTCCATCAGTTAAGAGTGGTATACGACAGTATTCCTTTGACAGCATTTCAGACTAGATATGGTTCATATGAGTTGGTGATGCTATTTGGATTGACAAATGCACCTACTTTCTTCATAGATTTGATGAACCGAGTTTTTCGAGAGTACTTGGATAGGTTTTTACTAGTGTTTATAGATGACATTCTAATATACTCTAAGGATGAGAGAGAGAGAGCATGAAGTTCATCTTAGAGTGGTTCTTGAGACGCCAAGGCAGAATCAGCTAAAGGCGAAGTTTACCAAGTGTCATTTCTTGAAAAAAGAGGTAAAGTTTCGGGGTCACATGGTTTCAAAGAATGGGTTGTAAGTCGATCCAGATAAGATCGAAGCTGTGAATAATTGGAAGAGACCAGAGACGGTGACTGAGATCAGGAGTTTTCTTAGACTTGCTGGCTACTATCGGAGATTCATTAAGGATTTCTCGCGGATAGCAGCACCCTTAACTAAGCTAACCAGGAAGGAAGTGAGATTTGTTTTGTCCGACAAATATGAGGAGGCATTCCTTAAGTTAAAGCATTTGTTGACCAATGCACCCGTGTTGGTAGTTCCAGACGGAAACCAAGGATTGGTGGTGTATACCGATGCATGTGGAACTGGATTAGGAGCGGTGTTGATGCAGAGTGGTAAAGTCATTTCCTACGCATCTAGGCAGCTTAGAGCGCATGAAGTTAGATACTCTACTCATGATTTGGAGTTGGCAGTTGTGATCTTCGCATTGAAGATTTGGAGACATTATCTCTTAGGGGAGAGATTTGAGTTACATACCAATCATAAGTCTTTACGGTATTTATTCTCTCCAAAGGAGGTGAATATGAGATAGCAGAGGTGGCTAGAGTTTTTAGCTGCATATGATTTTGGTATAGAATATACACTAGGAAAAGGTAATAAAGTGGTTGATGCTCTTAGTAGGAAACAACAGAATGTGGTGTTAGCTATGTTGGTGGAGTGGAAGGATTTAAAAGCTTTAGTCAGTTATGATGTGCAGTTAAGATCGAGTGCTGGTTCTAGTCAAAGTACTGCCAGGTTGTCTTGCTTAGAAGTTCGACCAGTATTGATATAGAAAATTGCTTCTAAGCAAAAGGAGGATCCTGTATTAGCTGAAAGGATCAGAAGGCTTGAGGTTGGAATTGAGGTCGATGATCTAAAGGATTTTAGCCTTGACCAGAAAGGATGGCTAAGAAAGAAGGGACGGTTGTCTGTTCCGAATGTGGAGGACTTGAGGAAAGAAGTTCTTGGAGAATGTCATCGATCCAAGTTTATGATTCATCCTGGAGGAACCAAGATGTATCAGAATATGAAGGGGTGCTTCTATTGGGAAGGCATGAAGAGGGATGTTGGCTTGTGGGTTAGACAGTGTGCAAACTGTCAACAAGTGAAAGCTGAACATCAGAAGCCTAGTGGATTGCTTCAACCTTTAGAGATTCCAGTTTGGAAATGGGATTCGATATCCATGGATTTTATAGACGGGTTGCCAAGGTCAAATAGTGGTAATGGAAGTATATGGATTATAGTGGACAGATTGACCAAGAGTGCCCATTTCATTCCGGTTAAGTCAACCAGAACGACACCTGTTTTAGCTAAGTTATTCTTGAATAACATAGTTAGACTGCATGGAGTACCTAGTAGTATAGTCAGTGATAGAGATGCATTGTTCATTAGTGAATTCTGGAAGAGTCTACATGAAGTGATGGGTACCAAGCTTAATATGAGTACTGCGTATCACCCTCAAACAAATGGGCAGACAGAGAGAGTCAACAAAGTACTTGAGGATCTACTGAGAGCTTGTGTATTAGACTTTGGTGGATCTTGGGAGGATCACCTACATTTGGTTGAGTATTCCTATAATAATAGTTACCAGACTAGTATAGGAATGACGTCGTTTGAAGCTTTGTATGGAAGGCCATGCCAATCACATGCATGTCGGTTGGAGACTGGAGGCAGATTAGTCTTAGGTCCAAATTTGGTTAAAGAGGCGTTAGAGAAGATTGAGTTAATCCGGGGAAGGATGAAGGAAGCTCGGTCTAGACATAAGGGTTATGCAGACAAGAGGCGTAAGGACATAGAATTCTCAGTTGGAGATAAGGTTTCATTAAGGTATCACCTATGAAGGGTGTGATACGATTTGAAAAGTCAGGGAAGTTAGCCCCAAGATATGTAGGTCCATTCCAGATTATGGAGAGGATTGGAAAGCTCGCATATAGAATAGAGTTGCCGAGCAGTTTGGTAGGTATCCATAATGTATTTCATGTGTCTCATCTTCGCAAGTATGTGCATGATCCAGAGACTACTATTCCTCCGATAGGGTTGGATGACTTAGTGGTAGAGCCTGATTTGACTTTTCCTAGACATTCAGTTCGGGTTGTAGCTAGAGATGAGAAAAGATTAAGGAACAAGATAGTCAGGTTGGTGAAAGTTCAGTGGAGCGACAACGAGAAGGACTGTACTTGGGAGACAGAGGACATGATTCGAGATACTTATCCTGATTTGCTTTGAGGGCATGTCTATATTAGATTTATATAGATAGTTGCTAGTCAGTTAGACTAGTATGGATGTTAGGAGTTATTACAGATGATTGCTATGTTTAGTATTTAGTCCATATTGAATTTCGAGGACTAAATTCTTTAGGAGGGAGCCTGTAACATCCATAATATTGATAACATTATGCAGGAGATTTAATTAGATAAATTAAATAGAATAATGATGATAAGGAGATTGAGATTTGAATAAATTATTTATATAAAGCCGTGCTTGACCATAAAATAAATGGGCTTAAAATTGGTTTATAAGATAATTAACTTACATAAGGCCTTGTTAGTAAAAATAGCCGCATTTTCTATTCACGGCTATACATATGCCTTTGTCCATTCACGTTCATTTTATTTCTCAAAAACCAAAACAAACAAAAATTAAAGACTAGAAGAGCCGACCATTAACAAGAAGGAAAAGAGGAATTTTAATCTAAAGCTAAGGAACAAAAGCTAGGGAGGATTAATCAACAACAAATCTCAAATTCCTTATCAAGTTTAAGGTGAACAATAATGTCATGCCATCTTTATTTTTATTTTATGATTATATGGTTTCAGATTGATGATTTAAATTCGTTTTTGTGATAAAAATGGATGATGATATGCTTGGGTTATATTATGTTGACTTATTTTAATTCATACGCATATGAATTTGCACGGTTTTGATGTAAAACCGAGAATATATGATTTCAGATTGCCATGGAAATTTTTTATGTTAAGTAAAACATGATTTTGGAGATGGATTTTAATTTTTAGAATTTTCCAAGCTATGGAAATTTTATTATGAATTTTTAATGAAAAATATGATATAATTGAGTATGAAATTTATTTCGAGAATTTTTGGAAGAAATCGGGTCTAAAATTTTAATATGTTTGATTACACGAGGAAATTGAATTTCTGTGATTTTTGGGGATTTTTCCTAATTGATTTACTAGGGAAAATAAATTATTTAAAAAGAAGGACTTTTTTGAAATAATTGGTTTTAGTATATGGAAGGGCTTAAACCTTACGTCTTTATGGTTTTAATTTGATATAAATGCGTCAGTTTTATAGGTAAAGTATTTGAAAAGTTTTTATGGCAACCAATCAATGGTTTACAAATAGGAAAGTCATTAGAAAGTAATTACTAAAAGTTGCTATATTTCAGCCTTTTAAATCAGAAAAAGGTGTTCCACCTCTGTTAGTAAGTACCTTTCGACTCCTTTGATTTCGCCTCGAAACCAACACAGTCGAAACCATCATAGTTGAAACCAATACACAAGACATCACTTAGATGGTATGAAGTGGATTGGAAGGAGAGCGGAAGCCTTGGTGTCGAAAGGCTAGCTTCCGATGGAGTCGAGACCCTGTTTTGTTTTCAAAAGTTAAAGTCTTGCCTTGTTTTGCTTGAAGATTTCGACATAGTCTAAACGTACATTTTCGAAACGGTTTTATAATTAGCTTTCGATGAAGGTTGTCATATTATGTTAAAGTATTAGCTTTCGAAGGGGTACCTTTTTCCTTAAACAAGAGCTTCTGAAAGGGTAGGTTTCGACCTAGTTGAAACCTAGCCGCTACTCCACCTTTCGACTATATTGACCAGTAATGCTTTCGAAAAGTTATCCTTATTTTTACCCTAAACTAAGCCTTTTCCTAATTGCTTTCGAAAGGGTTGAGGGTTTCGAAGGTGATGGAGTCGAAAGGGGGTTTCGACTTTGTCCTTCAAAGTTTTTGTTTTAAAAAGTTTTTACTTTCGACTAGATGGTTCCACCACCATCAATTTTTCTCCAAATTAGCAAACCCAGTGCTTTCGAAAGGAATACTTTCATTTGTTTCAAAGCTCTATGTTTTAAAAGATGATTTGATACCATCGAAAGGTATAATAGGTTTCGAAAGAGAATGTTTACTAAGGGCTTCAAAAGGTATATATACAATGTTTGAAAAGAAGTCTTTGATTTCGAAGGAGGCTATCCAGAGGTTTCGAAAGAGATGTTTTTATAGTTTCAACATAAACCCAATCTCAATTTAAAGTAATTACCATGGTATAAATAAACAAAGAGTTTTGAAATGAAGAAGTTTTCCTTGATTTAAAAGGTTAAAGGGTTTAACCAAGATATTTATATAAAGAGGATTTCAAGGATAATAAACCACAGGTGTTGGTATTATTTTGTTGTTATGTTTACTTCTTTATATATCTATTCACATTGCTATTAACCCATAGCTATATTTTGGGGAAGGGGCAGAATAACCAGTTAGGTTGACCCAGTAGTGAATATAATTAACAGATTTTAAGAATCTTAATTAAAGGTATAGGCAGGGGCCAATAGGTTTACAGTTAGCCCATGAACAGGCCAATAAGTCCATAGTCAGCCCCTGAAAACTATGATTTGATACTGGCAGGGGCCAGTAAGTTTGTAGTTAGCCCATGAAAACTATATCTGGATTAAGGTATTGGCAGTCAGCCAATAGGTTCCTAGTTAGCCCATGAAAACTAGGATAAGAAATAAGATATTGGAGTTACCAATAGGTTCTTAGTGATCCCATGAAAACTAAGTAATTGGACAGATAATCCTTAACATTTAACAGGTTAATAGTAACCCTAGAAACTATAATTAAGAAAGATAGTCAGAATGAATGGGGATGGATAATCCAGAATTGATTTATTTGTTTTGCATATCATCATTATGTTTTGAAATACTATGTTTTAACAATTGTGGATGCAGGGGCATATTATATGGTTTTATAAAAAAATTAGGATAATAGTGAGGGGAAATCTCGTTCCGTTAAGCGGCGTGGTCTCACTGGATATCTAAATGGTTTGAGATGGTAAATTACTATTCATACCAGGCTTTATGTCTGACTCGAAATTTTGTTTTCCCCTTAAACTCTCGGGTACTCAATTGATTTTGAGTAGGTTGAGAGTTAAGGTTTCCATGTGTTCTTTTAGATGAATAAAACTTCCAAGGACGTGCAGGAGGCAAGCTTGTTATTAGAGTTCTTTTATTTCCGTTGTGTTTTTGTTTGTAAAGGCATATTTCTTTCTTTCCTATCTATATACTCTGATCTACCAAGGTGGCATCTTCATATGTCGCTCTTGGCGTATTTTGTAATAATTATATGTTATCTGAACGTGGTCTGCGAATTGGGATTATGTAATCAATTCGGAATATTTTGAAATGGAATGTGGAATTTGTTTGTGTTTAATTTTTTTTCCAGATTCTTGTGTTTCTGAGTATCAATGTGTCTAATAGCGCCGTGTTTGGTCGCCGAGGATTAATAACTATGGATGACTGCAGCATCCATAGCCGTTAGTTTTGGACCTCCAAATAGGGGGATGTTACAACTAAATTGCACTTAACCCATGTCCTTACTCATTGAATCTAACCTGTTCCTGTTTCTTTTACTGGATCCATGGAGAGGAAGAAATATATATTTCAATCTCTTGAGGAAATGTATCTCGATCACACAAGCATCGTCTAAGCACCTACCATCAAGGTAGTGGTCGAGATACTGAATCCGGTTACCGATCTAGCCATGATAGACGTAGTCGTGATAGAGGTTTTTATGATAGAGACTATCAATGCGGGGTTCTCCTTCTGAACACTATTCCAGGTCTAGATCACCTTTGCCCAAAGGCTCGGACAAACATTCTGACCGCCATGATGACTTTCAATCGAATGGTGTTTCCCGTGCACTCTCTTTAGCTTCCTTTCCTGTGTAGCATCTGGCATCATACCATTCCATTCGATCTTCTAACCATCATCGCCATATGAGCAGTTCTGATACTTCCCATCACAAAGTTGTCAAGAAGACGATTGAAGCTCCGGTCTTCATGGCAGAGCAACAACTTGCCACCGATGCTTGAATGGCTAAGCTAAGGGAACAGTTCCCAGATGTATGCTTTGACGAACTTATGTTTGTGCCTAATCTATAGGACATCCCGTCAGGAATAAAGGAGGCAACGGTCTCTGTATCTTATGTATCGGATGCTTATGATCAATTTAGTCAATAGAGGTGGGCAGCCATGAAGATCTCCACCATCTCAAGGGAAAGAAAACTTAAGATCGATAATATGAAAGTAATAGGGTCGTAGGATAAAAGAATCATCACTTATCTCGTTGTTGAAGTTGAAAACTTAAGGAAGTCTCAAGCTAAAGCCAAGAAGAAAGCCGAGGATGCCATCAAGGTACTTGAAGATGAGAGAAACAAGCATCGTGATGAGATTCAGATTGTGCATCATTGGAATCATGCCTTAGTGCTGGAAAGAGATGCCTCCAACAAGAAGGTGATTGAGTTTTGGGCCAAACTCGAGAGCGAGACAAATGAGAAGAACGTAGCTCTCCAACAGGCTCAGGATTACTGTAAAGAGCTTCTCACTGCTCGAAATGAAAGGGACAAGGTGGTCGAACGTACTAGAGACGTGGATGCGCTTATCAAGAAGGAAGTTGAAGCCACAAAAAAGCGAATGATAGAGAAATTTGAACCAATGCTTAACAAATACAATGCTAAAGTACTTAAATTCCGCAACTTAGAGTGGTTTAATCGTGATTACCCCGGAGTTCTAGCCCTTGCTTGGGAACATGTCATTACAGAGGTGAAAGAATTCCTAAAAGATAGTGAGGTGGATCTGGAACAACTTGAAAAGGATATCTTAATAGGAAATGAGCCCAAGGCGAAAAAAGAGGGCCGGCTTGGAGCTAGCTGATACAGTGCAGAAAGATTTAGGCAAAGGCTCTGGATCATCGCCTCAGAACCCCACTACTGGGGACACCTCTTGATCCAAAACTGCTCAAGATCCACCTTCGATCCCGGGATATAATCCCGATCAGTCCCAAATGCTAAAGTCCACCATCCTTTCTCCTATCATGGAAGGGAACTCCAGCGGCACTCCGGCCCACACCGAATCCCGAACTGAAGAAGGTATTTCGTTGACCTCACCTATATTTCAGAGAGTCCATATGTCACCGATTGACATCGCTAATCTCTCTTTTTATATCTCTTAAGTTTCAAATTAACCTCAAGTCGTCCCACTTCCTGACACGGGTCTCCAGTCAGGACAACAAGCGACTTCAACAGAATCTGTAACTAGTTCGATGACGGTGCCGACTATCTCGATTAGTGAGACTCCTGGGCCTGGCGAGCAGATGATAGATGCTCTACAGTATGAAAGGAATGGTGAGCTCCAAGGAGCTCAGACTGATGATGACATTGTTATCACTAGATCCTTTGAGCCCCTATGGGGTCCCACCATAAGTTCAATTAAGCACGAACTTGCCTTAGCCAAAAAGGTCAAGCTGGAGAAGATAGAGACTTTTCCTCCTCCGATGTCCATAGCTCTGCCTAGTTAGACTATCTTTGCTCCCATCACTATTCCTCCAATTAGGAGCACTCAAAGCACACCTATAGGGTCATCACAGAGCACTCCATCCAAGGGATCAGTGAGAGGCCATAAAAATAAAGATGGGGAATAAACGTTTCCTCAGGAGAGAAGAAATCCAAAAGACAGAAGCATAAGATGTAAATGCCTGCTCATTTTGTGTGGATATACTTGCTTTTACGTTTGTAGTTATAGGAGTCTGCGTTTTCTTTTTGATCGATGTTATGGGGATTCAGCCTTCGCTTTTGCTTTGCACTTAGGCATAAATAAAACTTGCACTTTTCTTCCTAAGTTACATGTGTGAATACAAAGACTTTTATTTGTTCAATCTTTGTTTGAATTTGTTTAAGTATTTAAGAAATGCACTTTCTGTTCGATGTACTTGCGATCCATTCCTTTCCTTGGTTATCAACGGACCAAGTCATTGGCCCATTTCGTGATTTACTGACCTTTTGTCATTCTTGTGAACGTAAAGCAACCGATAGAGTACCAATCTCTGGGCATTTACATATAATCATAACAGATCTTGGAATCCAGTCGGAGTTCAATCACCTAAAAAGGTGATTTAACTATTCCTTTTCGAGGGATTTTAAATGTGATCATACTCGTCCTTTGGCATAGATCGAGGTATGGCTGAGATCTCGCTTAACTCCGGGCAATGATCTTCGGCCTTACCATCCTCTGGGCAAGACATTGACACTTTGCCAAACTCCAGGCAAGAGCTAATGGATGGAAGGTCTAGTCATGTCCTTTCTGGGTTTATACTTATGCCCCAATGTCAAAGGCAAGAGTAAGTAGATGGGTCAAATCACGTACATTTAGGTTTATACTCCTATCCTTAATCCAAGGACAAGAGTTGAGTAATGGACAGTCGAACCACGTCTTTTTAGGTTTATACTCCTACCCTCAATCCAAGGACAAGAGTAAATGAATGAACGGTCATAACACATTCATTTCGATTTATGCTCCTGCCTCCATATCAAGGGCGAGAGTTAGCGTATGGACGATCATATCACATCTGTTTTGAGTCTATACTGTTGGCCCCACGTCAAGGGCAAGAGTTAGTATGGAATCCATCTCCAGGTGCCAAGAATGGTTGAACTCCGAGGGTCTGATCATGGACCGTAGAAGTTTGGTTGCTACATAACTTAAGGTGCTTGCATACCTGCATTGTACAGATGCAGATTCATTCCAGTTGGTCATATTTCACAACTCTTAAACTATGTAAAGACAGAAACACAAATCCTAAAATACATTTCATTTATTGAAGATGGAAAATGAAAGGTTCTGTCTTATTACATGGCTTTATTCAACTATATGCGAATTTATTTCTATGTGAAATAGCGTCATAAGTGCTTACTATTTCATACCCTCGGGAGTGAGATCCCATTAACCGTTGCTAGCCTAAAAGTACCATCTCCAAGCTTTTGCTTTATTGCGTATGGACCTTCCCATGTCAGGCCCAAGTTCCTAGGGTCTGGGATGATTCATTTGAGAACCAGGTCACTAATCTTAAAGGTCCAATTCTTTATCTTGGCATTGCAATATCAAGCGACTCGGCTTCAGTGCGCAGCTGCTATCAAGTCAGCTTCTTCACTTTATCTTTGAGTGAAGTGGATCTCTCTGGACGTAGGTTGCGGTGCTTCTGTTTCATAGGAATGCATCTAAGATTTACATTTAATGCATGGCTCGCTATCCCTGGCAAGATCCCACAAATATCAGAGTGCATCCAAGTGAACACATCCAGGATTGCCCAGAGAAAACCAATCAACTCCTTCATCATCCCGACACCAAGCTGTGATCCTACTTTCAGGATCCATGTTGGGTCATCCCGACTGACCGAGACATTAATCGTCAGCTTGGCTGGAGCTGCTCTTCCACTTTTTGGTTCCTTTCATGGATCCATATCCTTATGGAACCGACTGTGATGCCCGAGCCAGGGCTCAGGCAGTGGTTGCTATGCATCTAAAGATTTGATGCAGAGAGTCCCCTCTACACCTTTTCCTTTATCTCTTCGCTTTGCCTCCCTTAACTTAGCGACATAAAACTCGTGGCCAAGCCCTTGATCTCTATGCACTACTCCCACACCATTCTCTATGGTAAATTTAAGCGTTAAACACTAAGGAGCTATAGCCGCTCCGAATTCAGCCAGGGCCGGTCGGCCCAAAAATGCATTGTAAGCAGAATAAATATCCAACACCACAAAAGGAACGAATCACACTCGCATGCGGTCGCCCTCTCCAAGTACCACTGGTTGTTCCACATACCCAATCGGCTCCATAGTCATCTCATTAAATCCCCATACCTGAGACTTACATGGTTTCAAGTCCTTTCCTTCCAAAAGCATTTGATCATAAGCCTTTTTGAATAAAATGTTGACCAAACTCCCACAGTCAACTAGTACCTTTCGAATAATAGTAGGGCCAATCGTGGTCATTATAATCAACGGATCAATCGTCGAGGCCTCCACCCCATCAACATCTCTGTTACAGAAAATAGTGTCATCTGTCATGGTTCTAAATTGTTTTGGCGGAGCTCCATCCTCAATTGCCAAACCGCTCTCATTCTCATTATGCTTCAAAGGACCAACATATATATCCATCCCGTTGAAACTCTAATCGGCTGGATGTGGTCCACCAATGATTGAATTTATCACCAAATGTTTTTCAAGTCGCCTAGGCTCCTCACCACTAGGACCAACTTACCTCCGCTGAGAGGTCAACCTAGGAGGGTTAGTGTTTCCTTGCCCATCATCATGCATGGCTTTCACAAATTGTTGCAATTTCTTCTTTCGAATCAGCTCCCCGATCATATCGTGCAAGTACCAGCATTGATTGGTATTATGACCGTGCATCTTGTGAAACCTGGAGAACTTTCCAGATCTCTTCTCCTTCTCAATCAACTCTCTCGGAGTTGGCTACCTATACTGCTCAGTACCTTGAGCTGTCGGATAGATATTCTTGATCGAGTTATTCAACTCAGTATAATTATCGTACTTAGAAATCCTGGAATGACTCCTATTATCAGGTTTTTGTTTTTTGACCCATTGCCATTCTATCTTCGACCATCGTTCGCCAATATTCACATCCACGCTTCCAGAACTTCCTCCAGATTTCTTTACAGCAACATTTCTTTGTATTACTTCATCTGAATTTCCAGCACCGTTCCTCCGGGGATGATTGCACGCTTCTTCCAAGCATAAGTACTGATTAACTTTCCTATAGAAAGCATCCATCATCGGTGGGGGTTTCCTTTCCAACCATTTCCCAAAATCCATCTCGGGATGAATCTCCCTAATTAGTGCCATCAACACTATGTCGTCTTTGGGATTCATTACTTCTTTCACAGTTGTGTGAAACCGATTCAAGAAATCTTTTAATGACTCTCCTACGCTCTAGAAGAGGTTTGACAATGACATCACATCTTTCGGACGTGTAGTGTGTGTAAACGGAATTGCTCCAGATATTTTTGCGCCAACTTAGTGAAAAACGGTATGGATCTCGATGGGAGCCAAGTGAACTACATCGTTGCTACTCCCTTTAGGAAAATTGGAAAGCAATGACATCTCATGGCATCAGATGCTCTAGTTGAGTCCATATGCCACACGTACTTCATCAAGTGGTGCCTTGGATCTATCTTTCCACCATACAATGACATTGTTGGCATTACAAACCTCCGTTGATAATTCACACACAGAATGTCCTTAGTAAATGTATTACGATTGGGACAAGTACCCATTCATCATTGCTTCTGAATTGGTTTTCACTTACAAGTCCCATGACCATACCTTTCAAATACTCCAGGTCTACAGGTTCGACATCGGCGGTAATTAGGGTCTGCCGCGAGTGTTTAGCCCGGAGAATGCTCTTGGATAGGCTCTCGATACCTAGGCTCTCAAACACTGAGATATCCATTCATCTAGTAGTCCCTCCTGTTTGATTCCCATGTATTGTATCAGTAGCAGCGGCTCAATATTCCATATTCTGATCATCCATAGCACGGTTAGAAGTCAAATCCGCACCACCATCCAGAGGGTAAGCTCTGGGCCCACCATTAGTTAGATCAGTACCGATCCACAAAACCGAGTCATGCGTATGTCTTCTTCCTTGATATGATGCCCCAGTAGTGTTTTGAGCCCTCTTATGCTTTCCATCCCTCCATCTCTGGTCGGATGATGAGGAACATTTAGATTCTAAACTTGAATCCCTCATGCTCCTTCTTCGATTGTTGTGCATTAATTCATTCAACAACCTCAAGTTCTGCCGCATCTACTGGTTCATCTGGTTGTGACTCTCCTAGAATCTATCCTCCATCTATTTCATCATACGATCCATTTTAACTCTGTTCATGACATAGGCTGAATTCTCGATCATTGGTTATTCTGGTTGGGCAGCTCCACCACACGATGAGTGTCTTTGTTCTCAGCATCATTAGTAGCTCTAAAAGTTGTAGCATGTTCTCTCCTTGATGGGGCCATATGAATAACTTCTCTTGGATTACTGAAAATTTGAATAGCGGAACTATAAGGTTGGAAAATTAGATCTATCTCCCAGATCTAAGAAATCCAATAGTAAATGATGGATTCACGTAGCCTGAGAATATCCCTCTCAGTGAAAGCCCCAAAATGTTTGAACCAAAAATAGTACAAATACCCAGAAGATTAAGTAGAGAATAAAAGGTAAAGAAATTTAAATGAAAACGAGCAGAAAAGAACGCACAACAATATAGTGGTCGGCTAATCTTGACCTACGTCCACTTAGTAATTTTATTGATTATCTTGCTGATTATAGGTAGAAGTTCTTACAAATCGGTATAAATCCTATAGTGATTACAAGAAATTAGAGTAGAGAGAGAGAGAGCCCAAAGGTTCCTTAGAAATGAGCCATGCCCCTCTATTTAAAGACGTATGAAGCCTAAAATCTTGCCCCAATCATCTCCACCTCATTTTCCATGCCATAGACTAATTCTCTAAGAAAATATGACAGCTCGACAACAATCATGGATCGATACCAATCCATAATTCCTTCATATGGATGGTCTTGATCTTCTTGTCTTGGCATGATTTGTTGTTAGCTTCATGATTCCATAGTGGTTTGCACCAGTACTAGTCTAAATTCAAATGATGGATCTATTGAAGAATAGAGTTGCTGATTCAAGCGCTCGTGGAGATCGATAAAAAATTGCATGGGATCGACAAAAAAACACATGAAGTAGGCTTCTAGCATCAAGTAGAGTGCATAAGCAAAAATTAGGCAAATTTGGACGAAGGAAGTTGGATCGGTACCGATCCAAGATCTTGGATCGGTACCGATCCACCACTTTGGTGGATCCGGTCTTCTGGTCCTCTATTTTGGTTGTGTGCCCATCTTGTGGCTTTGCTTGCCCTTGGTTTCTAGACTTTTGGGCTATCTCTCCAGGCTTCTGGCCTTGATAATCCCAAGTTCGATTCGTCCAGTCTATACGAACATTGCTTGGTGAAAAGGCGGGATAACATTAGTGTGTTTTGTTAGGCTGACTAAGCTAAGAAAAGAAGATTGAAAAATAAAAAACGATAAAAACTAATAAAAGTTATCTAATTGGAACTATACTTTAGAGCAGATATAATCATTCTAATAGACTCTGTTTAATCAGTTCTACCAATTTATTAGATGTCCTTTATCTTTTCGCAATGGATAACAGATAAAATTAGAAGAAATTTTCTTTGGAGAGGCGATAATTCCTGTCGGAGTATAAACTATTTCATTAATTGGGAAATATATAGTTTGTAAATCCAAAGAGGATGAGAACCTAGAATTATCGATCTGCATAATCTTAATGAGTCTTTACTAGGAAAATATCTTAGGAAATGTAATAATAATGATGAAAACCTTATTTGGAAAGAATTATTTCGAATCAAATTTATGGTAGAACTTATAACCTTCACCATATCAGTTACAATTCCAACAACATGTCTCACTTTTGGAAATCTATCTTATTTTTTATAATATTTATAATCTTAGAATTAATATTAGTTTATTTTAGCAATAACACGTCATTTTGCATGATAGCTAGATTTTCGCTATTCCTCTTAAAGTTGTATATAAAGAGCTTTAAGATATTAGTGATTTCCAAACTATCATAATTTCTAAGGTGTTTAGACCTTATAATGAATTTCCTTAGAACTTTAATTTCAACCACATTCAAGAAGGTATTACCCTAACCCAATTTTTTTATTTTATACCAAGCTAGAATATTAAAATTTAGATAAGGAGGGCGATAATAAAATTTGGCATTAGGATAACGGTAAATATACCCCTCTAAATCGACCTAGAAATTTTAAAATTTCGCAAGGACTAAAACATTTTCAAACTCATTTGCAAGGTTAATGTCCCTTCAAAAGTGAAGCTCACATGTGGTCAATCCTTCATAGGAAATTAAAATAATCATGAATTTTCAGAGAAAAATAATTTTCTAATAGATAAATCATGTGTCTTTTGTAATTTAGAAAGAGTACTGTAACACACTTTTATTACAATTGTCCCTTAACTAATTCTATTCTAGTAAACATCCTTAATACTTTTGGTTTTAACATAACCAACAATGATCTTAATTATGACCATTACTGGAACAGTTTTAGATTTCAATATGCTAAATAGTATATAATTTTACTCGATGCTCTCTTTACCGTCACTTGTTGGTATTTATTGTTTGAAAGTAACCAAGGAATGTTTAGCAATATTAATACTTCTTTTGATAATCTAATTTACGCTGTTGCTCTTTTCACTTATAATTGGTTTGCTAATCCTAACTATAAATTAGCTAAAATGCATCCTTCATGGAATTTCTTAAAAGGGTAAAAAGAATCGCATTGATATCTTAGAGGTAAAAATTAATTATAATCATAGGATTATAGCTTTAGGCAATGACCTAGTAGATACTTTAATGAAGATAATCCTTTGAATGATTTACTCTTGATTGATAACTAATTTCTATTTACCTTTCATTATTGTTTTACTTTTCTCACATACATACATACATACATTTATATAAGCACTCATTTATATACATATATGTTTGTTGGACTCACGTTTGTGTTGAGTTTTGTTCAAATTTAGGGGCTACCGTGGATTGGATTTCTTAACCCATGGCACTTCCATAAATGGATTAATGAGGTTAGTTATTTTTAGATGGCTCACCATGGATTTTGCTTATTATACATGCTTATGTCCCTTGGATATTAGGGATGTCGTGCTTCCATTAGTTTGATTACTTCAATCTGTTTTGATTTTTCCTTTTAGCGTGTATCAAGCCATTGTCCTAGTTTTGTCATTCTTTGGATTATATGGCTATTTTTACTGGTATATTTAGTGATTCATCTTGGATTTTGATATTTTGTTTGGTGTTTTTTATACTTTGCTTTACAATATCTTCATGACTTGGTATCTTATTATGCATTCAGTCTTTAGGTTCGAGAGGGTTTTTTACTTTTTTTCTTTGTACAAGAGGGGAGGGCATTTGGTACCTGCTAGGCTTGTTTGCAACTTTTTTTTAAAGTGTAGAGTAAAATTATACAAGTGCTCCGATCTTCTAGAGGATCATACATTTTTCTCAAATAAAGTTTTATAAGAATGTATACTTAAAAGTAAGCACATATGTTAAATTTGATTTCATCTAAAGCATAGTTTATGAATTCATATAAAATATGAATTCTTAAGGAACCTCAATCCTAAATAGTTTAAGATGTGTGGTTGTTCAATTTACGTTATGAACGTATGTTTCATAAATTCGAAGCTGAATATATTTTGCGTAAGTTTATATGAAATTCATAACATGTTTTAGTGCCTATTCCATAGTTTGTTTCAAGATTTGCCACCTACATGCCAAATGAATTTCTTTCTATGAAATTAGTGGTAGTACAACAGACGTAGATACGATCTATGATTCTAACATAGTAACCGGTTACATGGATAAGGCAAATTCAACCAAGTCCAAAATGAACAAAGCTCACTAGAATGTATAATAAGAACACCCACACATCGAAGATAAACTATGGGTTTCGTATCGATGTCTAGAAAAAGAATTTTTAATAATAACAATCTCCTTAGTTATCGACATGCCATGGAGAATATAAACTCTACCACATGAAGTGATGCTTTAAATTCGTAATGGATTCCAAGTACATTGGCAGAACATGACTTTGGTAATTGTACCTAAAGGATATGATCCATCAGTCGTAAATGGGTCTGAGAAGAAGATCAATTCATTGGGAATTGTATGAAGCAAGATTGATAGGAAATGACTTCATCAATTTCAAATGTTGGAATTAGTGGAGTAATTTCGCCAATTAACATACCTAAGTCTATTTAGATTTTACTCACAAATTATAGCACGATATAACTTTAAGTTTTGGCACGTTAATGTTAAAAAAGAGCTTCTAAGTGATGTTTTAGAAGGGAGTGTCTACACATAACAACCAAAATGTCTCAAAGTCGGTGTGAGAGATAAAAAGCTTATGGATTTTTAGATATGATCGAAGAGGTATACACAATAGTGTCCAACAAACATTTAGAAGTTGAGCAAGTATTTTGAAACAGAAATCAAATATTTTGGTTCTATTCAAAATGCAGAGGAACCATGTGTCTGTAAGAAAGAAAATCAAAGGTATTAAAGAATTCCTAATACTATAATTAAACAACATACTATTGATTGTTAATGATGTACATATGGTAAAATCAGTTAAAGTTTGGTTGTTTAATTCTTGACGAAGAATTTGAAAGAGACATCTTTTATACTCAATATTAGAAGATGTTGGGATTGTACTAGTCGATATACATAGACACAATATTGAATTTTTTTAATATAGAGTATATGAGATGGATTCTTTTTGCATCGACAATAGGAATCATCATATATGCTATGTTATGTGGTATATTAGATCTCGCTTATATACCCGGTGTATTAAGTGAATATCAAATCTATGGTAAAGTTATGGAATGGTAGTAATGAGTATTCTCAAGTGTTTGCAAAATACTAGGTAATTTTTTATGGAAATAATGAACTTCTTATGAAGAAGTGTTCTGACTCGAACTTCATAAGTGACACAAAATAGAGTGAGTCAATCTTAAATTTATATTCAACCTTGATTAAGGAGTTTTAAGTTAGGAAGGTTAAAAAATGAGGGGTTGTGTCAAATTCAACTATAAAGGCTAAGTACATTGCCTTGAGTAGTGCCACAATAAAAGCAGTATATGCGCGTAAATTCATAAGTGAGATAGGGGTGGTTCCCACTATTGAGAATCCATAACTTATTATGATAACTATAATGCCACATAAATTGCAATGGGAACTAACAACTTGATAAGTAGTCGAGATATGTTCTTCGTAACTAACACATGGTACGCTAATAATAATATTGAAACGAGGAAGTAAAATCAAAAGGTAGATATAGAATAATAATATCATAGGTCCATTCGATAAGGCTCTTCTCAGTCTAATTTGGGTAGACTGATCGAAGGTATGGACCTAAGGCGCCATAATTGGCCCTAAGTGCATGTGGGAGATTGGTAGAATTAAGGGTATGTCATAAACAACTACGTAGTTTATTACATAGCTTATTTATTATAAAAGAACCTTGTTGAAAATGAAGTGTTCTTTTGGTTTTATTTTCTTTAATCTATGTTGTTATATGGAGATATAAATAATGAAATAAATACTTTAAATATATACTAGTATGCAGCCCGTGCGATGCATGGTTTTCCAATTGGTTGGTGCTAAATCTTTCAGATATATTTACAAATAGTTACTATTTTGGAATGTGGATAAATGAGATGTTTTGTTACACGTAGATTGTAGCAAATTATGAATTGCATGTATCAGTTAAAGGTGCATTAAAATGAATGTGTTCAAATTCAGGTGCTACTATTTATACCCACTAATACATTCGCTGGTGCCACTTAAATGAAATACTAAAATAATTAAAAAAAATAAAACATACACTATAGTAGTTAACAAAAATGATTTAAATTTATATAAACTTTATGGAGTTTTCACTTCAAATTTATTTATCAATTTGAACAATTACTTCGTTGTAGGTCATCCTTTTTATATCTTCAATTTTTATCATTGGAAAGGGATTTCAAATGAAATCGTCTAATGTGATAATGGTTGAAAATTACCAAATAACTATAATTTTTCAATCAGATTTCAAATTAATAGAAATCTATAGAAAAAGTAATTGGAATTAATGAGATTTAATTAAGTTCACGATTGTTATTTATGATTATATTATTTATGAAGGTTAATATTAATGGGTAAGAGAAGGAAAAAATTTGGGGTGTATATAGTAGCAACCATGATTTTTTTTTCATTTTCATAGCATTTTCTTTTGAGACTTGATACTTAATAAAGGGTGATAACCTATTGATATGATGATGTCAAAGCATTAATATAACACCTTAGTGCATATTGTACAATTTGTAAACTTGTAAGAGCTTAGGATTAGAAAATACACCTTCATAAGTTGTTAAGGTGTTTCATTTTTTATTATACCAACCTACATACATGGAACTGAGGTTAAGTTCATTCTGATGACATGTGCAGAGTGAAGGTAATTGAATGTGTTATGCAAAAATGGATTAAGCATAAATTATCAATTTTAGAATTATTTTTGAAGGATAATAAAAATCCAAGTTTCTTCCAATTCAACAGATATAATGAATGTTATTAGACGTACTTTGGAATAGTAATGCGACTATGGTAATGTATGTTTTGAACATATTTTTTATAATAAAACTTGTTGTTCTAAATCTTATATATGATGAAACATTTTTACAACATTTTAGTAATAGGAGAATATTTTTATAACTTTATACTTAAAATCCGATTAAAATTAAATCCATATATTAAGTTTAAATTTAGACTTTGAGACCCCACTCCATCACCATACACGGAAACATTTTCACTTCTTAATTACTTCTATTTTTTTCATATAATAATTTTGATCATTGTAATAGCTTTGATCCAGTGACTATTACTTTAAGATTTTGTTTAAGAAATTTAATAGTAAAAAAGCCATTCATTGAATGGTCATGTTGGATGCTTTTATAGCTAAATGTTTAGTAACTTGGAAACAAATAAATTGTTTCACCAAGCTAAACATTCTAAATTATTTTTGCGTACCATATATCCTTATTATGAATGACGCCAAGAATATAATTTAGAACCTCTTTGAAATGAAACAGGTAGGTGTTACTTGGTTGAAAAAAATGGAATAATTTAATTCAAAGAAAGAATTCAAAATATTATTATGAGTTTTTTACTGTAATTACTCAATCTTACGTCAAAACATTTATGTTATATTGTTTCATTGTTTGAGAATATAAAGTCAGTTTAATACTTCATTACATAATTTATTTTATTCATTTCTATATCCTTGGATAAATTAATGTATCGAGGACTATCCAAAATTTCACCACACTCTATGCAACTCAATTCAATACCATTCCCTCTTAGTGCTTATTCTTAATTGCTAAATCTCGCCATTATTGTCTCCCCTCTTTGCCCTTTCTTTAAAAAAGTAGTTAATCAATGTGATATTATCATCCAATACTACACCTCACCTCATCCACCTGTAAATTAAATTGTCAATTTACTTAATTAATGCTAATTGATGTTTTTTAGGAAGTATTACTCTGATAGAAATAGTTTAAATAATGATTCACACAATTAATTAGGAAATAAACATCTAAGTTTTCTATGATAGCATATTTGTAAAGAAACAAAATTTGTTCTTGTTTAAGCATTACATTGTTCCATAGGCATTAAAAATTGAACATAATAATCTGATCTAAAGTAAACAACACAAAAGTTTAATGGATGCAAGTAGCATTGATTCGTGAATATATTAATCATAAAAAACTTTTGAATATTAAGTTATAATAGATAAACATGTGTCCTGAAATACTTTTGAAAATTACATCTATATTTATCCATGGCAATTGGGAAATTTGAGCCAAAGAAGAAATAAATATTTGTCCAATGGAAGCATATCTGTAATGGTAAAGGACATACCAAAAAGAACCTCTTTTGAAGCATAGATTAGAATAGTAACATGTGTATAAATTGGAAGAGGTAAATAGGTAGAAAATAACGTTACAAAAAAAAATCAGTAAAATGAGTTTCCTCCTAAGCTTGCAAATTGAAGATAGAATCCTATATTTGCAAACAATTAATAAAAAAATATATGAAATGCTCACAGATAAAAAAGGAGTATATTATACATTGAAATAAACAAATAAAAAGGTCAAATGTTACAATATGTATTGTAGTAATAAATATTCCTAGAGTCACTCTTTGCTAAAGTAGCTCGCTAAGGATTTAAGAAGATATGATAAGATTCAATGCATAAGTTAAGGGAATCTCCTTATAAAGGTAATTCATCTTTATATAGTATAATCCCAAATCGGTTGATATGGATTAAAAAAACAAATATGCAGTAAGATTTACATTTTTGCTATTAAATAAATACGCTATTAACTGTAACAGCGATCAATGGTTTAATCAGATCTCATTGAAACAGCGAGATAATGAAAGCATCTGAAACATGTAAATTAGAGATGCATGTACTCTGATGTATTTTATTTTTAGTTAATGCATGTAACAAATCAAGGCAGGTAAGAGCTAGTGTATTATTTTAACATGCACTATGGAACACTGAGTTTCAAAAATATGTTTCTGTAAGTGTTGAACATTTGGCAATTCAAATGCATTATAGATTGCATTTGAATAGAAATGATAATGAGCTAAGGAAGCTTGATAGGTGATGTCGGAAGGAGTACTGCTAATTGATGCAAAGTATTCGAATGGTAAAAAAAAGTAAATAGCCTGAGATTTGATATATTATTTTGAACAATTAAATTGGATTCCATTAGCCTAACATTTTCCTTGCTCCTATCAGTAAAATTAGGGATAAAGCCAAATATGGTTATTAACTACACAATTCACTAATTTACCTGAATAACAAACTAATTGATTTTGCGTTCCTTCTCTTCTTTCCATAAGCAAATTTTCTATGTATAACAATATGGGTGTGAATTCTCCAAATGAGTTAATGATGAAGTAAAATATCAATGGTGCTATGAAGGGGAGTAAACATAATAAATTGAGCAATTATACAGACCTCTTTCTTCCATAAAAGTGATACAGAACTCTGCAATCATGTTAATCCTGATCTAAAATTAAAACAAACATAAATTACAAAAATCAAATTATGGCAATTTCACAATGTGATTATATAGTATAGCAGAAGTAATTGAGCAATTACTAACCATGATTAAGTAGATAATAGATGAGAAGAAATTCAATGATTAAAGGGAAGGTAGGTTTAGTTGCAAACAGTTTGTGGGATAAGTGCAATGGTCATGGAGGCACGATTGGAATATGAGGAGAGTTTTAGGTAAGAATATAAGAAAGATAAATGTGTTTATTAAACGAAGCAGTGGTTTAAATAAATTTCAGCAAGATGATAGGAGATCGTGTGATAAAACGCAGATGTTCTATAAAGTTGACAGCCGGTTGATATAAATGTCAAGAATCAATCTCAGCCTCTCTCCGTCTTTAATAACCGACCAACCAATTTTATAATACGGGTTGTACTTTAAATGGACAATGAGAGCAGCAACAACATTAAATACATTCAAATTAGTCTCACATCGTCCAAAATTATTAATTGTTGTTGTATATAAGCTAAGGGATGAAGAAGAAAGTAGTTCCAATATCACCTAATTGAGATGAGAAAACTGAGAGACAATTTAAATAATTTTAGCTAATAAAGTTGTACTACAGTTTGCAACCAGACCAACAACCAATTATCATCAATATTTCTTTACAGAGATGTAAAGGGTATTTTGGAAAATTCAAAAAGACACGGTTGAATTCTATTCATGGAATTCTCATTATTAATAGTAGAGATAAATATAAAGCCTTTAGGAGAAATATTTTATCGATGCAGTAATGAATATGTTCATAACCATAAGTGCTGAATCGATATCTAAATACTTACTTCTTAAATGTTCCTAGGCAACATATATCGAGAAAAGGATATTGATACATCCTTTAAGATTAGTGACGTAACGCTTCTCATATGATGGACAGTAAATTACTCTTTACTATTAGGGGTACCAAGGGATTATGTGCTTATGGTTATTTGGAACAATCATAAAATGATTCGACAAGAGTCTTATTTAGGTTAATACAACTAAGTCAATATAGAAGGTTTCATAGTAAGGATGTGCAATAATCTTCCGTCTAGAGGGTACTGTTGATCTTAAGTAGCTAGGTTATACTTTGGTTAGGGTTAACTACATGACATAGCACCCCATATTATGACTAGTTGGGTATACGTTGAGCTACTTAGAGTGAATCACTACTCAATGGAGGATTCGTCTTCTTTGGTGTAGAAGGTTAGTGTTACCATACTTGATATTCAACTTAAAGTCAAAATTTATGGCTAGAGTAAATTGGTTAATCGATAATTATTACTGGGTTTAACTAAGGACTTTAAAGTGGTTTATGTAATTAACTACGGATATTAGTAGAGTTTTTAACCATATGTGAAAATCTAGATATCTTAGCGATATAGTGTTGATAAAAAGCATACGTGCACAAAATGTCGTTATTAGGTGCAACTTTATAAAGATAAGAAATTTGGTCTCGCCTAAATGATCCATAAGCAATAGAACTTATGCCTAACACTATACATCATCAAAGTTCATACATGCTTCAATATTTAAATTGTTTAAATATTGTCCAAGGACTGAATTCACACCAAATAACTAATACAACCGTGTTGTTAGTTAACTTTTAAGTTTATCCAATTTAAAATGAATCTATAAATGTTATAAATTAATAATAAAATAACACAAATGTTGTATTGAATTTTTATGGAATTTTAATTAGTTATTTAAAGCCTAAAATTTAAATTAAATGATGCTTAAATTTTTATATTGATTTAATTAAGGAATGGACTTAAATAAATAAATTAAATAATTGAACTAATTGTTAAATCAATTCTGGTCAAAGTCTAGAAGGCTATATCTAATGGGGGACTAGCCATAGCATTGGAGAGAGGAAGGCTGGAGACTTTGTCTTCAGATCAAGAGAGAAGGGTGTTAGAAATTTATGATCTAGTTGATTATAAATAGTCAGCTGCTTCATTCTCTACATTATAGAAGAAACCCTAACCCTAGCCTCTATTGGTAGAAAATTGGCAATGCCTTATATACAGAGTTGCATCATATGTTCAAAGACATAGAACCTAGAAGTTCAGAGAAGGATATCACTACCAACCAAGATGTTGGCAATCAACATGATCTAAAAAAGGTACAAATCCTATTTTATAATTAATTCACAATTATATGCATTCTTACTATCCCTTTTCTATATACAACCAAAAAATATTTTCAAAAATAATTTATATATTATACAATTAAAAGAATATTTATTCAATTATATAAAATATATACATATATGCATACAATCGTAATTCAATTTTAAATTAAAAAATCTTTCGGATCTGATATATATACACAAATATTTTTTGTATTTTAAAATGGTTTTTAAATTGACTTGTTATTCAAATTAAAAAAATTAAATTTTTTCTTCCTTGGTTTAAAAAATTAGTTATATACATATATGTATGTATAATTGTATACGTTTTATAAATCAATAAAAAATATTAACATTTAATGCCCATGGCTTTGTTTGATAAAAAGAAACATTTTTATTATTATTTTGCAATAGTCAAAATTTATTTAAAATTCAAATTTCAAACAAGATATATATATTTCAAAACTTAATAAATATATGTATGAATGTGGTGTGTGTATTTAAAATGCCAAGGACCACTAGCTCAACTGTTTAGCGGTATAGCGCTCTAGGGAGAGATTTTGGAGGTCATGAGTTCAAACCCTCGAGCCATCAAAATAAGTGCTATGCTTAAATAGAAAGCACTACTCTTATTATCAATATATATAATATGTAAATGGAATTTGCATTTAAATAGAAAAATTAAATTAGTATTTTATTTATGTATGTCGAGAATAATAACTTCAAATATATATGTGTATGTGTGTAAATATTTAAAATATTTTTATGGTCGAATATAATAATACTTATTTACATAGTACACACACAAATGTATATGATGTATTATCAACTTATGTAACATCATTTTTAGCCTATGTCGTCAAACCCTATTTATTAAACATAAATCCCAGTGGTTAATTATACACCTATGATATTTTTTCATCACGTATACCTAAGTTTAGATCACCATATTTAATATAGTTATAATGTTTGCATTATGAATGCATGTATTATAAATCAAAATATTAATTAAATTAAAATGATAACGAATATTAAAATTAGATTATAAAACACAAATATAAAATGCTTAATACAAATTAATTAAATTACAACTAAATCATCAAAGTCTTTTATGAATCACTATTAAACATGATTTTGCTAAAATGTTTATTCATTTTAACACAAAATATGTTCTAATGCAAATTAATAAAAGGAATATTTTTTTTGAAATTTCTCCCTTTCAACCCACCATCAGTGCACCTAATCCAATAATGTATACCTTTTTATGCAATTGAAACTTAAGTGAGATCCATGGTGAGGGAAATTGAAATCAGAATCTCGACAAACATAAAAAAGGCTCTAAATATTGATTATGAAATTTTCTTTGTGATTTTGATTGGATAATGGTCATGACTTCTGTTTGGAATTTCAATCTTATATCTATGCGAATTCTTGTAATATATTTTGTTGTACATACGACAATGGCACAATGTAATGTTTGAAACCCAATATGATTTATATGCCTATATGAAAAAAATTAAAATTGTGTTTACTAATAAATGGTATATAATATATAATGCTCACTTTTAAGCATAAGAAATCATGACAAATATTATGTAACGTTTAGAGAATAAGCCAATATCAACCTAACAATGTATCGATAAGTTTTTCAAAGAAATTATTCAAATATTTATTTTGCTTAGTTATTTAGTATTTTGCTAAATTTGTTAAAGAAAGGCAAAGCATTTGTTAAGAACATGCTCTGAATTCCTACTTTAGTATTTCCTCACTATATATATGTTCCTTACAGTACGAAATCATTTTTTTAATTTCCATGATATTTTAGGTCACATGTTCATTACAAAATTGGAACTTATAATGCATTTGAAATAATGCACTACTTGGTAGAGTTAGGGGTATGCCCTAGGGGAAATTATGTAATTTGTTACATATATCTAACTTGATAACTAATCTTGTTCGGACTAAAAGGTGTTTTCTTTTTATTATATAATTGATATAATGTGTTATATTAATTAATTAAAAGTATATTCAATAGAAAATATAACGACCCAGTATTTTGGACCATTCAAATCGAAAATAAATCCACACATGCCGGACTTGAATAATTCAAAACAATGGATTGTAAATAAATTTGGCAAAACTCAGCATATACAGTAAATAAAATATCACAAAATCACAGATACAGAGTAATATAACAATAATGCAGCGGAAACAAAAGAATGGTAGTTCATGAAGCTACTATATATATACAACAGAGTTAAACAAGATACAACAGAAGTCCCGAGTACATAGATGTCTCAATACAATAATCAAATACAAGATCTGAATGCATCACTGGAATTGACTGAACAACTGAAAGCAGGATAGATAGCTAGATCTCCAAGCGAAGCTCCAACTCCAAAGGTGAGTCTCAAATGTTGTATCACTCAGTCTGACCCGAGCGTAAAGCAAAACACAAAACACTCGAGTCAGGATTAACATTCTTATATTAATAAATCCAACTCAAGTGAAATATCAACTGAAATACAAGTAACTTAAAGGATGTTTGGGATAACCACCCTCTAAGGATCCGTTAAACTATCTACTATGTAGTAATATTCGCTATAATAATAATGTCTAATTATAAAATAAACATTTTTAAATAGCATTAAGGCTTTACTTAACACGTAATAGTCCCAGTAGTCTATCCAGTATTAGCATACTCCCAAAATGGGGGCTACCCTCGATACTCCACAGGCTACGGGAGAAATTCAAACTCGTAGTAAAGCTCGCTATGGTAGGTGACACGGCACAACTAAGCAATGCCAGGGTAGATATACCAATTACGCATCAGGAATGGTGGTGACGCATAGCAGCCACTACCGCCCACCTCGAACAACACTCCCAAATCAAGGGTGCGCACCAAATCAATCACAAGTAATAGAATGGTATAGAAGAAGTGTGTCCGATCAGAAGTGCTACCTCCTTGGTCCGTTAATCGCTCCTGTTTTAGCCACCTTATGCCAACTCATGGGAGTTGGGTCCACGCATATACCTTAGGATCGTCGCCACCATCCTACTTCATTCTGGAAACTCCACCGCGTACACAGTTGTTAAAGTGGTTTTCGGTATCGACAGAGAGTATGTCCATATCTGATCTCGGTCTGTTTAACAACCAATCGTTATTATAACACCGCGGTCATTTCAAAATAGTTTATACTTCAAAATCAAAATATCATTTCCATTTCAAAAACCAAATCAATACGATATCATTTCCATTTCAAATATATCCATTTCCAAAATCGTATCACTTTCCAAAGTTATAACACTTTTGAAATCATAGTCTTTTAAAAATCAAAACACATTGGAAATCACAGCTTTGAAATCATAGCATTTTGGAAATCATAACACTCTGAAATTATTGCATTTTGGAAAACATAACACTTCCCTCTTAGACTGTTTTAGATATAAAAATTAGTATATATAATAAAATAGTTTATAAATAAAATAGGTTATATAAATAGTTATAAGTTAAAATAGTTTATAAAATAATTAATATTAAAATGATTTATATTAAAATAGTTTATATTAAAATAAATTTATAAAGTAAAATATCAATAGTTTAATATAATTCTAAATTACTTTATAAAATAAAATAGTTTCCTCGACTTTCACAAATCGATTCAAATCAATTCGGCTTCCAAATTCAAATTTAATCAAATCTAAATCATCAATTCCCATTTCAATTTAAACATTTCCAAGTTATATCGATTTCAAATACCGATTTGAACCACAATAAACCATTTCAATTTCAAAATATTTCAAATCTTCAAATATTCCACATTTCAAAACTAAATTCGGTAAATTCCTATATATCAAATTCACTTTACTACGATTTAGTTTTAAAATATTTACTTAATAAATCAAATATCATTTAAAACAAACCCCAAATTACAATAAACTAAATATTTCCTTCAATTTATTTGAAATATACATTTAAATCACTTTAAATCAAAATCAAGTTATAAACTCATATCTTTAAAATCTCAAATTTAATAATTTCAAACCAAACTTATTTAAGTAAAATTCTTAAATAAATATCAAATCAATTTCAAATTTATCTTTTTCAAATCTGAATCATTATAAACTCTATATTTGAAAAAATATATATTAAATAAATACTTAAACATATTATATATATCAACTTTATTAAATCAACTTTGATAAATCTTTAAAATCAATATTTATCAAAATCATATATTTATTTTCAATACTATAGAAATCATTTCCAAAAATATCTATATAGACCAACGGTGTCTGTATATAATTTTCTATCATATGGTCAAGTGATACTGATATTTATCATTTCAATCCGCAATTTAAAACATATTCGGGTATATATCTTTTCAACCCGAAATCCCAAATTCAATTCAATTCGAAAATCGCTTGGGTTTATCATTTCAACCCATAACGATTTTCTCCTATTCTACAGATCGTTCCGGTATGTATCATTTCAACCCATAGTGATTCATACTAACAGGGAACTTGCAGAGTGATAACAGATATGATAATAACATAACAGGCATATATCATCAATATAAATAACAGATAATGGTGTCAGAATGTCACAGGTGAACTGGTACAGATATCAACATATATATAACAATGTAAATAACTAACAACAACATATTTCAATTGACGTTTCAATTGAAATCAAATTTAATAAATAAAAGAACGTTAATCGTGAGTGATTGCACACCTTTCGAGGTTAGAGAGATTTGACAATGAGATTGGTTAAAACCCAAGCACAAATTCCCAAAAAGAAGCAAGATTGGCATGAATCAGACGAACAAAGCTGATAAATAGAGATTGATAAAACGAATCAGAATCATCTTGATATAACTGTAACAAATATATAGTATATTATTATTTTCTTCTTAAAACCAAAAATCAATCTGAAATACATATTCAAAATCTATATCTTTATATATATGCTTATATACTTATAAAAATTTTAAAAAAAAATTATTCCCAACTGACGTATAAGAATCACTATACATACACACATGTCTGGACTGACATAAATTTTTTATAAACTTCTTTACATAGAATATTGTACACATATACTACACGCATGCCTATATATATAAATACAACTTTAAACAATGAGGAGGCTAAGGATTCAGATCCAATTCTGTTATACAATCCGATACTTACTTTATTTTTAATTATATATAAAATTCAACAGGTCAGCATCAATTCTATACAAACATATATGTATAGATCTACATATTATGCAATTCACTTGAATGCATATAAACTTCTCTTAAGTTACAAACCTACCAGGACATTGACATTATATAACCTATGTACTAAAACTATAAAAAGACTATTATATACTATGTAATCAAATATGTAAGTTTAATCACCAAAAAAAATTGTAGTCTGACCCATATATATCCAACCGATTATATACATAACTATATAACATATCCTAGCCTTTATACTGTAGCTTATAAATTTTGTCAAAGCTAAACTATACAGTCCCACCTATATACATAACTATATACACGTACTGTATATAACCAATTTACTTACCTTATATAAGCTTTTGTATATACAAAACAGAAGGAAAGGTTATGTGGAGATAAGTATATATATATTCTAACAGTAATGTATATAAACTTTTACAAACTTTGTATATACAGACCGAACTTGTATATTATATAAACATCTACTTTATAAAAATTATGGTATATATATCAAATACATAATATATGTATATAGAAATCCATTTACATACTAGTTGAAATACATATATATGTGTATACATAACAGCATACTTAAACATATACTGAATATATAAAACTAAAGTAGCTTACAAGTATATATATATATATATCAAAATATATTACCTATATACAATAAAGAGGAGAGGAAGAGGCAAAGGTGGCTGACGAGGAGATGGGTTCGAGAAAGTTGTTGGCTTCGGCATGCATGCGTAGGCGAGCATGGTGCGGAGAGGCCAAGCATGGTTATTAGTTGAAGGCGTTGTACTAGAGGTGATGGGTCAGGCCATGGTCGCACTGGGGAGAGGCCGAGTGGGCGGGTTTGTGGCTCTCGGCCATGTCAGGTGGAAGGGGAGTATGCATGCGGAGGCCGATGGAGAGATGTGGCTGGATCCGTTCGAAGCAGTGGAGTGGGACCCGTGGTGGCTGCGTTGGGTTTGGGTTGGCCGCAGTACTTCGGTTGTGAAGATTAGTGGAGGAGAATGGTACTACATGGCGGCAGGTTGCATTGGCAAATGAAGGGTAGCGGCACTCGATCGGGTTGGTGAGAGATGTTAAGGGACAAGGCAAAAGTTGTTTCAAACGACAGTGAAAGAGAAAAAACAAGTAAGATTCAAAGAAAAAAAATAATGCAGCAACTTTGTGTTATATAATATTTTCTTCCAAAAACTAAATTGTAGTGAACGGAAGAGAAAAGGAAGCGTCAGAAAGTAAAGTGAACCAACGTAAACATAATATTGTAACAGTGGAATAATGAAAGTGAAGGTACACTGATATTAAATTGCCACCATGGAATCATAAAGCCAGCACAAATTCAGGGATTTATTAATTGCAAATAGCTGTTGGATTTGGACAGGTAAGTAGATGAAAAGATAGATGGAAACCAAAAAGGTTTTAAAACGGGTACCGATACGGTTCGACGTTTTTCAGGTTCCGCCGCGTATCAAACTTCAAAACATAGAAATAAATATACCGCAGAGATCAGCACGACGAGACGATCAAAAAGGTATACAGATATCAGTGGTACGATCATCCTTTCAAAAGTCGATAATCGGTACCGATATACATTGCTATTTCGTATGAAAATATCCAAACGGAGCTAGAAACGTCCGAATTTCGCGAAACGAATTTCGCAGTTTGATCCAGAGTGTAAATTTTCTCATGTTGACATATTTAGGTTTCGGAACACTTTTATTATCATCAATTTTAACTGATATAAATTGAAATAAAATTACACTAGAAAATAAAATTTCAAATTATCCGATGAAAATTTAGCAGTTGCTATGTTAGAACAGACGCATTTCAAATATCAAATTTAAATTTCCAAATTTTATTGTCTAATATTTCACATAATTCCAATTAATTAAATAAATAAAACCACTAAATTTTACGGGTCGTTACAGAAAATCCATAAATGGTATGTTTTCTGATAGTAGTTACAAAGCGTATAACTGTGAGTAATTTATCACAATGAAAATAAATATACCATTTTAAATATTCCCAGTCAAGGTGTATCAAGACTAGATATCAATATATCCGTTGAGACAAGAGTACGTAATACTCTCTAAATGTTGGGCAATATATTACTCATGACTATTGGCGTACCAAGGGGTTACGTACTAATAGTTATTGGATAACAATGGAATGACTCACTTGATAGTTTTCTGTTGGTTAATATAACTAAGGTCAAGTAGAGAATATTGATGTGACTAATTTACACAGTTCTCTGGACTTGAGAATACTATTGATCTCCAATGTGGAAGCTTTGCTTTGATTATAGTTAAATCATGGCACAACATCCATCTAACGACTATAGTTGGGTCGAGTGGAAGCATTGGAAATGAAACACTATTTAAGAGAGGATTCGTCTCCTCGGTGATATGAGGTTAGTATCATGGTCAACTGAAGTCAACTCAAAGTCAAAGTCTCTGGCCAGAGCATTTCAGTTAATAATAATTGTTATTATTAAACCAAGGACTTTGTGCTTGGACTATAAAGTTGAATGTGAACGAATTGAAAGTTTGACCATTACCAAATTCATTAAGTCCTAATGTGATATAGTTTTAACGAAGAGAATTGCTGTAAATAATTGTCACTACCGGGTACCGCTTATAATAAGTAAAATTGGATTTTACTAAAAGATGTGTAAGCGATAAATTTAACCAAAATGTCACACCACTAGCTAAGGTGACATGTAAACGTTTGTTTGTACCAAAAATGGGCACAACACTCTTCGGAAGTTTTTTGAAGAGATAAAAGTGAAGAAAGAAAATTGAAAATGAGGATTATCTAACAAAAACTCCAAATAACAGAAAGTAAATTGCACAGAAGACAACAATTTAGAGTGGTTTAGCGTTTCGCCTACGTCCACTATGAAGTTTGATGATTTTATTGCTCGATACTTGAAGATCACAATTTCTTATAGTCTAGCACAATAGATTTTTTGATTTAAGTCTGAATCTAAGGCAGCAATGGTGATCTGGAGTAAATCTGGCAGAGTCTGGGCGCTCTTTAGCTCTTAAAATTGTCCGACCCCTTTTCTGAATGACCAGGGGCTCTATTTATAGGTGTAGGAGGCTGATATTTCGCCTAAATTCCGGTAGACCACTTCTGGCACGTGAGGGGGCCCACGCGCCCGACTTCATGAAATATGGGCCCACTTTGGGATCGATTCGAAATCCGTTCGAATCGATCAAGAAAACGTCTAATTGAGCTGAAATTTGGTGTGGACATTCTTCAACATGCACGTAAGCTTCTGTGAAAATTTCATAGCATTTGAACTGGTAGATCTCTAGATATCGTCGATACGAAATGGAGCTTCTCGGTGGCTGCATGGTTCGAATCGATCGATTCGAATCGACTCCTTCGAATCGATCGCCTACGCGTGCTCTCATGGTGATGTGGCACGTCTACCTCGCATCGATCCGTCCTTTTCTCCGAACTGACTGGGTCGACTCTGTGAATTTCGCCTTGCTCGTATCGATGAATAACACACCATCCAGGCTCGTTGACTCGATGTATACGAATAAGCCTTCGCACATGGGTTCGAACATGGTTCCATGATGGAGACAAAGAGCAGTTGCCTGATGGATTCGAACTAAGGTCACTCGATGGATACGAACAGCTTTGTCCAGATGGATTCGATCACTTCCAACTTGACCGATACGAACCAAGGGGAATTGATCGATGCGAAGTAGGTGATGGACATGAACTGGACCAAGTCGAATCGTGGTTCAATGATGGATACGAGTATGAGGCCGTTTCTTCTAGACCGAATCGATCATAACTCGAGCATTCGAGCTCGTATTGACTTGAAACTTGGAATGCAGGCTCCCATGGCTGTGCTTGTCGTGTCATATCAACTATAGCCCGATCCGGACTCGGACAAAATTTATCGATATCCATGACAAGCGATACTTGGTTTTCAATCAGTTCCTTGATATCTCGGCCTTGCCAAAAGGCGAGATAACATTTGCCCCCCAAAGTACGTCTTGTGTGAACATGACGTGCTTTGAAAAGCTGCAGTCTTTCATGCTGAATATTTCTGTCCAGATGGATGCTTGACAGTCGTCTTTTAGCCGATTTGTTGTAATCTTCTGTTAGATACGCGTTCAATCGGTGTGCATCGCTTTTATGGACACGAAAATCTTTGATGGATACGAAATTCTGATTCGTATCGATAAGTTCTTGTTGTTGTGGATCAAGCATTGACAAATTCGAATCGATGATCTCGAATTGATGGAGTAGGATGTTTTCAGAGCTATCTTTATCTTTGCATTTCGTATTGATAGAATAGGGCCGAATTGATGGATTCAAAAGGTGTATTTACACAGGTGCTTGCTGGAGCTCGAATCGGTCGTGATGCTCAGGCCTAAGGATTCGAACGTGATACTTCCAACACTTCCACCTGTGACTACCGGTTTCGCCCACCGGGAGGCGAATCGCCACAAAAACCCTATAAATACCAAGGATTCATTCATTTTTTACTTTTTTACTTTTGCCTTCGTCTTCCTGTGTCTTCGAATCCATTCCGGTCCTTCAAGAACAATGACGAACGAACTACTTTCTCCTTCGAACCGAACTAGCATCCAAGTCTTTCTAATCTAACTTCACACTTAGGTAGGCAATCACACTAAGTGTTTGGGGTTCCAAGATTCGAAACCCTCTACCATTCCTGTTCGTGTCGATCTTGATGGAGTCGAAATCGAGAATGAAACCAAGAGAGGTTGTTTGGAGAAAAAGAAGTATAAAGGAGAAAGGCAGGACCTTTCTTTCATGTCGATCTGGAATGATAGTAGTCGAATCGATTTGGGAGATGAAATTTTGCCATGGCGTTCGCATCGATCTGGATGCATGAAGTGGAGGATTGTGGGTCGGGTCGATCACAAATGGCGAGATGTCGTATCGATCCGTTGAGATCGATACGTGGAGTTTCCCCTTGTGATCGATACAAAACTTTTGCTTCAACGATCGATACGAAGCCTGTGTAACTTTAACGATGTGAAGTTTTATTTCTAGAGATCGATTCGAAATCCAGATTGATGATGGATATGAAACCTAGGGTTCCTGATTGATTCGAAAGTTCCGTTGTGATCGATGCAAAATGTATCGATTTGTCCGAGATCGATTCGAAAATAATGCTTCTCTGGTCGATTCGAAATTAAAACCCCGACCTTGATCGATACGAACAAAGCCTCATGGATACAAGCTTTTACTCGATCGATAGCATGATTCCGACGAGCTTCATCCTTGCATATTTAGACTGAACTTTTTAAACTGCATACTTGACTGCCCTGTGAAGCTCGTCGATGGAACTGTATCTTGACAAAACAAACTCCAACTTGACTTGAATTTTATGGGTTTGGATGGTATGGTTGTGACGGCCAGCGATGACGGTCACTCCGACTGGGTTTTCGAATTTCTTGTTGTTCTCATACTTTCTTCAACTATGCTGAATTTCCTAAGTATTAGCTGTACTGCACTGCACAACACACACTTTACACGGGGAAATGAACGGGTGTTTCATTTGCTTAACGTTACTTTCTGATGAGTTAGTCAGTGATGGAATCCTCGAGCTCTCAGCAGCAAGAGATTCAGAGTTCTCCCCCTCCGGTCCTCGAAATTCCAGACATCCCAGCGGAGATAGTAGATCCAGTTCCTGACGAGCTGCAAGATGCTATATTTATTGAGGACCCTATAGACTCCGTCCAATCCAATATTTCTGAAAACTTGTTGAGCAGGATATGCACAAGACACAACATTTCGGACGATGTGCTATTGCCGGGATCTAGTGACAGACCTTACTGTCCGCCCGAAGGGTACACCGCCTTTTATCGCCATGCTTGTGCGGCTGGAACACTCCCTCCGTTAAATCAATACATTAGGGAGATGTTATCATATCTTGGAATTGCTTCCTCTCAATTACACCCCAACGGGCACGCGCTACTGAACAGTGCGTTCATCGTATTTATGGACCATCTCTTCCATCCACCAAGGCCAATGGAAATCAGATACCTATTTAATTTCAAGAGTAGAGGTGATAGTCCATCCTTTACGTTTTTGGAGGCAGACAGGAACTTCCAGGTTATAACCGGAGCCTGGACCAGACTCAGCTACTTCAAGAACGAATGGTTTATATCCGGTGTCCTCCAGGTTTTGCTAGGCAGTGGCTGTCTAGGCGTAAGTGTCATAACCCGTCGATGATTTCCTTGACTAATGGTTTTTTGGCACTGGTATTGACATCCTACTTTTCTTACAGCCATTAATTCCAGACCCGACGGCGGGTGTTACAAGGGCATAGTTCGGAGCCTTCAAGAGATCCCGAGTGATTTGAGGCACATCGACTTGGTGTTGACTGACTATAACTTAAGAGCTCTTGGCTTGATTGAAGTAAATCAAAGCATAGTCACCGAAGGGATGCTGAGGCCTGTTCCAAAGAAGAAGAAGAAGAAAAAGAAAATGGCGAAGAAAACGCTCGGAGTCGTGATAACCGAAGTGAGCGACGAAGAACGGACTCACACAGACGTCGAGCCGATGGCTGATTTTTCGGGCAATTTTGAAGAATTGGGAGAGAGACGGAAAAGCAAGGCTGTCGTTTCCAAAAAACTTAAATCTAAGGGATGGAAGTCTGTAGATGTGTCTCCCCCCACTTCCGGAATCATAATTTCCAAGGCCGCCCCTTCTCAATCGAGAGATATTTTCAAAGGGCTTGGTGATATTCCCATCCCGGATTGTATATCAATTCATCACAATCCCGGGTTGGAAGAATTCCGAGATGTTTTAGATATGAGCGAGCCCTTTCCTTTTAGTGTGGTCAACACTTCCGGTTGGTCAGGGGGTTTACACATTTACACACACTTCCACAGCACTACACGATTTCCGCATATTGGACATTATTTTTATAGGATGCTTAACTGCAGTTTCTTCTTATCGCAGGTGAGATGTCAGGTCATGGATCCACACTAGATAGGCTCTACAATGTTCGCCGATCTTCCTCATATTATGAGTCCCGTAGGAGGGAATCAGACAGGGATTACGCACGTGGCTATACCAGCCAGGAGCGTTATGACATAGATTGAGATTACTGGCGTGGCCTTTCTGGTCAAGAGCGTTCAGATAGAGACAGAGGCCATCAATATCGATCACGTTCTCATTCTCCTCCGCCTCCTAGGGCCCCTATAGATCCCCCTGAGTCTTCGCAGCAACAACAGCCTTCTCAATCTTCAAGGCCCGAAACTCAGCGGCAAAGAGTTGAATCACAGACAACCGCCATTGTTGAACAGGCTCCGGCAGAACTGACGGGTGAAGGAGCCATCAAGCTTGCTCAGATGAAAAAGGATTTTCCAGAAATTTGTCTGGATGCATACGTCTTCCCTCCCCATCTCAAGAGGATTCCTACGGATGCCGAGAATATCGCGCATGACTATATCCGTGACTTTTATGCTCAATATAAAGAGTGGTATAAGGCAGCCGCGAAAGCTTCGAAAGTAGCCTTTGACCGGGCAAAAATCATTGAGAAACTCGAGGCTGACCTTGATCAGAAAGATCATATCATCCAGGTTCTTCAATCAGAGACTGAGTCGTCTCGAAGTTCAAAAACTCAGGCGCTCAATAAGGCTGACGAGGCCATGGTGAAGACGGCAAGGATGCAGCAGGCACATTGTGCCTTAGTAGAAGAGATGGGCCATCGCTATACCACCGTATTAGCCGAGCGGGATGCCGCCGTTAAAGAGCTGAATGAGCTTAAAGCCAAGTTCACTGAAACAGTGAAGGAAAAGAATGATGCATACACCGCCGCTCAGGAGGCATGCGATCAAGCTGTATCACTTCGAGCTGAACTTGATGCGGCGGTGGCAAAGGTTAAGTCTGTGGAAGAAGACGCCGAGGAAAAAATTAAGGCGGAGCAGTCCAGGATGAAGGCTGATTTTGATGATCTCCTGGTCACATATAACGCCAACGTGCTGGAGCACAGAAATTTATCTTGGCTTGGGGATTACTCTATGCTTTTGTACAATGCCTGGACTAGGCTGATAGAGGAAAAGAAAGCAGCGCGTCCGGATGAAGCACTGGATGATTTTGAACTTGAGACGCGCTTGGTCACTGAGGAGGAGAGGAAGGTTCTCCACGAGGCGATGATTTCCGTGGAAAAGGAGAGGCTTGGTGCTCGGCAGATGGAGACCGGTGAGGGCTCGGGGGTCGAACATCATGAAACAAGTGCTGAAGTTTTAATTCCGACACTGCCCGAAGCCACTGCCGCGGTTGATCTCCAGCCTGTCCCTGCTTATAATCCGGATCAGCCGCAGTTGTCTCCCATCGGAGCATCTGCCCCTGTACCTGCCCACACTCAGGGTCATGCTAAGGAAGGTATTTGAACACCTCCCGCATATACTTAGAGTGGTGAATCTGAAGCAATACATTTAGCTAACAATCTTCGCCTTTTCACATTCCGTGACCGAGGCTGTGATCTCTGCGCCTCCTGCATCTCAAGTTCTTTATCAAGCGCAGGAGGCCATTGTTACCGAGGCGATTATGACAACTACCGTGGTCGGCGAAGGGGGAGAGACGAGCATGTTATCTTTTGATGCTCAGATGATTGAGGAACTTCTTAGTCAATCCAGCGACCCCTTCGCAGATCCATCTTTCGCCATGAGCGGGGTTACTCTGGCTATTAGCTCCTTCATGCCAGCCACCAGTACGTCCAGCGTGGCCCAAGCACCTCGTGAGGATGATATTTTTGCCGAGATCAATGCTGAGATGGCGGCTGTGATAGCAGGTAGTATTTCTGGGGGTGGCATGACACCGTCTGGCCCAGCTCCATTAATGATGATATCGTCGGGCGGCACTGTGGTTATCGCAAGTGCTCCTGCTCCACTTCCTGTTACAGCTCCTATGCCTTCAATTCCATCCTCCAGAAGAATTTCTGTCACTTCGAGATCCGAGGAGGACGTTGACATCATGCCGCAACCGGGAGACAAACCGGAGAAGAGCAAAAAATTGCGGAGGAAGTCAGGTAGTGGATCCAGCGGTACTACCCCGAAAAAGAAACCGAGGAAGAAGAAAGATTGAGTGCTTCTTCAGTTTGCTCTGTCGTATTCGGGGGTAGTGTTTTGTTTTGTCTTTTTAGTTTTCTATAGCCGTGTATAGATGCGGGCTCGGCCCCTGCTAGTAGGAATTTTTTGAATTAGCTTGTAATTGGATTCCTTTTGTTGATAATTGAAATGAAAACATATTCTCTTTTGTCTTCAAATCAATATTTGTTTTGGTTCTGCCCCCAGCCTTGGGGATAAGCCGTAATAGGCGTTGTGCGAAATTATCCACGGTTTAGTGTTAACATCCATACTTTGGGGATTTATATATCTGTGTCAGTTGTTGTTCATGCACCTTCATGTGTTCAGTTTGTGTTCATGCTCCGGGGATTTTGCTTTTTGGTTAATAACTTGGTTCACGAACGTGTGATGCAACTCAGTTGAGGTGCGGTTGAAATCGTTTGGCGGACGGATCCTCCTTCCTCGAGATCGCATTTGGTTATTTATTCTTCGGTTCGTGCTCTCAGACTCCGGAGTTCGTTAACGTTTATACCCAGCTCGCGCTCTCGGAGTACTCTGGGGTTTGTTTTATATTTATATTCCGTCTCGCATTTTGGGAGGACGGAATGGTTTAATGTTTATACCCCGTCTCGCACTCTAGGAGCACGGAGTTGATGTATGTTTATACTCCGTCTCGCACTCCGGGAGTACGGAGTTGATGTATGTTTATACCCCGTCCCGCATTCTGGGAGTACGGAGTTGATGTATGTTTATACTCCGTCTCGCACTCTAGGAGTACGGAGTTGATGTATGTTTATACTCTGTCTCGCACTCTGGGAGTACGAAGTTGATGTACATTTATACCCCGTCTCGCACTCTGGGAACACGGAGTTTGTAACGACCCGTAAATTTAACTGGTTTTAATAACGTTATTAATTGAAATTTTTCGAAATTTTAAACGATAAAATTTTGAAATATAAATTTGATGTTTGGAATGAGTCTAGTTAAACATAACAACTGGTAAATTTTCGTCTGCAAATATGAAAGTTTATTTCACGCGTAAATTTACTTCAATTTAATCAGTTAAAAAGCGATGAAAATAAAATGTTTCCGGAACCTAAATATTTTTACATAGAAAAATTATAAACCATCTTCTGAGCAAGATGTCAGTTTGTCGTTTTTCAAAATTCGGACTTTTTTAGCTCCGTCGATCTTATTTTTCTGTGTTTTTCTTGCATTTTTCGTAGTAGAAAAATTCGAATTTTTATAATTCAATCATACCATTGATATCTGTATACCATTTTGATCGTCTCGTCGTACTGATCTCCGCATTATATTTATTTGTGCATTTCGGTGTCCGGTACGGGTCGAAAACCGCGAACAGTCGGCCATATCGGTACCCATTCGAGTCCATTTGTTTCCCGTGACCATTCAATTATATACCGTACAAAATAAATAGCCACTAACCATTATATTTTCAGAATTTATGGTGACTTTTGCTTTTCCAAACTGGTTCCAATATACAGCCGTGCATCCCTTCCTTTCCTCCCCTCCCCTCTGCAAATCTATATTTCATGAAACTATACTCTCTTTCCTTTCACCTGTTCTTTCAAAAAAAAGAAAGGGGAAATAAAATAAATTCATATTGCTTGAAAGAAAGCATGTCCTCTTCTAGTAAGCACGTTTGTGCTTTGAGGAAATGAAATATATAGAATAGCTTATATATTTATGAAAGGCATGTTCTCCTCCTTGTCTATCCTACCTGCTTCTTCAAATTCTTTCTCATGCAACCTGCCACCTTGCCACCTTCAACCGCAACCCGTCCCTTCCATCAAGCAACTTGCCCACCACCCGACTACTCCACAACCGAAAGCACAACACCCTCGCCACCATCATCATACATCTCGCCACAGTTCCGACCGAACTGCCGAACTTGCTTTTCCACTCGGCCTCCCTACTGCCACGTGCTCCACATCGACAGCCCACCTTCATCTTCCTCTGGCTTTCACTCAGCAAGTGCCGCATCCACTCTAATCCTTGCTTTGCCGAAACCCATGATCTCCTTCCTTCGTCTTCTCCTCTTCGTGCATCAATTCCGCGTCGAAGCTCCTCCCTGCAAGCATCACACCAGCCGTATTTTTCCCCTAGCCTTCATCTTCCCTGAGGTAGCCTCCTCTCTTCTTTTTCTTCTTCTTGTAAGTTATATAGGTTATTGTATATATAAATATGATTACTTCCTATAAGTTTACTAGGTATATAAGTTACATATCGATGATAGTTTACGCATATATATAGGTTTGTATATATTTACTGTGTTATCTATATAAGTTATATATATATATATGTATTTAGTGCTATTTGGTTAATATTTGATTCAAAAATATATTATACTCAACATTTTATTCAATTTTAAGGCAGTCTGTTCGTTCATATTTTCTTTGCACTATTTTAAAGTCTGCAATATATAGTTGTATTAAGATATATATGTTCGGTTATATAATGTATACAATGTAATAGTTTCGAGTGTTGTTATATATATAGACAGTGCGGTATGTACCTGAATATATATAGTGTTATGGTTTGAATAGTGTGGTTCGGCTGCATAGGTTACATGTTAATTTATATAGTGTTGCTCTATTGGGTTTATCTGCAAAGTTATAATATATGTATATTGTATATAATAGTTATTTTCAGAAGTTGTATACCTATGTTTCAACCTGTATATACTTATATATTAGTTGTGTACGTCACTGTCCTGCCATTGTCTAAGTATTGTAAAGTATAAATTTATATACTAGTCTATATCTATATTATATCTAGAGTTATAGGCTACCTGTTAGTATAAATAGTATTGTATAATTTATATATAAAGTATGTAAGTGGTTGTCTTATTAAATATCTATCTATATATATAAGGTTGTTGCGCATTGTCTGGTTAGTATATATACTTGTTGCATATGATTATTTTCAAACTTTCAAGTTTTACAGTGTATGTTTATATATATTAGTCTATGTTCATCATCTTTTGGCTATAGATATATATTATAATAAATTGTTTATATTGATTTCATAATAAACATCGATAACCGGATTTTCTTTAGAAATATATATATATATATATATATATATTATTTTAATTATGGGTTTTAAAAAAATAAAAAAAATTGAATATTAATTTTTGAAGAGGATATATATGGATATAATACTTATTTTGTTTCAGTTTATATTAAACAAATTTTTGATTTGCTGTCATCGACTCTTGTTATCAGCTCTATTCGTTGAATTCATGCCATTCTTGCTTTGAGATTCGTGCCTGGATTCGTAGCCCATTTCTTTGTCAAATCTATCTAGCCTCGAAAGGTGAGCAATCACTCACGATTAATGTTCTTATATTTATTAAATTTGATTTCAATTGAAACGACAATTGAAATATGCTGCTGTTAGTTATTTATATTGCTATATCTATGCCATCATCTGTATCTGTTCACCTGTGACACCTGACATCATTATCTGTTATTTATATTGATATATATATATATGCCATCATCTGTATCTGTTCACCTGTGACATCTGACACCCTTATCTATTATTTATACTGATGATACATGCCTGTTACCGTTGTTATATTATTATCATATCTGTTATCACTCTGCAAGTTCCCTGTTAGTATAGAATCACTATGGGTTGAAATGATACATACCCGAACGGACTTTAGAATAGGAGAAAATCGTTATGGGTTGAAATGATAAACCCAAGCGATTTTCAAATTAAATTGAATTTGGGATTTCGGGTTGAAAAGATATATACCCGAATATATTTTAAATTGCGGATTGAAATGATAAATATCCGTATCACTTGATCATAGGATAGGAAATTATATACAGACACCGTTGGTCTATGTATAAATGTTTTGAAAAAACATTTCTACGGTTTTGAAAGAGATATATGGTTTTAATAAATAATGATTTTAAAGATTTATTAAAGTTGATTTAATAAAGTTGATTTGAATCAATATGAAATATGTTTAAGTATTTATGTAAAATTTATATTTTTAAATATAGAATTTATAATGTTTCAGGTTGAAAGATAAATTTGAATTGATTTGGAATTTTTAATTATTTAAGAATTATACTTAAATAAGTTGATTTGAAATCTATTAAATTTGAAATTTTAAGATATGTTTTATAACTTGAATTAATTAAGAAGTGGCTTAAATGAATATTTCAAACTTATATAAATTTAAATGGGATATTTTGTCTATATAAATTTGTAAATTGAAGTTGTATTTTGATGTATTGAAATGATTAAAGAAATACTTCAGAAACTAAATGTAATGAAATTAAATTGGGACATAAATTGAATTATCGGATTTAGTTTTGAAATGTCGAATATTTAAAATTTGAAATATATTAAAATTGAAATGGTTTATTTATGGTTCAAATAGGCATTTGAAATCGATAATTTGAAAGGGTTTATTGAGAAACTAAATTGAATTGAGATTGATGATTTGAGATTTAATTAAATTTTAATTTTGGAATTCAAGTTTATGTGAATTGATTTGTGAAATTTGAGGAAGCTATTTTATATAAAGTATTTAAACTATATCTAAAACTATTTATATTTTACTTTATAAATTTTAATATAAATTAATTTAATATAAATCATTTTCAATATAAATTATTTTATTTTAACTTATAACTATTTTATATAAACTATTTTATTTTATAAACTATTTTTCTATATATACAAATTTTAATATCTAAACTGTTTAAGAGGAAAGTGTTAGTATTTCAAAGTGTTATGAATTTCAAGTTTTGATTTCCAAAGTGTTATGATTTTAAAAGACTTATGATTTCGAAAGCAATATAACTTTGGAAAGTGATATTATTTTGGAAATGGATTTATTTGAAGTGAAAGTGATATCGTATAGATATGGTTTTGAAATGGCAATGATATGTCGGTTTTGAAATATAACTATTTTGAAATTTTATTAAATGACCATCGGTGTAATAATACGTAGTTATTAAAGAGACCGGGATCAGATATGGACATACTCTCTGTCGATACCGAAACCACTTTAATAACTAATATACGCGGAGTGTTGATCCAGAATGAAGTGGATGGTTTGGTGAACGCGTTGACTGAAGAAAGAGAACGATTTTGGATGAGCCCAGACATGACTAAAACAGGAGCCGCGCCGGGCCATTGAGGATCGCCATCTCTAGCGGACACACTTCTTCAATACCTTATCTATTACTTATGTGATTCGATTTGGGTGCACCCCTTGATTTGGGAGTGTTGTTTCGCGGTGTTGGGGTAGTAGCTGCTATGCCCAACATCAGTCCGGATCAGGCAACTACTAGTATCCTAGTTGGTATCACCTCATGTACCTTGTCATACTGATTATCCTATTCGCGACCACTACGTTTTGGTTTGTACCTTTAGTATATGGATTGCCCTCTGGTGACTTCCGGTTTTGGGGAAACTACGGTCTTGTATATGCTCTTGGGAATAAAAATATGTTAAGGGGGATTATGGTAACGCCTTAATGCTATTTTGATATCGTACTTTACTGATTAGACATTATCTACTTAGCGTACACTATTACATAGTAGATAGTTTAACGGATCCTTAAGGGATGGTTATCCCAAACATCCTTTGAGTTATTTGTATTTCAGTCGTTATTTCACTTGAGTTGGATTTATTGATATAAGAATGTTAATCCTGACTCGAGTGTTTTGTGTTTTCTTTACGCTCGGGTCAGACTGAGTGTACCAGTATTCGAGACTCACCTTTGGAGTTGGAGCTTCGCTTGGAGATCCAGCTATCTATCCAGCTTTCAGTTATTCAGTTGATTCCAGTGATGTATTCAGATCTTGTATTTGACTATTGTATTGAGATATCTATGTATTCGAGACCTCTGTTGTATCTTGTTTAACTCTGTTATATATATAGTAGCTTCATGAACTACTATCCTTTTGTTTCCGCTGCATTGTTGTTATATTACTCTGTGTCTGTGATCTATGATTATATCTATTTACTGTATATGCTGAGTTTTGCCAATTTAAATTAACAATCTATTGTTTTGAATCATTCAAGTCTGACATGTGTGGATTTATTGTCAATTTGAATGGTCCAAAATAGTGGGTCGTTACAAGTGGTATCAGAGCTCTGGTTTTAGGCAAAACTCAACATATGTAGTGAATTCAATTACAGAATCACGTTCGTTCGAGCTTGAATTCCTTCTTCTTTGACTCGGTTTCTTTGAATTTTGGAACGCTCCCTTCGGTTCCAAAGTCCATTCGTGTCTCCCCTATTCGTGTCTTTTTAATTCTGGAGTATCCCATAACTCCACTTCGAATGATCTCTATAATAAATCGGAGGTCTCGCCAATATCTGAATAATTTGTAAAAGAGTGAAACTCCTGTACAACCAGCATTGATTCACCGAAGATTTCTATATCCTCGGTTTACGATGCGGTTATCTTTTGTTATACCCGAATTCTATCTTTGGCGATCGAATGTCGATTTGTCGTAAAATTCTACATCGAATTTATTCTTGGAATCACGGTTGACCCGGTTAAGGTTACCCGCGATTTATATAAGTTTGTCCATCTTCTGTTTGAAAACTCAATTATCTTATCTCCCTATCGGGTGTACCTTTTAGTTGAATTCTTTTAGTTAAAGTTTCTCTAATCTGAATCTCTATCTTTATTTTAAAATCCATTTGAGGATATCCGAGTGAGGGAGTGTATTTGTAATTAATATTAAAATGTTTTATATATTGTGTTGTTTGAGTTGTTGATGTTGATTTGGGTTTTCGATCGATTCGTCTGATCAACGCTATCGATAGGATTTCCAAAACACTTGAATAGAGCAAACTGACACAATATTATTTCAAATTTGGTAAATTGAATAGATTCGTATGATTATGTTATATATATATAAGTATAGGATTTTCTGGAATTAAATAGTTAATTAAATTGGTTGTTGAATGATAATATTTGATTATCATTTATTGTTCTAAATGAATTTATAAACATGGTTTATAAATTGATTTGGAATCGAAATGAATTTTAAAATTCAGGAATTTGAGAATTTGATTTCCGGTGATTTCAACTTTGGTTTTAAAGTGTATATTATTAAAAGTATTTTCGAATAGAAACCGTTTTCAAAGAATTTTAAAATGTTGAAATCAGTACTCTTCTCTTTTGTCGCTGGAAAATAATTTCGGTGATGACTGCAGCGTCATCGACATTCATTTTTGAGTTTCGAAGTGGAGAGACCATTCTGTAGCTTTGCTACGGTTTTGTTTTGGAAAAATATTTTGATTTGAATTATACATATATGGGTATATTATTTTAAATTTAATTTGGATTAATATATATAGTATACACATCATTATCTCTAAAAGGTTTGGAAATTTAATTTGATTTGAATTTCTATGGTATGGCTTGATTTATTATATATATAAAGATAAAATTTTGATCTGATATATACTATATATATTCATCTCAAAAATTGTTGAAGTAAATCGGAGATTTAAATTCTTAAGTTTATGATTTAAAGATGATTTCAATTATAAACTGAAGCCAAAATTTTGGATAAATATTTAAACTTGAGATAATTGAATTTGAAAATTTTATTTGTATAGTACTAAATTGCATTTCAATATAACTTACCTAAATTATTCAGAAGTTAAAATGTAATTGGATAATATACAATATAAAATGATTTTATAAATAAAATTTGGGTGGTTATAATAAATGTTATACACTTAAATTTTAATTATAAAATGTTAATAGAGATAAATAGAATAAGATGATTGAAAAATAAATTTTGTTTTGAAGGAATTAATAAATTGAAATTAGATCAACTTATGGAAATACCTTGAATTTAAAATCAATTAATGAATATAAATTAATTTAAATTGAAATTTATATGGTTTAAATTAATTTATATGATTTAAATATATGTGATAAAATATATTACGTGGAACAAATTTAATAATAATTTGGAATAAAAGAATTAAATTTGTTGAATAAAATATGAGTATAATAAATGATTATACAAATTGATGAGTTAGAAATTGTTAATTGAGGATGACTAGATAATAAGATAATGAATTTAGAAATAGATAGATTGATTTAACTTAAGTAAACTCAAAGGGATTTAACCAAATTGTTAAATATTAATTAATTTAAATTGAAATTTATATGGTTTAAATTAATTTTTTTCTTGTATTCCAATCTATTTTCTTTCTGGTTGGTTTCTATTCTCCTACCTCCTTCCTTTTTGGGGACGAAAAGTTTTAAGTGGGGGAGAATGTAACGACCCGTAAATTTAACTGTTTTAATAACGTTATTAATTGAAATTTTTCGAAATTTTAAACGATAAAATTTTAAAATATAAATTTGATGTTTGGAATGTGTCTAGTTAAACATAACAACTGGTAAATTTTCGTCTGCAAATATGAAAGTTTATTTTGCGCGTAAATTTACTTCAATTTAATCAGTTAAAAAGCGATGAAAATAAAATGTTTTCGGAACCTAAATATTTTTACATAGAAAAATTCTAAACCATCTTCTGAGCAAGATGTCAGTTTGTCATTTTTCAAAATTCGGACTTCTTTAGTTCCGTCGATCTTATTTTTCTGTGTTTTTCTTGCATTTTTCGTAGTAGAAAAATTCGAATTTTTATAATTCAATCATACCATTGACATCTATATACCATTTTGATCGTCTCGTCATACTGATCTCCGCAGTATATTTATTTGTGCATTTCGGTGTCCGGTACGGGTCGAAAACCGCGAACAGTCAGCCATATCGGTACCCATTCGAGTCCATTTGTTTCCCGTGACCATTCAATTATCTACCGTACAAAATCAATAGCCACTGACCATTATATTTTCAGAATTTTTGGCGACTTTTTCTTTTCCAAACTGGTTCCAATATACAGCCGTGCGTCCCTTCCTTTCCTCCCCTCCCCTCTGCAAATCTATATTTCATGAAACTATACTCTCTTTCCTTTCACCTGTTCTTTCAAAAAAAAGAAAGGGGAAATAAAATAAATTCATATTGCCTGAAAGAAAGCATGTCCTCTTCCAGTAAGCACGTCTATGCTTTGAGGAAATGAAATATATATAATAGCTTATATATTTATGAAAGGCATGTTCTCCTCCTTGTCTATCCTACCTGCTTCTTCAAATTCTTTCTCATGCAACCGGCCACCTTCCCACCTTCAAACGCAACCCGTCCCTTCCATCAAGCAACTTGCCCACCACCCGACTACTCCACAACCGAAAGCACAACACCCTCGCCACCATCATCATACATCTCGCCACAGTTCCGACCGAACTGCCGAACTTGCTTTTCCACTCGGCCTCCCTACTGCCACGTGCTCCACATCGACAGCCCACCTTCATCTTCCTCTGGCTTTCACTCAGCAAGTGCCGCATCCACTCTAATCCTTGCTTTGCCGAAACCCATGATCTCCTCCCTTCGCCTTCTCCTCTTTGTGCATCAATTCCGCGTCGAAGCTCCTCCCTGCAAGCATCACACCAGCCGTATTTTTCCCCTAGCCTTCATCTTCCCTGAGGTAGCCTCCTCTCTTCTTTTTCTTCTTCTTTAAGTTATATAGGTTATTGTATATATAAATATGATTACTTCCTATAAGTTTACTAGGTATATAAGTTACATATCGATGATAGTTTACGCATATATATAGGTTTGTATATATTTAATGTGTTATCTATATAAGTTATATATATATATGTATTTAGTGCTATTTGGTTAATATCTGATTCAAAAATATATTATACTCGACATTTTATGCAATTTTAAGGCAGTCTGTTCGTTCATATTTTCTTTGCACTATTTTAAAGTCTGCAATATATAGTTGTATTAAGATATATATGTTCGGTTATATAATGTATACAATGTAATAGTTTCGAGTGTTGTTATATATATAGACAGTGCGGTATGTACCTGAATATATATAGTGTTATGGTTTGAAAAGTGTGGTTCGGCTGCATAGGTTACATGTTAATTTATATAGTGTTGCTCTATTGGGTTTATCTGCAAAGTTATAATATATGTATATTGTATATAATAGTTATTTTCAGAAGTTGTATACCTATGTTTCAACCTGTATATACTTATATATTAGTTGTGTACGTCACTGTCCTGCCATTGTCTAAGTATTGTAAAGTATAAATTTATATACTAGTCTATATCTATATTATATCTAGAGTTATAGGCTACCTGTTAGTATAAATAGTATTGTATAATTTATATATAAAGTATGTAAGTGGTTGTCTTATTAAATATCTACCTATATATATAAGGTGGCTGCGCATTGTCTGGTTAGTATATATACTTGTTGCATATGATTATTTTCAAACTTTCAAGTTTTACAGTGTATGTTTATATATATTAGTCTATGTTCATCATCTTTTGGCTATAGATATATATTATAATAAATTGTTTATATTGATTTCATAATAAACATCGATAACCGGATTTTCTTTAGAAATATATATATATATATATATATATTATTTTAATTATGGGTTTTAAAAAAAATTGAATATTAATTTTTGAAGAGGATATATATGGATATAATACTTATTTTGTTTCATTTTATATTAAACAAATTTTTGATTTGCTGTCATCGACTCTTGTTATCAGCTCTATTCGTTGAATTCATGCCATTCTTGCTTTGAGATTCGTGCCTGGATTCGTAGCCCATTTCTTTGTCAAATCTATCTAGCCTTGAAAGGTGAGCAATCACTCACGATTAATGTTCTTATATTTATTAAATTTAATTTCAATTGAAACGACAATTGAAATATGCTGCTGTTAGTTATTTATATTGCTATATCTATGCCATCATCTGTATCTGTTCACCTATGACACCTGACATCATTATCTGTTATTTATATTGATATATATATGCCATCATCTGTATCTGTTCACCTGTGACATCTGAGACCCTTATCTGTTATTTATACTGATGATACATGCCTGTTACCGTTGTTATATTATTATCATATCTGTTATCACTCTGCAAGTTCCCTGTTAGTATAGAATCACTATGGGTTGAAATGATACATACCCGAACGGACTTTAGAATAGGAGAAAATCGTTATGGTTTGAAATGATTAACCCAAGCGATTTTCAAATTAAATTGAATTTGGGATTTCGGGTTGAAAAGATATATACCCGAATATATTTTAAATTGCGGATTGAAATGATAAATATCCGTATCACTTGATCATAGGATAGGAAATTATATACAGACACCGTTGGTCTATGTATAAATGTTTTGAAAAAACATTTCTACGGTTTTGAAAGAAATATATGGTTTTAATAAATAATGATTTTAAAGATTTATTAAAGTTGATTTAATAAAGTTGATTTGAATCAATATGAAATATGTTTAAGTATTTATGTAAAATTTATATTTTTAAATATAGAATTTATAATGTTTCAGGTTGAAAGATAAATTTGAATTGATTTGGAATTTTTAATTATTTAAGAATTATACTTAAATAAGTTGATTTGAAATCTATTAAATTTGAAATTTTAAGATATGTTTTATAACTTGAATTAATTAAGAAGTGGCTTAAATGACTATTTCAAACTTATATAAATTTAAATGGGATATTTTGTCTATATAAATTTGTAAATTGAAGTTGTATTTTGATGTATTGAAATGATTAAAGAAATACTTCAGAAACTAAATGTAATGAAATTAAATTGGGACATAAATTGAATTATCGGATTTAGTTTTGAAATGTCGAATATTTAAACTTTGAAATATATTAAAATTGAAATGGTTTATTTATGGTTCAAATAGGCATTTGAAATCGATAATTTGAAAGGGTTTATTGAGAAACTAAATTGAATTGAGATTGATGATTTGAGATTTAATTAAATTTTAATTTTGGAATTTGAGTTTATGTGAATTGATTTGTGAAATTTGAGGAAGCTATTTTATATAAAGTATTTAAACTATATCTAAAACTATTTATATTTTACTTTATAAATTTTAATATAAATTAATTTAATATAAATTATTTTCAATATAAATTATTTTATTTTAACTTATAACTATTTTATATAAACTATTTTATTTTATAAACTATTTTTCTATATATACAAATTTTAATATCTAAACTGTTTAAGAGGAAAGTGTTAGGATTTCAAAGTGTTATGAATTTCAAGTTTTGATTTCCAAAGTGTTATGATTTTAAAAGACTTATGATTTCGAAAGCAATATAACTTTGGAAAGTGATATTATTTTGGAAATGGATTTATTTGAAGTGAAAGTGATATCGTATAGATATGGTTTTGAAATGGCAATGATATGTCGGTTTTGAAATATAACTGTTTTGAAATTTTATTAAATGACCATCAGTGTAATAATACGTAGTTATTAAAGAGACCGGGATCGGATATGGACATACTCTCTGTCGATACCGAAACCACTTTAATAACTAATATACGCGGAGTGTTGATCCAGAATGAAGTGGATGGTTTGGTGAACGCGTTGACTGAAGAAAGAGAACGATTTTGGATGACCCCAGACATGACTAAAACAGGAGCCGCGCCGGGCCATTGAGGATCGCCATCTCTAGCGGACACACTTCTTCGATACCTTATCTATTACTTATGTGATTCGATTTGGGTGCACCCGTTGATTTGGGAGTGTTGTTTCGCGGTGTTGGGGTAGTAGCTGCTATGCCCAACATCAGTCCGGATCAGGCAACTACTAGTATCCTAGTTGGTATCGCCTCATGTACCTTGTCATACTAATTATCCTATTCGCGACCACTACGTTTTGGTTTGTACCTTTAGTATATGGATTGCCCTCTGGTGACTTCCGGTTTTGGGGAAACTACGGTCTTGTATATGCTCTTGGGAATAAAAATGTGTTAAGGGGGATTATGGTAACACCTTAACGCTATTTTGATATCGTACTTTACTGATTAGACATTATCTACTTAGCGTACACTATTACATAGTAGATAGTTTAACGGATCCTTAAGGGATGGTTATCCCAAACATCCTTTGAGTTATTTGTATTTCAGTCGTTATTTCACTTGAGTTGGATTTATTGATATAAGAATGTTAATCCTGACTCGAGTGTTTTGTGTTTTCTTTACGCTCGGGTCAGACTGAGTGTACCAGTATTCGAGTCTCACCTTTGGAGTTGGAGCTTCACTTGGAGATCCAACTATCTATCCAGCTTTCAGTTATTCAGTTGATTCCAGTAATGTATTCAGATCTTGTATTTGACTATTGTATTGAGATATCTATGTATTCGAGACCTCTGTTGTATCTTGTTTAACTCTGTTATATATATATAGTAGCTTCATGAACTACTATCCTTTTGTTTCCGCTGCATTGTTGTTATATTACTCTGTGTCTGTGATCTGTGATTATATCTATTTACTGTATATGCTGAGTTTTGCCAATTTAAATTAACAATCTATTGTTTTGAATCATTCAAGTCCGACATGTGTGGATTTATTGTCAATTTGAATGGTCCAAAATAGTGGGTCGTTACAGAGTTGATTAATGTTTATACTCCGTCTCGCACTCTGGGAGTACGGAGGCGTTTAATGTTTATACTCCGTCTCGCACTCTGGGAGTACGGAGGCGTTTAATGTTTATACTCCGTCTCGCACTCTGGGAGGACGGAGTTGTTTAATGTTTATACTCCGTCTCGCACTCTGGGAGGACGGAGTTGTTTAATGTTTATACTCTGTCTCGCACTCTGGGAGTACGGAGTTGAGCGAGGGATTGTCGTGTATCAGCCCATTTTTAGCCTTGATGTGATGGCTTGCCCCCGATCTCGGGTTTCACTTAGCGAGTGGCCGGTCGTATCACAGCCACTCCCTACTTGAATAAATTCCACTGCATGATGGAATTTAGCTCTCCGTGCATCGTGATGTTGTATATTGTATTCAATGAATCACAGCTCTGGCTTGAAGAAATGGCATTTTATTGCTGAAATAAGAAAATATGGCAAAGTCAGTTGCCTTATTACAAGTTCTAATTTCGAGATGCAGAAACGAAATTGCAAAATGGAAAGATATAATGAAACAAATAAAGCCGGTCATGTGTAATAGCGACGGAGACTCTCGCTGTTCTAGGCCCTTGGCAAATCAAGACCATCAACTGTTGATAGTTTGAATGTGCCATCTCCGAGTCTTTGTGTAATCACGTATGGTCCTTCCCAATTTGGTTTCATGTGTGAAGGGACCGGATAGATTGACTAGATCGCCAAGTTCAAAGGTTCGAGGTCGAACTTTGGCATTGTACAATTGGGCGACTCGACTTCGATGTGCGGCCGCTCTCAAATCAGCCTCTTCCCGCTTCTCATCCAGTAGATCCAAAGATTCAGCAAGCAATATAGCGTTTGTTTTCGGATCATAATAAGTCACGCGATGGGAAAATACTTCCATTTCGACTGGAATAACGGCTTTTGAGCCATAAGATAGGGAAAACGGGGTGTGTCCGGTCGTAGTCTTGTGAGTCGTTCGATAAGCCCATAAAGCTATAGGCAGTTCGTCAACCCATTTGCCCCCGGCCTTTTCCAGTCGTTTCTTTAGAAGGGATTTTATGACTTTATTGACAGCTTCAACCTGACCGTTTGCCCGAGTATGTGCAACTGCCGAGAATTTCTTATGGATATGAAACGGTTGACAGAAATTCTTGAATTCCGCACTACTGAATTGGGTTCCGTTATCGGTGATGATGGTATGCGGGAGTCCAAATCGACAGATAATGTTGCGAACTACAAAATTGATTACTTTCTTAGTCGTAATGGTTGCGAGGGGTTCAGCTTCAGCCCATTTGGTGAAGTAATCAACTGCAACGATGGCATATCTTGCCCCACCTTTAGCCAGTGGTAGCGTGCCGATGATATCGATGCTCCACATCGCAAATGGCCAGGGACTAACCATTTGGGTTATCTCGGTAGGTGGGGCTCTTGGAATTCGGGCGTGTTTCTGGCACCTATCGCATTTCCTGGCATAGTTCGCTGCATCTCGGTTCACAGTCGGCCAGTAGTATCCGTATCGGAGTATCTTCTTAGCGAGAGCTTGCCTACCGATGTGATCGCCACATTCTCCTTCGTGTACGTCATGTAACAGTCGTTTGATTTCATCGTGCGTGATACATCGGAGGAGAGGAACAGAATACCCTCTTCTATACATGACTTCGTCCTGAATGACGAAACGTGAAGCTTTTCGCAGAATTTGTCTTTTCTCGTTTCTATGTTCAGGCAACGTCCCATTCTCGATGTAATTTCGGTACGGAGTCATCCATGATTCTCTACTGGGAGAGGTTTCAAACACAAAATTCGTCTCTATTTGATCGATGCTTGGGGAGGACAAAGTTTCGACGGGGACAAGTCCCATTTGCTGTGCTTCACCTGTACTTGCCAACTTTGTTAATGAGTTAGCCTTCTGATTATGTTCTCGGGGTATATGGTAAATAGCATAGTAATCGAATTAGCTTAGTTCTTCTTGAACTCGGGCTAGATAGGCAGCTAGTCGTCGGTCGTTGGCCTTATATTCGCCCCGAACTTGATATACAACTAATTGGGAATCGCAGTAGATTTCCACGGCAACAATCTTCAGATCACAAGCGAGTTTTAACTCGGCAAGCAAAGCTTCATATTCTGCTTCATTGTTGGTTGCGTGAAATTCGAACCTCAGAGCATAGCATATGGATCGGCCTTCGGGAGTTTCAAGTACTATTCCGGCACCCGAACACTGATCGTTCGATGCACCATCGGTGTGCAGCTTCCAAATGCATTTAGGAGGTATAGTGGTTTCAGGCAGATCCTCTGAAACGGTAAATTCAGCTATAAAATCCGCTAGGACTTGTCCTTGAATGGCTCTTCGCGGAGTATAAGTGTATCAAATTGACTCAGTTCAATGTTCCACTTGAGTAGCCTACCAGACGTCTCAGGCTGCGTGAGGACCTGTCGTAACGGCTGATCGGCGTACACAGTAAGGGAATGAGCTTGGAAATAAGGGCGAAGCTTTCTTGAGGCAATGACCAGGCAATAAGCCAGTTTCTCTAGTCTTGGGTAATTTCTTTCAGCTCCTGTTAGCCGTTTACTAACATAGTAGACTGGTTTCTGCACTCGGTCTTCTTCCCGAACCAAAGCAGCGCTGATTGCATGCTCCGATACTGCCAGATAAAGGTACAATTGTTCGTGGTCAACCGGCTTTGACAAGATCGGTGGCGTGGAAAGATGTTGAACCAGCGATTGGAATGCGTCTTCACACTCCATGGTCCATTCAAAGTTTCGCTTTCCTTTCCGGATCAGATCGAAGAAAGGAATGCATTTATCGGTGGATTTTGAAATGAACCTGCTCAATGCTGCTACCTTCCCGTTGAGACTCTGGACTTGTTTTATGGTTCTTGGAGTTTGTAAGTTCCTTATCGCCCAGATCTTTTCGGGATTTGCTTCTATCCCTCGAGCGTTAACGATGAACCCGAGGAATTATCCAGAGGCGACACCGAAATGGCACTTTAATGGATTGAGCTTCATTCCATATTCTCAAAGGATGCATAACATCGAATCTAAATCTCTGACGTGATCTATGGAGAATCGAGACTTTACTAGCATGTCATCCACATAAACCTCCATGGTCTTCCCAATCTGGTCGGCGAACATCCGGTTGACCAAGCGTTGGTATGTTGCTCCGGCATTTTTTAGACCAAAAGGCATGACTCGGTAGCAGTAGAGTCCCAGATCGATCATGAAACTGGTATGTTCTTGATTAGGCAAATGCATAGGTATTTGATTGTAGCCAGAATAAGCATCCATGAAAGATAATAATTCATGCCCAGTTGTTGAATCTACGAGCTGGTCAATTCGAGGAAATGGAAAACTATCCTTTGGACAAGCCTTGTTTAAGTCAGAGTAGTCGATGCAAGTTCTCCATTTCTCATTCGGTTTTCGAACCAATATGGGATTTGACACCCATTCTGGATACAAAGCATCTCGGATGAACCCATTTGATTGTAACTTATCAACCTCCTCTTTAAGGGCGGCAGATCTCTCTGGATCCATACCACGCCTTTTCTGCTTGACCGGGACATACCGCGGATCAATATTCAGGGAGTGACTTGCGATGTTCGGTGAGATCCCGCACATATCAGGGTGTGTCCAGGCGAAAACATCGAGATTTGCCAGGAGAAATTCAACCAATTCCTGTTGTGTCTGTTTGCCCGGTTGAGATTCAACTTTTAGCATCTTCGAATCATCACCCTCACTGATTGGGACGTCCACAGTCAGTTTGGCTGGGGAAGCTTGATTCTCTTTATATTCGTGTTTATCTTCGTTGTCTCTAGGGTTAAGGTCTTTATGGAATTGGTCGTAGTGCCCGGGCCGTGGCCCAGGCACTAATTGTCAATCATCAGCAAAACGGACGCAGAGAGGTTCCTCTACGCCCTTTCCTTTCTCCTTTCTCCTTTCGTTGTACTCCTCGTAGTTCAGCAACATAGCAGGCCCTCCCCGCTGCCTGATCTCCTTGAATGACTTCGACCCCGTGATCGGTGGGGAACTTCAGAGTCAAGCACCATGGGGCGATGGCTGCCCTGAACTCAGCAAGGGCCGGTCGGCCCAAAAATGCATTATAAGGGGAATCAATGTCCAAAACGACAAACTGCAACATCCGGACTCTCCGGCGTTCTCCAACCCCCAACTCCACTGGTAGTTCCGTCATTCCAGTGGGTATTGTAGCACTTCCATTGAAGCCGTGGACTCGAGATTGGCAAGGTTTTAAGTCCTTCGCTTCCATTTTCATTAAATCATAAGCCCGTTTAAGTAAGATGTTTTACGGAGCTTCCACTGTCAACCAGGATCCTCTTCATCCAAGCAGGACCTACCTGGGCAGATATGACTAGTGGGTCGATTGTGGGGGCTTCGACCTTATCAGCGTCTCGGTTTCTAAATACGATATCATCAGACATTATCTTTTGTTGCTTGGATGGAGCCCCATCTTCACAATTACTGCAGTATTCGAAGTCCGCATGCCTGATAGAGCTAGCATACGACTCCATTTCCCTCCAGCTTCTGTCTACTAGGTGGGGACCACCACTTATTGTGTTTATAACTAGCCTTCTGGCCGTATGAGCGGGTTCTTCCTGTCTTTCTTGATTTTGCACACGATTTTGATTTGAAGGGCCCGCACCACCAGACTGCGGCGCCCGCACAAACTGATCTAACTTTCTCTCCCTGATCAACTTTTCGATGAGGTCCTACAAATGTCGACACTCATTGGTATTATGGCCATAACTCTCGTGAAATCTATAAAACTTTCCTGTTTGAATCTGCCTCTTCGACGATGGCTTCGGAGCAGGCTTCTTATATTGCACAGTGTTGCAAGTTTGCAGGTACACGTTTTCCAATGACGTATTCAACGGCGTGTAATTATCAAACATTGGAGCCCTACGTCGTGGGCCTCGGTTCTGATCTCTTTTCTTATCTTGACCATTGTTACCTCTCGGCTGGGTTTGTTTGTTCTGTATATTCAACTGAACTTTTCCGAAACTCTTACCGGACTATTTAACTGCCACGTTACTTTGTATTCCTTCACTTTTGGGCCTCGCATCTTCCTGCTTCCTAGACTGTTTCGCGTCCTCTTGCCGTAAGAACTGAGCGGCTTTGGAGTAGAAACGGTCCAACGATGCGGGTGGTTTCCCAGCTAACCAATTTCCAAACTTAGAATCGGGATCAATCCCTTTGGTTAATGCCATCAAGATCGAGTTATCGTTAGGATTACTAATCTCCACACATGCTGCATGGAATCTCTCTAAATAACATCTGAGTGTCTCTCCATGAGCTTGAGTGACACTAGACAGGGTGTTAACGTCTTTAGGTCTAGCAACATGCATACGAAATTGTTCGACAAATTTCTTAGCCAGTTGATCGAACGAAGAGATAGATCTAGGTGGCAACCTTGTAAACCACATTGTTGCAATTCCTCCCAGAGAGATGGGGAAACTTCGGCACTTCACTGCGTCATCAGCCCTTGCAGCGCTCATTGACCACTCATATTTCAAAATATGTTGATTGGGGTCACTAATTCCTTCGTACATTGGGAGAGTTGGCATTCTGAGTCGCCGAGGGGGATCAGTGTATAATATCTCGTCTGTGAAAGGGGTATGACTACGGGAGATTCCCCAATCGTCATTGGTAAGGCCCTGGCTTTCGCGAATCATCTGACGTATCATGGTTGAAATATCGGGCATCGTCGCATTCTGTGCATGCTGAGCTAAGGTATGGTCGGGTTCCATAGCGCGAGTTTGGACTGGACGCTGTCGACGGTCCATGTCTCGCCTCCTTGGCTCGGCATCTTCCGGGACGTATGGTTAAGGAGTACGCCCACGTTGCTGATTATTCGGATTTGACAGATTTCGGGTATCAACCCTTGTTTCTACCATGGCGGTAGTAGTGCGATTGTCCGTGGTATACTGTGGAACAGTACCTCTTCCTGATAAGGGCCCAGTGTGGAAGCTGGTTGACAGCCCAACTCTCAATTGTCCAACGGTCAAGGCAGGTTGATATCCGGTGGCTTGCGTATGACTCCCGTCTAATCGGGGATGGGTAGATCTGCCGTGATAGTCAGATGAGGCGAAACTTTTGGTGGATGAGTGGGAAACATCATCCCTCCTGGTCCTCCTGCGCCTTTGACAGTTTAATTGGTTGGTCAATTCAGCGTTAGCGCGCAATTGTTCAGTCAATTGTTGCCGACTTTGAGTCAGTTCTTGAAGCAACACTTGGAACTCTTGTTTGGTGACTGGTCCTGACGGATCTGAGTGAGCAGTGTTGTCTTGATTAGATGGCGGCTGCTGCGTAGGATTTTGTCTATCCCGACCTTCTTGATCAGCAGCTGTAGAGGCAGTTCTTGTGCTAACCATCTTGAGTGGTGGAGTCCTTTCCTAGACTTTACGCAAATCTGAATAGGATGGAAGGATTCCAGATTAGAGATCTGGATCTTCCTCTTGGATTTATGCAATTCGGTGTCGATGGGATAAAAGTGAAGAAAGCAAATTGAAAATGAGGATTATCTAACAAAAACTCCAAATAACAGAAAGTAAATTGCATAGAAGACAACAATTTAGAGTGGTTCGGCGTTTCGCCTACGTCCACTATGAAGTTTGATGATTTTATTGCTCGATACTTGAAGATCACAATTTCTTATAGTCTAGTACAACAGATTTTATGATTTAAGTCTAAATCTAAGGCAGCAATGGTGATCTGGAGTAAATCTGGCAGAGTCTGGGCGCTCTTTAGCTCTTAAAATTGTCCGACCCCTTTTCTGAATGACCAGGGGATCTATTTATAGGTGTAGGAGGCTGATATTTTGCCTAAATTCCGGTAGACCACTTCTGTTACGTGAGGGGGCCCACGCGCCCGACTTCAGGAAATCTGGGCCCACTTTGGGATCGGGATCGATTCGAAATCCGTTCGAATAGATCAAGAAAACGTCCAATCGAGCTGAAATATGGTGTGGACATTCTTCAACATGCACATAAGCTTCTGTGAAAATTTCATAGCATTTGGATTGGTAGATCTCTAGATATCGTCGATACGAAATGGAGCTTCTCGGTGGCTGCGTGGTTCGAATCGATCGATTTGAATTGACTCCTTCGAATCGATCGCCTACGCGTGCTTTCGTGGTGATGTGGCGCGTATACCTCGCATCGATCTGTCCTTTTCTACGAGTTGACTGGGTCGACTCCGTGAATTTTGCCTTGCTCGTATCGATGAATAACACGCCATCCAGGCTTGTTGACTCGATGGATACGAATAAACCTTCGCACATAGGTTCGAACATGGTTCCATGATGGAGACGAAGAGCAGTTGCCTGATGGATTCGAACTAAGGTCACTCGATGGATACAAACAGCTTTGTCCAGATGGGTTCGATCACTGCCAACTTGACCGATATGAATCAAGGGGAATTGATCGATGCGAAGTAGGTGATGGACATGAACTGGACCAAGTCGAATCGTGGTTCAATGATGGATACGAGTATGAGGCCATTTCTTCCAGACCGAATCGATCATAACTTGAGCATTCGAGCTCGGATTGACTTGAAACTTGGAATGCAGGCTCCCATGGCTGTGCTTGTCGTGTCATATCATCTGTAGCCCGATCCGGACTCGGACAAAATTTATCGATATCCATGACAAGCGATACTTGGTTTTCAATCAGTTCCTTGATATCTCGGCCTTGCCAAAAGGCGGGATAACAACGTTAATATTTGAATTATTCGATGTTAATCATTGACTGAATTTACACCTTTGAGTCACACAACTGTAACGATGAATCTTTGAACACCACATTATTTAATTAATTTATAAGATGTTGTAAATTGGTTAAATTAATTTATATTTGAGAAATATTAATTATTATTTAATTTATTTGTTGTTTGGAAGTTGTTTATAATTATTTGTGCATTTATAAAAGTTATATTTAGGCGCATTGATATACGATATCGATGTAATTTAAATAAAAGATAATTGCATGAAATGATTTTTGGAAATTTTATGTCATTTGATGGCTTGATTTGTGGAAATTTTATGTCATTTGATGGCATGTAATTTTAGCCATACCATGTGAAAAGAAAGGAGTGGAGCGAGAGAGCGACAATCAAGGGATTATTAATTAGGAAAATTTTAAATAAAGGATGGGAAAGTTTCATTCTTTCAAATAAAACATATTTTATAATTCATTTTGTATGTACCAACTCATTCTTTCTCATTCATTATTTTTCTTTCTCTCCTCCTAACTTACAGGGCAAAAAACCAAAATAAAATTTCCAAAGATCTTTCTACTCCTAATAAAAACATCAAATAAAATAAAAACAAAAGTGGTTCATTCATCTCTTGCAAGGATAGGATGGAGACCTTGAAGATCTGAGGAGATACCACCATTCAAGGTGTGATTTCTAGGCAACATCCTAAAGTGAATTTATTTTCAGGTTGCACTTCAAGGCTTTTCTAATAAGGTATGTTTTTATTTTATAGATAATGACATTTGATGCAATGTTTGATGAAAGATAAATTAGATTATGATAATTTGTATGTACATATCATTGTCTCATTTAATTTGAAATTGTTTGTATAGTTTGAATTATTTGTTGAATGAATTGATTGGGGTTTTAATTTAATAAACCAAAACTAAAATTTGTATATGTTTAAATACAATGTTTTTAGAACTATGTTCTAAACACTCAATTTAAAGTCTAATTTTTAGATCTGAAGTTTTGTATGTTCAATTTATCAATTAGGTTCTTATTTTGTTAAATTAAAATTAAAATTTGTATATGTTTAAATAAAATATTTTATTATAGATCTATATTGTAATCATCCAATTCAAAGTATAATCCTTTAGATCTAAAACTTTGTATGTTCATATCGTTTTGGTTGGATTTTATTTTAAAAAATTAAGCTAAAATTTGTGTATGAATAGTACAATGTTTTATTGAAGATTCATGTTTTAAATCATATAAAACAAAGAGTAATTTAAGATTTGAAATTTTACATGTATGTATTTTATGTTTGTATCGTATTAGAAACTGGAAAAAAGGAAGATGTTTTGGCAATAAATCTAAGTTTTAATTTGATTATTATAAATCTATAATTTTTATTAGTTAGAGAGATTTGGTTGAATCTTACATGCACACAATTAATGTTTTGACAATAACTCTATTTTTAAATTGACTCCTATAAATATCTAATTTGTGTTAATTAGAAAGACTTGATTTAATCTTATATACACACAATTAATTTTATATGTATGTATATATAAAATTTATTATATGCATTACATATTATAAAACTATGAATTAGATTTCTTTCCAAAGAAAAAAATAATTTAAAATGAGGTAATTATATATATAAAGTTATTGTTGATTGTTTATATTTTCTGACACATATTAATTGTCATTTATATGCTACATTAATTGAGTTTACCAAATATGAAGTTGAATCAATCATCCATGTTGCCTTTTATTTATTTCTCTTTACCTTATGTGATTAGCTATCCATTTATTTCTATTTATATGTCTACACCTTATCATCAATTGATAGCTCCTATCATATGTTGCACTTACATAATTTACACTATAATATATATATATATGTAAATTTGGCTATACTTACATTTATGCCATGTACATGTTGCTCATAAATGACATTCAAATAATCAATCAATTTAATTAAAGAGAGAGAAATGAAAGTTTTCTCTCTCCATATAAATAAAGTATCCTCTCATTAATTAAATAAGTTAAGAGAAGTAAATGAAAAGTTCATTCTCTACATTACATAACTTCTGGAGAAAGAAATGAAAGGTTTATTTCTCTAAATTTACTCTTATGAGTAATTGTTTGATGTATTTGATACACTATATATTTAAGTTTAAATTAATTAGAAACTTATTTTGATCAATTTTTAAATAAAATAAGATTTTATCTAAAACTTTATTAGATTTGATCTAATATACCTTTAGACTTCATAGGCCCAAAAGATTCAAAATGGTAAAAATTTGGAAATTATTCCATTTCTTCCGCTGCGGACGGGCCTAGTTCCAATACTACTATTGGCACCCAGAAAAATGCTTCTAGATACCATTAAAACTTTATTACCTATTTACTTTTTTCATATGCTCATGTCCACCAAAATATATTTTCTTATTCATCCCTAAACAGTCATAGCCTCTTAATCTCCCTTAGAAAAACTCATGTAAATTATCTCAAAACTTCATTAAAAACAAAATTTTCAAATCCTAAAGCAAAAAAATCTCGCTTCTTGTCTATATATGAAGTCAGATGAAGATTTAATAGATGATCCTAACTTCGAAGAACATAAAGATGTTAGTTTACTTTTTATTTCTTGAAGTATACTTTTCTTCTACATATCAACCTTAGATTTGTTGTTTAGAGTTTTCAGATTTTTATTTTAGAATGAGTTTAATGACCGCATGGCTAGCAAAAATTTGAAAGATATAAAGTTTGATAATATAACGACCTACCTCCTCGACCCTTAGCAATCGACACTTATACATCATCAATATTCATGTGTGATGCAGCTCAGGCCAGAGTCGAAGCAGTGCAAGCTACGAATTCACAAGGCCTAGGTCGTCCACGACCTAAGGAAGGAGATTTAGGTCGTCCACGACTTAAGGGAAAAAGGCTACGACTTAGCTTAAGTCGTTCGGGATCTTTAGATCGTGTACGATCTAAGGCTACAGGAGGAGCACCACGAGATAACAAAGTAGCAGCACGAGTTGAGAATACGCAAGGCTTAAGTCGTCTACGACCTAAGGAAAGTGTTTTAGGTCGTCTACGACCTAACGAGTGTGCTGAAGAAGGGAGATCACGACCCAAGATAAGTCGCGTACGACCTACGACCTAGTTAGGTCGCGTGACGTGATGCAGCAGTTTTTCTCTTGAGTCGCTGAATGTTAAGTCGTGGCAATGATAAGTCGTTTGTTGTTGAGTCGCGGCACCTATTAACTCGTGAGCATTGATAAGTCGTTAGGTTTAAGTCGTATGTCGTGGGTGTTTTGCTGGACTTGTTGTATATATGTGTTGAGTTGTTTGTACTTAAGTCGTAGGTCGTGAGTCGTGTGTCTGTTAGGTCGTATACGACCTAAGTGTTGTAAATTTGTGATGTTGTGTGGGTTGTAATACAAGTGCTTGAGTCGTGGATTGACGAGTCGTTGCCGACCAAAGTTGGGTCGTAAGTCGTGAACGACTTAAGGGTCTGGATTGTAAAATGCTATAAATAGGCGTGAGTTGTACATTTGAAGGTTTGGTTGATTTTGAATAAAATTTCGTTTTGTTAGCTTTGTGCTTTCATCTAAATTGGTAGTTGAGTGTAATCTTCTATCTCCTCTTTCGACATTCGAGTGCGCTCGAATCAACGATCGTAGAAGCCAATTCACGGTATCTAGTGCGCTAGATCAACGTCTGAAGAATTGCAGATCTTCCTTCACTGTATCGTGCGCGATCAACGTGACGAAGATAGCTAGAATTCGGTATCTTCGGATCAACGAATTTGGGCCATTCAGTATTCTTCATTCCATCGATTGTTACTTTCACAGAATCATCATTTTGTCATTCCGCTGCTGCATCATTTGGTATCAGAGCTTGTTTTAGCCAATCATAGCTAAATCGAGTCTTGGAACCGAGAATTTGAAGTTTGAAGAGTTAGCCGAGCTTGAAGTGTTGAGCCGAGCTAAGTAGAAGTATTGGAGATTGAAAGTTGCATTATTTGGAGAAGTTGTGTTCATCGTGTTCATCATATTTTCGCAACAAAGTGGGAGTTTTCGATCCATTTCATTTTGGATCAAAAGTTGAAAGGTGTTTGGATTTGCGCGGGGTGTTGTTTTGCGCGCCAAGAGAATTTGAATTGAGCCGAGCCAAGTTGAGTCACGAGGCCGGGTTAAGTCGTGTACATCATTTGGTATCTTTTGAGTTGACCAAGCCGAGAATTGAAGAGTTTGTGAAGTATTCAATCATGCCGCCAAGAAGAGCTAATCGACATCAAAACGTAGAAGCTTTGTATAGAAGAGAAGAGGCTGATGAAATGGAGCAAAGAATTAATGAGAACTTTAGTGAGAAGCTTAATGAAGGGATTTGACGATTAGAGAAGATGATGTTGGAGATGAATCAAAATCAGAGAAGGGTTTCACCTGAATCTAACCATGGGAGAAGTAGAGTTTCGCCACATTCCAATCGAGAAAGAAGTAATGATAATGATCATAGAAGTGTGAGCCGAGACAGTTATAGAAATGTTGATGATCGGGAACGTGATCGGAGGAATGCCGGTAGAAGGGATGTTGGTGGAAGGAATGATGGTAGTAGAGATGTTGGTGGTCAGGATCGACATCGATATGCATCTGATTTTGAAGAGGAGTTTGAAGGTGGTAGTGTTCATGGACGAGGCCAAGGAAGAAATCAATCGGAGTATGATCACAAGTGGGAGTCTGGGATGAAGACTGAAATACCGGAATTCAAGGGTGGTATGCAAGCTGAGGAGTTCTTAGATTGGTTGTCTAATGTGGAGGAGATTTTTGACTTCAAGGAAGTTCCTGAACATCGTAGAATGAAGTTGGTTGCTACAAGGCTGAGGGGTAGAGCTTTGGCATGGTGGCAGCAAACCAAACTTACACGTGAACGGATGGGGAAGTCAAAGGTTGAATCATGGGAAAAGATGAGGAAATTGATGAAAGCCACATTCTTACCTTATAATTATCAATCGCTTATGTATCAAAGGCTGCAAAACTTGAGGCAAGGAACGAAATCTGTGAATGACTATGCTGACGAATTTTATCAACTGATTGCAAGGAATGATATTATGGAGACGGAGGAACAACTGACAGCCAAATTTGTTGGAGGGTTGCGAATGCAGATACAGGATATGGTTAACATGTTTGATCCCAGATCTGTAGCGGAAGCACACCAGAAAGCGTTAGCTTGGGAGAAGCAGGGAAGACGAGGAGGTGGTGTGTTTACAAATTCCAACAATCCAGGGAAGGGTGTTAGTGGAAGTTCTAATGTTTCAAAAGCTGTTGCAAAACCAGTTGTGAATGAGGTTGGGAAGGCGAAAGTCAATAATGGTTTCAAGTGTTATAATTGCCAAGAATTGGGCCACAAAAGTAATGAATGTCCAAAGCCGAAGAAGAGAGCTATGATAGCGGAGGTTGAGGATGAGGATGAAGAAGCTGAATGTTCCAATTCACCACCTGATGAGGAGGAAGAAGAAGTGTCGGGAGACGAAGGTTGTAATCTGATGATGAGGAGGTCTTGTTTGACACCAAAGCAAGAGGAGGATTGTAGTTGATTGAGGAGCAATATTTTTCAGTCGACATGTACTATTCTGGGAAAAGTTTGCAAGTTTGTTATTGATGCTGGAAGCTGTGATAATATAATTTCTTCAAAAGCTGTGAGGAAGTTGGCATTGAAGACTGAGAAACATCCGAAACCATACAAGTTGGCTTGGTTAAGAAAAGGCGGGGAGGTGAAGGTTGGACGAAGGGCTTGTGTGAATTTTTCAATTGGAAAGAAATACAAAGACGAAATCTGGTGCGATGTGGTAGATATGGATGTCTGTCATTTGTTGCTGGGAAGACCGTGGCAGTATGATAGGGCGGTGCAACATGATGGGCGTACCAACAGTTACAGTTCCATGTTTGAAAGCACAAAGATTACTCTAGTTCCAAAGAAGCGACAACAAGAAGAAAACAAACTGGAGGAGATTGAAGAGCTGAAAACTTTATTATCCTTGAAGGAGTTTGTTAAAGAAGTCGAAGAGGAGCCTGAAGTGTTTTTGTTAATTGGGCGTGAGAGCAGTGAAGTGGTGGAAATACCTGAAGAAGTTAAACCAGTACTTGAAGAATTTAATGATGTATTTCCTGAAGAGCTGCCAACGGAATTTCCACTGTTAAGGGATATACAACACCAGATAGATCTTGTTCCAAGTACTGTGTTGCCACATAAACCACACTATAGAATGAGTCCGAAAGAACATGAAGAGTTGCGAAGGCAGGTAGAGGAATTGCTTGAACAGGGATGAATACAGGAGAGTTTGAGTCCGTGTGCTGTACCAGCATTAATCGTACCGAAGAAGGATGGTTCATGGAGAATGTGTATGGATAGCAGGGCACTGAATAAGATCACTGTCAGATATAGATTTCCGATGCCGAGGCTTGATGATCTGTTAGATCAAATCAGTGGGTCTATGATCTTTTCGAAGATTGATCTTAAAAGTGGTTATTATCAAATTCGAATTAGACCAGGAGATGAGTGGAAGACAGCGTTCAAGACAAGGGAAGGATTGTATGAATGGTTGGTCATGCCGTTTGGTCTGTCGAATGCACCAAGTACCTTCATGAGGGTGATGAACCAAATTTTCAGGCCGTACATTGGGAAATTTGTGGTGGTTTATTTTGATGATATTTTGATTTACAGTGCTAGTACAGAAGAGCATGTTCAACATTTGAAGAAAGTGTTAATTATTCTTCGTGAAGAACAATTCTATGCTGCTATGAAGAAATGTGTTTTTATGGCGAGGAGTGTTTTATTTCTGGGGTATGTTGTATCGAAAGGAGGAATACAGGTTGATCAAAGTAAAGTTGAAGCTATCAGAGATTGGCCGCAACCCAAGACGATAACGGAGGTTCGGAGTTTTCATGGGTTGGCTTCATTCTATCGAAGGTTCATTCCACACTTTAGTAGTGTGATGGCGCCGGTTACAGATTGTATGAAGGGCAAACAGTTTGCATGGTCGGAGGAAGCATGGGTTGCTTTTGAACGAATCAAGGAACTGTTGATGACATCACCAATTCTAGCATTACCTGATTTCCAGTTGTTGTTTGAATTACATACTGACGCATCGAAGGTTGGAATTGGAGGGGTGTTGAGTCAGAGGGGGCGTCCTATTGCATATTTCAGTGAGAAGTTATCAGGAGCAAAGATGAGATATAGTGCGTATGATGTGGAATTTTATGCTGTTGTGCAAGCTATTAAACACTGGAGACACTATCTATTTCAGAAAGAGTTTGTTCTTTACACTGATCATGAGGCGTTGAAGCATTTACAAGGGCAAGACAAGATTTCAGCGAGACATGCATCATGGATTGCCTATTTGCAGCAATTTACTTCTGTTGTCAAACACAAGTCAGGAGCGACGAATCGTGTGGCTGATGCTTTGAGTAGGAGGAGTCATTTATTGACAACAATGAAAGTTGAGGTGACAGGTTTTGAATTATTGCCAGAGCTGATTGAAGAAGATCCTTACTTTATGAAATTTGTTGAAAAAGTTAAGGAGGGGAGTGCTGATGAATTTGTGTTGGTGGATGGTTTCCTGTTTAAAGGAAATCGATTATGTATATCAAATAGCAGCTTGAGAATGAAGATTATCAAGGAGTTGCACGAGGAAGGACATGTAGGACGGGATCGTACATTACATTTGATTTCTCAATCTTACTTTTGGCCGTCAATGAGGAAAGAAGTGGAAAGGTTTGTGGAGCGATGTCATATCTGTCAGATTTCGAAAGGAACTGCGACCAATGCTGGATTATATATGCCATTACCTGTACCAACTAAACCTTGGGTTGATTTGAGTATGGATTTTGTTTTGGGTTTGCCTCGAACTCAAAAGGGAAACGATTCCATTTATGTGGTGGTTGACCGGTTTTCGAAAATGGCACATTTTATTGCTTGTAAGAAGACGGCGGATGCTGTTCATGTTGCTCAGTTATTTTTCAAAGAAATCTATCGACTTCATGGATTGCCAGAATCTATTGTGTCGGATAGGGATACTCGTTTTCTGAGTCATTTTTGGCTAAGTTTGTGGAAGATGGTCGGAACGAAGCTGAATTTTAGTAGCGCTTACCATCCGCAAACTGATGGGCAAACGGAGGTGGTTAACAGATCGCTGGGAAATTTATTGCGATGTCTGGTGAAAGATAATCTAAAAGGCTGGGATGTGAAGTTATGCCAAGCAGAGTTCGCTCATAATCATGTGGTAAATCGTAGCACAGGTTTCAGTCCATTCCAGGTCATGTATTCAAACTTGCCAAAAGGACCGTTGGATTTAGTAATGTTACCGCAGCCGAAGGGGACAGTTAAAAGAGCTGCTGATTTTGTTGTTAGTTTGACGGAATGTCATAAAATCATTCAGGAACGATTGGAGAAGGCGAATGAGAAGTATAAACGCTCTGCAGATCTGAAGTGAAGAAGTGTTGAGTTTAATGAAGGAGATTTGGTATATGCTGTGTTAACAAAGGACCGTTTCCCAGTGGGCGCTTATAACAAGTTAAAAGCCATAAAAATTGGTCCTGTAGAAGTTATGAAACGAATTAATGAAAATGCTTATAAATTGAAGCTACCGGAGGATGTGTACACTTCTGACGTGTTCAATGTTAAGCATCTCGTACCATATTTTGGGAATGAACAATCTGATGTGGAAGAATTTACAAATTCGAGGACGAATTTTTCTCAACCTGGGGAGGATGATGCAGCTCAGGCCAGAGTCGAAGCAGTGCAAGCTACAAATTCACAAGGCCTAGGTCGTCCATGACCTAAGGAAGGAGATTTAGGTCATCCACGACTTAAGGGAAAAAGGCTACGACTTAGCTTAAGTCGTTCGGGATCTTTAGATCGTGTACGATCTAAGGCTACAGGAGGAGCACCACGAGATAACAAAGTAGCAGCACGAGTTGAGAATATGCAAGGCTTAAGTCATCTACGACCTAAGGAAAGTGTTTTAGGTCATATACGACCTAACGAGTATGCTGAAGAAGGGAGCTCACGACCCAAGATAAGTCGCGTATGACCTACGACCTAGTTAGGTCGCGTGACGTGATGCAACAGTTTTTCTCTTGAGTCGCTGAATGTTAACTCGTGGCAATGATAAGTCGTTTGTTGTTGAGTCGCGGAACCTGTTAACTCGTGAGCATTGATAAGTCATTAGGTTTAAGTCGTATGTCGTGGGTGTTTTGCTGGACTTGTTGTATATATGTGTTGAGTCGTTTGTACTTAAGTCGTAGGTCATGAGTCGTGTGTCTGTTAGGTCGTATACGACCTAAGTGTTGTAAATTTGTGATGTTGTGTGGGTTGTAATACAAGTGCTTGAGTCGTGGATTGACGAGTCGTTGTCGACCTAAGTTGGGTCATAAGTCATGAACGACTTAAGGGTCTGGATTGTAAAATGCTATAAATAGGCGTGAGTTGTACATTTGACGGTTTGGTTGATTTTGAATAAAATTTCGTTTTGTTAGCTTTGTGCTTTCATCTAAATTGGTAGTTGAGTGTAATCTTCTATCTCCTCTTTCGGCATTCGAGTGCGCTCGAATCAACGATCGTAGAAGCCAATTCACGGTATCTAGTGCGCTAGATCAACGTCTGAAGAATTGCAGATCTTCCTTCACGGTATCGTGCGCGATCAACGTGACGAAGATAGCTAGAATTCGGTATCTTCGGATCAACGAATTTGGGCCATTCAGTATTCTTCATTCCATCGATTGTTACTTTCATAGAATCATCATTTTGTCATTCCGCTGCTGCATCAATGTGCCGCAAATCCAAGTGTCTAAGAGGCTGATTATCATGGAGTTTTAAAAGAAAATAAAATAGAAGATAGAACAAACAGTTTCTCACATCGTATTTAAAACTTGTAATTATACATATAGATAGTACATACGATCACTCTCAAAATGAGATATCAGAGTCATAGCAAGTACTAACCCAGCTAGGGACAGTTATAACGGTCTATCCCTACATGTGTTGGTAGATACTTATACATAATACAACGAAAATAGAAATAGATGGCTATCTATATAGTACCCTCCAGCTTTATGCTCCATGCTCCATTCAAAATGCTCCATGTTACCTAAGTACTTGGCTGCCCGGAAAAAATAGGGCACCCAGAGCTTAAGGGAAAAGAAAATAAACTCCGGGTCAGTCATGAGACTGGTGTGAGAAGTTCAAAGTACGAATATTTGAAAACAAAGGGTATCTCATAAGACCACGCCGCACATAAACACGGAATGGGTTTTTACCTTATGATAACCAAACATTTACTATGCAGAATCAGGGATATTGTTTTTAATGACATTCTTTGAAAATCCTTTCAAATAACATATTAATCATAGATGGAATTGTTACATTTATTAAATTCGACCGCATAGTAGGTTTACAACTAACTTCATAAAGGCTCATATTGGGGAATTCCATACAATGACAAGGTAAGGGACTACCTTCCAACAGTACATCCCTAGAAAAATGCACCTGAGGCTCCAACCTCTACCAACACAGAACCGACCTACCTTTACCATAGATAGTACCGAATATCCCAACACCCCGGTCATTCTCGACCATTACCGGAATCCTAAAGCATACACAACATAACCGAAATATAGAGGGTAACATAGAAAGGTGATGACCATATCCTAATGGGAGCGACCCACTTAGCCCTACCGTATCAATCCTGTTTTTGTCATTTCTGGGTGATGAGGCTCGAGATAACGATTACCATTATCATAGCACATATTTTACTTGAATGCCATATTTCCAATTCCATCATACACTATTGATTTTCAAAAATGTATAATCTATGAGCTCCTACGTCCCAGAGAAGGGTGTTAAGTATAGGAGAGTTACCTCCTACACCACCAAACAGATGTACGTTTGTAAAAATCAATGTACGTGCATTTTAGAAATGCAATGTCAAACATTCGTCCATACAAGTTATCCAGAAATAGGACAAACTAAAGGAACTCTCCTACTACAGCCTGTCGAGAATCACCCCTAGGATTAGAAGCAAGCAGCCCTTGCATCAAAGATCAAATGAAAATGCTACTACCACATATATATGATATGGGAAATTTCCCCCGACGGTCAGTGACAAGCAGCCCTTCATTTCTTTTATTATCATTCCATTTCTTCACTTTCGAACGTACATTGGTTCAAAGTGCTTTCAGATAAGGATTATCCAAATCCGACCCCAGTTCCTTCGAACCAATCATCGATAAAAAGATGTTAAGTTTGAGGGTGATTATCATTTCACTCATTGATATCTTTTATCAAATAAAATATCTCTTTTAGAGATATAAGTCTTTAAATCATATTCTTTTCCAGTATATACAGAATCATTAAACCTCTCTTTAACTTTGGAAATACCAAATCAAAATCATTTCTCATAAACCATATTGTAAAACCTTATTGAGTAAAAAGGATCGATATAAATTATACTAATTCTACTAAACATCAATTTTTGTATTCTACCTTTTCTATCCATCGAATAACGGTGAAATTACCTTTTAAATTCACACAAACATTATGGGTTACCTCCTTGGAATTTAATACCAAGTATAAGAAGAATATTTCTATACAATCCAAGTTGTATTTATTTTGGAAAAATTGGATTTTTTATACTTGCCTCGTTTCCGACATTTCGACCTTATCTATTCCTCACCCAGGAAAGAGGCCAGGTGAGCCAGGGCACCGGTTTCTCATAATCATCTCTTTATTTTAAGCACCTCATATTAGGATCTCACAAATAGAAAAATCCAGTCCACCATCGACCTTTTAGAGCCAAGATTAAATCACTTGATTTTAACAGCTTTTCTTTAAATCATTTATTTAAACCTTTTAGAATAAATTATAAAACCTTTAAATCATCTTTAAAATACTTAATTTATTATTTGAAAACATTCTAAAAGTTTTGGGAAAGAATACTTAAGTTTAAAGCCATATTTCAAAAGTTATTGAAAAGTGCTGCAAAAAGTGTTGCGAATAGTGCTTTTAAAGCTTATTTGTAAAAACAACTTTTTGATCATTTAGAAATTATTTTTTATAACTCAAATCTCTTTTAAACATATTAAAATATTTATAGGATTTATTCCTTATTTTTAAAGAATTCAAAATATTCATTTTAAAGAATTTATCGCTTTGGTTTCCGAACTGCCAAACCGTAGTTATTTTGAAAACTTGTTTTGCTCATATTTCAAAATCTACTAAACATATTCTCGATCATTTTCTTTTGTTTTAATATTATGATTACAATAGTTTGGAAAATTCTTATTACAAAGAATTCCGACTCTAAATCCATCGTTTAAATGGATTTAACTTTCTACGGTGCGAAAGCGCGAATTACCATTACGCGACGCGCCAATTTCATCTTCGTTTTCGTTTTCTTTTCAAACTTTGTCGAATTTTTTTTAAAATGTTTATAAAACATTTTAAACCAAATTCAAATAGGTTTAACGTCTCATATTTACCATTTCATTTACAAAAAGCAAAGTGATTTCCTTTGTGATATTTCAATGTGTATTTAAACGTGACTTGATTTACACATCCAAACAACAATATTTCACAATTAAATAAGATGATTAAATCATAGCAACCAAACAACATATCATATCATCATTCAAAGTGTGTGTATATATATATATAAGTGGAGTTTTTCACCTCATATTAAACGATTAGCTAAAAAATAGCTATAGCTTTGCTAACTTTAATTTAAAGCTCACGAACACTTGGAGTTTTGCCTTTGGAAGGCTCGGCCTTGACCTTGGAGGCTTGGATGACTCACAGCCTAGCTTAGGGGAGGAGAAAGGTTCGGCTATGGAGGGTGGAGGGTGCGACCATGGGGTATTTAGGTGGACATGAGGAGGATTGTAGTAGTTTTGAGGTGTTTTAATATATATATAGTTTCTTATTGAAATAGTTTTAGCCATAATTTTGGTAAGGCAAGAGGTCATTAAAATGGAGAGGAGAAGCTTTAGAAAATGTAGAGGAAACGTGGAATGAAAGTGAAGATGTAGTGTTGTAATTATAGGCAAAGGAAGGAGTAAAAATATCATGATATTCAAGTGCATATACATCACCTTTCATCACCACCATCACCTCCCCCTACATCATCATGGTTCGGCCGAAATGACCCCCCTCCATGTGCATACTCAAGTGCATGTACTTTGATGTGTAAGTGTTGACTTTAGAATGCTTAAATATTATGGAAGTGAGAAAATATCATAGATATTTTGATAATATATATTTAAGTATATGTATGTGTGTGTGTGTGTGTGTTTGTGCGTATATATGTGTGTTCATGTGCATACGGGTGTGTTTATGGATGTGTACATGTATATGTGCATATGTATGTCACATATAATACACAACATTGCACAACTTCTACACATTGAATTGCTACGAATTCTGATTTTGATTTCCAGTCAAATTTTCACTTCTTAGTTAATATTCATATATTTGTAAACCAAGTTTAATAATAATATTCCCATTATTATATAATTATTAATACGGATCATTTAATAATTAAAATAATTATTAAATCATTGAAACTCAATTCAAATTCAAAAATCAATTATTTGGAAATGATGACATTATTAATGATGTCACAAATACGTTTTATTTTTCCAAAATAAAATAAATTATTTTGTTACATATTCTCACTTATATAGAAAAATGAGTGTATGTATCTAGCTCCGTACATGATGTCGGAGTGTCAAAGAGTTGTTTATCTATAAAACAATTTTCGGTCATTTTATCGATATTTATTCCAAAGTATATATTTTGTAAATATTTATTTAAAATGAGGTTTTCCATATTATTTATTGTTCAAAACATCATTATTTATGTTAAAAATCTTATATTTGAATATTTTGAAATTTTTCTGAAGTGATAAATTTTCAGGTCGTTACAGGTAACGTTTTAATTGAAATTCTCAATGTAATCAGTGAAATGTGATGTTTTATCATACAATGTTTTTACCATTTTTCCCCTTATATCATCTTTCACTATTTTGGTTGTTAGATGGAGGATATCAATCACAATTAAATTGATAATTCACTTGACATTCTGAATGGAAAAAGGTTTGATAGTGAAGATACGAAGGAAATGATTGATCAAATGCTTAAAAGGCATACAAGTCGATTTGACAAACCATTTTTTAATAGGTGAAGTAAGTATTTGTTTTGTTAGATATTATCGGTCCCGTATTGGCAAACATAAGAGAAGAATACATGGTTATATACTCATTTCTCTCAACCTATATTGGGCCCTTTGGGTCAGAGAATTTTGTGCACGGGGAAAGAGATAAATGACCATGGATTGACATACACGCGCACGCTGCCCATCCAACCCGAATGGGCCTGATTCGAGTGTGAATTATACTTTTGCTGAACTAAAATTTAACGGGATTGACCATTGAAATATATCCAACGGATACTTTTTAAGTGGAAATGACTATTGGAATGAACAGACTAATATAGAAGGATTTTTCCAACGAATACAACCATTGGTAATCTCCAAAACACTGCATTGATTCAAAGGGATGGGACAACTGATGCCTATAAAAAGACATGGATACTGATCACATTCCTCGGTTTTTTCAAGTCATTTCTTCTTCCTTATCCCATTCTTGCATAAAAGCAGTTGTCGTTTATCATAGAGTGGAGCATTCTCCTCACAATCTCCAGCAGCAACTGACTGTTGTATCTTGAGAAACTTCAAATAAAAGTCTTAAGGAAATTTCTAAGGCAAGCCTCAGCTAAATTTCAATTTCTACTTCTGGTACTTTACTGTTCATTTCTGTTCCTTTAAGTAATGAACGACATCTTGTTCAAACTTTAATAGATAAACTTGTGTAGAGTTTGCTATTGAAATCTGTTCGATTTTTGTGAATACAATGAATAACATCTTAAGACTTTTCTAACTTTTACTGAATCAAAAATGGAAGATTAAGCAAAAATTGCTCATACCCATAATAAACCTGACGTGTTTAAAGGAGATGGTGAGGATTTCAAAACATCGCAAAGCCAAATGCTCTTTTATCTCACCACACTAGGTCTATATATGTGTATCGAGGAGGATGAACCAATGCCAAAAGAAGGCCAGACTAAAGAAAAAAATGAAGATGTGTTTCTAGCTATTAATTCATGGAAGCATTCAGATTTCCTATGTAGAAATCGCATTCTAAATTGCTTGGACAAGATACTATCAAAGTATATCAGCCTCATTACACAGCAAAGACTCTCTAGGTTGCACTTGTATATAAATATAAGATGTAATATTAGTCTAAAGAAGTTCATAATAGACAAATTTATGGACTACAAGATGATAGATTCTATATCCATGACTACTCAGGTGCATGAACTTAAACTTACAATTCATAAACTTGAATCAGAAGGACATCGAGTTGGAGAATTCTTCTTGGTTGAAGCAATAACAGGAAAGTTGCCTCTATCCCAGAAAGACTATTGCAATTATATGAGGCATAAGAAGAAAGAAATATCCATAGAAGACTACATTATTAGACTGAAGATTAAGGCAGATAATCGTGGGGTAACACAACAAAAAAGAGAGGAAACATATATTATAGAAGGGTCAAAGAAGAATAAGGGATGCTTCAACAACAAAACGAAGCATTTCTCTAATAAGAGGAAAGCACTAGAAAACCAATCCAAAGGTAAGCAGGACAAGAAGTTTAAAGGCCAGTATTGGGTTTGTGGAAAGATTGGGAACGATGCAAAATATTGAAGGAATAAGAAAGATGGCAACTCAGTGGCAAATTTTATGGAAAACATGAGTTCAAACATTGAGGAGTTGAACTTTCATGAAGTTGTATCAGAATGCAACTTGGTTTAGAATCCTCCACGGTGGTGGGTAGATATAGGTGCTACTCGTCATGTATGTTCTGACAAATAGATGTTTTCCACTTATAAAAAATTCGATCAAGAAGAAAAACTTTACATGTATAACTCTTCAGTTTCCATGATTGAAGGCAGCAACACCATCATCCTCAAGTTTACTTCTAGAAAAACTATTACAATGAATGAAGTACTTCATGTTCCGGATATCCACAAGAACCTAATCTCTGGACTTGTGCTTTCAAAGAAAGGATTCTGAATGGTTTTTGAGTCAGACAAGATGGTTCAGTCTAAGGCTGGAATTTATACAGGAAGTGGATATTTATGTGATAGCCTATTTAAGCAAAATGTAGTCGTACTTAGGAAAAAATACTATGTATTCTGATTATCAAATGAATAAAAAAGAAGTTTCTTATTTGGTTGTGCATGAAACTCTTTTATGGCATGATAGATTAGGACACATAAATTACCACAAAATGAAAATACTTACAAACTTAGGATTAATTTCAAAATTTCAAGTAAATAAAATATACCAATGTGAGACTTGTGTAGAAGCAAAATTAGTAAAAAAATAAAACATTTAATGCTATTGATAGGAGTACTGAACCACTAGAGATGGTTCGTACTGACTTATGTGATTTCAAGTCATTACCCACAAGAGGTGGGAAAAAGTACTTCATCACATTTGTTGACAACTATACACGATGCTATGTATACCTTTTAAATAGTAACGATGAAGCAATTACATCATTTACAAAGTACAAAGCTGAAGTAGAAAATAAACTTAATAAAAAGATCAAGATATTGAGATCAGATCGAGGTGGAGAATATGAATCACCATTGGAACAAATTCTATGTAGAAATTATCATAATTTATCAAAGAACGGTTCCATATTGACAAAAAAAAATGGTATTGTCGAGTGAAAGAACAGAATGTTAAAAGACATGATTAACGCCATGCTATTAACTTCTGGCCAACCCATGAACTAGTGGGAAAAAGCCCTAAATATGTCTAATCAAATATTAAATAAGGTTCCTAACAGCAAAATAGGAACAATTCCATACAAATCATGGAAAGGGCACCTACCAAGTTTGAACTACCTCAAAGTGTGGTGATGCTTGGCAAATGTTCTAGTTCCACCTCCCAAGAAGATCAAACTTAGACAAAAAACAATAGGCAGCTACTATTTAGGACCCATTGAAAATAGTAATGCCTATATATTTTTAGTTTTCATGTCTAATATAAATGACATTGGTATAAATACAATCATGGAGTCAAGAGATGCCTCATGCTTTGAAGATATGTTCTCGCACAAAAGGAATGATTGAATTTATGTCCCTAAAAAGAAAAGCGATGAACCACATGAAGTTGAAATTCATCGTGAAAAAGATGAAGTTGAACTAAAAAGAAGCATAAAGGCAAGGACATCTAAGTCTTTTGGCTTGGAATTTCTAACATACGTGCTAGAACATGAACCTCAAACACACAAAGAGGCAATGTCATCTTCTGAATCATCTTATTGGAAAGAAGCAATCAAAAGTGAGATCGATTCATTTCTAACTAATCAAACTTGGAAATCAATTGAAATCCCGCCTAGAATAAAACCAATTGGTTGTAAATGGATCTTCAAGAAGAAGATGAAACTAGGTGGCCCTATTAACAAGTATAAAGCCAGATTAGTAGCCAAAGGATATCGTTAAAAAAAAGATGTAGACTTTTTTGATACATATTCACCGGTTACACGAATAACCTCCATAAGAATATTGATAGAAATAACATCCATCTACAATCTAGAAATTCATCAAATGGATGTAAAGACATCATTCTTAACTGAAGATCTTAATAAGGAGATATACATGGAGTAACCATAAGGTTTTATATCCAAGGGAAAATGAAAATAAAGTTTATAGATTAGCAAAATCATTATATGACTCAAACAAGCTCCAAAAAAATGGCATGAAAAATTTGATAGTGTCATGATGGAAAATTGGTTTTGTATAAATAAATGTTGGGAGTGTTTCCACCTACTACCGGACCAACTTCCTTCCTATGCATAGCCGAACCAAACCTCTTCCTATGCATAGCCGAACCAACCTCTACTCCACTGCCTACTGAACCAACCTCTGCTCCACACTACCGAACCAACCTCTGCTCCACTGCCTACCGAACCAACCTCTGCTCCACACTACCAAACCAACCTACTCCACCTACCACCGAACCAACTCGCTTCCCAATGTACTACCGGACAAGGGAGTACCGAACCAACCTTGCCCGGCCAGATTGCATCAGCCCAGGCCCACCAGCAGCTATATACATCCAAGACCCCTACCCCCAACCTCACTCTATAAATAGAGGGGCAGGGGTACAACAATGGTAGACAGGTTTGAGAGCTCAAGCACGAATAGAACTTTCAAACAACTTTCATATACTTGTATCAAAGCTTTGTACCTGTAATCTGAACAGTAAAGGAGAATAACATATAAAGTGGACGTAGGCACGTTCTGGCCGAACCACTATAAAGCTGCGTGTCTTTTACAGTTTAGTCCCTGCTTTTCAAATATTTGCACTAATCACCCAGATCACTAAAAACAACATAAAATCAACTAAATCATACGACTTGGAGGTGTTTGCCCATTTTTTGTGCAAACATTTTTGGTGCTTTCACTGAGAACGCTGAACCCCGGACTTCAGCTTCTCCCACTTAACTTTCTTCCTATCAGCATCGCACATTGCTTGGAAGACATGCCTCCCAAGCAGAAGAAAGATGTTAACAAAGGAAAAAACATCGCAACCAGCAGTCTTCCAGATCCAGTGGTCACGGATCAAGTAAATCGTCCCCTTCCAGCAGCAGTACCAAATGAAGGTCAGGTAAATCCGACAACCCCTGCCACAGAACAGCGGGCAGCAATTACTAGGGCAGATCTAGACAGGGTTGTGGCTGAAGTGACTAACCGCTTCACATCCCAGCAGGAAGCCTTAGTGGACCAACTCATGTCACGCTTAAGGGATGCTGAAGAGTCCAACCGCAACACTGAATCATGGGGTGAGTCCCAGTCTGGAGGATCTCAGGGACAACAAAGATCTTCCTTCTTCGAAGGAGCTAACGACAGAAGCGGCCATGTTAGGAGTCGAGACCGAGCTCAGCCCGAAGTTAGACCTGAGGAAACGCTTGGAACCGAACCCAACGGGGGAGGTACCGAGCGGAGGTCAACTGTAGCCGAGCCTATCGTACTGCCTAACCACGGAAACACCAGTGAACAGGACCGAGCTAGAGTCCAGCCCGAAGTTGGACTTGAGGAAGTGCTTAGATCAGAACCCAGTAGGGGAAGATCAAGGCAAGGGCCAACTGTAGCTGACCCTAGCATGCTCCCAGAAGATCAAAGACAGCCACTGGAAAATATCAGGAATGATAGACGATACCATCCCTACAGGTCATCTGGACGGAATCAGTCCCACAGAGCAGAACCGAACTCATTTCTATCTGCTCCAAATTCTGATGAAAGGATGGCACGCTTGTTCAGAGAGTGCGTCCAACGGGATCAAAGAGATCGAGGGATAGGCGCTAGGGTAACCAGCCCCTTCACCCGCAATATTGAAATTGCCATCACCCCCCAAGAATGGAAAATGCCAACAATGGAACCTTACAAAGGAACCTCCGACCCCGTTGTACACTTACAGAGATACACACAACATATGCTCATGAGTGGAGCAACAGAGGGAGTACTGTGCAAATGCTTCCCACTATTCTTAGCAGATCTAGCTACCTCCTGGTTCTATCATCTACCCCAAGGATCCATCAGCTCGTGGGAGATGCTGAAAGAAAAGTTTATCAGCCAGTTCCGCATTCATGTGGAACAACCCAAGGACGCTTATTCCTTATCCAGTATCAAACAGAAACCTGGAGAGAAGCTGCAGCAATACCTAACCCGATTCAATGCCGCAGCGGCCGCAGTCCAAGATGCCGATGAGAAGCTTATCTTAATGGCCCTCTGTAGTGGTATGCATCCGGATACTAAATTTGCTAGAAGATTGACAAAAGAGAAACCAGCTACTTTACCCGATTTCTTCCATGAAGCCGGGAAATATATGAGGCTTGAAGACGCTGCCACTGAGGGGCAGTCAGGGCAACAAAATAAGGCAGCTCACAGCAACACGCCCGCTATAGCAAAGGACGTTCGAAGAAACGATTCTAGAGACAATGCTGGGGGCAAGAAGGGAGAAAAGCGCCTATATCGGCTAGGACCGAGGTTCGACACTTACACTCCTTTGAATGAAACCATCGAAAACATCTTCCTTGCCACCCAAGACGAAGTTAGATACAAACGCCCACCATACAAGAAGGAATCAGATAACGCACTTAAATCTGAAAAGTGCTACCGCTTCCACGAATCTCATGGGCATGATACCAATGAATGCCATCATCTCCGGGACTTGATTGAAGAACACATCAGAAGGAAGAGACTGGAACGCTATGTAAAAGGTCAGAACAGGACTTCAGCTCTTGCCAATGAGAACCCAAGGCTACCCTCCCCAGAGATAGGCAGAGGAAACCGCAACACTAGCGGCTCCAGTCAAGAGAAGATAGTGGTCCATACCATCTCGGGAGGAACACACATCGCCGATAGAAGCTGGGCTGAGATGGAAAGATATGGAAAGTCACTTAGAAACAATGAAGACTGCGTTAATTCTGTTATAGAAGAGCGCCACCCGAAGCGGAAAGAGAGTGATGACATCACATTCAGTAGGCGTGATCTAGAGGGAAGGCAGTACCCTCACATGGATCCCATGGTTATCTCTGCCCGGCTCGGTCCAGCTGAAGTTTTCCGAATTCTAGTAGACACTGGAAGCTCAGTAAATATCCTATTCAAGCATGCATTCGACAAAATGAAACTGTCAATGAAGGACGTTTCTCCCTGCAATAAACCACTACACGGTTTCACGGGAGATGCGAAGATGCTCCTCGGACAACTAGATCTCTTCGTTGAAATAGGAAGTCATCCCCGCTCCGTTGTGCGGAAACAGACATTTGTGCTGATAGAAAACCACTCGGCCTACAACGCCTTCTTAGGAAGACCAGCCTTGTCTGACTTCCAAATTGTCCTAGCCCCATGGTGCTTGAAGATGAAATTTCCAACGGACAATAGAATAAGGGAAGTAGAAGGAGACCAGGACATTGCTCGAGACTGCTATGTAACTGAACTTCGCAACAACCACAGGAAGGATAAAGGGAAGAGTGTAGAGATTGCCCTCTGCACAAAAAGTTTGGAAGCATAGCAACTAAAGAAAGCCCCTCCTCTTCGATATACCAGCGACCCTTTCAATGAATTAGACCCCAGGGACAAAGAGGAGGAGGGCACCGCCGAGCCTGCAGAAGCAATGGAATTTGTATCTGTAGACCGACATGACTCGAGTAGACTATTGAAAGTCGGGACCCAACTAAAAGCAGAATTGAAGGAACAACTCGTTGATTTTCTCCACCACAACTTGGATGTATTTGCATGGTCACATGCTGACATGACCGGAATCTCCCCTGACATAGCATGCCACGTACTAAACATTGACCCTACCAAGGCGCCAGTAAAACAGAAAAAGAGAAGTATGGGGGCAGAACGATCAGCAGCCCTCGATGAAGAAGTAAAGAACCTACTTGCCAATGACTTCATACGAGAAGCCATCTACCCAGAGTGGATCGCCAACCCGGTGCTGGTAAAGAAGGCTAATGGGAAGTGGCGAACATGCATTGACTTCTCCAACTTAAATGACGCCTGCCCGAAGGATTGCTTACCACTTCCCCGAATCGATCAGCTTGTGGACAGCACAGCCGGGCACGAACTCTTATCTTTTATGGACGCATAATCAGGATATAACCAAATTCCTATGCATGCTCCCGATCAAGACCACACCAGTTTCATCACTGATCGGGGATTGTACTGCTACAAGGTAATGCCTTTCGGACTTAAAAACGCTGGGGCCACCTATCAGCGCCTCGTCAACATGATGTTTGCAGGGCTAATAGGACAAACTATGGAAGTTTATGTGGATGACATGCTGGTAAAGTCAAGGGGAGCCGACGATCACGTAAGCCACCTGGATGAAATGTTTCAAGTACTTCGTCAATATGGAATGAAGCTGAATCCTCTAAAGTGCTCCTTCGGAGTATCATCAGGAAAGTTTCTAGGATTCATCGTCTATGCTAGAGGAATTGAAGCAAACCCTGAACAAGTCCGAGCTCTGAAAGATATCAGGATACCTTCTACCCGAAAGGAAATGCAAAGCCTAAATAGGAAGGTGGCCGCCTTGAGCAGATTCATCTCTAAAGCGATCGACAAATGCATCCCCTTCTTCGAAGCTCTAAAGAAAGAGAAAGGAAAATTCAAATAGACTGACGAATGCTTAACAGCTTTCCTTAACTTAATCGAACACCTCCAGAGACCACCAGTACTCTCAACTCCGAACAAAGGCGAAGAGCTATACCTATACCTTGTTGTGTCATCTCATGCTCTAAGCGCCGCATTGGTTAGAGAAGACGAACGCACGCAGCGGCCAGTATACTTTGTAAGCAAGAGGTTTACAAGGGCGGAAGCCAGATATCCTAAACTTGAGAAACTAGCGTATTGTTTGCTAATCACATCACGGAAACTGCGTCACTACTTCCAGTCCCATTCCATCAGAGTTCTGACCGATCAACCACTGAGGTAGGTACTCCACCGTCCCGACACTTCTGGGCGACTACTTAAATGGTGCATTGAACTAAGTCAATATGATATCACCTACCATCCTCGCACCGCCATCAAGGGACAAGCCATGGCCGATTTCATTGCCGAATTCACTACCAATGAAGGCAAGGAGCAATCGGAAGTAGCAGAAGACATCAAGTGGAATCTCTTTGTGGATGGTGCGTCAAACGAACAAGGCTCGCGGGCAGGTGTTGTAATAATCACTCCCAGGGGAAATAAGCTACACTATGCTATAAGGTTGGAATTCGCTGCCACCAACAACGATGCAGAGTATGAAGCAGTTATAGCTGGATTAGAACTTGCCTTAGAAATCAGAGCCAATTCTTTGTGTCTTCATAGTGATTCTCAACTTATTGTATATCAAATACTAGGAGAATTCCAGGCTCGAGAAGAATGACTCGCGGCATATTTAAAGAAGACCAAGTTGCTTCTCAATCGATTGGATCGCTATTTAATCAAACACATCCCCCGGGAAGAGAACCAAGAGGCCGACAAATTGGCGAAGCAAGCTAGCATGAGAGACGGCGCTATTTCCGGAGCAGTGGCCATCTCGAAGCAACTGACCCCAAGTTTTGAGCAAGTGAATCTGATAGCTGCAACCGAAGGAGCAACTTGGATGACCCCCATCCGAGACTACTTACAAAGTGGCACACTACCCAACGGGCGTAACGAAGTCAAGAAAATCTTGAGGAAAGCTTCCCGCTACACAATACAAGAAGGCATCCTCTATCGGCGCGGCTTCTCTAACCCCTTATTAAGGTGTGTCGCTGGAAGGGAAGCCAAGGAAATCTTATCCAACATCCATCAAGGAAGCTGCGGAGATCACACTGGAGGGCAGACTTTGGCAAAAAAGATACTCCGATATGGATATTTCTGGCCCACCTTAAGCAAGGACGCCTTAGATTTCGTCAAAAAATGCGATAGATGTCAGAAGTTTGCTAAGATTCCACGGCTACCAACAACTGAGATTACTCAAATGATCAGCCCTTGGCCCTTTGCAGTATGGGGAATTGACTTGATCGGCGAACTGCCAATGGGCCGAGGCGGGGCCAAATATGCTATAGTGGCAGTCGACTATTTCACCAAATGGGTGGAAGTAGAACCCCTGAATAAAGTATCCTCAGCGAAAGTTATTAACTTCTTGATCAAAAATGTTCTATGCAGGTATGGAGTCCCATTCAAAATTATATCGGACAATGGACTTCAGTTTGACAGCGAGGAGTTCGCCAACTGGTGCCAAGAGCACGGAATTCACAAAAGCTTCTCTTCCGTAGCTAATCCCCAGGCAAACGGACAAGTCGAAGCCGTCAACAAAATTCTGAAAACTCTAATAAAAAAGAAACTCGAAAAGTCAAAGGGCGCTTGGGTGGATGAACTCCCTACGGCACTGTGGGCCTATCGCACATCTTTCAGAACATCAACGGGGCATACTCCTTTCTCTTTGGCATACGGATCGGAGGCTATGCTCCCAGTTGAAACCATCGTACCTTCCCACCGTAGGATCCACTATAACCCAGAAGAGAACGAAGAACTCCTTCACATGTCTTTGGATCTAATTGAGGAGAGAAGAAATGATGCAGCCCCCAAAGCAGCAGCCCACAAGCAAAAAGTGGCAGTACAATACAACTCCAAGGTCAAACATCGTATCTTACAAGAAGGAGATCTTGTCCTCAAGCGAATCTTCCCTCGCCTCGGAGCACTAGATCCAATCTGGGATGGACCATATGTAATTCATAAAGATCTCCACAATAGAGCTTATATTTTGTCAACAGTGGACGGAGAGGTGTTCCAGAGGGCATGGAACATCCAACACCTCCGTCGATACTTTTCTTAACTTGTACTGCCCATATGAAGTGAATTAATAAAGAGAATCAGTGGACGTAGGCATTTTCATGCCGAACCACTTTAAAAATCTTGTCTCTTTTTTAGCTTGTTCCTTTATATCTTGGCTGCTTGTTAACTTTATCCTTTTCTGTTGAACAAAACCCTGTGCAAATAGCATTTTCACTCAAGGCGCTCCACAGCGCGACTACTCCTGGACAAGACCTAACAGGTACTATACGAATCTATGCCTTCGCCAATGAGACACTTTTGCTCCGGCATCCCTCTGCTGCGGGTTAACTCATTGCTCGCGACGACCCTCAAAGCCAACTGTAATGAGCCGATTATAAGCCACCGAGAAGGCCGACTATTGCCGAGGTAGCTCATTACGGCGTTCGGCTCGCCGGCAGTCGTGAACCTACTTTAAGCCCCAACATAAGGTGTGGCCAGCCAGGGGTAGTTCACGGTTGACGATCGGCACCCACGCTAGCCGGCCACAGTAAATCGAATAATACCCACGATTACGGGCCATAATGGCCCGGGTAGTTACTGCGCGCGATCTCGGCTCCGGTGTGTCTTAAGTACGGCTGTGGTACAAAAGATTAACTCCCCGCGGAGGCGTAAGATGGGTGACAAATGTCTCCAAGACCCACAGCTAGGGAAAGTGACTACAAAGCCCGTTTTCCACGAACTTAAGCACATCGAAGGCCTTCCGTGATTGGAAGTTTTTACTTTATCTCATATTTCAATTTTATTTAAAAGACTTTTCTCCTACCTCTATAACGATCCCTAAAGTATAGGACACAGAATATGAGATATTCGCTAATGGGAGTGGGAACTCACAACGGGACACTAGGCCGCTTTCCATACTCGGCCACACAAGATATTCAAAAACCGCCGTCTACAATTAAAACATGAAAGGCGGTATTTTCTTCTTTTGTGTACAAATACATGGCTATAACTTATTCATACATCACACTAGCATTGCAAGGCATGAAATTATGTTTTCAGCGAGAACTTGACATCAAACACAATTGAATTACAAGCACGCGCACAACTATATTTCTCACACAACGTGTCAAAATAGCAAACAACATTCAAAAGCGACAAAATCAGCTTAGGTTAAAAAATTACACGTCAAGAATAATGTTGTTTATTACAAGTAGCATAATTACAACCTAAAAGTTACATTATTGTTTTGGGACTAACATATACAACAATGTCAAGTCCACAAAAAGATATCCAGGTCAAGTCAAGGAGCCGGCTGCATCGGAGCTTTGCCCATGTCCTGCTGCCCACCTGTCCGGTCAAAGAAAGAATTCATTAGTGATAAGCAGCCAAGTTAACGGAAAGACTAGGAGGGAAGGCTTACCAGCGCCTGCTTCCTGACCATCCTGATCATCATCCTCTACTTGCACACCTGCCTCCTCAGCGGCAAACAGCCGCATACCCTCCTTCACCGCCACCTTCTCCTCCTCGGTAAATTGGGCAGTGACCACATCCATTCTGAAGACCGCACCACCCTCTTTATCCGCATCAGCCTTAGCCTCCTCCAGAGCCCTGAGATAAATCCTGGCCATAACTCGGGGGTAATCATCCATCCATGATAAGTTACCCTGTTTCCAAGTGCGGAAATACATATCCTGGAGCATCTCATCCATCATCCCCTCGTTTTCCTCAAGCTCCCTCATTCGGGCCTCAGAAGCACGCAGCTTTACAATGGCAGCATCCCTCTTCGATCGATATCGTAAGCGGTCAGCCTAAAGGGATATCCTCATCGCCTCCATCTCCTCCTTCAACCTGGACTGAGCAAGCTCCGCGGCCTCGAGTCTCCTCGATAACTCCTGTACCCGCTCGAGGTCCGCTTGTCGAACCTCATCCACCGTCGCAATGGCCATGTCAATCTGCTCCTTGCAGGCAGCCTCTATTTTTCGCAACTCTGCCCTGCTGGCCTCTTCCATAGTCTTCTTCAGTTGCCTAGATGCGGCCTCGTGCTGAGAAATTTGAATGGCTTGATCGGCAAGTTGCTTAGCCTGGTCGGACACCATTAACCGTAACCGAATGTTCGCACTCCCAATTTCCTCCCCGGCCTTGACTAGTCGGGCATGATGCCCTATCAATTTCTTGGTCTCCTCGGCAACCCGGTCGATGTTCGCCTTAGCTTCATCCCCCAGAGTTACAACCCGGGTGGTAAGCAAATCAAGGTCCAAGGACTTAGCTTCGTCAAGCACCCGTACCATAGGATTGCGAGGGAGAAGGTGCTCACCAGTAGCCTCATCGAAGGAGATGTCATGAGAGGCCGGGTCCAGGTCTGGATGACCCGCAAACGGGTTACGAACCAAGTCAGGGTGATCTATCGGGGTGAAGGTTGGATTCTCAGACGGATGTGGGGAAGGCATAAACTCAGTATCATCCTCCGTAATATCATGAATAGGCTGGAGTGGGGCCGGAGGACCAGGAAGAGATTCAAACGAAGATCGACTCCTCTTCCTCTTTTGTATGTCTTCTTCAATAACTCCAAGAAGAGGACGATAACCGACTACGTCTCCAGGGCGGTTAGTAGGAGGCTTCGGCTTGACAAAAGCTTTAAGGAGTCTGTATTGTTCAAGCCTGTGCCGAAAATCTGAGGTCTTGGCCATTTTGCCTGCTCCTGGAATAAAAACCAAGTATCACCAGCATGCATTGAGCCATCATTCAAGAATTAAAAAGAATAAAGAGAAATTCACCTTGAATTGCAGAAGTTGCCTCAGTAGAAGCACTCCCGGAAGATAAATCGGCGCCGGTCCCGGCCTTATCAGCTTTCTTGGGCTTCTCCGCCAAGGCCGGTCCTTCCTCCAACTCTTCAAAGGCTTGGCGGAGAGCGTCATCTGTCCACTCTTGAATCACGCCTGCCTGCCCAGGAGGCAAAGCCCCGGTACCATCACCGCCATGTCCTTCGCCACCATCATCGCCGTGACAATCAGTGTCACCTTCTCTACCACTTCCACTCTCCGCCTCACCTCCTTCATCCTCGCCTTTTTCCCCCTCCACTTCTTCCTCCTCCTGAACATCTGGATGTGTGCTGGGAGAGGGTCCATCGGACTTTTTGAGTTTCTTCCCCCCGACAATTGGATGCATCGAGAAGGGTCTCCTTTTACTGCTCTTCGCCGTGACCCCTCCTGTAGCTTTGGCAGCCCTCTCCTCCGTCGTGTCTCTCTGCTTGACCACGGACTGATGTGGTAGAATCAGGATGTGCCCCAAAAGTGTAGTGTTCCTGATCAAGTAAGAAGCCAACCTATCCCTTCCCGTAATGGCTTCTATTTCCACAGCCATCTGAACCAGGCGATCGTTTTCCACGACCGCAAAGCCACCTGTCGCTAGCAAGAAATAAAAACACATGAGAAGAAGCATTGCAGTCAGAACGGAAATCATAAATAAGCTTCAACTTACAGCCAGAGGTGAAGCGACAGATGGAAACAGAGTCATCCTTGATGAAAAACCATTCTTTCTTGAACATGCTGAACTTCGAATATAAGTCCAGGACCGGCTTGAAAGATACGGCTGATTCCAAGCTAATGTATGGATACCCCTTCTTATAGCCTCTCAGATTGTACAAATACCGGATCTCCCGGTTGGAGGGAGGACGCCCGTATCTCCTCTGAAAAATGACAAACAGGCTCACCAGGATAGCGTAGGAGTTAGGCTGAAGCTGAAATGGAGCCACCTTCAAGTAGGTGATGAAGCTGAGTATCCAAGCATTGATCGGGGGGATGGCCCCACACATACAATGGTACCTACTGTAAGCGAAATATCCTTCGGGGGGATTATATGGCATCACCCCTTCCCTCGGCAACAACATACGCGCTCTGTCAATCCCAAAAGAGCGAGAAATGACATCAAGCTGCTCGTCTTTGAGGGAGCTAGGGAAGCAATCAGGAGGTGAGTTCAGAAGCTCTTGAGGACCGTACCCGCCCACTAGCGATCTTGGGGTGGGTCCATGTTGTTCTGGATTCGGCTGGACTGGGGGCACGACGGGGTACTCTCTTCTGTCCGTAGATTTCTTCTTGTCGGAATGAGTTTCCACTTTATGAGACATTTATCTACAAACACAAAGAAGTGCGTCGTTAGAATGAAGGAAGTAAACAAGCAACTGTATGAAGACTAGAATTTCATTTATAAGTTAAAACATAAAATCTCATTCGGCATTCAAACTCCCAATCTCATTCGGCATTCAAACTCCCAATCTCATTCGGCATTCAAACTCCCAATCTCATTCGGCAATCATACTCCTCATGGTCATTCGGTATTTCAAGCACGAAGTTCATTCGGCAAAAGAATGTCTCACCTGGTTCGGCGATCAGAACTGGTTCGGCACTATAAATGGTTCGGCAGTCAAAACCAGTTCGGCACTATAATCGATTTGGCAGTCAAGAATTTGGTCCGGCTATTTCAAAAGGTAAGGAATAACGAAAGCCTCAAGCCCATACTTATAGGCAAGCACAAAATAGCTGGACCAGATAGTTCAGCATTTAGAACCGGATAAGGGCGTCCAGATAAACAAAGCGCACCATACGCAAGCATATGCCCCACTTTGGGGGGCAAATGTTGGGAGTGTTTCCACCTACTACTGGACCAACTTCCTTCCTATGCATAGCCGAACCAAACCTCTTCCTATGCATAGCCGAACCAACATCTGCTCCACTACCTACCGAACCAACCTCTGCTCCACACTACCGAACCAACCTCTGCTCCACTGCCTACCGAACCAACCTTTGCTCCACACTACCGAACCAACCTACTCCACCTACCACCGAACCAACTCGCTTCCCAACGTACTACCGGACCAGGGAGTACCGAACCAACCTTGCCAGGCCAGATTGCATCAGCCCAGGCCCACCAGCATCTATATACATCCAAGACCCCTACCCCCAACCTCACTCTATAAATAGAGGGGCAGGGGTACAACAATGACAGACAGGTTTTGAGAGCTCAAGCACGGATAGAACTTTCAAACAACTTTCATATACTTGTATCAAAGCTTTGTACCTGTAATCTGAACAGTAAAGGAGAATAACATATAAAGTGGACGTAGGCACGTTCTGGCCGAACCACTATAAATCTACGTGTATTTTACAGTTTAGTCCTTGCTTTTTATATATTTGCATTAATCATCCAGATCACTAAAAACAACATAAAATTAACTAAATCATACGACTTGGAGGTGTTTGCCCATTTTTTGTGCAAACAATAAATGTGATAAATGTGTTTATCACAAACAAATTGGCCAATCATATGTGATTATTTGTCTATATGTGGATGATATGGTAATATTTGGTCCTAACATTAATGTTATAGAAACCATAAAGAATATGTTAATCAATCATTTTGACATGAAAGACTTTGGAGTAGTAGACATTATTTTGGGAATCAAAATAATAAAAACACATAATGGGAATGAATTATCTCAATAATACTATGTAGACAAAGTGATTGAAAAATTCAAAGATTATGGAATTAAAGGGGCAAGAACACCTTTTAATCCATCTAAAGTTCTGCATAAGAACACTAATGAGAGTATAATGCAACTAGAACATTCTCGTGTAGTAGGCTATCTAATATATCTTATGAATTGCATAAGACTAGATATTACTTATACAGTAAATCTCTAAGAAGGTTTACAAGTAACCTAGGAAAGGAACATAGGAAAACATGAATGAGAGTGTTGGATATTTAAAGAACACCACAAAATTCTCCTTGCATTACGAAAAATATCCTGCCATCCTAGAAGAATATAGTGATGTAAACTGGATTTCATATTCAAAGGAATCAATATGTCTTTAACCTTGCAGGAGTAGTAGTATCATGGAAATCAACTAAACAAACATGCATAGCTCGATCCACTATGGAATCCAAGTTCATCACTTTAGATAGGCGAAGAGGCGGAATGGCTTCATTAATTTTTTAAATATATTCCATTTTGGCGCAAACCTGTAACGACCATTTGCATTCACTGCGATAATCAAGCAACGTTAAGTAGGATGCAAAACTTTGTATATAATGGAAAATCATAACACGTTCGTCGACGCCATAACACAGTAAGGCGGTTACTCTCAAATGGAATAATTTCCATTGATTATGTAAGATCAAAAGATAACCTAGTGCATCCATTTACTAAGGGTTTATCAAGAGAGAAAATTGACTGTGTATCTAGGGGAATAGGTTTAAAAGCCTAAAACCAACAAGAGTTACTTTATACGAAAACCTATCCTAATGGATTGGAGGTTCCATGGACTAGGATCAATAGGCAAACCAATTCTGAGTAATTCAAGAAGTAATGCATATGTTTGGACTTAATTCTACCTCATTCCTATTGCGCACAATAAAATGCTTGCCTACAAAAGTATGAAAAAGGTTAAGCTATGCTTTTAATGATGTTCATATCTTGAAAACGTCAATTGATATATGTGTAAGATACTCTTTATGGATGCGATCACCTATGTAAGTATGAGCTGGGTCAACTCTATAAGAATATTAAGGCTTAAATTCTCTAAAAACACCCACAGAACCAAATTTGTTAAGGACCAAAATGAACACAACCAAGAGATTGGATGTGAAGGGAAACAATGCTTTGTAATGCTTATTGTCTGGTTATACACCGACGGTTGATTGTTCAAGATGAAATAGTTCAGCAATTAGCCAAGTATATTTGATAAGTTTTAACTGGAAAAAATTCAAAGTGAAATATATACTTATACATGATATAGCATTTGTTCCATATGCACTCTGTAATATTCCCCTTTATGTGGAGGAGACATATATCATCGTTCATGTGGGGATTGCTAGAAATATTTCATAAGAAGTATATGAATGAACATAAAATTAGTCCCACAATGGAAAAAATAAGAGAAGTATACATGGTTATATACTCATTTCTTTCAACCTATATTGGGCCCCTTAGGTCAGAGAATTTTATGCGAGACAGAGGAGATAGTGATCATGGATTAACACATGCGCACGACACTCACCCGTCCTGAACCGGGTCGGGTTCAGGTGTGAATTATATTTTTGCTGAACTAAAATTTAATAGTTTTGACCATTGAAAAATATCGAATAGATATTTTTTGCACGGAAACAATTATTGGAATGAACGGACTAATACTGATGGATTTTTCCAATGGATACGACCATTAGTAATCTTCAAAACCTTGCATTGATTCAAAGGGACATGACTACTGATGCCTATAAAAAGACGGGGATATTAATCACATTCCTCAGTCTTTTCAAGTCATTTCTTCCTCCCCATCCCATTCTTGCATAAAAGCAGTTTTCGTTTATCGCAGAGCGGAGCATTCTCCTCACAATCTCCAGCAGCAACCGACTGTTGTATCTTAGGAGACTTTAAATAAAGGTCTTAAAAAAATTGCTAGGGAAGCCTCTATCAAATTTCTATTTCTACTTCTAGTACTTTATTGTTCATTGATGTTCCTTCGAGTAACGAATGACATCTTGTTCAAAGTTTAACCGGTAAACTCATATAGAAGTTTACTACTGCTTTCTATTCAATTTATGTGAATATAGTGAATGATATATTTAATATTTCATCACGCTAAAGACAATTAGAAAAATCAATTTTGTTATTTTATTTCTGAATTTTTGTTTATGTTATGTGATTTTTATTATGTTTTGAAAAGAGTTGAATTTGGTTTAGGGAATAGGAGGGATAACTGTTACGTTTTGAAATATTTTGGTGCTTGTTTACTCGAAATAAAATAATAGTTAGTATTAAGAAGCAGGGAACCAAACTTTGAATGGAGACCCTTAGTTTTGGGAGCCAGAATCATTTTTCTAGATGTCAATAGTAACATATTTGAAATATTATTGACTGAAGAAGTTGATTAAAAAGGAATTAACTAATGATAATTCAATTGGATCGCATTAAAAATATTTATAATTATTTCCCTCATTAACTAAATTCCCATTAAAATGAATTAATTATAACTTTTGTCTTAATCTGTTTGAATTCAAATTAAAAAAAAAAATTAGCAATTAATTTCATTTAGTTAGTTCTTATTATTAGTAGCATTGTAATATTATTTGATAGGGTGATATTATTTCTGTCCACCATTTTAATATTTAATTAAGCCACCTTAATTTTAGGCATTCTTTAACTTTTGTAAGTTATTTAGTTTATCCATCTTATTTATTTAACTCCTGCATGCAAAAGTATACTAGTTTCAGCCATCTTTAATAATTATTCAACCATAAGCCTGAAGTAGTAACCAACAACAAGAGGAAGTTTAGTGCAAAATCAATATTCAAAACAAGGAAAATGAGCAAAACAATATTCAAAAAAAACTCTTTGCACCATTCTGCTCCACATAAATTTTAAAAAAGTAAACTAAAAATTAAGACAAGCCACTGCTATTTACCGCTTCTAAAACTATATAAAGACAGACTCTACATCTGGATTGAATATCATACAAAAAGCTATACCAACAACAATAATGAACCAACAACCAAAAGCTCATCTATCGTTGGTGTTTTTCAAGTTGCATACTATTTGATCCAAATCAAGAAAAAATGGGTTCATAAAGGTTACATGGTTGGGAAAAGAACCACAATGAATTCATAGCTCTTGAACTTGGTTGAAAGACCCAAGTTTGTAGGTTTAAGTGTTATGTTGTTGTTTATTTAAGTTGACTTCATTTAATGAGCACGTATTTGGTGTTTATTTGTTTTAATGTGGCTTTTATCTTCTTGTCCATAAAAAGAAAATAATTGTATACTAAAAGTAGCAAGATACAATTGTTGCATTACAAGTGAGAGAGCGGGTTGCATATTAGGAATTGAATGATGTTATCCGACATTTTGACCCGGCTATATTGAACTAATTGCACAAGTTAGATTCGAATTGCTATCAAGGTCGATGAGTCCAGAGTGATGGTTTTGGGGCCTAGAAGTCAAGTACAGATGATAATATGAAGTCAAGATTGAATGAAATTGGTAGATATGAAAGGCAGAATGTTCGAAGTATGGAATATGGTTCAACACATAGGAGGGATCGGAAAAAATCAACTTCCATCATAGGGATAGGTATGTTTCAGGGAGCAAGTGCATTTCAATAGATAAACATTAATATCTCAAGATTCACAAGTCCAATGCATATGAAATTTTGTAAGCAAGATATGGGGACCGTATGGAGCCTACCCCAAGAATCGCACCTCAAGAAGATGAAGTCAGAGGGATTTTGCGGCACTCTTCCCTTGATAGGGATCAGCAGGAATTAGCAAACACCTATGCTGAAGCAAAGATCAAGCAATAACTTAATTTCTACTAATCCAATTGGCATGAAATTTGGAGGCTAATCATATTTTAGCATAAGGAAGCTATTGATGGGATCGCACCCCAAAACTCCACCAAAGTAGGGATCGATACCGATCCATCTTCTTTGGGAATTTGGCTGTGCAACCCCTTTTGTGCGTCCATTTGGTTCTGAAGATCCTTCTACCGAATTTTCAGGGAGATATTTGGCCATCTTCGACTATATATACAGGCTTGGTTATTCATTTTAGGGACCTTTACACTACTAGTTGCTCTGTATTTTTTTATAACTAAGGATTTTCATCTAATCCCTATTGTACTCAGTTTATAAAGTGATTAATAAAGCAATCTGTTCAAAGTGGACGTAGGCAAACAACACCGAACCACTATAAATCATTGTGTGCATGTTATTATTTCAATTTACTACTATTTCTTTGTTGTTATCCTCTGTTTCCATTTTATATTCTTCATTTATTTCTCTTTAAAACTTCTATTGGGTATTTGTGCCAATTTTTGGTGCAAACATTTTGGTGCTTTCACTGAAAACCTTGATTCTCAGCTTATTAGGATCCCTTTGTTGCTACTGGATTGTATAAATCCCCGAAGGAGATCCACAGTTACCTTCAAGAAGTTTTCTTGTTCTATTCAGATTTGCAAAAATCTAAGAAAAGCTATCAAAAATAGTGAGGAACACTAGATCTACTCCTCAAAACGTAGAAGGAAACGAGAATGCTAGCATCCAACAAGGAGGCCCGAGCAGCCAATCGATGGATGTGAATGCTGATCCAGTTGAAGTCCGAAATCTAGATGATTCCATTACAAGCGCTGAATTCCAAAATCTGATAAGAGAGCTAGTGGATAGCCATCGACAATTAAATCAGCAGATTAAGCCATTATTAACCTAATGAACCAACTCTGTCGGCAACAGCGAGGGAAAGCTAGGAGTGACCCTACCCCTTACTCAACATCAAAGAGGTCTAGTTCGTCAGACGAGTATCATAGACACAGGCGTCGTAGAACAGGCGGATATCGCACAAAAACTTCAAGGCATCAATAGGAAGACTTGCCTGGTCTACCAGGACCAATCGAAGTCGATCCCTCCATAGGGATCAGTACCGATCCCTCCTCCCGAGGAGGGAACTTACCGGTACATGCTGGGATCCAAGCTGGAGCTGTTGCGGCTGATCTGGATGGTGGAGTTCAGTTGAATGTTGACCAATTGCTTCCCTGGAATGATGATGATGTGAATGTGCTGGTATACATCGGGAGGATGGTGAACCAAGAAGGCGTGGAACGGGCCGTAGACATCGACTGGACCATTCACGTAGGGTGGAACACAATCATTGCTTGGAACCAACTATCCAAACGCCATACTTGTTGGCTATGGTTAGACATTTAGTGAGAGAGAGCCAAGGCTTGACCAATGATGATTGGGGAATCTCGAGAAGCCATACCCCGTTCACTGAAAATGTCCTACATGCAGAGTATCCAAGGAGGTTCAACATGCCATCGATACCTACCTACGAGGGAAAAACCAACCCCAGTCAGCACATTATGAGATATGAATGGCAGATGGATTCCTTACGAGCAGATGATGCAACCAAGTGTAGATGTTTTCCTATAACTCTCTCTGGAAAAGCAACAATGTGGTTTACAAGGTTATCCCCACGGTCGATCTCTAGATTTGATGATTTGGCAATAAGGTTTGTGGAGCAATTCCGTATGCACGCAACTTGCCCCAAAGATGTAATGTCCCTATCCAGCATGATCTAGGCTCCGGGAGAATCGTTGAAAAATTACTTGGAGAGATTCCATACAGCTGTTACAAAAATCAGTAATCCGAATGATCATGCAATATTGATGGCCGTAACAAGAGGGATTGATCCAAAGTCTGATTTTGGTGATTGGTTAGCTGGCAAGCCACCGGCAACGTTGGAGCACTTTTATGCAGTGGCGGATCAGTATTTAAGGAAGGAGGAAGCCAGATGCTCTAGGAAGAAAAATGTTGTGGGACCAAGTGGAGAGGGAGTACAGAGTAATATTGCAGTGAAACAGTCTAATGATAGCTCTAGAAAATTTCAAGTGAATGTCCAGAACAAACCGAATCAACAAAAGAAAGGCAGAGATAGGAGCCGAGAACGAAAGAGGGATTCTGGAAGAGGAAAGCCTAGGATTTCGATGTATGATACTTACACGCCATTAAATACATCACTAGAGAATATCTACTTGTCTACTTGCAATACCATGCAGTACAGGAAGCCGCCTCCGAAAGAATCAACGGAAAAGCAAAAATAGACCAGAAAATATTGTCAGTTTCACGAATGTTATGGTCATAACTCAAATGAATGCAGGCATCTCCAAGATATTATCGAAAAGCTAATTCGAGAAAGAAAGTTACAGCAGTTTGTAAAAACCCCGTAGGATGGCAGGCAGGGGACATCAGACCCCAACCGAAGACAAGCACCACACAGGGATGAGGAGCCTACATGGACTGGCAGAAGATTGGTAATCAATAAAATAGTCGGAGGACCGCATCCAAGTGATAAGAGTTGGCATGAGATGGAGTGCTATGCTAGCAGGATTAAGCATGTGAATTTTGAATGTTGTTCAAGTACGGAAGATGGAGCTCCGACAAACCAACAACGTATAATAGAAGATGATATTATGTTTAGAAACAAAGATGCAGATAAGTTGGAGGCTCCGACAATCGACCTAATGGTCATTTCAGCCATGATCGTCCCCACTTTAGTGAGAAGGATATTGGTTGATTGTGGAAGTTCTATAAATATAATTTACAAAAAAGCTTATGATCAGATGAGGACGGAAACCAAGGACTTGAACTGTCTAAAGCCCGCATTCATTGTTTTAGCGGTGCTACAACTGAAGCTATTGGTTATGTTGAATTGCCCATGGAGTTGGGAGAAGGTGACCACATGAGAGTGTGAATTTTTTCATTTGTTATTTTGGATGTTGACTCTCCATATAATGCTTTTCTGGGCCGACCGGCCCTAGCCGAGTTCCGAGCAGCTCTTGCCCTATGGAGTTTGACTTTAAAGTTCCCGACAGATAATGGTATTGGAGTTGTTCATGGTGATCAGGCGACCGGACGTGCCTATTATATAGCTGAATTGAGGGATGCTCAATGAAAGGAGAAGGGTGTGGACAAGTTTTTCTGCATCCAAGCCATTGAAGATTAACAACCAGTGCCTGAGCCTTGGCTCTAGCGCCACAATCGGTTCTATAGAGACATAGATCTGAGAGATGATGAGGAGGATCCCAAAGAGACCAAGGCTACACCGGCTGAGCTGACGATTGACATCACAGCCAACCACGATGACCCGTCATGGGTCCTAAAGATTGGATCATAGCTCAGCCCCCTGATGATGAAAGAACTTGGTGGATTTCTCCGAGCGAATCTCGACGTGTTCATTTGGCCTTACTCTGACATGTGTGGGATCTCACCTGCCATCGCGAGCAATGCATTGAATATCGACCCAAGGATGTCTTGGTAAAACAAAAAAGGCGAGGCACTGATCCGAAGAGATCTGTCGCTCCTAAAAAGGAGGTGTATAGGCTCAAAGACAATATGTTTATTCGCAATGCCTTCTACCCTAAGTGGGTATCTAATCTTGTACTTATGAGAAAGGAAAATGGGAAATGGAGGACATGCGTTGATTACTCGGACTTGAACAAGGTCTGCCCAAAAGATAGCTTTCCCCTTCCAAGGATAGACCAGTTGGTAGACTCAACCGCGGTACAGAATTGCTATCTTTTATGGATGCGCACTCGGGATATAACCAAATCCCGATGCATATTCCCGATCAAGAGTACACCGGCTTCATTACTGGTGTTGGATTATATTGCTTTCTGGTAATGCTGTTTGGACTAAAGAGGGCAGGAGCGACCTACCAACGCCTAGTCAACAGAATGTTTAAAGATTAGATCGGAAAAACGATGGAGGTATATATGGTAATATGCTCGTGAAGTCACGATGGTCTAGCGACCACATTAGAGACCTGGCAGAAATGTTTGATATCCTCTGATACTACAAAATGAAGATTAACCCTTTGAAGTGTTCTTTTGGCGTAGCATCGGGAAAGTTCATGGGTTTCATCATTAATGCCCGCGGAATCGAAGCTAATCCCGAGAAGATCCAAGCTATTCGCAATATCCAAGTGCCAAAGACTATCAAACAAGTACAGAGCCTGAATGGGAAGGTTTCCGCCCTAAGCCAATTTGTTTCCAGAGATACTGATAAATGCATTCCTTTTTGTAACTTGATTAGGAGAGGAAAAAAGGAATTTTGAATGGATAGAGGATTGTAAAGATGCATTCCAAGCTTTGGTGAACCACTTAGAAAGACCTCCCATCTTTTCAAAGCTGGGGGATCATGAAGATTTATATGTCTACTTGGCCATGTTGGCACATGCTATAAGTGCTGCGTTGCTTCGCGAAGAGAATGGAATCCAGAGACTAGTCTATTATGTTAGTAAACGATTGACATGAGCTGAAAGGAATTATCTGAAGATAGAGAAACTGGCATACTGCATGCTAATTGCACCATGAAAGCTCCATCCTTACATTCAGGCACATCCTATCAATGTTTACACCGACCAGCCATTATGACAGGTCCTGTAGCGACCTGAGACGTCTGGAAGGTTACTCAAGTGGAATATCGAGCATAGCCAAATCAACATCACTTATCTTCCTCGAAGGACTACCCAGGGTCAGGCACTGGCGGACTATAGCAGAATTTACTACGCAGGATGATTCCCCAAAGAGCAATGAAACCCCTACCATACGGTGGAAGTTATATACATTTGCAGCATCCAATGATCGTTGTTCTAGAGCTAGAATTGTGCTTGTAACTCTCGAAAATCGACCAATTTTTGTGCTTTAAATTTCGATTTCTCTGCAACAAACAACGAAGCTGAGTATGAGGCTTTGATTGCTGGACTTAAACTCACCAGAGAACTGGGGATAAAGTCTCTTGAAATCTTTTACGGCTCACAATTGGTAGTATACTAAGTCAGGAGAGATGACCAAGCTAAAGGACAATGACTTCCTCTATACCTTACCCAAGTCTAAGAGTTGTTGACTGACTTTGAGTACTATGATATTACGCACATTCCTTGGGATTAAAACAAAGAGGCGGATTCATTGGAAAATTTTGCTAGCACTGGGGATGCAGAACAGATAGGCTTGGTTCCAGTCAAGGTATTAAATGCTCTGAGCATAAACATAATGGAAATTGACCGGGTACTGGAGATGGAGCTTGATAAGGAGTCATGGATGACTCTGATTAAAGATTATTTGCTACAGGGAGTTCTTCCCGAACGAATGAATGAAAAATGATAAGTCCTTCATAAAACTTCATGATATATCATACAGGAAGGAGTCATGTACAGAAAGGGTTTTTCCATTTCCCTGCTGTAGTGTATCGCTCGTGATGAAATAAAATGAGTCCTAAAGGAAGTTCATGAAGGGGAATGTGGCGATCACATTGGGGGGCAAACTCTAGCAAAGAAAATACTCCCTTACGGGTATTATTGGCCGACTGTCAATTGAGATGTTGCCGATTATGTAAGGCGATGCGACAAGTGCCAGATATATTCAAAAGTTCCAAAAGCTCCACCGATGGAAATTACACAAATGGTCAGCCCATGGCCATTTGCCATGTGGGGTATAGATATTATCAATTCCTTACCGATCTCTAAAGGTGGTGTGAAGTATGTTATCATCGCAGTTGATTGCTTCACCAAATGGGCCGAAGCGGAACCTTTAGCCATGATCACAATCAAGAAAGTAATCAACTTCATCGTCCGGAACATCATCTGTCATTTTGTTCTTCCATGAACTATTGTAATGGATAATGGGACTTAATTCGATAGTGCTAAATTCAAAGACTTCTACCATCTGCATCATATTGAAAAGAGATTTGCGGCAGTCGCTCACCCTCAAGCCAATGGACAAGTTGAAGCTGTGAACAAAATCATAAAATCAATTTTGATGAAGCGTTTGGAAAAGGCTAGAGGCAAGTGGGTGGATGAAATACCGACAACACTATGGGCCTATAGGACCACCCACAAGTCCACGACTGGCCATACTCCTTTCATCCTTGCTTATGGTTCCAAAGCCATTATTCCTGTTATGCTCGAAGTTCCTTCTCATCGAGTGACCTACTAAGATCCCAGAACGAATAAAGATCTCCTCTTGGAATCTCTAAACTTTATAAATGAGAAGCGTAAAGAAGCTGATTTGAGGGCAGTTGTGCACTGACACCGAGTCACCCAGTACTACAACACTAAAGTCTGACCTATAACCTTTGAAATCAGTGATTTTGCCTTAAAACGGGTTTTCCTGCCCCGTCGCATATGAATCCAACTTAGGAAGGACCGTATGTCATTGAGCAGAGGCTTGGAGAGGGAACTTTCATGCTAGTGACCGTTGATGGCATCACACTCCCAAAGGCGTGGAATAGCGAGCATTTACGACGCTATTTTTCTTAGTTTATTTCTTTTTCATTCAGTTGTGTTTTATTTTAGGATTTTCCTTAATATTTGATTTTCAAAGATATGTAATAAGCCAAATTATGTCATTACTTTCCGTTTAGGAAATAAAGTTTTGAATTTCTTTCATGTCTGTGTTTGCTGTAGCAGTACATATTAGTTATGATACTGGACTAACTAGTATTGACATGTCCGAGCAAGTTCCCAGAGTTTGGAGCTAGCCGACAACATAAGTTCACAACTGAACTAAACGAAATGAGAATGGTTCGACCGTTCATTTGACGATTCACACTCGCAACCCGATGGATGGAACACCTAACGAGGAATGGATGTTATTCGACCATCTAATACCAACTTAATCCTATCAAATGATAGGTCAAATATGAATCAAAAGTGATTGTGACACGACCGGTCGCTCGCTGAGTTATCCCCAAGACCTGGGGGCAAATCAATCAATTAAGGAAAGTACGATCCAACTATTTTCCAAAATAACTCTAAGTCCCCAGAGTGTGGACTGGAGTATAAACACAAGTCGGGTGTGATTCGACCACCTGCTAACTAACTCTTATCCACAAAGTGTGGATATGAGTATTAAAAAATAGACGAGTGCGGTTCGACCACTCACTATTCCGTGAACTCCGGCCTGAAACCGACAGGAGGAGTATAAACTCGCAAAGGATGGAGTCGAACATCCACCATCTCACTCCACTAACCCAAGACTGAGGGCATGAGTATAATCCCTCAAACCGCTGAATTCGACAGCGTAACATTAGGGCTCAAGTCTCGTGTTTGGTACGACTCAAGACCATAACCACATAGAGGCCTTGGGATAGAATTAACGGATTATCATCCAAAGCAACGAGCGACGAATTACAAGTACATTGAATGTAAAGTAATAGCTTGACTAGTTAAATAAAAGATTCGCATAAGAGTTCGACAGAAAACAAAGAACTTTTATTTACATAATAAATTTTGAAAATTGTGATTCGTGTTTATTCAAAAACGGGGGCCGTACTAGCACAATCACGGCCAACAAAATGGAAAACAGCTATGCAAACTATATACAAACCAAGCCAAAGTAATGACCATTTCTTCTGCCTTTTCTCCTTTCTGGATCTCTTAGGAGTGCCGCCATTCAAACTTCTGCCTTTCCTCTTCCTTGATCCTATGTCGCCCTTGGCCGGAGAGCTTTCAGAGGTTGGAGGGAGTTCTTGGGGAACCGACCCGCCGGGTGGGATGACTTGTAATGGAATGAGACTTGGGTCGTCAATGTCTGTATCGATTGGTTTAGCCTTAGCTTTTTTCTTCAACAATTCCTCCCTCTTGATGCGCTCTTTTAAGCTAATATCACTGGTACATTCACTGGCACCAGTAATTACAACATCATTCGACTCGTCGGGCAACGATGGGTCTTTAGCTTTATCATCATCAAGTGCTCCGATAACTTGAGCGTCGGTAGCCGCCGGAATATCAGTAGATCTCGATTATTTCTCCACGGTGGCACCACTTTTTGGAGTTTGGTTGGGACCTGGAAGACCTGTAGATTCGTGGGAACAAGAAGATGTGCCCATGAATATTAGGCATGAAGAACGAAATCTCTCGAAAAGTGAAGAATAAAGCAGAATACCTGTGTCTAGCTGACTCTCAGTTATCGCCGGAGTGCTCCCTTCCAGAATAGGAGTCAGCACCTTAGATTGGTAACAGGGTCTCTCCGGATCGTAGCTTAGATCATGTCCTGGGCCGAGAGAAACTGATGCTCCGACTACTTGAAGAGAAGAGGGGCCTTTGGGATCAAACTCCAAAGACTCGACGTTGATTTTCCCTTTGTCGAAGGGTGCTAGAATGTCAAAATATCGAAGTCTTGCAGCAAAAATGTTTAGAGGTTCATCCCCACGAAGAATCTCCCGTACTAGTTTCTCTTCGTCTAAATTAGCTTCACCATGGGTTTTCCTTTTCATGTCAATAATGTATTCCCAGGCCTCAGAAAGTGACTCAAGATAACCCTCACCAAGAAAGCTCGAATCACAGTGGATAAGGACTTTAGCATTGTATTCAATGATCCGGGAATTGAACATGTCCTTAATTTCATTTCGATCGATTTCTTTGGCATTCTCTACCTTGTCCTTGATCTGTTCTCTTATCTCATTGCAGCTTGCTTCTCTCGTCTCTTCTTTAAGGACTTTAATTTGAGCAAGTTGCTCATCAAGCTTAATTTTCAAATTCCGAGCTTCAATGGCCTCCTCGCAATATCTTTGTGATTCCTCTTGACCTTCAATTTTCTCTTCCTTCTTGTTTTTAAGAAGTTCTTAAAGCTCCTCAACGCGGTGGGCCAAAATATTATTCTCCTTTTGCAAGGTATCTTTTTCCAAGGCAAGCGCACCGCTGCGGCTCAGGGCGACATCAAGTTCCTTTTGTGGGAAGCTTCTAGACGACTCACTGCCTCAGATGTTTTCTTAGTACTTTTTCTGCCTCGGTCAACCTCAATGTCAGATCCGAGATCTTGGTGTCTTAATGTTTAATTATATCTTTATCATGGATCACCTCTAGCTTGAGATGATCGATTTCATGCTGTCTCTCGATAGACACCTCGAAGATCTTCTCTACTAAGTGTTGGAAAGATTCATGTTATACAAAAACGCCATTAATGCATACGAGAGAACTTGCCTTAGCATTCCCTAGGATCGTATGAATGGAGGGGAGGAACTTAAGCCCGTCAAAACAAATCTTCGGAAAATTGACCTTAATTTTGTGCAATTTTCTATGGAAGCTTCACGATCCGCAGTCGGCAAAGATGGATTAGAAGCAACAATTAGATGTTTGCTCGACCTGCGGTCACAGGACTGCTTGGAGCTAGATGAACCGAAATACTGCTTAGGCGGTACAGAAACTTGAGGACCATGGAAAGTGGTCTGATCGCCACTATGCATAGGAAGATTAGGTTGAACTTCCTGATGGGATGACCAAGACTGGGACTTACGTTTGGAAGATGAAGATTCCCTCGAATAATGACTTATTTCTTGTCCATCATCCCTCTCTCTATGCCTACCCGATATTGAATCACGGTTGGATCCGTATTGCATCAAGGAGCCCCTCAAGCGATTAAAAGCTCAAGATTGAAACATCGCACCTGCAAAAACCAAACAAAAATGTATAAATGACCATTATACAAAAGGTAGATGGAGATTGTGTGGTGAAGTGCACGTGATTGTGAGTGTCCTAGTGTCCCCCCGATGGACCAGTAGCTGCAGCCTTGCTCATAGGAGTTTTCTCTCCTTTGACAGTGGGAAGAATGCCGTCACCACTTCTGGTGGGAGAATTGATCCCCTCAATACTGATGTTGGGGAAGTCATAAGTCATGATGTCATCAAGGATTTGGAGATTTGAAAACCCTTTAATCGAGCTTTCTAAACGTTGGGAGGATGACACTTCGTCGATGGAAGTGATAATAAACTCATGCTCCTGAGAAGTTTTTCTCCTACAGAGCTTATATGCAAGCTTCTGTCTTCTCCTAGCTAGCGTGTGAGGTTGCATGCCTTGTGATGGTTCGACCATAGGCGCATTGCATGGACTTGCATCAACATCGCCAAGCTCCTTGGTCTTGGCATCCCAAGTTTTGCCCCCTTCGGCGTCATCCCGAGTCCCCTCGACTGGGAGCATGACAGGGTTATTGATATCACCTTCATTTTTTGCAGCATATCCTGGTAGCGTGGCACTTCCTGGAAGCCCAATGTTGCGACCTTCCTTCAGCAAGACGAACAAATCACCATTCGTCGGTTACAAGAAGTCTAATCTCCCTAACTTCGACCGGAGTAGCACGAATCACAGATATTGCCCTAGACAAAATATCACCCTCTCGACGTGGACGGACACCTGTAAATTTTTAGAATGTTAGTCGATTCAGGATATGACCCGGGTTAAAGAATTTGATAATAGAGCGAAGACGACACTTACCTCCTTCCAACCATCGCCTTGCAAAGCCAAGCGGGCATCGGACATAAAACCATTCATGTTTGAAGAGGAAGAGTTTGTTTCAAGCACCCGTTAAGACTTGAAAATTGGGTGATGACTCAAGGAAAATCTAGGAAAGACTCCCTATCTGTCGTTTGAAGTTGTAAATAAACCTGATGTCCTCAGGTGTTGGCAGGCAGAACAAGACGTTCATAAATAGTAAGAAAGTGCCGTGAAGAAAGGCATAGCTGTTCGGATGTAGTTGAGTAGGAGCTATTCCAAGATATTTCAGCATCTCCCGGATAAAAGAATTAAAGGACAACACGCATTCGGCCCAGCATATGAACTTGTTGCATGTTGTATACCCCTCCGGGGGCGAATGAGCCATGTCGTTCACTGAAGGAACCAGAATGCCTTCGAAGGGAATCCCATGTCAAGAACATAGTCTGCGAAGAGCGGCCTCACCAATTCTGGATGCTTGAGAATATGCCAGGTTATCTAAAAATATAGAGCCTTCTACAACATCGAGGGAAGGACATATATCTTCCACCGGAAGGACGGGAACATCAAAGAAAAGGTCGACCGAAGGGCTAGAAACTTTCGGTTATCCAGTTTAACGACCAGGGGTAAGCCTGCCAGATATAGTTGTAGAACTTGACTTAACTTCGGGATTACTATGTTGTGAAGTTAGTCTGAAAGACATTGCAGCTAGATGCTCTGAACGTTTGAAGTCCATGTCAACTATACTCAGTAGATAATCGAGATTAGAAAAGTTTACCTATCCCCCCGTGCTAAGTGTAAGCTAGTATGGTGTAGTGTCATGTAGTGCAAAGATAAGCAGCTTAAAATAAGAAAGCGAAGTTAAATGATAAGACTTTGGATTTTGACTAGAGTGACCGTCATCGCTAACCATCTCAACTGGCGAATAGATTGATCGGTTGTGTCGGCATATCGAAGTGTGAAATCTATTATTAAAGTTCATCTGTTAAGTTTTAGTTCATGTTCAAAGTCCCAAAGATTTGATCGTTCAATTTCAAGTTCAAAAGTGAATATGCAAGTCCTGTAGTTCATCATCGTCATATGCTCAAGTTCATTAAGATGGGATTGGTTATAATTGCTCAAACAAGTGATTATGAATTGGTATTCGAGTTCAATTCAAAATCTAAAATTAGCCAAGTACATATATGCCGATCCCTATCCCATAGCAAAAAACAACCAATCCCTTTCCCCACAAGATTCTTGCCGATCCCTTTATTTGGCCAAAACTACTGATCGCTCCACGCTAACAAACTCTACTGATCCCTCTACTTCACTATTTTCAACATTCCACTAAACTTCCACTACCGATCCCTTCATGCTAACCAACACTTCTGATCCCTTCCCTTCGCCATTCCAACCGAACCCTCCTCTATCCAACAAAACTACCAAACCCTCCATGTGAATCGAAAATGATCGATCCCTCTCCTTCCACCTTCTCGTGCTCCCCTTCAAATTTTTAGCCGGATCCTACCACATCCCACTTCTCATCTCCTCCAAGCAGCTTCGACCATCCATTCTCCTTCACGTCGAAGTCCAAATCATCACCAACGGAATAGAATCTATCATCTCATCATAAAATCAAAAGTTAACAACAATTAACCTACCTAAATATATCAGAGACGAGCGGTTCGAGGAGAAAGATCGAATTATGGATCGAATGGAAGGCTTATGATAATTTAAAGACAAATAATAAGTTTGATTTATAGATGAAGGCGATGTTTTAGTGGAAGGGAAGGGATCAGATTTTAGAGGCAAGGAGGGGCTCAGCCGCAAGTCTGTAAATGGGAAGAAGATGGAAATATTAAATATGAGAAGGTTGGAAGGGAGGAGTGTTGGTTTATATATAGGGATGAGGGTTAGGCCCAAAGTATCGATTCGAAGAAAAGGAGGGAGGAATCGGTTAAAAAGATACCGATCCCTATAAGCATGCACACAAAAAGAGATAAAGGGATCATCTAGAAATATGCCGATCCTTGTAAACATAAAAAGAAAGAGAAGGGATTAGCTTAACATATGTCGATCCCTACAAACGCTTTAAAAAGGAGAAAAAAGAAAAGAAGAGAGATCGGCTACGAGCAAGTATGCAAACAAATATAGGCATGGAATTAATTCAAAGCACGTATGTACAAAATGCAATGGACTTGCATCCGACTTAATGAAAACTGGCGACGACCTGTGAGCATACGAACGTGTTCAGGACCCAACGACAAGAACGTGTATCTAAACGTGCACATGTATGGTCTAAAATTTCAATTTTTGAAATCGATAGAAATTGAAATCAAACTTGAAGCTTTCAAGTTTGAGGCTGGACCAGATAACCAAAGCTTATTAGTCTCGTGGAACCGGACTTATATATCAACTGATGGAGTATAACCCTAGATTTATACTATTGGAAATCGATCAAGCATCATGACGATCAAAGAGAGATACAACACTTTGGGAAATTAATTCAACAGTGGGATAGCGACTATTCATAAAATTGGACGGGTTTCTTTTTGACGATTCTATCTTGCTTTGGCTCAAAGCACGTCGTGTTCAACACAAGACGTACTTTAGGGGGCAAGTGTTATCCGGCATTTTGACCCGGCTATATTGAACTGATTGCATAAGTTAGATTCGAGTGCTATCAAGGCCGATGAGTCCAGAGCGATGGTTGTGGGGCCCAAAAGTCAAGTACAGATGATAATATGAAGTCAAGATTGAATGGAATTAATAGACATGCAAGGCAAAATGTTCGAAGTATGGAATATGGTTTAACACATAGGAGGGATTGGCAAAAATCAATTTCCATCAAAGGGATTGGTATGTTTCAGGGAGCAAGTGCATTTCAATAGAAAATAATTAATATCTCAAGATCAACAAGTCCAATGCATATGAAATTCTGTGAGCAAGATATGGGGACCCTAGGGAGCCTACCAGAGGGATCACACCTCAAGAAGATGAAGTCAGAGGTATCGGCACTCTTCCCTTAGTAGGGATCGGCAGGAATCAGCAGGCAGCCTATGTTGAAGCAAAGATTAAGCAATAGCTCAAGTTCTACTGCTCCAATTAGCATGAAATTTGGAGGCTAAGTATATTTTAGCATAAGGATGCTACCATAGGGATCGCACCCCAAAACTCCACCAAAGTAAGGATCGATATTGATCCCTCTTCTTTGGAAATTGGGTCGTGCGACCCCTCTTGTGGGTCCATATGGACATGAAAGTCCTTCTGCCGAATTTTCAAGGAGATATTTGGTCATTTTCGTCTATAAATACAGGCTTAGTTGTTCATTTTGAGGACCTTTACACAGCTAGTTGCTTTATACTCTTTTGTAACTAAGGAATTTCATCCGATCCCAATTATACTTAGTTTATAAAATAATTAAGAAAGCAATCTGTTCAAAGTGGACGTAGGCAAACAACGCCAAATCACTATAAATCGTTGTGTGCGTGTTATTATTTCAATTTACTGCTATTTCTTTGTTGTTATCCTCTGTTTTCATTTTATATTCTCTATGTATTTCTCTTAAAAACTTCTATTGGCTGTTTGTGCTAATTTTTGGTGCAAACAAATGATAAAATACATTGATTTTTTTGTGCGGAAATCCTTCTCTTTAATGTTTGGAAGAAAAAATCAGAGAAGAAAGCAAATTTATTAGTTAATCAAAAAGTGGATAAACTAAGGAAAAATTAGTAGATTAACTCAATAAAGTCATAATGTGGATTAACTAATTAATCTTGTGGATATAAATAAAATTATCCTATTTGATATAATCCTTTTTTATTTAAATGTAGTTTACTTATAATAATTATAAATAATCACATCTTTAATCTGCAATTGTCCTTAATTATCTTCGAACTACATAAAATTCAAAACAATCTCAAATGAATTTGGCAATAAATCATGGACGATATATGTAAGATTTCCATAAACATTATGGTAACTATATAATAAAATAGACTGTAATGATTTTTGTAGTAACCATACATTCAAATAGAAAAATATGTGTTATTCATGAGCATTTCATGGTATATTAAACAGTAAAAATTATTTTATTAGGGTATAGGTTGATTAAGATGTATATTACCAAGATTTTCAAAAAATAAGGTCATGTTGACCAAGACTATGCAAAATTTTGATAGGAATTAAGTTTATACAACACATATTTAAAACTAAATTTTTAACAAAATTTTAAGCTGCCTCTCGAAGTTAGGACAAAAGTGATACTTACAAAATTATACTTTTTACCCAAATAATAGTAAGAAAATTTATTATATGAATATATATTTACTTTAGATAAAACTTTATTATACTTTATATTTTGTAGAGAATAGTAGAAGATTCTTTATTATTTTATGTATTAATGGATCAATATTTCGCTACAAAATAAATGATGGAAATCAAATTCAAATTATAATCAAATTAAAATAGAATGGCTAATTCTATTTAAACACATAAAGTTGTTGAGTAGCCCCCCATAAAAGTAAAAAAACCATTATATCCATTTAGTTGAGTACACCCATGTAATTGTTAAAATTTTCCTTTTATACCTTTACCTAGTAAAAAGTTATCTGTAAACAAAATCCACTATGCGGAAAACCACTCTAACCTTGAGAAATTTTCTAATCACACATCCCATATGCGTAGTTATTTTGCATACCATGCATTTCTACTATGTGATTTTCCACCCAATTGCCTGTCGGCCATCTGTGAACTATGCATTTTCAAACTATGAAAAAAATCAAAACAACATAAAATTCAGGTTTTAACTCTTTTAATTCCATTATATTTGTATTATCATCATCACATCCATCGGTTCAAGAATAAGATTTGAGAATTACCTAAAATTGTATTATTGGGATTTTTTGGAAAAGAGGAATAGAAGAAGGAAAATAGGATAAGAGGTAAAAAGATGGATAAATGACATAAAGGCAATTTTTTCGTTTTTTTTTAAATCCTAAGGGGTACTCGGCACCTTTACGTATTTAAATAGAATTAGCCAAATAGAATTTGATATGAAACTTGAGAATGAAAAAATATTTCATCTTTACCGATAATATATTTTGCATAACAATTGAAGGTTTTATAATATCCATGTATTAATGAATCCAATAGCCTCTTGGAAAATAAGTGAAGAAAAGTAAATTCATAATCATTGTAATAAAAACGAAAAACATCATAATTTTGCATGTTCCCTTTAGAAAGTTTGTTAGCTAATTTAAATCTTCCCAAATTCACTGATAATACTAATACTATAATCTGAAAATATTAACAGTAAGAAAACAATAAGTAAGGTGAAATGCCTTAGAGATTGAGAACATGATGGTTACTTCCTTTTGGTTTAAAATATCATATTTTAAATTGTTAAGGCGCTATTTTCTTGTTCCATTTTATTTCATTTCTAGGAGAATTACCTAGGAGAAAATGGATACTAAAGGAATTGATGAGAAAAGAGAAGTGTAACTGTTGATTTTCATTACGCAGTAAGTAATGGTTTACGAGGGAGAAAATTTATGAATGTTCAAATAAGTAAAAGTGTTAATTAGTATAACATCCTTATTGTATAAAATTATGTTTTATAGGTCCCTCCCATTAACTAAATTTGTAAGGAATGACAATCATAAATTATGACTATTTTATGTATATTTTTCTCTGTGTCATGTGAGGAAACAATCGTACTTGCTAGAATTTAATGGAATAGATATGAGAATTTGGATTGAGATTTAATGAGGAAAAACCTATGGATGGAGAGGAAAGATGATTCAGGAATTAGAAGAAGAAACGCACGCAATAGAAATTCGATGAAGACGAACGAGAACAAGGGAGAAAAACAAAGAAGAAACCGATGAAGAATAAAATACATCGACAATGTAGATCTGGAAACATGGATGTAAAATGTATTAAAAAATTAAGAGAGACCTATCAAGCATATTTTTATAAAATAAGGATGCTACACTACATACATATTTTAGCATATATCCTTATAATGTCAAAATATTAAGCAGAAGTCTCTCCCATTTATCAAATACAAAAAACACCTTATTTTTAAGATAATTTCCCTAACCACTCGTGCATGTTCTCTATCACTTTCGCTCTCTCACTCATTCCATCTTCTCCCTGCATGCAATGTATTCAATCTTCAATTTCACAACATTGATTCAGATTTTAATGACATCAAATACCAAAATTCAAAATTCTACACTAATTTAATTGAAAAAAACATAAAAACTAAAAAAATTACGTGCATCCTGAAGGAGATAACAAACGTACCAAGATCGAAAATATTACATACTATTATGAAGACCACCTACTATTAAGGTAAATTCACATAAATGATTGGAAATCAACGCAGAAGCAATAAGATCGTGTTATGGTGCGATAAAACAAATAGCAACAACAGAATCCAAACATCAAATCACAAAAAAGCAAATAGAGAGTTCATGTGGATTTATGTGGTTCCACTATCGCGAGATAGTGTACATCCACTTTGGGGAGAGGAGATTTTATTACATTCTAAAATAGAATTTTTTTTATAAGATTGATAATGGAGGCTAAAAAGAAGAATAAAAAATACAACTTGATAGGATGATAAAGAATGACTACCTTTATACATATATTATTACATAGGATTGAAGTAATTGATTTATGGTTATAAATCAATGCCTCATCAATTCTCCTATTCATATGGGAAATGTTTACTCGTTTGATTTTCCATTTTTCTCCAATTTGCATACGCCTTATAAGATACCTTCTTTAATCGGCTGATTAGGGAATTGATTGATTACTTCATTATTCCAAAATAATTCTTCTTCTCATGTAGATAATTTATTGCCCTCTTGAATGTTACAAAAGAGGTAATATATTTGAGTCATTATCTCAAATATTTTTCAAATCTTCTGTAATTGAAAATGTTGTATTACCGAAATCAACAATATCTTCCAAATCTTCTTTCAGTATGGAAATATTGTATCACCAAAATCTGACAATCTCCATCTTGATATTATATTTCCATCCAAGCCAACCAATTCCACCTACATCCTCTTAATCCAAGAAACCCTCGAACATGACATCATGGATACTTCCTCAATGAGCTTCGGCATGGCCATCACCAATTGCACTTTGTTAACGAACCCTGGTAAGGCCACCGCCCACCAACAAAGTGTTGAAAGTACCATCTCCATGTGGGACCTATCTATCTCCACGATGAAAAAAAACGTCTTCATCTACCAACTCACTCTCCGCATATTCCACAAGTGGCACCTAGCACTTCAACAAGCCAATCAAATTCAAGCAATGCTCGAACTCTACAATGGGCAAGGACTTAGTGAACATGTCTGATGCATTCTCCTCAGTGTGAATCTTCTGAAGAGGTACCTGCTTTTCTTCATTCATAGAGACAATGAAAGCCTCTCTTATCTTTATGTGCTTTGTTCTTGAACTAAACGCCAGATTCTCAACCAGATGTACTGTGGTTTGACTGTCACAATTTACTATTATACTCATATGAATAAAGCCTAAATCACACAACTACCACTTCAAGTAAAGTGCTTCCTTAGCTTCTTTAACGGCAGCTATCAATTCCACCTCTGTAGGAGATAAGGCGACTAAGGTATGCAACCTCGCTCTCCAACTAATAACTCTCTTTCTAAGTGTAAAGACGTAACCCTAGGTTGACTTCATTCGGTCTCTATCTCCGACATAATCAAAATCACAAAATCCGACCAAGCTGAAATCTTTCTCTCTACCGTAAAAAATAAGCCAATAATTTTTTGTTCCTCTAAGATACCTTAAAATGTACTTCACTGGTTCCTAATGCGGTTTCCCCGGATTAGCCATATAGCAACTAACCAAACCAACCATCTGTGCAATATTCGATCTCATGCAGACCATAACACACATCAAGCTTCCAACCGCACTAGCATAAGGTACCTTCTCCATATAATGTTTTCCTTCATCTGAGATCGTAGAGCCTTTCTCTGAAAGCTGAACGTGCAAAGGCATGGGAGTACTAATTGCCTTTGCCTTGTAACGACCCGCAAATTTATCAATTTTATAAAATATTTATCTTTGAATATTCAAATGTAAGCATTTTAAAACATAGATTATGATGTTTTTAACAATAATGATGGTAATCTTATTTTGAATAAGTATTTACAAAAATATAATCTTTGAAGGAATATAAATAAAATGGTCGAAAATCGTTTTATCAATAAACAGCTCTATAATTATCAGAAGTCGCACACAAAGCTGTATACATACACTTATATCCATTTAAACATGAATATGAATAAAATTATTTATTTTATTTTTGGGAAATAAAATGTATTTATGACATCATCAATAATGGCATCATATTTAATAATTGATTTATGAATTTAAATTGAGATTTAATGATATAATAAATATTATAATTATTCAAATAATTGTTTTAAAATGATATTAATTCATTTTAATTAGTTATGAAGTGATAATAAATCATTTATAATAGTTTTATAAAGATATATATTTGACTTGAAATTATAAGGAAAATTGATATTGCTTTATCGATATAATAGCACTTTTTATAAACAATTGTTTAATATTAATTTATATGGTTTTATAATTCAAATGAGATCATTTTAATTAATTAATAATGATGGGAAATTAGTTCTTGAATTTTTTTACATTTATATGTAAATTAATTTATAAGTGAAAATGTGATCGGGAATCGGCTTTCCGATTTTCAACGGTATAATAAACGAAAGTTTTTCAAAGTTGTTTCAACCTTGTTTATATGTCTTGTGCACATATATAACATACACATGCACACCCTAATATATACATGAACATATATATACATACAAATATACATTTACGCTTATATATATATGACAAAAATATCTAAGATATTTTCACGCTTATAAAGGAAAATTCACTTCACTCTTACACACGAGTACATGCACATGGAGTAGCAACATGGGGGGATATTTTGGCCATGCAAGGTGATAGAGGAGGGAGGCAAATTGATGAGATAATGGTGATGTTTTGGGAAATAAATATCATGATATTTTAGTTCACATTTTTACGTATAAATACTCGCTTCCATTCACATTTTCCTCCTCATTTTTCTAAGCTTCTTTACAACTTTATACTCCTTATTAATGGCATTTTATCCTAGGAACTTTATAGAGAAAGATATTGCAAAATGTAAGTAAATTTATATAGTACATATATATTATCCAAACACCTCAAAACCAAGGCAAATCACTCCACATCTCCACTCAAAGCTCATGGCCACACCCATATCCATGCTTGGTCGAGCCCATCTCCACTTGCAAGCATAGGTCGAGCCTACCCAAAGGTCCCGGGCTCGATTCCATAGGCTTTGATTCGATCATAGCGAATCTATAGTGAATTTTCGTAAAATTAAAAATCAATGAAGGTGAGAAACTCTATTTATATTACGATATTTTAGATGATATATATGATTGGCTATGCTTGGTTATGATAATTGTGAATCATGTTGGAGATGGTAATATGTTTGTTTGGATGTGTAAACAATTCACGTTTAATATACGTCGAATATCACAAAGGAAATCACTTTCCTTTAATAAATAAAATGGTGTATATGAGATTGTTAAACCACTTTAAAATGGTTTGAAATGATTTAGAAATGTGTTATAAACATTTAAAAGTTTTTTGACAAAGATTTGAAAGTATATGAAAATTGAGTTAAAATAGACACGTCGCATAATGGCAGTTCGCGTTTTCGCACCGTAATAGTTTAAATCCATTTATACGATGGAATTAGAGTCGGAATTCTTTGGAATAAGAATTTTCCAAACTCTTATAATCATAATTTACAAACAAAAGAAAATGAAGTGACCCACTTTTCTTCACCTATATTTTAATGATTTTTAGTTGAGTTTTTTTTTAAACCAGGGATCACTTCTTTTCTTGCCTCTTTTATTTCTTTTAATTAATTTCCCAAGATCCAGAATTTACTAATATAAAAATATCAGTATTTAAATCAAGTCATATCATTTATATATGTGAAGATATATAAATGTTTCTTTGCCTATCAGAGTGGTAAAGTAGCAAAGAAATTTATTCACACAATATTTTCCATAATTTTGTGTCACATAGATATTTCTACACTTTAATCTTTTTATTGACTCAAGATTGACCAATACATGATTCAAGTGTTACCACCTTAAAATGACTCAAGATTGACTAATACATTTTTCAAGTATTAGCATCTATTATTCTCTTCTTCATTTTCCAGATTATTCTATAAACCAGATTGATTAATTTGTGGATTTATAACCCATGTATTTGATCTTTGGGATTCAGGAATTCATACATGTTGTTTTAGAATGATAAAACATATTAAAACTTGGTTTGATCTATGGATCACTGGTTAGTCTAGTCCAGATTCAGGATTCAAACATAAACATGCACTAAACATGAACAAACATGCACAAGCAATTCAGGTCAAGCAAAATGCACATATCCAGGTTCATAAAGCATGTAATGATCATGAGAGTAATAGAGTTGTAAACTAATTCAAAGGTCATACAGATTCTGATATTTAGATTGGAAATTGTGTTGAATATGATTTTAGAAAGATCTTTGCATATTTCTGGCTAAAAGCATATAAAGTGTGATGTTCTGGATTTTTAAACACTTAACAAAATTACTCTACATTCTTGTTTGAGTCTATATTGTCTATCCCTATTTCTGGCTTGCTACTTCAGTTTCATATTGAAGTCTGTTCCAGATCTTACCAATTCTAATTCCTAAATCCTTATATACTTATGATTTTCAGGTTTTATGGTATCATAATCCTACCCTTGTTCTAGACATATCATAGGATTTAGTTGCATTTTGAATTAGCTTACACTATGGTCTTGTTTGCTTCAGGAATCTAAAGACTATGACTTCAAGCTTTTGCATGTACTTGTACCAATTACAAGACCTGTACAAGCCTTACTGGTTAGCCAAGACCATGATCAACCCATGTAACGACCCGTATTGTTACGGATCGAAACATCGTAAAACAGTTGTCATTAGGTCGTAACGTTGTTAAGTCTTTCAGAATTTAGAACGACTAGAGCTTGAGTCATCTAGAAGTTAAGCCGTGTTGTAGCTGAGGTCGTATGGAAGTTGGGTCGTGTGGTAGCTTAGGTCGTGGGGTAGGTTAGGTCGGGTGAGCGACCTAAGGATTTGAGCGACCTATAGGAAGTTGGCGACCTAAGGATTTGAGCGACCTACAGGAAGTTGGCGACCTAAGGATTTAAGCGACCTATAGGAAGTTGGCGACTTAAGGATTGGAGCGACCTATAGGAAGTTGGCGACTTAAGGTAGTGGACGACCTAAGAGTTAGCAACCTACAGGAATTGGCGACTTAAGGAGTAGACGACCTAAGGTTTGAGCGACTTAAGGAAAGACAGCGACCTAAGGGAGTTAGCGAGTTAACGACCTAAGGAACTAAGCGAGTTAACGACCTAAGAAGGTTAGGTCGTGGACGAGTTAAGGAGATAAGTGGGATGAGTCGTTAGGTCACGTGGATGTTAGGTCGTATCCTAGTTAAGTTGTTAGGTCGTGTAGCGTTAAGTCGCTAAGGGTTAAGTCGTAGGGTGTTAAGTCGTGCAAGGGCTTAAGTCGTAGGTCGCGCATTAGTGTTGAGTCTTAGGATGTGACATTTTTAGGTCGTGGAAGCGCATATGTCGCTAGGTCATGCGCATGTGTGTGTGGTTAAGTCGCGTGAAGGCTTAAGGGGTTAGGTCGCTGAGTGTTAGGTCGTGAGCGACCTGGGAGCGAGCTAAAGTTAGGTCGTGGCTTCCGTTAAGTCGTTGAGTTGAGTGTATGCTAAGTCATAAGTCGTAGGTCGTGCGTATGTGTTAAGTCGCGCAAGTGTTAGGTCGGAGAATTTGTTAGGTCGTAGGTCGCGATAGTTAGGTCGTGGATGACCTAAGGGGGCGGACGACCTAAGGAAATCAGCCTATAAATAGGCGGGTTCTTCTTCATTTTTGGGATCCGGATTTTGAAGCGACGAAGTGCTGCTATTTTGAGAGCTCGAGTTCTATACTTCTTCACTTCTTTTCTCCACTCTAATCTTGTGATTCCTTCCATCCAAATCGAAGATCAAATCGAAGATCCAAGAGCTTAGATTGAAGATCTTCATCCATCGAAGAGAGATTTCATCGTTTGAAGCGGAGTTTTGATAGATCAAGTCAGATTCTTCACTGTCCAGATCTGAAGTGTGTTGCTTTTGAGGTGTTTAGGTGATTCGGTGAGTGGTGATTATCTCTCACACGGATCCAAAGGAGTATATCGGATTGTTGGCTTGATTTGGTGTTAAAATAGTGATTTCCATGCATTTTCTTAAACTTAAGTATAGATCTATTGTTCATGATGATTTGACATTCATTTTACTACATGTTAACCTATGCAAGTTCATTCATCAAGTTGTAGAGATATTTGCTCATAATTCATGCTTGTTAGATTTGGACTCTTTATTTACAGGATTGCCATTATTGTTATAATTGTTTATTTGATCATGTTTGAATGCTTGATTACTTGGATTAATGGTTGACTTGATTGATTATTATGTATTAGTTGATTGATGATTTGATTTAGACAAGATGGTCGAAGATGATTCAAAAGCTAAGGGAAAGGCTCTTGAATTGGAAAAGCTGCTCGTGGCATATGTGGCGGATGATGAAGCTCATATGGATAGATTTGATGATGTTGATGTTGAGATGAGGCTTTGCTATGATGAGATGAAGCGAGGCATGGTATGAGATAGCCTTGGTTTAATTCAGACGGGATCATTCCAAGCATGTTGATAACTCGGTGAAATGGTTCGAGTTGAGGATAATGGTTTGCTCGAGAGGCGCTTGGGCTAGTATGGAAATAGTCGTCGAGGAGGATGACTAGAAGGCTGAGATTTCATCGTTGTTGAAGTTTCTAGCAGGCTCAAAGCAAGAGTACGTTGGGCAGATTCGATAGTCCCTAAAGACTATGATTGTAGTCGAGTACTCTGGGCAGATTCGATAGTCCTATGCACGGGCTGCGATGACGTGCGGAGTTCTGTCTAGAACCGGGGTTGCCATTAACCCTTGACGGACGGCTGAAAGAATGTGCCGGTCATTCAATTAACGGTGGTATCGAAGCAATGATAACAGTGATAGCCAGAGTCATGGATGTTTGGTTGTATCGTCATTCGGTCTCAAGAGCGATGTTTTCTGGGTGCTTATCTGATCTTGGTTTAGGCCTTGGGGGTTTGTACTTGGAAAACACCGACCTTGACTCGAGTGATAATTGCTTTACTTTAAATGTCTGCTTTGCTATGTTTATTTCTGCTTACTATGTCTGGGGGCTTTCACTGTAGAAAGAGGTGGAGTGGGAGGGTTGGATTCCTATTCCTTTTACCTTTATGCTCTTTTGGTATGTTGTTAGTTAATTTACCGCTCACTAAGACTGTTGTCTGACTCAAGGTTTTATGTTCTACTCTTATTACCTTGGGCTGTTCATCCGCTTTGGGATGGGCAGACTAGGTAGCAGGTGACAGGTGCTGTTCTTAGTTTCCGACGATGCTGATGACGAAGACGAGCTGGAGGCTTGCATATTATTTTCTTACTATATGTACTGGATGTTCCGCTGCTTGTATATTCTCTGAGTGATATGTAGTGAGGCTTGATGTATTGACTATTCAGATGTTGTACCAAACTATTATGAGGTTTAATAGAGATTCTGTTCTGTAAAGCTTCACTATATATACTTTCTATTGTATTTTATCCATGCGCTGTGAGTTATACGATAGATTCTGATGTTTTAACTTAACCTTAGCAATCGTCCATGGCTGCCTGGCACACTTTACAGCGCACTATTTCTATGTTCAGTGCAGGGGTCATGGGCGGTTGTCACATTTGGTATCAGAGCTTTGGTTAATCGATTTTACCCAACGCTCGCTGACGTAACTACGTATGAGAGACGTAATTGTATTTTGATGGATGATTACTATATATAATATAGTAGCTTATAAGTGTGTGAGTCCTTTATGCAGTTGTTCTCAAGGTGCATTAATCATTCCTTTTTATAGATATTAAGAATGAGTCGAAGAGGGAGACCAGCTGCTAGGGAAGGTCGTGCTACTGAGGGGGCTGCTGATTATGTTGCTATGTTCGAAGCTATGATGACTTCGATCATGAGAAGGATGCCAGCTCCGGGGCCATCAGTAGATGTTGGAGTTCAAGTTCAAACTCCAAAACCGGTGGATTTTGCCAAGTTGTGTAAAGACTATACTGCTCTTGGAGGAAAGGTTTTCTTGGGAACAGAGTCAACCATTGAAGTTCAGAGATGGATATATGCTTGTAGAATGATCTTTGGTGACTTGGGAATCGAGGATGCAACCAAAAGGAAGCTAGCATCAAGATAGCTTCAAGGGAGAGCTTCTGACTGGTGGAACTCTATCACCATTGATACTCCGGAGGAAGAAATTACTTGGGAGCAATTCCAAGCCAGATTTGAAGCTAAGTTCATTTCTACAGCTCAGAAGTCTGTTCTGTTCAAGAAGTTTGTGGAGCTCAAGCAGGGTGGGAGACCAGTTCTTGAGTATGTTTCTGAGTTTAAAGCTTTGTCCAAGTATGTCAGGTCGTATATTGAATCTTCGTACCAGAAGAATGAGAAGTTTGTGACAGGCTTGGACAGTTATCTTGGGAGACAGTTGGTGGATCATTTGGACGATCCATTTGAGAAGCTTGTGGAGAAAGCTCTCAGGCACGAGAATCTGTTTCCTAAGGAAGGATCTGTTGTTGCTGTGACCAAGGAAGAGTCTAAACCATAGCAGGGTGGAAACAAGAAGAGGAAGCAGCAGCAGCAGAAGGGTAAGGATGGCCAGAAGAAGCCGAAGGGCGAAGTAACCTGCTACAATTGTCAGCAGAAGGGTCATTTCTCTAGAGATTGCAAGAATCCGAAGGTGCCGGTGAAGTGCCACAACTGTGACAAGCCGGGCCATATTAGGAAGAATTGTCCAGAACCGCGAAGGGACAAGCAGATTGTGCAAGCTTATGCTTTGGGGGCTGTTCCATCATCTTCAAAAGCTCCTACCGTTGAAGAGAAAGGAAAGAGTGTGGTGGTTCAAGGTACTCTTTCCATATGTGGTGTTCCAGTTAGAGTGTTATTTGATACTGGGGTGTCGCATTCTTTTGTTTGTAATGAACTTGTAGGCCGGTTGGGTTTAGAACCGGATATTGTTGATAGGCCATTGGTTGTGACTAATCCAGTTGGGGGTTCGTCTTGTTTGTGTATGCTATGTCGTGGTCTGATTGTATCGAGTCATGATTGCTCTTTTGTTTGTGATTGTTTTGTTCTGAACTTTGCGGGGTTCGGAATTATTTTGGGTATGGACTGGCTTAGGAAGTATGCGGCAAAGGTTGATTGTGAAAGGTTGAGGTGACAGTCGAGAATGTGGATGGGCGAAAGGTTGTGATACGATGTAAGCATGAGGAAGGCGTCTTCATGAGCTTCATGTATTCGCTGGTTGTTCCACGGGATGGACTGTCATCGGTGCCAATCGCTAATGGATTTGAGGATGTCTTTGATGAGGTCAAAGGGTTACCGCCGCATAGGGAGATCGAGTTTCGTATCGATCTAGTTGAAGGAGCCAGACCTGTTGTGATGCCTCTTAGGCGGATGGAGCCTAGGGAACAGCAAGAGTTGAGGGTGCAAGTTGACGATCTTTTACAGAAAGGATTCATTCGGCGTAGTGTGTCCGAATGGGGTGCACCAGTTGTGTTTGTAACCAAAGCGGATGGATCGTTGAGGTTGTGTGTGGATTATCGTGAGCTGAATAAAGTGACTAAGAAGAACAAGTATCCATTGCCGAGAATAGACGACTTGTTTGACCAGCTTCACGAAGCTAAGGTGTTTTCTCAAATGGATTTGGCAACGGGATTTCACCAGTTAAGAGTGGCTAAGGATAGTGTGCAGAAGACTGCTTTCAGGACACCATCCGGTTTCTTTGAGTGGCTGGTGATGCCATTTGGATTGACCAATGCACCAGCATATTTTGTGGATCTTATGAATAGAGTGTTCAGAGATCAGTTGAACAAGTTCGTACTAGTGTTCGTGGATGATATTTTGATTTATTCCAGAACTGAAGAAGAGCACAAGACGCACTTGCATATTGTTTTGGAAATCTTACGGAAACATCAGCTGAAGGCTAAGTTTTCGAAGTGTCACTTCTGGAAGAACGATGTGAGGTTCTTAGGCCGTATTATCTCTGGAAGCGGAATATCGGTTGATCCCGCCAAGATAGCAGCAATCCAGGATTGGGGTAGACCTAAGAAAGCATCTGATGTGAGAAGTTTTCTTGGATTAGCAGGATACTATCATCGATTTATCAAAGACTTTTCCAAGGTAGCTGCACCATTAACAGGATTGACGAAAAAGAATCAAGTATTCAGATGGGATGCTAAGTGTGAGCAAGCTTTCAGAATCCTGAAAGAGCAATTGACAAGTGCTCCTGTTTTGACTATTCCAAGTGGAAATGATGAGATGGTGGTTTACACCGATGCATGTGGTACTGGACTTGGAGTAGTGCTGATGCAGAAGGGTAAAGTTGTTGCGTATACAAGTCGACAACTGAAGCCGCATGAAAGGAATTATCCGACTCATGATTTGGAGTTAGCGGCGATTGTTTTTGCTCTGAAGATATGGAGACATTATCTATTGGGAGTTCGATTTGAGTTGTTTACAGATCATAAGTCGTTGAAGTATCTTTTCTCCCAAAAGGATTTGAATCTTAGGCAGCAACGATGGCTAGAGTTTTTAGCATCATATGATTTTGGTATAGCCTATACTCCGGGAAAGGGTAACGCAGTGGCAGATGCGTTGAGTCGAAGACATGCAGGATTGGGAGCCATGTTTTCATAATGGAAGAGTCTCGAGTATTTGGCTGGATTTGACTTCAGGCCTAGATGTGAATTGGAACCTGAGATGTTAGCAAACTTATCAATAAGACCTACTCTTGTGGAAAGAATTGGCGAGAGCCAAAAGCGAGACGATAAGCTTGTCAAGATTATCCGTGATTTGGAATCTGGATTGGACCCAGAAAAGGATAAAGGATTCGAGGTCGATCGAGAGGGTTGGCTTCGGAAGCAAGGACGACTAGTTGTTCCCGATATAGATGAATTGAGAAATGAAGTTCTGAAGGAAAGTCATCACTCGAAGTTGACAATTCATCCAGGTGGAAATTAGATGTATCGGGATATGAAGAGAACCTATTACTGGGAAGGTATGAAGAAGGATGTTGGAAATTTTATTTCCAAGTGCATGAACTGCCAGTTGGTAAAAGCCGAACAGAAGAAGCCAAGTGGATTTCTTCAGCCATTAGAAGTTCCTACATGGAAGTGGGAGCAAGTATCGATGGATTTTATTGATGGACTACCTAGAACAAGAACGGGAAATGAAGGGATTTGGGTCATTGTAGATCGTCTGACTATGAGTGCAAGATTCATTCCTGTTCGATCAACTAGGACTGCATCAAAGTTGGCTGAGCTGTATGTTAAGTGGATAGTTCGATTCCATGGTATTCCGAAGAGTATAGTGAGCGATCGAGACCCATTGTTCACTATTGGATTTTGGAAGAGCTTCCAGGAAGTTTTGGGAACCAAGTTGTGTTTGAGTACAGCTTATCATCCTCAAACAGATGGTCAGACCGAGAGAGTCAAACGAGTTTTGGAAGATCTCGTTAGAGCTTGTGTTTTGGATTTCGGAGGATCATGGGAAGATCATCTTCATTTGGTGGAATTTTCGTATAATAATAGTTACCAGTCAAGCATTGGTATGGCACCGTATGAAGCATTGTATGGAAGACCGTGTAACTCTCCGACATGTTGGTTAGAAACAGGAGAAAAGCTAGTACTTGGGCCAGAAATGATTCGACAGACTTCGGATTGCATAGAGATCATTCGGCAATGAATGAAGGCAGCCCAAGACCGTCAGAAAAGTTATGTCGATAAGCGTCGTAAGGATTTGGAATTCGACGTAGGTGATATGGTTTTTGTGAAGATTTCTCCACTGAAGAATGTTATTCGATTCGGGAAGAAAGGAAAATTGACTCCAAGATTTGTTGGACCATTCCCGATCATCGAGCGAATTGGAAAGCTCTCCTACAAATTGGAGTTACCAGAAAAGATGGCGGGTGTGCACAATGTTTTTCATGTATCATATCTACAGAAGTATGTGCACGACTCGAATACAGTAGTTTCTACCGATAGCTGTGAAGATTTTGAGATTGATCCAGTCGATAAGAGACCTCGTAAGCCGCTTCGTGTTGTGGAAACTGACACGAAACAGCTTAGGAGGAAGGTAGTTAGGTTGCTCAAGATACAATGGAGTGATGATGTTAACGACTGTACATGGGAGGTGGAAGAGAGGATGAAGGCAGCTCATCCTGAACTCTTCGAGGTATGGCCATAAGGTGTCGTGTCATCTCACGACATTGTAACTTGTTCTAGTTTTAGAATTCTGCATGCTAGGCTAGAATTGGACGCATGGTTTGTTGATTGCTATGGATGGTAGGCATGCGGAATAGTTTTGATTGCTCTTGTTTGTTTGGAATTTCGGGGGAGAAATTCCTAAGGGGGAGAGAATGTAACGACCCGTATTTTTACGGATCGAAACATCGTAAAACAGTTGCCATTAGGTCGTAACGTTGTTAAGTCGTTCAGAATTTAGAACGACTAGAGCTTGAGTCATCTAGAAGTTAAGCCGTGTTGTAGCTGAGGTCGTATGGAAGTTGGGTCATGTGGTAGCTTAGGTCGTGGGGTAGGTTAGGTCGGGTGAGCGACCTAAGGATTTGAGCGACCTACAGGAAGTTGGCGACCTAAGGATTTGAGCGACCTATAGGAAGTTGGCGACTTAAGGATTGGAGCGACCTATAGGAAGTTGGCGACTTAAGGTAGTGGACGACCTAAGAGTTAGCAACCTACAGGAATTGGTGACTTAAGGAGTAGACGACCTAAGGTTTGAGCGACTTAAGGAAAGACAGCGACCTAAGGGAGTTAGCGAGTTAACGACCTAAGGAACTAAGCGAGTTAACGACCTAAGAAGGTTAGGTCGTGGACGAGTTAAGGAGATAAGTGGGATGAGTCATTAGGTCGCGTGGATGTTAGGTCGTATCCTAGTTAAGTTGTTAGGTCGTGTAGCGTTAAGTCGCTAAGGGTTAAGTCGTAGGGTGTTACGTCGTGCAAGGGCTTAAGTCGTAGGTCGCGCATTAGTGTTGAGTCTTAGGTCATAACATTTTTAGGTCGTGGAAGCGCATATGTCGCTAGGTCGTGCGCATGTGTGTGTGGTTAAGTCGCGTGAAGGCTTAAGGGGTTAGGTCGCTGAGTGTTAGGTCGTGAGCGACCTGGGAGCGAGCTAAAGTTAGGTCGTGGCTTCCGTTAAGTCGTTGAGTCGAGTGTCTGCTAAGTCGTAAGTCGTAGGTCGCGCGTATGTGTTAAGTCGCGCAAGTGTTAGGTCGGAGAATTTGTTAGGTCGTAGGTCGCGATAGTTAGGTCGTGGATGACCTAAGGAAATCAGCCTATAAATAGGAGGGTTCTTCTCCATTTTTGGGATCCGGATTTTGAAGCGACGAAGTGCTGCTATTTTGAGAGCTCGAGTTCTATACTTCTTCACTTCTTTTCTCCACTCTAATCTTGTGATTCCTTCCATCCAAATCAAAGATCAAATCGAAGATCCAAGAGCTTAGATTGAAGATCTTCATCCATCAAAGAGAGATTTCATCGTTTGAAGCGGAGTTTTTATAGATCGAGTCAGATTCTTCGCTGTCCAGATCTGAAGTGTGTTGCTTTTGAGGTGTTTAGGTGATTCGGTGAGTGGTGATTATCTCTCACACGGATCCAGAGGAGTATATCGGATTGTTGGCTTGATTTGGTGTTAAAATAGTGATTCCATGCATTTTCTTAAACTTAAGTATAGATCTATTGTTCATGATGATTTGACATTCATTTTACTACATGTTAACCTATGCAAGTTCATTCATCAAGTTGTAGAGATATTTGCTCATAATTCATGCTTGTTAGATTTGGACTCTTTATTTACAGGATTGCCATTATTGTTATAATTGTTTATTTGATCATGTTTGAATGCTTGATTACTTGGATTAATGGTTGACTTGATTGATTATTATGTATTAGTTGATTGATGATTTGATTTAGACAAGATGGTCGAAGATGATTCAAAAGCTAAGGGAAAGGCTCTTGAATTGGAAAAGCTGCTCGTGGCATATGTGGCGGATGATGAAGCTCATATGGATAGATTTGATGATGTTGATGTTGAGATGAGGCTTTGATATGATGAGATGAAGCGAGGCATGGTATGAGATAGCCTTGGTTTAATTCAGACGGGATCATTCCAAGCATGTTGATAACTCGGTGAAATGGTTCGAGTTGAGGATAATGGTTTGCTCGAGAGGCGCTTGGGCTAGTATGGAAATAGTCGTCGAGGAGGATGACTAGAAGGCTGAGATTTCATCGTTGTTGAAGGTTATAGCAGGCTCAAAGCAAGAGTATGTTGGGCAGATTCGATAGTCCCTAAAGACTATGATTGTAGTCGAGTACTCTGGGCAGATTCGATAGTCCTGGGCACGGGCTGCGACGACGTGCGGAGTTCTGTCTAGAACTGGGGTTGCCATTAACCCTTGACGGACGGCTGAAAGAATGTGCCAGTCATTCAATTAACGGTGGTATCGAAGCAATGATAACAGTGATAGCCAGAGTCATGGATGTTTGGTTGTATCGTCATTCGATCTCAAGAGCGATGTTTTCTGGGTGCTTATCTGATCTTGGTTTAGGCCTTGGGGGTTTGTACTTGGAAAACACCGACCTTGACTCGAGTGATAATTGCTTTACTTTAAATGTCTGCTTTGCTATGTTTATTTCTGCTTACTATGTCTGGGGGCTTTCACTGTAGAAAGAGGTGGAGTGGGAGGGTTGGATTCCTATTCCTTTTACCTTTATGCTCTTTTGGTATGTTGTTAGTTAATTTACCGCTCACTAAGACTGTTGTCTGACTCAAGGTTTTATGTTCTACTCTTATTACCTTGGGCTGTTCATCCGCTTTGGGATGGGCAGACTAGGTAGCAGGTGACAGGTGTTGTTCTTAGTTTCCGACGATGCTGATGACGAAGACGAGCTGGAGGCTTGCATATTATTTTCTTACTATATGTACTGGATGTTCCGCTGCTTGTATATTCTCTGAGTGATATGTAGTGAGGCTTGATGTATTGACTATTCATATGTTGTACCAAACTATTATGAGGTTTAATAGAGATTCTGTTCTGTAAAGCTTCACTATATATACTTTCTATTGTATTTTATCCATGCGCTGTGAGTTATACGATAGATTCTGCTGTTTTAACTTAACCTTGGCAATCGTCCATGGTTGCCTGACACACTTTACAGCGCACTATTTCTATGTTCAGTGCAGGGGTCATAGGCGGTCGTCACAACCCATCTACTTAATACTTTGGCATATATTTATTCAAAAACAACTTTAACTATATAACTGAAATATAACAAACATGCCAAGGAGAATATATCCACATATCAGATTATATGGCATGTTCTCCTTCATTATAATCCACTGGATTATTTCCAGTTAAATCAACAACTCACAAGCACATATAATACTTAAGTTTCTTTTTTTCTTTTACATGTTCTTTTCAAGAAAACAAAGCAAGTATCAATCCTGGAAATACACAAGACATAAGAGAGTTTGCCAAAGATTATTTATTACAATTAAACTTCTACTTCTCTAAAGCATTTTTAAAAACAGCAAGTTCTTCAAACATCCATACAAGCAAGCTACTCAAGCATCTTTCCCTGCAGCAACACTTTGAACCGCCTCAATGAAAATGAGACACCCCAAAGATTGCAAAGGCAACAAATAGGGTCAGAAAATATATTATGGTGTGAGCGAAATCATTGATTATAAATAACTTGTAATTACTAAATACTGTGCATAGATTCATATGTTGATACTTATTTAAATTCATACTAAAATCTGAGTATATATATATACATATATAAGCTCTTACTAACATACATGCACACAAGCATTCATTCATCAACACAATTCAGTTATATGTACATATACTCCTATGGATTAACTCCCTTAATTCCATAGCTCAATTTTTCAATCCCCATTTATCATTTATTTGGTCTTAACTCTTGCCATTGAACATCATGTGTGCATTGCAAAGGGGCTCAATTCTGTTAACCCTTTACACAGAGGCCTACAGGACTTAAACAAGTCATGCACATACCCATCATCCACCTAATGATGAATAGATCAAGGCACTACTCCTAGATTAGCTTTATAATCTAGAGACCATTCTCATTTTCTTTCAGGAGAATTTTATTAATTCTTGAAATGCTTTATATTCTTTTCTTCCTTTCATAAATCAAAGAGTATTAAACTCGCTCATGGATTTTAGCCAGACATACAAAGCATTCATGCAAAACACCACATCCCATTTTAAGGTCATTTTTATTCAATCATATTTTCTAAAACTTGCATATATATTATTTCCAGAAATATTCCCATTTCTTACATAAATCCGGTGAAGTCATATAAAACATTACATTTATTTTACTGTGAACATAGGGTAAGGTTTTTGAGAAAAACCCATAAAAACATATTAACTTGTGATTTGAACAAATCATCACACACACACACACATATATATATATATATATATATATATAATATTGCATTGTTCATACCATTTTTAAAATGAACTAGACATAAGCATGAATCCCCTTATTCACACTGCCTACTTCATTCTTCATTAATACCTTATTTCTCAGTAAAAATATTTAACTCATCTCCATATAAAAACTGGATTATAAGTTACAGAATCCATTTCCGTGATCAGGGCGTTTGTCTTTTCAAAGCATTAATCAAAACAATCAAAACAGATCAAAACATCAACCAAAGACTCAGCCAAAACACCAACCATAATCAACATTTATTTATTCAGAGAATAAAATTAAACAAAAACATGATATGGTTTTATAAAAGTAATATGGCTGCCCTTAACTTGGGTCTTAATGCCTTAAATCTCATAAGATGATTAATCACTCACCTCCCTTCTTCTTTCCTCGAGAATGCTCTAACTTGAAAACAGTGTGAGTTTGCTCTTCATTTTGTTTTCTAAAATATCTTCTTGTTTTCAAAAATAAATTGCTGCTTATCCTTTGATTTTTAAAACATTTAGCTAGGGTTTTAGTGGAGTGAAAAACCCATTTTATCCCCACACAAATAAGAGAATTCTGTATATGTGTTTATGGCTAAATATGCCATTTTTCTTTTTGATTCCATTTTGGGTATTGTATTTGCTTTTCTTCTTTTTCTGTGTACATGTCATTTGCATGTTTCACATACACACTATTTTCATGTGACTTATCTACATTATTTATTTTCTTAAGACAAATCTGTAATGTTCACATATATATCTTTTTATCAATTAATTCCTTGCTGATGTTTCAAACCATTTGTTTTCTCTTGATTTTAAAATGTATTTATACATATATAATACTAAACTGGTTTCATATATTTTAATCATCATAAGAGTTTATTTTATCACTCTATACTCCTCTGGCTACTTATATACAATATATATATATATGAGATATGCGAATATAAAACTCATTCATACTTAGTTATTTTCTTCTCATTATTATTTACTGAAAACAACTATCCTCTTCCTTATTTATTTCACTCATTCTTGATATTTATTTTCAAACTATTTTATTCTTTGAATATTTTCCATTAACTGATTTTTATAAAATTATTTTCATCTCAATAATTTGGGTCTTCACATACTCTCCTCCTAAAAGGAATTGTGTCCCACAATTATTTTTCTCATACATTTCCATCCAAATGTATACAAAGCATAATTTCATTTCAGAAATTTCAGAAACTCATGCATTCAAAACCAATCAAACATACATAAGTAATGTTTAAGTTTATCATAATTTTAGGCATACCTTTAAGCAGAAAATAGATTAGGATATTTATCCTTCATCCTATCTTCAGTCTCCCATGTACAATCATTCTCATCTAAACTCCACTGGATTTTAACCAATTTAATTATTTTATTTCTCAATTTCTTTTCTTCTCTAGCCACAATACCCACTGGTTCCTTCTTATAAGCCAGTTCTTGAATTTCAACTTGGGCAGGAGATTCCAGAATAGTCTCCTTATCATGCACCCATTTTCTTAATTGAGATACATGAAATACATCATGTATATTACTCAATTCCTCTGGCAATTTCAACTTATAAGCCAAAGTTCCTACTCTTTGAATAATTTCATATGGCCCTATATATCTTGGTGACAATTTTCCTGCCTTGCCAAACCTCGATATTTTTCTCAGTGGTAAAACTTTGAGAAATACATAATTTCCCACTTCAAATTCCACTGGCCTTCTCCCTTTATCTGCATAGGCTTTTTGTCTCTCTTGTGCTACTCTCATTCTCTGCCTTACAAGTTCAATCCTTGCAGAGGTCTCTTTCACATGTTCTGGTCCAAGCAACACTCTTTCACCTGCCTCCATCCAGCATGCAGGAGATACACAAGGCTTCTCATACAAAGCCTCAAATGGAGCCATACCTATAGTGGACTGATAGCTATTGTTATAAGCAAATTCAGCTAAATAGAGATGATCTTCCCAGTTGCCTTCAAAATCAAGTATACATGCTCTAAGCAAATCCTCTAAAATCTTATTAACAATCTCAGTTTGCCCATCTGTTTGTGGGTGGTAAGCTGTGCTCAAGCTTAATTCTGTCCCCATAGCCTCTTGAAAGCTACCCCAGAACTTTGAGGTAAACAAGGTATCTCTATCACTAATGATAGTCTTGGGGATTCCATGTAATCTCACTATCTCCTTCACAAATAATTGAGCTAATTTGTGAGCATTTCTATTTGAATTCACTGGAATGAAGTGAGCTGTTTTTGTGAGTCTATCAACCACAACCCAAATACTATCATTGCCTCTTCTTGTTCTTGGCAAACCATCCACAAAATCCATTGAAATGCTTTCCCATTTCCAGGTAGGCACTTCCAGAGGTTGTAGTAGGCCTGAAGGTCTTTGATAATCTGCCTTGACTTGTTGACATGTTAAACACTTTGCCACATATCTTGCCACTGCCCCTTTCATTCCTGGCCACCAATAGTTTCTTTTAAGATCATGGTACATTTTTGTACCACCTGGATGTATAGTGTACTTTGTCTTGTGATGCTCATCCATAACCTCTTGCTTCAGTTCTTCTACATTGGGTATGCAGAGTTTCCCTTTCTTTCTTAAGTAGCCTCTATCATCAACTTCATAATTTTCCACTGACATGCCTTGTGATATCATGTCCTTCTTTTCTTTTAAATTAGTGTCTTGATTCTGCATATTTCCTATTTTATCAACCAGGGTTGATCTTAAGGAGATGAGATTTAATTTTCCATATTCAATCATGTGACTATGTATATTGTTTGATGCACCAATTTCTTCTTTCATTTCTACTTCACTAAGGATTGTTAAATCCTTGAATTCAGTCATCATTAAGCTTGCCAATCTTGCTTGATGTCTACTCAAAGCATCCGCTACCTTGTTAGCTTTTCCAAGAGTATATAATATATCAAGATCATAGGAAGCTAAAAACTCTACCCACCTATGTTGTCTCATATTCAAGTCTTTTTGAGAAACAAATACTTAAGTGATTTATGGTCTGTAAACAATTCAAATTTAGTACTTAACAAGTAGTGTCTCCATAGCTTCAATGCATAAACAATGGCAGCAAGCTCTAAATCATGAGTGGCATATCTGGTTTCATTTGGCTTGAGTGGCCTTGATGCATATACTATGACTCTTCCATGTTGCATGAGTACTGCCCCTAACCCAGACCCACTAGCATCAGTATAACCTACTAATCCTTCATTTCCCTCTGGAACTTGCAAGACTGGAGCTTCCATCAATATCTTCTTCAATGATTCAAAAGCTTGTTCACATTTTTCTGTCCACACATATGGTTGCTCTTTTCTGGTTAGCTTGGTTAGTGGAATGGCTATCCTTGCAAAGTCTTTTATAAACCTTCTATAGTAGCCTTCCATTCCTAAAAATGACCTCACCTCAGTCACTGATTTGGATCTACTCCATGATTGCACCGCTATGACTTTGTTTGGGTCTACACAAATCCCTTGTTGAGATATAATGTGTCCCAAAAATTTGACTTCATTCTGCCAAAATGTACACTTAGTAAATTTTTCCTTTAAATCATGTGCTCTTAATCTTGACAAAACCAGATGCAAGTGCTTTGCATGCTCCTATTCTGATTTTGAATACACCAATATATCATCAATGAAAACAACTACAAATTTATCTAGAAAATATCTGAATGTCTTATTCATTAAATCTACAAAATAGGATGGTGCATTTGTCAATCCAAAAGGGATTACTAAAAATTCATATAGCCCATACCTTGTGTTGAATGCGGTGTATTTAATACTCTCCTCCTCAACCTTCATTTGATGGAATCCAGAGGCTAAGTCTAGCCTTGAAAAGATTCTTGCTCCATTTAATTGATCAAATAAATCATCAATTCTAGGGAGTAAATATTTATTCTTGATGGTAACTTTGTTTAATTCCCTGTAATCAATACACATCCTCATTGTACCATCATGTTTCTTTACAAATACCACTGGAGAACCCTAGTTTGAACTACTAGGCCTTATGAAGCCTTTCTACTCCAATTCTTCCAATTGTTGTTTCAATTCCACTAATTCTTTAGGACCCATTCTGGTAGGCTTCTTGATGATAGGACTTGCTCCTGGGATTAATCTTATCTGAAATTCGACTTGCCTATTTTCTGGAACTCCTATAACCTCTTCAAAGACATCTGGGTATTCATTTATTACTTTTATGTCTTCCAGAATTAATTCTTTTTCAGTCATGCTCCACATTTGATTAAGGCAATTTGTTTTGGCTATTTCACTCATGACTATAATATTTTTACCATTATCTATTTTCAAAGAAATAGTAAAATTTTCCAAGTTCAAAATTGCTTTGAATTTACTCAACCAATCTACTCCTAGAATAATTCCTATTCCAGGATATTTTAACACAAACAAATCAGATTTAAACATATTTCCACCTATGTTTAATTCTACTCCCAAACATTTAATTCCTAGCATGCAAGAACTACCTAGGGGACTCTGAATAAACAAAGGTTTATCAACTAAATTGCATGTGAGAGCCAATTTATTTACTATGTCTTGTGATATTAAGGAATGTGTAGCCCCAGTGTCATATATAACTGAGATTGGATAATCTTTAATTAGGAGTATACCTTCCAATTGTCTAGAATTTCCCATTGCATTTGCTTTTGCTTTGCCTTCCAATGCACCTACCTATGCTCCTTTCTTGAACTCTGGGCAATTATTTTTGATATGACCTTCTTTCCCACAATTATAGCAACTGAATGGGGTTTTCTTAGCTGCTTGACACCTATTACTCATGTGTCCTTCCTTGCCACAGTTGTAGCAAATAATTTTCTTCTTAACTTCCCTACTGGTTGCTCCTTCAACCTTCTTGTCTGAATTCTTCTTGTCATAAGGATATGCTCTATTTTTCCCCTTCTTCTTGTTGTTATTAGCTCTCATGTTCCTGAATTTCTCCCTTGCATTATCATGTTGTTCAAAAGAAAGAGTGAGATCTATGACTTGATCAAATGTTTTGTCTTTGTATGGTAGCATTGCTCTACTTAAACCAGCATTAAGTCCTTGAATAAATCTTGAATTCTTTGATTCCTCATTCCCTATGAGCATGGTTCCATACTTAGACAAGCTCTCAAACTTTTGAGTGTATTCAGTCACACTCATTGATCCTTGCCTCAATCTTATGAACTGATCAAGCAATGTTGCCTTAGCTGTTGTTGGGACAAATCTAGCCTCAAGCATATCCTTGAACTGATCCCATGTTCCTCATTTTCTGGTCTTCCTGTGATGATTACCTCCCACCAATCTAGTGCTGCTCCTTTGATCCTTCTGGAAGCTATTTGCCTCTTCCTTTGGTCATTGATTTGCATGTCTGCAAATATCCTTTCCAAAGTTCATAGCCATGTTTGCACACCCATGACTCCTTCAGTGCCTTCAAAATCCTTGCCTCCTAAATTTGAGAATGTTTTCAGTAGCTTAGATAACTCCTCATGAGGATTTTCTTCCCTCTGCACTACTCCTTCCCTAAATGCCCTCACCAAATCTTGCAAATTGACCAATGGTGTTGCATTAGAGGGTCCTTCTCCAAAGTTTGGTGGTCTTCCTACCATGATTCGATATACAATTTACATAGCTAGTTAGTCTTGTTTTTGATTTAATTATTTCAGTAATTTATTCCTACTGAAAATATTTTCATGTGGTTTGTTCCTTAGGATTTTATCCATATAAGAAAATTAGATTTTATTTTTATTTTTATTTTTTTGCTATGCTTTTGGTAACATGGCTCTTATACCAACTGAAGTGACCCACTTTTCTTCACCTATATTTTAATGATTTTTAGTTGAGTTTTTTTTAAACCAGGGATCACTTCTTTTCTTGCCTCTTTTATTTCTTTTAATTAATTTCCCAAGATCCAGAATTTACTAATATAAAAATATCAGTATTTAAATCAAGTCATGTCATTTATATATATGAAGATATATAAATGTTTCTTTGCCTATCAGAGTGTTAAAGTAGCAAAGAAATTTATTCACACAATATTTTCCATAATTTTGTGTCACATAGCTATTTCTACACTTTAATCTTTTTATTGACTCAAGGTTGACCAATACATGATTCAAGTGTTACCACCTTAAAATGACTCAAGATTGACTAATACATTTTTCAAGTATTAGCATCTATTATTCTCTTCTTCATTTTCCAGATTATTCTATAAACCAGATTGATTAATTTGTGGATTTATAACCCATGTATTTGATCTTTGGGATTCAGGAATTCATACATGTTGTTTTAGAATGATAAAACATATTAAAACTTGGTTTGATCTATGGATCACTGGTTAGTCTAGTCCAGATTCAGGATTCAAACATAAACATGCACAAAACATGCATAAACATGCACAAGCAATTCGGGTCAAGCAAAATGCACATATCCAGGTTCATAAAGCATGTAATGATCATGAGAGTAATAGAGTTGTAAACTAATTCAAAGGTCATACAGATTCTGATATTTTGATTGGAAATTGTGTTGAATATGGTTTTAGAAAGATCTTTGCATATTTCTGGCTAAAAGCATATAAAGTGTGATGTTCTGGATTTTTAAACACTTAACAAAATTACTCTACATTCTTGTTTGAGTCTATATTGTCTATCCCTATTTCTGGCTTGCTACTTCAGTTTCATATTGAAGTCTGTTCCAGATCTTACCAATTCTAATTCCTAAATCCTTATATACTTATGATTTTCAGGTTTTATGGTATCATAATTCTACCCTTGTTCTAGACATATCATAGGATTTAGTTGCATTTCGAATTAGCTTACACTATGGTCTTGTTTGCTTCAGGAATCTAAAGACTATGACTTCAAGCTTTTGCATGTACTTGTATCAATTACAAGACCTGTACAAGCCTTACTGGTTAGCCAAGACCATGATCAACCCATCTACTTAATAGTTTGGCATATATTTATTCAAAAACAACTTTAACTTTATAACTGAAATATAACAAACATGCCAAGGAGAATATATCCACATATCAGATTATATGGCATGTTCTCCTTCATTATAATCCACTGGATTATTTCCAGAGTCTACTACTTAAATCAACAACTCACAAGCACATATAATACTTAAGTTTCTTTTTTTGCTTTTACATGTTCTTTTCAAGAAAACAAAGCAAGTATCAATCCTGGAAATACACAAGACATAAGAGAGTTTGCCTAGATTATTTATTACAATTAAACTTCTACTTCTCTAAAGCATTTTTAAAACCAGCAAGTTCTTCAAACATCCATACAAGCAAGCTACTCAAGCATCTTTCCCTGCAGCAACACTTTGAACTGCCTTAATGAAAATGAGACACCCCAAAGATTGCAAAGGCAACAAATAGGGTCAGAAAATATATTCTGGTGTGAGTGAAATCATTGATTATAAATAACTTGTAATTACTAAATACTGTGCAGAGATTCATATGTTTGATACTTATTTAAATTCATACTAAAATCTGAGTATATATACATATATAAGCTCTTACTAACATACATGCACACAAGCATTCATTCATCAACACAATTCAGTTATATGTACATATACTCCTATGGATTAACTCTTAATTCCATAGCTCAATTTTTCAATCCCCATTTATCATTTATTTGGTCTTAACTCTAGCCATTGAACACCATGTGTGCATTGCAAAGGGGCTCAATTCTGTTAACCCTTTACACAGAGGCCTACAGGACTTAAACAAGTCATGCACATACCCATCATCCACCTAATGATGAATAGATCAAGGCACTACTCCTAGATTAGCTTTATAATCTAGAGACCATTCTCATTTTCTTTCAGGAGAATTTTACTAATTTTTGAAATGCTTTATATTCTTTTCTTCCTTTCATAAATCAAAGAGTATTAAACTCACTCATGGATTTCAGCTAGACATACAAAGCATTCATACAAAACACCACATCCCATTTTAAGGTCATTTTTATTCAATCATATTTTCTAAAACTTGCATATATATTATTTCCAAAAATATTCCCATTTCTTACATAAATCTGGTGAAGTCATATAAAACATTACATTTATTTTACTGTGAACATAGGGTAAGGTTTTTGAGAAAAACCCATAAAAACATATTAACTTGTGATTTGAACAAATCAGCACACATATATATATATATAATATTGCATTGTTCATACCATTTTTAAAATGAACTAGACATAAGCATGAATCCCCTTATTCACACTGCCTACTTCATTCTTCATTAATACCCTATTTCTAAGTAAAAATATTTAACTCATCTCCATATAAAAACTGGATTATAAGTTACAGAATCCATTTCTGTGATCAGGGTGTTTGTCTTTTCAAAGCATTAATGAAAACAATCAAAACAGATCAAAACATCAACCAAAGACTCAGCCAAAACACCAACCATAATCAACATTTATTTATTCAGAGAATAAAATTAAACAAAAACATGATATGGTTTTATAAAAGTAATATGGCTACCCTTAACTTGGGTCTTAATGCCTTAAATCTCATAAGATGATTAATCACTCACCTCCCTTCTTCTTTCCCCGAGAATGCTCTAACTTGAAAACAGTGTGAGTTTGCTCTTCCTTTTGTTTTCTAAAATATCTTTCTATTTTCAAAAATAAACTGTTGCTTATCCTTTGATTTTTAAAACATTTAGCTAGGGTTTTAGTGGAGTGAAAACCCCATTTTATCCCCACATAAATAAGAGAATTCTGTATATGTGTTTATGGCTAAATATGCCATTTTTCTTTTTGATTCCATTTCGGGTATGACAGTTGCTTTCTTCTTTTTCTGTGTACATGCCATTTGCATGTTTCACATACACACTATTTTCATGTGACTTATCTACATTATTTATTTTCTTAACACAAATCTGTAATGTTCACATATATATCTTTTTATCAATTAATTCCTTGCTAATGTTTCGAACCATTTGTTTTCTCTTGATTTTAAAATGTATTTATACATATATAATACTAAACTGGTTTCATATATTTTAATCATCATAAGAGTTTATTTTATCACTCTATACTCCTCTAGCTACTTATATACAATATATATATGAGATATGTGAATATAAAACTCATTCATACTTAGTTATTTTCTTCTCATTATTATTTACTGAAAACAACTATCCTCTTCCATATTTATTTCACTCATTCTTGATATTTATTTTCAAACTATTTTATTCTTTGAATATTTTCCATTAACTGATTTTTATAAAATTATTTTCATCTCAATAATTTGGGTCTTCACAAAAAACAATCGAGATTTCATTTAGTAGATTTTAAAATATGAGCAAATCAAGTTTTCAAAATAATTGCGCTTTGGTAGTTCGGAAACCAAAGCGATAAATTCTTTTAAATTAATATTTTTAATTCTTTAAAAATATGGAATAAATTATATAAATATATTAAAATGTTTTAAAAGAGATTTGAGTTATAAAAATGGATTTCTAAATGATAGAAAAGTTGTTTTGATCAAATAAGCCTTAAAAGCACTATTCACGGCACTTTTTGCAAGGGTTTTTTAATAACTTTTGAAATATAGATTGAAACTTAATTATTCTTTTCCAAATCTTTTATAAATATTTTCAAATAAATAATTAAGTATTTTAAAGATGATTTGGAATTTTTAAAATTACTTTTAAAGGAGTTTAAATAATGGTTAAAAGAGAAGCTGTTATAAATAATCAATTTAATCTTAGCTCTAAAAGCCGATGAGTAGACTGGATTTTTCTATTCGTGAGACCTGGATGTGGGGTGCTTAAACTAAGAAGATGTTCAAAAGAAACCAGTGCCCTAGCTCACATGACCTCTTTCATGGGCAAGGAATAGATAAGGTCGAAATGTCGGAAAAGAGGCAAGTATAAAAGATTCAAATTTACAAATTTAATACAACTTGGATTGTGTAGAAATAATCTTCTATACTTGGTATTAAATTCCAAGGAGGGAACCCATACTATCCATGTGAATTTAAAAGGTGATTCCACTGTTATTTGATGGAAGTAAATGTTGAATACAAAAATTGATATTGAAATTAGTATAATTTCTATCGACCCTTTTTACTCAATAAGGTTTTGCAATGTAATTTATGAGAGATGATTTTGATTAGGTATTTCCAAATTTAAAGAGAGGTTTAATGATTCCGTATATACTAAAAAAGAATATGGTTTAAAGATTTATATCTCTAAAAGAGATATTTTATTTGATAAAAGATATTGATAAATGAAATAATAATCACCCTCAAACTTAACATCTTTTATCGATGACTGGTTCGAAGAAAGCGCGATAGAATCTGAGTGATTCCTATTCGAAAACCACTTCGAACCAATATACGCGTTCGAAGTGAAGACATGGAATGATAATAAATTAGAAGATGGAATGTAGGGTTGTTTGTCACTAACCCTCGGGGGAAATTTCCCATATCATATATATATATATGACAGTAGTATCTTCATTTGATCTTTGATGCAAGGGTTGCTCGCTACTAATCCTAGGAGTGATTCCCGACAGAATGTAGTAGGAGAGTTCATTCGGTTTGTCCTATTCCAAGACAACTTGTATGGACGAGTGTCTGATATTGCATTTCTAAAATGCATGTACATTGAATTTTACAAACGTACATCCGTTTGGTGGTGTAGGAGGTAGCTCTCCTATACTTAACACCCTTCTCTGAGACATACGAGGTCAGAGTGTAACGACCCAGAATTTTGGATATTTGAAATCGGAATATTTAATTGATTTTAAATATTTAAAAGTTAATTTTTTTTTACTTGAATTTCAATATAACTATTTATTGGATAATTTAATTATTGAATTTAATAATTGGAAATTGGGTAAAATATTTTACCTGGAGTTTTAAGCTTGTGAAAAATAATTTAAAGGCTTATAAAATTTATATTGATACTAGTGAAGGTAATAAAAGCTTTAAAACTGAATTTAAAAGTGATTTGTTCAGTTTTAAAAATATATCGTTTAAATTAACATTTAAAAATAGCCTTCCAGTGCACAGTCTCGGATTTCGACAAAAACAGTTCCATTGGATCCATAATAGTGTATTATTATCGGATTTCAAATTTCATAGCGTTTGGAGTTTGGTCGTACGGGATATAAACACGTTGAGATTAATATCGAAAATTCAATATAATAATTAGGTCCAAAAAGCTATCTTCTCCATACGATCGAATTAGGACTCGAAACCTTTTCCATTACATTCGGAATAGGGATATAACATTATGAACGCCTAGCAGCATGCCTCGATAGGAGGTCAAAATTTTAAGCTACAAATTCGAGACGATTTAAATTTAAACAAATTAACATATATATATATATATATATATATATATATATATTTGACAAATATTTTCACATCGGCACTTTTTCCCCCTCACCTCAAAACACTGTACACCCATCCATACACGTAAAGCATCCTCTCACTTTTTAAGAAAGGGATAGCCGAACATTCATTACAGTAAGCAAGAAAAGAAAAGAAAAATATACAAACGTGCCCTCTTCTGGTTTCAAAATCAATTTCCAATTCGAGTTCAAAATCATGTTTGTTCGTTCTTCCTCCTCTCCTTCAATGGAGCAAACACGTAGAAAATTCTCACGTGGTAAATCTTGAATGAAAGCTCGCGGCCATAGAAGAGTTAATCGCGCGCGTGGGCGATTCGAGCTTTTGGCTTAGGGTTGGTTGCGAGCTAGGTTTTGGCTGCAGTTTGTGCTCTGTTCATGTGTGGCGCACAAGGTGGTTTCAGGCGAGGGATGCGAGGTAGGAGGCGCGAAAATCGAGCATGGTGGTCGGCGATGCTCGCGCGTGGCATTTCAGGATAGTGGTGAAGGCGTGCGTGATTGCTGGAGGGGATGTGTGTCGTGTTCGTGTTAGGTGGAAGCGCTGTTGTTCGACGCGTTTTGGTGTGGGGGTGCGGTTTCAGGTTGATGGGTATGGAGGTGTAGGCGTTGGCGAGGGTGGGATTCAGGAGCAGTCGATCAGCGATGCAAGCGAGTCGAGGCAGCACGGTGAAGTCGCGTGCGTTCGAACGAGAAGGCTGGGGAGATTTTCGCATGGGACAAGGTGGTGATTAGGGTAATCTATTTTTATTAATTACTGTGAGTATGTTAACATTCATTATTTTAAATTTATTTGAATGTTTAAAAATTTATAACTTATGCATATGAGGTTGAAATCAAACAAAAAAATTATGTCGCGATCGTGATGGTGAGAACTTTACAATAATATTGGTTGGAGATTTTTGAAGTCAGTCGGGATTTTGGTTTTTCGAAATCTGGATGTTCGAAAAAAAAGAAAATAAATCAAAGTGAGTTAATCTCACTCAAATTTGGAATACTGCAATAAATTTTAAGTAGTTCAAATTAATTATTGGTTGATTAATTAAATTTGATAATTATTATCAGTCTGGATGTTATATTATATATAGTAGTATATATATATATATATTGGAGTGATTGATATTCTCGCATATATATATAGCGGATGAGACCCTTGCACCCCGTATAATAACGGATGACCCTATATACCACGATATCCCCCTCGAAGTGGGATTGGAATTTTTATATTGTATTAACATCCGTGGATGCAGGGAAACAGGTTGGAGGGATCCAATTGGATTCCTCAAAAATGTTGAAATTATTTTCATATTCAGTTATATGATATATTGGATAATCTGTGATAGATTATAGCGTGATTTGAATTTATTTGGTGCTATGGAATTACTGGTTAGATATTGGTATTTTTAAATACCAATGAAAAAGGTTTGATATTTAGAAAGAAATTAAAATGGAAAATTTGAAGTAAAAAAAAGTGTAGTGAAATTTGGATTTGTTAAAAGAAATGAATTTTTGGAAAATAAATAGTTTGATTTTAAAATTCTATTGAATAAATTCCAGATATGGAAAATAGAGACTTTGGAATAATTTAAGTAAAAAGGGATTTAAATAATAAAACTTAAAACGATCTTTGTTTAAGTGTAAATGGATTTTAAATCGAGATTTAAAATAGCTTGAAAAAAATAAAAAGGGAACTTGGGAATAAAATATGAAATTTTTATACTTGATTTTAAATAAGATTTTTATTAAATCATGAAAAGAAAGTGGAATCAGAATATAGTTGGGTTGGTTAAGAAATTAATATAAAAATGGAATTAAATTTAGAAATCGAATTAAAATCGATTAATTGTTGTGAAAACGTTCTAAAATGGAAAGTGAGACTATAAAATTTATAAACGAAGTTTATAAATAAAGTAAAGTGGTTATCAGTGGATAAATTGAAATTATAAATTCACTATGAGGATTTATAAGGGGATGGGTAAATCGGTTTAAAAATAAATGGTGGATATATTTTTAGAAATGTGAAAAGGGGATTTACGGAATTGGAACGTAAATCAAAATGAAAATAAATCGAGAGAGATTTATAAATAATTAGACTGGCTATATTGGAATTGAAAGGTATATTTTATTGGGAAGTTAAGTTTATTTTAAAAAGGAGGATTTTTAAAGTATTAACTAGAAAATTTAAAAGGGGTTAAAAGAATAATTCAGGAAATTCATTATTTAGTTGTTTAAAATTGTTTCAAGTATATTTAAGCATTAATTAAGTAGTTTTATAAATGGTTGATGTTAAGTTAATTATTATTAAAGAATTAATCAGTATTATTATTTTAAGAGATAGACTATTCCATATTAATATTATTTTATAATGACTTTTATTTTAAAGAGCAATTGCCTAAAATTTACTTGGGAAATTATTATAGAATTTCATAAGTATTATATTGAAATTTTTTAAATAAAGTTTTCGAAAAGTAATGGTATACCCGCATGGCGAAATCGGAGGCAGTGAGTGCCTACAGTTAAGTCTTGGATTTCTCTGGGATAGAGACGTAACCATTGAGCTGTGAATCCATGGTTTGATACCACAGTGGTACTTTCCATATTATTTTTAAAAGGGTTTTCAAATATTCTTTTTGAAAAGGGATAGTTGGTGAATTTACTAAATTCGTTAAGATAAGTACATATATATTGGATAAAGAGGTTTAATTTATTAAAATTAAATTAAAAAGAGATTTGGAGTTGTTCAGTGGAAAATGGAATATTTGGTTGAATGATTGTTTATTTGATAGTTAAATAACCGACTATCAAAATCTGGACCCAAAATATAACTTTAGAAATATCTAGGAGAAATACGGGAATTATATGGTACAATTACCGTTCGAGGTGCTATACTGTACGCATAAACTCGTTTCGTTCTTCTAGGACGTTTATAAGGAAATCCGTCCACAAACGGATAGGAGGTGATCTTCGATTTTATTTTCGTCTGTTTATTTCCTAGAGAATCGGGGTTGAGTTTACCGGAAATATCGAACGTTGTTTCGAAGAGATCAGGATCGGATTTGTTATCCGAAAACCACTTCGATCCAACGAGTATGTTTTCGATGTGAAAATAAGAGCATGGAGTCAAAGATGGAGCAGTGAAGTGCAAGGGCTAATCGCTACTAATCCTGAGGATTATTCCAAAATGGATGTAGTAGGAATAGTGCCTTTGGTTCCGTTCGGACCCAGAACTAACTTGTACGGATGAATGCTATCAGTACATTGTCATCGAAGGACAATGAGCATTCTAAGTGAAATTTCCTTAAAAAGGTAATCGTAGCCTTTAGCCTCATCAACCGGGAATGACTGAAAATCAGGGGAGATGCAGCAAGGCTAAGTGGGTCATACCTAAGTAGGGTATGTTTATCACCTTTCTAGATAACCTCAGATATTATTTTATTACTACGATGTATGGAAGGAGCTCGAAAGAGGGTGGGAACACCCGGGATGATAGCATATTCGGTCTATCCAGATTAGGGATAGTCAGGTCTTGTGTGGTAGGGGATCCCGGCGTGGTCCTTGGTACACTGTTTCTAGACGTGTACTGTGATAGGTGGTACCCAGTGCCTAGTCATTCGTATGGAATCCATTCTCCAATATGTGCCTTTACGGTTTTGATTGTAGAGCATAGTATGCTGGAATTCAATTAATGTAACAATTTCAGCTATTTGAATAAGTATTTGTACTTAGACACTATTATAAAATCATTGGATTTTCTATAAAAGTGTTTTGGTTACCGTAAGGGAAAAACCCGTCGTGTTTATGTGTGGCGTGGTCTTACGGGATACCTTTGATTTTCAAAGGATTTTGATAACTTTAATAATACAAGTTGAGTGTGTTTTCTCACGCTGGTTTTCCAGACTGACTCGGGTGTTATTTTATTATAATGCTCGGGTCAGACCGAGTATTACAAATATAGGATAGGATGTTATGGAGCTCAGGAGACGAGCTGGATGGCAAAGACGTATTTCACATATCTGATTTATATTCCGCTGTGTACTATAGGCTGTATATTCAGCACTTGTGAGGACAAATTATTATAACTGTCCAGTATTGTGTTATTGATGTATTATACTCTGATGATGTAATGTACAGTTGTTATCTATTATATATTGTTCCGCTGCGATTGTGAGGTTCTGTGTTGTTTCTCTTTTCTTCTTCGACCTCTTTCTTCTTTTCTCTAACGATCTGGTATTTCCGGCATTCGATTGCTCGGCATTCTATACAGTGGACATATTGGTGTCGATTTTCGGAGGTCGAAAAATCTCGGTTGTGACACTAAGCTTGTACATTTGTGGAAATCAATAGTGTGTGATGGAATCGACAATGTGGCATTCAAGTGAAATGTGTGTTACGAGAAAGGTAATCATTTCCTCGAGCCTCATTACCCGGGAATGACAAAAAACAAGGGTAGATGCGGCAAGGCTATGTAGGTCGCACCCATTAGGATATGGTGATCACCTTTGTAGATTACCCTCTATATATTGGGTATGTTGTGTATGTTATGAGAGCTCTCGGATAGGTCGGGAATGACCGGGGTGATGTCATATTCGGTACTATCTACGATAAAGGTAGACCGGTTCTACGTTGGTAGAGGACCATCTGTTGGTGCCTCGGTGCATTTTTTGGTGATGTACTATCGAAAGGTAGTTTCTTACCTTGTCATTGTATGGAATCCGTTCTCCAATAACTACCTTAGGACTTGATTGTAGAGCCTAGTATACTGGTATTTAATAATGTAACAATTTTGGTTAAGATTAAGTATATTTACCTGAAAGTTGTTTTCAAAAGAATGTCATTAAAAATAATATTAAAGATTTTGCGTAGTAAAGATTTTGGTTATCATAAGGTAAAAACTCATTCCGTGTTTATGTGCGGCGTGGTCTTATGAGATACCCTTTGTTTTCAAATATCTGTATTTTGAGTTTCTCACACCAGTCCCATAACTGACCCGGAGTTTATTTTCTTTTTACTTAAACTCTAAGTGCCCTATTTTTCCGGGCAGCCAAGTAGTCAGGTTTAACTTGAAGTATTGTGATGGAGCTTGAAGTCTAGAGCTGAAGATGTTCATGTAGATAATTCTCGATTTCCATCCCCGTTGCACTAGTTTACTGATTGTATTCGGTATTTATAAGGACGGAGATTTATAACTGTCCAGATTGATTTATAAGACAGACTTTGATAAATGAATTTAAAATTTCCGCTCTAAAGATTATATATTAAAATAATATATGTTATTCCATTCGTGTAAGATTCTGTTATGTTTTTATTTTCTTTTTACCCTTATTATCCGTCCTTCCGACACTTGGTTTTGTGGCACATGAATACCGAAGATGTATTAGTGCACATTTCTGAGGTTCGAAAGGGCGGGTTGTCACATGCCTTCTCCATGCTGAATTGAGCAAGCACTTTCTAGATATATTCTTTCTGTGTCAATCTCAACACCTTCAGCTTTCTCTCTCTCTTCTCTCTCGATTTCCATCCCTAAAATCTTCTTTGCTTCTCCAAGGTCTTTCGTCTCTAATTATGCCTTTAACTTTAATTGTAAACTGTCAATTATAGCTTTTTTCGTTAGAAGCAATTAGCATATCGTCCACGTAAAAGAGTTAGTATATCCAGTTACCATCATTCCTATACTTAAAATAAACGTAGGCATTTTTTCACTTCTATTAAAACCAAAAGTAAGCATAAAAGAGTCAAACCTCTTGTACCATTGTCTAGGCGACTACTTCAAACCATATAAAAACTTCTTCAGCTTGCAAACATTCTTTACATCCTCTACAAACCCTTCTAGCTGCTTCATATAGATGGTCTCCTCTAAGTCTTCATGCAAAAAGGCTGTCTTTACATTTAATTGTTCCAGCTCCATGTTGTGCGTTGCAACAATAGCTAGCAATATCTAGATAAAAGTATGTCTAATAACCAGAGCAAACACCTCATCATACTTCATCCCCTTCCTCTATGAAAACACCTTTGCAATAAGTCTAGCCTTGTATCTCTCATCGTTGTTCATCTTATATACATTCTTTCATCATATGGCTCAGCTTCCTTGAAAGGGCGGTACTAATTCCCAAGTTTGATTCTTCTTCAATGAATCAATCTACTCCTCCATAACATGCATCCATTTCGAGCTAGCACTCGAACTCATGGCTTCTTTAAGGTCGAAAGGCTCATCATACACTATATGCAATGCATAGTTAAACTAATCATCAAGGCTAAGATTTGCATAGTTCTAGTCTTCATACCATTTGGTGGCCTTCTAACTCTAGAGCTAGCCCGAATAGGTGTAAATTCGCCTAAGCTTCTATCGACTCCACCTTGAGTTGAATTATCTCTAGCTTTACAACCATCACTATCATTGCTGAAGGAATTCTTTGGACCTTCATGTGATGTGTCAATAACTACAATTACTCTATCTTTTTTTGCAGCTCTAACTCTACTGCTAGGCTAATATATGGAATAGTTTCCATCTCCTTAGGCCTTTCAACTTCTGAATCTACTAAACTATGTGGATTCTCCTTCGATTTAAACATAGCGGACTCATCAAATGTGACATGTCTCAAGTGCAATACTTTTCTATCAACAAGGTTCCAAATGTAATAACCTTTAATGCCTTTTGTATAGCCAAAAAATATGCCTTGATAGGCTCTTGCCTCCAACTTATCATTTATGGTAAACATGCACAGGACTACCAAATATACAAAAATAACCGATATGTATAGATGTACCTTTCCATCTTTCCTCTAGAATCTTCTCATCAATGGCTGAGCATGGAATTTGATATTATACACTGCAGTAGATAAAGCTTCAGCTCAAAAGCCTATAGATAAACTCGCCATCTATATCAAACAATGATTTTTCTCTAGTAAAGTCATATTCATCATTTCAACAACTTCGTTTGATTGCGGATCTCCAAGTGTAGTAAAGTGTCTCTGAATTTCATACTGCTTATAGAAATCTGTGAACTCCTTAGAAACAATCTCAATGCCATTATCTGATCTCAACACCTTCAACTTCCTTCCGACTTCATTCTCTACTAGTGTCTTTCAAGTTTTTAACTTCTCAAACGACTCCGACTTGGCTTTCATCACAAACACCCAAACCTTCTGAGAGTAGCCATCGATAAAATGGATAAAATACTTAGCTCCTCCAATAGAAGCTGTTGCTACAGGTCCCCAAACATCCGTTTGGACATACTCTAGTACTCCTTTGGACTCATGTCTACCAACACCAAAAGAAACATTTGTCTGCTCCCCCAATACACACTCCTGGTAGAATTTCAAATAGTTGAAGGTTTCACCCTTGGTTTTAACACTTTGGAAAATTAACAGGATTTTAGACGGAAATTTAAAAGAAAATTAAATTAAATTAAAATATGGGTTTAAAAGAAAATTTTCACAAACGTCCGAATTTGTCTACAAAACTTGCTTCATAGTGTTCATAGCAATTTTTCAGACGATTCTCATATATAACACTTCGTAATTGAAGTTAGTATGGAAAAGTACGGGTGTTAGATTAAACTAGAAATTTAAAAATTTATAAGACCACCGGTTGACAATTTAGTCTTTTTTCTAATATTTTTATACGGGAAAAATAACTAATCTGGTATTCCATTTAAAAAACATTTAATTAAAAAATTAATTTTTTTCGCTCCTTTTAGCCAAAACTATTTTTCCTTTTGCAATTCCATTTCTTTTTACAAGGGTTGGGATTAATGAACACTCGATCGGGTGCTACTATGGGTACCTTCATTAGTTTTATCCTATTTTTCGGTGAGCTAATGGGATTTCAACCCGCTCTTGTAATTTAATTTTCAAACAAGTTATGTGTCATGAAAATCAATGTATCTTCTATTGATATGTCATCAATAAACAATCATACTGACTAGTTTACGCATTGCTTTCCATGCAACATTTTGAGGGGTCTGTATACGAATTTTCATAGAGATGTAGTAACAATGAATAAAGACTTATAGTTTAGAAGAGACTAAAAAATTCAAAATGGTATGAACTTTTTTTGATATCATGATATTCATAATGCTGATTAAACATCTATAAAAATAATTAAAATTTGGAATTGTGTGTCTTAAAATATGATAGGGTTGTCAAACGGGTATTCTAAAAGAGGGCTGTCATTGAACTTTCCTTCTAATATATATATATAATATAAGAAAGGTTTGCCATGACAGCATTTTTGGGAGCACCCCTTTAGCATCCATATCACATTTTGAGCAACTCTATTTAAAAATACAATAAATTTTTGTAGATATGCTAATATCAAAATGAAGATCATTTCCAAAAAAAGCTCGTTTGGATACATTAATATTTGAATAATGTTGATGTTTAAAATTAATCGTTGAAATAAATGTTTTAAGGCGAATATTGGCCTATAATTTTGAAGATGACAACGATTTTAATATGCTCTTAATTTTTGTAGAAATGATATTAATAATGTAGACTAAACATCTACTGAACTTAGTAGCATTAAGAATAGTATAACTCAAAATATAGTATGAGTATTAATGGATACTCCAAAAAGAGGAATACCATTGAACCTTCATCTCATAACACACAAACAAACAAACACACACACACACACACATATATATATATATATATATATATATATATATATATATATCTGTGTGTGTGTGTGTGTGTGCGTTTAGGGGGTAAGGATCGACTACACCTCATTTTTGCTACACCTCAAATCCTCTCTTGATTTCAGGCACATGTTCCAAATTAAATAATATAATGAAGTGACAAAGGAGAGAGTATAATTATTTAAATCAGAACATACGTTTGAAATCAGGGGGATTTGAGGTGCAGCAAAAATGAGGTGTAGTCAATCTTTGCTCTACACACACACGCATGCACACGCACGCACGCATACACACACACACACAAGCATGTTGGGATAAAATTGGTGACACAAGTCATGACACACTACATCTGAATCATTAGATCTCTTCCTGAATTCAACATCTCATGTAAAAGAATGAGATCAATATTCGGAAAATATTGTGTCATATTTTGTGTTTCCTTCTGTGCCTCAGTAGTCACTCTCTATATTTGTGGAATGGATATAGACACTTTTTCTAATACATCCTCCTTCAGTCTCCCATCATCTTTTTATGCAAAAAAAATTAAATCAAAGTGAATTTTTGTAGATATGTTGTATACATTAACAGGATCATCTATGAAAAATTTATGATCATTTCGAAACTTTTGGCTCTTTCACAACTGCAACCAATTTGAATCACTGAAGATATTTGTTTAAATATAATTTTGAAAAGATTAGAAATTTCGAAACAATTCCACATTTTACGTAAATAATTTTTCTAATTAACCTAGCATATCTACAAAAATTCATTTTAATCTACGTATATTTTACATGAAAATATGAAGAGATTTTACAAGGATAAATATGAGGGATCGAGATCACTGCAGCAAGTGTATTAGAACATTTCTTGTGAAAAGTTAATTATCATTTCGAAAATAAAATCTATTAAATCAATTAAATTGAACATAAGTACATCAATAAACTGAAATCTATTTGAACACTAGTGATGATGTATGTTACATATGTTCTGATATGATGATGTGGTTGGAATAAAATTCAAGAGATACATAGCCGAAGTGCCACTTGTCATCGCATGAATTTTTTTATTTTTTACATTATGATCGACAAACAACCGCAGGAGTCATCAAGATGCACGTGGTGGTTGGTCGCTAAACGTGGTGGCTGCAAGCACAAAGTTTGATGATAATTTAGAAGCTGATAGTAGTAGACTAACATTAATGCCAACTCATTTGCACTTCACCTTTCTCCTCCATCCCGTAATAAATCACCCAAACTCTAAAGCCACATTTTTCTCCTTCTATACTTGTAACGACCCGTAAATTTTAACTGTTTTAATAATGTAATTAGTTGAAATTTTGTGAAATTTTAAACGATAAAATTTTGAAATAAAAATTTGATATTTGGAATGCGTCTAATTAAACATAGCAACTGGTAAATTTTCATCCGAAAATATGGAAGTTTATTTTCGTGTGTAATTTTATTTCAATTTAATCAGTTAGTAATTGATGAAAATAAAATGTTTTGGTAACCTAAACATTTTTATATGGAAAAATTCTAAATCATCTTCTGAGCAAGACGTCATTTTTCATTTTCCAAATTCGGACTTCTTTAGCTCCGTCGATCTTATTTTTCTGCGTTTTTGCTGCATTTTCCGCTAGTAGAAAATTCGAATTTTACAATTAAATCTACCACTGATATCTGTATACCGTTTTGATCGTCTCGTCGTGCTAATCTCCGCAACATATTTGTACCTGTGTCTCGGAGTTTCGGTACGCGGTGAAATCAGTAAAATGATCTACTGTATCGGTAACCGTTTTTAGCCTTTTCGTTTTTCTTGTGACTATTCGTTACCCATCATGGAAAGTTGCATAACCATTGCATTTATATCCTCTAAATTCAGCAAGCTGGCTGTTCACATCTTTGTTCCAACTGCCACTTTGCTTTCCATATTATTATATTTTCAGTTTGAAATCCAATAACTATCCCTTGATATTCACAACTGTTCATATATGACTTTTGTTATTCCCAATGGTTGGTTCATCTTCGTATTTTGTTTTGTCCACTTTATTTCTGCTTTCTCTGTTCATTCGGTTTTGGTAAATTATATATTTTATATATAAAGTTTTCCTTGCTTCTTCTTTATCTCTTTCTTGCTCAACCCACCATGTTGCCGAGCAACTACCCCATACTTCTCCTATCACCCAGGCCGATGCTCAGCCTCTCTCCACCAACACAGCCACGGTCGGATCGACATCACCACCACCATCATGTCGCACAGATTAGCATGGCCTCCTTGAAACCCACCCTCCACCATCGACTGAACTCATCCACCGCCTCGTCCTGTCCCTCCACCTTACAGCCCGAGCCAGCTCAGCCACTTCCCCTGTTTTCCTGGCCGAACCACCACCAATTTCCCCGCATCCTCCCACCGTCAATTCGAGCGTGAGCCACCACCCCTCCTCCTTGTAGCCGAGACCCACCATCATCTTCATCTCCTCCGCCTTTCCGCTCTTCCCCCTCACTATTGAGCCGCCTACCACTCACTCCTCCGCCCATGCGAGCCTCTGTTCAGCCGTGCTCCACCCCAAGTGCGCAACAGTTTCCTCTTCGTGTGCTCGCATATATATTGTATAGGTAATTATGTTTATATCTTCTGTAAGTATTGTTGATAGTAAGTTGAAGAGAAAATGAGTCTCTGTTATGTTTTTTTGTTTTGTTTGAAAAGAATATATACGTGTGATTATATTTTGATTACGTTTGTATTTTGAAAAGTATTATATATATATATATATATCTTATCCTAAAGCTTAGTTTGTTATTCTGAATAACGATGCTCATTTGTATCTTGATTTTAAAAGATGATATGGATATTTTGTTCGGTATGTGTATATATATATATTACTATAAAGTAGTTGTACTAGTATGGTTTAAAGTACAGAATAGAAAGAAAAAAAAGATGTTAGTTTAATGTATATATGTATGTATTTTCGTATGCTTTTCGGTTTGCGGGTTTTCCTGTAATGATCTACAAGATCTGTTATATATATGTAGAGCTATATAAGTATGTATATTGGCACTTATATTAGTTACGTATACCTGGGTTGGTTTTGAATAGATTGAATCATAAGGCTGCATATCTGGATGCATATCTTGTGTTAATTTAATATATATGCTATTTATATATGTACTAGTCTTTTATACAGTGATATGCCGATTTACATAAGAGGTGAAGTGTACGTGTGGTCTGCATAGTTTAAGTATATATTATGTTATGCATAGATTTTTAAAACTTTCCATTTACTGTGTAAGATATATACTTTTGGTGTTAAAGCTAAAATATTGATTGTTGAAAGGATTATTTTATTTGGAATAATAAAATTAAAATACATTCAATATCAATAAGTTTGAATATAAAATATGATTTTTATAAATATATAGTTATGTGTATATGAGTTCACTTATACTTTATCTCCGTCGATTCAGTTCTGATTTAATTTTATCAATCTCTTATCTATCAGCTTGTCCGTTGAATCTGTATCCATCTAGCTTTGTTTTGGAAGTCGTGCTTGCATTCGTAACTCTATTTCAGTGTTCGTGTCAGTGTGCGTATCTATGTCATCTCCTATCTCTCTAGCCTCGAAAGGTGAGTAATCACTCGCGATTAATGTTCTTTTATTTATTAAATTTGATTTCAATTGAAACGACAATTGAAATATGCTGCTGGTAGTTAATTACACTGTTATATATGCTATTACCTGTATCAGTTCACTTGTGACATCTGACACCATTATCTGTATTTATACGATGATAATCCAGTTTGCTTGATAAATGATTGACTGTTGATGTTGACATTGGACGTTAAATTTTAAATGTTGTAACTGATAAATAATTTGAAATTGAATTGACGTAGGATAGTTAGATTTGATATATGTGATAAATTTGATTTAATGACATTTGCATAATATGACCTTTTTAAATGTTAAATAAATTGACACGTAGAAATAGTGTTAACTACACCTTAAACCATTGAATGTATGTTGTTTAAATCGATATAGTATGAAATTGAATAATAGATATCAAGTGAAGAACCGAATAAATATTAGTGTAATAATTTTTAATCTACATGAAATGATAGTGTAGATTCTAGAAATAATTATATTAATTTGCATAAACAACAAATGTAAAGTAATACGATTATTTCGCGATTATTTAAATAAATTATTGGATTGTTATTGATTGTTGTTATTGCTTGTTTATTTACTTTGACACCATCCCAGTTATCACACTGCAAGTTACCTTTGCTATGCTTTGATTTTTGAATGGAAATGGAATCGGGTTGAAATGATAAATACCCAAATAAACTTTGACTTTGGATAGAGAATTAAATAAAAACCCGATTGGTCAATAATTTGATTTAAAGATAAAATATAGATTTTATTTGATTAAATAATAAGGTTTTAAAATGAAGTTGAAATTTGAATTTTTAATGAAAGGAAAATGTTAATCTTTAATCTGAAACAAAATATTAAGAATGTAATTGATGAAAGAACGTCGTTTATTTAAGAAATGATTGAATTAAGTTTTGAAATTTTAATAGTTAAGTTTTGGAATTATTTTATAATTTAATGAGATTGAATTATTTAACAATTAAATAAAATTGAATTCTTTGATAATTGAAATTGAACTTTTTAATAAGTGAAATTAAGTTCTTTATTAATTGAGTTTTGAAATTTGTAACTAAGTAAATGAATAAGTGAAATTGAATTTCTTTAACAGGAAATAAAAATGGGATTTATTGAATCAATGTAAGACTTGTAATTTAAAGAACTTGATATGACGAATTTAATTTAATTCAATTTGAAGTTTTGATATAATGAAGTTGAACTTAAGCAATTGATTTAATGAATTGGAAATTAAATAGAAATTGTTTTGAATGACAAATTTACTTAACGAATATTGAATGAAATCGATTAATGAATTTAAATTTGATTTGAATGTTAAATAAAATTAATTTAAACGATTTCGGGATGAAACTTATATTCGAATTTAAATGAATACTTGAATTGTCTTAAATCAAATATTTAATTTGAATTATAAGATTTTGAAAGGGTAATTTGGAAGTTTTGAAACGTAAGTTATGGAAATTGTTTTAGAAAGACAAATGGAATGTTGGTTTACAAAATTTTAATTGAAATTGAAATTGATTTGGTTTTGAAATATATTAATCGACCAATCGGTGTAATAATCACGAAAGTTATTAAAGAGACCGGAATCGGTTAGGGACATACTCACTGTCTAAACCGAAAACCACTTTAATAACTATACGCGGACTGTGATCCAGAATGAAGTGGTTGGAATGATGTACGTGATGACCGAAGAAAGAGAACGATAATGGATAGCCTTGACACTTGTGTCAAATTGGAAATGACTAAAACAGGAGTCGTGCCGGGCCAAATGGGGTTAGCCACCTCGAGCGAACACACTTCTTCGAAACTACTTATTACTTGTTGTCGATTGGTGCACCCTTAATTTGGGAGTGTTGTTTCGCGGTGTTGCGATCGCTGCGGCGATGCGTTCTCACCAGTCCGGATCAGGCAAACGGTAGTTTCACTACCTTGGGTATTGCCTCATGTTCCTTGTCATACTTGTATCTCTATATACGCGACCACTACGATTTGTCTTGTGTTATACCTATGGAGTACTCCCTGTTATCCCACTAGTTTACGGTGGAGTTTACAGTGCTGTATATACTATAACGCTTATATAAAATGTGTTAAGCGGGATAATGGTAACGCCTTAACACTATTTTGATACTTTATATTACTGATAGGCATTATCTATTTACCGTACACTACTACATAGTAGATAGTTTAACGGATCCTTAAAGGATGGTTATTCCAAACATCCTCTGAGTTATTTGTATTTCAATTGCTATTTCACTTGAGTTGGATTTATTGATATAAGAATATTAATCCTGACTGGAGTGTTTTGTGTTTTGCTTTACGCTCGGGTCAGACTGAGTGTACCAGTATTCGAGACTCACCTTTGGAGTTGGAGCTTCGCTTGGAGATCCAGCTATCTATCCAGTTCAGATATCCAGTTGATTCTAGGTGTATTCTGATATTGTATTTGATTATTGTATTCGAGACATCTGTTGTACCTTATTTAACTCTGATATGTATATAGTAGCTTCATGAACTACTATCTTTTGTTTCAGCTGCATTTATTACTCTGTGTCTGTGATTATTTATTTACTGTATATGCTCAGTTTTGCCAAATATAGTTAACAATTCGGTATTTTGAATCATTCAAGTTCGACATGTGCGGATGCGAATGGTCCAAAATAGCGGGTTGTTACAGTTGGTATCAGAGCTTTGGTAGCTCTAGGCAAAACTTAGCATATAGGGTAAATGTATTTACAGAATCACTCTCATTTGAGTTTGAATCTCTTCCTTTTGACTCGATTCCTTTGAATTTTTGGAACATTCCCTGCGGTTCCTAAATTCATTCGTGTCCCTCACTATTCGTCTTTTTTTCAATTCTGGAGCATCACATAACTCCACTTTGAATGACCCTTATAGTGAATCGGCGGTCTCGCCAAACTTCGAATGATTTGTAAAGGGGTGAAACTCCTTTACAATAGGCATTGATTTACCGGAGATTTCTGTATCCTCGGTTTACGATGCTATCTATCTCCTGCTATGCCTGAATTTTATTTCTTGAGATCGAATGTAGATTTGCCTCGGAATTCTGCATTGATCTTATTTATGAAATCACGGTTGACCCAGTTAAGGTTGCCCGCGATTTATATAAGTTTATCCATCTTCCTGTTTGAAATTCAATCATCATATCTTTGTTTCGAGCTTATCTTCGAATCAAAATTCTCTTTGATTTGAGTCCATCAAATTTGAAACCCTATCCTTATTTTGAGAATTCATTCTTGTATCGTCGAGCAAAGAAATGTATTTGTAAACTAATATATAAATGTTTTAATATATGCTGTGTGGTTTGAGTTGTTGATGTTGATTTGGGTTTCCGATCGATTCGTCTGATCAACGCTATCGATAGGATTTCCAAAACACTTGAGCAGAGCAAGCTGACACAATATTGCTTTCAAATTTGGAAAATAAAATAAAGTTTGTATGATTTTACTATATATAAGTACAAATTTTCTGAAATTGAATTGTTAACTGAATTGGTTGTCAGAAAGGTAATATTTGATTTTCAATATTTGTTTTGTAAATCATTGATTAGTCCAACATAAAAAAATAAATGGAATTATAAAAGCTGGTTTATAGATTTATTTAGAAATTTAAATGAAGTTAAAGTAAGAATTTGAGAATTTAATTTCCTAAAATTTCAAGCTTTGGTTTTAAATTTTTAAAATGTATATTATTGAAGGTATTTTCAAATAGAAACCGTTTTCAAAGAATTTTAAAATGTTGAAATCAGTGCTCTTCTCTTTGTCGCTGGAAAATAATTTCGGTGATGGCGGCCGCATCATCGACATTCATTTTCGAGTTTCGAAGTGGAGAAACCATTCTGTAGCTTTGCTACGGTTTTGTTTAGGAAATATTTTAATTTGAATTTCTTAAGTATGACTTGATTTATATATATATATATATATGGGTATATTATTTTAAATTAAATTTGATTTAATATATATAGTATATACATATTTATTTCTAAAGGGTTTGAAATTAAACGGAAATTTAATTCTTAAAAATCATGTTAAAAGATGTTTTCAATTATAAATAAAGCTAAATTTTGGATAAATATTTAAACTTAAAATAATTGAATTTGAAAATTTTATTTGTATAGTACTACATTGCATTTCAATATAACTTACCTAAATTATTCAGAATTTAAAATGTAATTGGATAATATACAATATAAAATGATTTTATAAATAAAATTTGAGTGTTTATAATAAATTTTATACACTTAGATTTTAATTATAAAAAAATATGCTAATAAAGATGATAGAATAATAAGTTAATTGAATAAGATGAATATAATAAATTTTGTTCTGAAAAAATTAACAAATTGAAATTAGATCAACTTATGGAAATACCTTAAATTTAAACCAATTATTGAATATAAATTAATTCAAATTGAAATTTATATGGTTTAAATTAATTTATATGGTTTAAATATATGTAATAAGATATATTAAGTGGAATAAACTTAATAATAATTTGGAATAAAAGAATTAAATTTGTTGAATAAAATATGGGTACCATAAATGATTATACAAATTGATGATCTAGAAATCGTTAATTGAGGATGACTAGATAATAAGATAATGAATTTATAAATAGATAGATTGATTTAACTAAAGTGAACTCAAAGGGATTTAACCAAATTGTTAAATATTAATTAATTTAAATTGAAATTTATATTGTTTAAATTAATTGTTTTATTTGTATTTCAATCTAATTTCTTTCTGGTTGTTTCTATTCTCCTACCTCCTTCCTTTTCGGGGACGAAAAGTTTTGAGTGGGGGAGAGTGTAATGACCCGTAAATTTTAACTGGTTTAATAACGTAATTAGTTGAAATTTTGTGAAATTTTAAACGATAAAATTTTGAAATAAAAATTTGATATTTGGAATGCGTCTAATTAAACATAGCAACTGGTAAATTTTCATCCGAAAATATGGAAGTTTATTTTCGTGTGTAATTTTATTTCAATTTATCAGTTAGTAATTGATGAAAATAAAATGTTTTCGTAACCTAAATATTTTTATATGGAAAAATTCTAAATCATCTTCTGAGCAAGACGTCATTTTTCGTTTTCCAAATTCGGACTTCTTTAGCTCCGTCGATCTTATTTTTCTACGTTTTTGCTGCATTTTCCACAAGTAGAAAATTCGAATTTTATAATTAAATCGTACCACTGATATCTGTATACCGTTTCGATCATCTCGTCGTGCTGATCTCCGCAACATATTTGTACCTGTGTCTCGGAGTTTCGGTACGCGGTGAAATCAGTAAAATGATCTACTGTATCAGTAACCGTTTTTAGCCTTTTCGTTTTTCTTGTGACTATTCGTTACCCATCATGGAAAGTTGCATAACCATTGCATTTATATCCTTTGAATTCAGCAAGCTGGCTGTTCACATCTTTGTTCCAACTGCCACTTTGCTTTCCATATTATTATATTTTCAATTTGAAATCCAATAACTATCCCTTGATATTCACAACTGTTCATATATGACTTTTGTTATTCCCAATGGTTGGTTCATCTTCGTATTTTGTTTTGTCCACTTTATTTCTGCTTTCTCTGTTCATTCGGTTTTGGTAAATTATATATTTTATATATAAAGTTTTCCTTGCTTCTTCTTTATCTCTTTCTTGCTCAACCCACCATGTTGCCGAGCAACTACCCCATGCTTCTCCTATCACCTAGGCCGACGCTCAGCCTCTCTCCACCAACACAGCCACGGTCGGATCGGCATCACCACCACCATCATGTCGCCAAGATTAGCATGGCCTCCTTGAAACCCACCCTCCACCATCGACTGAACTCACCCACCGTCGTGTCCTGTCCCTCTACCTTACAGCCCGAGCCAGCTCAGCCACCACCCCTGTTTTCCAGGCTGAATCACCACCAATTTCCCCGCACTGTAACGACCCCGGATTTCTTATGAATTTAAATTGATAATTAAATTAATTTTTTTAATAAAAATTGTAAAATTGATTATAAATGGGAGCGAGTTTCCCCGATTCAACTTGAAAAATATATAAAGTCATATGAATTTGAAAATATGTATATTTGTGAAAAGGTATGTATTTGAGCTTAGATGAGTAAATTTGAAATAATATACATATTTGATTTGAAATAAAATCTTAAAATAAATGGTTTTAAAAATAAATATAGGGATATATATATATATACTTTGGATACCAGATAAATTAAATATTTAAAATTTAGAATTTATGGTTAATAATAATTCGAATTTATAAATTTAAACATAAGACCATAAATATTAAAGTAAAATAAATAATTGAGTTTATAAAATAATATAAGAAAATGAATATGAAGTAAAATAATAATAATAATAATTAATATTTAAACTAAAAATAGAAAGTAAACAAATAAAAATATCTTTGTACAATAAACAAAAGAAATAGGAATAAAACAAAGTAAAAATAACCAACAAAGACATAAGTATGTAAAAGTAAACAAAATAAAGTTGCAGCCACCAAATAAAAACAAATAATGCAAGGATAGAATAAGCAAAAGAAAACAAAGTATATACAAATGAAAAGTTTGCATAAGAAGACAGTAAGATATGTTAAGTAAAGTAAATATGTATTGATACAAACAAAGTATGAAACACTTATAAAAAGAAAAGAAAAAAAAAGTATATGCAGGAAGGCTTGTAAAAGAATGAAGTAAGTAATTCTACTTGTGAATGAAAGCTTGCATAGTAAGCCAATTTAATACAAGTACCTACAGCCGAAATGAAGAAAACAAATAGATATATTTGTACAAAACAATTAATGCCATATCTCTAGCATGGCAAAGCAAGATTTATGCCGGCCAAAACAAAGAAAAGATAACAAATAAAATACACTCAAGTGTTCAAACAAAAGAAGACAGCCAAGTAAAAGTATATATGCAGAAGGGAAGATCTAGCAAGAAGATATATATGTACATATATTTTGTACAAATCATAAATGCAGCCCCAAAACAACAACATCTCATACATGTATGATGTACAGCTGAAATGAAGTATGGAAGAAAAAAATAATACAAAGGTACAAAACAATTAATGTAAGTATGTAGAGATTCACATCATCTTATTCAAACAGTTTAATATCCTCTGTACAAATATACACCCTGTAAACTTTTTCATCTTATTTCATTCGTTCAAGAAAACTGAGCAACCTCTAAAATGAATATCATCTCAACTTTAAAACAAAACATCTCAACTAATCAAAACAAAGTAAACCACTTCTGTTCAAATTCAAACCTGGAAGTTCAAGTTCAAACTCGAAGCAAAGTTCAAAATCAAATTTGAAAGCTAGTAGATCAACTCAATCAGGGAATCAAAAGAAGAGCAATTAAGGTTCAGCCTGTTTCAAAACAAAAGAACTCTGTTTTGTTTTCTGGAAAATAGGTGAGCAAAACTCTAACCTTTATTTTGCTTGATATCTGATTTTTGGTGATAATCAATTAAGTAAGGATGTTGCATGAATGTCTTTAAATCGGAAAATGGTTATGTGCATGTCTATATAATCATGATTATCTACGTGCATGCCTGTATATGAATAAACACAACTCTGTTTTGTCTTCCCAGACTAAATCCACATAAATAAACTTTAAATTCTCTTCACACATTAAATTTTAGGTTAAGATATTTAGAGGAAAAATGTGTGTATAAAGGAAACATAAATTTTAGGAATAATTCAAAATAAGAATATTTGGTAAATATTGAGAGAATAAGAAAGTACAGAAACATCTTTTTCAATTTGGAAATTCGATGTTTTTGATTTCGAGGTTTGTTTATAGGGATGGATTCGTATCTGAAAATGAGGATTTTAGAAAGTAATTTCATAATTTTTAAAAGTATATATGTTGTAAATTTCTGAGTTGTTCGAAAATGGGTTTCCTGTCGATTTCATGATGATCGGTGATGGAAGAACTTTGTGCTTGGGTCGGAAGATGGCCAATGAGTCGTTGGTCAGAGGAAAAATGGTGGAAGGATTTTTAAGTCGCTATGGTGGTGGTGCGACGTCGAACTAGGGTTTAAGCCCAGTATTTTGTCAATCGTGTTGGTGTAGCAAGGGCGTCGTCGACGTAGCATTTTGGGCGATCGGACCAGGGGCGATGAATTCATGGTTGAACGGTGAAGATCTGGTAGTGATCGCGGGGTCGCTGATGATGTGTGGTGGTGGTACGAGGTGGTTTCATGGGTGTCAGTTTTGTTCCGTTGGGTTCATTCGAACTCGATTTCGTTTTCGTGGTTGATCAAGGAATCTAGGTGGCCAGTTTGTTAGGGGAGGTCGTAGGTGACTTGCCGGAGGTAATGTCGTTCGCCGGAGTGATGGCGAATTCTGGTGCACGTGCACGTGGCTGTAGTTGTATAAATCTGATGGGTTTGGGAAGAGAAGGGGTGACTCGAAGCTGTTATTGAGGAATTTGGGGCATTAGCTCGGAGTTGGGCTCGTGTAAATTTATGGATGCGTAGGATGAAGGTTGAGCAGGGTTAAACAGGAACTTGTTTTGTCTTTATAAATTTAAACTGAATTTGTTAGCAAGGGTGATTTGAGTTTTAGAATTAGAAGTTTAGATTAACATTTTCAAACCTGGACTTAAGTTTTAATTTGAAATCGAGATTTCAAAATGAAGTTTACAAATTTAAATGTTTAAATCAGTTAAACATTAAATGAATCTAGAAGTGAATTGAATATAAATAAGGAGTATTGACTTAAGTTAATGAAGATCTAATGATGATGTATAATTCATTAAGTATTAAGTTAATTTAAATGGTTAATCTATTAATGTAATTGATTTGAAAGATAATTACGTAATAAAGTAATTAATTAATGATTAAAGGTGGATAAATCAAATGATTAACATTGATTTAAGATTTCGGATAATCGCTCATCTTAATTAACTAGGGAAAATTAGTATTTACGGAAATTGACTTATCATGGGTTAAATTAATTTATTAAAGATAATTAATGATATGGTGAATTAAATAATTAAAGATTAGTTATTTAATAATTAAAGGATAATTATCTAATGATTAAAAGATTGATTGATTAATTAAGATTGATTAATTAATGATTTAAGGTTAATTAATAGATGATAAAGGATAATTAATTAAAATAGTTGTAATTAATTAACCAGGATTAGAAATTCATAAGAAATTTATTTGAATTGAATTAATCAGACAAATTAACTGATTTTACTTATGGATAATTAGATTGACTGAATGATTGAATTGTTTGATATCCCTGATATACGATGTTTTGTGATATACCCTGATTTATGTTGTGATCTGTAATTTACTTATCTGTGATATATATCTATGATCTGTGAATAAAGATGAGCGTTATAGTTTATATCGCTTATCAACTATATTTCTGTATCCTGATCTGCGATGATTCATTGTGTTGCACTATTGTGTTAAACCCCTAGACCACACTGTTACACACACAAATATGGATTTCACGTGGAAATCGGTTAAGTCACAGATAATTTAAATTTGATATTTTTGAAATTGAAATTTTTAATTTCAATTGATTTTGAAATTTGAAATTTTGATTTAAAGTGAAAAGCTTTTGAAATAGAATTTCAAAGATAAAAGTTATTTTGAATAACTTAATCGAGTTTTGAAAATTTAAATAATTTGATTTAGATTTGAATTCAAGTTGAAATTGAATTCTATGATTTGAAACTAGGGATTGAAGATGCTGTATAAGTTAGATATGGGATAAACCATTTTAAGGATATTGATTTGGGAATTTGAATTTAAATTCAAAGGTTTTCACTCGTGTAAATAAAATTGGATTTTTCTGAAAAGAAAACTATTTGTTTTTAAAAGAATAAAAGCTTTCATATAAGAAATGAAATTCTAATTTAGTTAAAGGAATTTCAATATTGAAGTGAAAATGGTTTTCCAAGTTATGAATGAATTGTTTTGAAAAGCTATGATTTGAATCTGTTTATTTTTAACAGATTTAAAATAATGATTGGTTTAAATCATTTGAAATGGAATTGTTTTGAAAACTGTAAATTAAATCTTGATTTAAAGGTTTAACGAGTTAATCAAATTGAAATGGAAATTAATTTGGAAAATCTGTGAATGAATCTTTTGTTTAAAAGATTAAGGTGAAATTGTTTAAACCGTTGAAGGTTGTTTAAAATGAATCTTTTTGTTTAAAGATTTGAAAATGGCAATTTGTTAAACCATTTGAAAAGAAAGATTTTGGGTAATAAGTTGTGACTTAATTGAAATCCCATATCCATATGTTTTAAATATTTCGCTCACTATTCGGTTTAGCCGGGAGAGGACCTTTGGGTCGTATAACCCATTCCGAATATGTGATACGTCGATATGGATAGCATTTGAAGACCGGTGTTGAAGACCGGATATTTTTGAAAACGGAAGGATTACCGTCGAGTTACTCTGCATCGGCTGATCCCCGATATAGAGGTTTTATCATCCTTAGTGACGGGAAGTCCAGACGTGATTGGAAATTATCCGGAATTGCAAGGGCTTCGTGAGAAGTGCCTTCGGTTCTGTTCGAACCCGGAACAGACTTATATGGATTGTATGTCTGACATTGCACTTTGAGATATAAAGCCGATTTCTTTCAAATACATTTCTGTTGGTGGCGGAGAATTTATTCTCTTAGCTTAACACCCTTCTCTGAGACGTACGAGCTCAGAGGTTATGTAGTTGAAATTTATCAGCGATATACTCCCAATTTGGTAATGTGGCATGCTGAGTGTAGCTGTGTGATGATCAGTGTTTGATCATTTGTGATATGATCATTTGTTTGATCATTTATCTTTGTGATCATAGGTTGATCATCTGTTGACCCAAAGCATGGCTTTGTGACAAAGCGTAGCTTTGTGGACGAGACTTCGTCAGGGCCTCACAACCCGGAAATGGTCGAAACAGGATCGTTGCGGCAAGGTTATGAGGGTCGCGCCCTTTAGGGTATGTCATTTCCTTCTGGAAAGGGGTGGTATCATGGTATGGAGCCCAGATACTTACTCATGTGGATACACTTTATTATGTGTGATGTTGGTTTAGAGGCGCCTCGGATAAAGGTCCCAAAGGACCGGGGGGTGGCATATTCGTGAGTTACCTATTACAGGGGTAACCCGGCCTTGTTTGCAGAGAGCAGTTTGTCTCTCGGGACGTCCCGCCAGAGGCGATCCCATGCGGCGGAAGGAAGTTCCTTAGCCTGACCATTTGTTGGAAATCCATTTCCCAATACGAAACTTGTACGGTTTTAGTTGTAGAACCTGCCATTTACGTACGGTGGTCACCACTGTTTAGATGGTAGCTATAGTAGGCATACGATACTGGTCGTATGTTGGCTAAGATTAATATTATACTTTCGAAATGTTTTCTGCATTATGCACTAATAATAATAATCCAATGATTTGATTTTACGTAGTAAGCATGTTTGACTATCATAAGAAGAAATCTCCTCCAATTCTGCGTTTGCATTGTGTGTGTGGCGGGAGGTCTTATGGTAGTTTCATTTTCCAAAAGCATTGCGGATTTCAATGTTAAAATCCTTTATTGTTGTTTAAAGATAAACTGTTTTTGTTGCTCACACCAGTCCCATGACTGATCCGGAGTTTATTGTTCCTTTCCTAAACTCTGGGTGCTCATAATTTTCCACACGAGCAGTCTAGAGTTGGGTTTCTTTTCAGATATTCAGGTTTAGTAGATTATCTGGAGCTAGTTCATTCATCGGAGTTGCTTATCTTGGAGTTGTGGATTCATTCTTGTCTGAAGATCATTTTGGAGTTATCATTTCTATTGATATTGTTCCGCTGCTGTTGTTATCTTTTCTTTTCCGCTGCTATTTCTTGTATCATATCTCTGATGTATATTGATATTCATTGTATCACTCTGTTGTATCAGATATTGTATATCAATGTATTATTCTTTTCTTCCGCTGTGTTATTTACTTAATTGTGTTATAGCTCCGGCGAATCGGATTTGAACGGTCGAATCTGCGGCATTCTAGTACAATGTGAAGTACAGATGTTGATTTTCGAGCGGGCAAAACCCGAGCCGTTACACGCACCGTCAATTCGAGCGTGAGCCACCACCCCTCCTCCTTGTAGCCGAAACCCACCATCATCTTCATCTCCTTCGCCTTTCCGCTCTTCCCCCTCACTGTTGAGCCGCCTACCACTCACTCCTCCGTCCATGCGAGCCTCTGTTCAGCCGTGCTCCACCCCACGTGCGCAGCAGTTTCCTCTTCATGTGCTCGCGTATATATTTTATAGGTAATTATGTTTATATCTTCTGTAAGTATTGTTGATAGTAAGTTGAAGAGAAAATGAGTCTCTGTTATGTTTTTTTGTTTTGCTTGAAAAGAATATATACGTGTGATTATATTTTGATTACGTTTGTATTTTGAAAAGTATTATATATATATCTTATCCTAAAGCTTAGTTTGTTGTTCTGAATAACGATGCTCATTTGTATCTTGATTTTAAAAGATGATATGGATAATTTGTTTGGTATGTATATAAATATATTACTATAAAGTAGTTGTACTAGTATGGTTTAAAGTACATAATAGAAAAAAAAGATGTTAGTTTAATGTATATATGTATGTATATTCGTATGCTTTTCGGTTTGCGGGTTTTCCTGTAATGATCTACAAGACTGTTATATATATGTAGAGTTATATAAGTATGTATATTGGCACTTATATTAGTTATGTATACCTGGGTTGGTTTTGAATAGATTGAATCATAAGGCTGCATATCTGGATGCATATCTTATGTTAATTTAATATATATGCTATTTATATATGTATTAGTCATTTATACAGTGATATGCCGATTTACATAAGAGGTGAAGTGTACGTGTGGTCTGCATAGTTTAAGTGTATATTATGTTATGCATAGATTTTTAAAACTTTCCATTTACTGTGTAAGATATATACTTTTAGTGTTAAAGCTAAAATATTGATTGTTGAAAGGATTATTTTATTTGGAATAATAAAATTAAAATACATTCAATATCAATAAGTTTGAATATAAAATATGATTTTTATAAATATATAGTTATGTGTATATGAGTTCACTTATACTTTATCTCCGTCGATTCAGTTCTGATTTAATTCTGTCAATCTCTTATCTATCAGCTTGTCCGTCGAATCTGTATCCATCTAGCTTTGTTTTGGAAGTCGTGCTTGCATTCGTAACTCTATTTCAGTGTTCGTGTCAGTGTGCGTATCTGTGTCATCTCCTATCTCTCTAGCCTCGAAAGGTGAGTAATCACTCGCGATTAATGTGCTTTTATTTATTAAATTTGATTTCAATTGAAACGACAATTGAAATATGCTGCTGATAGTTAATTACACTGTTATATATGCTATTACCTGTATCAGTTCACTTGTGACATCTGACACCATTATCTGTATTTATACGATGATAATCCAGTTTGCTTGATAAATGATTGACTGTTGATGTTGACATTGGACGTTAAATTTTAAATGTTGTAACTGATAAATAATTTGAAATTGAATTGACGTAGGATAGTTAGATTTGATATATGTGATAAATTTGATTTAATGACATTTGCATAATATGACCTTTTTAAATGTTAAATAAATTGACACGTAGAAATAGTGTTAACTACACCTTGAACCATTGAATGTATGTTGTTTAAATCGATATAGTATGAAATTGAATAATAGATATCAAGTGAAGAACCGAATAAATATTAGTGTAATAATTTTTAATCTACATGAAATGATAGTGTAGATTCTAGAAATAATTATATTAATTTGCATAAACAACAAATGTAAAGTAATACGATTATTTCGCGATTATTTAAATAAATTATTGGATTGTTATTGATTGTTGTTATTGCTTGTTTATTTACTTTGACACCATCCCAGTTATCACACTGCAAGTTCCCTTTGCTATGCTTTGATTTTTGAATGGAAATGGAATCGGGTTGAAATGATAAATACTCAAATAAACTTTGACTTTGGATAGAGAATTAAATAAAAACCCGATTGGTCAATAATTTGATTTAAAGATAAAATATAGATTTTATTTGATTAAATAATAAGGTTTTAAAATGAAGTTGAAATTTGAATTTTTAATGAAAGGAAAATGTTAATCTTTAATAATCTGAAACAAAATATTAAGAATGTAATTGATGAAAGAACGTCGTTTATTTGAAGAAATGATTGAATTAAGTTTTGAAATTTTAATAGTTAAGTTTTGGAATTATTTAATAATTTAATGAGATTGAATTATTTAACAATTAAATAAAATTTAATTCTTTGATAATTGAAATTGAACTTTTTAATAAGTGAAATAAGTTCTTTATTAATTGAGTTTTGAAATTTGTAACTAAATAAATGAATAAGTGAAATTGAATTTCTTTAACAGGAAATAAAAATGGGATTTATTGAATCAATGTAAGACTTGTAATTTAAAGAACTTGATTTGACGAATTTAATTTAATTCAATTTGAAGTTTTGATATAATGAAGTTGAACTTAAGCAATTGATTTAATGAATTGGAAATTAAATAGAAATTGTTTTGAATGACAAATTTACTTAACGAATATTGAATGAAATCGATCAATGAATTTAAATTTGATTTGAATGTTAAATAAAATTAATTTAAATGATTTCGGGATGAAACTTATATTTGAATTTAAATGAATACTTGAATTGTCTTAAATCAAATATTTAATTTGAATTATAAGATTTTGAAAGGGTAATTTGGAAGTTTTGAAACGTAAGTTATGGAAATTGTTTCAGTAAGACAAATGGAATGTTGGTTTACAAAATTCTAATTGAAATTGAAATTGATTTGGTTTTGAAATATATTAATCGACCAATCGGTGTAATAATCACGAAAGTTATTAAAGAGACCGGAATCGGTTAGGGACATAATCACTGTCTAAACCGAAAACCACTTTAATAACTATACGCGGAGTGTGATCCAGAATGAAGTGGTTGGAATGATGTACGTGATGACTGAAGAAAGGGAACGATAATGGATAGCCTTGACAATTGTGTCAAATTGGAAATGACTAAAACAGGAGCTGTGCCGGGCCAAATGGGGTTAGCCACTTCGAGCGAACACACTTCTTCGAAACTACTCATTACTTGTTGTCGATTGGTGCACCCTTGATTTGGGAGTGTTGTTTCGCGGTGTTGCGATCGCTGCGGCGATGCGTTCTCACCAGTCCGGATTAGGCAAACGGTAGTTTCACTACCTTGGGTATTGCCTCATGTGCCTTGTCATACTTGTATCCCTATATACGCGACCACTACGATTTGTCTTGTGTTATACCTATGGAGTACTCCCTGATATCCCACTAGTTTACGGTGGAGTTTACAGTGCTGTATAGACTATAACGCTTATATAAAATGTGTTAAGGGGGATAATGGTAACGCCTTAACACTATTTTAATACTTTATATTACTGATAGGCATTATCTATTTACCGTACACTACTACATAGTAGATAGTTTAACGGATCCTTAAAGGATGGTTATTCCCAACATCCTTTGAGTTTTTTGTATTTCAATTGCTATTTCACTTGAGTTGGATTTATTGATATAAGAAAATTAATCCTGACTCGAGTGTTTTGTGTTTTGCTTTACGCTCGGGTCAGACTGAGTGTACCAGTATTCGAGACTCACCTTTGGAGTTGGAGCTTCGCTTGGAGATCCAGCTATCTATCCAGTTCAGATATCCAGTTGATTCTAGTGGTGTATTCTGATATTGTATTTGATTATTGTATTCGAGACATCTGTTGTACCTTATTTAACTCTGATATGTATATAGTAGCTTCATGAACTACTATCTTTTGTTTTCGCTGCATTTATTACTCTGTGTCTGTGATCTATGATTATTTATTTACTGTATATGCTCAGTTTTGCCAACTATAATTAACAATTCGGTATTTTGAATCATTCAAGTTCGACATGTGCGGATGCGAATGGTCCAAAATAGCGGGTCGTTACAATACTATATCTCAACATTTCAATGTTTTATCCCTCTTGTCTTCTCATTTCCATTCTTTACAACAAATACTTCTCATATTTCATTCAAAAGTTTAAACCGATGTGTAATCAGTGAGATTATATCAAAAACACTTGATTTTTGGTAGTATCGTTGTTTGGAATGATGTGCTTATTAGATCTGGATGGAATTTTGAGGAAGATGGAACTTGCGCTTGGAACGGACGTGGTCTCCCTATAGAATTTTGAGGAAGATAGAACTTACGCTTGAAACAAATATGGTCTCCCTATAATCTATTATGGCCAAAGCGGGTGTTCACCTGATCCATGCCAAACTTTAACATGAGTTTCCTTATACCTCAGCTTTGCCCTAACGGGATTTTAGACTATCCAAGCAATAATTATTTTTTTAAAGTACTACTAAAGGCACTGGCGAAAAAGCTAATGACACCGTTAAATATTTTTCACGCTGTAGTCGATGAAAAAACCACCAACTCTGATGCCACTAGCATAAAAAGCAGTGCTTTGAAAAAGTTTAGAAAAGAATGAAAGTAACGGGAAGAGAAGTAATATTAGAATACTAGGTTGAAACCTGTGCTTCGCACACGGGTACGTGGTGGACATGCACTGTTGACTGTACTTTGCGAAGTAGTTTGTGTTTTAGGTTCTGAGGCTTTGGAATGGATTGACATGCTCTTGTTAAGGAGTACTATAATTTTTCTTAATTTTAGTACACAGATTGCTTTTGAATTGTGTTGAAGTTGTTGGTTTAATGATTAATTGTAAAAATAATAGTATGTCTAAATAGTATCATACGTAAATCAATAATTCTACTTGTAATGGTTTTTAATCATTTTAGATGAGCGTTGCTATGTATTATTACTGATTATTGTTATTGTATTCAGATTTGATATGTATATATAAATACATGTTCGTTATTGGATATTTTATCATAGGTAGAAGAAATTGATTTTTTTTTCTATCTTTCAAAGTTGCATACCTTTTGGTCAATAACACCGATGCACCTAATATGACTGCTTTGCTCTGCAAATGAAATATTAACACGGTTAAAAGTAATTCTTAATGGCTATAGCTAGTTATAACCAATAACAAATATTTATCTATGTTACATAAGTCAAGCGAGTTGAGTAGAAAAATATTATATGTATTGCTACTTTTCCTTGCTCCATCAAGATGATGCAGGAAATTGTCACCATCATAATATATTTTATGCAGTAGCATTACTTTAATCATTGATGGATCAAAATAAGTAGAAACACAATTACCATACTCATCATTTGTAATCCAGAAGGAAAAAGTTTGGTTAAACCATCTGTTAAGTTCAAAAAATAAATATAAAATCCAAACTTTAATTAACAAAACTGGAATCAACATCTTATTCTTTTAAACTTTACAACATCTTAAAGTAATATACGGATTAGTGCAATGAATGCAATTCTTTAGAAGTTTTGTATAGAATGATGTTAAAACTTTACAATGCAACTGTAGAATAATCTTGATTTACATGTTAAATATGTAATGAAACAAACTTGCACATGAAATGAAAGTGAAAGCAGTACAACAAAATTATGCACACTATCTTCATATTCATATGCACACCTCATGTAACTTATATGGAAGTGAACTTAATGTAAGTATAACCCATAATCTGAATAAAGTTCATGTTAGCAACTGTTCAGTATACATTACTGTATAATGAGTTTTCACTGAATATCACAAAACGCATAGCTTTATTACATGTCATCACCAATTGTTACAGTCATGTGGTTAATGCCTTACGAAGCCAATATGGCAAATTAAATAGTCTTTCAAAAGTGAGTGTTCAACAAATTCAGATTTTAGATGAAAGTCATGGTTAACTATTATAAGATTGTGGTATGTACCGAGAGCCAATATTTAACTTGGTGGCTTATAAAGAGAGCATGGCATCAATGTAAATAGATATGAACTGACATAATTATTTTCAAGCAGTACATGAAACAATAATATTTTATGCTAATACCGCAACCAACCCACTGATGTAACGTAAACAATAAAGGTTGGAATTTAATTTTAACTGGTTTATATATAAAAGAAAAGGTAATTAGACTGTGCAATAAAAAATGGTTTATCTAACTTTGGATGAGGTTAACCTCATATGAAATACTAATTGAATAGAACATATTTCTACCGCTGTAAAGTGTTTCTCAAACTTTTTAGCTATGTTATGAAGATGTAGAGTGGTAGCAACAACATTCGAATGGTTACATAGACCTGAACAGGAGTAACAAAAATTAGTTATTACCTATCCTCTTGAACACAGGCAACGTAAGTTTAACTAACGAAGGCAGGAAAAATAGTTGAAGAAGTAGAGACAGTAAAGAGCTATTGTGAACAAATTCATTGACGAAGTAATTCGAAATCAAGAACATCAGTTGAGTAAAACAAAAATATGGTATGCCAGAAATTACTATGCCCGGTAGAGAAACATTTAGTACCACACGGCCGGGTCGGAAGCACATATCACCGTAGAGTTTCAGTCCGTAGACAGCGTGGAAAAAACAACTAATTGGGGTCGGCAGATATCGTTTGCACTGAAGCGGAAATGCCAGACCACAGCAGTAGGTCGGGCATGGAGTTATATGCAGGATCGGCGAGGAGGTAAAAGTCGATGAATCAGATTGTCAAAAATTGCATCAATGAAAATTCAGAATTTAACATTGGAATTAAAGTAATTCTGCCATCTTAGAGTTGACATAATAAAAGGGGTTATGCAACATTCAATTCGAATATAGTAGCACATAAAATTCAGTAAATCATAGGAAACCAAGTAAAATAAAGATGCACTGAAAAACCTTTATTAACATGTAAAATAAATAACCACATGATGATAAAGAGAGTATTCACCATTTGAAATTATTTGCTATATGTTACTTCCTAAGTATTATCTTATGATGCTTACAAAATTTAAAGTAAAGCAACGTATAATGTAAACTTTGAGGTTTCAAATCATTAACAGTAGAATGATTGAGTGATGTGGTAACTAATATAATAATCAGAAATTTACTTACTGAAACAGAAAGGAGATTGATGTTCTGCCCTGAAAAAGTGAAAGGAGTATTAGCAGATAAAGTGGATAGTGCATCGATATGTTGATGCTTGGATGTAAATTCATTGTACAATGTATATGTGCGAAGAAAACATCAAATTAGGCCTTCTGAGTTCGGTTTTGTAACAGCCCTAGATTTTTGCATATATTTGTAAATTTGACTTTATTTTATTTTGAAACTATTTTAAACTTGTTTGATTTCAAACATTTCATTTTTTAAAATAAATGTTAATTATTATGTGAACTATAATTTCAAACTAGTATAAATTGGTTATTTTACTGAAAAGTGAATTCCTGTTCAAACTGTTCAATCTTTGGCTTTTAAAGTTAAAATTTTAATTATTTAAAATCTTAAATTTTATCTTTTATTATGAAAATAGATGTAATAACTTGAACGTTGCTTTTTGTTTCGTTGAAAACGGAGTTAAACTGTAAAAGTTATGTGTATTTCAATATTGTGTGTAAACTGATGTATTTAGCAATATTGTCTATTTTAAATTATATTTTTCTTGGACATATTTTATTTTAATATGTGTTAATATGTTATTATATGTATATTTTTATCTTTTAATAATTTTAAAGTGATAGTATAATTTTTCTAAAGTTTATTGAATTTATTTTCTAATTTTAAAGCCTAGTTTCCATTTCTTTGCTATTTTCTTAATTTAGTTATATAATTAAAATTTAATTATTTATTCACTTTGAAAATGTTTTAAAAGTCATTTTTATTTCAAATTTTGTCTTATAATATTTTTAAAATGGAGTGAATAATTTTCCAAAGCCATTGGTAATTTTCTTGTAATTTTTATGTCCTGTTTGCTATTTTTAAACAATTCCTTTATTCCTTTTTCTATTTTTCTCCAATTTAATTATTTATTTTATTTTGGAAATGATAAATAAATTATTTTATTTCAAATTTTCACTTCATAATATTTTTAAAATGAAGTGGATATTTTTCCAAGACTAGTAGTGATTTATTTGTAATTTTCGGACACTGTTTTGTATTTTAAGTAATTTCTTTCATTCTTTTTATATTTTCCTTAAAATTAATTATTTATTTTCTTATATTTTTACTTAGTTTCGGTTTATAAAGCATATTTCTGAGTTTATTTTGTTTATATAAAATTTTAAAAGAAAAGGGAATGTCAAAGGTTTAAAAAGTTACAAAACTTAAGGCTTTTCACCTTCAAAACTCTTCATTTTCTCAACTCCTCATTTATGTGCATTTTTGGCCGTACAATATTTTTCTTAGCTGTGTATTTTCATTATCTTTGACGTGAAAAATACCTCAGCTCCTCATTTTTCATGGCTTGAGAGATTTGGTAATGGCTTCACTTCCTTTTTCTACTTTTTCTTCCTATTTTCTATGAATTTTGCCTTGCTTTCCCTTGCTTTTTGATAGGTCTCCCCTACATAGCCATGGCCACCACACTCTACGCTTCCTTTCAGCCATTACCACCACCTATACTCCAGACCATGACCAAGGCCGAGCCATCCATGGTGACCAAACCCCTCAAAAATGCAACCTATTGCCAAAAAAAACAATGCTATTTGACCACTACTTGTTCATATCCTTCAACCACCACCCTAACCATCACCATAGCCGCCACCACTCCTCTGACCTGACCTCTACACACCCCTTTCCACCACTGACCAGTCATGGTGCACCCAGGCCGAGCCATAACCCCAAGGTCGAGCCTTTGTTTTGACCAAAAATCACACTATTTGCCTTAAAACTCTTCACATCTTCATATATAAATTTCACCACCATATTCCACTACCTAGGCCGTGCATACACATGACCAAAACCTGAGCCAAACTTGTTCAAACCATAGCTAAATAACACCCCTAGGCCGTGCCAAATAGTAGAGAAGGCAAGGCAAAAGACTGTGTATTCGTATCTCTTTTTATTTCAAAGTTATTGAGTTTTAAAGTGTATTGAATTGTGTTGTTTTGGTTGTTTGTTTTGGGTTGTACACAAGAGTTGTAGCTTGGATTCGCTCTCCACTCAAGTTCGTAATCGTGTCATCGTGCTTTGTTTTCTGTTGTGCCTTTGGTTTTGAAATCTTCAGCAATTAGAGGTGAGTAAATCTCACCAGACATTTATATTTATACAAATGTGAATTGACACCATTTGAATGTGTAGAACTATTATGTGATGTTATAACTGCCTGTGATCATTTATTTATGATGTTAAATTTATTTACCTATCATATCATTTGTTATTTTTATATGTTATTAACTGTTCATTTATATCTGTTTATCACACTGCAAGTTCCCTGTTAGTATAGAAATCACTATGGGTTGAAATGATACATACCCGTACGGACTTTAGAATAGGGAAAGATCGTTATGGGCTGGAATGATAAGCCTGAGCGACTTTTTATTTATTTATTTATGTTACTTGGGATTGCGGGTTTGAAATGATAAAATCCGGTTTTCTTTGTAAACTGCGGATTGAAATGATACACATTCGTATCACTTGACCTAGGCTAGAAAATTATATACAGACCCGTGGTTTATATATTTTTCTGAAATTATTTTTAAATATTTTAAAAATGTAAATATTATGATATTTTGATTTAAACTTTATTAAAATGATTTTTATAAAATATTTGTGATTTTCTACAAATTAAATAAGTGAATTAAGTAAAGGGTGAAGTAGAATTTGAAATATAAGTTAATTTTGGAATTTATGATTTTGTTTATAAATGGAATTTATGTAAAGTAAGAATATATGACAAATTTGATTTAAAAATGAATTTAATGATTTTATTAAGAAATAATGATTTTATAAAGTGTTAATGATTTTTTGTAACTTAAAATATGAAATAAATGAATATTTAAGCTGAATTTGGAAATATAACTTAAATTGAATTTTTGTGAAATTTGTTTAAAAGTGAAATATTAATTAAGTAAAATAAATGGAAATAAGTTATATTTTGGAAATTTAAACTTAGTTGTTAAGTTAAGAATTTAATTAAAGAAATGAAAATTTAATTGTTATTTAATTTGATTTTTGTATGGAAATTTGACTTTATAAAATCATAGAAATATAGGCATTTAAATGATTGTTTTTAATGTGAAAATATATGATTTTATAAGTTAAAATGATTTATATTAAAAGTTAATTATGTGTGAAATTGTAAATAAAACTCTGAATTTGATTTGACAGCATTTTTGAAATGTAATTTAAAGATATTACAGCATTGGAAAATGCTGTAGCTGTTTTAAATGAACCAAATAGCAAATTTGAACTAAGGGTTATTATAGCACTTTGTTAGTGCTATAGTTGTTAAATTTAACTAAAATTTTTAATTGAAACTAAATTAAGATATTACAGCATTTTAAATGCCGTCTTTTGTTAATGAACTGTTTTTAAACATAACATTTCGTAGCATTTTCTAAGTGCTGCGAAAGTTGAATTTTCTTTGTTCAATAAATTCAAATGGATAAATGATCTTTGAAAAGGATTAAATTTTGGAAATTAAACATTTAATTATTAAATATAATGAATTGACTTTAAATGATTTAAATGGAATAGTTGATTTGGGAAATACAACTATTTTGAAATGTGATTAAATGGTATTTAAATTTAAATTAAATAAATTATATTTTGGAATGAATTTGAAATGATATTAAATCTTGGAATGAATAATTGAAGTTTATATTAGTATGAAAAATATTTGGTTTACTTGTAATTTGAATCTATTTAAAAGATGTTGGACTTATGAAATATAGGATATTAAAGCTTTGGAATTTATTTTATAATTTGAATAGATATTTTGTGGATTTAATCTATATTTGAAATTTATAAGATTTGAAATGATCTATGGAAATTTACTTGAAATAAATGATTGAATTGAATTGAAACTTTGAAAATTTTAATACTTGATTTGAAAGTATAATAATTACACTTTTAAATGAATTTAAATGAATTTAATTTGTTGGAATATAAATTATTTAAAGGTGACTTGAAATGATAATAAATGAATGATATCTTTGAATTTAAAAAGTATTTAAAGTTGAATATTTAGATTTGAACTCAAATGATATTTTGGTATATAAAAATGATTTGAAATGAAGTTTTGGAAAGATACGATATTTTGATATATTAAAGTGATTTGAAATGAAGTTTGGAAAGATATGATATTTTGATATATTGAAATGATTTGTAATGAAGTTTTGAAATGATATGATATTTTAAATATATTGAAATGGTTTGGAATTGATTTAATCTTTATTTTGATAAAGATTTGGATTTGAAATGATATTATATTTTGAAGTATAAACTGTTTTTAAGTTATAACCACGGGTTATAATAACGATTGGTTGTTAAAGAGACCGGGATCGGATATGGACATACTCTCTGTTGATACTGAAAACCACTTTGACAACTGTGTACGCGGTGGAGTTTCCAGAATGAAGTAGGATGGTGACGACGATCCTAAGGTATATATACGTGGACCCAACTCCCGTGAGTTGGCATAAGGTGGCTAAAACAGGAGCGATCTCGGGCCAGTGAGGTAGCACCTCTTATCGGACACACTTCTTCGATACCATTATATTATTTTTGATTGATTTGGTGCGCACCCTTGATTTGAGAGTGTTGTTCGAGGTGGAGCGGTAGTGGCTGCTATGCGTTTCCATCAGTCCGTGTGCGTAATTGGTATATCTACCCTGGCATTGCCTTGTGTGCCGTGTCACCTACCATATCGAGCCCACTACGATTTTGGTTTAAAGATCCGACCGCGTTAAGGTTCACCATCCCTTAACGCTATTTTCTATATGATTATACTTTACTAATTAGACACTACTGTATATAGCGTATATTACTACATAGTAAATAGTTTAACGGATCCTTAAAGAATGGGCGATCCCAAGCATTCTTTAAGTTACTTGTACCTTTATTACAGTTCACTTGAGTTGGTTTACATTATATAAGTATATATTGTCCTGACTCGAGTGTTTTGTGTTTTGCTTTACGCTCGGGTCAGCCTGAACTATTCACAGATTTGGATTTCCGCTCTCTTGGAGATTTGAATCGCTGGAGATTATCTGCTTGTCTTGTCCTATCTATTTCAGTTCTGTTGTTCTATTCATCTTGTACTTGGTTATCATATTTAGACTTCGGTTGTACTTTATTTCTTCTATTGTATCTTATTTAACTCTGATATATTTACATAGTAGCGTCATGAACTACTATTTCTTTTACTTCAGCTGCATTATTTTACTCTGTGTTTGTGATCTGTGATTATATTTATTTACTGTATATTCTGAGATTTGCCAAATTTTATTTACAACGCGGTATTTTGAGCAATTCAAGTCCGACATGTGCGGATGCGAATGGTTGAAAATATCGGGTCGTTACAGTTGGTATCAGAGCTTTGGCTTTGAGGCAAAATTCAGCATATGGAGTAGATTTATTTACAGAATCACTTTCGTTCGAGTTTGAATTTTTTTTCCTCTTGATCCGAATTTCCTTTGAATTTTTGGAACGTTCCCTGCGGTTCCAAAATTCATTCTTGTCCCTCACTATTCATCTGCTTTTGATTTTGGAGTATCACATAACTCCACTTCGAATGATCCTTATAGTGAATTGGCGGTCTCGCCAATATTCTAATTTTCTGGTAAATGGGGAAACTCCTTTACAATTAGCATTGATTCACCAGAGATTTATATCTATCCTGGGTTTAGATGCTAATATCTTTTGTTGTTCCAAACTCTATCTCTTGAGATCAGATGTAGATTTACCCTAGAAAAAAAAATACACATTTGATCTTATTCATTAAGTCACGGTTGACCCGGTTAAGGTTGCCCGCGATTTATCTAAGCTTATCCATCTTCATATTTTGTTAATTAATCATCTTGTCTTTGTTTCCAAACTATCTCCAAACATTTTGAATTGTACTTGTAAAACTATGTTTGTTTTATATATTGTGTTGTTTGAGTTGTTGATGTTGATTTGGGCTTCCGATCGGTTCGTCTGATCAACGCTATCGATAGGATTTCTAAAACACTTTGACAGAACAAACTGACACAATATTATTTTAAAATTGCTAATGAAATAAATTTTATATATCTAAGCAAATTTATGGAACTTAATAAATTGATTTAAATTGATTATTTAAAATGATAATACTTGATTTATCATTTATTGTTCTATGAATGAATTTATAAATAGTTGTTTATAAATTGATTTGGGAACTGAAATGAATTTAAATCAAGAATTTGAGAATTTAATTTTCGATGGTTTCAAACCTTGTGTTTAAAGTTTTAAAAGGGATATATTATTTAAAGTATTTTCGAATAGAAATTTGTTTCCAAAGAATTTTAAAGTTTAAAATTTTGTGCTCTTCTCTTTGTCGCTGGAAAATAATTTCGGTGATGACTGCAGCATCATCGACTTTCATTTTCGAGTTTCGAAGTGAAGAAACCATTCTGTAGTCTTGCTACAGCTTTGTTTTGGGAAACTTGATTGATTTGAATTTCTAAAAGATGATTTGATTTATAATACATATAGATATATGATTTAAAATTTGATTTGACAAATTTTGTACATACATTTATTTATCTCTGAATGGTTTGAAAAGAATCGGAAATTTTATTCTTAAATTCTATCTTAAATAATAACTTCAAGTATAAAAAGAAAATCAAAATTTTGAATAAATATTCAAGCTTGAAATGATTGAATTAGAATGTTTATATTGTATATTAATTTTAGAAAGTTTTATTTGTATAAATTCTCAATTGCATTCCAATATAACTTACCCTAATTTTCAGAAGTTAACAATGTAATTGGATAATATACAATATAAAAAGATTTTTATAAATAAAATTTGAGTGGTTATAATAAATATTATACACTTAAATTTTAGTTATAAAAAGATTAACATAGGTAAATAGACTAAAAGGTTAATTGAATGATTTACAATATAAATGATGTTAAGGGAATTAGGAATAAATTAAAACAGTTATAATAAGTGTAAGTATATTTAACATAGATGATAAAAATATTGAGAGGAATAAATTTAATTTTAATTAGGAATAAAGAAGAATTAAATTTATTGAATGTTATACACTTAATTTTAATCAAATCCATGGTTTTTGAAATTGTTAGTTTAAAAAAATTTGATGATAAGATAATGAAATTAGAGATAGTAAGATTTATTTAACTTGTGTAAAATTAATTATCAATTCAAGCTGAAACCATGGAAATTTCAAACCTATTATCTTATTTTGTTTTCAAACTGTCTTCTGGTTATTCTTATTTTCCTCATCTTGCTACAGACTGGTATAGGCATCTTTTTATAATCTTTCTGTTTAGAAATCTTTCTATAATCTTTAATAACCTTTGGTACTCATTTTGAATCTGAGCACAGCTTTCATCCACAAACCGTCGGTCAAGCGGAAAGAGTGAATCAGATTTTAGAGGATCTTTTCGTGCTTGTGTTCCTGATTCTGGAGAATCTTGGAAAGATCACCACCACCTTGTTAAACTTACCTATAACAACAGTTATCAGGTATAATTCTAATCTTCTTGTCATCTTGTCTTAATCTTATTTCACTCTATCTTTTTCTTGTGCTTTCCCGTACCTCATTCCTTTTCGGGGACGAAAAGTTTTGAGTGGGGGAGAGTGTAACAGCCCTAGATTTTTGCATATATTTGTAAATTTGACTTTATTTTATTTTGAAACTATTTTAAACTTGTTTGATTTCAAACATTTCATTTTTTAAAATAAATGTTAATTATTATGTGAACTATAATTTCAAACTAGTATAAATTGGTTATTTTACTGAAAAGTGAATTTCTGTTCAAACTGTTCAATCTTTGGCTTTTAAACTTAAAATTTTAATTATTTAAAATCTTAAATTTTATCTTTTATTATGAAAATAGATGTAATAACTTGAATGCTGCTTTTTGTTTCGTTGAAAACGGAGTTAAACTGTAAAAGTTATGTGTATTTCAATATTGTGTGTAAACTGATGTATTTAGCAATATTGTCTATTTTATTATATTTTTCTTGGTCATATTTTATTTTAATATGTGTTAATATGTTATTTTATGTATATTTTTATCTTTTAATAATTTTAAAGTGATAGTATAATTTTTCTAAAGTTTATTGAATTTATTTTCTAATTTTAAAACCTAGTTTCCATTTCTTTGCTATTTTCTTAATTTAGTTATATAATTAAAATTTAATTATTTATTCACTTTGAAAATGTTTTAAAAGTCATTTTTATTTCAAATTTTGTCTTATAATATTTTTAAAATGGAGTAAATAATTTTCCAAAGCCATTGGTAATTTTCTTGTAATTTTTATGTCATGTTTGCTATTTTTAAACAATTCCTTTATTCCTTTTTCTATTTTTCTCCAATTTAATTATTTATTTTATTTTGGAAATGATAAATAAATTATTTTATTTCAAATTTTCACTTCATAATATTTTTAAAATGAAGTGGATATTTTTCCAAGACTAGTAGTGATTTATTTGTAATTTTCGGACACTGTTTTGTATTTTAAGTAATTTCTTTCATTCTTTTTATATTTTCCTTAAAATTAATTATTTATTTTCTTATATTTTTACTTAGTTTCGGTTTGTAAAGCATATTTCTGAGTTTATTTTGTTTATATAAAATTTTAAAAGAAAAGGGAATGTCAAAGGTTTAAAAAGTTACAAAACTTAAGGCTTTTCACCTTCAAAACTCTTCATTTTCTCAACTCCTCATTTATGTGCATTTTTGGCCGTACAATATTTTTCTTAGCTGTGTATTTTCATTATCTTTGACGTGAAAAATACCTCAGCTCCTCATTTTTCATGGCTTGAGAGATTTGGTAATGGCTTCACTTCCTTTTTCTACTTTTTCTTCCTATTTTCTATGAATTTTGCCTTGCTTTCCCTTGCTTTTTGATAGGTCTCCCCTACATAGCCACGGCCACCACACTCTACACTTCCTTCCAGCCATTACCACCACCTATACTCCAGACCATGACCAAGGCCGAGTGTAACGTCCCAGATTTTCGCGTTCGAAAATCGACATCCATACTTTACATCATACTCGAATGTCGTAGATTCGAGCGTTCAAATCCGAGTCGCCGGAGCTTATAACACAGTTAAGTAAATATCACAGCGGAATAAAAAGAATATAGATATACAACATCTGATACAATATCCAGATACAATGATGATACAATGAATATCTATATACATCAGAGATATGATACAATAAATTGCAGCAGAAAGAAAAATAGATAACATCAGCAGCGGATAATCTTCATCTCCAAAGCACGATCCAGAAATAGCTCGAACTCCCAATAACGAGGCACGAAGATAAGCAAGTGCAGTCTGATCCAAAGACTGAACTAGCTCCAGATAATCTACTGAATCTGAATATCTGAAAAACCCAACTCTAGACTGCTCGTGTAGAAAATTATGAGCACCCAGAGTTTAGGAAAGAAACAATAAACTCTGGATCAGTCATGGGACTGGTGTGAGCAACAAAAACAGTTTATCTTTAAAAACAAATAGCAGAGAATTTTAAAGTCAATTCGTAATGCTTTTGGAAAATGAAAATACCATAAGACCTCCCACCACACACACAATGCAAAAGCAGAATTGGAGGAGATTTCTTCTTATGATAGTCAAAGATGCTTACTACGCAAATCAAATCATTTTTGATATTATTATTAGTGCATAGTGCAGAAAACAATTTCGAAAGTAGAATATAAATCTTAGCCAGCATAGACATTTCGCACTTATGCCTACTATAGCTACCATGTTCAATAGCAGGTTACCACCACATTCCATGGCAGGTAATACAACTAAAACCGTACAGGGCTCGTATTGTTTTGTTTGGATTTCCAACAAATGGTCAGGCTAAGGAACTTCCTATTCCACGAAAGAAACGCCTCTGGCGGGACGTTCCGAGAACCAACTGTTCTCTGCCAAACAAGGCCGGCAACCCCTTTTCCCAAGGGATAAAAGAAACCTCAGATATGCCACCCCCGGTCCTTTGGGACCTTTAACCGAGGTACCTCTAATCCAACATCACACGTCATAAATAAAGTGTGTCCACATGAGTAAGTATCTGGGCTCCATACCATGATACTACCCTTTTCCAGAAGGAATGGTCATACCCTAGGGGAGCTACCCCTGAAAACCTTGCCGCACAATTCCTATTTCGACCATTACCGGGTTGTGAGGCTCGACGAAGTCTCGTCCACAAAGCTACGCTTTTTCAAAAAGCCACGCTTTGGATCAACAAATGATCAACCTATGATCACAAAGATAAATGATCAAACAAATGATCATATCACAAATGATCAAACACTGATCATCACACAGCAACACTCAGCATGCCACATAACCAAATTGGGATATATCGCTGATAAATTTCAACTACATAACCTCTGAGCTCGTACGTCTCAGAGAAGGGTGTTAAGTTAAGAGAATAAATTCTCCGCCACCAAACAGAAATGTATTTGAATGAAATCGGCTTTATATCTCAAAGTGTAATGTCAGACATGTATCCATACAAGTCTGTTCCGGGTTCGAACAGAACCGAAGGCACTTCTCACGAAGCCCTTGCAATTCCGGATAACTTTCAATCACGTCCGGACTTCCTGTCACAAAAGAGTGATATAAATCTCTATACCGGCGCGACTCAGTGCAGAGACATTCGACAGGTTGTCCTTTCATTTTCGAAAAATATCCGGTCTTCAACACCGGTCTTCAAATGCTATCCATATACGACGTATCACTATTCGGAATGAGTTATACGACCCAAAGGTCTTTTCCCGGCTAACCCGAATAGTGAGCGAAATATTTAAAAACATACGGATATTGGGATTTCAATTAAGTCACAACTTAAACCCAAACTTTCTTTACAAATGGTTTATCAAATTACCATTTTAATCTTTTTAAACAAAAAGATTCAATTCACAAAGTTCACTTAATTTCACAAAGATTCATTCACAGATTTTCCAAATCGATTTCCATTTCAGTTTAATTAACTCGTTAAATCTTTAAATCAAAGATTTAACTTATAGTTTTCAAAACAATTTCATTTCGAATGGGTTAAACAAATCATCATTTTAAATCTGTTAAAAATAGACAGATTTAATTCATAGCTTTCAAAAAGAATTCATTCATAACTTGGAAAATCCATTTTTCAATTCACTTGAAATTCCTTTAATTTAAACTGGAATTTCTTTTCTTATCTAAAAGCTTTTATCATTTGAAAACAACAGTTTTCAATTTGGAAATCTGATTCATTCATACGAGTTGAAATCCTTGGTTTAAATTCAAATTTTCAAACAATACTTTTAAAATGGTTTAAATTCATATGAACACATTTATAACATTTTTAACCGTAATTTCAAATCATAGGATTCAATTTCAAACTTGAATTCAAATTTAAATCAAATTATTTAAATTTCAAAACTCGATTAAGTTATTCAAAATAACTTTTATATTTGAAATTCCATTTCAAAAGCTTTTCATTTTAAACCCAAATTTCCGATTTCAAAATCAATTGAAATTAAAATTCCAATTTCAAAAACATCAAATTTAAATTATCTGTGACTTAACCGATTCCACGTGAAATCCATTTTTGTGTGTGTATGGTGTAGTCTAGGGGTTTCACACACAATAGTGCAACATCAATCATCACAGATATATCGATAAGCGGTATAATCGATAACGCTTATCTTCATTCACAGATTCATAGATAAAATAAATTTATCGGTCACAAAGATTCACAATTATAATTCGATGTGGGTTTCGGATAACCAACTGAAATCCGACTCCCTTTCGCATCGAAATTCAAGTGCCGTTTTACGGGTCAAAAGGTTTTCACATTCACATAGTAATATATCACAGAAAACAGAAATCACAGCTAAGCACAAAACATAACATAGCATCGCATCACATAACTGATATATCAATCCATCACATAGCATGTAATAAAATATCAAACATCTATACGTAAGATCAGTTAATTGGTTGAGTAATCCAAATCAGTTTTAATTACTTACGAAAATTACAAATCCTGGTTAATTAACATTAATAAATTACAGATCATTTTGATTAATTATTCTTTAATCATTTAATAATTAACCGTTAATAATAAATTAATTAACCTTTAATTTTAATTCATCAATCTTTAATTATAAATTTCACCATTTAATTGATTGTCTTCAATTGATAAATTAACCTTTAATTTATTACCATTTAATTAATTATCCTTTCTTATAAATTAATTAGCTTTAAATTTATAATAAATTGATCTTTAGTTAATTTTAAATCATTAATCAATAAAAAATTAACTTAACTTTTAAGCTAACACATTAAAACGTTTAAATCAATTTCTTAATTACTTAATTAAGTTTTATTTAAAATAAACCCCTTTTTAATTATAAGTTTAAAACATTTTAATTAAACTTAATTAACTTTAGAAATATATTTTTTTTATTTCAAAACCTCCAATTTAAACCTTCTAAAACTTAATCTATTCACAACTAAGTTTTCAGACAATCTTGAATTTATTAATTAAACTTTGATTTAAATCTGAGATTAGATTTTAAAGTTTTAAAACAGAAAACAGGTTTATACCTGTTCCAGTTTTCGACCCGAGCCAGAAACGAAAATCCCCGCGTTCGACTTCGAATTTCGCACTTCCCAGTTCCTTCGAGTAAACCTATCGCTTTCTCCGAGTAACTCCCGATAAAACTTCATCTCTCCCCAACATCTCCTTCTTCTTCTTCGAGTACAACATACTGATGCACAAAGAAACTTCGTGCACGTGCACGGATGAACGCCGCTGCTCTGGCGAACTTCGCCACCACCAGCAAGTCGCCATCGTCACCCCCGTTTGACTCGACCACCCAGATTAATAAAACAATGTCGAACTCGAATTTAAGCTGTTCGACACAAAACTGGAACAACTCCGACCAACAGATCTTTCCCATGCCGACGACTCAGACCACTTGAGTGCTCGCGATCACGACTAGACCTCCGCCGCAAACCCACGCTCCGATGCTCCTAGGTCCTGATGACTCCGATGCTATCTGGATATCGCAGTAACCCATTTTCTAATGTCAACTAAAACTAGGTTAAAAAGCCCAAATCATTGTCGCAACACCTCCATGGCAACTAAAAATTTTCACCACTATTTTTCCTATAGTCAGTGACACCCGAGCGACCTTCAAGAACAAGCTCGCCATCTAGCTCGTTGTCCATCGCCGTGAATTGACAAAGATTTGAAAACTATTCAACTCTAAATTTCTCAACATCTAATTGCTTAAAAATCACGAAACTGATCTTAAAAATAATAACTTTCAATTTCAAAACAGATTTTATAAGTGAAGCAATAAATCATTAAAGTCAATTTTTGTCATACTTTTGAGTGGTTACTGTAATTCATGCTTCCAGATTTAGACTACTTATTAACTATGTTTAACAGTATTTTTAAAACTAAGATCTGGTTAACCTAATCACTTTTTGTTTAAATCTCAAATCCTAAAAGAGATTGGAATAAGAGGAATTAAATTTTAAATCTAACATATGTCTGTATATCCTTTTTGACAGGGTGAAATGCCTGCTCTCATACATACCTACATATCTGGGAATACTCAAGGGTACAATCCCATACAAAATAGTTTCACTTCACATAAACAAAGCATAACACAAATTCAAGCTTTTAACAGGTAGATTTGCTCACCTTATTTTCCAGAGAAGAAGAACAGAGGACATATAATCAATAGCAGTGATTAAGGTATGAACAGAGTCTCTTCAATTTGAAACTGGAAGCTGGATCTTCCTTTGATCTTTAATACTCTAGTTTGGATTATTGTTTTCAAGTTGTAGTTTGTTTACTTCAGTTTAACATAACTATGAATGAACGAATTTGATGGAGATGATTGGTATATAGGAAATGAAGTAGCTTGATAAATATAAAGAAGTTGACAGGAGATGCTATTATTTGTTTGTACAATATCAAGTTATATTTTTTTTTATACAATGGTCAGTGATTTTTCTAGCCAATGGAGGCTGAGGTACTTTGGCGTGATGGCTATAGGACATGGCATTTATTACTTGTACAAATTTGCATATAATTATCTATATACTTATGCTTTGTCTCGGCTGATATAATATGGTTTGGTGGCTGATATGATACGTTAATTAGTTTGCCTTACTACCCTCTTTTTTTTGTTTACAGCCCATGCTTATGTACTGAGAAGATATTATACAATGTACATATGTTTCTTTTCTATTTACAGGAATCATTTCATTGATTGTTATTTCGGCTGAGATGATAGCCTCAAGTAATGTTTCTATTTTAGTTTACATGCATATCTTATTTTCCTTTTACTTGTTCTTGCACTTGCCTGCATTGATGATCTTGTACCATATTTCCTTATTTTATACATTGCATTTCGGCTGTACAAGTTGAAAAAAAATTTTGATGTGGCTTCTATGCAAGTTCAAAGATATTTATGTTTTTCATACTTATATCTTATTGTCTTCATTTTGCAAGTGTACATACTTACTATATTTTTATCTTTTGTATTCCCTTTATATTTTTGTTTCTGGTCTTTAGTCTTGTTGCTTTGTAACAAAATTGAATTCTAATTTTAATATGTTGTTATAATTTCTCTAATGTATTTATTTTGTTCTATTTTTGTTACATTTGCATTCATTCATTATTTTTACAAAACCCAATTCGAATTCAATTTCAAATACATTTCTCAAGTAATTCAAAATTCAACTAACATTTCATATTTAATATTTAAACCATTTATCTAATATTTAAATTCAAATCAAAATATATATATATATATTCAAATTTACTCATATATACCCGTATACATATATATATTCAATATTTAAATTTTAAATGATTTAACATCTATTTCATGCGAGAGGTATGGGGAAACTCGCATCACTTCATCGATTTATTTCACAATTTTAATTCAAATATTCAATAAATTATCATTTTAAATTTATATAAAATTCGGGGTCGTTACAGACTTCCCCCCTTAAAAGAATTTCGTCCTCGAAATTCGCAGGCACGAATATAACACAGAGATAGACAGATGCGATCTCCTTATAACTCCTCAAACTTACGATATGAATTCCAAACTCAAGTCGGAATATCACAGCATACATACCAATTTGTCCATCTTAGAACTTTGGTATTCAAAAGAAATTTCAATAGAATTTCAAAATTTGGTTTCAAACGATATCCTTTATTAATTTAATTCAATTTAGCTTCATATTCTATTAATCAAATTAACTCAATTCAAAATTTTAAGTTTATTTAAAATTTTCAACTTCAAATTCATATTCATTAGAGTTTAAATCGAAAAACTGATGAGAAATCGATAAAGATAAGGATTTTCTACAACGATTCGTAGAGCCACCATCATACCGAAACTTCTTCTTGTAGCTGATACGAAGCAATGAAAAGAATTTTGGAAACGAATCAAAGAAAATTGATAAGAAAGTTATTTCCACTGTTGTAGGGTATTGACTATTTATAATCATATTTCTCTGTCCCCTATCTCGTCTTCTTCTTGCTCTCATACTCACTATCAGTGGATAGTAAGAGAATTTACTGAGACGTTCAGACGGATATCTTAGGGATATACTCAATCTAGAGTTTACTTCACTCTATCTCTAATGAGCTACTTAATGTGTTACACTCCTGAGCTAAAGTTCAACCTTAGCTCTGATACCAAATGTAACGTCCCAGATTTTCGCGTTCGAAAATCGACATCCATACTTTACATCGTACTCGAATGTCGTAGATTCGAGCGTTCAAATCCGAGTCGCCGGAGCTTATAACACAGTTAAGTAAATATCATAGCGGAATAAAAAGAATATAGATATACAACATCTGATACAATATCCAGATACAATGATGATACAATGAATATCTATATACATCAGAGATATGATACAATAAATTGCAGCGGAAAGAAAAATAGATAACATCAGCAGCGGATAATCTTCATCTCCAAAGCACGATCCAGAAATAGCTCGAACTCCCAATAACGAGGCACGAAGATAAGCAAGTGCAGTCTGATCCAAAGACTGAACTAGCTCCAGATAATCTACTGAATCTGAATATCTGAAAAACCCAACTCTAAACTGCTCGTGTAGAAAATTATGAGCACCCAGAGTTTAGGAAAGAAACAATAAACTCCGGATCAGTCATGGGACTGGTGTGAGCAACAAAAACAGTTTATCTTTAAAAACAAATAGCAGAGAATTTTAAAGTCAATTCGTAATGCTTTTGGAAAATGAAAATACCATAAGACCTCCCACCACACACACAATGCAAAAGCAGAATTGGAGGAGATTTCTTCTTATGATAGTCAAAGATGCTTACTACGCAAATCAAATCATTTTTGATATTATTATTAGTGCATAGTGCAGAAAACAATTTCGAAAGTAGAATATAAATCTTAGCCAGCATAGACATTTCGCACTTATGCCTACTATAGCTACCATGTTCAATAGCAGGTTACCACCACATTCCATGGCAGGTAATACAACTAAAACCGTATAGGGCTCGTATTGTTTTGTTTGGATTTCCAACAAATGGTCAGGCTAAGGAACTTCCTATTCCACGAAAGAAACGCCTCTGGCGGGAAGTTCCGAGAACCAACTGTTCTCTGCCAAACAAGGCCGGCAACCCCTTCTCCCAAGGGATAAAAGAAACCTCAGATATGCCACCCCGGTCCTTTGGGACCTTTAACCGAGGTACCTCTAATCCAACATCACACGTCATAAATAAAGTGTGTCCACATGAGTAAGTATCTGGGCTCCATACCATGATACTACCCTTTTCCAGAAGGAATGGTCATACCCTAGGGGAGCTACCCCTGAAAACCTTGCCGCACAATTCCTGTTTCGACCATTATCGGGTTGTGAGGCTCGACGAAGTCTCGTCCACAAAGCTACGCTTTTTCAAAAAGCCACGCTTTGGGTCAACAGATGATCAACCTATGATCACAAAGATAAATGATCAAACAAATGATCATATCACAAATGATCAAACACTGATCATCACACAGCAACACTCAGCATGCCACATTACCAAATTGGGATATATCGCTGATAAATTTCAACTACATAACCTCTGAGCTCGTACGTCTCAGAGAAGGGTGTTAAGCTAAGAGAATAAATTCTCCGCCACCAAACAGAAATGTATTTGAAAGAAATCGGCTTTATATCTCAAAGTGTAATGTCAGACATGTATCCATACAAGTCTGTTCCGGGTTCGAACAGAACCGAAGGCACTTCTCACGAAGCCCTTGCAATTTCGGATAACTTTCAATCACGTCCGGACTTCCTGTCACAAAAGAGTGATATAAATCTCTATACCGGCGCGACTCAGTGCAGAGACATTCGACAGGTTGTCCTTTCATTTTCGAAAAATATTCGGTCTTCAACACCGGTCTTCAAATGCTATCCATATACGACGTATCACTATTCGGAATGAGTTATACGACCCAAAGGTCTTTTCCCGGCTAACCCGAATAGTGAGCGAAATATTTAAAAACATACGGATATTGGGATTTCAATTAAGTCACAACTTAAACCCAAACTTTCTTTACAAATGGTTTATCAAATTACCATTTTAATCTTTTTAAACAAAAAGATTCAATTCACAAAGTTCACTTAATTTCACAAAGATTCATTCACAGATTTTCCAAATCGATTTCCATTTCAGTTTAATTAACTCGTTAAATCTTTAAATCAAAGATTTAACTTATAGTTTTCAAAACAATTTCATTTCGAATGGGTTAAACAAATCATCATTTTAAATCTGTTAAAAATAGACAGATTTAATTCATAGCTTTCAAAAAGAATTCATTCATAACTTGGAAAATCCATTTTTCAATTCACTTGAAATTCCTTTAATTTAAACTGGAATTTCTTTTCTTATCTAAAAGCTTTTATCATTTGAAAACAACAGTTTTCAATTTGGAAATCTGATTCATTCATACGAGTTGAAATCCTTGGTTTAAATTCAAATTTTCAAACAATACTTTTAAAATGGTTTAAATTCATATGAACACATTTATAACATTTTTAACCGTAATTTCAAATCATAGGATTCAATTTCAAACTTGAATTCAAATTTAAATCAAATTATTTAAATTTCAAAACTCGATTAAGTTATTCAAAATAACTTTTATATTTGAAATTCCATTTCAAAAGCTTTTCATTTTAAACCCAAATTTCCGATTTCAAAATCAGTTGAAATTAAAATTCCAATTTCAAAAACATCAAATTTAAATTATCTGTGACTTAACCGATTCCACGTGAAATCCATTTTTGTGTGTGTATGGTGTAGTCTAGGGGTTTCACACACAATAGTGCAACATCAATCATCACAGATATATCGATAAGCGGTATAATCGATAACGCTTATCTTCATTCACAGATTCATAGATAAAATAAATTTATCGGTCACAAAGATTTACAATTATAATTCGATGTGGGTTTCGGATAACCAACTGAAATCCGACTCCCTGTCGCATCGAAATTCAAGTGCCGTTTTACGGGTCAAAAGGTTTTCACATTCACATAGTAATATATCACAGAAAACAGAAATCACAGCTAAGCACAAAACATAACATAGCATCGCATCACATAACTGATATATCAATCCATCACATAGCATGTAATAAAATATCAAACATCTATACGTAAGATCAGTTAATTGGTTGAGTAATCCAAATCAGTTTTAATTACTTACGAAAATTACAAATCCTGGTTAATTAACATTAATAAATTACAGATCATTTTGATTAATTATTCTTTAATCATTTAATAATTAACCGTTAATAATAAATTAATTAACCTTTAATTTTAATTCATCAATCTTTAATTATAAATTTCACCATTTAATTGATTGTCTTCAATTGATAAATTAACCTTTAATTTATTACCATTTAATTAATTATCCTTTCTTATAAATTAATTAGCTTTAAATTTATAATAAATTGATCTTTATTTAATTTTAAATCATTAATCAATAAAAAATTAACTTAACTTTTAAGTTAACACATTAAAACGTTTAAATCAATTTCTTAATTACTTAATTAAGTTTTATTTAAAATAAACCCCTTTTTAATTATAAGTTTAAAACATTTTAATTAAACTTAATTAACTTTAGAAATTTTTTTTTTTTCAAAACCTCCAATTTAAACCTTCTAAAACTTAATCTATTCACAACTAAGTTTTCAGACAATCTTGAATTTATTAATTAAACTTTGATTTATATCTGAGATTAGATTTTAAAGTTTTAAAACAGAAAACAGGTTTATACCTGTTCCAGTTTTCGACCCGAGCCAGAAACGAAAATCCCCGCGTTCGACTTCGAGTTTCGCACTTCCCAGTTCCTTCGAGTAAACCTATCGCTTTCTCCGAGTAACTCCCGATAAAACTTCATCTCTCCCCAACATCTCCTTCTTCTTCTTCGAGTACAACATACTGATGCACAAAGAAACTTCGTGCACGTGCACGGATGAACGCCGCCGCTCTGGCGAACTTCGCCACCACCAGCAAGTCGCCATCGTCACCCCCGTTTGACTCGACCACCCAGATTAATAAAACAATGTCGAACTTGAATTTAAGCTGTTCGACACAAAACTGGAACAACTCCGACCAATAGATCTTTCCCATGCCGACGACTCAGACCACTTGAGTGCTCGCGATCACGACTAGACCTCCGCCGCAAACCCACGCTCCGATGCTCCTAGGTCCTGATGACTCCGATGCTATCAGGATATCGCAGTAACCCATTTTCTAATGTCAACTAAAACTAGGTTAAAAAGCCCAAATCATTGTCGCAACACCTCCATGGCAACTAAAAATTTTCACCGCTATTTTTCCTATAGTCAGTGACACCCGAGCGACCTTCAAGAACAAGCTCGCCATCTAGCTCGTTGTCCATCGCCGTGAATTGACAAAGATTCGAAAACTATTCAACTCTGAATTTCTCAACATCTAATTGCTTAAAAATCACGAAACTGATCTTAAAAATAATAACTTTCAATTTCAAAACAGATTTTATAAGTGAAGCAATAAATCATTAAAGTCAATTTTTGTCATACTTTTGAGTGGTTACTGTAATTCATGCTTCCAGATTTAGACTACTTATTAACTATGTTTAACAGTATTTTTAAAACTAAGATCTGGTTAACCTAATCACTTTTTGTTTAAATCTCAAATCCTAAAAGAGATTGGAATAAGAGGAATTAAATTTTAAATCTAACATATGTCTGTATATCCTTTTTAACAGGGTGAAATGCCTGCTCTCATACATACCTACATATCTGGGAATACTCAAGGGTACAATCCCATACAAAATAGTTTCACTTCACATAAACAAAGCATAACACAAATTCAAGCTTTTAACAGGTAGATTTGCTCACCTTATTTTCCAGAGAAGAAGAACAGAGGACATATAATCAACAGCAGTGATTAAGGGATGAACAGAGTCTCTTCAATTTGAAACTGGAAGCTGGATCTTCCTTTGATCTTTAATACTCTAGTTTGGATTATTGTTTTCAAGTTGTAGTTTGTTTGCTTCAGTTTAACATAACTATGAATGAACGAATTTGATGGAGATGATTGGTATATAGGAAATGAAGTAGCTTGATAAATATAAAGAAGTTGACAGGAGATGCTATTATTTGTTTGTACAATATCAAGTTATATTTTTTTTATACAATGGTCAGTGATTTTTCTAGCCAATGGAGGCTAAGGTACTTTGGCGTGATGGCTATAGGACATGGCATTTATTACTTGTACAAATTTGCATATAATTATCTATATACTTATGCTTTGCCTCGGCTGATATAATATGGTTTGGTGGCTGATATGATACGTTGAGGCTTGCATTAATTAGTTTGCCTTACTACCCTCTTTTTTTTGTTTACAGCCCATGCTTATGTACTGAGAAGATATTATACAATGTACATATGTTTCTTTTCTATTTACAGGAATCATTTCATTGATTGTTATTTCGGCTGAGATGATAGCCTCAAGTAATGTTTCTATTTTAGTTTACATGCATATCTTATTTTCCTTTTACTTGTTCTTGCACTTGCCTGCATTGATGATCTTGTACCATATTTCCTTATTTTATACATTGCATTTCGGCTGTACAAGTTGAAAAAAAATTTTGATGTGGCTTCTATGCAAGTTCAAAGATATTTATGTTTTTCATACTTATATCTTATTGTCTTCATTTTGCAAGTGTACATACTTACTATATTTTTATCTTTTGTATTCCCTTTATATTTTTGTTTCTGGTCTTTAGTCTTGTTGCTTTGTAACAAAATTGAATTCTAATTTTAATATGTTGTTATAATTTCTCTAATGTATTTATTTTGTTCTATTTTTGTTACATTTGCATTCATTCATTATTTTTACAAAACCCAATTCGAATTCAATTTCAAATACATTTCTCAAGTAATTCAAAATTCAACTAACATTTCATATTTAATATTTAAACATTTATCTAATATTTAAATTCAAATCAAAAAATATATATATATATATATATTCAAATTTACTCATATATACCCGTATACATATATATATTCAATATTTAAATTTTAAATGATTTAACATCTATTTCATGCGAGAGGTATGGGGAAACTCGCATCACTTCATCGATTTATTTCACAATTTTAATTCAAATATTCAATAAATTATCATTTTAAATTTATATAAAATTCGGGGTCGTTACACCGAGCCATCCATGGTGACCAAACCCCTCAAAAATGCAACCTATTGCCAAAAAAACAATGTTATTTGACCACTACTTGTTCATATCCTTCAACCACCACCCTAACCATCACCATAGCCGCCACCACTCCTCTGACCTGACCTCTACACACCCCTTTCCACCACTGACCAGTCATGGTGCACCCAGGCCGAGCCATAACCCCAAGGTCGAGCCTTTGTTTTGACCAAAAATCACACTATTTGCCTTAAAACTCTTCACATCTTCATATATAAATTTCACCACCATATTCCACTACCTAGGCCGTGCATACACATGACCAAAACCTGAGCCAAACTTGTTCAAACCATAGCTAAATAACACCCCTAGGCCGTGCGAAATAGTAGAGAAGGCAAGGCAAAAGACTGTGTATTCGTATCTCTTTTTATTTCAAAGTTATTGAGTTTTAAAGTGTATTGAATTGTGTTGTTTTGGTTGTTTGTTTTGGGTTGTACACAAGAGTTGTAGCTTGGATTCGCTCTCCACTCAAGTCCGTAATCGTGTCATCGTGCTTTGTTTTCTGTTGTGCCTTTGGTTTTGAAATCTTCAGCAATTAGAGGTGAGTAAATCTCACCAGACATTTATACTTATACAAATGTGAATTGACACCATTTGAATGTGTAGAACTATTATGTGATGTTATAACTGCCTGTGATCATTTATTTATGATGTTAAATTTATTTACCTATCATATCATTTGTTATTTTTATATGTTATTAACTGTTCATTTATATCTGTTTATCACACTGCAAGTTCCCTGTTAGTATAAAAATCACTATGGGTTGAAATGATACATACCCGTACGGACTTTAGAATAGGGAAAGATCGTTATGGGCTGAAATGATAAGCCTGAGCGACTTTTTATTTATTTATTTATTTATGTTACTTGGGATTGCGAGTTTGAAATGATAAAACCCGGTTTTCTTTGTAAACTGCGGATTGAAATGATACACATTCGTATCACTTGACCTAGGCTAGAAAATTATATACAGACCCGTGGTTTATATATTTTTCTGAAATTATTTTTAAATATTTTAAAAATGTAAATATTATGATATTTTGATTTAAACTTTATTAAAATGATTTTTATAAAATATTTGTGATTTTCTACAAATTAAATAAGTGAATTAAGTAAAGGGTGAAGTAGAATTTGAAATATAAGTTAATTTTGGAATTTATGATTTTGTTTATAAATGGAATTTATGTAAAGTAAGAATATATGACAAATTTGATTTAAAAATGAATTTAATGATTTTATTAAGAAATAATGATTTTATAAAGTGTTAATGATTTTGTGTAACTTAAAATATGAAATAAATGAATATTTAAGCTGAATTTGGAAATATAACTTAAATTGAATTTTTGTGAAATTTGTTTAAAAGTGAAATATTAATTAAGTAAAATAAATGGAAATAAGTTATATTTTGGAAATTTAAACTTAGTTGTTAAGTTAAGAATTTAATTAAAGAAATGAAAATTTAATTGTTATTTAATTTGATTTTTGTATGGAAATTTGACTTTATAAAATCATAGAAATATAGGCATTTAAATGATTGTTTTTAATGTGAAAATATATGATTTTATAAGTTAAAATGATTTATATTAAAAGTTAATTATGTGTGAAATTGTAAATAAAACTCTGAATTTGATTTGACAGCATTTTTGAAATGTAATTTAAAGATATTACAGCATTGGAAAATGCTGTAGCTGTTTTAAATGAACCAAATAGCAAATTTGAACTAAGGGTTATTATAGCACTTTGTTAGTGCTATAGTTGTTAAATTTAACTAAAATTTTTAATTGAAACTAAATTAAGATATTACAGCATTTTAAATGCCGTCTTTTGTTAATGAACTGTTTTTAAACATAACATTTCGTAGCATTTTCTAAGTGCTGCGAAAGTTGAATTTTCTTTGTTCAATAAATTCAAATGGATAAATGATCTTTGAAAAGGATTAAATTTTGGAAATTAAACATTTAATTATTAAATATAATGAATTGACTTTAAATGATTTAAATGGAATAGTTGATTTGGGAAATACAACTATTTTGAAATGTGATTAAATGGTATTTAAATTTAAATTAAATAAATTATATTTTGGAATGAATTTGAAATGATATTAAATCTTGGAATGAATAATTGAAGTTTATATTAGTATCAAAAATATTTGGTTTACTTGTAATTTGAATCTATTTAAAAGATGTTGGACTTATGAAATATAGGATATTAAAGCTTTGGAATTTATTTTATAATTTGAATAGATATTTTGTGGATTTAATCTATATTTGAAATTTATAAGATTTGAAATGATCTATGGAAATTTACTTGAAATAAATGATTGAATTGAATTGAAACTTTGAAAATTTTAATACTTGATTTGAAAGTATAATGATTACACTTTTAAATGAATTTAAATGAATTTAATTTGTTGGAATATAAATTATTTAAAGGTGACTTGAAATGATAATAAATGAATGATATCTTTGAATTTAAAAAGTATTTAAAGTTGAATATTTAGATTTGAACTCAAATGATATTTTGGTATATAAAAATGATTTGAAATGAAGTTTTGGAAAGATACGATATTTTGATATATTAAAGTGATTTGAAATGAAGTTTGGAAAGATATGATATTTTGATATATTGAAATGATTTGTAATGAAGTTTTGAAATGATATGATATTTTAAATATATTGAAATGGTTTGGAATTGATTTAATCTTTATTTTGATAAAGATTTGGATTTGAAATGATATTATATTTTGAAGTATAAACTGTTTTTAAGTTATAACCACGGGTTATAATAACGATTGGTTGTTAAAGAGACCGGGATCGGATATGGACATACTCTCTGTTGATACTGAAAACCACTTTGACAACTGTGTACGCGGTGGAGTTTCCAGAATGAAGTAGGATGGTGACGACGATCCTAAGGTATATATACGTGGACCCAACTCCCGTGAGTTGGCATAAGGTGGCTAAAACAGGAGCGATCTCGGGCCAGTGAGGTAGCACCTCTTATCGGACACACTTCTTCGATACCATTATATTATTTTTGATTGATTTGGTGCGCACCCTTGATTTGAGAGTGTTGTTCGAGGTGGAGCGGTAGTGGCTGCTATGCGTTTCCATCAGTCCGTGTGCGTAATTGGTATATCTACCCTGGCATTGCCTTGTGTGCCGTGTCACCTACCATATCGAGCCCACTACGATTTTGGTTTAAAGATCCGACCGCGTTAAGGTTCACCATCCCTTAACGCTATTTTCTATATGATTATACTTTACTAATTAGACACTACTGTATATAGCGTATATTACTACATAGTAAATAGTTTAACGGATCCTTAAAGAATGGGCGATCCCAAGCATTCTTTAAGTTACTTGTACCTTTATTACAGTTCACTTGAGTTGGTTTACATTATATAAGTATATATTGTCCTGACTCGAGTGTTTTGTGTTTTGCTTTACGCTCGGGTCAACCTGAGTTATTCAAAGATTTGGATTTCCGCTCTCTTGGAGATTTGAATCGCTGGAGATTATCTGCTTGTCTTGTCCTATCTATTTCAGTTCTGTTGTTCTATTCAGCTTGTACTTGGTTATCATAGTTAGACTACGGTTGTACTTTATTTCTTCTATTGTATCTTATTTAACTCTGATATATTTACATAGTAGCTTCATGAACTACTATTTCTTTTACTTCCGCTGCATTATTTTACTCTGTGTCTGTGATTTGTGATTATATTTATTTACTGTATATTCTGAGATTTGCCAAATTTTATTTACAACGCGGTATTTTGAGCAATTCAAGTCCGACATGTGCGGATGCGAATGGTTGAAAATATCGGGTCGTTACAGGTTTAAAAGCTGCAGAAAATGTATGGGATGAGATAAATTCAAAATAATCACATTAGACAGTAGTCAATCTTTTAACAAAATAAAATAGCAATAATTATTGTTTCAAAACGTGTCTAGGGCTTGAAGTAGTGGAGGACGGATGTATAAGTAGGGCGGTTAAGAAAATTGCAAACGGAATTGGAGCGTAGAGAAAATTAGTAAACGAAGATCAAAATAAACAACTTGTCGGATTCAAAATAGACGATGGAGAAGACAGACCGGAAGCGATGGAATCGATAATGAAGGAAAGTGGAAATGAAAGTGGAGCAGTTGAGAGTGGATGGAGTGGGGAAACTAATTTGGGGGAGAACGTGGAACGCACGTGTCCATGCTAGTTTACAGTAAGAAGGGGGAAGAAATAATAAGGAATGCGGTTCTATTATTTTGAAATGGAGGAAAATAACGATGCCACCTCAGCAAATTTAGTATCCTGCTTTTAAGTTTAAGTAGTAGATATGAATGAAGAAAATGAGACAGTGGAGCATGGATGAAGAAAAGTGAAGTGTGCATAAATCAACGTAACATCAAAAGAGTGAATTTTAAACGCAGTTCTACGTCACAGGATGCATAGACCACAAAAGGAACCTCATGCTCTATATAGGAACATTTAATTGGCAACTAATCATTACAAGTGTGCATTCGCTGTTATTACAACAATTTCATAATGATAAGTATGATTGTGCAGTAGTGAGATTGTCCATATAACTTGAACATTTTACACGACAGTTAACATTTTGACCAACACCTATTGTAAGATTTGTATCTTTGGGCCTTTCACGGCCCATCACTCAGAACACTCCAATCACAAGCCTTTCGAAAAGACTCCCAAAACAAAATGTAAATATAGTGATACTTCGCTACATATGCTTTTCCTTGGTGTTCCAAAAATGATTAGTAACAATTTGACAAGTGGTATACATCACACAACTGACTTTACTCTATTTGACTAGAAAATATTGCGATAAGCAAGGGGTTTTTTCTAAGGCACGTCATGAAATCATCTCTGCTTATTATGCCATCATCATCAACATCAAAAATCTTAAATAGTCGATGTACCTGAAAAAGTAAGATCAATATATAACTGATTCAGCAGACAGTAATGCAAATTTACTAGTGAATAGACCTGTCAACGGATGCGGATGGTGCCATATCCGCATCCGAAACCATTTTCGATATCGGATATCTGCATCCACGGATACGGATGGATATCGGATAATTATTCTATCCACGACCGATAAATCAAGAAATATAAATGAGAAATTTTAGTTTAACATACTTTTTTTCAGTCCCACTGATTATAAAAGTGTTAAAATAAACAAATATAATAGCAATAAAAAGTTTTGAGCAGTTGATATGCATTTAGTGCATACAATATAATATAAACTTCCAACTTAAGAAAACCATAAATATCTTTCAATATACTAAAATACACATAATTTAAACTATAATCTTGAAAAATACCGGACGGATAATTTTCAGATGTGGATGTCTTCATATCCGCATCCGTTTTTCCGGATATCGGATATTTATCCGCTTTCCGGATGCGGACGGATTTCAGATTTTTCGGGTATCCATTGACAGCTCTACTTGTGAAACGATAATAGTAGCAGCATTAGCACATAAAAATAAGAATACCGAGAAGCTAGCTTACAGCTGCATTGCATGTATGTGGCATACTTGATTTAACTGTCTCACCGAGCTGCATATATGAATACGTTAGTCAGCAGCAATACAAATTCACACAGAATGTTTGCTGGAGCATACCTGAGTTAGTGATATATGATCAGACAAATTGCTGCATTTAATAAAAGCAATATCACAAGCATCCCAAAATGATGGCTGCTTCCTCACATGTGCCGATCCAAGTAAAAACTGCAAGTAATATTAATAATCAAGCCTTCGTCTATATATGAAGCAATGGAAAAATCTCAAATGCCTGAAAAATTGATATATGCATGAATCTAGTTGGAAAAATTCAGCTCAGAAGCTAGGAGCCTTAAACCACAACTGAGTAGATAAATTCAATTAAGAATCGGACAAATGTTGATAAATTTCTGAGTATACGTTGCATTGTTGTTTATGCAGTAAAAAGGGAAAATAATAAAACGAAGATATCTGTGCACGGGTGGATTTGTATAACAAACCATAACTAGTTCAATTATAACAAAGCAGTTAACGTTCACAAAAGATAAGGCATTCCTATTGTGTTATTTCAGCAACTGAGTACTAATTATTACCTGACGGAATGTAATACATCCCTTCTTTTCCACATCCAAATAGGCAAATATCTGCTAGGAGCAAAAATACAAAGGTGTTATGATCATGAATCATAGACAAACAAAACACGTGAATATAATTTAAGCACTACAATAAAGTCTTTGTAACGATCAAAATCCGCCATGGCTTTCAGATTTTATGCATCCTGAACAATGGAAATGATAAAAACATGGTCTAGCCAAATTCTTTTAACAATTGTACCATGGAAAATGATTTTTAAAACATAGTCATCACTAAATAGCTTATTCAAATTTAACCCAACAGTTAAGATTAAATAATGACTTTGACTCCCCCAATTCTCCCCATATTTTTATCATATAATAATTCTGACTTTTGAATGTGAAAATCCTTTCCCATGTTCCATTTGCTTATATAGTACAAATGTTTATTTGCATACATTAAAGATAATATGTGGATATTTTCGCACATAACAGTTCGATCAAACAAACTAGTGAAATCTACCCTTTCACCAAATCCATATGCAAATTATTATCACACAGCACAAAATACAGAGAAAATACCAACCTTTTCAGCGAGATGGCAATTCCATATGCCATAAACATCCAAAAAGCCATGAATATTGATATGTCCACTGCAGCCAAAGTTTAACTTAATCAGTCATTCAAAGTTGGGAACTAAGAAAATCATATATTGATTCAGGAAAGTATCCATTGCAAATGGTCTAGAACAAGCGAATAATAAGCATCATGAGAACTGCGCTGATATTCTTGAAGCCTTCTTAATGAAGAGGGTTTACTATTCATCTTGAACTCATGACCATCAGTAAAATATATCAGAATTATGCAGACAGTGTGTGAGCACGAGTGTTTATCTACGCATAAACTTATCTCTACTAGTAAAAAATAGAACCTGCAATTTCAACCATGTCACCGAGAAAGTACATAAATATCCCTTAACGTGTCTATTGCTAACAAAAGGAAATGATTGTACATGGTTCGCTGGTGTTCATCGCGTCAACTATACTCAATGTTACACAAACACATCTATCACGACACGTGCATGTGCACATCGTGCATGTTAAACTAATGTATAATTGATAGAAGGTATTCAAAGGATAAATTATAGTGGATGTTATACTGTTGGTATATCTAACATAACATAAAAGTATGAACTGTAAGATTATTAAATAACCATGTGTTGTTTAGTATATAAAAGACAAATGGGATAATAATCACTAATCTACGAAAGAAATTGGTGACTATTAATAAAAGAAAGACGAATATTAGAAAATTAGTTACATTATTTCAGTTACATATGTCTGTGAGCACGAGTGTGTGTGCATGCATGTACGCGTATGAGAAGCGATCTATAGCCCCTTCTTAGCATCTTCATATTGGTCATTGGATTTCATAAATTAATGGGTAAATTTAATGTGACTTTTTCGCGTACTTTGTTCTTTTCCCTTGTCTAACATCATCATCTAAGCCAATCATTAATTTATGAAATCCAATGACCATATGGAGGGACTGCAAAATGAGCTAAAAATTGATGGCTACGAATTCCTCCTCTCTCCCCCTCCCCCCCCCCCCCCCCCCCTCCTCTCGTCCCCCCCCCCCTCTCCCTCTGTGTGTGTGATAAGATTACCACTTTTAAAAGTATTTCATCCAGGTTACAATACAAATTAATCGTGCATTTGCAATCTAATCAACACTGATATGAATGTCCAACTTGATTTACAGAAATACCATTATTTTTCCTTTTCTAGCATCATCATCTAAGCCAATCATTAATTTATGAAATCCAATGACCATATGGAGGGACTGCAAATGAGCTAAAAATAGATGGCTATGAATCCCTCCCTCCCCGACCATGTGGAGGGACTGCAAATGAGCTAAAAATAGATGGCTATGAATCCCTCCCCCTCCCTCCCCCCCCCCCCCTCTCCCTCTGTGTGTGTGTGATAAGATTACCACTTTTAAAAGTATTTCATCCAGGTTACAATACAAATTAATTGTGCATTTGCAATCTAATCAACACTGATATGAATGTCCAACTTGATTTACAGAAATACCACAGCATGATAAGGAACTGGAGTTTAGTGTCCATTAAAAAGTGTAAAAACCATGAAACCACATATATCAGAAAATTTAAAACCTTACGGTTCAACTACTATACCAAATGAACCTCTGTCGTTACAATAAGATTCTCAACTTCTGATTCGAAACTCAATCAAAATCGCAGTGGAGAAAAATCATAGATGCTGTGTTGATATGAACAATATCAGTAAAATTATGTGAACCTACAATTTGACTAAAGACGTTAATTTCATGTTTAGATGTAGAAGTTAAACCATCAAAATTAATCTTAAGGAAATAAAATATTACTATTAAATGAAAAATAAATATATTTACATACTTGAACGTTCTTTGATAACCTACATAGAGCTAAACAATTAGCATACAAGCATAGAAAATAAAAGAAACATGAATTCTTTCAAATCTACGAATCACAATTTAAATCCAGTTCCAATTTAAAGGTTGTTTTGAAAACCTTGATAAAGGATCTAGGATCCACTGGGCACACCTCAAAAGTCAAGAGAGTTTTAAACTAAAATGGCCTCAAACTTACTGGATATCAGATGGTGAATTTTAAAAGATTTATTCTTACATGATTGGAATGTACAATGTGGCACCAACATCAAAAGAGATAAATGTAATACCAAGTGCAAACTTTATCAAATAGCACACAATATATATTTATGACAACGGTAGCTGCAGTTAAAACAAAAGAAGGAGAATATTGTCTAGGAAAAAGCATTACTTTGAATCTGGACTCATCGCACAAAACTGTTCCAAATATTCCATCGATTCTGCTGTGCTTACGTGGAAGGACTGAAGAAAACAAACAGAACATTCAGAAAAGATCATTAAATAGTCAACACATGTGGTACATGCTATATAGAATATATATAAGAATTGATTGGTTGTCAATTAAGTTAAACAAACTAGATGCAGGAAGAAAAACATTATTTTCGCTGCATATTTCGAAAATAAAAGATATCTACTTTGGTCAAAAGGAACCACTAAGCGCTGACCAATAATTATCCCATGCCAAATCTACCAAATTCTAAATTTTATCTGTTTTAAAGAATCTTTTTACTTATCTTTTAGCATTATATCCTAGAAATAGTTGATTATTTGGTATTGCATTAATCTTGGTCCGGGGAGAAAACTAGATAAGGTGGAACCAGTGCACGAGGCTCCCGCACGATAGCGGGCTCTGAGGAGGTCGATAATGTATGCAGTCTTTCCCTCGCATTGCGAAGAGACTGTTTTCGAACTCGAACCTGGGAGAAAATTAGATATTTCTGAAAAATATAAATACTTTTTGCATATAAGCAATGCTTTTACAATCATTTAAGCTTCAAAGATACTATGCTACAGGAAAGTTTAAGATATTTTATAATAATTGCTAATTGTTTAAGTAGTAATATTTCAAATTAAAGTACGTCATTTAAGCAAAACTCAAAATTAGGAAGTAATATCTCATGATAGAGCATGCACTTCAAACAAAATTCAAAATAAGGGTTCTTTATCAGAAACCCTGGCAAAGTAACAAGGTTTCATGACATACTGCAGCTACTAAATTATAATACAAAACAAGGATCATTAGCTTGGGTGATAAGATCTCCAAACTATGGGTTTAGATGCTTTGGGTTTGAACCCCCAAAACATCAAAATACGTGCTCCCTTGAAAAAGGACCGCACTTACTCTAAAATAGTAAATAAATAAATAATACATATGCCTAGCTCAAGTCAATATAATTCTATCAAAAGTTGGGAAGTTAAGCATATTATCATCCCCGAATGGAAAACCAATGTATTTCCACTGCTCTCGTGTTTTAATCCCTGACACAACCTCTTGAAATATGGTGGTTTTCAGTGCTAATCTCTCCCAAAATCTTGCATTCTGGGATACCCTTATGCATTGGACTCTGCTTTTTTATGTTCCCCAATTCCCAACACAGTAGATGGTTGTTGGGAATTACTTAAATTACTTTATGTAAACAAATAAATTAGATGACTTACAGTTTTAGCCAGTGCCATCTCTACCAAATAATTTGAACAACTTTTCTGCAAGATAATTATGTAATGACTTCTTATTTTTAATTGAACACTAGAAATACCTCATATAATTTGAACTGTATAAAACTATACATTCTTACATTTGTTAGTTGTGCTGCTCTGGTAAGAAGCATTAGATCGGCATATGAGTAACGTGTCTGAACTACATTGAGTGCACTCGCCATAGCATAGCCTGTCTGCAAATTTAAATTATGCCAGAAAATATAAGTTTCATGAATATTTAGCCAACTTTGAAGGAAATACCCATTAATAATTCAAAATAACCCGTCTGCAGATTTAAATTATGCCAGAAAACACAAGTACCATAAATATTTAGCTAACTTTGAAGAAAACATCTGTAAATACATTCAGTCTAATGGCATACACAATTAATATGAACAAATCATTTTCCAGAGGTGATAATGGTATATGAACAAACATGCAGACATATTAATCAATCTTCTCAAGAAGTTGGCTTATCAAACCAACCAATAGGATGGTTTGTCTTACCATAGTCTTATAAAATGGAACTCCATGAAGCCAAAAGTTATAGGAAGAAAAGAATATGTCTTTAAATTGAATGTTCATTTAATCTCTATCCAAATATCTTTGATTCTCTCTTCGAATACCTCAACCCATTTTTATATTTTATTTTGACCAATAAATAAATTTAAAATTAGATATTTATACTATAAAAATTGTTTTTTCCTGAAAATAAATAAATAAATTATTTCATAAAGAGTCAAATATTTCCAAACAAAATAAATCAAAATAATTCTTAGAGGTACAAAACACTTTCATATATTTTTTCCATAAGAGAGTATAAATTTTGTTCCAATTTTCTTTAAAATGTTCCAATTTGTTTAGAAGTTCAACCCCCCCCCCCCCTCAACAAAAAAAAACAATTCTCGTTCAGGATCTAAAATGAAAATGTATCATGAAAATTCAAAATTTGAGGAAAAAACATGGAAATTCGAAAACACAACAATAATTGATTATGAAAAAAAAAATCATTTTTTAATAATATTCAATTGAGGGAATTAGTGAGAAGGACAAACTTAAAACAAAAAATTAGCCTGAAGGACAACAAGTTTCATTTTTGAGCTGAACGATAAACTTTGGAAAAAAATTAAGCTAAAGGACAATGCTAGTTATAACTAACATTATATTCAGTTTTTACACTATACAAAATGCTAGTTATAACTAGCATTATTTAGTTTTACATTGTACAAAATGCTAACTATAATTAGCATTTTCCTCCAGCCTAATTTTTTTTCAAAGTTTGTCCTTCAGCCTAAAAATGAAACTTGTTGTCCTTTAGTCTAATTTTTTTTCAAAGTTTGTCCTTGTGCCTATTTTCCACTGTTGAAAATTCGTATAAATATAATCAAAATTTTCCAGAAGAAAAATCAAATTTTAAATAGAATTTGAAGAATTACATTTTTAATGCAATAAACTGAATTAAAAAAATGATTGTTTCCTACTGTTCACGCTGTAATACCAGTATATTTTTTTATCTGATAGGTTCGACAAAAATACAACGAACCGGGATAAAAAATCTAGCATATGGAATGCAAGTAAATATTGACTTAACAAAATAAATGCAAAATACACACCCGCTCAGCAAATTGAGTGGTGCTCTCTTCCTTGCTCTTTAGTGGTTCAACAACGGGTAGGTATTCAACCTATAACAAGTTTAATACAGAAGCTTTACTAAAGTGTGAAAATATCAGCCCAGATAATATGTAGATGAGCTGTAGAAGGTTTGTATAACATCGGTTCAAACAACTGTTTCCATGCGCAAACACACTACTATACTGAAAAAAATGTGGTATAATATATTCATGCTTCATTAATACGAGAATCTATCAAAATTCTACAAGAAAAATGAGTTTAGGAGGCTTTTTCTCTCATTTTAGTGTCAGCTAATGTATAGTATTAGTATGAGCTTATGTTCTTTGTCAAACAAGGATTACGAAAATAATATTTGGGTAATATTCTCAAATTGTGGATTCACTAATATAATCAATTTGAATGAAGGTTAATAAACTACAGCTTTCAACTAAAGGTTCATCTTTTAGGAGAAGCATATACAGCAGTCATGCTACCTACAACCAAATTAACCTCTATAGAATAAACAGTTATGCTAAACTGTAATTAAATTCTGTATAGAACCTAGTAATGCAAAATTAAAATTTACACAGATCATACCTCCATGAAATTGTGGAACTGCGTAAACATTCTGAACATGAGTTTTCCCAAAGAAACATTACTCCTAAATAACAATATGTTGAAATGCATTAAACAAAAAAAATGATGTCTTAAGACAAACAAAAAATCAAGGTGCAGTCTTACCATGATTGATCAAAGTGAATATGTGGATAACGCACAACTACAGGTTGAACTGGAAAACCAGGAATGAAAGCGCCAAGTTGAAACGTAATGAGAGATCTTCCATTTGTCGTAGTACCCTCAGGAAACAACAAAACATGTGGATAGTTGTTGCAAGAAGACTTCCTCTGAATTCAAATCCTTAAAAGTATGATTTTGTATCAAATAGCTAACTAATTAAGTTAAACAAAAAGGATTATCAACTACGTCCGTGTCCTATTTACAAAATGATAAAATAATAATTATGACCATTAATCAGAGGGCATTTATTCCACATAGATGCATATAAACTCATACTCTGGGACACACAAACACACACACACACACACACAAAATGCTAGATCTACTAAAGTCTTCACACAGCAACATTATTTATCATGAAATTTTACAAGGTCAAGTCCCAAACGAAGAATTATACCTTAATTTCATTTACAGCATGCCTCCTTGATGCAGCAGACATCCTATCAACATATATAACCTGTATACATTTATAAACTATTGTAGAATCAGCTTACTCAAATCCTTCAACCTTCAGTCAGTTTTCCACAAAACAAAATCATATATACCTGCATTGACCTAATAATTGCTCCAACAAACGGAAGTGAATCATGTGACTCAGAAGCAACTATAATTGGAAACAATTCATAAAAAAAGAAAATTGGCTCCACATATGATACATGATTTGATACAACTATCGGGGCAGTTTCCCTCTTCTCAGGCTTCCCAATTCTCCTAATCCAATGATAACTAAAACCAACACACCACCATTTGATTAATATTGATCATTTCAAACTAAAAATTCAGTGATAAGATTGAGAAATCCATACCCAAAAGAAAACAAAATACATCTAGAACAAACCCTAGTAATCCACATAATACAAGAGCGCCACGTAGGCATTGGGCTCTGCCTATCCTTCCATCCCGCTAAAGCTAATTTAGTAGCTAAAAACCCTACTGCAATCGATATTCCAAAAATCGCTAGTCTGATCAAAGCAACTGGTATAATAATCACAATTTTAACCCACTCAAACAATCCACTTATATCCGGAGTATGATTTCTAAACGGATCGATCGAAGTCAAATTCGGTAACGAAAATTCCGATCCTGCTCCTAGAAAATAGAATGGACTGCTATTGGTGGTGGCGTTGTTCACGTCGCCATTGCTTTCAAGGACGTCGATAATCACCTCATTTTCTCCTGCTGCTCCTCCTCGATAGTCAAAATTGTTATGATTTAAGAGAAGAGGGGAGTTAAGATCAGATGAAGAATCTTCTCTGCTTCTCGACTCTGCCATTAAAATAGTGGTAATTTTATTTTCTGAGAAGCGAGGCGAGGAAACGAGAAAGAAGAAAAAGTCCAGAAGTTAGCGGATTTGAAATTATTAAACGAAACGAAGATGAGTTGAGGAATAAATAAATTGTTGTTCATGACAAGTAGGACCGCGTACGGTTGGTTTTGACTGTCCATTCCATATAAATTATCCAACGTTTTGTCAAACAAATTTGCTTAAAGGTCCAAACAAAAGAGGCCTAAATGAGTGATCTAAACCACACGAATTATTTGCCCACTAAATCCCACATTTCTTATCATTTGCTCGCACAATTCTACAATCTCTTTCTCTATCCTCTGGACAAGTCCTTCGTCAAATAAAATTCACTTCCATTCCTTCTTAAAACAAGTTTCACGAAAACAAATGTAATTATTTTCAGCGAAAATGTACAATTTACACCGCAAATATTTGTATTTTTATTTTTGCAACGTAGGTTGTAAATATCTACAGTGTAGGTTGCATTTTTTCATTGAAAGTAATTACATAGTTTTTTTCGCAAAACCTGTTTTTGGAAAGAGTTTTTTGGTATTAAGTTTGAAACTAATGGGTAGATCATAATTTCAATTACTTTATTTTATCTACTTATTTATTCGGTTTTTTCTTTTTATTTCTTTCTCGAAAGTTTTATACAAAAAGCTTGCTATATATGAAAATTTCAATGTGGAAATAAAGAGAATAATACTATAAAAAACAATAAGAACGAGTTCAAGTTCATAATATATAGAACATCAATTTACTAGATCCAACAAATGGTATTTCCTTCTTCAATGTATGTGATCTTTCAAATTTGATCAATCTTCAGTTTTGCCTCATAATTTGATTCACCTGTCATATAACTTGGTTCACCTTGACATTCAAATTTTAAAATTTAAAACTAATATAAAAGTTGTTGCTACACATGTTGATCTTAGATCTGAGCGAAGTAAGATTTGTTATTCTATTTTTCATTTTCATAATATGAAAACTATATCTTAAAATTTTCCATTTAACTAAAGTTTCTTGTTTAGATAACCCAAATACATCCATCATAGATATAATAAATATTCATATACATAAATAGGAATCAACACGATCAACATATGATAATAGATTAATCAATTTCAACCAATCCAGATTCATCGAATGCAATAATAATATGCATCACAAACTTCCAAATTCCCTCGTTATTTCCACCATTATTTCCTTGATCCACACCTTTCGTATACCTTTCTCCCGGTCGTTGTAGCATTACTTTATGAAGATTAGGCCTTCCAATATGTGTATCTTATGATAGGAATCAGAAGTCTATGTGTAATTTGTTCAATTTAAATTTAAAAGTAGAAAACTAAAAGTCGAATAAATAAAAATACTTTGATTTGATCGAGGCAATGAGTATCATTGATACGAGCTCCAAAAATACCTACAAGAAAATGTGATTATCTCTGGAGTTACTCCTCCTTATACTTCGCAACATAATGGTGTTTTGGAAAGGAGAAATCAAACCTTGTTAGACATGGTTTGATTTATGATAAGTGGAGTTGAGTTACCACTTTTGTTTTGGGGTAATGCACCAGAATGCGCAATGTGTATGTTAAATGTAGTTCCATCAAAATCTATGCCTTCGACACCATAAGAGCTATGAACAGGAAGAAATCCCACTTTAATTACCTTAAGGTGTGGGGTTGTCCCCCCTATGTTGAGAAAGTAAGCCCCATCAATCTCGAAGTTTGAAATATTTTGTGTAAGTTTGTAGAGTATCCTAGATATTCCCATGGTTACAGTTATTATTACACCAAGGAAGAAAAGATTATTGTTTAAAAAGGCGCCACCTTCTTAAAGAAGGAATTTCTGTCTAGGGAAATTTGTGGTGGTGCGATCGACTTGGATGAGATCCGAGAAACTAGTTTAATTTTATCTCAAGAGACACAACCTACTAGAAGGTTTATGTGACAACTCGCATATTTTACGATTGAATATTTAAATGTTTTATTTAAATATAGAATCGTTAATCGGATTGAAGTCCGATAAGCTAATTTTTGTAAACAGTCGAATTGGGACTCGAGACCACCTCCATTGAGTCCAAAATGGCGTTTATAACTTTTTTGAGTATAAACATCGATATGTTTGGAGTCGAGTGAAAATTATGACTTTTGCACTTTGGGCTTGGGTTTGGGTTTCAGCCCAATAACCTAACATAAGACCCTAACTCAGTCCCTCCCCCCTTCATTCATCCTTATTTCCTAATACATTCAAGCTTAAGTAAAAATGGGGAGAGGAATGAGAAATTAAAATTCAAAACCCTAGTTTCTTTTACAAATCCAAGTGTTAGCTCCAAAAATCAAAGAGAGCTAAGGTAAGCATCCTCTTCATCTTCTCCAAGTCATTCTCTCTTTAATTTCAGAAATTTCCTAAATCTAACTTAGGAAATGTTCATCGTTTGAGCTTAGATTCAAGCTTCTAGAGTTGAAGTTGAAGAGTAATTGATCTCCCTTTGCTTTCAAGCTTCTCCTTCATCGTTTTTGGGTTTAAAGGTGAGTTTTTGAACTCACATCTTTGTCTATTCTATCATTGTTGTTAGGTATGAATCCCTAGCATCCATTCATGTCCATTTGCTTTTGATTTGAATTGATTTGGTGAACATTTCAATTTTTGGTGTTTTGAAGTCAAAACTTTGAAAATCCTAGCTTTGATTTGTGAACATGTTTTTGGTGGTGTATCGGAGAGCCTATAGGGCTGGGTGATCGATTGGCAAAAGCCCCTAAAGTCCATTGCTCGACCGGTTGCAAATGGTGAGAGTTTGCTCTTCCATTTGATAGGTTGGAAAACAGTTTCAGCTACAGCCAGTCGACTGGCCCTCTACAGTCAGTCGACTGACTGCAGGGTCTGAAAACTCTCGGGTTCTGGTTCAGTCGACTGACTGCAGATGGCCAGTCGACTAACCTGCTTGTTTTTGCCTATTTTGCCTATTTTGCTTGAGGTTCCAATTTTTATCGATTCGTGATTATCTGATTTATTGTTATCATTTATTATTGACTTTGATGACTTCTTTTTCGGGATTTTTTAGAATATCCATTTTGATGGATTCGGTATCGATTTCTTTGGATTTGATTCACGTCTTCATATGTGGATTTTGGTGATTGATTGTTTCTACAATCATTTCTATGCTTTGTCACTTTAAAATACAAATGTTTCTATACTAGTAGTAAATATTCAAACTCTTTTACAAAGATGATTTCAACTCTATTTTTAATACAAAGCTCGTTTATAAAACCGTTTTCTAATCTATTAGTATATACAAACCTTTACTCATTCGTATGAGAAAATCTAATTAAATGGCTTAGCAAAACAAGTGGTATGAAGCGCTTGCGTTTACTTCGCCGGTTAATTCTTGGACTTGTTCGATTGAACTCTTGGGACAATTTTCGAGTGGGAATCTACAATTTGTTCATAAATATTTAAGTTAAGCTAGTGGTTATGGGACATAAAGCTAAACTCATATATTTACTAGCTTAGTGTAATCGACACTTTTTATTGATCGATGATGATCATTTTATGATTTAGACTAGCGATTGAGCGATGTCTCTTTGTTGGTATGGGGATTAAACCCCGTTTGAGGAGCTTCAGCTCAAATTTGGCGGGGTAGCGACCCGTGGTCTTCGGGCCGTTTGAGGAGCTTCGGCTCAAATTTGATGGTTAGCGACCATGGAATAGCGTTCCGTTTGAGATACACGTGTTGGTGAGTTTTCATGCTCCCGTTTGAGATAGGCCTTCCCCCCTTTTGTGATTTTTGGATTTCTAGATGATGATTTCTAGTATTTATGTTTCACCGGTTTTGCGATTGGCATCGATGTGTTTGCCAATATTTATGTTTGGTGATTAATTTAAAGAATGTGACATTCTTTTTGAACGTTTGAGAATATTTGAGATATTTTATGATTTTTGTTGTTGCCTTATGTATACTTGTTATAGTATGACATTTTTGTTATCACACGTTTTTGTCATATCTCTTATCCTATCTTATTTTATCTGATAACTATAGCTAGACTGATCCGTTTATTATTTTCTTCTTAAATAATACTCGGGTCAGACCGAGGTATTTCAGGTGCTTCTGCTTGACTTCTTATCAGGGTCCTTCACCTGACTTTTGTCTAACTACATTAGTTTGGTAGTTTTCGTTGTCATACATTTGAGATAGAGACTCCTTGATGTATAATTATTCTTTTGTCTAGCACTTGTATCTATTCTTTTGTGATGTAGTGGATCTAGATTGACCACTACTTTGATGTACACTTTTATGTGATATATTCATATGTGATTCCGCCTTTGTGATATGAATGTCTGTGACTGATTTGTATTATGTTTACTTCTATATTTGTTTCCGAAGGCCTCATGACCACTGTGTAATAGCTTCGAGTTTGTATTTGATATGTTGGACTTCATCTTGAAATGAAAGGTAAGTTATTTTATCCGACATATCGGTACTCGCCCAAAGCAATTACATAGATGGTCGCTCCTCAACAGCCTTATTCTTCATGCTAGTCGACAGCATTACCCAGTAGTGTTCTTGACTAGCGTGAGTATAGAGGTGGGGCGTCACAGCATGGTATCAGAGCCAAACTTCGGAACAATGTAGAATAATCTAGCAAGGATCATTGTCCTAAGTCTTCCTTAGGAATCGTGCCATAGGATTTAATTCAAGTCTTCGTACCGTTCTATCCTATTTCTTTTTATGATACCTTGTTTTATCAATCAAGTTTGTTTGATATTCATTCTGTGAATAACCTTTTTCCTCTTCTTTCTTTCTTTCTTTCTTAGAGAAGAGAAATGGTTAGATCTGGCAGTCCCAGCGTCGGTCAATCCAGTAGTCCTTCTCTGGATGGCGTATTCATGACTGCCCAACAACTTTTGGATATTGTAAAGAATCAAAGGTTTATCTGTGCTTTGAGTAAGAACCCCGAAAAGGTCTTACCTTTGAAACTTGAAGTTCCTTTCGACCAGCTTATGGATACCACTCTTCGACTTGAAGAGGCCGATAAAGAAAATGATGTTGAAGTTGTGGATGCCAAACAAAACTTCAACATCAACAAGAAGAGGCATATTAAATTCAAAAGCCCAAATCCCAACAAGAAAGGGAAGCTGGCAACTTCGGTAGTAAAGACTCCAATCCCTAGTCGTGGACAATGCTACAATTGTGGTTCTATGGACCACTATGGGATTGAGTGTCCAAAACCCTTTTCTTGTCGCTATTGCAAAAGGGTGGATCATTTTTTATTTACATGTCCCAAACTTCAGAGTAGGAGAGAGGGAAAGTTGAATGTTCGTGCAAGCCCCTAGTAACCCTTCTCTTGGTCAAGGTAATTATCATTCTATCCTTGACGATATTTGTTTTGTGATTATCTTAATCGAGTTCTTTTTGATTTGGGTTCATCTCATTATTTTATATCAAAAGAACTAGTTGATTCTTTCTCTTTTAATATTATGGGCTTGATGACTCCATTGAGAATTGTGAATTCGATTGATGGATCCGCAACACTCAATTTACTTTGTGAAAATGTCGAGATTATTTTATGTGATTATTCTTTTCGAGCCGATTTGCATGTTATGCGTTACTTAGGCTTCGGAATTTATTTTTGGGAAAGGATTGGCTTAATCATATGAAGCTCATATCCTATGTCCCGAGCGTACTATCTATCTTCGACGTCCTCAATCTGTTAAACAGAATTCTATTGTTTTTAATTATTTTTTATTTCCAAATTTGGCGGCAACATTTTATTCTTTAAACCCACTTGATGAGAAAAGTGTTATTTCTCTCATTCAAGTAATTTGTGAATTTTCTAGAATATATTAGAGCTTGTCTTAGGATTATCACCTAAGCAATCTATTGTGTGGTGCTAAGGTCTTTTCAGCTCGACCTTGCCATCGGATTTCATCAGCTACGAGTTGCGGAGGATAGCATTCCACTTACCGCATTCCACACTCGTTATGATTTTTGTGAGTGGTTCGTTATGTCATTCGGTTTGACGAACCTTCTACCTTATTTCATCCATCTTATGAATCGAGTATTCTACGAATATCTCGATGAGTTTATCCTTATATTTATTGATTATGGATGAAAACAAAATTTAAAATTTGCAAATCTTTTTAATAAGATATTTATAAGTATGATTGGATTTTGTTCTTAAAACATGCAAAAAATATTTGTAAAAATTTTAAGAGACATGTTTATCATATAGAAGATGATTTTGTGTTGTTTTGCCCATTGAGTGCTTTAAGAATTCTGGTCGATGCGCTTGATCAACGTTATTGATAGGAATCTCCTAAACGCTATGATGAGACAGTCAATCACAGTAAATTCTTGTAAAAAGTTAATTTTTCTAAACAGATGAATATATATATAAAGTTAATTATAATTTTGAAAGTCTTAGCTTTTCGGGAAAGAGAATCGATAAAAGGAACTCTTTTCTGATGCTTTTATTCTTGCGGTTCCCGAAGGGAACCAAGACTTTATTGTTTGTACTGATACTAGTCGTATTGGTTTTGGTGTCATTCTCTTGCAAAGGGAATGTGTTATCGCATTTGCTTCTTGACAATTAAAGCTTGTCGAGACTAGATATGCCATTCATGATCTGGTGCTTGTGACTATTGTTTTCGCTCTTAGATTTTGGCGTCATTATCTTTTGGGAGAGAAATTTGTTCTCTACACCGATCGTAAATCTTTGAAATATTTATTTTCTCAAAAGGAACTTAATTTGCGTCAACAATGTTGGCTCGAGTCCCTTGCATCTTATGATCTTGATATTTTTATACTTCCGGAAAGGGCAATCATGTTGTCGATGCCCTTATGTCGAGAGCAACAAGCGGTTATTTCCATGATGATATCCGAATGGAGTGATCTCGAGACTTTATCCACTTTTGAAATTCGAGATCGTGAATCCAATTCATGTTCATCTCTTGTTTTTTGTAACCTTGAATCTCAATATTAAGATCCCGAATTGGCTTTTCTTAGCCGAAGTTGTAGGGATCCAAATAAGGTTGATGGTTTGAAAGATTTTGAAATCGATGCTCGTGGCGGTATTCGAAAATTTGGTAGACTTATTGTGCAAAATATTATTGACCTTCGTAAAGATATTTTATAAGATTCTCATCGTTCTAAATTTACCATTCATCCCGACAATAGTAAAATATACGCGGATATGAAGCGACTTTATTATTGGAATGGGATGAAATCTGATATCACTAATTTTATAAAGCGTTGCATGACTTGCCAACCCGTTGTAGCCGAGCATCAAAGGCCCGGTGGGTTATTGCAACCTTTAGACATTCCAATTTGGAAGTGGGACTAAATTTCCATGGATTTTATTGACGGTCTTCCCCGTTCTCGTTCGGGTCATGATAGTCTATGGGTGATTGTTGATAGACTTACAAAATCCCACCCATTTTATTCCCGTTCGGTCCAATCGGACCGTACCACTTTTGGCTAAACTCTATGTCAAATTAAATAGCATGGAGTTCCTACTTCTATTGTTAGCAATCGTGATCCATTATTTTATTGATGGATTTTTGTAAGGTCTTCAAAAGCTTTGGGAACAAAGCTTAAATTTTAGCGCCGCTTATTGTCCTCATCCAATGGACAAACCGGGCATATGAATCGAACTCTTGAAGATCTTCTTTGTGCATGTGTTCTAGATTTTGGTGGAAGTTGGGAAGATCATATTTCTCTTGTTGAATTATCCTATAATAATAGCTTCCAATCTAGTATTGGTATGGCACCTTTCGAGGCACTATACGGAAGGCCATGCCGATCATATTCGTGTTGGCTTGAAGCCGATGAGAAGCTGGTTTTAGGTCCAGATTTTATTTGGGATGCCACAGAAAAGATTGATCTTATTCGTCATAGGATGAAAGAAGCTCAAAGTAGACAAAAATCCTATGCCGATAATCAAAGAAGTAAATTAGAATTTTCTGTGGGAGATTTTGTGTTTATCCGTGTTTCGCCTATGTAGGGTGTTGTGCATTTCAGTCGATCGGGAAAATTAGCACCTCGATATACTGGCTCATTTCCCATCATCGAACGCATGGTTCCGTGGATTATCGCCTTTTGTTAACGGCTCAATTTTCTGCTATTCATGATGTATTCCACGTCTCTCAACTACGGAAATGCCTTCGAGATTCCGATTCTATTCTTGAGCTCGGTGTTATTGAAGAAATTGATTTCACCTAATTTGACTTATGAGCAACATCCTATTCGTATCATTGCTTCGGAGGTTAAACGCCTTCGAAATAAAGATGTTCCTCTTGTGAAAGTTCAACGGTCCTCAAATCCTAAGGATTGCTCTTGGGAATCCAGGGAATTCATCGAGCGAACACATCCGGACTTGCTCTCTCGTGTTCCTTAGGGTAAACTTCTCATTTTAAAATTTCTTCTTTTTGAGTTGTTATGCCTTTGTATAGTTGTTACTTCTTATTTATTTCTTAAAGATTGCAAGGACGCGATTTCTTTAAGGAGGGGAGTCTGTAACAACCCGCATATTTTACGATTGAATATTTAAATGTTTTATTAAATATAGAATCGTTAATCGAATTGAAGTTCGATAAGCTACTTTTTGTAAAAAGTCGAATTGTGACTCGAGACTACCTCCATTGAGTCCAAAATGGCGTTTACAACTTTTTTGAGTATAAACATCGATATGTTTGGAGTCGAGTGAAAATTATGACTTTTGCACTTTGGGCTTGGGTTTGGGTTTCAGCCCAATAACCTAACATAAGACCCTAACTCAGTCCCTCCCCTCTTTATTCATCCTTATTTCATAATACATTCAAGCTTAAGTAAAAATGGGGAGAGGAATGGGAAATTAAAATTCAAAACCCTAGTTTCTTTTACAAATCCAAGTGTAAGCTCCAAAAATCAAAGAGAAGCTAAGGTAAGCATCCTCTTCATCTTCCCCAACTCATTCTCTCTTTAATTTCAGAAATTTCCTAAACCTAACTTAGAAAATGTTATTCGTTTGAGCTTAGATTCAAGCTTCTAGAGTTGAAGTTGAAGAGTAATTGATCTCCCTTTGCTTTCAAGCTTCTCCTTCATCGTTTTTATGTTTAAAGGTGAGTTTTTGAACTCACATCTTTGTCTATTCTATCATTGTTGTTAGGTATGAATCCCTAGCATCCATTCATGTCCATTTGCTTTTGATTTGAATTGATTTGGTGAACATTTCAATTTTTGGTGTTTTGAAGTCAAAACTTTGAAAATCCTAGCTTTGATTTGTGAACATGTTTTTGGTGGTGTATCAGAGAGCCTATAGGGCTGGGTGGTCGATTGGCAAAAGCCCCTAAAGTCCATTGCTTGACAGGTTGCAAATGGTGAGAGTTTGCTCTTCCATTTGATAGGCTGGAAAACAGTTTCAGCTACAGCCAGTCGACTGGCCCTCTATAGTCAGTCGACTGACTGCAGGGTCTGAAAACTCTTGGGTTCTGGTTCAGTCGACTGACTGCAGATGGCCAGTCGACTGACCTGCTTGTTTTTTCCTATTTTGCCTATTTTGCTTGAGGTTCCAATTTTTATCGATTCGTGATTATCCGATTTATTGTTATCATTTATTATTGACTTTGATGACTTTTTTTTCGAGATTTTTGAGAATATCCATTTTGATGGATTCGGTATCGATTTCTTTGGATTTGATTCACGTCTTCGTATGTGGATTTTGGTGATTGATTGTTTCTACAATCATTTCTATGCTTTGTCACTTTAAAATACAAAGGTTTCTATACTAGTAGTAAATATTCAAACTCTTTTACAAAGATGATTTCAACTCTATTTTTAATACAAAGCTCGTTTATAAAACCGTTTTCTAATCTATTAGTATATACAAACCTTTACCTCATTCGTATGAGAAAATCTAATTAAATGGCATAGTAAAACAAGTGGTATGAAACGCTTGCGTTTACTTCGCCGGTTAATTCTTGGACTTGTTCGATTGAACTCTTATGGCAATTTTCGAGTGGGAATCTACAATTTGTTCGTAAATATTTAAGTTAAGCTAGTGGTTATAGGACATGAAGCTAAACTCATATATTTACTAGCTTAGTGTAATCGACACTTTTTATTGATCGATGATGATCATTTTATGATTTAGACTAGCGATTGAGCGATGTATCTTTGTTGGTATGGGGATTAAACCCCGTTTGAGGAGCTTCGGCTCAAATTTGGCGGGTAGCGACCCGTGGTCTTCGGGCCATTTGAGGAGCTTCGGCTCAAATTTGATGGTTAGCAACCATGGAATAGCGTTCCGTTTGAGATACACGTGTTGGTGAGTTTTCATGCTCCCGTTTGAGATAGGTCGTCCCCCCTTTTGTGATTTCTGGATTTCTAGATGATGATTTCTAGTATTTACGTTTCACCGGTTTTGCGATTGGCATCGATCTGTTTGCCAATATTTATGTTTGGTGATTAATTTAAAGAATGTGACATTCTTTTTTAACGTTTGAGAATATTTGAGATATTGTATGATTTTTGTTGTTGCCTTATGTATACTTGTTATAGTATGACATTTTTGTTATCACACATTTTTGTCATATCTCTTATCCTATCTTATTTTATCTGATAACTATAGCTAGACTGATCTGTTTATTATTTTCTTCTTAAATAATACTCGGGTCAGACCGAGGTATTTCAGGTGCTTCTGCTTGACTTCTTATCAGGGTCCTTCACCTGACTTTTGTCTAACTACATTAGTTTGGTAGTTTTCGTTGTCATACATTTGAGATAGAGACTCCTTGATGTATAATTATTCTTTTGTCTAGCACTTGTATCTATTCTTTTGTGATGTAGTGGATCTAGATTGACCACTACTTTGATGTACACTTTTATGTGATATATTCATATGTGATTCCGCCTTTGTGATATGAATGTCTATGACTGATTTGTATTATGTTTACTTCTATATTTGTTTCCGAAGGCCTCATGACCACTGTGTGGTAGCTTCGAGTTTGTATTTGATATGTTGGACTTCATCTTGAAATGAAAGGTAAGTTATTTTATCCGACATATCGGTACTCGCCCAAAGCAATTACATAGATGGTCGCTCCTCAACAGCCTTATTCTTCGTGCTAGTCGACAGCATTACCCAGTAGTGTTCTTGACTAGCGTGAGTATAGAGGTGGGGCGTCACTGTTTATATGGAGTCTCATCCATCGGAGAGATGTTATGGTTTTCTCATCGATGGAAAGACTAAGAATTGGATTACACATGATGATAATCCCCTCAGTTATCGACAATCCTTGTAGAATAAAGACTCTACCAAATGCAATGAAATTTGAAATGGAATCCATGTACCCAATAAAGTATGGACTTTGGAGGATGTACCCAAATGAGTAAAACCCATAAGCCATAAGTGAATCAACAAGAAGAAGATTGTGCAGACGGAAAACTTGAGAGTTTTAAAGATAGACTAGTGGCTAAGGGATTCCATCAAATTTACTTTGTTAACTATGATGAAACATTTTCACCAATTACGATGCTTAAGCCAATTTGGATACTATCCGTTTACCATGACCACAAAATATGGAAAATGGATGTGAAAACAGCCTTTTTATATGGTAATTTAGAAGTGATGGTTTACATGTCACAACTAGAGGGTTTTGAGGTCAGTGGGACACTAGGAGCACAAATAAACCTTGTAGGTTGTTAATATCAATTTATGGTCCCAAGCAAGCATCTACAATTTGGAATAAGTGTTTTAACAAAGTAATCATGTAGTTTGGTGTGATAACCAAGATTTTGGGACATCTGATAATTGGATAATTAACTGTTTTAATTAATTGAACAGATAAAATTCTAATAATAACAAATATCCGGATATGTAAATGAATTTGGAAATATAATAAAAATTGAATTATAAATATCTGGATAAATATTTTATCTCCTAATATAATTAATTAATATTTGACAAATTATTCTTTTAAAACAAACAATAATGATTGTATATATACATGGATAAAAGAAGATTTTAAATAGAAAATTTGTATATTCAAACAAATTAAATTTGTGTTTATTTAAGTAAAATATTTGTGTGAGTTAATTTCAGTTTGCATTTTTAATTTGAATTTGAATATATCAAAGGGTAGATATATAAATATATATATCTTAAATATATTTTGGATTTAATAATATGTATATATGGTTTTGTATAAATATAGTTTGTTTATTTCTATTTTCTTTAAAAAGGGTTTCCATTTATATAAATTAGAATAGGTATTTAGTTATTAGGAAATTAATTAATAAAAGCTTTATTTATATTTATAAATTTATTTTGCATGTAGTGTTACAAATGTAAGTTAATAATACTATCTAAACACATGTGTTAACAAGATAATTGAGGAGGATGACAAGTGTCATCATTAATTTAAAATTTTCTTTTATTTTTGATAAATTTATTTTAGCTCACATAACACCTATTCTTCATCCTCATATCTTCCTGTATCTTTATTCTAAAATCAGAAACAAAGATAACTTAAACGTTTTTCTCAAAAACTTGTTAATATTCACCTGAAAATCAAAAGCCTATAACATAAACCAGAGAACAAAAATCAAGAATTCAAAGAAATCTCTTCACAAATTCAAAATCTGAAACAAGCAAACCTAGGAGCCCAAAAGAAGAAAAAAAAATCAATGCCAACAGCAACAACTTTTTCAAACTGCTTCAACCTGAGATCAATCAAGTAAATCAATTAACAAGCAAGATTCAGGGATCAGACTCAAATTCAAGAATCAGATTCAAATCAACTAAGCAAATACAAAGTTCCAGGAAACAAGTAGCTGCTCTCTGTTTATTATTTCAAGTGAGTAAACTACTTTAAAATTTGAAATGTTACTGGTTGTTTGTGATGATGATTGAAATAAAATCATAATGTGTTTACATGCAAGCAAATATAAGTAGATATATATGCAAGAATGCCTGTGCATGTCAGAGAACATACATAAGTTCTCTGTTCTAAACATTTACAGGTTTTAAACCTGTTTAAAAATTCGAATCATTCCATCTAAATGATTTTAGGTTTCAATCTCTAAATGAAAAGTGATTATAATTATGTAATACTAATTTTAAAATTAGTTTCAAGAATATTTATTGAGTGAATATTTTAAACTGGAAAATTTTAGTAATAAACATTTTATATAAGAAAAATCAAGTATCATAAATTCAAGTTTTGGTTAAGTAACAGAATTACATTTGAAAATGATAAATTTTGCTGTTAAAATCTTGATTTTTAAGTTGAGGAGGATTGAGATATTTCGAGTTGAACGGAATCGATAGATTAGTCAATTTCCGTCGATCAATGAAGGGTTAGATGTCGAGCTTGGGGCTGAAGGAAGCCAGCATGATGGAGATTCATGGAAAAATACTCGGGTAGGTTCTAGAGTGTCGAAGTGGCGGTACGACGAAGGTTTAGGTATTAAACCTAGTTTTAATCGATATCGGAAAATTGGTGGCTGAAGCGTCGTGGGTGTATCGGAACAGTTCCAGTGTGGTGGGATCGAAGCTTGAGTCTGTGGCGCTGCTCTGGGTAGGACGGCATGGTTTCAGATGAACGTTGGTGGCGGAACGAGGCGTTTTCAGTTGGTCGATTTTGGTTCCAGTTCATATCGATTTGCTCGAATTTGATTTCTTAGTAATTTTGTCGATCTAAGTTATAGGGATCATCGGCGAAGTTGTAGGCGACCTGAGGGTGGTCGCGGTGAAGATTGGAACGACGTCGTTCGCTCGTACATGTGCACGACCATATCTGGGTTTATACGTGGTTGGGGAAGATGAAGTTGTCTCGAGATCGTGCTCGAGAAAAGGAAGGGTGGACTCGGGGATTTTGGTGATTGGCTCGGGTTGGTTTTATTTTAGTTAACAGGTTTTAGTTTGGGAACGATGAGATGTTTCTTCGGGTTGGTCTCGAGTGGGTACTCGGGGAAGGAAACTGGGACGTCAGTTTTGAAATTTAAAACATAATAAAGTTTAATCAAGTTTTTTTTTAAAAACTATTTTCTCTATATAATAAATGTTTTAAAGGTTTGGTTAAAGAAAGTGGTATAATTTATTTAACTTAAATTAATTAATTTAATTTTTAAGTTTATTTAAACTTAAATTTAAATGGTGTAATTAAGTTGGTAAAATGTTTAATTCATTGTTAATAATAAATTATTAAACCAGTTTCAAGATATATAGATTATAATGCAAATGTTTTTGAAATTAAATGTTTTGAATAATTCTATAGTAGGATAATTATTTGATTTAAAATCCCTAAGTTGTTCAAAGAATTTTAATGATTCACTTAAGCGAGTGTTTAAAATGAATGTGTTAATTATTAATTCCGAAGGTTTAATTATTAAGATTTAAATGAAAATTAAGTGATTTATTAAGTAAATGATTTATCATTAATTAAAGAATGATAAATTAATTAAGGAGAATTAATGTAAGTAATTAAGGATACTTAATTACTTAAAAGGTGATTACTTAATGAAAGTAATTAATTTGAGGATAATTAATTAATTTAAAGGTTAATTAATTAATGAAAGTGATTAAGGGATAATTTATTAATTAAGGGTTATTTAATTATGTAATTAATTAAAGATAATTAATTAAAGGTTAGATAATTAATTAAAGGTTAGATAATTAATTAAAGTTGATTAATCAATAATTAAGGATAATTAATAAGTGATTAAAGGTTAATTAATTCAAATGGTTTAGTTAAGGTTAATAGGATTCAAAAGTAATTAATTTACTTCGTATTAATTAAATTAATTAGAAATGAACTAATTAATCTTGCTTATGGATGAGTAAATTGTATTGAAGGGTTGGATTAATATCTAGTCTGATAATTTGTGATATACTGTGATATGATATGTTTGGTTTGAACTGTGATAATGTGGATTATCTATCGATGATAAATTGCTGTGTGAATGTGACACCCTGTATTTAAATTAAAGTGAATCCACTTAAACAACTTGGATTTAGGATGATATTGTATTCGAAGAGACCGGAGTCGGGTATCAGAAATATCCGAAACCACTTCGAATTGGTAATCTAAAATTCTTTATAGATTGATATGTAAAATCAATAAGTTGGAATGGAATGATTTAAGTGAATTAGACCATTTAAACTAAGTTGGATACTTAAATAGTGTTTTGTGAAAGTAAAATGTTGACTATAAGTTGTTTACTTGTAGTAAAGTATGAGTTACCCCGGGTTTTTCTTTTATGTTTTGAACTTAGTATTTCAAATTATATGGGTTTACTCACGCTGGTTTCCAGCCTGACCCGGGTGTTACTTTGATGTAATGCTCGGGTCAGACCGAGTATTACAGATTTTCAGGTAAGGACGTTTGGGAGTTCAGGAGACGAGCTGGATGGCAGGAACGTATGGAGTGTTTCTACTGTGTTATATTATTGTATATCTGAGACTTGATAATTGTGTATATCCAGTGTCTGTATAAATATGTAACTCTGATGTATTAAAATGTAATCGACAGATATAATATTGTTTTATAACTGTTATCATTTATTATTATATTTTATCCGCTGCGAATGTGAGATGTTGATGTTTCTGATCTTCTTCTTCTTCTGTTTCTTTCTTCTATCTCTTTCCTTTTTCTTCTAACTATTTGGAAATTTCGGATTCGAAATTTCCGGGTCGTTACATTTGGTTTTGTTCAAAACATAGACGAAGCGTATGTATTCCTCAAATTTCTCATAAGTACGATAAGCCGGCCAACACATCATAGCCTATCCCCAAATCCATGCTAGTTAGCAATTCTTGGCCCAGCCCATATTACACCTTGCTCCATCCTAGCAAATCCAATAAGCAAGTCACATATAAGCCCGCCTAGATTCCTAAGTATGGCCCGACATGGCACGAGTGGATATAACCATCTCATATGACTTGACCCGGCTCAAAGAGACTCGTATATTGCCCGACTCTCTCACCCCATCTATGACCGGTCCCAAGCAGCTCATCTCGTCGATATGTCTCAGCCCGTTTCTTCATGCTCCAGCTTAAGCATTTTCAGCTTATTCTTAGCAAGCTTCAACAGTAAGCAACCAACCATCACTACACAAGAAGCTTCTCTCTGAAAGGGAGTACGGATTAAGGATCTTAAGGCTAATTTAACACTAGAAGGGGGGTGAATAGTGTTTAATGGATTCTAAGACTTATATGGACTAATTTAAAATTTATGATATAAACAAATGCAGAACTTAATCACAGAACAATCACAGAATCAAACACAGATGCAGAAAGTAAATAAAAAGCAGTAAAAAGAAAGAACACACCGGATTTTATACTAGTTCGGAGTTACCCTACGCCCAGTCCTGCACCAAGGCAAACACCTCGTACAGATTTTTATTATACCAATGTCGAGATTACAATCCTCAATTTCTAAAGGCCTTGAGGTACCCTCCTGTCTTCGAGTCTGGGGAAAACTCTCTTGATTTACGAGACACAAGATCAACCAATTGATTTCCAGGCACAACCACACCTTATAGAGAGACTCGATAAACTATTGATTACAAATTGATCCTATAACTCTGAATAGCACTTTGATCTTCGAGAGAGGGTAGAGAATCAAACAAGAATGAGATTCTAATTTGATTCACTTGAGAATTCGGTAGAATTTCGGCACGATCTTAAAAATATGAAAATTTTAGAATATGGATTTATGGAGAAGAAGGAGTGAAGAAAATAAGAAAATAGTTAGTTAAAAAATTCGTTTGTGAAGGCTATTTATAGACCAGTAACGGTCATAACCATTCATGAAGAGATTTAAACAAATAGACACTTCTTTTGAAAATTGAAACTTTTGAATTTAACGGCCACCATGTCGATATGGGGTATCCCATGATGTCGACATCCCTTAGTTAAAAACAGTGTAAAATTTGTTTTGAAAATGGTATTGAAAGGAAAACAAAGTGAAATGATTCTGGAGTAAAATAAACCAATTTTCCAATGTTTTAAAATAAAGAAGAGTAGAAAAGTATATTTTTAGAATGTATATATAAATTTGATTTTAAATCTCAAGTATATATATATTATAAAAGAATATTTAAAAATCAGAAGATAGTTTTAAAAACAAACGAAGTTTAAAACAAGAGTTTATTTAAAGACAAAAACAAAGAATATTTTAAGGCTAAAACATCTTTTTGAAAATCATTTGAAAAAATAATTTTTAAGGCTAAAACATTTTGAAAAGCAGTTTTGAAAATCATTTTGAAGTAGTTTTGCAAGCTTCTTCCTACAGAATATTTCATCACATCAGGACTCGAGAACTTGTACAAAACCAGGATGTTCGTGGGTTTGTAAGCCACTTGTCGTAGGTTTGTAAGCTACTTGTAGTGGGTTTGTAAGCCACTAAGAAGGTAGAAATGGGTTCCATCCCAAATGAAATTTGGAATGAAGATTTCCATGCTATTATGAAGTTTTAACAAAACTAGACACTTATCTTGAAATCTTGATCTTGATACTCATGAGTCTTCAAACTTGATTTCTTTCTTTATTTTTATATTGTACAGTCTTCAATAATCAGTACCTGCCTTATATATATCATGCATAATAACATTCATATATATTTAGACAATAGTGTTAGTATATAAGTTATAATAAAATAAGTTACAAAGGTTGTTGTCATCAAAACCACTATCTCCAGTTCCTAACAATCTCCCCCCTTTTGATGATGACAACCTTATAAAATATACTTATCACTTCGATCATACCATAACTCCCCCTTACACCAACAACTCCCCCTTACTCCAAGCCTACTATTTTATATAACTTCTCCCCCTTTGTCATCAACAAAAATAACCTATAAACCTTGAACTTAATAGAAAATGAGATAAACAAACATATGATATAAGAATAATAACTATGTATGAGTGAAATATAACATCCTAAGTTAAATGAAATTCAAGATTTTATACACCAAAGATTGTTTTTAGAAGAACATTAATTAAGATAACACTTATATACAAATTAACAAACCAATATACAATCAAGAAAGAGAAAAATGAAAAATGCTTAACGAGGACCCTTAACTATTGGTGATTTATGGACCGAACAATTTGGATAGTGGAGACAAAAGTTTCCGCCTTGTTCGACCAAGTTCCCATTAGCGTCAAAAAGGACCTTTCCAACACAAATCACGCCATCGTCTTCGTCCATATGAACATCCGGATTTAGCATAGGATGTCCTTCTTCTTGATCCTCTTGTGGTTCTTCTAGAGGCTCTTCTTCTTAAGAATCCATGGCTTGTGATGATTCTTCGATGACAATGGGATTGGCATGATTATCCATAAGGAATTTTTGTAAATTCTTAAGGATTCTGCCTTGCCTATCTTGTTCTCTAGCCATTCGCAGTTGACTTACTTGAATTTCTATCATCATTTGAAGCAAATCTTTCATCTTCTCTTGTAATTTGATGACTCATACGTGTGTGGAACGCTGAAAAGGGCCAGAATAAGGAGAAGTGGGTGAAGAAGGTTCATTATTAGAAGTGGAAGCCATTAATTTACTGTTTTAGAAGTTTATTACAGAGAATAGAACAGAGAAAAGGAGTAAAAGTCGAAATATATAAATATATAACCAAATAACTAATTTTAGAGGGAAATTTAAATTTGAAAATCTCGGCCTGTATGTCGACATAGGGGGATGGGTCATGTCGACATGCCCAGTTCAATTTTTGAGAAATTTTTATTTATATTAATTATTAACTATACTTGTATTATTTTTAATTTATATTTCAGTTAATGAACATATACCTAATTCTCTTCTAAATTTAGTAAAGTTTTGTTCATTTAATGGTTTGGTTAATATATCGGCAATTTGTTTTTCAGTATTAATATATTCAAGAGTAATGACTTCTTTACTTATATTATCTCTAAGAAAATGATGTCTAATATCAATATGTTTTGTTCTAGCATGATGAGTTGGATTTTTAGATAGATTTATTGCACTAGTATTATCAAAATAAATTGGTGATTTAGTTATAGTTAATCCAAAATCTTTTAAAGTTTGTTGCATATATATAACTTGAGAACAAGCCAAAGCAGTAGATATATATTCTGCTTCAGTTGTTGACAAGGGTACAATGTTTTGCTTCTTACTAAACTAGGAAACCAGAGAATGTCCTAGAAAGTGACAAGTTCCACTTGTACTTTTTCGTATGATTTACAACCAGCGTAATCAGCATCACAATATGAAATTAAATCAAATACATCATTTTAGGGTAAAATAAACCATAATCTAAAGTATGTTTTACATATCTTAAAATTCTTTTAATATCTTTTAAGTGAGTTTCTTTAGGTTGAGATTGGTATCTTGCACAGAGACAGACACTATGCATGATGTCAGGACGACTTGCTGTTATATAAAGCAGCGAACCAATCATTCCCCTATATAATTTTTGATCAACATCTTTTGATTTATCTTCTTTACTTAAAGCTACATTAGTTGTCATTAGAGTTGGTTTCCCACTAGAAGTGGTCAATCCAAATTTATTAATTAAATCCTTAGCATATTTTTCTTGACTAATGAAAATTTCTTTATCTAATTGTTTGATTTGAAGTCCTAAGAAGAAATTTAGTTCTCCCATATGACTCATTTCAAATTCTTTAGTCATTATATCTGAAAATTCTTTATTCATTATGTTATTAGTTGATCCAAATATTATATCATCTACATATATTTGTACTAATTGAATATCATTTTTGTTTCTTTTAATAAAAAGAGTTGTATTTATTTTACCAATTTCAAAACCAGATTGTAGTAAATAAGATCTTAGTCTTTCATACCAGGCTCTAGGAGCTTGTTTCAGACCATATAAAGCTTTCTTTAATTTATATACATGATTTGGAAATTTATTATCTTAAAAAAGTGGAGGTTGTTCAACATAAACATCTTCTTTTACAAAACCATTTAGAAAAGCACTTTTAACATCCATTTGATGTAACTTGAAATTATTGTAGTTTGCAAAAGCAAGTAGAATCCTGATAGTTTCTAGTCTTGCTACGGGTGCAAAGGTTTCGCCATAATCAATTCCTTCTTCTTAACAATAACCTTGCGCGACTAAACAAGCTTTATTTCTCATGACCTCACCAAGTTCATTCATTTTATTTTTATAAACCCATTTTGTTCCAATTATACTTTTATCCTCAGGTCTAGGAACAAGTTCCCAAACATCATTTCTGGTGAACTGATTCAATTCTTCTTGCATAGCAAGAATCCATGAATCATCAGATGATGCTTCCTTTGGATTTTTAGGTTCAATAGTTGATATAAAAGCTACATTACTCATACTATTTAGTTGATTTCTTGTTTTAACTATAGATTCAATATTTCCTAGTATATTTTCTACAGGATGATCTTTTAATACCCTGGTTCTTTTATTAGGTTGAATGATTTCACAATTAGTTTCATTAGGTTCATTATTTATAGTTACAAAATCTTCTTCATCTTCTATTTGTACAGTATCTTTAAAATTTTCATCAAAAGATACATGCATTGTTTCTTTAGTAATGTTAGTTCTTAAATTATAAACTCTAAATGCTTTACTTCTATTAGAATATCCGATAAAGATACCTTTGTCGGATTTAGGTTCAAATTTATCTAAATTATCTTTTTTATTTAGAATAAAACACTTACTACCAAAAACTTTAAAATAAACTACTATGGGTTTCTTATTGTAAAGTAATTCATATGGTGTTTTATTAGTTAATGGTCTAATTAAAATCCTATTTAATATATAACAAGTTGTAGCGACTGCTTCAGCCCAAAAGTTTTTAAGTAAGTTACTATCAGAAAGCATTGTTCTAGCACACTCTTGAATCGTTCTATTCTTACATACCACTCCGTTTTATTGTGGAGTTCTTGGAAATATTCCTTTTTTATTACAGAAATTCTCAAAATTTTCATTTTCAAATTCTCCACCGTGATCACTACGAATAGTTTTTATTTTTAAAGAAAGTTGATTTTGAATTCTTTTAGCAAAATTCTTAAATAATTCAAAAGCATCACTTTTAAGTTTAAGAAAAATTGTCCAAGTATATCTAGAATAATCATCTACAATTACAAAAACATATTTATTGTGATTAATTGATTGAACTTGAGATGAACCAAATAAATCTAAATGAAGTAATTCTAGAGGTTTAGAAGTAGAAATCATATCTTTTAATTTAAATGAACTTTTCTTAAGTTTTCCTAATCGGCAAGCATCACATATACTATCTACTTTAAAGTTTAACTTGGGAAGACCTCTAACTAAGTCAAGTTTTGATAACCTAGATAACAGTTTGAAATTTAAATGACCAAATCTTTTATGCCAAATCCAAGGGTCACTTGTATTAGCCAAAACACATAAGTTATCATTTGAAACTTTCATACTAAGGATGTAAATGTTTTTCTTCCTAATTCCTTCAAAGATAATATTTGACTTATTATCTTCGATGTGACACTTATCTTTTCCAAATTTAATTTTAAAATCTTTATCGCATAGTTGACTTATACTAAGCAGATTATGTTTTAAATTCCTAACTAGCAAAACATCAGAAATAAGAGGAGTTTTAGAATTACCGACATTGTCGATGCCAATCACATATCCTTTTGAGTTATCTCCAAAGTTGACAATCCACCATCTTGATATATAATGTCCTTGAGTATCTCGGGATTTCCAGTCATATGCCTTAAACAACCACTATTAAGTATCCATTTATCTTTCTCAATTTGCACAGTTTGTCCATTGGTTGTTGATTCTTCAAAAGCCATGTAACATGTCTGTTCCTGCATAACAAACCAATTCGGTAGATAACTTGATTTTTCATAAAAAAATATATGTAGACTTATGATACTTTGATGAAATGCATAAATTCAAACTAGTATTAACAAAATTTCCTAAAATGCCATTTTTAGCTTTTCAAGTTTCAGATTATGAAAACTATGAAAACCTATGCTCTGATACCAATTGAAAGGGAGTGCGGATTAAGGATCTTAAGGCTAATTTAACACTAAAGGGAGGGTGAATAGTGTTTAATGGATTCTAAGACTTATATGGACTAATTTAAAATTTATGATATAAACAAATGCAGAACTTAATCATAGAACAATCACAGAATCAAACACAGATGCAGAAAGTAAATAAAAAGTAGTAATAGGAAAGAACACACCGGGTTTTATACTGGTTCGGAGTTACCCTACGTCCAGTCCTGCACCAAGGCAAACACCTCGTACATATTTTTATTATACCAATGTCGAGATTACAATCCTCAATTTCTAAAGGCCTTGAGGTACCCTCCTGTCTTCAAGTCCAGGGCAAACTCTCTTGATTTACGGGACACAAGATGACCCAATTGATTTCCAGGCACAACCACACCTTATAGAGAGACTCGATAAACTTTTGATTACAAATTGATCCTATAACTCTAAATAGCACTTTGATCTTCGAGAGAGGGCAGAGAATCAAACAAGAATGAGATTCTAATTTGATTCACTTGTGAATTCGGTAGAATTTCGGCACGATCTTAAAAATATGAAAATTTTAGAATATGGATTTGTGGAGAAGGAGTGAAGAAAATAAGAAAATAGTTAGTTAAAAAATTCGTTTGTGAAGGCTGTTTATAGACCAGTAACGGTCATAACCATTCATGAAGAGATTTAAACGAATAGACACTTCTTTTGAAAATTGAAACTTTTAAATTTAACGGCCACCATGTCAACATGGGGTATCCCATGATGTCGACATCCCTTAGTTAAAAATAGTGTAAAATTTGTTTTTAAAATGGTATTGAAAGGAAAACAAGTTGAAATGATTCTGGAGTAAAATAAACTAATTTTCCCATGTTTTAAAATAAAGAAGAGTAGAAAAATATATTTTTAGAATGTGTATATAAATTTGATTTTAAATCTCAAGTATATATATTATAAAAGAATATTTAAATATCAGAAGATAGTTTTAAAAAAAAAACGAAGTTTAAAACAAGAGTTTATTTAAAGACAAAAACAAAGAATATTTTAAGGCTAAAACATATTTTTGAAAATCATTTGAAAAGATAATTTTTAAGGCTAAAACACTTTGAAAAGAAGTTTTGAAAATCATTTTGAAAAACCATTTTGAAGTAGTTTTGCAAGCTTCTTCCTGCAGAATATTTCATCACATCAGGACTCAAAAACTTGTACAAAACCAGGATGTTCGTGGGTTCGTAAGCCACTTGTCGTAAGTTTTTAAGCTACTTGTCGTGGGTTTGTAAGCCACTAAGAAGGTAGAAATGGGTTCCATCCCAAATGAAATTTGGAATGAAAATTTCCATGCTATTACGAAGTTTCAACAAAACTAGACACTTATCTTGAAATCTTGATCTTGATACTCATGAGTCTTCAAACTTGATTTCTTTATTCTTGATATTTATACTGTACAGTCTTCAATAATCAATACCTGCCTTATATATATCCTGCATATTAACATTCATATTTATCTAGACAATAGTGTTAGTATATAAGTTATAATAAAATAAGTTACAAAGGTTGTTGTCATCAAATCCACTATCTCCAGTTCCTAACACTCTCCAGCCTTGTTATCTAGAGAAGTGTTCTAGATGTCGAAAAGTACAACCTAGTACGACTTAGTACACTTACCATCGCAGTTGTTTTCCAAAAGCATACCACCTCCTATAACATGTCGTCTTTCTCATAACAAAGCACACACCTCGTACGAAATTACAGTTAGCATGCTTCTTAACCACATAATCGTACCACTTTTACAGGTGTCTTCCATCCATCCAAGCGACCAGATCAACGGTCGAGAATAATTCGCACCTATTTGTAACACCGCCTTAATCATCCATTGACCTACCACATCTGCTATAAATACCCCTTTCCATACAACATCAAAGGGGCTTGAAATTTTAAAAAAGTTGATTATTAAGCTCAGAATTCATTTTTCCAACAAGCAACTCCCCACAAGTTCTTAAGTTTAGCACCAATGTATCTTTAGGGCCAAATTTCTTATTATTCTCTTATAATTCATTGTAATTGCAAGAGATAAGCATAGTAAGAGATTTTCATATTGGACGTAGGCAAGCTTCTGCCGAACACTCTACATCTTGTGCCATCTACATTATTTGCTTGCTTTACTTCACATTTGAAAATTTTAACCCTATTATCAGTAAGTAACCATTACTAATACAATTACATTAGTCTAATTTTGAGGTTGGCTAAATTTTTATTCAACGGTGTGTCTACAAAAAGGAAGAGAAAGGTGGGATAACATTTATAATACTATATGTATATAGTCTATTACTGATAGGGAATGATGTCCTCATGTTATAACTAGTAAAAACATGGTTATCTGCAAATTCACAATTAAGAATTTAGGCGAAGCATCCTATAAACTTGGTGTTAAGATCTATAGAGATAAATCTTAAAGGATGTTTGGAACATCCCAGTCATTGTTCATAGATACTATATTAGTATGGAAATTTCAATCAAGGAAATGTTCCTATGCGTTACATAATTGTACTTTCTAGAAAGGACTCCCCATCTATAGGTAAGGAGAGAGAGTGTATGTAATGGATTCCCTATGCTTCAGTGATAGGATTCATTATGTATGTTATGCTATGTACATGACCCTATTGCCTATGCACTTTTCATAGTGATAAGGTACGATGCTAGTCCTGGTGAAAACCATTGGATGGTCGCGAAGAGTTTTCTCAAGTATTTATGAAAAACTAGAGACTCGTTTCTTGTATATGAAAATAACGAGCTCCTTATGAAGGGGTTTCCTTTTTTGAGCTTTAAAGTGTCATCGATGATAGAAAGTCAGTTTAGGGGTTGTCTTTACCCTTAATGGAGGGGCCTCAATTGGAAGAGCTCCAAACAAAGTGTGACGACTACCCTACACCTCTGATGCTTGTATAATCGAATAGTCCACTACTAAAGCATCCGACCGATGTAGGACAATGGTCTAAGAAAAGAAAAGAAATTGAAGACAAGAGAAAAGAAAGTAAACATCATACAATCATAAAACCAGTCCTATATCTCACAGCGCATCGAATGAAATATAATAGTCACAAGGATATAAAACAGTAGAGACAACAATAACTACATAAACCATAGAATTAGAGTACACAGGCTCATATATATAGTTATACAAAATAGTAATAGAGTTTATACAACTGATAAATAAACTCAATTGATAAACTCTCTCTAAAAATAGTAAGTCAAACAATGTCAATGCTTCATAGTGTCACACAACGGAATAAGCAATAATAAGCTCAAAGATACAAATATGAGAAAGTTTTGCCTCATGCTAGTCCATTTGCAAAACTCCATGTGCCATTCACACATGTTATCTAGTCTACTCATTTAAAAGTACCCAAGGTAATAAGAAGCAAAGCATAAAACCTCGAGTTAGACAGCAGTCTAGTGTAAGCAATAAACAATCTCAAAATACTATGAAAGTCGATATAGTATATAGGACAATGGGTGTGGAGAATCATACCTTACATGTCCCTATATTCAAAGAGATAGTACAATCCATAGGATATATGCTACTCTATCATAGTCATCATGGGTGTACTATAGATCAACGTACTAATGGGCGTCCGGGTATCTACATCATGTGACATTTATAGAGTGATAAACAACCAACACAAACATAGCATCCATCATCGCATAACTCACTAAGTGCATTGGATACGTGATAACTCGAACGACCCATCATGGTTAAGGACTACTCAACATCCCAGTTCCTCAGTACTTGAGTCCATGCCGCTTGGTAGGCCAGGAAACTAGATCGCCGATCATGGGCCGATCTAGGGTAAAAGATCGCCCATCATGAAGATAGCCCATCATGGAGATCAGAGCCCGTCACGGCTCAAATAGGTACCATATATTACCCATTCTTTACGAGTACTCTCTGAACCATCGAGCATCATCGATCCCTTTACACACGTCATTAATAGCAGAGCTCATTCTGGACTATCTATACGACTCCCGTCATGAAGTCACTACGGTCGTAAACTACTCTAGACAACCATCATTAGCCATAGAATCTCGTCATATGTCCCGTAACCTTCCTCCAACAGTCCGCTCAATATGAATTATAGTCATCTACTTTGCATCTGGAAGTATAACTATACCATCACTTCCCATCACGATTCATCATCACCAAGTCCCAAAGTCATCACGTCGAAGCATCACATCCACGCTTCACCGCCAAAAGCGCTCGTCGAAGAGTCATAACATCGAAATCAAATGTCTAATCGACGAACCATCACATCGTGCTCCTTGAAGCCTCTCCATCGTCCACGTCAAAATTGGCCAAATCGACTATCATCAATAGTGGTAGATATTGACCGCTCTAGAGCAGTCGATATGACCACTTTGGTCGTGTACTTAACCAAAAATGGCTAGTACAAACTAAATGAAAATATTCGGAATCCATCTCGAAGTCTGAAGCACATACCCAAGTCCATCATCTTTTATCTTCAGATCGGTCGGTATGCATGAAACTCTATACAGGAAATTCTATCCTATGAGATATTTCCTGACACTATATCACTTATCGATTGGCATTTTCAAATAAAACAAGAAAATATGCACACATGCAACCAACAAGCATACACATATATATATATATATATATCATATCATATTATATATAACACATCTATATCAACCAACAGGGGATTCGTATCAAAAGTAGCCTAATTCTAGTGATTTCCTAAAAATAGTACGTTAGTGATAACATATGTAATATCTAATTTAAAACCATTTTAAAATATTTTAAAATGTGGAAATTAGCCACAAGGGCCTCTTTAGCAAGTGGAATTAATTTCTAGGACACACAATTGAAATAATTACTTTCAAGGACAAAACGTAAAATAATTAGTTTCTAGGGCCTAAAAACCTATGAAATTATGTCCTTGAAAGTAATTGGACTGCTGACTTTGTCCTTGAAAGTAATTATTCTGCTGATTTTGGCCTTGAAAGTAATTTCTTTGAATGTGTGTCCTAGAAACTAATTGGACTGCAAAGTTTGTCCTTCTGATGAAATGCCCCTTTTAAAATTCTTTTATAAAATTAGGCTTGGATTTAAATATATTAGAAATCATGTTTTAAAGTTGGAAATCATTTTAAAACATCGTTTTTATACTGTACTAACAATCATACTATAGTGAGACAAAATATCACTCACCTCAATAAAAGCTTACTAGTCCAATGCCAAGGCGTAGAGCTCTCCATCACAAGCGCAACGCAAGAAACCCTGTTTAAAATGGACATCGTATGCAAAAGATATGAATATTATAAGAAACTAGATAATTTAAACTATTAATTAATTTAATTAATTTAATTAATAATTAATAATTAATTACCTTAATGAACCCTTAACCCTTCTTCCATAAATCCCCTTTGTTGTGCATAAACGTACATAAGAACCCATAGCGGAATCCATCTCCCTTCGATTTCTCCTCATCCACACCATGAAATGACAAACCGTCTTTGCCAACTAACTTCGTTAGGCGCCTACTTCACAATGCACCCAAGATTAACCACCTTAACTCCTCCCTGTAAATCGCAACATCACCCCAGGCCATCACCCTTCAAAATGTCGCACCCCCTTAAACATGATCGGACTCCATGAGCTTGGCGTGGAGAGGTACTCCTTGTCAAGAGCAACACAACTGTACTCTCCAATAAGCCTAACTCGCCACTTAGTGCCGCTAAAAGCTAACCTTAGTCGCGGCCCAAAATGTTGACCATCTCCGAACGCAGCCACAACCTACGTCATTTACGACCGATGCGAAGCTCTCCTCTATACAATCTCAACAGATCCAGTCTCGTGATTTATCGTTGACTGGAAATCTTGATTTAATTCGAAGAAGGGTTTAAAGGGACGCGACCATTTTAATAAAGCGGGGAATGAAACAGTAAAGTGAGAGGAGAGGGGTAGTGTATTTTATATCAATATAATATATAACTTATTTGATTTCTCAAATAAATCGTCGTATGTTTTGAGCTTGTATGATCATATGGCGCGTCTGATCGCAGCGAAACTCATCGACGTACATCATCTCATTTTTTCGGTCCTAATAATATAAATTTCGTTGCTATTTGAGATAGCGCTCTAGGATGATATTTTTGCACATTTCGAGATCGTTTTGGCGATCGGATTGTCCGATCTCCAAATATAGCAATATTTATACTCATTTTAATTTGCAATGTCGATCTGAACTCAAAGGAAGTGGTGTCGAGTCCTAATTCAACCATATGTGAAAAATCACATTTTTGGACCTTTAATTACTTAATGATACAATATTTAAATCAATTACTTAAATATTGTATAGGTAAAAATACGGGTTGTTACATTCTCCCCTCCTTAAATGGATTTCATCCTCGAAATTCTCAAAGTAAGGAAAATGTCTCCTAACCCATAGGCTTTCAAAGCACCTCTCATATTACAAAAATTCGACAATACCTCCTTTGCGCGGCTAGGTCCGAAAAAAAATCCCAAAACAACACACACACACATCTATCTCATTTCTAAGGACAAACATGCATATATACCAAAATCTACACTACATATCTTACGTACCTCTTTTATAGAAAGAGCATACCATTTAGATGCGAATAAAAGCGAGTAAGCATCCAAATAGCTAACACTTGCTTCCATATACCTGAACATATACTCAATAAAGAGGATTAGACACAACTGCAACATCACCATATATTTAAGCATACTAAATCATATATAGCAATCATCCCAAATAAATATGTTATATCAAATCATAACTATCCCGTAAGTCTAACAACCATATAACCATAAGTAATCATATTTGCCAACAATCAAACATCAAATAGACGCATTTATGATCAAACATCAAAAATTAACATCCATGTTTATCCTAGCATGCAGGATACTAAACTATCCAGTATAAAGCATCAAATATGATATCCAATATAAAAGGTGATGAAAAATGGAAATCTCACCAAGTGAAGAGCTCCAGACAAGTGGTCCTCATGCTCTCATCGATCTCTTATATGCAATCGTCTTCACCTTCACTCCATTAGCCCTTTACTACTTTATCGCCTTTCTCCTAACATGTTTTGTATCATGTTTCACGATATGAATAGGCCTTAGAGGTCTCAAAGTTTCTTATTCAGTCTCGATATCACCTAGTCGATTCGGTGCTAAATTTCCCAATGCCTCTTATATGTTCTCCCAAAACCCACTAGTAAGCAATGGGTTTCGGCCACTTACAATGCTCTTCGACACACTATGGAATGGGATAGTCCACTTCATATATAATTCGACTAATTTGGATGTCATTCTACTAGACTCAACGAATATAAATCTATTCATCAATCTATCGATTGTGACCCAAATGCTATTGTATTCTCCTTTAGTCCTTGACATTCCATAGATGAAGTCCATCTATATTTATTCCCATTTCCACTGGGGAATCTCAAGCGGTTATAGTAACCACTTAGCTTCTTTTGTTCATCATTTACTAGCTAAGGATTCATTTATCTCGAAATGAATTACCGAGGTCCTTCTTTATCCCTTCCCAATAAAATGTCTACCTCATATTGTGGTGCATTTTCTTATCACCAGGATATATAGTCAATCTCGAATGAGAGCACTCTCATAGGACCTCATCTCTCAACCCAACGACATCGAGAACAAATAATATCTCATCCTTATGGATCCAACCGTCTCGGTCGAATCCATATTGCATCACCTTTATAGACACTACTCGTTCCTCTTATTTAGCTATGATCTTCGCTAGTCAAGCTTCACGCCTCTGACTAGTACCAATCCGCTAAATCCAAGTAGGTTTGATAGTCAAACTAGCCATCATCTTTGGCATTAGCTCACATCGAATTCCGAAGTCATAACCAGCAATAAACTCAAGCAACGTCCATTATAAGAATATCGCTTCCAAATTGGTATGTCTTCCACTAAAAGCATCAGCATATGCATTTCCCTACTAGGCATATAGGAAATGTCAAAGTTGTAGGAGGACAGGAACTCTAACCATCGTTGCTAGCGAAGGTTAAGATCCTTCTTGGAGAAGAGATACTTCAATCATGTAGGATCAATAAACAATCTAAACCTCTCTCCTAGTAGATAATGCCTCAACATTTCCAAAGTGATACTATTGCTGCCAACTCAAATTGTGAGCAGTTTCAGTTGTCGACTAGCATATGCAACAACCTTACCTTTCTACACACGTAGTCAAGTACCACAGACATGTGTATACTATCGACTTCTCATTCCTACTCGAAATGACTAATATGGGTGCACTCACTAACCTCTCTTTCAAACTCACAAATGCATGTCCACACCTTGCATCCTAAATAAACGTCTAATTCTTATTGTCAAATCAATTAATGGTGCTGCTGCCTTGGAGAAGTCGTTGATAAGGCATCTATAATATCCTACTAATCCAAGAAAACTCCTCATATCCGTAGCACTCTTGGGTCTATTCCAATCCTGAACTGTTGTAAATCACATGATCCATAGCAATGTCCTGCTCCAAAACGACGTGAACCAAGCATCCCACTTCCCTCCTCTAGTAGTGATACTTTAAAAATATCACCATAAATCAGTGCTTTCTTAACACCTCCAACACAATCATTAATCATGTCTTGTGTACCCCTTTCGTCCATGAGTAAATGGAAGTATCATCAGTGAGCACAAGCACAAACTCACTTAAGTGATCCCTCGATACACGGTTTATGAGATCTACAAAGCATGCCAACGTGTTGGTTAGCCCAAACGGCATGACCAACCAATCAAAAATCAAGGTAGCGTATGACTGTGATCGGCACAATCTCTCTAGCTACTTCCAGTGGAGAAACCGTGCAAGGTCCAATTGAGAGAACACATTCGCGCCATAGAGCTGATCGAACAAGCCATCAATAAGTGGGAGTGGATACTTGTTCGTCATCTCATTCAGTTCATGATAATCAACATACAACTACAAAGAGCCATCACCTTAATGGCGAACACTATAGTTGCATCCTACTCAAATATGCTCCTACGAATAAATCCTCGTCTTAATAAGTCATTCGCTCGCACCTTTAGTTCCTTTGCGTTTTGGGTATCATATGCCTCAAAGACATAACTACTAGCTTGGCATCTCCCACAAGATCGATATAGAAACTCTATCCCTATATAGTGGTAATTCGGTTAACTCATCAAATATGTCTAAATACTCTCTAGCGATAGGCTCAAATGACAACTAGTCATGTGGGATATCGAGCGAATATAGAAAGCAAACCATCACCTCTCATCATCTGGTGGGCAGCCTAATACTACCTTTTTCTCATCTTCACTCCCTATCGTCACCAACGACCTTTCTCAATCCACCACTATTCTGTACCACTTCAGCCAGTCCATTCACAGACTATAATGCCAAACCCAATTAAACCCTAAACAAATCAATAATAAACAAACATCTATGACTCGATAAGGCCATGTCTCAACAAACAATGTATAAGCTGGTCGAGCCCTTAACAAGATTAGTCATAATTTAAAGTTCGATCAAAAATTTCGGGTTCCAATCCCAATCTATCTACAAATCACTAGATATAAAGGAATGTGAAAACCTGATATCGAATAAAACACGTATAGAACACCATAAATGGTAAGCATACCCTAGATAGTAAAGCCTTTTCCCTTCTCTTTCGTCGATGGAGCACTCAGCGAATCAGAATGGCATTCAATGCATATGCTTCCATTGTCTGCCCCTGCTTAACTAGTTCGGGATAGTCCTTCTACATTGGGTACAGGCTCTCACGTCGTAAAGCCTTCTCGATCAACTTCTTGAAGCTCTCGTCGATATGACCAATCAATCGCTTCCCAAGATGATCACTCAACCCAATGATAAAATTTTCATTCTTTCCGAGTGGTGTATCGATGAAAGATAGACCGTACTTCGACGGAACATCGAATTCGGCCACATACTTTGACATAGACATGTCGTCTTACTTTGAGTCGACGAATTTCCTAAACAACGCCGACTTTTGAAAATTTGAGATAAATTTCTCTCCAATGCAAACTATGAACTTATTCCAAGCAAAATGGTCCTCGGGAATCGAAGCTATAAGGGCACTTCACTAGTTAATTGTTCGTCCTTGGAGTCATCTAAAGGTCAACTACTATCTCATTGCATCATCTGACTCTATGTCATCAAAGAACCTTAAGCAAATATCCATCCAGTTTTGCACCTTAATAGTCGACTCCATTCTAAGGGATGGTCTGCCTCTTAGATTCTTGTAGTCTTTATATAGCTCGACAAAGTCGACTCTAAGCGTTTGCACTTGAGCACCATAATCATTTGGAGCAACTTAGGCATTCTAGAATAATGTTTCGTACCGTTTTAGTGAACATATTCTGTAAATCAAGGATAGTGGCTCCCGATTCCCACTCCTCAGCCCTAAAAATGGATTCAACTGCAGCATTTCTCATATTCCAGATCATTATTAATACATAATAAGAATGACCAGTCTCTCATAAAGAAAAACTGCATTAGTGGTACTAGTGTGTGCAATATAACTTGCATACTATATATACTAATATAGTTTTGAAAATCAAAATATATAACAAATACGCACTCTCTTGTATATACATGTACTTTAGATACAGTCTAAGGTGATAACTCCTACACTATCTCTACTGGATCACGGTATCAACTCAGGTCAATCACATAACCTAAGCTATGATACCAAATGTGACAACTGCCCTACACCTTCGATGCTTATATAGTCAAATAGAGCGCTGCTAGAGCATCTGACCGATGTAGGATGATGGTCTAAGGAAAGAAAAGAAGTAAAGAAGAAAAATAGAAGAGAAGAGAAAAGAAAGAAAACATCATACAATCAGAGAACCTGTCGTATATCTTACAGTGCATTGAATGAAATATAATAGCCATCACAGATATAAAACAGTCGAGACAGCAATAACTACATAAACCACAGAATTAGAGTACACTGGCTCATATAGTTATACAAAATAGTAATAGAGTTTATACAACTGATAAATAAACTCAAATGATAAACATTCTAAAATAATAGTAAGTCAAACACTATCAAGGCTCCACAATGCCACACAGCGGAATGAGCAATAATAAGCCTAAATATATAAATATGAGAAAGCGTTAGCTCTTGCTAGTCCATTTGCAGAACTCCATGTGCCATTTACACATGTTATCTAATCTACTCATTTAAGAGTACCCAAGGTAATAAGAAGCAAAGCATAAAATCTCAATTCAGACAACAGTCTGGTATGAGTGATAAACAATCTCAAAATACTACGAAAGTCGATATAGTATATGGGACAAAGGGTATGGAGAATCAAACCTGATTTTCCCCTGCATCCAAGGAGTTATCCCATAACATATGATATATGCTACTATATCATAGTCATCATGGCCGGTGTACTATACATTAAAGTACTATAGGTGTATGGGTATCTACATCAAAGATAACTACATCATGTGATATCCATAGAGTGATAAACAACCAAAGCAAACATATCATCCATCATCCATCCTCATATCACTCACTCAGTGCATTGGATATGTGATAACTTGAACAACCCATCATGTTTAAGTAATACTCAATGTCCATGTTCCTTGGTATCGAATCCATGCCATTCGGTAGGCCAGCAAACTAGATCACCCGTCATGGCTGATCTGAGGTAAAAGATCGTCTATCATGGAGGTCATATCGCCCGTCATGGAGATTAGAGCCCTTCATGGCTCAAATAGGTACCATATATTACCCCTTCTTTATGAGTACTCTTTGAAGCTTCGTGTATCATCAATCCCTTTGCACACATCATCAGTAGTAGAGCTAATCTTGGACTATCTTTATGACTCCTATCATGAAGTCACTACGGTTAGGAACTACTTTAGATAACCATCATTGGTTATAAAATCTTGTCATATGTCCCATAACCTTCCTCTAATAGTCCCTTCAATATTACTCATAGTCATCTACTTTGCATCTCGAAGTATATGTATCCCAACACTGAAGCCATCACTTCCATCATGAGTCATCATCACCAAGTCCTAAAGTCATCACATCGAAGCGTCCCATCCTTGCTTCACCATCAAAACCACTCATCGAAGAGCCATAACATCAAAATAAAATGTCAAATTAATGAAGGAACCATCACATCGTGCTCCTCAAAGCCTCTCCATCGTCCATGTCAAATATTAGCCAAATCAGCCATCATCAATAGTGGTAGATATCGACCACTCCAGAGTAGTCGATAATGACCACTTTGGTCGTGTATTTAACCAAAAATGGCTAGGTACAAAACAAATGAAAACGTCTGGCAACCATCTAGAAATTTGAAGCACATACCAAAGTCCATCATCTTTTGTCTTCAGATCAGTCGGTATGCATGAAACTCTATACACAAAATTCTATCCTATGGGATATTTCCTAATACTGTATCGCCTATTGATCGACATTTTCAACCAAAACAAGCAAACATGCATACATGTAACTAATAAACGTACACACATATATCATATCATATGTACAATATATATAACATGTCTATATCAACCAATACAGGGATTCATATCAGAAGTAGCCTAAATCTAGTGATTTTCTAAAAATAGTACGTCGGTAATAACATATGTAATATTCGATTTAAAACCATTTAAAAATACTTTAAAATTCTTTTATAAAATCAGATGTGGATTTTAATATATTAGAAATCATGTTTCAAAGTTGGAAATCATTTTAAAATGTCGGTTTTATACTTTATTAACAATCATAATATGGTGAGATAAAATATCACTTACCTCACAAAAGCTGACCAATCTAATGCCAAGTTGTAGAGCTCTTCATCACGAGCGCAATGCAGGAAACCACGTCCAAAATGGGTCTCATATGCAAAAGATATGAATTTTATAACAAATGAGATAATTTAAACTTTTAATTAACTTAATTAATAATTAATTACCTTAATTAACCCTTATCCCTTAACCCTTATTCCTCAAATCTTCTTTGCTATGTATAAACATGCACGAGAACCCATAGCCGAATCCATCTCCCTTCGATTTCTCCTCATCCACACCATGAAATGACAAACCATCTTCGCCAACGAACTCCGCTATGCGCCTACTTCGCAATGTACCCAAGCTCAACCACCTCAGCTCCTCCCTATAAATTGCGACATTACCCCAGGCCATCGGTATTTAAAATGTCGCACCACCTTAAACACGATTGGACCCCGTCAGCTTGGCGCAGGGAGGTGCTCTTTGTCAAGAGCAATGCAGCCGTACTCACCGATAGCCTAGCTCGTCGCTTAGCACCGCAAAATGCTAACCCTAGACGCGGCCCAAAATGTTGACCATCTCTAAAAGCAGCTGCAACCTATATTGTCACCACTGATGCAAAGCTCTCCTCTATAGAATGTCAACTAATCCGACCAGCCTCGTGATTTACCATTGACTGAAACGATCGATTTAATTCAGGGAATGGTTTAAAAGGAGGTGGTCATTTTGATGAAGCAGGGAATGAAATGGTAAAGTGAGAGGGATAGGTAGTGTATTTTATATTAATATGATATATTAATACTTCGACATGTTATTCAATGTAGTAGGTGATAGCGCTACGATCGAGCTGGACGACTCTTTTGATGACACCGGCAGAAATTTTGTTCGAAGAATTCAAAAGTTCGAAGCAAAGGCGGGGCTAAAATGGATGAAAGTAGGCAAGGCGTTGGAGCCTGATAACACCCCCATTGAGGTGTGGAGATGCCTTGGAAATGCAGAGATAGCCTGGCCAACTAAGTTGTTCAATAATATTTTCAAATCAAACAAGATGCCAGATGAGTGGAGGAGAAGCATATTAGTTTCAATCTTCAAGAGTAAAGGAGATACCAAAAGTTGCACAAACTACAGAGGAATTAAGCTCACAAGTCATACAATGAAGCTTTTGGAGAGAGCCATTGAACATCAATTAAGAAGGATGGCAAGCGTTTCAAAAAACTAATGTGGGTTCATGCTTGAGAGCTCAACCGCAAGGGCGATTTTCTTTATAAGATAACTTATGGAGAGATTTAGGGAGCAAAAGAAGGATCTACACATGGTATTTATCGATTTGGAGAAAGATTACGACAAAGTACCGAGAAAGGTTATGTAGTGGGCTCTAGAAAAGAAGTGAGTCCCAATAAAGTACATTACCCTTATCAAGGATATGTACGATGATGTTGTGACTAATGTCACAACATGCGATGGTGAAACCAGTGACTTTTCCATTAACATAGGATTACATCAAGGGTTAGCTTTGAGCTCCTACATTTTTGCCCTAGTGATGGATGAGGTTACGAAGGGTATACAAGGTGAGATTCCTTGGTGTATGCTCTTTGCTGACGATATAGTGCTAATTGACGAAAATAGGATAGGGGTTGATTGACAACTAGAGTTGTAGAGGTAGACTTTAGAATCAAAGAGTTTTAGGCTTAGCAGAGCTAAAACAGAGTATATAAAGTGAGAGTTTAGCGGTGTCAGGTCAAAGGATGAAGATGTCACTTTGGCCGGATAAGTAGTGCCCAAGAAGGAATCCTTTCGATATTTAGGATCAATGTTGCAGTATGATGGTGAGATTGATGAAGATGTTAGTTATAGAATTTGAATGGGATGGGTGAAATGGCGAATAGCGTCTGACATTCTCTGTGACAGGAAAGTCTCACAAAAGTTTAAAGCAAAGTTCTACAGAACGACAATCAGACCTACGATGTTGTATGGTGCAGAATGTTGACCTACTAAAAGTCAACACGTCTAGAAGATAAGTGTAGCAGAGATGTGTATGCTGTGATGGAGTTGTGGTGATGCTAGATAAGATCGAATTAGAAATGATGATATATGTGACAAATTTGGAGTAGCACCAATTGAATAGAAGCTAGTCCAACACCGCTTAAGATGGTTTGGACATCTCTAATGGAGGCCTCCCGAGACATCTATGCACGTTGGAATTATATGCTGCATGAAATGCTCAAAGTGAGGTAGAGGTCGAACAAGGTTGACATGGGAGGAAGTAGTAAAAAGGGAATTGAGGGATTTGAATATACCCGAAGAGCTGGTGTTGGACAAGAGTGCGTGGAAGTTAGCGATCCATGTACCAGAACATGAGCAAGGATTTTTTTGCTTAGGGTTGGTTTAGGTGTATGGTATAGTTTTAGATTATAGATCTAATGAATAGGAGCCTAAGACGTAGTGTTTGGTTTCGGTCCCTATTACTGTTAGTATCATTATTACTATTGTTATTATTATTATTATTATCGTGGTTTTTTTAATTTCTTTATATATTTTTAGTTTTTATTTTTATCTATATTTTTATTTTATTTATTATTATTGTTACTACTATTATTATTTGTTTAATTATTTTACTTTATTTTATTATTATTATCATGGTTTTTAAATTGACTTTGTCATTTAGTTTTGGGTTCCATCTCTAGTCGACCCCAACTTGCTTGGGAATAATGGCTTAGTTGTTGTTGTCATTTATTTGATTTCTCAAATAAATCATCATACATTTCAAGCTCGTATAATCATATGGCGCGTCCGATCGCAACAAAACTTATTGGTGTACATCACTTCATTTTTCCAATCCTAATGGTTTAAATTTCATCGCTATCCGAGACAGCACTCTAGGGTGATAATTTCGTGCATTTCGAGAACGTTTTATCCATCAGATCATCCAATCTACAAATATAGCAATATCTATATTCATCTTAATTTGCAACATCAATCTAAACTCAACGGAAGTGGTCTCGAGTCCTGATTCGATTGTATGTGAAAAATCATATTTTTGGACCTTTAATTAATTAACGATCCAATATTTAAATCAATTATTCAAATATCATATCATTAAAACTATGGGTCATTACATAAGGGTTTTGGAAGATTACACCATGGAGATGGAGTACATTTCCTTGACTGATGTCGCTAAAGGATCGGTATTGATGCGCATATAAAAGACATAGGAGTTGTTCCAAAGATTAAGGGTCCAACGATAGTTTATTTTGAAAATAATGCGCTAATATTGATTGCTAAGGAACCAAGACGCTCATAAGAAATCAAGATACATTCTTCGTAAGTATCTCATGATAAAGCAATATATCGGTGAGGAGAAACTACCCTTGAAAGCGTAAATGCTAAAGACAAAATTGTAGACTTATTCACTAAGGCACTCTCTCAATACGTCCTAGAAAATCTGATTGAGAGTGTGGGCATGGTTACCATAGTTGGTCCCAAGTGCAAGTGGAAATCAATAGAGTTAGGGGTGTGCCCAAGGGGGAATTAGTTAATTGTGATTATATAAAATTCTCTCTTATGTATGAGTCTTGTTTGAAAAGAATTACATTTTTTGGTTTATGTATTATATGTGCATATGTTGATAACTACATTTTATATGCATAATAAGAAATCCTTAGGCATAAGTATTTAACCCATTATAGTTACGAATGTGTTCATAATCACGAGTATTGAATTATGTATATGGATATTGATTCGCTTATGAGATAGTGTTATAATGCTCTTTATGTGATGGATGGTGATTTACTCATAACCGTTCGGGACACCAAGTGGCTACATTGTAGTTGTTGTGGATCAACTACAGAATGACTCATCGAGAGCTTGTTATAGGCTAATTATATCTAAGTTGTTAAACCAAAATTTTGGCTCAAATTCTAATCAGAAATTCAATTAGTGGTAATGATGCCAATATGCATATAGAAGATTGTTAATTTGGCCTTTAGTAAAGTTTGTTGATTACAGTTTGACCAAATCGACCATTGATGATCAATTCAAGCTTTTACAAATTTGCAAGTTATAAATGAACCATGAAGAAGAACATTTAGGAAAAGACCCTTCCTATGTGGAGTAGACCCCTATTTATTGTAGTTTTAGATCGATGTATGCTTGACATATATCTTGAATCTAATGACTTTAATTTGCTTTTCGTCGATCTTTATTATTTGGCAATCTAAATAGTTGAGATTTATATTCAAGTGATGACGTGACATGTTCTAAGAGTGATGCATGTCACTTTGAGACTGATTCTTCAAAAAGTTGCAAAATCTTCATACTTTCTCCTGATGTGGCATAAGTGGAACAATAGTTTGCTAAAACATGGCAAAGGCCATGTTTTTGATAGCTAAATTTGTTATTGCGTTAGCTATATATCCATACGTTCATTGTCATATGCCCAAGTTTCGTTAGCATTGCTTCCATACCTATATCTTCATTAACACTTTCTTCTTAAGCAATATATCTCTTTTAGTTCATCAATGCCAATAACTTTGTGAATACTTTCTTCTTTACAACATATTTGTTGGAACTAGGTCAGCCCGTAACAGAAGAAATGGATGAATTTTAAAAAAAAATCCATTTTGAATATTTATTGGGCCTATGAAATCTAATTTATTTAGAACATTTCTAAATTAATTTTAAATAAAATCATTATTTTATTTATATTGATAATATAGTTTTATATTATGCTATTAATAGTATATTATATATACACACATACACACACGCGTGTATCATATACATATGTATGTATGTGTGCATGTGTAACGACCCAGAATTTTAGTCAGTCGAATTTGGAATATTAAATTGATTTTAAATATTGAAAAGTTAATTTTATAAGTTGAATAACTTGAATTTCAAATATAGCACTTTATTTGACAATTAAATTGTTGAATTTAATATTTGGAATTGCTTAAATAATCAAATCTTGAATTTAATATGAATAAAAATGATTTCGAAAGTTGATTTAAATTCTATTTAACTAGGAATGAAGATAGTAAACTTGTAATTTAGATTTAAAAGTGATTTGTTTGGTTTTTATAATAATTCGTTTTAATTAACGTGTATAGATAGCCTTCCAAGGTACTGTCTTGGATTTTGACGAAACTAATTTCATTGGATCCATAAAAGTGAGTTATTATATGCTGATGAATTTCATGGTGATTGGACGTATCGTTTGGTCGTGCGAGCTCGAACCGCGTAGAAATTAATTAAGGGAATTTATATAATATAATTCGATTTAAAAAGCTATCTTCTGTATATGATCAAATTAGGCCTCGAGACTAGTTCCATTGTGTTCAGAATAGGGGTATTACATATAGAAAGCTATGCGGCATGCTTCGATTGGAGTTCGAAATTTTGAGTGCCTAAGACTTGGTAATTTTGAAAATAAATTAAAACAAAATGAACAAGCCCCATACCCTACCCATACTCCTTCTCCTATTAATCGCATTCAAAACCAGAGAAGTTCTCGTTTTCAAATTTTTTTCCTCTCCAAATCCTACGGCCATCATCCATTGCAACCACCATAGGCCATATCGGCCTTCGACTTCAACTGGAAAGTTGGAGAGCATAACACGTTGAGTAATCTCAACGGTGGAGATCTATTTTGGAATAGTGAGGCAGTGGCTAGGGAGGTCCATACGTGGGCAGCTCGAATTGGGTTTTTGATCGATTCTGGCGTTTTGGCTAACTTAGGGGTGATGGTCCTTGAGAAAGAAAGGTCGAGGAAGGCGAGAGCTTCCATTTGGCAGTGGTGTGGCGATGCGGCATGGACGATAGTGGCCGAAATAGGCAGTTGAATGTAAAAGTGTTTTTGGTGTTTTCTCAGCCATGGTGGCGAATTGGACGTCGAGGCGAGTGGCGTAGGGTGCATCTTAGTTGTAGCTATCTCTGGTGATGAAGCAAAGGTCGTAGGATAGACGGAGGTTGTAACAACCCTAGATTTTTGCCTATATTTTTTAAATTTGACTTTAATTTTTTTTTTTGAGATTTATTTTAAACTTGTTTTATTTCAAACATTTCATTTTTAAATATAAATTTTGATTATTACGTAAATTATAATTTCAAATTGGTATAAATTGGATATTTTACTAAAAAGTGAAATTCTATTCAAATTGGTCAAACTTTGACCTTTAAATTTTATATTCAAATATTTGAATTATTAAATTTTTTTCTTTTATTATGAAATTAGATTTTATATCATGAATACTGTTTTTCGTTTCGTTGAAATTGGATTTAAATTGTGAAAGTTATACCCTTTACAATATTGTGTGTATATTGAATTATTTAGCAATATTCTTCATTTTAAATTATATAAATAATATTTTTATTTGTCATATCTCATTCTAATTTGTATTATATGTTATTTTACTTATATTTTTGTCTTTTAAATATTTTAAAGTGATGATAAGATTTTTCAAAAGCTTATTGTATTTATTTTCTATTTTTAAAGGCTAGTTTCTATTTTTCTGCTATTTTCTTCAATTAAATTATATTTAATTTAAATTTATTTATTCATTTTTGTGAGTGCATTTTTATTTTATGTTCTTATCTTTATTTATAAATATTATCCCAAGTCCATATGAATTTTCCAAAATTTATTCTGTTTATTTTCAAATTTTCTAGACTAGTTTACAATTCTGTGCTATTTTCTTATTTTAACCTTATATAATTAATAAATATTTATATATATTTTATATTTTTTTAAAATTTCGAAATTGTGACTGAAATTATTATTATTTTCAGTAATATAAACTTATATAAAGAAATTAAAGGTAATTTGAAAGGTTTATGACTTTTGATTTTCCTATGGCTCTTTATCTTCCACCTTTTCACATTTAACCTAACTTTTCATTCAATTAGCCATAATTTCTCACATCTTCAGCTGACCACATCTATTTCCCATTCACGTACTTTCTTTTCTCATTCCTAAACAAAAAAAATTCGGCCTTTGCTTTGAGGAAAAAGTTTGGTAATCTCCTCTTTCTTTTGTTTACTTTTATTGATTTTTGATAATGATTTGCACTTGATCTCCTTCATCATAGGTTCGGCCACCACCATCACCATGCCCTGCCGCCTCCACCATCACCTGATAACACCTCCATCACCACCTCCACTCTGGCCAAACCCCAAGCCGTGCCTCCTAGTGGATGATCCATCACCTAAATTCCAACAAAACTCCTTCAATTTCGCATAGCCGAGCACAACATCCTCTTACATCCACTTCACCACCCATGGCCGCCACCAACACCACCTCCAGCACCACCTGGACACTCTTTCACATCATCCCCTTGGCTGCTACAGTGAAGGACGTGACCCTAGTGGCCTTGACCGAGCCTAACTATGGCCTTGAATCCATGTATGTTGCCTTGTTAGTGTAGTTTCCATCACCATCACTTTGCATCACCTTCAAACCATGATAGGCCGACCCTTAGGAACCCAAACCTGACCCAAAAATCTTGCTTTAGCCCTGTACTACACTTATGTCTGAGCCCAATGTATGCTGGAAGCAAGTGCAAAGCAATTCCGCTTTGATTTATGCAGTTGATTCTATCTTATTTTATCGTATTTGAATTTAAAGCTTATAATTATTGTATTGTATTGTTTTTTTTGACTTGTATTCAAGGGAATTGATACTTTGGCTCCCACTCATCTCTATGTCATGTTATCGTGCTTGTGTGGATCTCTTTCGTGCATTCATCGTTGTGTCTCCAGCTCAAACCAGTGAGTTATTCTCACCAGACAATATGTACATATATAACTAGTGAATTGACCCCTTTTGAATCTGTAAAATGCATTATCATGTTACACCTGCTATGTTATGATTTTATGATGTTCACCCATGCTTAAACACCTATTATATTATTTGTTACTGTTATATTATGCCGTTCTATTATTTTTATCAGTTTATCACACTGCAAGTTCCCTTTAGATTAGAATCACTATGGGTTGAAATGATACATACCCGAACAGACTTTAGAATAGGAGAAAATTGTTATGGGCTGAAATGATAGGCCTAAATGATTTTCAATTATTTTTCATTTACTTGGGATTGTGGGTTTGAAATGATCAAACCCAGGTTTTCTTTGTAAATTATGGGTTGAAATGATATATTACCCGTATCACTTTACCTAGGCTAGAAATGAAATACAGACCCGTTGTTAAAATATGTTTTTCTAAAAATTTTAAAATATTTTAGAAATGTAAATATTATAATATTTTGATTTAAACTTAATTAAAAATGATTTTTGTAAAGTATTATTGATTTTCTGAAAATTTATAAGTGAAATAAATTATGGAAAGGTTAGAAAATTTGAATGTAAGTTACTTTGGAAATTTTGATTTAATTTTAATGGAATTTAAATTAAATATGAAAATATGATAAATTTATGCTAATTTGGATAAAAATGAATTTAAATGATTTTATAATATATTAATGATTTTTGAATAAAGTTAAAATGAGAAATGAATGAATATTTAAGTTGGAAGTTTGGAATATAACTAAAATTGGAAATTTGTGAATTTGGCTTAAAAGTGAATTTTAAGTTATGTAAATAAAAATAAATTAAGTTATAATTGAAAATTTAAACTTAAATGTCTAGTTAAAATTTAATTATATGAATTGAAATTGAATGGTGGAATTTAATAAGTGAATTATTATTTAATATTGATTTTTGAATGAAAATTTAACTTTATAAAATCATGAATATAAGGGTATTTGAATGATAGTTATAAAAGTGAAAATATGTGATTTTATAAGTTAAACATGATTTAAATAAAAATATAATTGTTTGTGAAATTATATTGAATATTTGAAGTTAATTAACTGCATTTTTGAAAGTGAAAATTAGGCTTAGGTCCCTAATAAGTTTCAAAATACACAAAAACCCCAGTAAAAAAAGTATGTAAATTAGGTCCTTAGAATTAAGTTACTAAGTAATTGCATATAGTTATTCAATTATTCAATGAATAATTGCAGACATTTATGCAATTATATCCAAAAGTTGCATAAATTTATGCAATTTTTCGGTGAATAATTGCAGAAATTTTCGTAATTTTTTTGGTGAATAATTGCGGAATTTTCCGTAAATTTTTGAAAAAATTGCGGAAATTTCCACAATTTTTTGGTGAATAATTGCAGAATTTTCCTCAATTTTTTGAAAAAATTGCGGAAATTTCCGCAATTTTTCAGTGAATAATTGTGGAAATGTCTGCAATTTTTTGATATAATTGCATAAATGTCTGCAATTATTCACTGAATAATTGCATAAGTGTATTCCATTATTCGGTAACTTAATTCTTGGGACCTAATTTACAAACTTTTTTTTACTGGGGTTTTTGTGTATTTTGAAACTTATTAGGGACCTGTGCCAAACTGTCCCTTTTTGAAATGCTATTATTTCTAAAGTAAATGATATTACAGCATTTTGTAATGCTGTAGTTGATATAATGAACCAAATCACTAATTTTTAAAAAAGGCATATTATAACACTTTGTAAGTGCTATAATTGTTGAATTTAACTAAGGTTTTATTTGAACTAATGTATACAGCATTTAAATGCTGTCTTTTGTTAAATTGAACTGTTTTGAATGTAACTTTCTATAGCATTTTCCAAATGCTGCGAAAGGTGAATTTTCATTCTTTTGATAAATTTAAGTGAATAAATGAAGTTTGAAAGATTAAAATTTTGGAAATTTAATAATTTAATTATTAAATAAAATAACTTCATTTTTATGATTTAAATGAAGTAATTTGTTTTGAAATATTAACTATTTGAAATGTGTGTTGAAATGGTATTTTAAATAAATGATTGTGGTTTGGAAGATAAGATATTTTGATATTTGGAAATGGATTTTTGAATGATAATGAATTTTGAAATGATATTGGATTTGGATGTATAAAATACCGTTTTGAAATTTTAATTACGGGATGTATTTAATTTATAGTTTAACTGATCCTTAAAGGATGGGCGTTCCCAAAGATTCTTTAAGTTATTGTGCATTACCGCTACAGTTTACTTGAGTTGGTTTACATTATATAAGTATATATTGTCCTGACTTGAGTGTTTTGTGTTTTACTTTACGCTCGGGTCAACCTGAGTATTCACAACTTTGGATTTTCTTTCTGAAGCTGGTCTTTGCTGGAGTTTCTACTTATCTACATTTATATATACTTTCTGTTTCAGCTGTTCTAGTTTATCTCATGTATTAGTGAACTTCTATGTATTTGGGATTTCTATTATGTTGTTTTCAGACTGTATTATGTATTTGGTTTGAGACTCTGCCGTAGTAGCTTCATGAACTACTATGTATTTTATATTCCGCTGCGAGGTATTCTGTTTGTTCTGTGTCTGTGATTCTGTGATTTGTATTTCATTTGCTCCAAATTTTATTACAATCTGTTATTTTGAATTATTCAAGTCCGACATGTGTGGATTATTGTCGATTTGAATGGTCCAAAATAGTGGGTCGTTACAAAGGTGGTGCATGAATCGATAAAGAGTGGCGGCCTGGGAATTTTTCGCGTACGAGAGTAAGGAGGAGGGAGATTAGTTTAAATATGGTAGTTAGTTTAATCAAATTATAATTACTTGTTAATTATAAATTTATAAATCGTTCAATTAAAAATTGTATAACTCTCTCGTATGAGCTCTAATCGAGACGTGGACTTTTGCATTGCGCTTGTAATGACGAAAGTTTCACAATGAAACTACTTTGATCGGATTTGGAGATTGTTGGAATTTGGGCTAATATCGGATGTCATTCGATTTTAGTTCCAAACCGGAATGCCTCGGCGGCAAAAGGAATTTCGGTGAGTTAAACTCACCCTTTTGGCTAACCAATATATTATATAGTTGATAAAAATTATTGATTGAATGTTTGGATGATTTTCTGTTTTATCAATTGGTTTGGATTTGTTCCCGCCTCAGGAGCGGATGACCTTTTATATATATACCGCCTAATAGCAGATGACCCATATTATATAAATACATACTATTTATGATGCATGAGGACAGGTTGGAGGAATCCAACAGGATTCCTCACCACTATTGATTTTAATGTCAATAAAATTCCTGTTATATGAATGATTGGATATAAAACCTGATTTATGGACACTATTGGTTATGGCATTGTTTATGTTTAAAACTGAAACCTGGTAGTGATAGAAAATCAATAATCAATATTGGTTAAATGTTGGGTAGCTATTGGCCTTAAATTAGTATTTTAAAAATACTACAAATTGCCATTTGAATTGGAATTGTTTTTGAGACAGGAATGATTTTAATCCAAAATTGGGTTTCGAAAATATTTTGTTCTAAAGGATTTAATTTTTATTTTTCCAACCTTTTTAACTATCTTGTTCTATGTTATTTATTTATATTTAATATTGTTTAAAAAAAGTTATTTTTTTTAAAAGTTATCTATTTATATTTATTTTGTTTTAAAAAAGTAATTTATTTATATTTAATACCGTTTAAAGAGACTATTTATAATTAACATTGTTTTAGGATTATTTATCAAAATGTTAATATTTTGAAGATTAATTATTTAAATAATTAATGCGGTTTGAAACTAATAATATTGATTTATTAATGCTGTTTTGAAAGTAAATTATTATTATTTATATTAACGTTGAAAATTAATTATTAGTGTTTTATTAATAATGTTTTTGAAATTCTTAATTATTATTCTAAGATGTTTAAAGTTCAAAATTATTATTTATTTATATAATGTTTATTTTTAATAATTATTATTATATAATAGTGTTGAAGTAAATGATTAGAATTTATTTATAAATGTTTTCGAGATTTACAAATAGAGTTTTATAAACAGACTTGGGTTTTATAAGAAGAGTTTTATAACATGGTTTGGAAACATAAAGGAAGATTAGTTAAGGGTGAAAGAGTTTTATAAATGATTTTAGATATTTATAAAAGAATTCTAGAAATGAGTTTATGAACTTATAAGAAGAGTTTTACAAATAGTTTTATTGAATTATAACGAGTTTATAAATGTTTTGAAATTTATAAAAGAGTTTATAATTGGAAATGATGTTTGGGTTTTATAAGAAATTTCTATATAGAGTTTATAAACCATTTCAGAGATTTATAAAATAGTTTTATAAACGGTTTTTGAGATTTATAAGGCATTTATAAATGATTTTTAAACTATATAAAAAGGAAATCTTTCAGTTTTGTGAATATACTTATATAGTTAAGATAAGTATACAGATATTTTTCCTAAGTATTGAAATATAGGAATTTGTGGGTATATCTTTGTAAAGATATATATGCACAAATATCTACAAAGTGAGTTTAATTAATAAAAGATTAATTAAGGAGGCTAGTGGTTACTTATGTGCTTAACCAAGGTTGGTTTTCCCTATGGAAATAAATCCCTGATTTGAGTGTTTGTTTATTCAATAGTTATACTATCGAATTTGGACCCAAAACGTAACTTTGGAAATATCTAGGAGAAACACGTGAGTTATATGGCATAGTCATCTCCGACGATGCTGTACTGTGTGTATAAATCTCGTTTCATTCTCCTAGGACAAATGATAAGGAATTCCATCCACTAATGGTTAGGAGGTGATCTCCGCTCTTATCTTTGACTGTTTATTTCCTAAAGAATCGAGGTTGAGTGCACCGGAAACTATCGAATGTCTTAAGTGTAAAATCATTTTGTTATTATTTATTATAAAATCACCTTTCATTTATCACAAGACAATGATAATTCTTCCATAAACAATAATATACTTCAAAATACTTAATTGTAATCTCATTACTCTAAATTCCTTAAACATTGTATTTTCCACCAAAAATAATTATTTACATCAAATTACTTTTCAAAGAAATGATATTATTATTTTACATTAAATGATTTAATATTCTCCAAAACCAGATCATTACTATTTATCTCATGTTATCCGGGTTTTTAACCCATCAGGATCTAAGAGAAGACGGAACGGCTTGATGAAGTCAGTAAAGCAACAACTGAGTTTGACTAAACCAAGAGACGAACATCCATCCAGTCCAATCTGCAGCCAAACGGAACTAACAAGTAAATCGTTATCAAAACAAAGCAAAGTGCAACGGGACTGCATGAACAACGTCGATACAAGGAAATGGGAATGCCAGATATCAAAATTCATAAGTATATGGATCGCCAACGATCCATACACCTTGGATCACTAGCGATCCTTAAACTTCATCATTGGGTCGCTAAACAGCTATGGCACGTAGGGAGCAAAGTGGCCTAAAAGAAAAAGCAAAGAATATGCAAAGTGTATGGATCGCCAGCGATCCATACTTGGTCGTGAAATCTTGGCGAGCTAACTAAATGAAGAAGGGGAAAAGGGGACTAAGTAATTGGCTCGCACACAAGCTAAGTCTATGGATTGCTAGCGATCCATAGACCATGGATCACTAGCGATCCATGGTTTTAGCTCAAGTCGCGAACTAAGGTTCGTTTCCTATTCCTATGTCCATCTGCAAGCAGTCAGTAAACAAGCCTGGCCCAGAAGCTCTCCGATCTCTATAAATACCATCCTACCTACAACATAAATTGGATCTTTTTCGTATTGGTTGCGGAAGCTCTGTTGGAAATATTCTTCACTCTCTACCTCCCTCACAACAATCTCCAAAGGGATTCACTGTGATTTCCAGTGGATTCCAACTCTGAGGATCCAATCTACCTAAGGATAATATAAGCCTTGTAATCAAACACTTCTTGTAACAATAATCATTCTATAATAAAACTATAAAGTGGACGTAGGCTTCATTAACAGCCGAAACACTACAAAAATTCTCTGTCTTCTTTCTTTTTACTATTTTTTTCTATACCTGTTATCTGTGATATTGCTCTATTAGAACAGGGCTGGTGCTTTCAAACTCAAACCAGGGTGTCGATCCATTTTTTGGGTCAACACCTCAAAATACTGAAATTTTCACAAAAACCATTTCATTATTTATAGAAGCTCATTTTATTAAATAATAATACTAAACCTTTCAATTTTAGTTAAAATATATCCTTGGTTTTTAGTTATGAATTTTCTTATAGAAATTCTTAAATAATCCCCAAAAGTTCATAAATAATAACCTTATTAGACTTCTTCCATTAATTTCATTTGATGACTATTATTTACAAACTTCATAAAAAATGTAAATAGTCACCTCTAACATTTATTAATCAAATCTTCCCATCATTATCCATTTTACTTCAATTAATTGTATTCTAATTCAAATCAACAACTAATTATAACTAAACACCAAAAAATACAATAATCAATAGCAAATCATTAACATAGCACAACATATCCAAATTAGTTGCATAAACAACCCTAATATGTCACAACGCATATCAATAATTATAATTTTCCATCAATAGAAATCTATTTTATAACTTAAAATTTGACTAATCAAATAAATAATCCATACCAATGTGCATTTTCCAACAGTCTCCAATCTTAGCAAACTAAATTCCATATCGACCGAAATTTGGCTACGAGTTCAAGGGAAGAAACCACGTGTGAATCGAATTTCATATGCAAAACTCATAATTTGTCCACAATTTCATAAATTAAATTATATTATATTAATCAATAAATGAGCACATTACTCTCCCTTCTCCCATAGTCGTCTGCACACACAAACCCAATCACCCAAAATTGACCACCCACATTAACCGTTGCCAACGACCACTATGCGCTACCTTGCCTCGATCTTACTCCGCCACCGTCTTCCCCATCCTCGCCATTACCTAAAGCCAAGTTTTGTTCACCACTGGTGCAACGACCCAGAATTCATTGCTTTGATTTGCGAATATTAATGAATTTCAAATATTCAAATAATAGGTTTTATAATGAAAATAAAACTCTTTTAAATAATAACGGTTGATGGTGATATAGTTTTCAAATTTTGTCTGCAAAAATATTTAGTTCGAAGAAAAACAGAAAATGTGACCGGAATTCGTTTTTCGAATTTTGGACTTTTCGTCGGCTTAAAGTTGTTGGAATTGTTGTAACACTTTTGTACACACACATACACATATTTACAAAGTATTTTAGAATTGGTTGAGTGCATTTAAAATAAGATAAGATTTTTATATAAAATGTTATATATATATATTATAATATAAGATTCATTTTCCAACATAAAGGACTAAAGTGATTAATGGATGTTTGCCTTGACATGAAAGAGGGGGGCTATCGGGGTGGAAATTAGGTGAGGTGGAAGGAGAGGGTGATGTGGCGACATGTGAGAGGAGGGAAAAGGACAAGGGACAATATGGTAATTTACCTTATACGCTTATAATATAAAATTAATTTCTTCATTTTCCCTTCTCACCTTTTCAAAACTATACCCATTTTCGAGTTGATTTTTATGGTTTTCCAATCTTTGCGAGTTCTTAAGTATTTCAAGTTTTCAAAAGTTGTTTCGAGTTAGTAAGTTATGGTGAGTAAACTTCTAATTTTTGGGAAAGAATTTACCTATTTATATATGTGACTGTTATGTGGTTGTATATATGATGTTGCTGTTTGGATTATGGTATGGTTTGGATGTATATGTATGTATTAACTTATGGTTTAGTATTAAACTTTGAATTGATGGTTCAAGGGATGTTAATGTTGTGATCTTTGTTTTGTGTTTGAAAGTGATATGGAAAGTTAGTTAGCAAACCGGTTAGAAAATGGAAACTAATTAGTAAGTGAGAAGTAAATTAATTAGTAAGTTAGAAACTAAACTTGAGAAGTTAAGTTAGTAAGTAACTGGTAAGCTAAAGGTTAGTAAGCTAAAGCTCAGTGAACTAATTAGTTAGTGTTGTGAGTGAACTAAACTAGTTAGTAAAGTTAGTGAACTAAACTAGTGAGTGAAGTTAGTGGTGAACCTGAGTTGTTAAGTTAGCAAACTAAACAAGTTTAAAAGTTATGGAATCCATAGCGATAGTCGCTATGGATGCAGTTCAATAAAAAGTCCAATTTTTGAAAAGTTAATTTTTTATATTTTAAAGTGTTTTGAAATGTTTTAAAAACTTAATAATAAAGATTAAAGAAAGTTAATTAAGAATTTAATAACCAATTATTAATTAATTAGTTTAGATAATTAACAATTAACTAAGTATTAAACAAGGTTTGTTAATTTTAATTAATTAAAGATTAATACTAATTAATTATCTTTTAAAAGTAAGATTTATTTTAAATAAATTTTTGTTTAAGCCAGATTAATCTTTAATTATTTATGGGTTAAGTATATGATTTATTTTTAATTAATTAATAATTAATTGTTGGGTTAATTATTTTTAATTATTAACTAAGTGTTTGATTTATTTTAATTATAAATTAATTAAGAGTTTAAATTTATATTTAATTATTTATTTAAGGTTTATTGTTTCTTAATTATTAATTAAATTAAGTTAAGATTTGATTAAGTTTAATTATGGTTTAATAAAGGATTTAACTTGTAATTAATTATTTTAACATGGAGTTTTAAGTTTTAATCCCTATTTTCCAATAATCAAATCGTTTAAAGGTACTTCTTGCCAAAGATGGTTTTAAACACAAGGGATTCAAATGTCGATGCCATTATATAGACAATTGCGAATGAGTTATTGTAAATGGTTTAATTGTGTGGACATGCGTTAGCAGAATAAACCCCCGCTCTACTATAAGTTTATTGTTTGATTGTCTAGTAGCAGAATAAATCCCCATTCTGCTATAATGTAATTGTTTCTTATGTGAGATATATGTTTAGTAGAATAAATTCCCATTTTGCTATAAGTAGTGAATTGTTTGGACATCTATTTAGTAGGATAAATCACCATCCTACTATTATGTTATTTGGACATGTATATGCTAGTTGAGTTGTATTGACATGTCATTCCCTGATTTGGATGTGAATGGCATTTACATATATATTGACTTATGTAAATAAATGGTTAAGTGATTTGAAAGTGAAATTGATGTTAAATGGTAATTTAAATTACTACCATTGGGATTGCTAAGCCTCCTTTTGAAATTATAAAGTATGGTTTTGAATTAACTTCAATTCTTTAATCAATTTGGGGTTTAAGGTTTATAAATGATTTTTAAAGTTATATTATTATTTTATAGGTATTTATAAATAATAACTTGTTTATAAAATGGGTTTTGCTAAGTAAAAAGGTTTATTTAAAGTGATTTAAAAGGATGAGTTGCAAAAGATATTTTGTAAAGGATTTTTCTTAAAGAAGATTTATCAAAGGAGTTTTAAACATGGAAATGTTTTATAGATGATTCTAGAGGTTTGTAAGAGGTTTTTTAAATTGACTTGTAGACTTATAAAAGTGTTTTATAAATTTATTTTGGAAATTTATAAAGGTATTAAAATGTGAAGTGAGCTTCTAAAAGGAAACTTTTTATAAAGGATAAGTGGATCAGTTTGTAGTAAGTAATGTTTTCAAAAAGAAAGGAGGAATTTTCCAAGTGTTTTGATAATATACTTATACCCCTTAGATAAGCATAAATATTTTCTAAGTAAAAAGGAGAAGTAAGGGATTTGGAAATAGTGTTGTGTAAAGTTCATTTGATCAAGTTTTATAAAGTGATTTTATTAATTAAAGATTAATTAATAAAGGCTTAGTGGATCCCATATGGAATTGAACCAATGTTTGAATGATTATTCATTTGATAGTTAAACAACCAACTATTAAGGTTTGGACCTAAATGTAACTTTGGAATATCTTGGAGAAACACATGAGTTATAAAGCACAGTCATCTCCAATGATGCTGTACTGTGCGTGTAAATTTCGTTTCGTTCTTCTAGGTTAAATGATAAGAAAATCCTTCTACAAAGGGTTAGGGGGTGAACTCCGCTCTTATCTTTTGTCTACTTATTTGCGAAAGAACCGGGGTTGAGTTTACCAAAAAATATCGAAAGTTGTTTTGAATAGATGAGATCGATATGTTATTGGAAAACCACTTCGTTCCAATTCAAGCGTTTCAAACCGAAGACATCTTGAAGAGTATGGAATCGAAGATGGAGTTTGAAGTGCAAGGTCTATTTGCTACTAATCCTAAGGATGATTCCAAAATGGATGTAGTAAGTAATGCCATCGGTTCGTTTATCAGTTGAACGACTTGTATGGACGAATGCTGACATTGCGTCAATGTTAGCATTCCAAGTGAGCAGTGCTATATGAAAGGTAAAACGTAGCCTCAGGCCTCATCAACCGTGAATGACTAAAACATGAGAGATGCATCAAGGCCATGTGTGTCACACCCAATAGGGCATGTCATTACCAAATCTAGAATTAATATTTTACCCATTTTTGTATGCTTCGATACGGTTGCTGATCTCAATCGTGGTGATGATGTATTCGGTACAATCCAGCAAGGGGTAGGCTAGTCCTGTGTTGGCAGGGAATCTAGGCAAGGTTGTCGATGTGTTTATCTAGAGATGTACCGTGGCGGGCGGTACCCTAGTAGCCCAGTCATTATGTGGAAACCCAACTTCCAATAAGTGCCATTGATTTTAGTTGTATACCTATTATGCTGGAATTTAATAATGTAACAATTTCGGCTATGTTATATATTTACTTGAAAACCCTAAACATTATGATAATATCACCGGATTTTCTATAAAAGTAGTTTGGTTATCGTAAGGTAAAAACCCATGCGTGTTTATGTGCAACGTGGTCTTATGAGATACCGTTGATTTTAAAAGTGTTTTAAAAGAAATAATTCAGTTGTTTGAGTTTACTCACACCATACCCATTTCTGACCCGGAGTTTTATTTTCCTTCCCTAAAACTCTTGGGAACTCAAATTTATACGAGTATCTAAGTGATCCAAGTTTCTTACGACTGCATTTGGGAGGAGCTGGAGCAGGTGGCTTCACCGTTAGTTAGCTATTATCTATTTCTGTTATGTATGTATCTATGATCTATGTATCAGTTATGTAGGAAAAGGTAGTTATAACTGTTTTAGTTGAAATATGTGTTTAATGACTCTGCTGTACTATTATGGCAGTACCTATGTAAAATCTTATATTGATTAATATATGTTATTCCGTTCCGCTATGAGATTCTTGGATTGTTTAGTTTCTTCTTATCTTATATCTTCTTTCTTTCCCCTAACAATTTGTCTTTCCAGCACTTAGTTGTTCGGTACGTGAATACCGTGGATGTATTAGTGTCAACTACTGGGGTTTGGAAAGACGGGTCGTTACATCGTGGTATCAAAGCACAAGGTTAAGAGAGAACCTTGGCTTTGGTGGGGCAACTAATTAAGAGATATGGTAATGGAATGCCTTATTATGAGTTTGTGTGTGTGTGTATATATATATATATATATGAGCACATAATTGTTAGTGGTATAAAAATGTTTTATATTGTGTTTATTGATTTGTTGAGTGGCTTATGGATTTTGGTCAATACAAGTAGCTAACGTTATTGATAAGGATCTCTAAACACTTGAATAAGGCCATCCGACACAGTATTGTTTTGAAATTGAGTAAATGAAATAATTTTACCTAGGATATATTTAATATAATGAGTGATTTTCAAAATAGTATAGTATGGTATAGTTAAAAAGGGAAGCTATCTACACACACTAACAATAGTCAATGCTCAACTGGACAAGCATGACTAACAAAATCCTAGTTGATAATAATAGGGTGGGTAAATAGAAATGGGGAAAACATTAAAATGAACACCTTGTGAATTAAGTTTCACAATTTGACTATAAGGCGTTCGATGTTATTGTTAGGGTAAATTTGATGTAATAAAAGATGTTTATTAAAAAGTTAGAATATTTTGAAATAAATATTTGAAAAATGGTTTGATAAAAGTTGATATTATAAAATGAATTTACAAGAAGATGTCTTTTAATTAAAAGAATTTAAGTTGAAAACACGAGAACTTAAATCTCGGGGCTTTTGGAAAATGTTTCAAGGTTTTGAAAGATAATAATAAATTATTTGAAAGCAATTTTGGTTCAAGAATAAAATTTTAGGACGAAAATGTTAAGTAAGAAGTATTTTCTTTGGATTGGTTAGCTGGAATGAGTCTTGATTGTTTTGTGATGATCTGAATAATCATCTAAGTGATGATCTGATATTTGCCTAGGCGAATGTTGTGGCGCACTTAGTAAATTATTCTCTTTATCTTTGTACAATCGAAACAAGTTCAAACCCGAACGAACCCAAAGCGAGTTGGTGATAAATGTTTTGTTGGAAAAATGAAATGTATTGTTTCAAAAAATGAGATTTTGAAATAAAAGTAATATTTTTAAGTTAACTAGTTTGAATGGCTTAAAAATAACTTAAAATTGGGGAAGAGATGTGTTCGGATGGTAACACTTCTCTTGAGTATTACCCTTCTTGGTAAGAGAATGTGTGATATTGTTTGGTAGTACCCAGTTCCTTAGTATCGTTTTGGAGTTACTCAGGCTATATGTAAATTTTCTAAGAATTAATATTATAGTATCATTTCAAAAAGTCTTTGAAATAAAACCTGGGTATTTATATCTTTAGTTTTCATAGGGAAATAAGTGCAAAATGGAATAGTTAGATCAAATAGTGGTATATAATCTTAGGGTGCGGTGGAGTATTATACAAGTTGAACCTAAATTTAGCTTTATGAAATGTTTTCATAAATAAAATTTAGTGGAAATAGAGTTGGTATTAAGGGAACCAATTAAAGAAGTGTGTAGGTTGGACGTAGATCATCCCTTGTTTCCATATAGTTTGATCTAAGATTTGAGTACATGGCTTTGAGGTGTTTGACACTATTACGGATAAGGATCTATAAATCGATTTTTGACAGTGTTAGCGCCAAAATTGGTCATTAACCCCCAAATCCAGATGAAAGCACCAAATACCAGTCACAACTCAGAGATAGAATATATGTAGAGAGTAATAATGTGAAGAACAGTTAAAACTGAAATGAAAGCAGTAAAGAACAACATATTTTATAGTGGTTCGGCTAACTCCGGCCTACGTCCACTCCAGCAGTTTGTTTTTTATTGCTGTAATAATCGATTACAGTTACAAAATGGCAGAGTTGCCTTAGCCTTAGAAAAGAGAAAGTAAGAGAGCAGAAAGAAGCCCCCCATCTGGAGACCCACATGCTGTATTTATAGGCAAAACCAGGTTGTTGGGCCTCATGAGTAGTTTGGGCCCATCAAGGTCATAGCCGAACCCTACTTCATTATGTCGACCGATCCTGAGCAGTTGGTATGCCGAACGTTGGGAGGTGCGAGGTACCGAGGTGCGAGGTATCGAGGTATGGAGGTGCGAGGTACCGAGGTATGGAGGTGCGAGGTATGCCAAACGACCCATCCAATGCCGAACGCTCCCTAATGCCGAACGATCCATCCAATGCCGAACGAGGTGAGGTATGCCGAGTGCTCCATCCAATGTCGAATGGTACTTAATGCCGAACATCCGTCATGCCGAACCATGTCTGATGCCGAACAGTTTCTAATGTCGAGCGCCCATCATGCCGAACGATCTCTAATGTCGAGCGCCTCTAAATGCCGAGCGCTCCTGGATGCCGAGCGCTACTAAATGTAGTGTGCTCTTGGAATGCCGAACGATCCCTCTATGTCGAACGACGATCTCTCTACGCCGAACAGCCTCCAACGCCGAACCATCCCAATGCCGAGCGACATCTGCCAAACTGCCTATGCCGAGCCATGTAATTTCTCCACTCCTTTTCCCAACGACATATTCAAGTGAACTTCATCATTTTAAACCGAACCCATCATACTTTAGTCTCGATAATTGTGAAGTTGTTTAAGTTAAATCCGTCTATCCGCGCCCTTGCCAAATGGCGGGTTAACAGACAGCAAGCACTTGATGAGGATTTTTGGTATGGGATCAAGGTTTTATATCATAGTATATGACTATGTAAGGAGAATAGAGGTTCCAAATCAAGGAACTTGATCGGAGTCCGCACTAGAAAATCGGGTGAGCGATACTAGATCGAAAATGAAGTTATATATTTGAGTAGAGATCGAATCAGATTTTGCATAATAATGATCTATGTACATCACTGATGTATAATGTTAAGTGTTATTCTGGGTTAGCTTGAGGTGAAATTTCGGGGATGAAATTCTTGAAGAGTATAACGACCCATAATTTCACTACTTTGATTTGCGAATATTTAATAAATTTTAGATATTCAAATAATAGGTTTTATAAGAAAATTAAACTATAATAACTATTGATGGTGAAATAGTTTTCAAATTTTGTTTACAAAAATATTTAGTTCGAAGAAAAACAGAAAATGTGACCATAATTCGTTTTCCAAATTTTCGACTTTTCATCAACTTAAAGTTGTCGGAATTATTATAACACTTTTGTACACACACATACACATATTTACAAAGTATTTTAGAAAAGGTTGAATGTATTTGAATATACATAAACACTTAAGTGTGTATATATATATAAGATAAAAATTTTATATTAAAAAAGTAATATATATATATATATTATAATATAAGATTTCTTTTCCAACATAAAGGAATAAAGTGTTTAATGGATGTTTGCCTTGACAAGGAACGGGAGGGTGGCTATGGGGGTAGAAATTAGGTGAGGTAGAAGGAGAGGGTGAGGTGGCGACATGTGAGAGGAGAGTAAAGGACAAGGGACAATATAATAATTTACTTTATACAATTAATATAAAATCAATTTCTTCATTATTCTTTTTCACTTTTTCATTTCATATTGCATTTTAAATTCTTGTTTCTTATTCTAGACTTCATGAAACTTTTTAATGGCTTCTTCTTTGTAGTCTTAAAATTTTAAAAATCAAAAGCTTAAGCTGTTTAAAATGTTTTCAAACTTGTTTTGAATATCTCCTTCTTCCATTTCAATACTCCACTTCCTCCATTTTTACTGACACTTTATCCGACCATAACTTCCTCCAAAATATACCAAATAAAGAAATTCATTTTTTGATTCAAGAGAGTTGAGATGGCTACAATTTTCATTTACACCACTTTTTCAAATTTCAAACATTTGTGGGTCAAAAATACATTTCTTTCTGATTCATTTTCGGACCTATATTTTCAAGCCCGAAAATAACACTCCTTCTTGTAATAATATCTCCCTCAAAACAAATCTAAATTTAGTGATTTATTTTTTGAAATTGTAGAGAAAATAATTTCCAAGAACTTTTCTTTTGACCACTTTTCCAAATTCTGAGAGTAACATGACCAAAAATCAAGGAGAAGATGAGCCATTTTTGAGTTGATTTTTGTGATTTTCCAAGCTTTGCAAGTTCTTAAGTATTTCAAGTTTTCAAAAGAGTTTACTTCGAGTTAGTAGGTGTTAATCGGGTTTTTAATCCAGCAGAATTCAATGAGAGTTAGAACATTTAGATTAAACCAGAACAACTCGAAACCTAATCGGATGGCCCAAAAATACAAGACAAAGTACTCTAGGAAGTTTGGTTGAAAAATATGCAATCCTTTCAGATCGGCACCGATACGATCCAATTGGGTCAGTACCGATCCAAATTGATAGTTCATCGTGGCCCCAATCATTTTGCATTGTGATTCTATGCTTCAACTAAGCTCATCCAACAAGTTTGGTAACATTCCAAGCATCCAAGTTCAAGAAGTGAAGGTTCATATAATCTAGAATACAGTTCAATCTAATGCACAAGAAAATCATCATCAAAACAAGTCAACAAGCTACAAAATTATATAGAGAGCATCACTATGAAGAAAAAAAATTAATCAAACAAATCAGAGCCAAAAATTGGCTAAGGATTTGTATCGGTATAGATCCAATTGGATCATATCGGTACCAATCCAAAAAGATGGCCAATTTTGGCTCCAAACTTTCTGAGCTCTCTCTGCACGGCGATTATAGACTTCTTACAAAGAAATTCATGGCCCAAGAGCTTTAACCCTATAAATACCATCTCATCTGCAACAGAAAAAGGTATCTACTCCAATCTCTGCTGAAACTCTACCATTGTTTCTTCACACTTCTTCTCTCACACGACAGCCATTAAAGAGCAACTGAGATCCTTCCGGTTGTCTCTAACAATGGTGGCTTGATCTAACTTAGGAAAGAAGAATCATATTGTAATCCAAACTCCTTAGTAACAATAGTTGATCAATAAAAGCTATAAAGTTGACATAGGCTTCATTAACAGCCGAACCATTATAAAAATATCTTGTCTCTTTACTTTTTCTGTAATTTGCTGTTGATTTTTCTATTTTATTTGCCTTGATAAACATGGATGGTGCTTTCACACTCAATCTAGGATGTTGATATATTTTTTGGGTTAACAATCAGGCTTAGATCGAGCTATCTACTTTGGATTAGATAGGTTCAGAAGTTAGATCCTTAATCTCTGCTTAGAAGATCTACCACTAAAAATCAATAGCACCGGGAAGAAAAAGAGCTGCTTTCGGAAGATCCATATGGGCTGTAATAGCTGGAGAAGAAACCAATCCTTAGCAGGTTGAGCTCAACGATGCCAATTATCCATTAACCAAAGCAAATTCTGGAGCCAACACAAGAGATCAGGTGCCGGGATCTTCTATCCAGCATGAAGTTGTAACTAGAGGCCAATTGAATAAGATGGTTGATGAAATCAATCAAAAGATGGAGAACAGCCAAAAAGCTCTTATAGACAAATTAAACGCCCTCATGACCTTGCAATCACTAGCTGCTCCAAGAACTATTCAAGAGCCTACGACTGCCGCAGAGCAAGAGAACTCTTCCGTTTCTGTCCTAGACAGGAGAAACAAAAGGCAGAAGCAAAGAGGAGTAGTGGGTGAAGCTACATGAATCGCCACAGAAGGGAACACGAGCACTCCACCTACTGTAAAGCAGCCCGCCATGAACTTGAATCGTGGGGTGAAGACCCCATAGGAAGATATCTCTTCGACTCTGAAGATGGAGAGCAACTTGACGACGATGAGTTGGAAGAAAACACTAATGCACTCAATACTGACAAAGTGGTCCAAACTGCCCCTACCCGACCGACCGCAAGCCAATGAAACTTCGAGGGAATGGCTCTCCCGAAGACAGGAGAGCCTAGGATTCAACCCACTTACCAAGATCGTTTGCAAAATCAAACACTTGGTATAGTCACTGACAGCCAACCCACAGACTACTGAACATCAAAGGCATATATTGCGGATATGATCAAGCGCTTGATGGATGAAAGTAAGGATAGAAGAGGTGACGAATGGGTATCTGCTCCAAGCCGGACTCCCTTCACCGATGACATTTTGAATGAACGGTACCCCAAAAATTTCACTATGTCGACTATTCCACCTTACGATGGAACTAGAGATCTGAAACCTCACTTGTACAAGTATGTTGGTACATGGACGGAGCAAATGCTTCAAATGCCGTTCGATGCAGATGTTTTCCAATCTTCCTCGAGGAAATTGCTTCCATATGGTTCACCAGGCTCCTATAAAGTCCATCTCCACTTTCAATGAATTAGCAACAAAATTCTTTGATCAATTTAGACTTCATACGACACAACAAAAGACGTGATGTCCTTATCTGGCCTATTCCAGATGAATCTTTGAAATCCTTTATAAGTCGATTCAACACTATGGTGACTGAAGTAAGTAACCCAAATGAAGATACGGTCTTCATGGCCCTGATCCTTGCCATCCATCCCGACACTAAATTCGGAAAATGGATCAAAATAAAACAACCTACCACTATGAAGGACTTTAACCGAAGGGCAAGATTGTACTTGAGATTGGAAGAGGCAGATAAGCTAGAAGGAAAACCTGCTAACCTACAACCAACTAGCACTGGCCAGAATGGAATGGCAGCAAACCAAGACGCAAATACCTTGGATCGCTGCAGAAAACATGGGGAAGGATGGGAACCGAAAAAGGAAGAACTAGAATTCCAACAAGCGAAATGGAGGAAACAAGTGATTTAAAGTCTTGAGGCCCGAAGACTATACTCCGCTCAATGATATTCCAGAAAACGTATGCCTTGCGACACAAGGGATGGAGAATTACAAGAAGCCACCTAAGAAGGAAGCAACTAAACAGAAAAAGTGTTTCGGAAAATACTACTGCTTTCATGAAACACATGGTCACAACACAAATGAGTGTCATCACCTGAATAACCTGATTGAAGAGCTGATTCGGGAAAATAAGCTTCAGTACTATGTGAGGAAACCACAAAATCCTAACTAGCCTGCAACACTCCAAGCTCATAGAGACCGGGGAAACCAAGCTGGAACTAGCGAAGAGGGATTCAGATAGACCGACCAGAGACTCATCGTCGAAACAATATCTGGAGGACCTCATCTCGCGCAGAAGAGTTAGGGAGAAATGGAGCGATATGTAAGCTCATTAAGGCACATTATGAAAGATTCGTGCTTTGTGATTGAAGACGGAACTCCTGCCAAGCAGCAGAGGACCTGGAACGATGACATAGTGTTCCAGAATCGAGACACTGAAGGAATAGAAGCTCCGACCCTCGAACCCATGGTCGTGACAGTAGGAATGGACCAGCCATGGTCCAATGAGTATTGGTGGATAGTGGCAGCTCTGTGAATATCCTGTTCAGACACACGTTTGATCAGATGAAGATCAGTATGAAAGTCATATCCGCTTGCTGAACAAAGATCCAGGGATTCACGTTTAACCTAAGCAACCTATTGGAACAATTGATTTACCATAGTACTTGGGGAAGGTGACTGAAGAGTCATTCTCATCCAGACCTTTGTGATTGTAGATGAAATATCCGCCTACAATGCTTTCTTAGGTTGGCCCACTTTAGCAGATTTTAGGATTGCTTTAGCTCGGTGGTAACTAACCATGAAATTTTCGACAGAGAATGGATTTGGGGTGATCAAAGGAGATCAAAGTGCAGCTAGAGAATGCTACATCGTAGAACTGCACGAGTCTATAAGAAAAGAAAAAGGGAAGAAGTCGGGAAAACTCTCCACATTCATGAACCTACCCAACAGCAAATACAGAGCCACCCCTAGCTTAGCGACCATAACCGATTCGACAAGGCTTTGGACCCTAGAAAGTAGAGTCCAAGGAAGGATCGGGCAGCACCGGCAGAATAGACGGTGCCTATCCCAATCAATATGGATGACCCAACCCGGGTCCTAAAAACTGGATCATATCTTGGAAACAAGATGCGACCGAAACTAATCAAATTTCTTCATGCCAACCTAGACGTATTAGCTTGGACATATTCTGATATGTGTGGGGGTATCGTCGGAGATTGCATGCCACGAACTTAATATTGATCCCAAATATACACCAGTGAAGCAGAAGAGACGCAGCCTAGGACCCGAACGGTCCAAAGCGTTGAGAGAAGAAGTGGATAAGCTGAGGACGGATGGTTTTATCCATGATGCAACCTACCCTGAATGGGTATCCAACCCGATCTTGGTCAAGAAGTCCAATGGAAAATGGAAAACTTGCATCGATTACTCGGACCTAAACAAAGCTTGCCCAAAAGACAACTTTCCTCTACCTAGAATCGACCAACTTGTGGACGGGACTGCTGGACATGAACCACTATCATTTATGGATTCTTACTTAGGGTACAACCAGATCATGATGCATGAACCTGACCAGGAAAACACCAGTTTCATTACCGATCTAGGATTATGCTACTATAAAGTGATGCAATTCAGCTTAAAGAATGCTGGGGCAACTTACCAACGACTAGTGAATGCCATGTTCAAACATAGGATCAGGAAGATTATGGAAGTCTATGTAGCGATATGTTGGTTAAATCGCGCATAGCTGCAAATCACTTGGAAAACCTCGCCAAAATGTTTGAAATAATCCACAAATATAGAATGAAACTCAATCCACTTAAATGTCACTTCGGGGTAGGCTTTGGAAAGTTCTTGGGATTCATTGTAAGCGCTAGAGGCATCGAAGCAAATCCTGAACAAATTACCGCTTTATGGGAAGTCGAGGCCCCAAGGAAGAAAGAGTTACAAAGCTTGAATGGAAAGGGTGCAGCACTAAGCCGGTTCATCTTAAAGGCAACCGACCAATGTATAACGTTCTTTGACACACAAAAGAAGGGAAAAAAGAACTTCGAATGCAATCAGGCTTGTTAGACTGCCTTCGAAGAGCTGATGTGACATATGGAAACCGTGCTAATCCTATCCAAGCCGGTAGACAGAGACGGCTTGTTTATCAACTTAGTAGTCTTGGCCCATGCATTAAATGTTATGCTCGTACGAAAAGAAGCTAAGATCCAACGATCCTTATATTACATCAATAAACGATTAACTGGAGCCGAGAAGAACTATTCAAAATTGGAAAAACTAGCATATTGCCTCTTGATCGCTTCCAGAAAACTACGACCATACTTGCAGGCATACCCGATCAAAGTACCAACAGATCAACTCTTGAAGCAAGTGTTATACCACCCCAAGACCTCTGGATGGCTTATTAAATGGAACATCGAATTAAGTCAATATGAAATCACATACCATACTTGAAGGGCGATCAACGGGCAGGCATTGGTAGACTTCATTGTCGAGTTTACAATATGAGATAACGAGGAAGAAATTACTCTGGAAGTGGAGACATGCTGGAAGTTGTTCGTCGATGGTGCATCTAACAACTTCTGCTCGGGGGTAGGAGTCGTGCTCGAAACTCCCGAAGGACGATCCGTTTTCTATGCCTTGCACTTGAAATTCCCTACAACAAACAATGAAGCGGGATATGAAGCACTGATAGCTGGGCTTAAAGTTATGAAAGAACTTGAGATAAAGTCCATACACATCTATAGCGACTCCGAGCTAGTCGTCTATCAGGTGAAAGGTGAATATCAGGCTAGGGGAGAGAACCTCGCCCAATATCTATCTAAAGTGCAGGAATTGCCGAATGACATCAAACATTACACCATAACCCATATGCCGAGGGAACAAAACATAAAGGCAGACTATCTCGCCAAATTGGCTAGTTCTGGAGAAGCTCAGTCATTGGGACTAGTCCTAGCTGAAAAGATAACTGCTCCAAGCGTAAGCGAGATGGATATCGATTGGATCTTTGAGACAACCGAAGGACCAAAAACATGGATGACACCAATTAAGGATTACTTGCTCAGAGGAACACTCCCCGTAGACAGGAATCAACAAAAAAAGCTCTTTCGAAAGGCACCACGATTCATGGTACAGGATGGGATACTCTACCGAAGGGGATTCTCTACCCCCTTGCTCAGGTGTATGACCAACGAAGCTCGACGAATCCTCAAGGAATTTCATGAAGGCGACTGCAGAGATCACATCGGGGGGGCAAATCCTTGCAAAGAAAGTCCTCCGATATGGGTATTTTTGGCCAACAGTAAACCGCGATGCAGCAGATTATGCCAGACGGTGCGACCAACGCCTAAAGTTTGGAAAGATCAAAAGAACTCCTTTAACAGAGCTAACATAGATGGTCAGCCCGTGGCTATTCGCAATATGGGGAATTAATTTGATTGGTGTATTGTCAATAGCCAAAGAAGGAGCCAAATACACTATCATTGCTATTGACTATTTCACTAAATGGGGCGAAGTAGAACCGCTGGCCACTACTACCATAAAGAAAGTTATTAACTTTGTCACTAATAACATTATTTGTAGGTTTGGAGTGCCACAAAAGATCATTATGGATAACGAGACTCAATTCGAGAGCGTTGAGTTCAAAGACTTTTGCAAACGCTTCCGAATCGAGAAAAGCTTTTCCACTGTTGAAAATCCACAGGCAAATGGGCAAGTAGAAGCAGCGAACAAGATCATAAGTCCACCATCAAAAAGCGGCTAGCTAATGCTAAAGGAAATTAGGTTGATGAACTTCCACTTGCACTATGGGCTTACCAGACCTTTGCCTGTGGATTTGTTTTTAACTTCATACTTGGAAATATAATTTAGATATTTACTAATGAATATTTAGTAGATAAATACAAGTGAATGGTTTTGGGTTTGTAGTAAGCAATGTTTTAGCAACATTTGTTTTTAAACCCTTGAATTATATTTTGGAAGAAATAGTATAAATATATTTAGATCTTTAATAAAGGAATTTTAAAGATAATAACAAGTATTGGAATCTTTTATAAAAAGATAAAAAAGGTTATATGTTTAATTTATAAAAGCAAAGGAGTTTATTATAACAATGTTTTGGTAGTAATTGTTTTAATCTCTTTGATTATATTTTAAAATAAGTAAAACTTGTTAAGTAATTTGTAAATATACCTATACCATTGGAATAAGTATATGAATACTTTTTAAGTATTGAAAAAAAGTACGAGTGAATAATTAAATATATATACAAGTATATAAACAGAGTTTTAATTAATAAAAGGAGTATTAATTAATAAAGGAAGTTTTGACTAATGAAAGAAGACTTATTAGATTTAAAGGCATTCGACTAAAAAAGGGGTTTTAATTAATAAGGATAGATTAATTAAAAGGGATTGAAAGTCGTTTATGACCTGATCGTGATTATGGGTTTAACCATGCTTGAATTCTTATGAAATTAAACTTATGTTTTGATTGTTTATTTTTATTTGATAGTTAAATAACTGACTATCAAATCTTGACCTAGATATGTAATCCTTCTTAATATTAGTGGTACAGAAATATTCCCTACTTAACACCGAAGAGTTTTATCTCTGAAAATATCTAGAAGAAACACGAGAATTATATGGTACAGTTATTTTCGGTGATTCTATACTGTACATATAAACCCGTTGGCTCTTCTAGGACAACGATAAGGAAATCCACCCACTTAAATAGTTAAGAGATGATCTCCACTCTTATGTGTGTCTGTTTATTTCCAAAGAACCAGTATTGAGCATTTCAAATAAATCATTGATTGGGTTTGTGACATCTGGTAAGTGGAAGAGTGTACTTGTAAGAGATGACTCATTCCATAACCACTCCAACAATCATATACGTGTTCGATGGAGGAGTTCCATGGTCTATTTTAGATGTTGGAACATATATGTGATTCCAAGACACGTTGGGGTATGGGAATCCTTGTAAGATTCATTATTTGATCGAGGTTTGTTGAAAACTCATGTGAAGATGCAAATGGTAGCCTCATCATCGGTATTGACAAAAACCAGAGCAGGGAGGCACAATCTTGGGGTTTAATTGACCCATCGGGGTACATTAACTCTATTATCTAGAGTATGCTTTCGATTGTTGGGCCCGAAGTTGGTGATACTTGGTGCACATTGTTCACGAGAGTGATTGGATGATGACCCAGTTGTGTTAGCCTTATGGTACATCACCAGAGATGTATGCTACTCAGAAAGATATCTCTGATCCTTGTACAGGAGATCCACCTCATAGCAAGGGGGGATTCTCCGTGGAATCCTACACAATTAGCGAACATGCGTTAGCGGTTTGATTTATATACCTATTACTGCTACGCTATACACTCACTCACAACACAACTATTTTTATGTATTTATTTCCAACTCTACACATTATTATAATATTATTGGATTTTATGTAGAAATGTTTTGGTTATCGTAAGGTAAAAACTCATACGTGTTTATTTGTGATGTGGTATTACGAGATACCTTTATTTTGAAAGGTTTCATAACATTAAATAATTTATATGACTTGAGTTTCTTACATTAGTGTACCAGACTGATCCGGGTGTTATTTTCTTATAATGCTCGGGTCAGCCCCGTATATATTTCCAGATTCAGCTAATGTTATTGAGCTCTTGGAAAGGAGCTAGATGATTACCTACCATGGTTTTTATTTCCACCGCATTACTTTGTTTATATATCAGCAATTGTAAGGACACGTTGTTATAACTATCCAGGCTGGTGATAGGTTAGGTTGCTCTGATATTATATCTATACAGTTTTCCTTGTAAAAGATCATTTCGATATTATATGTTATCATTTCGCTGTGAGATTCTGATATTATGTTCTCTTCTTTTTTGTTCGTTTTCTTTTCTCCTTTTTATTTTACGCTAACATTCGGTCTTTCCGACACTTGGGTGCTCGACACGTGAATACCGTGGATGTATTTGTGTCGACATTTGAGGGTCGAAAAGGCGATCGTTATAGAAGTCGATATTGTATATGTATGGGGGCATTTCACCAGAAGGACAAACTTTGCAGTCCAATTAGTTTCTAGGACACACATTCAAAGAAATTACTTTCAAGGCCAAAGTCAGCAGAATTATTATTTTCAAGGACAAAGTCAGTAGTCCAATTACTTTCAAGGACATAATTTCATAGGTTTTTAGGCCCTAGAAACTAATAATTTTACGTTTTGTCCTTGAAAGTAATTATTTCAATTGTGTGTCCTAGAAACTAATTCCACTTGCTAAAGAGGCCTTTGTGGTTAATTTCCACATATGTATGCTTATTGTTAATATAATATGTAATAAGCAGCCTTTTCGAACCTCAAAGGTCGACACTAATACATCCACGGTATTCACGTGCCAAGCATTCATGTATAGGAAAGACATATTTTTAGGGTGGAAGAAAGAAAAGATAGAACAGAATCTCACATCGTGATGGGTAATATATAATATACAACAGATCTTTACAAAAGAAAACTGTAATATACATACATTAATCAAAGTAAACTAACCTAGCATAAGCCTGGACAGTTATAACAGCCCGTCCTCCCAAATGCTGATAAATACAAAGTAAGAAATAAAGTGGAAAATAAAGATACGTGAATACATCTTGGAGGCATCCAGCTCATCTCCTGAAGTTCCAAAGCATCCAAAGCTAAATCTGAAAATATGCTCGGTCTGACCTAAGCATTATAAGAAAATAACGCCCAGATCAATCTGGTAAACCAGAATGAAAAAACAAATGGATTTGTAATGGTATAAAATCTTTCAAAAATAAAGGTATCTCGTAAGACCACACCGCATATAAACATGAATAGGTTTTTTCCTTACAATAACCAAACCATTTCTATAAGAAGTCCAGTGATATTACAATAATGTCTATGATTTAAAATAAATATTTAATCATAGCCGAAATGGTTACATCAATTACATTCCAGCATATTAGGTATACAACTAAGTATGTAAAGGCACTTATTGGAGAATGGATTTCATACAATGACAAGGTAAAGAACTACCTTCCGTACAATACATCTCTAGATAAAACGTACCGAGGCTGCAAAACATTTGCCTCTTTACCAATACAGAACCGGCCTACCCCCTCCTGGATAGTATCGAATATAATCACCTCCCCCCCCGCTGCCAACTTGATAAACCGTTCCATGGCCACATGCACACAAAATCCAAGAATATCGATCGAGATACAAGTGATGACCACACCCTAATGGGAGTGACCCACTTGGCCATGCTGCATCTATCCTATTTAGACATTCCTAAGTTGTGAGGCTTGTGTTTACATTTTACCGTTTAGCAAATCCCACTTGGAATGCTATCATTGCCCTTTAGGAACCAATGTAATGTCAACATTCATCCATATATGTTGTCCTGGGTCTGAACAAACCAAAAGCACTACTTCTACTACATCCTCATCACTAGTAGCAAGTAACCCTTGCACTTCAAAGAATTATGTCTTCGATTTCATCATTTTCAAAATGTCATCAATTCGAACGCTTATGTCAGTTCGAATTGATTTTCGGATAACATATCCGATCCCGGTCTCTCTAAACCGACAATCAATGATTTCAATACTGGCCAAGATTTGATATCGGTTATTTAACTATCAAATAAACAAACAATGAAACCAGAGATTTAATTTCATATGGAAACCAACCCTGGTTAAGCACATAAGCAGCCACTAAGCCTTTTTAGTTAATCCTTTCATCAACAAAAATCTCCTTTCAAATATTTGTATTAAAATACCTTTTACAAAAAATATATTCACAAACTCTATCTACTCTTTTCCATAATTGAAAAATATTGAAATACTTATCTAAAATGTATAGATATACTCACAAAACATTTAACTTTCAATACTTAAAAAAATTTCCATATACTTATATCAACTATATAAGTATATTCACAAATCACGACATTTCCAATATTTAGAAAATGTACCCATATCCTTATCTCAACACGATAAGTATATTCATAAATCTTAAGAAAGATTTCATTTCCAAAACCATACTTAATTGGGTTAAAAACTAATGTCATTTAAAACATTGGTAACAGTAATCCCAAAACTCTTTTTTTGTGTAAGTAAATGGATTGTATGTAAATTATACCAAATATACTTACTACCACTTCCTGATTTCAACTTGTACTATCCATCGATTAACAGTGTAGTCGGACAAGTTAGCTACTATCCTTGCCTCGACATACATTTTAAACTCTTGGGATAGGGATGAGATTTCCCTACCTCGGAATTTGGTGTTAAGTATGAAAAGAATACTTTCCATGCCACCATAATTGAAAATGATCACTTATGGAAATCAAACCTTATTCCTTTTATAAAATTCATTTTTATAAATCTCTTTTACATTTGCAAATTCCTTTTATAAATTCCCAAATTCATTTATAAAACTCCTTTTATACATCTCCAAATTTATTTATAAAACTCCTTTTACAAAACTTCTTTATAAACCTTCTTAATAAAACTCCATATAAAACTTCTTTATAAAACGTCTTAAAAAAACTCATTATAAAACTTTTATATAAATTCATTTCTAATTTTAAATCTCCTTATCTTATCCCAAATCTTCGATTGCAAGATCGGAACAAATACATCCCATAGATCCTTTCATATATCACTATAAATTCACAAATGTGATTTATTATTCCAATTTATCAAAATGATATTAATTCCCCTTTTATAAAATATCATTTATAAATCTGTCCTTCTATTTATAAAATAAAATTTATAAATCTATTCTTTTGTACAACATTTTATATAAAACGTTTTACAAATGTTTATCCAAAAATATTGCTATCTTCTTTTAGAATGGAATTACTTTATTACAAAAGATAAATTTACCTTTTTGTTTTCCTTTAAAATAAACACTCATTATTATATCAACTTTTCTATAAAATAAATACTTCCCAAAATACTTTTCAAACATTTTTGAAAAGGTTGGAGAAAAATAGAAAAAGTTCAAAAAATATATCTAAATAAAATATCATAGAAAATCCAAAAGTCACATTTAAAATCGTTCTTCAATCAAAACCATTTTCAAATCAAAACAACAAACCATAGTAATTCAAAACACTAAAATGAGGCCCATAGCTACCTTAGCACTTAATCAATGTTGTTACTAACTTATCACTAAAAAAATTCAACTTTTAACATATAGCAATGTCATATCCAATATGACCAACTACCAAACTTTTAGCACTCTACAATTTATAGAACAAGTATATAACCAAAATCTAAAACCAACATGGTGAGGAATCTCGATTCTTCTAAAAAATCCCCAATATTTCATTTTATATGTTATTTGCTTTACAAAGCGGATATTCAACCAAACCAAAATAATAAATCATTCAAGCATAAATACAATAATTTATATCTACTATATAGCATATAGTATTTATCCAGAGGTGAGATAACTCATCAAAATTCTAGTTGACGCTTAAGCACTCCAGTTTGATCTAAATCGAATGACGTTCGATTTTAGCTCAAAATTCCACTTGCTCTAGACTCAACAAAACCGATTTCAGTGCGTAGATAATGCTCCTATGAGCGCAATGCAAAAGACCATGTCTCGTTGGAACTCGCATGAGAAAGTTATTGATTTTATAAAATTACGGAATAATATTCATTAATCAATTTAATTAATCACTACTTAAACTAATTACCCTTTCCTTAATCCTTCTCCCTCCCTCTCTAATACTTTCCTATGCATGAATAAAATGCATGAACCCTAAATTGTGCATGTCGTTCACTCAATCTCGAGCTTCGGTCGACAAAATTACAATCCGACTTCACTAGCGACTCTCTCTTCATTGCTCCACCTCCTCGACCCATAATTTTCAAACTTGAACCCCATAAAGAAATCATGACCTACTCATGTGTAACAACCCAGAATTTTGAACATTTAATTTTAAATGTTTAATTAATTTTAAATATATAAATAACTAGATTTTGGAATTTAATAAATTGAATTCAAATATGGTGATCATTTTAAATATTTGAATTGTAAATTAAATATTAATTAAATCAATTTAATAATATTATTTAACTCCTTTCTATTAATAAATAATATTTGTGAATTCAATTTTAAATTTATTTACAAATATAAATAGATCAGATAAGTATCGATAATTGGATCGAAAATATAAACGATATTTAAATTTGTGTAATTAACATTCCGGTGCACTATCATGGATTTTGATGAAACCAGTGCCATTAGATCCGGAATAATACATTGTTGTACGCCGTTGGGTTTCGTAATGATCAGACGTACCATTTGGTCGTGCGGACTCGAAACGCTTAGCAATTAATTTAAATATAATTTGATTTAAAAAGCTAACTTCCATATACTTTGGAATTGGGTCTTAAAAATAGTTCCATTATGTTCGAAATTTGGGTATTTAGTATAGAATGCCAGTCGGCATGCTTCGATTGGAGTTCGAGATTTTTGGATATGTAATGTCGAATATTTTCGAATAAAATAATAGAAAATCAAAACTTTTTAAATCCAGCCCATACCCTATGATTTCATACCCTTACCCTCACCATACTCAGGACATTCTCAACCCAAACTCTCTCCTCTTTTATAAACATTCCCCGTAAAACTAAAAGGAGGTTTTTTCAAACTTTTGAAATCTAAAACAAATTGCATACTCCTCTAAAAATCATGAATTTTTTTTATATTTGAGCTCAAAATGGAGTGTGCTTTGATTTTGTATATGTGTTGTTGGGTTTGACAATGATTTGAGTCGCTCCATTTTTTGACAGTCGATCTAGGGTTAGCCTTTTGGGATTTATGGTCATTACTTTGGAAATCGAAGTGTATATTCGGGTTTAGAGTGTCGTTTAGCATCTTTGGGCAAAGAATGGTGGAGCGTGGCATATTTTAGGTCAGCATGCCATCGTGGGGCAGAGGAAGAAGACCATCGGGTCATAATTTTGGGGGGAGGGGGTGCGACTTTGTTTTCGTGGGGTTAGGCAAGTGGAGATCGAGGAGAGAGGAGTAGCGGCAAAGTCGGATCGATAAACGGAGCACCGTAGCTCCGTGTTAGTGAAATGGTTTGCACGACCATGGTGGGTTTTGGTGATGCCTATGCACATTTTGTTGAGTTGGGGAAGAAGGAGAGTTGTAGGGGTAATTGTGTAAATAATATTAAATTAGTTATTTATTAATTTAAATTAATCGATAACTTGTAAAATCTATAACATTTGCATACGAAGTCGGATTCAGATGCCGTTCATTGCATTGTACTCGTATGGACATTGTCCTCGAAATGGAGTTGGTTTGTTTGGATTTAGAGCTAGTGGAATTTTTGGCTAAAATCGAACACTCGTTCGGTTTTAGTTCAAAACCAAAACGCTTCAACGAAAACAGAAATCAATGTGAGTTTAACTCACATTCAATTTTACTATATCATATATATTATGCTATAAACTATTATTGATTGCTTGGATGTTAGTTAAATTGTTTGATTGATTATTTGGTTGAATTTCCGTTTGGGAAAATGGATGACATATTTACTCAATTCTTACAAACCTATACGATTGTATATAATGTCCTTAACCATTGTTTTTGCCGGGATAATTTATAGAGAGACCCTAAGTGGTTTCTCACAAATAATTATTTATTTACATCCTCATGTTGTTATATTGATATTTAATTGAAATAAATCTTGATATTCCATTTTAATTGTTTAAGTGTCATTATAGCGATTTTCGCTATACCGTCATTTATTGATTTTCATCCTCTAAACCCTGTCATGTGCGTTTTGAACCTGAGCTTGTATTTTCAAAAAAATAGATGTTTGAAATTCATTGATCATTTTGATTGATGATAATTTAAATTAATTAATCATTTTAACTAATGATGTTTAAAATTAATTAATCTTTTTGATTAAGGAGATTTGGATTTAATTAATCATTTTAAGTAATGATATTTGAATTTAATTAATTATTTTAATTAATAATATTTGAAAATTAATAATCATTTTAATTAATGATATTTAAAAGTAATTAATTAATTTAATTAATGATATTTGATTTTAATTAATCATCCTAATTTCTAATATTTGAATGTAATTAATCATTTTTAATTAATGATGTTTGAAATTTGTTAATCTATGATTAATGAGATTTGAATATTAATCAAGTCATTTTAATTAATGAGTTGGAACTTTAATTAATCATTTTAATCAATGACTGTTTAAAATTTAAATAACTGTTTTAGCTAATTATTTTTGAAATTTAGCTAAGCATTTTAATTAATGATGGTTTATAGTTAATTAATAATTTTAACAAATGATGTTTTAATTTATCATTTTAACTAATAATGTTTGAATTTAATTAATCTAATTAAATTATGATTATTTGAACTATATTAATTGTTTTTAATAAATGGAATTTAAAATTTATTAATCATTTTAATTTATGATGTTTGAGATTAATTATTCATTCTAATTAATGATTATTTGAATTTAATAAATCTTTTTAATTAATGATGTTTAAAGTAAATCAATTTAATAAAGGTGATTAAAGTAAATTAACTAATTTTATGAAAGTGTTTTAAAGTTAATAAACCAATTTAATAAAGGTTTTAAAGTTAATTTACTGATGATATAAAAGTGTTTTGGAAATAATTAACTATTTTATTTATAATAATTGGTTTGTTTATTTAGAAAAGATTATAAATGTGATTAATTATCTTTCAGGATAATTAATATTGTTTTAAATTTATAAAGATATTTAAATTTGTTTTATTTTCTTTTGGGATAATATATATTGTTTTAAATTAACCAACGATGGTTTTAAATGAGAAAATCCTTTAAAAGGAATTATTTATAAATAAAGCAAAGTGTAAATTGTTTGGGTTATTATAAACAATGTTTTAATGACATTTGTTTTTATCCTTGTTTTAATACAATTAGTATAATAAATTTTATCTTATAAAAAGAACATTTTTTAAAGAGTATTTCTAATGTGTTTTACCAATATTTGTAATATGGAAATCAAGCACAAGTTCAATTTTAAAAAGTAAAGTTCGATTTGGTAATGGAAAAGTAATTCCCTAAACGATATCGCTTATATGGAAATGATCCAGTCATACTTTTAACGTTGAACATTGAGGCTTGGATATGTTTCTATCTCAAAAGTTAAAAATGTCGTCAAGGCGATGCCTAGATGTAACACTATCTCAACTTGTCTAGCTTCATTTTCAACCGAGAGATAGAACTTGTTTGGAATCGACAAGTTGTGGTAAATATATGATATTTAATTTCCATATACGATCATTTTAATTATCCTCGATAGTTCATTATTTAATTATCGGATTCAGCTTTCTTCATGGTGTATCGTCACCTTAAAAAATGATTTGCCGCTCTTTGAGCTTTGTTATCCTTCATCGAAAATGACTAAACCCAAAGAACAAGTGGAAGCCAAGCTATGTGGGGTTGCTCCCATTAGGGTATTTTTCACAACTCATCTAGATTTTGGTGTACCTTCACCTTAAAAACGGTTATGATTTAGATGTGAAATATTCGGATACTCGGTAATGTTGGCGGGGTATGACTTGGTATTGTCCGAGAAGTGTCACGTAGCATATGAGCTTCTCAGAAGCATATTACTAGAGGTATACTTCAAGGGTGGTGCACCTTCCTAGTCATTTGTTGGAAATTTTCCTTTCCTTATTTGAATCGAACCTTTGAATCGATTTTTCTTTAATTGCAACAGGAAGAGTCAACCACTCATTGCGGTGTTTAAGTATTGGTTTTGTCCATTCCATCAAGTTTGGATTGTTACCTTATTTTGTCTATTCTGTCAAGTTTGGACTGTTACCTTATTTTAACCATTATATCAAGTTTGGATTGTTATCTTGTTTTATCCATTCTGTCCAGTTTGGATTTTGCTCGGATTATTTTCATTCTTACGAATCTAGTTTTTAATACTATTTATGTCCATTCTTATTTGGATTTTTTTCTTGTTGTTTATCTCTACTCTTTCCTGTATGGATGTTATTCTTGTCAGGTAAAAACCTGTTCCGCATTAGCGGCATGGTCTCATGGAACTTTGATATGTTTCCCTATTACTTGAGTTTTCTCACGCTATTATTCCCAGACTGATCCGTGTGTTATTTTATTATAATGCTCGGGTCAGATCGAGTATTTTCCCAGGTTGGCTTTGGTGTTATGGAGGTCTTGAATAGGAGCTGGAGGCTCACCTATTGTAGTGTTTTTTTATTTTTCTACTGTATTATATAATATCCATATCAGCAATTGTATGGTCAGGATTTTATAACTGTCCAGTTGATAAGGTTTTTTTTATCTCTAATATAATATGTATTTTTGGACTGATAGTTTATATTGTCCTTATTATATTATATATTGTCGATTCCGCTGTGAGATTCTGAATTTCTCTGTTCTTTTTTTTTTATTTACCCTAATAATTTGCCCTTTTGTTGATTGAATGTTCGACATTTGAACGTAAAGGTAGTGTTCGGTGTCGGCTTTTAATGGTCAAAAAGGCAGGTCGTTACATTTGGTATCATAATGCAAGGTTAAGCGAGAACCTGGGCTTTGGTAAGTTCTGGCTCATTAGAGATAGGGTAAGCGACACCCTAGAATGAGTTTGAGAGTATTAAATATTTGAGATTGTATTTGTTAATGTTATAAAAACATATTATGTTAATTGGTCTATTGAGTATTTTTGAATTTTGGTTGAGATGTGGGACGCCACGGTGTCGATAGGGGTTTTTAAACACTTGAACAAGGCCAAAGGACATGATATTGAATTTTTGAAAATTTGGCAAATTAAATATTTTGCCTTGGATTATATTTTATATTTATAAATGAGTAATTTTCAAAACATTATATAGTTATAGAAACGTGATAGTATTTAACTATTATCACTATTATTTGTTTAGTTATGCTTAATTAAATTAGAAGCATTGACTGTTGTTTGTTAGTGTTAAATTGTGCTTGGTTTATTTAGGAGCATTTATCGCTTTGATTTAAACCGAACCCCTTGTGAATTAAGTTTCACAATTTGACTATAAGGTGTTTGGAGAAAATGTTAAGTTAAAGTTCACCTTTTAATTATTGTGGGTTAAGGATTAAACTTTAATAAAAAGTAGTTGGATATAATCTAAATGGTAGGATAAGATATTTAGAGAATAAATATTTGAGATAATTGTATTATAATAAAGAAAAATTATTATAATATATGAAATGATTTTTATAAAGGAAATGATTTTTATAAAGGAAATTATATATATAAATTTAGTTTATCTAATGTGCTTAAAAGGGACTTTTGAATCTAAATCCCAGAGGTTTTGAAATAATTTCAAAAGGATTTTAAGAAATGAAATAGTAGTATTTTTGAAAGTATTTAAATGTAAAAAATGTTTTGGGAATTTTTTTAAAAATGGAATGCATTTTCTTTAGGATAACTCGGAGGAAAACACCTTAATTAGCTTTATGATAATCTGAATAATCTTCTAAGTGATGATCAGATGTTTGCTTAGGCGAACGTTGTGGAATACTTAGTAAATTATTTTCTTTATCATTGTGCAATCAAAATGAGTTCAAATTCAAACTAAACCAAATTGAGTTTTAATAAATAAATCGTTTGAAGTTATTATATATAAAAATATATGTATTATGATTTCAAAGATGAGGTTTTAATTTTTGAGTTCCCTTAAAGGGAATTGGTTTCAAAATAAAAGGTAGTTCTGATAAGAAATTGTTTTGATAAATGAGATTTTACCCTTTGATAAGATAAGGGGTAATTTAACACAGGTTTAAAATGAGTTAAATTAGATAGGAAGTTTTTGATAAACATTGTTTTATTAAAACCATAGCTTTTGTTTAAGGCTCTAAAATAGAGTAAACTATTCGCTGATTAGACCAACCCATAAACATCTTCCATTTTAACACTCTAAGTTAAAGGGGTTGAGAGGTTGATTTAGTTGTAAAAGACCCAAATTTTTGATTAGATCTTCACCTAAAATCTGAAAAGTAAAATAAAATTCGTGTTTTGTATGTACTCTCAGGATATAGAAGAGTATTATACAAGTAAATATAATGGAGTAAGTTTTTATTTGATGTTTTATTAAGGAATATCTTTATAAAATATTTTTAAACTTAGGAGAAAAATTATGAAATAATTCATAAATAATTCTAGTTTTGAATAAAATACTAAATGTAAATTTAAGCGATTAAGAAAAATTCGTATAGTTAAGAAACCAATAATTTTAGAGTATAACTTTCAATTTTGTCCAAATGAATTTGGATAACCTTCTAAGCAATAACCAAAAGCCGTTGAGCAAAATGGTACGCTTAGTGAATTATCTATATTTTTGGACAATCAAGAAAGTTCTGAATCTAAGCTTAGATTTGTTTGTTAGTCATTTGACATTTTGAAACAATGTTAAGTGGTAGGTTTTCCCTTATGGAATTTGGTTGATTGATAGTGTTAGTTTATTCATTTATAGAATTTGATTGAATTGATTGTGTGATTATATATACCATTGTTTATAAAGTTGAAATTTATAGACAAAGGATTTTGATTTGTTATTAGAACCAACATCCCGACGATTTTGAAAAAGAGATTTTTTTTAAATTTTTGGAAAAGAAATAATATTTATTCACTCTAGTTGATGTTTTTGGAGGAATCAGAATACCACTGGATGCTCCATGTTGTTTTGATTCTAGAGTTTCACCATACTTTATTAGGAGGAATCCCCTTCTTGTCATTTTGATTTTTTATCTTTGGTTTAATTCCCATCTGAGAAATTTGAAAATAAAATTTTGAATTAAAAAACACGGGCATTTAGATCTAAATTTATCATTTGAAATTATTGGATGAATAGTATTTATTATAGAATTTTCCTTGTATTTTGTTGCTTAGGATTGTAATATTGTTCCATATAGCTTTATTTTATACTAGAGTTTCATGTATATTTATATCATGTTAGTTTTTGCATGAAGAGTTACATCATATTTCTTTTGTCAGCCTGATTTTTTTTAGATTTCGCAAGTACAGATATGCAAGATATTGCTATTTGATTCTTCTGCACCTGCATTTGTATAGAGATAATAAATTACTTGCCAAAAATGCATAACAAACACAAAAAGGTATGTAATGAATTTAGAAATTTAAATTAGTTGATGATTTATGCCCCTGATATGGAAGACCACTTGGCATTTATTTTCTTTGGTTGGTTTATAACCCATAGTGGCAATTTGTAGTTGTTCTGATTGAGCCACGCAAAGGAGACTTTGCGGAAATTTTTTGGAAAATCATAGAGTTTAACTAATAAGTTTAATAACTCATTTTAGTTTATAGTTTTAAACTAAAGGGTTTGGAAATATTTTCTTCTTCGGGAATTTCGAGGACAAAATTCATTTACGGGGAGGGTGAGAATGTAACAACCCAAAATTTTGATCAATTAATTTTAAATATTTAAATAATTGGATTTTGGAATTTAATAAATTGAATTCAAATATGGTGATCATTTTAAATATTTGAATTGTAAATTAAATATTAATTAAATGATTAATAATATTATTTAACTCCTTTTAATTAATAAATAGTATTGGTGAATTCAATTTGTAAATTTATTTACAAATATAAATAGATTGGATAAGTATCGATAATTGGATCGAAAATTCAAAACAATATTTAAATTTGTGAAATTAACATTTAGGGGCACTATCTCGGATTTTGACAAAACCAGTGCCATTAGATCCGGAATAATACATTGTTTTACGCCATCAAGTTTTGTAACGATCAAATGTACCATTTGGTAGTGCGGACTCGAAACATTTAGCAATTAATTTAAATATAATTTGATTTAAAAAGCTAACTTCCGTATACTTTGGAATTGGGTCTCCAAAATAGTTCCTTTATGTTCGGAATAGGGGTATTTAGTATAGAACGCCAGTCGGCACGCTTCGATTGAAGTTCGAAATTTTTGGATATGTAAAGTCGAATATTTTCGAATAAAATAATAGAAAATCAAATCTTTTTAGATCTAGCCCATACCCTATGATGTCATACCCTTGCCCTCACCATACTCAGCACGTTCTCAACCCATGCTCTCTCCCCTTTTATAAACATTGCCTATAAAACTAAAAGGATGCTTTTTCAAACTTTTAAAATCTAAAACAAATTGCATACTCCTCTAAAAATCATGAAAAAAAAATATTTGAGCTCAAAATGGAGTGTGCTTCGATTTTGTATATGTTATGTTGGGTTCGACATCGATTTGAGTCGCTCCATTTTTTGACAGTCGACCTAGGGTTAGTATTTTGGGATTTTATGGTCATTGATTTGGAATTCGAAGTGTATATTCGGGTCTAGAGTGTCGTTTAACATCTTTGGGCAAATAATGGTGGAGTGCGGCGTGTTTTAGGGTGGCTCGTCGTCATGGGGTAGAGGACGAAGACCATCAGGTCACGATTTGGGGGGGGGTGCAACTTCGTTTCGTGGGGTCGGGCAAGTGGTGCTTAAGGAGAGAGGAGTAGCGACGAAGTCGGATCAACAAATGGAGCACCATAGCTCCATGTCAGTGAAATGGCATGCATGGCCATGGTGGGTTTGGGTGATGCCTGTGCATGTTTTGTTAAGTTGGGGGAGAAGGAGAGTTGTAGGGGTAATTGTGTAAATAATTGTAAATTAGTTATTTATTAATTTAAATTAATCGATAACTTGTCAAATCTATAACTTTTGCGTACGAGGTCGAATTCGGACGCTGTTTGTTGCATTGTACTCGTATGGACATTGTCTGAAGTGACCCACTTCTTTTGGATTTATTTTTAGTGAAATATTTGTTGAATTATATATATATATATATATATAACAATGGATCACTTCTCTTAATAAATTTCCGAAGATCCAGAATTTACCAATATAAAAATATTAGTATATAAGTCAAATCATGTCATTTATATATATGAAGATATATAAATGTTTCCTTGCTTATCAGAGTATTTGAATTAGCAAGGAAATTCAATCACACATTATTTCTCATATTTCAGAGATTTGGTGTCACATAGCCATTTCTACTTTTTAATTTTCTTCCTTTGAACTCAAGCTTGATTAATTTTAGGATCAAATATTACCACTTATTATTTTCTTGTTTTACTTCTCAAATTAATTGATTCCTCGATTTACAAGCCATACATTTGAATTCTGGGATTTTGTAATTTGATACTTATTGTTCTATATTAAATAAAGGGTGTTTAAAATAACTCATGCATATTAGTTTAGCTCGGGATTCTCATTTCAAATTCAAACAATTTTATGTCAGGTAAAATACTCATGCTTTGGTTTATAAAGTAGCAATGGTCAGGTGAATATTGAAATGACAAACTAATTTAAAGGCTAAGTAGAGGAAAGCAATACAATCAAACCAGAATGCTAACTCAAACTAACATGCCAAATGGAGACTTAGAATATGTGTGCAGACAGTATGATTAAGGCAATGTCAAAATCAGACAAATGCAAAACTTTCAGATGAACCTATAATGAAGACAACTGATGTTTTCTAAGTAAATAACAAATGATAGTGATCACTATTCTGTGGGGTGATGGAAATGCTCATTACAAACAAGACCACATGATACTACAAATTATAGCAGGTTTTGACTATGACCAAATGCAACCAGACTTGAATCAAGTATCTAGATAATAGGATTTAGTTAAGTATAAATGCAGTGAAGCCTACAAGTACCAAGCATGCATATGAGCTTATTACACCAAGCAATACAAGTTTTTACTGGAAAATCAAATGCCCAGACAGGATTACAGGCTATGTCTTCAAGCCTTTGCATGGACTTATATCAATTATAAGTCATGGTCAAGCCTTACTAGTTAGCCAAGACCAGATTCAACTCATCCACTTAACAAATTTATTACATACCTTTCAAAAACAGCCTCATCTTTATAATTAAAATCACTTAAACATTGCCAAGGAATGTATGTCCACATATCATATTACATGGCATAATTTCCTTCATCATATTCCACCAAAGATCATCAAAATAAGTTGCTTAAATCAGTAACTCATAAACACTCATTGAATACTTAAGTTTTTACATGTTCTTTTCAAGTGAACAAAGCAAGCATCAATGCTGAGAATACATAAGATAAAAGAAAGTTTGCCTATATTATTTATTACAAATTATACTGCTACTTCTTTAAGCATTTTAAATTCATCAAGATCTTTAAATATCCATGCAAGCAAGCCACTCATACATCTTTCCCTGCAGCAATACTTTGAACTGCCTCAATAAAAATGAGACACCCCAAATATTGCAAAGGCAACAAATAGGGTCAGAAATAAATTCTGGTGTGAGTGAAATCAGGGATTAAAATAATTTGTAAATTCCTATAACTAGGTAGAGAGCTGATATGTGTTATGCTATACAAATTCATGTAAAAATCTGAGTACCTGTATATATATGTAAGCTTAACTAACAAACATACATTCAAGTATTCATCCATTCACTTCATGTAGTTGTACATGTACAAGCTCCTATGGACTAACTCACTAAGTTCCATAGCATAATTTCTCACTTTCATCTTTTTATTTATTTGGTCTGAACTCTTGCCATTGAACACCATGTGTGCATTGCAAAGCAGCTCAGTTCTGTTAACCCTTTACACAGAGGCCTACAGGACTTAAGCAAGTCATGCACATACCCATCATCCACCTGATGATGAGTAGATCAAGGCACTACTCCTAAATTATTTTATAATTTAGGGACCATGCTTATTTATTTTCTGAGGAATTTTTCTTTTATTAATTCCAAAAATGCATATATTCTTCTCTTCTTTTCTTAATTCAAAAATTATTAAGTTCACTCAAATATTATATCCAGACATACAAAACATTCATGCAAAATTGCACATCTCATCCCAAAGTCATTTCTGCTTAATCACACTTTCTAAAACTTGATTATTTGTTTATTTCTAGAGATTTTCCCCATTGTTTACATAAATCTGAAGAAGTCATGTGAAATACTATTTTTATTTTACTGTGAACATAGGATATGGTTTTTGAGAAAAACCCATAAAAACATATTGGCTTATGATCTGAAAAAATCAGCACATATTTGTAATATTGCATTGTTCATATCATTTTTAATATAAACTAGGCATAAGCATGAATCTCATTATTCACACTGCCTACTTCTTTTCTTTCATTGATACCCTATTTCTCAGTAAAACATTTTGTTCATTTTCATATAAAAACTAGAATATAAAATCTATTTCATTGATTAGAATATTTGTTTGATTATTTATATTTTAAAACAAAACTGAAACCATCACAACAGATCAAAACAGATTAAAATCTCATCCAAAAGTTCAACCAGAATACCATCCATGATCAGCATATTTTCATCCAGAGAGTAAAATCAAACAGAAAAATCATAATGTAATTCATATAAAATATCTTGGCTGCCCTTAACTTGGGCCTTAATGCCTCAAATCTCATAAGTGATTAATCACTCACCTTCCTTCCTCTTTTTCCCCGAAATGCTTAAGCTTGAAGATAATGTGAGTTTTGCTTTTCTTTTTCCTTTTATTTCTCTATTTTCTCTCAGAAACAAACTGCTGCTCTCCTCTTATTTTAAAACATTTAGCTAGGGTTTTGTAGAGAGAAAAGCCCATTTTATCCTCATACAATCAAGAGAATCATGTATATATGTTTATGGCTAAATGTGCCATTTTCTTTTTGATTTCTATTTCAGGTAAGAGCAGTTGCTTCTCTGCTTTTCTGTGTACTTGCCATTTGCATGATTCACCTATACACTATTTATTTGTGTGACTTAGCTTCATTGCATATTTTTGTTAAACCTGAATAGTTCACTCATACCCCTTTTTACTATTATTCCTAGTTATTATTTCGAACTATTTATTTTTCTCTTGACTTATTTTAAAAATGTATTTATGCCTAAATAATACTAAACTGGTTTTATGCGATTTAATTATCAGAAAGATTTATTTTATCATTTTATATTTCTCTGGCTTCTCATTTTTAATACATATATATATATATAAAATATGTGTATGTAAAACTCACTCATACTTGATCATTTTCTTCTCCTTTTTATTCATTGAAAAATCACTATCCTCTTATTTAATTATTTCACTTACTCTTAATATTTATTTTCAAACTATTCTATTCTTTAAATATTTCCTACTAACTGATTTTCATTTTTCTTTTCAAAATTATTTTCATCTCAATAATTTGGGTCTTCACATTGTCTTTGCAATGGAGTTGCTTTCATTGGATTTGGAGCTAGTGGAATTTTTTGGCTAAAATCGAATGCGTATTCGGTTTTAGTTCAAAACGGGAACGCTTTGACGAAAACTGGAATCAATGTGAGTTTAACTCACATTCAATTTTATTATATCATATCTATGATGCTTTAGACTATTATTGATTGCTTGGATGTTAGTTAAATAGTTTGATTGATTGTTTGGTTGAATTTCCGTTTGGGAAAATGGATGACATATTTACTCGATTGTTATGAACCCATACGACTATATATAATGTTCTTAACCATTGATTTTGCAGGGAAAATTTATAGAGAGACCCTATGGGGTTTCTCCCCAATAATTATTTATTTACATCCTTATGCTATTATATTGATATTTAATTGAAATAAATCTTGATATTCCATTTAAATTGTTTAAATGTCATTATAGCGATTTTTGCTATACTGTCATTTATTTTCATTCCCCAAACCCTATCGTGTGCGTTTTGAACTTGAGCTTGTATTTTCAAAAAAATAGATGTTTGAAATTCATTGATGATTTTGATTGATGATAATTTAAATTAATTAATCATTTAAACTAATGATGTTTAAAATTAATTGATCTTTTTTATTAATGAGATTTGGATTTAATTAATCATTTTAAGTAACGATATTTGAATTTAATTAATTATTTTAATTAATGATATTTGAAAATTAATAATCATTTTAATTAATGATATTTAAAAGTAATTAATCATTGTAATTAATGGTATTAGATTTCAATTAATCGTCCTAATTTATGATATTTGAATGTTATTAATCATTTTTAATTAATGATGTTTGAAATTTCTTAATCTATTTGATTAATGAGTTTTGAATATTAATTAAGTCATTTTAATTAACGAGTTTGAATTTAATTAATCATTTTAATTAATTATTATTTTAAAATTTAATTAATTTTTTTAACTAATGATTTTGAAATTTAGTTAATCATTTTAATTAATGACGGTTTATAGTTAATTAATCATTTTAACAAATTATGTTTTAATTTTAACTAATGATGTTTGAATTTAATTAATCCAATTAATTTATGATTATTTGAACTTAATTAATTGTTTTTAATTAATGGTATTTAAAATTTATTAATCATTTTAATTTATGATGTTTGAGATTAATTATTCATTTTAATTAATGATTATTTGAATTTAATAAATCTTTTTAATTAATGATATTTAAAGTAAATTAATTTAATAAAAGTGATTAAAGTATATTAACTAATTTGATGAAAGTGTTTTAAAGTTAATTTACTAATGACATAAAAGTGTTTTGGAAATAATTAACTATTTTATTTAAAATAATTGAATCGTTTATTTCAAAGATATTATAAATGTGATTAATTATCTTGCAGGATAATTAATATTTTTTTAAATTTATAAAGGTATTTAAATTGTTTTATTATCTTTTGGGATAATAAATATTGTTTTAAATTATCAAATGATGGTTTTAAATGAGAAAATCCTTTAAAAGGAATTATTTGACATTTTTTATCCTTGTTTTAATACACTTAGTATTATAAATTTTATCTTATAAAAGGAACATTTTTTAAAGAGTATTTCCAAAGTGTAATACCAATATTTGTAATATAGAAATCAAGCACAAGTTCAGTTTTATAAAGTAAAGTTTGATTCGGTTATGGAAAAGTAATTTCGTAAACGATATAGTTTATATGAAAATGATATAGTCATACTTTTAACGCTGAACGTTGAGGCTTGGATACGTTTCTATCTCAAAGGTTAAAAATGTCGTCAAGGCAATGCCTAGATGTAACACTATCTTAACTTGTCTGGCTTCATTTTCAACCGAGAGATAACACTTGTTTGGAATCGACGAGTTGTGGTAAATATATGATATTTAATTTCCATATACGATCATTTTAATTATCCCCGATAGTTGATTATTTAATTATCGGATTCAGCTTTCTTCATGGTGTATCGTCACCTTAAAAATGATTTGCTGCTCTTTGAGCTTTGTTATCCTTCGTCGAAAATGAGTAAACCCAAAGCACAAGAGGAATCCAAGGTATGTAGGGTTGCTCCCATTATGGTATTTTCACATCTCATCTAGATTTTGGTGTACTATCACCTTAAAAACGGTTATAATTTAGATGTGAAATGTTCGAATTCTCGGTAAGGTTGGCAGGGTCTGGCTTGGTATTGTCTAAAAAGTGTCACGGATTACATGAGCTTCTCAAAAGTATATTACTAGAGGTATACTTCAAGGGTGTTGCACCTTCCTAGTCATTTGTTGGAAATTTTGCTTTCCTTATTTGATTTGAACTTTTGAATCTATTTTTTTAAATTGCAACAGAAGTGTAACATCCCACTATTTTGGACCATTTAAATCGACAATAATCCACTCATGTCTGACCTGAATAATTCAAAATAACATATTGTAATAAAATTTGGAGCAAATAAAACATTCACAGAATCACATACATAGAAATATCAGAATAACTCGCAGCGGAAATAAAATACCATAGTAGTTCATGAAGCTACTATATACAAACTCTCAAAATATATACAAAATTCTCATAGTAAAATATATACAATAGAAGTCAGGATACATAAATCAATAATACAGAGACAAATAAAAAAATAGGAACTAACTGGAAGAAGTAGACGAATAGATAGACAGATAAGCTCTAACAAAACTCTAGCTCCAGAAGGTGAATCCAAAGCCGTGATTCTCAGGCTGACCCGAGCGTAAAGTAAAACACAAAACACTCGAGTCTGGACATACATACTTATACAATGTAAACCAACTCAAGTGAACTGTAATATAAATGCACAATAACTTAAAGGATGCTTGGGATCGCCCATCCTTTAAGGATCCATTTCCATTAATTACGCAGTTATAACACTATCATAGAAATATCCATATTAGAGTAAACCAATGCAAATAACAGTGTTAATGTGACTAGGGTAGCGCAGAGCTGCAGTAATCGTCCACCTCTAGCCACACTCTCAAATTAAAGTGTGCATCCAAATAAATCACAAGGAAATAAAATGGCATACAGATAAGTGTACCCATGGTTATAGATTTCAAAATGGTTTAAAAATTCGGATTAAAATCATTCATTTAAACCATTAAAAGTAAAGTCATTATACTTACAAATCAAATATTAAATTCTCAAAATTTAACCTTTTCTGAGCTCATTTAAATACTTTAAACATTTAAATTTCAGCTTCCACAGCATTTAGAAAGTGCTGCGGTAAGTTATATTTAAAAACAATTCATTTCAGCAAAGACAACATTTAAAAACTGCTGTAATAGTTCAGTTTTAGTTGAAAAATAGTTCAATTCAGAAAAGACAGCATTTACAAAACTGCTGTAATAGTTCAGGGTTCAAATTATATTCAAAAATCACATTTCAGCCAACTGCAGCACTTAACAAGTGCTACAATAGCTCTTTCATTAATTTCAGTTTCAAGTTTAGTTCCTGCCACTACAGCACTTACAAAGTGCTGTCATAGCCCTTAGTTAAATTACCCTTTTAGTTCACTTCTGCAACTACAGCACTTACAAAGTGCTATAGATTCTATTTAGTTCAAATTTTAGTTATTATTCAGAAACGATAGCATTTCTGAAGTGCTACTAATTAAATTTCCAGATTTACACTAAAATTTCAGAAACAATTAAACTTCGATTTAAACCATTTTAATTGTATAAAAATCATATTTTTCCACTTTAAAATGGTCATTTAAATACCCTTTAACTTATGATTTTTATAAAGTAAATTCCATAAATAAATATCAAATTTTCATTACTTCACTTATTAAATTCAACTGTACAATTTTCCTATTCTTTGCATTCACTTAACACTTTAATTTAATTTATCATTTCACAAATAAAACTAAATTTCCATTTTTATTTTCCTTTACTTAAACTTCCATTTTTAAAACCAAATCTCACAAATTCCAAGTCAAGTTAAATTCCAAATTACCATTTTAAGCATTCATTTGTCTAACAGTTTATATTCATCGAAAAATCAATAACACTTTAATAAATCATTTTAAATTCCAATTAAATCAAAATGTCATGATTTACATTTTTAAAATACTTAAAAATATCCAGAGAAATATATAAAATAACCACGGGTACTATTTTCTAACCTATCAAGTGATACAGATAATATATCATTTCAATCCGTAATTTACAAAGAAAAATCCGGGTTCTATCATTTCGAACCCACAATCAAGTTAATAAAAATAAATAAAATCACTCGAGCCTATCATTTCAGCCCATAATGATTTTCCCTATTCTAAAGTCCATTCGGGTATGTATCATTTCAACCCATAGTGGTTCTATTCTACAGGGAACTTGCAGTGTGATTAACAGAAATAAATAAACAGTAAAATAAAATAAAATATAACAGATGATGTGACAAGTTAATAACAGGGTTTAACATCATATAATTTACATCACAGGTAGGTATAACATGATATAATAGTTTACACATTCACTTGTTGTCACTTCACAATTATATAAGTATAAATGTCATGTGTGAATACTCACCTTTTTTAAGCTGGAGTTCGCAAAACAAAACACACAAATGAATCCAGAAAGCACGATAAAGTACGACTTTTGATTTGAGTGGAGAGAGAGCCAAGATGTTAATCTTGTATTCGACAACAAAACAAAGCAAAGTATAAATATAAATACAATACAAAATCATATTGAAACAATTATGGAAATAGAATTAAACAAAGACATCACCAAGCTTTCTATTCAATTTTTGCTTGACCCAAACTTCACATATGCTTAGCCACACATGTTATTTGGCTCAGCCACAACATTATTTCTGGTGGAATGGATCTGGTTCGGACTGGAAATGCAAGGCTAGGCTTGAGAATGCAAAGGGTTTGAGTGTTACAAAGTGAGGAAGGTCAAAAGGCAAGGCTAGAAAGGGTTTCGGTTCAACTTGGGCTCGGTCAAAGGCATATTTGACTAAGCCAGAGGCTGCTACAGGTCAGGTCAGAGGTTAGTGATGGTGTTCAGAGGTGGTGCTTGCTGGTGGTGGTGGCTAAGGAGGTGGCCGTTGTGACAACCCGAAATTTTTAGCATTATCAATTTAATAATTTATATTAAATATTAAATTGATTTGATATATTTTTGAATTATAAGGTTTGAATTAATACTTTTCTTTTAATAAATATCGAATTGGTGAATTTTATCTTTTAAAACTAATAAATTGTTTTCTGTTTATAACGAATATATATTGGTATATATTGTAGATAGGAAAGCTTTGTTTTAAATTTAACTAATAAATTATGTTTTCAAATTTCTATTATACATTTTAGTGATTTGGAAATTAGGATTTATTTAATATTAAACTTTTCAAAGCTATTAAATATATGGGTTAAATACTTAAGATAAATGTTTAAATTGTTTAAAACTTATTCTAACTTTAGTCTAGATTTAAATTTATTAACAAAAGAGATTTGTTCTATTTTCTTTTAAAGTATAGCTTGTTAAAAATATAGTTTAAAAATGTATATAAGTTATAAATTCAATTTTGTCAAATGATACTTTAGTGTATATTATAAAATAAGTAGTTGATAGTAAAAAGATAATTTCTTTTATAAATCATTTCAAATTGATAAATGTGTAATTTATTTTAAATAATATTAATAAATATAAATACATGTTGAAATACAAGTTTAAGCATTTAGTTAGAAATAAACATATAAGATAAATAGATGAAAGTAAAATATGGGACTTCCCATATATTATAAAGCAACTTGATTAAAGAAAAATAATAGAATAACAATAAAACAAGTAACAAAATAAATATTTCAGACAAGAAAAAAGGTAAATATCAAAGTGTAAATTAAGGCAAAGCAACAAGACAAGTAATACAAGTAAAAATATACATAAGTTAAATTTTATAGTTTTGTAAATCATAAAACAAATACATTAAATAATCAAACAACATGATAGAATAACATTCATTTATATTACATTATCATACTAGAAATCTGCTTAGACAAGTGAACAAAAGAGAATAACATTCACTTACATTCAACTACATTTCAAAATGTAAAACAAGAAAATATAATACATAAGAATGATTTGCCAGCTTCAAAATAAATCTGCATAGTCAAAAATTAATAACTAAGTAAGCATAGGAGATATGTAAACAATGGTTCGAATATGATAATCATGCAGTCTTGAGTACAACCAAATCAAAAGATATGTAGGCTGGTAAGAAGAAAAATGTGCAAAGATAAGAATCAAAAGCAAAAGTAAAAATATAATATGCATGTAGCTTGTAAATCAAGATTCAGGCAAGTATAAAATAATAAGATAAGTGTAAAATAAAAACATAAGGTACAATTAGCATTTAATGCTTTCATTTCTTAGCAGCAAACAAAAGTCTATTCGAATTGTATAAAAATCCTTTCAGCCTCCATATTTTAAAAAAAATCTCTGATCATAAGAAAAGTTTGTGCCAGTACTTTATACAAACTTGTCTTCCTTATATATGCAATGCTTTCTATTTAGGTCGATCAACATAGCAAACCAGAAAATAAGTAAGCTTTTTCTTTTTTACAAAACTTAAACAACTACAACTAAACAAAAGCAAGATGATTTGGCATGAAGATCAAAGTAAAAAAAATTTCCAGCTTTTAAAGTTCAAAACTGTTTTCAAACAGGGTGCTCTGTCCATCTTCTCAGATCAAAGGTAGGTAACATATTTTTTTTTAAATATATCTTAAGTTAAGATGAAGTATGATTTTCTCTGTGATAACATGTATTTTGTATATGTATGATTGTGCAAATCTGTGTGTATCTGTTTCTTTGATACTCTGTTATCTGTTATTTTTTTAAGTAGATATGTAAATAAACCTTCCTCTCTTGATCTAATGATTGTTTGAACATAAGATGTAAACAAAAGTTGTTTGTTTGGATATAATCTAGGTGTTAAAAATTTATTTAGGTTGAATCAACTGGTAATTGCCTCTGGAAACCAAGAAGTTAAATACAACTTCAAATAAGTTAAAAACAAATTTCTTGTTTAAAAGATTCAGGTGTACAAGGTGAAACTACATACAAAAATATGATTTTTAAGACAAGATTTATAATTTTTAAAGAAAGGGGTGAAGAGAAGTTTTGGTTTGACTGTTTTAGACTTTTTGGGTTATAGCTCATGATTTATGATCTCGGGAAGGTCGGGGTTGTTTTTATGGTGAGGTGATCGATCAATGATACTTGGAAAAATATTGTATCAATGATTTATACATTGAGGAATTTGGAATCGAGGATTTAAATTTGTAAACCTAATTTTCTGGGTTGTGTGTTTTGGTTTGGATCGACCACTCGGGTTGATCGAGCGTTGAGATACTTCAGGAAGTTGAAGCTCATGTGTGGTCGAAGTCATAGCCGAAGTAGTGGATTTTCTGGTGATCGGTGGTGGCATTGCGAGGGATGTTTCCGGTGATGTAACATTCCAGTTTTGAGGTGTGATGCTCGATCTCGAATTCAAGAGGGTGGCGACGAGTCGATGGTCGGAAAACGATGGAATGATGATGGTTGACTTGCTCGACAAGGTGGAGCCGGCAGATGTTGCCCGGCGACGCCGTGCACGTGCATGGTGGGGTATTTTCTGGTGAGGCTGTTCTTTGGGTGGTTTCGAATTGTTGCTGGGGGAAAACTCGAGATTTACTCGAGTTGATACTTGTTTGGCTCGAGTGAATTCATATTTTACTCGAAGTAAACTAAGGGGGACTCGGGTAGTTTTAGTTTTCAAAGTTTTAGCTTGTACCAGTTTTATAGATTTTAAATTTGTGGTTTTTAAGTTAAAACCAATTCTAAACTGAGGCTAAATAAATGTTAAATTCCAGATTTTGAAATGGAAGAAGTTTATAAATTTAAATACTTTAAATAAGTTTAAAAATGTGAACTTAAGTGGATTTGATTTAAAACCCCTTCATAACTAAGAATTTCTTTAATTTGTAGATTAAGGGTTTAAAAGTTAGTTTTACAAAATGATTTAAAATTCAATTGGTATTCGTTTTAAACTTGAAATTTAAAATGAAAGTTTAAAGGAAGAGTGAAATAAATGTTTTCAACATATTGAAGTGAAAATTTAAATAAATAATGGAAAATGAATTTACTCTAAATAAATGAAGATTAAGATTTAAATTCTTTAACTATTAAGAAAATTAGAATGATAATTGATAATTTGTATTGATTAAATTTGTAAATTATAAGTTTAAAAGTATTAATTAAAGTTAAATAATGAATTAAGTAATTAATAGGTAATTAAGAATCATAGATTAGACTTTAATTAATTAATGCATGGTTAATTAAACTTATTAATAAGGATTAATGTAAGTTAATTATTTTAGATAAGTAATTAAATAAAAGTTAATGAAGGTCGTTAACTAGATTATTTTATAATTAATTAATGTAATTGATTTTTAATAGTTAATTGGATTAATTAATTTAATAATCAACATTGTAATTGTTAAAGTGTAATAAATTAATGGGAAGTAATTAAGGAATTAATTACTCATTTTAATTAACTGAGTAATTTGATTAATTGGGGTTAATTAATTTAGTTTAATTAATTTGGATTAATCACTTGATGATATGGAGGTATAATTACTTAGGAAAGTAATTGATGAATAATTACTGGATGTAGTTAATTGGACGATGCTTTGTTAATAAAGTAATTTGAGTATAATTACTTTGTATAATTAATCAAAGGATTTATTTGAGATAATTAATTATGGAGTAATTAATTTATTTAATGAAGTAATTAAGAGTAGTTAATTACTAGATGTGATTAATCAAAGGTGATTAATATTGTGGTTTAATTAGAGATTAATTACTTTGATGTAATTGATTTAAATAGTAAATGTAATTAGAGATCATTAATTATTATAATTAATGCTGAAAATTTAGAATGGATTTATTTGGAAATAATTAATAAATGAAGATATTTATTAATGTAATTAATTAAGTAATGTAATTAATTTTGGTTAATTAATAAATGAAGTAATGTAAAGGTTAATTTCTATATTTGGTTAAAGATAATTAATTTGTGAAAATAATTAAAGGATAATTACTTAAATGTAATTAAAGATAATTAATCAGGGATGATTAATTTAAAAGAATAATTGGATGATGATTAATTAATTGATTGATAATTAATTAATAGTAGTATAAGCAAGCTTAATAATGATGAAGTAATTAATTTAATTTACTTTAAATTAATTAAGGATAAGGTAATTAATTTAATTCATTTTAAATTAATTATAAAGGTGTGATTATTAATCCTTGTTTATATATGATGGATGATATGGTTTAAAATCTCTGATATGAGATGAATAATGCTATGTGTTATGGATGCTTTGGTTGAAGTGGGATGATAATATAGATTATCCATTTATGCTGATATGTGAATTATCTATCTGTGATATTATGAAGTATCTATCTGTGTTGATATGATAATAAATTGGAATTGTTTTAAATCATTAAAACAACTTGGACCTAAAAGATGGCGCTTTGGATTTCGATGAGACCGGGATCGGATCTTTCCATATTTGGGGGTCCGAAAACCACATCGATCCAATTTAACGTTAGGTCGTGAATCTCAAGTGAAGATGAATCTCAAGTGCCGTACGTATTAGTTGTGCACAACTATGTTGGAATGTGAGATGTAAGCATTTAAGCTATTTTTGTATTTTACTTGAAAACCCTAGACACTATTATAATATTACTGGATTTCCTATCAAATGTTTTGGTTAGCGTAAGGTAAAAACTTTTCCATGATTATGTGTGGGAAGTCTTACGTGATACCTTTGTTTTCAAATGATTTTCAAAGTTAAACAACTTTAACCTGTTACTCATACCAGACCCATGTCTGACCCGGAGTTTATCTTCTGTTTTTCTTAAACTCTCGGGTACCCAAATTTTTACGGGTAGCCAAGGGATTCAGGTTAGCTTTGACGAATGTCTGGAGGAGCAATGGAGTAGGAGGCTTCAGCGTATAGATATATAGTGGTTCCGCTGTGTTAGTGTTTATTCTGTATTTCCGCTTTGTTGTATCTCTGTGATGTCGAGTTGTATTAACTAGACAGGTGTTTTTAACTGTCTAGTATATGCTGTATATTCTGTGTAACTCTGATGTATATGATACTATGTAATATCTTATGTGATATATTATATTTTATTCGTTCCGCTGTTGAGATTCTGATGTTGTTTCTTCTTCTTCTCTATCTTTTCTACTTTCTCACCTCCTTCTTTCATAAAAACGATACGACTTTCTGGTGGTAGAAGGTTGGGTCGCTACAGCCGTGGCAAGCAATGAAGATGGTGTTGCTTATAGGGCTTGGTTAGGCATAGTTTCAAGGATTTTTGCAACTTTTTGTGGAGTTTTTGTTCAAGGGAGGTCACAGCCAGTATAGGTCAGAGGAGGAGGATGATTTGCAGCTGTGGATGATGGGAAGGAAGTGGTGGTGGTCGGTGGTGGATATGGTGAGGTGATAGGCCGAGCAAACATGTGTGAAGTCAAGGCAAAATTCAATGGAAAAAGCAAGGGAAAATTAAGAGAAGATGGAAGCCATTACCAAAATGTTTTTCAGAGATGATAGGCCAAAATTTTGCTGGAATGAGAAGTAAATTTCACGTGAAAAGCAAATAAGAAACTCACGGCAACGATAAAGTGTTGAACGGTCCAAAAAGTGAAGAGTCTAGCACATGAAAAGTCATTGTTTTAAAGCTTTTGTCCCTTCAAATTCCCAATATCTTTTATACAAAATAAATAAAATAAAACTCAGTAAATAAAATAAAAACAAACTGAAATAAAGTGAAGAAAATAAAATAAATAATTTGTTTTAGGAAAAATAGGAAAATAAATAATGAAAATAGCTTATTATATTGAAACTAGCTTTAAAAATTGCAAACAAAATACAATTAACTTAGGAAAATTATAACTCAACAAATTCACATAATTAAATTCAAAGTCCAAAACAAAATAAAAGATGGCAATTAGAATAGCAAAATGAACAATACAATATAGATAAAATTTTGCGTGTAAATGCTGAATTTATCAAAGTTTAAAACGGAATTCGATGAAACGGAAAGCAGAACAAATATCAAAACCAATTACTGTTCCAAAGAAAAGATAAAAATTAAAATTTCAATTAATTTAAATAAAAAGTCAAAGTTTGACAAAATATAACATTTTCGAAAAGTCAATATTTAATTATATTTGGAAGAATAAAAATAGAAACAAAAATCCAAAATCTCTTGGAAAAATCCCAAACTTTAAATTTCCCATCACCAAAAACTAAGATCGTGATATGGTTATAGACTCTGCCCGTGTGCGTAGCACGGGCCACACACTAGTTATTTAAAAATCAAAGTTTCAAAATAAAAAGTAATTTAAAAATATTTATAAAAATTATGGGTTGTTACAAGGAGGAGTCAACCACTCTTCGCGGTATTTAAGTATTGGTTTGTCAATTCTATCAAGTTTGGATTGTTACCTTATTTTGTCCATTCTGTCAAGTTTGGACTGTTAGCTTATTTTGTCCATTCTATTAAGTTTGGACTATTATCTTATTTTATCCATTCTTCCCAGTTTGGATTTTCTCGGATTATTTTCATTCTTACAAGTCTGGTTTTTAATACTATTTATGTCCATTCTATTTTGGATTTTGTTCCTGTGTTTATCTCTACACTTTCCTGTGTGGATGTTATCCCTGTGAGTTAAAAACCCATTCCGCATTAGCGGCATGGTCTCACAGAACTTTTATATGTTTCCCCATTATTTGAGTTTTCTAACGCTGGTATTCCCAGACTAATCCGGGTCTTATTTTATTATAATGCTTGGGTCAGATCGAGTATTTTTCGGCTTTGGTGTTATGGAGGTCTTGAAGAGGAGCTGGAGGCTTACCTATTATAGTGTTTTTTTTATATTTTTCTGCTGTATTATATAGTATTTATATCAGTAATTGTAAGGTCATATTTTATAATTATCTTGCTGATAAGGTTTGTTTTTAACTTTGATATAATCTGTATTTTTGGAGTGATAGTTTTTATTGTCCTTGTTATATTTTATATTGTCGATTCCGCTATGACATTCTGAATTTCTCTGTTCTCTGTTCTTTTTTTATTTACACTAACAATCCGCCCTTATGTCGATTGGATGTTCGACATTTGAATGCAGAGGTAGCGTTCGGTGTCGACTTCCGATAGTCAAAAAGGCGGGTCGTTACATCTTGTCGTGACCCAAACTCTAAAGTTGCGATTTACTACCCATGACTGTATGTGCTTCGACCAACCCCATCCAACTCCACTTCACACCAATTTCACAATGCCACCCTCCGTTCGACCAACCGTCGCCTAAATCTCCGCCACGCCTCAACCCTACGCGTCGATCAAACCCAAACACCATTGCACTTATCAAACTTCACATAGATTTGAACTCTACGACACTATGAACTCAACGGATCTGGTATTGTAATTTATAGTTAAGCGTAGCTTGAGATTTAAATTTTGAAGAAGGAAGCTTTGATTTTCTTTTATAATAAATTAAAGGTGAGGGAAATGAAAAAGGAAGAGATAAAAAAGGAAGGAAGGAAAAGTTTTAGGGTTGATGTTTCTTTATTTTACGATTTTCGACAGTACGCTGCACAGCATTTTCTTCGTGTACGAACCGTGAACGACAAAAATAAAAATACGATCATGCACAAGAATGCGAAATGGTCACAAAACAACAATAAAATTGACTAGTTATCTTATTCTGTTAAACATAAAAAATACCATTGTTTGCAAAAAAATACGTCAAATGATAATTTAAATATTTTCCAAATTAAAAATTATGGAAAAATCCTATAAATTAAAATGAAAATACGTCATTAAAAATCAAGTCATTTTAATAAAAAAATTCTTATTATCTATCTCATTTGAATCAAATTTGAATATTTAAATAAATTAAATATTCCCATTCGAAACGTTAAAAATTCCAGGCATTACTTCTTCCCCCTTAAAAGGATTTCATCCCCGAAATTTCAAAAGGAAGAAAAATATCTTCACACCCTTAGGCTTATAAAATCACAATATCAATATAAGCTTATATTTTTGGACCTCCTATATCTAGGGACAACACAACAACAATATATACTTATGATATGCCTTATAGATGTGTATGTTACGTAGCAAACACACCCGTGAAGCAATAAACACTACCAACTTGTCAAACAAGCTAACTCTACTCATGAAACCAAAAGCAACTAGCAAACCTTTGCTTCATAAACCTTTATCTCACTTACATATCCCAAAAGAGAGTTAAGCATGCCAATGAAACAATACAATATATTAAAGACCATATGAGGTATATATGTCATCCGTATGCAATATCAAATCCGATCACTTGCTCGAATACACAAACTTCTCTTTCAAACTAGTATCGTTCACTCGACTTCCCCAGTGCGGACTCCGATCAGGTTCCTTGATTAGAAACCTCCATTCTCCTTACATGGTCATATACTATGATAGAAAACTTCACAATCATATAAAAAATCTGTATCAAGTGTTTGCTGTGAAGAATCGAGTGAAAAATTCTAACTCGGACAGGTATAAATCACCTCGAAATCATGTAGTTGAATCTAGATCATGAACAATTATACAAATAAAATGATCTACATACAACTAACATATTTATTCCATTGGTTTCTTAACTATACCAATTTCCTTTCAATTTAAATCACATTCATTTTTGCTTATAGTATATTTCCTTTAATACTAAAATCACTTATGAACCATTTTATAAAACCATTACTCAAGTTCACATCCATATAACACTCTTCTACATCCTAAGAGTATATACGCAATATCAATTTGTTTACATAAAAAAGATGCTCAAATAATTTAAAAGTTGTTTAACTTGCTACCTTCCCAATTAAGAGTAACAAAAACTCAACTTTTATATTTTCACAAAAACACTTAGCTTCAAGTTCTCAACTAATTCAGAAGTTTTAGACTATCCAAAATCGCTGAAAATTCCATTTCATTTCAATAAATGAAAACTACTAGCCAATATATCATAATGAGATGCACAAACCAAACTTCAATAATGCACAGGATACATGTATCCATATAATAACTTAATTGAAATCTTCAGAATTAAACACGTAGGTTTTATTTTAACTCTATTTGAAATAATATTATATACTTATAACTTTAGTATATCAAATCACACTTTCAAAATTTTTAAATCAAGATATGTTTTACTAAAACAACTCTATTGCAAATTACTATGGTTGCATCCCCCACTTAGAAACTCGAAAATAAACGTCGATCATGCTACAATCATCACCAGAATTATTTTTCGGTGACAGAAGTGAGTTCAGTGCTTTATATCTCCTTCAAAATCCTTTAAAATATTTCTGTTCATAAATACTTCTAAATAATAATAATAATATTTCAAAAACCTTAAATCCTTTTTATTTATAAACCAAACTTATATAGTTTAACTTTCTCATATAAAATCATTTCACAAAGGTAAAACTTCTCATAGACTGGTCGAGCATAATTCAAAAATAAGCAAACAATAGTCGATGCTCATAAACTGGCTGAGCCGAACTAATCAAACAATAATGGATAATTGTAACGACCCGTAATTTTCGATAATTAAAAATATTTAATTTAATAAGATGTTGGTGTTAATATTGGAAGAAATTTAAATTTGCGACTTATTAATGAGAAAATAACTAGAATGAAATGTAATGATGTTAATTTAAGATAATTGATAACTACATTAGTGTAATTTCGATTGTTTGAAATGATTGTAAAGTAAATTTGGTTATAAATTGTAAATAAGTAAATAAACCAGCAAATGTGTATTAAATGGTGAAATTGTATGTAATTAATTGAAATTGGTTAATATAGAATTATTAATCAGTATGTGAATTTGTTAGTTTGTTTATTAACAATAAACATAGAATTGTGCTTGAAATTGTAAGTTGTAATAATGGTTTAATTATCATTGCATTATTTAATCTGTTGAAACTCAATTGTAAATCAATTGGAATAAATGTAATTAAATACTGCGTTAATTATAACTATCTAAACTATTTCTAAATTTCAGACTGTGTAAAGTGGAAGTATTCAAAAGCGAATATGGATTAAATGATGTTATAATCTATGTTGGGATTTGAAATGATACTTTCTGGTGAAATAACATATTCTGAGTAAATATGATGATTTTAAAATGAGGGGAAGTATGGTTTTGAAAGTAAATATGATTTTCGAAAGTGATATGATCTTAATGTGATATGATTTCAAAAGTGAGTATGATTTCGAAAGTGGTATGGTTTGAATTGAATATGATATTTTGATATCAATTATGAAACGGTTTTGAAATGTAAAAGAACCATCTGGTGTGAAATAAGTGTTTGGTTGTTAAAGAGACCGAGATCAGATATTGTTATACTCTCTACCAATACCGAAAACCACTTTAATAACTGTGTACATGGTGGAGATTCCAGAATGAAGTAGGATGGTTTGGCGGACGATTCTGTATGAGGTATTAAGTAGCCCTGACTCCCGTGAGTTAGCTTGATGTGAATAAAACAGGAGCCATGCCGGGCCAAGTGAGGTCGCACCTTCGATCGGACATGATTCTTCGATACCATATTATGACTTTGTGATTGATTTGGTGGCCACCCCTCGATTTTGATTATGGGAGTGTGTTCCGCGGTGGGTGGTAGTAGCTGCTATGCGTTACCACCAATCTGGATTGGCAAAACGGTACTATCCTACCCTGGGCATTGCCTCGCGTGCCTTGTCACATGCCTTATCATGCCCATTACAAGTTTGGTTTGTACCGTACCTATGGAATGCCCTCTAGTTTACGGAGGAATTACGGTAGAGTATAGACTACGATAATATATAAAAATGTGTTAAGGGGGATATGGGTAATGCCTTAACGCTATTTTAATACTTTACTTTACTGTAGACACTATTATAATAGCGTATTGTACTATGTATGTAAATAATTTAGCGGATCCTTAGAAGATGGAATTCCGAACATCTCTTAAGTTATTGCACTCGCGTTAGACACTTGATAGGAGATGTCAAACCCCGTAAACATCTCTGACGCCGTTACACTCATATTTATTTACTGTTGATTTAACTTACATAAGATCTTTTAGTTCTGACTCGAGTATTTTGTCTTTTCTCGCTTCGGTCAGTCTGAGCTTTTCAGTGTATCGAAGACTACTTTTGGAGGATGAAGATGAAGATTTAGTACTATTATTATTTATTATATTTATTCGACTGCATCATGTTGTTCGGCTGCATTTAGACATTTATTCCTATTGTATGTAACTCTGATATGTATTATAAAAGTGTAATCAAATGTTATTTGTAAAACAGCTTCATGAACAGTTTATTTGATTATTATATTTTATCATTCCGCTGTGAGATTTTGTGTTTGTTTTATTTCTTTCTCTTCTTTTTCTTATTTACCCAATAACAATCCTCCCTTTTGAATAGTTTGAGTTTGGCATGTGTGGTTTATTGTCGATTTAAACCGTCCAAAAAGGTGGGTCGTTACATTGGTATCAGAGCGAGGTTTAGCGATAACCTTAGCTTTATGGGGTCTGACTTATTAGAAATAGGGCAGTAATACCCTAGAATGAGTCATTGAGTGTGTGTGTATATATATATATATATATATATATATATATATATATATGAGAGAGCGTACTTGTTAGTGCTATAAAAGGTTTTTGTATTGTGTTAATTTGTTCCGTTTAGTATTTATAAAGTCCGGTCGGTACATAAGACGCTATGACATCGATAGGGATTTCTAAACACTTAATAAGGCAGACCAACACAATATTGGTTTTAAATATAGGTAAATGAAATAATTTTACCTAATATTATATTTTGAATATAAAAGAATAAATTTTATAAATGGTATAGTTTGTAATGACCCACCTTTTCGGACGGTTTAAATCGACAACAAACCACACATGTCAAACTCAAACCATTCGAAAGGGAGGATTGTTATGGGGAAATAAAAAAAAGAACAGAAAAAAACAAAACACAGAATCTCACATCGTAATGACAAAATATAATAATCAAATAAACAGTTCATGAAGCTGTTTACAAAAAATACTTCATTACACTTTTACAATACAGACCAGAGTACATATAGAAGTAATAAATAAATAATACAGCGGAACAACATGATGTAGTGGAGTAAATAAAATAAATAATAATAGTGCAAAATCTTCATCTTCATCCTCCAGAAATATGGTCTTCAATACACTAAAAAGCTCAGACTGACCCGAGCGAATTGAAAAGACAAAACACTCGAGTCAGAACTAAAAGATCTTATGTAAGTTAAATCAATAGTAAATAAATATGAGTGTAACGGCATCGGAGATGTTTACGGGGTTTGACAACTCCTATCCAGTGTCTAACGTGCGTGTAATAACTTAAGAGATGTTTGGGATTCCATCTCCTAAGGATCCGTTAAACTATCTACATACATAGTACAATACGCTATTATAATAGTGTCTATTGTAAAGTAAAGTATTAAAATAGCGTTAAGGCGTTACCCATATCCCCCTTAACACATTTTATATAATGTCGTAGTCTATACAGTACTGTAAACTCCACCGTAAACTGGTGGGCCATCCGGGAGCACTCCATAGGTACGACCCAAACCAAACTCGTAGAAGGCGCGATAAGGCATGTGATATGGCAAGTGAGGCAATGCCAAGGTAGGATTCTACCATCTGCAGAACCGAGCTGGTGGTAACGCATAACAACTACTACTGCCCACCTCGGAACACACTCCCATAATCGAATCGAGAGGTGGCCACCAAATCAATCACAAAGTCATAATATGGTATCGAAGAAGCCTGTCCGATTGGAGGTGCGACCTCACTTGGCCCAGGTATAGCTCCTGTTTTAGTCACATCAAGCCGACTCACGGGAGTCAGGGCTACGTAAATACCTCTTATAGAATCGTTCGCCAAACCATCCTACTTCATTCTGGGATCTCCACCACGTACATAGTTGTTAAAGTGGTTTTCGGTATTGGCAGAGAGTATGACAATATCCGATCCCAGTCCCTTTAACAACCAAATGCTTATTTCACACCAGATGGTTCTTTTAAATTTCCAAAACCATTTCATAATTGATATCAAAATATCATATTCAATTCAAACCATATCACTTTCGAAATCATATTCACAAATAGGTTAAATTCTCATTTCAAAATCATCATATTTACTCGAATATCTCATTTCACTAAAAAATATCATTTCAATTCCCAATGCAAGTTATAACATTCATTTAACCATTTCACTTTCAAATCAAGGATTTAAATATACACTTCCACTTTACACAGTCTAAAATTTAGAAAATAGTATAGATAGTTATAAATAGTATAAATAGATTTTTAAATAGTTAGAATACTCTAAAATAGTTTAAAAATAGATTAAAATAGTTTAAAGGATTTAAGATAGATTAAATAGATTTAAAATAGATTAAAATGGGTTAATTAGTTTAAAATAGGTTAAAATAGATTAAATTAGGTTAAATAGATTAAAATAGTTTAAATAGATTAAAAATGGTTTAAAATAGTTGAAAATAGATTTAAATTAGTTTAATAATTTGAAAACCTTAAAATTAGGATTTTAAAATAATAAATCTTTAAACAGTTTATATTGAAATAATTAATTAATTTGGAATTAATATCAAAATTAAACCATTTCTTCCATTTCAACACATCTGGACCATGTCCAGCTTTCAATTCAACTAACTAAAACTTGTTTTTAAATTCAGATTCTTATTAAACCATTTAATCAATATCGATTTCAAATATATATTTGAATTATCCATTTAAACCACTTCAAATTTAAATAGATTTCAAAGTTATATTCAAACAATTTCAATAACTCAATTTCGATAAATTTCATTTGTGCTTCAAAAATTCAACTTTGAAATTTCCATTTTAATTCTTTAAACAATTCATTACATCAATTCCAATTTTAAACTTTTAAAGCTTGGATTTCGAAAATAATTTAGTTTATACAAATCAGATTTTATTTCAAAATATCGTTTAATCGAATTCAAATTTTAAGGATTTAAAATCATTAAATTTAACCAATTCGGTGTCCGTATATAATTCTCTACTCTATAGTCAAGTGATACGGATATTTATTATTTCAATCCGCAATCGTTTTATATTTACGGATATATATCATTTCAACCCGCAATCCTGAATTTAATTACAAATCCATGAAATTGGTTGAGTCTATCATTTCAACTCATAACGATTTCTCCTTAGTCTATCAGATCGTTCGGGTATGTATCATTTCAACCCATAGGGAACTTGCAGTATTATAACGATATAAAATATAACATCCAGTCATCCAATATCAACAATCAAACATCCATCACAATCATCATCCAAATCAACAATAAATAACAATAATTTACTGATTATCAATAACAGGTATTAACTGGAAATTTAAATTTCAATATTAAATTAAATAGTAGTTAAATTCAATAAAAGTCAAATTAAACTAGAATGACAATTTAAATATACCAAACATCAACCAATCAATTTCTAATCACATCATAAATTCAATTTAACTAACATAAGATAATCTAGTAGTTGTGAGGGGGTTAAAACACTCACCTTCGATTTCAAATCGATTTGCAATCCAAATAAAGGCCCAAAATTGAACAGTCTTAGAGTTCGACCATGTCTGGAATTTCGATACGAGCCCAATGAAATAAACCACACATGAATCTGACCTTGTATGTAAAAGTTATTAACATTAGAAGTTTGAAAGTCAAAATTAAATAAAATAAAATAAGCAATTAAAAACGTGACACTTCAGCTGCTTCCCTCCTTCCTCTGTACGCACAAGAACTTCGCCCAGACCTAACCCTACAGCACCGCCTCCAAACATCCAAATTTTGCCGCCGCCATGACCATCTACCCTACCATCAGACGTCGCCATGCACCTCCCCACGCTCGGCCGCCCTCTGGCATGCCATGCAATCCACTCCGCCTCACCCAATCAACTACGGCCGCCGCTCCACTTCCTGTCCTATCATGGCAAATCTAAGCACATCCGAGTCAAATGAACCATACCGATGAGTGCTGCTAGATGCCCTCTTCCCGACGCAACTCCCCGATCGTCGATCAGATGGAGATCCATCGTTGGATCGTGAAAACCTAATTTCAGCGGCTGAGGTTCTTCATCAATTTCTAGTCAAACGATGCATCAAATCAAAAAATGGATCACTGTAGTAGATTACGCTCGTTGAGAGCTTTCCAACGATATATAATATGACATAGTTTTGAGGAGTTTGATTTTTCGATTTGAATTTGGAATTGAATTAGGGTTTGTAATTGGAATTTTGCTTCTACCATGGGAAGATAGAATTGTACGTACAGAATAACCAAATGGCTGCTAGGGTTTGAGAAACAAAGTCTATTTATATGGACAAGGCCTGATAAGAATGAATATATTGAATTGGTTCGAAACGACAACAACGACCCGAAAAGCCCGTTCCGCTTCCGAAACGAAACTAGGTCATCCTATATATCAAAATAGATGTTTTCGATATATTTAAACTCAGTGGAACAGGTTTCAAATCCAAATTCCATTGTATGCAGAAGTTAGCTTTTAAAATCAGCTTATTTCAATTTGATTTCAATTAAATTGATTTCTGTGCTTTCGAGTCCGTACGATCAAACGACAAGTTCGATCGTCACGAAACTTGAAACCTTACAATAATTCACTTTTGCAGATTCGATGAAACTAGTTTCGTCGAAATCCAAGACAGTGGCCAAAATGGCTATTTTCACGTTAAATAAATAAATTATTATTAAATTGATCAAATCACTTTTTAATTTCAAATTTAATAACTAACAATTTTTATCATTTTTGATTTCTTAGACGTTTACAATAATTTAAAACAAATTTACATATCAATTCCGTGTTAAATATTACACTAGTTACAGTGTTCAGTTTCAACTGTAAATAAAATCCAATTAATTTTATTTAATTCCAATAAATTGATTTAATTTGATTTCAATCTTTTTATTCAATCAATCATTACTCTATAGACATAGTTAACATTGATTTATATCTTAGTGCACTAATATTCTACAATTATCATCTTAATTTACATTAACGTAATTTTTTATTACATTTAATTGCAATTGATTTCCAATTTAATTCAACAGATTAAATAAATAGGTAACATCTAACAATTATCACCTTTTACTTTATTTAATCACATTTATAGGTTTATTATCTACAAACAAATGTTATAACTACTTACACATCACTGATTTCATTTTCAATATTAGCCAATACAAATTTATTACATATAATTTCAACATTGACTCCAATATTGAATTTTATTTCTTTATTTGCAGTCTATAACCTATTTCGATTTTACAATCATTTCAATTAATTGGAATTACATTTAAATAATTATCAATTGCCTTGAATTAACATTACTAACATTACATTCTAATTATTCTTTTCATTATTATGTCTTAAAATTTTAATTCTACCAATATTTAATTACAAAATCTTATTAAATTATTAAATTGAATTACCGAAAATTACGGGTCGTTACAAGTTGTGTATGATATATTGTGTTTGTTAGACAGTTTAATTTGGTAAATATTGGTTGTAAAATAAAATTTACAAATAAAGTAAACATAAATAAGAATTTTGAGAACTTGCGTTACGGGGTTTTGAGATTTGTTTCAAAAGATTTTGGAATATAAAATTAATATTATTTAGAAGTATTTCCGGATATACATATTTTTAATGTAATTTGAAAGAAATGCTTTAAAGGGAATTTTTAAAGGAGATAAGTTCTGTACTCCCCTCTTTGTCGCTAGAAAATAATTTCGGTGATGAGTGCATGCATCATCGACGTTCATTTTCGAGTTTCAAAGTGGGAAGACTGTTGTAGTAGTTTTACTACACGTGTGTTTTGATAACAAATCTTAATTTTTATAAATATGATTTGGATATATGGAAGATATGATTAAATATATTATTTTAAATGATTTGAAAATGGAATCTGGTATTTAGTTCTTGAGTTTCTGAATATTAGCAGTTTCAATTATTGTAATGAATGAAATTTTAACTATTTTAATGATTGGAAACTTCTAAAATGTGTAATTAGAAACTAGATGCTAAGTGATTAATGGATATATAAGAAATTGAAATTTTGTAAGTTGTAGATATGAAAATTTAGAAGATGTAATTATTGAACATTTTGTTATTTAAAATGAATAAGATAAGCTTGTGTAACATTCAATTGCATTCTTAGGACATATATATAACTTACCAAAATATTTAAAGTTGAAGTTAATAAGAATATGTAATAGAATATTATACAAGTAAAACTTAAGTACTGAAAGTGTTCAATGGAATCATTTCTATAAATAAGAATTTCGATGTTATAAAATGTTATAAACTTAAGTTAATAATTTGAAATGCTAGTAATTAAATTTAACAGGAATACTGTAAGTAAATGATTATAAACTTAAGTTAATGATTGAAACCATTTATAATTAAAGTGAATAGTAAAGTGAATACCATATTAAGTAAATGATTATACCTTCAGAAAAGTTGAAATGATTCAGAAAATAGATTTAATGTTCAATGACACCATATGAGGAAGGGTGAATGTAAATTAAAAAGTTAAGGAACTAAAGTATATATTGATTTACTAATGAATATAAATCTTAACTGGAAATCAAGTTTTATAAGTAAATAATAACTGTTGATTAAATTCAGAAAGAAACTTACATATTATTTTAAGTATTGATTTTGGACAATCTAAGTATTTGAAATGGAAATAACTTATGTAAGCAATGAATGTAAATTATTGAAAAGAAAAAAATGGCATTGTATGAATGAATGATTTTTTTTTTAAGTAATGAAAGTAAATTAATAAAAATAAGCATAGTATGAATGAATAAAAATAGATGAATAATAAATAATGTGAAAGGAAATTTAAAAAGAATGAACTTAAATAATAATTGAAATTATTGGTGGTTTGGCTTATGGAATGTTTTGGAAAGGAAACTTCTAACTGTATAAAGATGTATAAATAGGCTATTAAGTTTTATCTAAGATTGTTGAGTGTATGGTATATTTATTAGTTTATTTATCATTTTATACGATTAAAAGTTTCTAAACCTAAACAAACCATTTTTTTGTTACTATGGATGGATGGTTGATTACTTCGATTTCATGTGATGATTGTATGGTTTTGTTTGCAAGTGACTATTGTTATGTTGTGTTGATTGTTTTGTTATCAATTGAAACAACTTAAATATTTATCTTTTTACATAATTATTAACTTCATTGGATTATATAAGTGAAATATAGGTTTATGGATGCAATAGCTACTGCTTTTGGTTCATAAATAAGCGTTGTTTGCTCGACAATAGGTACGTTTTCAGATTATGGTTTTATAGCGATATTATATTGTTTTTCCCGTGGTTTGGGATATTTTATTTTGAGATATGATATATATATATATGTTTATTATTGATATTATTATTTCTCCCGGACCTCTCCGTACAAAGGAGACTCTGCCGAAATTTTCCATGAATTTTAGACTTAGAAAATTTTGTGAAAGTAAAGATGTTTTTCCAACTCTTTTGAACTTGAATATGAAAGCATTTAATTTTTTATAAATTGATATGTTTTATTTAGATTATTTGTTTATGTAAATTTATTTGTTTATGAATTTAATATTTTGAATAAAATATATTAATTTCTTAATTCCTTCTTTTTCCTTTTCGAGGACGAAAAGTTTTAAGTGGGGGAGAGTGTAACGACCCATAATTTTCGACAATTAAAAATATTTAATTTAATAAGATGTTGGTGTTAATATTGAAAGAAATTAAAATTTGTGATTTATTAATGAGAAAATAACTAGAATGAAATGTAATGATGTTAATTTAAGATAATTGATAACTACATTAGTGTAATTTCAATTGATTGAAATGATTGTAAAGTAAATTTAGTTATAGATTGTAAATAAGTAAAACCATCAAATGTGTATTAAACAATGAAATTGTATGTAATTAATTGAAATTGGTTAATATAGAATAATTAATCAGTATGTGAATTTGTTAGCTTTGTTTGTTAACAATAAACATAAAATTGTGTTTGAAATTGTAAGTTGTAACAATGGTTTAATTATCATTGCATTATTTAATCTGTTGAAACTCAATTGTAAATCAATTGCAATAAATGTAATTAAATACTGCGTTAATATGAATTAAGATGATAACTGTAGAATATTAATGTAATAAGATATAAACTAATGTTGATTATATACATAGAGTAATAATGGATTGAATAATAAGATGAAAAATCAAATAAATGAATTTATTGGAATTTAAATTTTATAATTAATGAATTTATTTCAATTGAAATAGGAACGCTATAATTAGCGCAATATTAATAATTGAATTTGACATGGGAATTTGTTTTGAAAAGTTATTAACTTCTGTGTAATTAGAAATGATAAAAATTGTTAGTTATTAAATTTGAAATTAAAAGTGGATTAAATTAATTTAATAATAATTAATTTAATTAACGTGAAAATAGAATTTTGGCCACTGTCTCAGATTTCCACGAAACCTGTTTCATCGAATCCATAACGGTGAATTATTGCAGGATTTCAAGTTTCGTAGCGATCGGACTTGTCGTTTGATCATACGGACTCGAAACGTGTAGAAATCAATTTAATTTAATTCAATTGAAATAAGCTGATTTTAAAAGCTAACTTCCTCATACGATGGAATTAGGACTTGAAACCTGTTCCATTGAGTTTAAAAATATCGAAAACATCTATTTTGATATATGGAATTACCTACTTTGGTTTCGGAGACGGAACGGGCTTTTCGGGTTGTTATTGTTGTTCGAACCAATTCGATACGTGTTCATCTTCTTATCGGGTTTTGTTCATATAAATAGTTTTGTTCTAACCCTAGCAGCTTTTTTTATTTCTCATTATGGTACGTATTGAAATTTCTATCGTTCCTCTCTTCTCAATGGCTGAAAACCTAAATCCTCAAATCCAAATTCAAATCAAAATCAATCTCAAAAATTCAAACTCCGCCAAACCCTATCATATTTTATACGGTTCAAAGCTCTCAACGAGCACAACTCAGATCTATTGTTCATTTTTACAATCAACATTTGGTTTGTCCAGAATTGGCCAAAACATTCTGGACCATCCGTTTGGTGGTTGATGATCGACGATAGATTGTCGATTCGAGGCTATCGTGTTGTGGAGAGTGGCATGGGGAGTGCATCGGTGGTGTTCGCTTGGATGTTGGGTGGTTGGATCCACGTGTATAATTGGATTAGGGTTCAACTTCTAACGCGGCTGTGATATTTTTTTGGGTTCGATCGGGTTGTTCATTGATCGTGGATGGTCGAGGAGGTAGGGGGTAGGAGGCGACTCGGTTATGGCGTCGTGGCCAGGCACGATCAACCGCGGTGGTGGCGAACGTGATCAGGCATGTGGGGGCTGTTAGGGTTAGCTCCAGTATTCGAGCGATCGGGTTTGTTTGCAGCTATTAGGTTTCGAGAAGATGAGATGATGTGGCTGGGTATGTTATTCTTGTTTTTTTATATTTAATTTAAATTTAATTTTAAAACGTTCCGACCTTAATAACTTTTTCATATGAACTCGGATTTGGGCGCGGTTTATTCCATTGGGATTGTATCAAAATTCCAGACATTTTGGAACTGGTTTAGACCAATTCTGAGACCGTTCAATTTTGGGCCTTATTTTGGATTTCAAATCGATTTGAAATCAAAGGTGAGTGTTTTAACCCACACACAACTACAATTATCTTATGTTAATTAAATTGAATTTATGATGTGATTTGAAATTGATTGACTGCTGTTTGGTATATTTAAATTGCCATTCCAGTTAAATCTGAATTTATTGAATATAATTGCCATTTAATTTAATATTAAATTCTAAATTGCCAGTTAATGCCCGTTATTGAAATCAGTCACTTGTTATTGTTTATTGATTGGTTTGTATGGTGATTGTGATGGATGTTTGATTGTTGATATTGGATGACTAGATGTTATATTTTATACTGTTATAACAACACAAGTTCTCTATGGGTTAAAATGATACATACCCGATCGATCTGATAGATTAGGGAGAAATTGTTATGGGTTGAAATGATAGACTCGAGCGATTTCATGGATTTGAAGTTAAATTTGGGATTGCGGGATGAAATGATATATACCCGTAAATTTAAATGTATTTCGGATTGAAATGTTATACATCTGCATCACTTGACCATAGAGTAGAAAATTATATATGGACACCGAATTGGTTAAATTAAATGATTGTAAATCCTTAAACTTTGAATTCAGTTAAATGATATTTTGTAATAGAATTTGATTTATATAAACTGAATTGTTTAAGTGAATTGTTTAAAGGATTTAAAGTTGAATTTGAAGTATAAACGAAATTTATCGAAATTGAGTTATTGAAAACGTTTGGAAATGTAACTTGGAAATCTATTGAAATTGGAGTAGCATGAATTGATATTTCAAACATGGATTTGAAATCGATATAGATTTAAATGGTTTATTGAGAATCTAAACCGAAAGAAAAATTTAGTTTGTTGATTTGAAAGCTGGACATAGTCCAGATGCGTTGAAATGAAAGAAATAGTCTAATTCGATAGTAATTTCCAAATTATTATTTTAATATAAACCGTTTAAAAATATATTATTTTAAAAACCCTGATTTTTTAAGATTTCCAAAATATTAAACTAATTTAATCCTATTTTCAACAATTATAAACTATTTTAATCAATTTAAACTATTTTAATTTATTTTAATCTATTTAATCTAATTTAATCTATTTTAACCTATTTTTAAACTAATTAATCCATTTTAATTTAATTTTAATCTATTTAAATCATTTTAAATCTATTTAAACTATTTTAAATCTATTTAAACTATCTTAAATCTATTTAAACTATCTTAAATCTATTTAAACTATTTTAAATCTATTTAAACTATCTTAAATATATTTAAACTATTTTAAAGTATTTCAAACTATTTAAAATTTATTTTAAACTATGTTAAACTATTTATAACTATATAAACTATTTCTAAATTTCAGACTGTGTAAAGTTGAATTATTTAAAAGTGAATATGGATTAAATGATGTTATAATCTAAGTTAGGATTTGAAATGATACTTTCTGGTGAAATAACATATTCTGAGTAAATATGATGATTTTAAAATGAGGGGAAGTCTGATATTGAAAGTAAATATGATTTTCAGAAGTGATATGATCTTAATGTGATATGATTTCGAAAGTGAATATGATTTCGAAAGTGGTATGGTTTGAATTGAATATGATATTTTGATATCAATTATGAAATGGTTTTGAAATGTAAATGAACCATCCAGTGTGAAATAAGCGTTTGGTTGGTAAAGAAACTGGGACCGGATAATGTCATACTCTCTACCAATACCGAAAACCACTTTAATAACTGTGTACGTGGTGGAGATTCCAAAATGAAGTAGGATGGTTTGGCGAACGATACTGTATGAGGTATTTACGTAGCCCTGACTCCCGTGAGTCAGCTTGATGTGACTAAAACAGGAGCCACTCCGGGCCAAGTAAGGTCGCACCTCCGATCGGACATGCTTCTTCGATACCATATTATGACTTTGTGATTGATTTTGTGGCCACCCCTCGATTTTGATTATGGGAGTGTGTTCCGTGGTGGGCGGTAGTAGCTGCTATGCGTTACCACCAGTCCGGATCCGCAAAACGGTAGTATCCTACCTTGGGCATTGCCTCGTGTGCCTTGTCACATGCCTTATCGCACCCATTACGAGTTTGGTTTGTACCGTACCTATGGAGTGCCCTCTCATAGCCCTCCAGTTTACGGAGGAATTACGGTACTGTATAGACTACGGGAATATATAAAAATGTGTTAAGGGGGATATAGGTAACGCCTTAACACTATTTTAATACTTTACTTTAATGTAGACACAATTATAATAGCGTATTGTACTATGTATGTAGATAGTTTAACGGATCCTTAGGAGATGGAATCCCGAACATCTCTTAAGTTATTGCATTAACGTTAGACACTGGATAGGAGGTGTCAAACCCCGTAAACATATCTGATGCCGTTAGACTCATATTTATTTACTGTTGATTTAAATTACATAAGATCTTTTACTTCTGACTCGAGTGTTTTGTCTTTTCAATTCGCTCGGGTCAGTCTGAGCTTTTCAATGTATCGAAGACTGCTTTTGGAGGACAAAGACGAAGATTTAGTACTATTATTATTTATTATATTTATTCCACTACATCATGTTGTTCCGCTGCATTTAGACATTTATTCCTGTTGTTGTAACTATGATATGTATTGTAAAAGTGCAATCAAATGTTATTTGTAAAACAGCTTCATGAACTGTTTATTTGATTATTATATTTTGTCATTCCGTTGTGAGATTCTGTGCTTGTTTTATTTCTTTCTCTTCTTTTTCTTATTTACCCCATAACAATCCTCCCTTTTGAATGGTTTGAGTTTGACATGTGTGGTTTATTGTCGATTTAAACCGTTCAAAAAGGTGGTCATTACAATAATAATCAAATATTACCATTTCTTAATAAACAAACATATCATGATTAACTATATCAATTTCTTGAAAATTATTCTTTTATATATAAAACAAAAGTCTAGGTAAATTATTTCCTTTACCAATTTCAAAACAATAACGTGTCGGTTTGCCTTGTTAAAGTGTTTAGAAACCCCTATCGATACAGTTATTCCTTCCTTATCAACCAGAATTCATAAACCACTCAATAAATAAATCAACACAATATAAAAAATTCTATAGCACTAATAAATACACACTCCTACACACACACACACACTCAAAGTCATTCTAGGGTGTTACTAACACTGTCTCTAATGAGTGTACCCCACCAAAGCCTAGGTATTTGCTCAACCTAAGCTCTGATACCAACTATAACAACTAGACTTTTCAACCCTCAAAAGTCGACACCAATACATTCATCGTATTCATGTGCCGAGCATTCAAGTGCCAGAAAGACCACAGTTGAGGGGAAAGAAAGAAAGACAGAACAGAATCTCACATCATGATGAGTAATATGTAATATACAATAGTTCTTTACAAAAGAAAACTGTAATGTACATACATCAATCGGAGTAAACTAACCTATCATCAGCTTGGACAATTATAACAGGTAGTCATCACAATGCAAATAAATAAAAAACAAGAAATGCAGCGTAAAATAAAGACACGTGAATATGTTTTGGAGGCATCCAACTGTCTCCTAAATCTCCAAAGCATCAAAAGTTAAATATGGAAATATACTCGATCTTACCCGAGCATTATAAGAAAATAATGCCCGGATCAGTCTAGTAAACTAGCATGAGAAACACAATCAAATGGATGTGTAATGTTATAAAATCTTTTGAAAATAAAGGTATCCTGTAAGACCATACCGCACATAAACATGGATAGGTTTTTACCATATATAATCGCACCATTTCTATAAGAAGTCCAATGATATTATAATAATGTCTAGGGTTTAAAATAAATATTTAATCATAGCTGAAATGGTTACTTTAATTACATTATAACATATTAGATATATAAATAAGTCCATAAACGCACTTATTGGAGAATGGATTTCATATAGTGACAAAGTAAGGGACTACCTTCCGTATAGTACATCTCTAGATAAAATGTACCGAGACTGCAAAACATTTGTCCCTCTGCCAACATGGAATTGGCCTACACCATCTTGGATAGCACCGAATAAGATCACCACCTCGGTTGCCAACTTGACAAACCATTCCTTGGCCACAAGCATATATAATCTGAGAATATCAATCAAGATACAAGTGATGACCATACCCTAATTAGAGCGACCTACTTAGTCATGCTGCATTTACCTTATTTTAGCCATTCCCGGGTTGTGAGGCTTGAGTTTATGTTTTACCTTTTAGAAAATCCCACTTGGAATGTTATCACTACCCTTTAGCCAACAATGCGATACTAGCACTCATCCATATAATTTGTTCTGGGACTCAACAAACCGAAGACACTAATTCTACCACATCCTTAGGATGAGTAGCAAGTAACACTTACACTTCAAATAACTCCGTCTTTGATTTCATCATCTTCAAGATGTCTTCAATTCGAATGCTTATGCTGGTTCGAAGTGGTTTTCGAATAACATATCAAGTCCCAGTCTCTCCGAACCGACAATCGATAATTTCAAAACTAGCCAAGAGTTGATAGTCGGTTGTTTAACTATGAAATAAACAAACAATCAAACTAGAGATTTAATTTCATATGGAAACCAACCCTGGTTAAGCACATAAGTAACCAAAAGGTCTCTTTAATTAATCCTTTCAATAATTAAAATCTTCTTTCAAATATTTATATTAAATACCTTTTACAAAAGATATATTCATAAACCTTCTCTACTCTTTTCCATAATTGAAAAATATTGATATACTTATCTCAACTGTATAAGTATAGTCACAAAACATTTCACCTTCAATATTTAGAAAATGTACCCATATACTTATCTCAATGTTATAAGTATATTCACAAATCTTAAGAAATATTTCATTTCCAAAACCATACTTAATTGGGTTAAAAACAAATGTCATTAAAACATTAGTAATAATAAACCCAAAACACTTTCCTTTTGGTGTAAGTAAATGGATCGTATGTAAATTACATGAAATATACTTACCACCACTTCCTGATTTCAATTTGTACTATCCATCGATTAACAATGTAGTCGGACAAGTTTGCGTACTATCCTTGCCTCGATATATTCTTAACTCTCGGGATAGGGACGAGTTTTCCCTAAATCGGAATTTAGTGTTAAGTATGAAAAGAATATTTTTCCATACCACCAAAATTTAAAATGATCATTTATGTAAATCATATCTCATTCCTTTTATAAAATTCTGTTTTATAAATCTCTTTTACATTTACAAAATCATTTTATAAATTCCTAAATTCATTTATAAACTCCTTTCATACATCTCCAAATTCATCTATAAAACTCCTTTTATATTTCTCTAAATTCATTTATAAAACTCCTTTTATGGAACTTCTTTATAAAACCTCTTAATAAATCTCCTTATAAAACTTCTTTATAAAACCTCTTAATAAAACTCCTTAAAATACTTCTTTATAAATTCATTTCTAATTTTAAATCTCCTTATCTTATCCAAATCCCCGATTGCAAGATCAGAACAAAAACTTCCTATAAAACGATCCTTCCATATATCACTGTAAATTCTCAAATGTGATTTATTATTCCAATTTATCAAAATGGTATTAATTTTCCTTTTATAAAATATCATTTATAAATTATCCTTCTATTTATAAAATACTATTTATAAATCTATTATTTTATACAACATTTTATATAAAATGATTCACAACATTAATCCTAAAATATTGCTATCTTCTTTTAAAACAGAATTACTTTATTACAAAAGATAAATTTCCCCTTTTATTTTCCTTTAAAATAAACACTCAATATTATATTAACTTTTCAGCAAAATAAATACTTCGCAAAAAACTTCTAAAACATTTGTAGAAAGGTTGGAGAAAAATATAAAATTTTCAAAAACTATTTCTAAATAAAATATCACAGAAAATCCAATAGTCACATTTAAAATCATTCTCCGAATCAAAATTATTTTCGAATCAAAACAACAAACCATAGTATGTCAAAATACTAAAATGAGGCCCATAACTACCTTAACACTTAACCAATGTTGTTACTTTAACAACCCGCCAATCTACTCCATTCAAGCTGACAATAAACCACACATGTCCAACCCAAATCGAATGGAAAGATGGATAGTTAAGGGAAATAAAGAAGAAGAGAAAAGAACTAAAACTACACAGGATCTCACAATCGCAGTGGAACAATATATAATATAATATCAATGTTCTTTACAAAGAGAAACTGTTATATACATACATCCATCGGAGTACAACAACCAATCACAACCATCAGCCTGGACAATTATAATAACCTGTCCTCACAATTCTGATGATTTCAACAACAAAGCAGCGGAAAATAAACATATACATGAATACGACTTGAAGACCTCCAACTTGTCTTCTGAGCTCCAATGCATCCAAAGCCATATGTAAATATGCTCGGTCTGACCCGAGCATTATAATAAAATAACACCCGAGTCTGTCTGGAAAACCAGTGTGAGAAAACACAAACAATTGGATTTTAAAGTTATAGAAAACCTTTCGAAAATAAAAAGTATCTCGTAAGACCACACTACACATAAACACAGACGGGTTTTTACCTTACGATAAACAAAACATTTCATATGAAACTGTTTGGTATTATAATAATGTCTAAATACAAATACTTATTAATCTTAGCAGAAATTGTTACATTAATTTAATTCCAGCATAATAGGTATACAACTAAAACTGTAAAGGCTCGTATTGGAAAATGGATTTCATGTTGTGACATGGTGAGGAACTACCTTTCGAAGGTACATCTCTAGATAAAATGTACCAGGGTCTGACAAGAACATCTTGTACCCCTGTCACATAGGACTGGGCTACCACTTGACTAGTAGTACCTAATGTGATCACCTCACTTGGGCCCTGAAGCATACAAGAATAGATAGTAACCGATCTAGATTTTGAATTACCATACACTACTTGGGAGCGACCCACTTGGCCGTGCTGCATGCCCGATTTTTGTTATTTCCTGGTTGATGAGGTTCGAGGCTACGTTTTACCTTTTTATAGCACTTCCCACTTAGAATGCTAACAATGCCTTCCAAGCAACAATGCAATATTAGCATTCATCCATACAAGTTCGTTCTGGGACTGAACGAAACACTTAAGAGCTTCGTCTTCCATTCCATCATCTTCAAGATGTTTTCACTTCGAAACACTTGAGTTGGATCAAAGTGGTTTTTAGATAACCTATCCGATCCTGGTCTTTTCGAAACAACGTTCGACAATTTTCGGTAAACCCAACCCCGGTTCTTTAGGAAATAAACAGTCAAAGATAAGATCGGAGATCACCTCCTAACCGTTAGTGGACGAATTTCCTTATCATTGTCCTAGGAGAACGAAACAAGATTTATACGCATAGTACAGCATCACCGGAGATGACTGTGTCATATAACTCACGTGTTTCTCCTAGATATTTCCAATACGTTTTTGGGTCCAATTTTGATAGTCGGTTATTTAACTATCGAATAACAAACATTCAATCAGGGATTTAATTTCATGGGGAAAACCAACATTAGTTAAGCACCAAGCAATACTAAGCCTCTTTTAAAATCCTTCATTAGTTAAATTTACTTTGTAATTACTTGAACAAATATATATATATATATATATATATATCCACAAATCCCTATTTCTCAATACTTGTAAAAATATCCATATACTTATCTCAACGATATAAGTATATTCACCAACTTTGGGAAAGATTTCTTTTTATTCAATTCTGAAATCATTTATAAACTCCATTATACTTCCACAAAACCATTTATAAAATTCCTTTTATAAATCCATAAACCATTTCCAAATTCTTCTATAAATATTTAAAACCATTTATAAAACGCTTTTACCCCTTTTAAGCAATCTTCCTTTATGTTTTTCAAAACATGTTATAAGATTCCTCTTATAAAAACCCAATCTGTTTACGAAACTCCATTTATAAATCTCGGAAATATTTATAAATAAATTCTAATCATTTACCTTTAAACACTACTATATACTAATAACATTATAAATAAATAAATACTAAATTTAAAACATCATAAAGTAATAATTAATAATTTTCAAAACATTCTTAAAGAATAATGATTTATCTTCAACATTATTATAAATACTAATAACTAATTTCCAAAACTTTACTGATAAATAATTTAGAACTAATTTCAACTCATATTAATAACTTAACTAATACTTTTCAAATATTAAAAATATTGATAAACTTCTTTAAAACAATATTAATATAAATAAACAGTTTTTAAAACATAATTATGTTCTCTTGATAAAAATCCATACTTAACTTTACACATAATCATTTCCATATTTTATAAACAAGATTCATAAATCTCAATCTATTTAATAAACTTCCTTTCATAAAATTTATTAATTTATAGAGCTTTATTTATAACTCTATCCCTTTATAATTCTCGTTTATTTATAAAATCCCACTCAAAACATAATTTCAACCCATTTGAAACGTTGCTCCTATATTCAAAGATTCTTTTTATAAACTCTTTTTTATTTATAAAATCATTCGACATCTTCCAATTTATCGTTGCCTTCAATTTCCAAAATAGAATCAACTATTTTCAAAAAAAAACATTCCATATTCTGTAATAAATCCACCCCTTTACGATTTATTTCCCCATTTTCTTCCAATGATAAAAGTTTCACTTTATTTATAAACACCGTTTATAAATCCATACTTTTACTAACAAAAATACGATTTTACAAATCTTCGCTTCCTTTGTAAACTATCACCTTTATAAATTATCATATCTGTAAATTTCACCTTTACAAATAAATTATAATATATGTACCTATTTATATATATCATTTTATATAAAATGGTTAATAAATATTCGTATCAAAATATTTCTATTTTTCCTTTAAAAAATATCCATTTATTATAAAAGACTGACTTGTCTTCCAAGATCTTAAAAATCTTTATTTACTGTTCAAAATCTTTATTTGAAATATTTTATAAAACTATTAAATTATAATATCTAAAAATCATTCCTTTGATTTTAAAATAAATTATTTCTTCAAATATGTGACGACCGCCCATGACCCCCGCACTAAACCTAGAGATAGTGCGTTGTAAAGTGTGCCAGGCAGCCATGGACGATTGTTAAGGTAAAGTTAAGACAAAAAATCTATCGTATTACTCACAGCGCATGGATAAAAATACAATAGAGAATATATATAGTGAAGCTTCACAGAATAGAATCTCATTAATAAAACTTCATAATAGTTGAATATAACATCTGAATAGTCAATACATCAAGCCTCACTACATATCACTCAGAGAATTATACAAAGCAGCGGAACATCCAGTACATATAGTAAGAAAATAATATGCAAGCCTCCAGCTCGTCTTCGTCATCAGCATCGTTGGAAGCAAGAACAGCACCTGTCACCTGTTACCTAGTCTGCCCGTCTCAAAATGGACGAACAGCCCAAGGCAATAAGAGTTAAAACATAAAGCCTTGAGTCAGACAACAGTCTTAGTGAGCGGTAAATTAACTAACAACATACCAAAAGAGCATAAAGGAAAAAGGAATAGGAATCCAACCCTCCCACTCCACCTCTTTCTACAGTGATAGCCCCCAGACACACACTAAGCAGAACAATCATAGCAAAGCAAGCATTTAAAGTACAGCAATTATCACTCGAGTCAAGGGCGATGTTTTCCAAGTACAAACCCCCAAGGCCTAAACCAAGATTAGATAAGCACCCAGAAAATACCGCTCTTGAGACCGAATGACGATACAACCAAACATCCATGACTTTGGCTATCACTGTTATCATTGCCTCGATACCACCGTTAATTGAATGACCGGCACATTCTTTCAGCCGTCCGTTAAGGGCTAATGGAAACCCCGGTTCTAGACATAACTCTGCACGTCGTCAAAACCCGTGCCTAGGACTATCGAATCTGCCCAGAGTACTTGACTACCAATCAGTAGTCTTTAGGGACTATCGAATCTGCCCAGCGTACTCTTGCTTTGAGCATGCTAGAACCTTCAACAACGATGAAATCTCAGCCTTCTAGTCATCCTCCTCGACGACTATTTCCATACTAGCTCAAGCGCCTCTCGAGCAAACCATTATCCTCAAACTCGAACCATATCACCGAGTCATCAACATGCTTGGAATGATCCCGTCTGGATTAGACCAAGACTATCTCATATCATGCCTCGCTTCATCTCATCATAGCAAAGCCTCATCTCAACATCATCATCATCAAACCTATCCATATGAGCTTCATCATCCGCCACATATGCCACAAGCAGCTTTCCCAATTCAAGAGCCTTTCACTTAGCTTTTGAATCATCTTCGACCATCTTGTCTAAATCTAATCATCAATCAACTAATTCATAACAATCAATCAAGTCAATCATTAATCCAAGAAATCAAACATTCAAATATGATCTAATAAACAATTATAACAATAATGGCAATCTTGTAAATAAAGTGTCCAAATCTAACAAGTATGAAAACATGAGCAATATCTCTACAACTTGATGAATGAACTTGCATAGGTTAACTTATAGTAAAATGGATGTCAAATCATCATGAACAATGGATATATACTTAAGCTTATGGAAATGCATGGAAATCACTACTTTAACACAAAATCAAGCCAACGATCCGATATACTCCTTTGAATCCATGTGAGAGATAATCACCACTCACCGAATCACCTAAACACCTCAAAAGCAACACACTTCAGATCTGGACAGCGAAGGATCTAACTCGATCTATCAAAATTCCGCTTCAAACGATGAAATCTCTCTTCGATGGATGTAGATCTTCAATCTAAGCTCTTGGATCTTCGATTTGGATGGAAGGAAGCACAAGATTAAAGTGGAGAAAAGAAGTGAAGAAGTGTAGAACTCGAGCTATCAAAATAGCAGCACTTCGTCGCTTCAAAATCCGGATCCCAAAAAGTGAAATAGAACCGGGTATTTATAGGCTGAAATCCCCTAAGTCGTCCGCCCCCTTAAGTCGTCCACGACTCATAGAAATCTCACGACTTACGACCTAAAACACCACGACTTACGACTTATAAAAACTTACGACCTAAAACCCCACGACTTAAGACCTTCGACTTAAGTACCCATGCGACTTAACGACTCAATTGGAATATGCCTTAACGACTTAACAACTCTACGACTCAACAACCTCACGACTTAGCTAGGTCACGACTTATCACCTTTACACGACTTAACGGCTTACTGGGATACGACTTAATAACTTTACGTCGTCTAACGACTTAACTACCTAGCATACTATCATAGGTCGTCTACGACCTAACTAAACATGCCAAAGCGACTCAACGACTCACCAACTTATCTCCTTAACTCGTCCATGACTTAACTGGGTTACGACTTAACTGCTAGACTTAGGTCGCCCACGTCCTAACTACAACCCTCCTTAAGTCGCTCGAACGACTCAAACTCCCTAGGTCGTTAACCCGCTTAGTTTCCTATGCCGCTAACTCTTAAGTCGCCACTATCTTAAGTCGCCAATCCTATAAGTCGCTCCAATCCTTAAGTCGTTCTAATTCCTTAAGTCGTCTACGACCTAACCTCCTTCACGACCTATGCTCCAGCATGACCAAACTCCTTAGGTCTCTTCTATCTCTTAAGTCGCTTCACGACTTAAGCTACCACTCGACTCATCTTCTACACGACTTAAGCTACTACTCGACTCAAGCTTCAAACGATTTAACAATACTATCGATCTAATGACAACTGTTTTACGATGTTTCGATCTGTAAAAATACAGGTCATTACAAAATAATTCAAGAATAATTATTTAAAACATATATAGTTTCTAAAGTAACTTTGAAATCCCTTTTCAAAATTAATACTATTTTATGGTATTTTAAAATACCAAAATATCAGGCCAATGCTACTAAAGCACTAATAAGAAAAATCATGTTCATGACATCCAATATAACATCCAACATATCATATATCACAATATATATGAAAATTAAAATCAATAGTGTGAGGAATCCTGTTGGATCCCTCCAACCTGTCCCCCTGCGTCACATACAGTATATAATTATAAAAATATAAATCAACCGCTTCGAGGCGAGATTCATATACAAAGGGTCATCCGCTCTTACACGAGAACATAATAGGGTCTCATCCACTCCAATAGGCGGGAATATATCCAAACCAATAATATAAACTAGTAATCCATCTAAACAGTCAATAACAATCAATAATAAGATATCCACGCATCCAATAAATAAATTTTTATTGACTATATAAATTTTTTGATTAACCAAAAAGGTGAGATTAACTCACTTTGATTTTAATAGTTGCTAATACGAATACAACGCAACTTGTCGCGCTCGATTTGGACCTCGTATGAGAAAGTTACGGATTAATTAACGTTTGACATAATTAAAATTATAATTAACACAATAAAATAAGTTTAAACTAAACCTTCCTTTCATCTCCCTCCTCGGGCTCCTACTAGGCAACGCGCGCGACTTTGTTTTTTTTTCGTTTCAAACTTCGATCGCTCGCGCTCAAACTACCACCGCCGCTCACCATGCACCGCCACACCGCCTGCCGCGCTCCTGCTCCTACTTCAGCTCGCGCACGCGAATCTCAGGGCAAACCCATGAACTGCTCGCGAACGGAGGACCTTGGCCGCCGCCCTGGTTGATGATAGCTCGATCCAACCGTTGAACAAGTTCGTATCGACATGCTCTACGTTTTCCTAGTTGAAGTCGAAGGCCAATTCGACCTCTAAAGGCTCCGATGATTATCAATCGATGGATCATTTAGTTTAATGGCGGCTGAGAAATTTTAGAAGCTAGGGTTTTAGCAAATGAGGATAGTTGATAGCCTTTTATAAGAAATTTTCCAAAGCACTATTCATCCGTGAAAATTTCGAACTCCAAACGAAGTGTGCCGCCTGATGTTCTATATGTTATACCCCTATTCCGAACACAATGGAATATATATCGAAAGCTAATTCCATCATATTCAGAAGTTGACTTTTCAAAATCAAATTATATTAATAAAAATTCCTTTGATTAATTTCTACGCGTTTCGAACTCGCACGACCAAACGATACTTCCGATCACCACGAAATTCGACGAAATACAATAATCCACTATTACGGATCTAATGAAATTGGTTTCGTCGAAATCTGAGACAGTGCCTCAGAAGACTACTTTTACAAGTAAGTTAAAACGAGTAATTTCCAAAATTATTTTAATCACTTTTAAATCCAAATTTAAAAGTTCACTATCCTCCTTATTCAAATAGAATTTAAATCAACTTTTGAAATCATTTTCATTCATATTAAATTCAAGATTCAATTATTTACACAATTTCGAATATTAAATTTAACAATTTAATTATCAAATAATGTTGCTATATTTGAAATCAAAGTTATTTAACTTATAAAATTAACTTTTCAATATTTAAAATCAATTAAATATTCCAAATTCAAATGACTGAAATTTTATGTAGTTACCTCTACTACCTTATCACTAAAACGTTCAACTTTTAACATATATTAATGTCATAATCAATATGGCCAACTACCAAAACTTTAACATTATAACGACCTGGATTTTTAGGCATTTGATATTGGGAAAATTTACTAATTTTAATAATTGAAACATTAATTTTTATGAGTCGAATAGATAGATTTTCTAATATCTAAAATATCTAAATCTATAACTTGATTAAACTATATTTAATTTTAAAATATAAATTTATGGATACAATAAATTCTATGGATATATGTATATAAACTCCATTGTTAAGATTTAAGATAAAATATCCATATATGTAGAAATATATACAAGCTTTATGATGTTTAAATATATATATATATAAGTGTATAAGTATATATTTATATATATGTATATATGCCCATATGAAGTAATGTATATGAAAATGTAATGACCCAGATTTTTAGCCATCTGATATTGGGATAATTGACTAACTTTAATTTTTGAAATATTAATTTTTATTAGGCGAATAGATGAATTTTTTGGTATTTAAAATATCCGAATATATAAACTGATAATAACCATATTAAATTTTGAATTATAAATTTCTGGATATGATAAATTTTATAGAAATATGTATATAAACTCCACCATTTAAATTTAAGATAGAATATCCATATATGTATATGCATAAATATATACAAGCTTTATGATGTTTAAAAATATATATATATATATATACAGATATATACACACACACATATATATATGTCCATATGAAGTAATGTGTAGCGACCCGCTGTTCCGTACCCCTTGAGTTGATAATAATTCTTCCTCGTTCAAACCAAAGTGTACGAAAGAGCGAATAACTAGGATAAAAGAAGAAAGAGGTAGAAGAAGAAAATAGAAAACAAAATAACAACATATGAATCTCACATACGCAGCGGAACAATATATAATAGATAAATGATTAATCTTTAAAACAAGAGTTTTAATATGTTTACACATTACATCATCAGAGTACAATACCATCAGAATCAAATACTGGTCAGTTATATTAACTTGACACACAACAGAATACACAGTACACAATATAGCGAAATATATACCAAGTACGAGTGATACGTCTCGCCTTCCAGCTCGCCTCCTGAGCTCCATAGCATCCTTTCCTGTATCTATAATACTCGGTCTGACCCGAGCATTATAATAAAATAATACCCGAGTCAGTATGGAAAACCAGCGTGAGAAAACACACTCAGTTGGATTATTAAAGTATTCCAAAACCCTTTGAAATCAAAAGCATCTCGTAAGACCACGCCACAAATAAACATGTCGGGTTTTTACCTTGCGATAGCCAAAACACTTTTATCAAATTCGTCTGATATTATAATAGTGTCTATAGAAAGTAAAATAGAATCTAGCTGAAATGCTTGCATCTCACGTTTCAGCAATAGTTGGGCACAATCAAAACCGTACAGGTGCGTAGGGAGAATGGATTTCCAACTAATGACTAGGCACTAGGGTACCACCTGTCACAGTACCTGGTTTAGATCAGCGTACCGAGGATTACGCCCAATCCCCTGTAACACAAGACCGGAACTACCCCTTACTGAATAATTCCGAGTAAGATCACCCCGCGGTTGGGATCAGCAACCGCCCACTAAGCCAAAATAAAAGGGACATCTAGACAGGGATGACCTCACCCTAATGGGTGCTACCCACTTAGCCTTGCGGCATAACCCCCAATTTTCAGTCATTCCCGGTTGATGAGGCTCGAGGCTAAGCGTTACCTTTTTAGAACATTTCACTTAGAATGCTCACCGTCCTCCTGACGATGTTCTGAAAGCATTCATCCATACAAGTCCGTCCCGGGTTCGAACAGAATCGAAGGCACTATTCCTACTACATCCATTTTGGAGTCACCCTCAGGATTAGTAGCGACTAGCCCTTGCACTTCACTGTACCATCTTCGACTCCAAAACTCGTTTCCCCCACGAAACGTACAAACCGGATCGAAGTGGTTTTCGAGAAATTAATCCCGATCCCGGTCTCTTCGAAACGATCAGCGCATTGGCCAATATTGATAGTCGGTTATTTAACTATCAATTAACATCCACAAAACATCCAACAAACATAAATAATTTCCCAAATTATTTATTAATCTCAAAATATCTTCACAAGATATATTTCCACTTTTCAACCCTTTGAAAACAGTTTCAAACCGTCTTCTCTCATGGTATAAATTCCCAAATATTTTCTATTTTCACTGAAATCACTAAGTACAATAATTTAAAACACTATATTATGAAATATGCTTTAAACATTTAAATTAAAAACTACTTTAATAATTTATTCAAAGATATATGCTTAAAGAATATTTAAAATAAAGCTACTTATAAAATATTACACTAAATTTGATCCTTTCTAAAACAAAATACTACGTCGCTTTTAATAATTACTACTATAATAAATTCGAGAAATACTTACTTCAAAATTTAATCATTTGAAAAATAATATTCTAAAACACACTTTGAAACACTTTAAAACCTTTAACTTATACTTGAAACTTTGCTTTGGAAACGTACTTGGCTATTCAAGGAAATATGCTTCTCTTTCACATCCTTTAAAAAAAATCACTATTTATTATTTTTTTCTCTTAAACAAATTCACATTTCTTTATAAATCCCCTCCTTGAATTTATGTTTCCAAATATCCACTGATATTTTACTTCACTTTATAAACCCAGTTTATAAATTCCAAAATCTCACTTCTCTTTTAAATTCCAATTCTAAACACTTAAATCAATTTACAATTGATTTCCAATTTACTTCACTTTGAAATAAATTTCCTTACTTACTCCATTTATTTCAAAATCCATTAACTTTCAGATTTTATTTCTTTATTATGATTTAAAAATCTTTAAACTGAAAATTTAAATTCCATATTTCCCGAATTCCTTCTAATTAAATTGAAACCTTGAATTAAAATAAATTCTTTATTCTTTTAAATAATATCACCTAAGTTTTAAAATTCATTATTCCTCTGTTTACTCAAATTCCCTCTTCCATACTCAGAATTTTATTTATTAGAATTTTAAAATCACTTTTATTCTTTTCCAATTCATTCTTAAATTTATTCAAATTCTCTATAATTATTTTACTTAAAAATTCACTCCTTTATTTTCTTTTCAAAATCCAATTCTATATATTTTGGTAACTCAATGCACCGAAATATATTCTAACAAACCATAACATTCAATATTCCAATTATCAATATAATTAATCACAGAATATCAAATATTCATAACACAGAATATTAAACAATCTAAATATATTTTTGAGGAATCTAGTTGGATCCCTCCAACATGTTTCCCTGCATCCACAGATGTTAGCACAATATAAAATACCAATTCCACTTCGAGGTGGAATATCGTGGTATATGGGTTTATATAATATCATCTGCTATTACGCGGCGCATAGGGTCTCATCTGCTATATAATGTGGGAAATCAATCACTCCAATATATATATATATATACCATTATATATAATATCACATCCTGCTGATAATAAATTATTAATTGCAATCAATCATCCAACAATTTAAATTTAACTATTTAAATTAACTAACAATCCAAATGAGTGAGGTTAACCCACCTTTGATTTCAGTTTGCAATCCATTTCAATCTCGACTAGTTCCTTCACGATTTTGGACCTTTTATAACAATTTATGATTTATTAACATTTGAATAAATTAAACAATTAATCACCATTTATTTATTTAATTTTAAACTAATAATTTGGTTTTAAACCAAATTTCTTTTTAATAAATTATCTTTAGTAACTAAATAGCTAAATAATTAAATTAATCACCCTAAATGCATATTTAAAAAATAACCTAGCAAATTAAAAATGTGTAAATGTATATTTATTCTATTTTTCTTTGAAACTACATATACTTAGAAACTTAATTTATAATGATTCAAAAATCTAATTCTTATATAAACTTTTTAATATTTAAAATTCCCATATATATATAAATATATCTTCAAAATCTCTCTGTACAACAATCTCTTTTTCTTTGTCTACCTATATTTAAGATAGTCATGAATATACATACATCTACATTTTGGTTATACTTTCCTTGACTGTAAATATATACATCTATATATAACCTTTAAATTGAAACAATACATTGATTTATGCCCTACTGTAAAATAATACCTTTACAGACAACCGCGAACCCAGTCTCTGACCCCGGCCTAGCTTCACGCGAGACGAACCACCAACGCGCGCACACGAGTTCGAGCACCCCAGCTCTATCGACCCCCTCACCTTCCTGCATAGCTTGCGACACGGTCGATCGACCTCGGTTCTTCCTATCATGATGGCCCACACTAGATTGAAGGCCACGAATCCACGGCAGTCGAAGTGTCTCGACCTCCTGAACCCACAATCACTTTCGTGCCACCAACTCCTGCCTCGTGAACGCCTCTCAAGCTCCCCTCAATCAACGCGGAGAGGAAACTCGCTTCCCCTCCCACTCAGGAAATCATGGTGCCAGAAGTTGTGACGCTTCCTCCGTCTCGTTTCGATCTCGATTTTATTTTATCCCCAATTTTTTTAACTGAATTCGATTTGCGAATTTCTAAAGGGGTAGAGGGATTTGTTTTCGAATGAAGAAAAACATTGCAGCCTTTTCTCTGCTTGATTTCGATTTGCATTGGACTGTGGAAGAAAATTTAATTTCGGCCATTGTATTATTTTTTTATTTTCTTCTGCTATTGATTTTGAACGATGAAAAAAGAAAGGAGTCGTGGGATTTAAAAAAGAGGAAGATGCTTTGCGTGAAGAAATTGCTGCGTGTGTCTGCCATTGCTTGCCACAGTGAAGGCAGAAAGTTTTGATGGAAAAAGAAAGCAGACCGATGGGAAAAAAAGCAGCTGATGGGAAAGAATTACAGCTGAAGGTGATTAGTATATATATCTAAATTATATTTAAATTTTAAATTTAAATCGTCTCGAAACCGTAGCTCAAAATCTCGACCTCCAATCGAGACGTGCCGCTAGGCCTTCATAATGTTATACCCCTATTCCGAACGCAATGGAAAAGGTTTCGAGACCTAATTCGATCATATGGAGAAGATAGCTTTTTGGATCCAGTTATTATATTAAATTTCGATACAGATTTCAACGCGTTTATATATCGTACGATCATACGACAATTCCAATCACTACGAAAATTGAAATTTGATAATAATACACTATTACAGATCCAATGGAACTAGTTTCGTCGAATTTCGAGACTGTGCCTCGGAAGGCTATTTTAAATTCAATTTAAACAATATATTTTTAAAACTGAACAAAACACCTTTAAATTCAATTTTAAAGTTCCATCACCTTCAGTATTATAAATATGAATCTTATAAGCCTTAAATTATTTTTAACAAGCCTAAAACCCCAGATTCCAAATTTTATCCAACTTCAAATTATTTAGTTTAATAACTAAATTACCCAATAAATAGTGATATTTGAAATTCAAGTTTAAAAATTAACATTTAAATATTTAAAATCAATTAAATATTCCGATTTCAAATATCCAAAAATTACGGGTCGTCACATTCCTCCCCCCTTAAAAGAATTTCGTCCCCGAAATTACTAGTTAAGAAGAATGGTTCAATACCCGTTACCATTTTCCAATCCAAATAGTTTTAACAACCTTCCAAAACCCAACAACTTTTGCAACTTTCCAAAATCTATTTATTAAAGACACACTATCCCTCTAAACAACTTTCTAATTTCATCCATAACTTCCAAACAAAATTACTCACTCAATCATTTCAAATTTTAAATTAAAACCAAATTCAAATTATCAAAATTTCTCAAATTTTTTCTAACTCTCTAAAATTTTGAAAAAAATTTCGCCAGCATCTTCTTTGCGCGGCTAGCTCGGTACAACTACAAAATTTCCTCTACGGGCTGCCAAATTCCAAAAGAAAACAAAATGCCAAGTGGCAAAATCAGAAACCCATCAAATTTCATACTGAAATTTTAAATACATACTTTATTGTCGAGCAAATTCAAATTTATCTTCAAAATCAAAATCCAATTCCATTTTCCTATAGCCTTTATAATCCCTGTATACTTTACTTGACAACAATGTCCAAATTTACTTAGTGTATTCCCAATACCAAATTTACTTAAGAATTCCACTGTAACGACCCGGAATTTCCTAAACCGAAAATTCCAGATAGTTAGGAGAAAAAGAAAAGAGATAGAAGAAGAAACAGAACAAGACACAGATTCTCACATTCGCAGCGGATCAAATATAATATCAAATAATAGCATTTATACAAAGAAAAACTGTAATTTTTACTTTACATACAATACATCAGAGTTACAACCATATACACATGACTGGACAGTTATATCAACCTGTCTCAGACTAATATCACAACAACTCTCAAATACACAGCGGAATACATCATACGTTCCTGCCATCCAGCTCGTCAGGTGAGCTCTAGAACGTCCTCACCTGAAAATCTATAATACTCGGTCTGACCCGAGCATTACATCAAAGTAACACCCGGGTCAGGCTGGAAACCAGCATGAGTAAACTCATCTAACATGAAATTTCAATTCATAGAACTTATTTAAACCCGGGGTAACTCGTGCTTTTCTATAAGTAAACAACTTATATAGTCAACACTTATTTTCACAAAACAATATCTAAGTATCCAACTTAGTTCAAATGGTCCATATTATCCCAAACCGACCTATTTGATTTCACATATCAATCTATAAAGATTTATAGAAGATTTCAAATCGAAGTGGTTTCGGTTATTAACTAATACCCGACTCCTGTCTCTTCGAATCCAATGTCATCTAACCCAAGTTATTCAAATGAAATACAATTCAAACTTTAAATACAGGGTGTCACCTTTACACAGTAATTCATCATCGATAGATACCCACATTATCACAGTTTAAACCAAACCTATCATATCACATAGCATCACATATCAGAATATCATCTATCTAAGGCATACAATATCATTCAATCATTCATAAGCAAGATAATTTAGTCACACCATTCCAACTAATTTAAATAAATTAAATTAATTACATCCATTATTAAAAATCATGCTTGCTTAACCATTAATTAATTATTTGAAATTAATTATTCTTTAATCATTTAATCATTCAAATTAACCTTTAATTACTTTCATTAAGTAATTACCCTCAAATTACTTTCATTAATTAACCACTAATTACTTTTATTTATTAATGAAATTAATTAATCATCCTAAATTATCCATCTTAAGTAATTATCCTCAATTAATTATATTAATTAATTATCTCTTAATTAATCACATAAATAAATAAATCTTAAGTTAATTACATAATTAATTAATCCTTAATTAATTACATTAAGTAATTATCTTTCAATTAAAAATTAATTAACCTTTAATCATTTATTAATTCACCATTAATCATTAATTAATTAACCTTTAATTAATTTATTATCCTTTAAGTAATCACATTAAGTAATTATCCCTTAATTAATCTCATTAAATAATTATCCCTTAATTAATCTCATTAAATAATCATCCCTTAATTAATCTCATTAAATAATTATCCCTTAATTACTTATATTAATCAACCTTTAAATTAAGTAATTAACCTTTAAGTAATTATCCTTTAATCATTAATTTCATTAAGTAATCACCCCTTAAATTAATTAAATCATTAAATTACATTCGAAAACCACTTAGGGATTAATTAAATTAATTAACTAATATAATCATTTCAAACAATTTAGATTCAAACATATTTGATTTAAAATTTATATTTGAAACTTACTTTTAATAAATCCTTATATTTTGAAAACTTGTTTAACATTTCCTTTGCTTTAAAACTTGGTTAAAACATTTACTTTGTTTTTAAACTGCATTTTCTGGTTGCTTACCAAATTTCTTAAAATTTAAAAACCTGGTACAAAACTTTACTTCATATTTTAATTCCTGTCATTATACAAAACAACCCGATCCCAAACTTCGAAAACTCCAAGCAAAACCCGAACCAAAACTCGAACTTCTTCCCTTCGTGAAACTCGCATACGAACTCGACACAAACTCGGTGCAACTGCAAAACTTTCCCGAGGCAACCCTTCTTCTCCAAATCAAACATCAATCCAGATATTCAAATGCACTCGTGCACGTGCATAGTTGATCAACACAACCCTGAACATCGCCGATACCTCCCGCACATCGACGATCACCAACATCTCTGATCCCGACCACCCAAAATCCAATACAAACCAAAAATCGAAATCGAGCTTCCAGGCACCACTGGCACAAAACTGATCGACCCAAATCCTCCTTGCCACGACAACTCCGACCATCAGAGATCATGAATCTCTGACCACAACTTCGCTGAAGCCCCACGTTTCCATTCCCCAGCCTGCGATGGAACCTGATACCTTAGAGACGACACAGCAGCAAATTTTCCAGCCTCGACCAAATTTGGGTTAAAACCCTACTCCAACCAAACGCCGCCGCCATGGTGGCATAAACATCCTCCTACCATTTTCCCGAGTTCGTCAATCTCCAAGCTACCCTTAACCACGATCCCGAGACCCATCTCTTCACTGATCACCAGAATTCGACAGAAAACTAATTCCCGTTCATCTTGCAAATTCACCACGAATACAAATTTAAAAATTATGATTCCACCTTTAAAAATCATCGTTTTCGAAAATGAACAAGTTGATATAATTGAAACAAGAAATCTTGTTGTTCGAATTTTTCACATGCATTGAGTTTTACCGTGTTTTCCTTTTCCTAGTAAATCCACTTATTATTTATACTTAAAAGCATTTTTAAAATTTAGATCTGGTAAATTTAAACACTTTTTGTTTAAACCTTAGGCCTAAAAAGGATTAGGGGATGAGGTTTTGATTTTTTTTTATTTATTTTGTAGCCTGTATACTTAAAACAGAGGCAAACAGACATGCACAAAAATCAATTTACATATATACAGACATGCAGGCATATTTTCATCTTACAAACATTTTTCACAATATAATTTCAAGTATATATCGCATGCAAATCAAGATATAACAAATTCCATATTTTTAAAAGGTAGTTTACTCACTGTTTAAAGAAGAACAGAGAAGCTCTTTTGAAAATCTGGAAATCACACTTGAAATAATCTTGTTGCTTGAATATGAAATTGTTGAATTTTGCAGCTTGCTTTGGTTTGAACTATTACTTGCTTCTAGGTTGAAAACTCTGATTTTCCAGGCTTGCAATGTTTTGAAAAACTGTTGTTTGATCTTTGATTTTTTTGAGTCCTGAAGTTTGCTTGTTGGTGATGTTTGATTTTAGGTTTTGATTTAATTTACAGGCTTGAGAAAAAGGGTTTTTAGTTTTGGTATATTTTTTTTTCTGATTTGTAAATTGTTTGCAGCTCTTTGATCTTAGAATTTTTGAAAAGAAGATAGAAACAAGGGAATGAAGAGGAGGGTATATGTTTATTTAAGTTTAAATTAGGTTTTATTAAATAATAAAAGAAAATAAAAATAGAATGGTGACACTTGTCTTTTACATTAGTTGATCCTCTTACACATGTTATTAGAAAGACTTATATATTAACACTTGTAATTTGCATGAATTTATAAATTTAAAAATGGTTTAAAAAGCTTTTATAATAAATTTCCTAAGTAATAAATACATAGTTTAATTTATATAAATAATTTCTTTAAACAGAAAATAATATAAAACAATTTATGTTCTAAATAAAATCAAATAAAATTCATTTTAAAACCAAAGTATAATTTAAGATATATATTTATATATATCTTTTGAATTTCAAATTTAAATATCCAAATTCAAATTCAATTTCAAATCCAATTTGATAAATCAATTTGATATATACATATATCTAAACAAACACAATTTAACTTGTATATAATAATTCTATTTAATATATATATATATATATAGACAACACAATTACAAATCTAAATATTTATTTGATCAGATTCATTTGTTCAATCTATATAATTCAGTATTTCTATTAATTAACCCAATTATTATATCAATTATAGATGTCAAGAAATCCGGGTTATCACATTCCTCCCCCCTTAGAATCTTTTCGTCCTCGAAAAGGAACGAAGCTAGAATTTATTCAGTACTTAAAATCTGATAAATTTTTCTTTGATCATCTTTAAAACACTTTTTAAAATCCATATAATATTATAAAATACTTTTATAAAAATACTTTTTATAACTTGATGTTTCAACAAGTCCATCCTCGTTCTCATAGAAATTCGGTCATACGTTGATCAGGCGTAGGACTGAAAATCTATAAGTACTTGGTAAACCCATTTTCAACACCCAGTGAAAATACTTGGAAAAATAATTTTACTGAAAATATAGAAAACATTTTTGAAAATGAGGAAATATCTTTGGTAAGAATGCTCTAGAAATCATCACCCCCATCCATGGTCGCAGTTAACCCGATGGTTACGTTGACATCCCGACAAAATCCATAGATAACTGTAGGCCTCCGCGCCCCTCGATTACACCATGGAACCCGCTACAGATCGCAGTTATACCCGGGCTTTACGTTGCTATCACAGCAAAAACCCATATAACCGTAGGCATCAGCGCCCTCGAATTTCGCTGCCAAAGAATGAAACTCCTCCACTCGACCATAGATCGCAGTCTACCGATGTTACGTTGTCATCCCAGCAAAATCAAGTGTAGACTGTTGACACTCATCCTCCACATGATTTTCGCTATGGTCCCCACAGTAGATCGCAGCGACATCGAGTTAAACTGTCGTCACAACATAACCCAAATGCCTCTGTAGGCATCAGCGCCCTCGACTTTCGCTACCCAATAATCCTCAGGAACTAGTTTGTCCGGACTCCTCACAGGATCAACTTTAGAATCCCCCCTTGGGGTTCAAGGCAGTACCACCCAATGACACTCCTAAGAAGTTCATTTCAAGGGAGTGCCTTTTTCCCCAGAGCCAGTCTCAAAGTACTTTATACTATACACTTATAGTATCTTCAAATCATACCCTTTATGATTTATATCAAAATCATCTTTACACAAAATCAATATCCAAAATCGATAGTTTCAAAATTGGCTTTCCAAATTCCAAAATTGATTTTCCCAAAAATAAAAAGCCTTTCCAAAATCCATAGGTTCCCAAAACCTGTTCCAAGATCATTCTCATAAGATCCTTTATATATATATATAGATATATATAACTTTGAAAATCTTTGGATCATTTCAAACTTATATAAAACCTCTTTTATACTTCTAATATTTCAAAAACCTTTTTCTTCTGGCAATAGATTCAACAAGGGAAAATTTATCTTATATAACAAGGATATATATAACTTTATTTTATTTCAAATCAAATATTCAAATCTGATAAATCCTTTATAAAGTTATTAACCATATTACTTTTCATTTCAAAAACCATTTCAAATTTCTTATCCACAAATTTTCAATGCCAATTTCATTCAAATTCGTACGATGTACACATATCATCCGTACATAATATCAATCTGATCGCTCGCTCGATCACACAATTTCTCTTCCGAATTAGTATCGTCCACCCGACTTCCTAGTGCGGACTCAGATCTGGTTTCTTGATCAGAAACCGTTATTCTCCTTGCATAGTCATTGCTATGATAGAGAATATCCAGAACTAATCAAAAACCCATATCCAGGTTCGCCGTCGAAAATCGAGCGAAAAATTCCAACTCGGATCGATAATACTATCTCGAAATTCTGTGTTCGAATCTGGATCAAATCACTATGCGAATTGAATAACATACGTACATCCTATGTATTTATCTTTATTGGTTATTAGCCAATCAATTCTCTTTTCTATTCACATTTCCTTTGATTCCATTCACTTATTCTCAATTGCTTCCATTTCCAATTGAGTTATTACTTCAATTACAAACAGTTTGAACTCTGACCTACTTAAATTTTAAAAATAGCTTGAAAAAGTTTAAAATAGATAAGTAGTTGAAAAATAGTTATTAGTTTGTAAAATAGCTGTAAAATAGTTAAGTAGGTATAAAATAGTTAGATAATTGCAAAATAGTTTTTAAAATAGTGATTAGATATAAGTAACTGAAAAATTGTAATTAGTTTATAAGACAGTTTCAAAATAGTTCCAAAATAATTGTAAACTAAGCATAAGATAGTTTGGGGTTTAAGAAGAAAGATTGTATAGTAAATAGTTTGGAAAAAATATATTTGTATTAAAACAATTTATTTTGAAAATAGTCCAGAGCCAAACTGTTTAATTTCCCAATCTCCATTTCCAATTAATTTCCCATCAATTCAATTTAAATTTCCACTTCCATTTAAATTGACTCAATACTTCAATTTCCATTGAAATTGATTTAATCCCAATTTAAGTTGAATTAACCTTAATTCCTTTCCAAATTCAAATCAAATTCCATTTGATTTTTAAACTTATTCAACTTTAATCACAATTCCAAATTATTTCAAATCCAATCCAATTTGAACAAATTTTATTCAAATCTCAACTTAAAACCATCTCGAATTTCATAAATTCGAGTTAAAATTTTAAATGTTGATTTAATCCTTTAAATCAAATCAACCTTTATTATTTTTTTATTTTATTTAACAACTTAAATCTTTAAACCATTTAATTCTGAATCCAAATGTGACACCCCCACCTTTATACCCACGCTAGCCAAGAACACTACGGAGTAATGCTGTCAGCTAGCACGGAGAATAAGGCTGTTGAGGAGCAACCATCCGTATAATTGCTTTGTGCGAGCATCGATATGTCAGATAGTATGACATGCATTTGATTTTAGGAGGAAATCCGACATACCGACACAAACTCAAAGCTACTACGCAGTGGCTATATATATAATCTTCGAAAACAAACATAGAAATAAACATAACACAAATCAGTCACAGACATCCATATCACAAAGGCGGAAAAAGATATGAATATATAACACATGAAAGTGTACATCAGAGTAGTGGTCTGAAAGATCCACGATAAAACAAAAGGACAGCTACAAGCTATACAAAAGCATAAGTATACATCACGGAGTCTATATCTCAAATGTATACAACAACAAAGAAACACTACTAATCTAAGTAGTCGGCCAAAAGTCAGAGTAATCCCAGAAGAGAAGTCAAGCAGAAGCACCTGTAACATCTCGGTCTGACCCGAGTATTATTTATAAGAAAATAAAAAACGGGTCAGTCTAGCTATAAATATCAGATGACATGATATAGAATAAGAGATATGGCATAAACTTATAACAACCATAATGGTATACAACTATAAGTATGTAAATGATAATCAACAAGAGATTAATCAATATCACAAGAATCTTCTCAATGATCCAAATCCATAAAAAGGTAATGACACACGAATTCACCAATGCACAAAAATTGATAAACATATCAATGAAAATCACGAAAATTGGTGAAGCACAAATTCCAGAAATCAACACACGAAATCCAGAAATCACAAAAAAGGGGGAGACCTATCACACGAACGGGATCATGAAAGCTCACCAACATATGTAACACACGAACGAGAAGCTATCTCATGGAAGCTAACCATTTAATTTTCGAACACACGAATGGCCCGAAGACCTTTGAACACACGAACGGCCCGTAAACCATTAAACATACGAATGGCCCGGAGACCATGGGGCGCTACCCCACATATGTGAGTAGAAACATCACACAAACGGGGTCTAGTCTCCCTCGCAGAAAAAGAGACATCGCTCAATCGCTAGTCTAAATCACAAAAATGATCGTCATGATCATCAAGAAGTGTCAATTACACTAAGCTAGTAAATATATGAGTTTAGCTTCATGTCCCATAACCACTAGCTTAACTTAAATATTTACGAACAAACTGTAGATCTTCACTAGGAAATTGTCACAAAAGGTTCGGTCGAACAAGTCCAAGAATTAACCGATGAAGTAAACGCAAGCGTTTCATACCACCTGTTTTGCTAAGCCGTTTAATTAGATTTCTCATCCGAGTGAAGTAAAGGCTTGTATATACTAATAGATTGGAAAACGGTTTAGGAAAAAGAGCTTTGTAATAAAATAGAGTTGAAATCGTTTTGATGAAAGAGTTTTGATATTTACTACTAGTATTGAAACCTTTATATTTTTAAAGTGACAAGTCACAAAACGATTGTTGAAACAAATCGAATCACAAAAATTCACATACGAAAACGTGAGAAAAATCCAAGGAATTCAATTCCAAATCCATCAAAGTAGAAATACAGACTAAACTCCACGGCCTAGGACCTAGGGAATCTGCGACCTAATGTGGCCGACCTAAGGTGCAAGCGACCTAAGGAGCTACGGCCTAGGAGTCGCACGCGACCTAAAAGATGGCGCGACCTATGGAGCAAACAGGTCGAGCGACCTAAAGTGATGGAACGACCAAAGCATGGTGCGACTTAACGTGGTCGAGCTAAAGTGCAACGACCTAAGGATGGCATGGTCAAGCAACTTAAAGTATTACACGACCTAATGGGGTGAGCGACCTAACACGGTCGAGCTAAGCGAATGATGCAACTAAGTCTGGGCGAACGACCTAGTGGGTTATGACTTAAAGTAGGATAGGTCGAACGACCTAAGTATAGCATGCTGAGCGACCTAGGTGAGCGACCTAAGCATGTGGCGCGACCTATAATATCCAAACGACCTAACTAGGCGAGCAACCTAAAGGGAAGACAGGTCGAGCGACCTAACTCATGGCCGAGGTAAGGAAAGGCGCGACCTAACTGGTTGAATGGTCGAGCGACCTAAAGGTTTGGCCAAGAGCTTTGCCAAACGACATAGTGTAACCGACCTAACTTGTCGCGACCTAGCGACCTAAGGACGATCGACCAAGTGGAGCGACCTAGGGCTAACGACCTAGGAAGAGCGACCTAAGTGGTCAAAAGGGCGCGACCTATATAGAAACGACCTATCAATGCGAGCAAGCCGAGCGACCTAAAGGCTAACGACCCAACACGGTGGAACGAGCTACATACAGGGGCGACTTTTCCTCTGGCCGAACGACCTAAGTGCAGGAAAATGCTAACAACTCGAAAATTCTGGGTTTTCCACCAATTCAATCCACACCAAAAGCAAAAGCACACATAATAGTGGTAGGGATTCATACCCAACAATCATAGATAGTCATAGACAAGAATATGAGATAAAAATCTCACCTTTTCACGGAAATTGATGGAAACCGAGCTTGAAAGCAAAGTGAGAAGCAACCACAAGCTTGAATCAATGCTTCACTTAGAATTTGGAGTTAGATGTTGAATTTGCAAATGAACTTGAGCTTGGAATTTTAATTTCCTATTCCCTCCACCATTTTTGAAGAAGCTTTAGAGTTAGGAATTAATGAAGAAGGAAGTGATGAAGAGGAGATGGGTTGGGACTGAGTTAGTAATGGTTTAGCCCAAACCAAAGCCCTAAGCGAAAAAGTGACAAAATTCCACTAACTCCAAACATATCGAAGTTTATACTCAAAAAGATCGCAAACGTCATTTTGAACTCAATGGGGGTGGTCTCGAGTCCTCATTTGACCGTATGCAAAAAGTAGCTTTTCGGACTAAGATCCGACTAACGATTAAAATATTTAAATAAAATATTTAAATATTAAATCGATAAATATGCGGGTTGTTACAGACTCCCCTCCTTAAAGAAATTGCGTTCTCGCAATATGTAATATGGAAATAAAAAGTAACAACCATAAAAGCATATTAACACAAAAAGAAATTTGAAATAAGAAGTTCACCTCAAAGAGCATGAGAAAGAAAGTCCGGATGTGTTCGCTCGATGAATTCTCTAGATTCCCTAAGAGAAATCCTTGGGATTTGAGAACCATAGAACTCACACAATGAGAACATCTTTATTTTCGAAGACGTTTGACTTCCGAAGCGATAATACGAATAGGATGCTGCTCAAAAGTTAAATTAGGCGAAACTTCAATTTCTTCCACAACGCCGGACTCAATAATAAAATCGGAATCTCGAAAGCATTTCCGTAATTGAGAAACGTGAAACACGTCACGAATAGCAGAAAATTTGAGCCGGTAATAAAAGGCGATACGCCATGGAATCACTACGTTCAGTGATAGGAAATGGCCCAATATACTGAGGCGCTAATTTTTCCCGATCGACTGAAACGTACAACACCATTCATAGGTGAAACGCGAATAAAATCTGGACCTAAAACCAGTTTCTCACCGGCCTCAAGCCAACAAGAAGGGGATCGGCATGGCCTTCCATAGAGTGCCTCGAAAGGTGCCATACCAACACCAGATTGGAAGCTATTATTATAGGAAAACTCAAAATAGAAAAATATGATCTTCCCAACTTCCATCTAAATCAAGAACACAAGAACGAAGAAGTTCTTCAAGAGTTTCATTCACACGCTCGGTTTTTCCATCGGATTGGGGGTGATAAGCGGTGCTAAAATTAAGCTTCGTTTCCAAAGCTTTTTGAAGACTCTTCCAAAATCCACTAATAAACAATGGATCACAATCGCTAACAATTGAAGTAGGGACAACATGCAATATAACAATTTCCTTGATTAAGAGTTTGGCCAAAAGAGGAACGGTTCGGTTAGACCGAACGGGAATAAAATGGGCAGATATAGTAAGTCTATCAACTATCACCCATAAGCTACCATGACCCGAACAAGAACGGGAAAGGCCATCACTAAAATCCATGGAAATTTGGTCCCACTTCCAAATAGGAATTTCTAAAGGTTGCAATAACCCATCAGGCCTTTGATGTTCGGCCTTAACAAGCTGGCAAGACATGCAACACTTAACAAAGTTAGCAATATCGGATTTCATTCACATCCAATAATAAAGTCGCTTCACATCTAGAACATTTTAATCTTACCGGGATGAATGGCAAATTTAGAATGATGAGAATCTTCTAGAATATCTTTACGAAGATCACTAATATTTGGTACGATAAGTCTACCAAATTTTTGAATGCCGCCACGAAAATCAATATCGAAGTCTTTCAACTTTCAATATTACTTTTATCCCTACTACTTTGGCTAAGAAGAGCCAATTCGAGATCTAGCCCTTTGAGCTTCAAGAATGCAGTCTAAAAGAGAAGGATGAGCCTCAAGGCTACATAAAACAAGAGATGAGCATGAATTAGAATTCACGATCTCGAATCTCACAAGTGGAGGAAATCTCGAGATCATACCATTCGGATATCATCAAAGAAATAACTGCTTGTTGCTTAAGACTAAGGGTATCGGCAACACGATTCTCCCATCTGGGAGTATAAAGGATATCAAGATCATAAGATACAAGGAATTCGAGCCAACGTGGTTGACACAAATTAAGTTCCTTATGAGAAAATAGATATCCCAATAATTTATAATCGAGGTAGAGAACAAATTTCTCCCCCAAGATGATGATGCCAAACTTTGAAAGCAAAAACAATAGCCGCGAGCACCAGATCATAAGTGACATACCTAGTCTCGATCGACTTTCAGGATTTATAAGCACAAGTGATTGCACGCTCTCTTTTGCAAGAGAATGGCATCCAAACCAATACGATTAGCATTGGTACTAAAGATAAAGTTTTGGTTCCCTTCGGGAATCACAAGGATAAGAGTATCGAAAAGAACGAATTTAATCTTCTTTCCCAAAAAGCTAAAACTTTCAAAATCACAATTACCTTTATAGAAAAATTTACATTTTACAAGTCAATTTATTGTGTCTGACTGTCTCATCAAAGCGTTTAGGAAATCCCTATCGATAACGTTGATCAAGCGCATCGACCAGAATTCTTAAAACACTAAATGGGCAATACAACACAAAATCATCTTCTATATGATGAAAATATCTCTTAAAAGTTTCGAGAATATTCTTTGCTTGTTTAAGATTAAAAATCAAATTGCACTTTATAAATAAATCTTATGAAAAAGATTTGCAAAATTTTAAATTTCTATTTTCATCCAAAATTAATAAATACAAGAATGGAATTATTGAGATATTCATAGAATACTCGATTTATAAATTGGATGAAATAAGCTGGATAAACCGTATGACATGATAAGTCATTCATAAGAATCATAACGAGTGCGGAATGTGGTAAGCGGAATGCTAACTCCCGCAACTCCTAGCTAATGAAATCCGGTGGCAAGTTCAAACTGGAAAGACCTTAACACCTCTTAAAAGATTTCTTAGGTAATGATCCTAAGACAAGCTCAAAGATTCCGAAAAATTCACAACTACCCAATTGAGAGAAATAATTCTTTACTCAACATGTGAGCTTAAAGAATAAGATGATGCCATTAATTTGGAATCGAAATCACAAAGGAAAAATATGAATCTGCTTAACAGATTAAAAATGTCGAAAATGAATAGTCCATATGGAAAAATAGGATATGGGCCTCATAATGATGAAGCCAATCCTTTCATGCAAATCAATTCTGAAACCTAAACAACGCATAATATGCAAATCGGTTCGGAAAGAAAAATCACATGAAATAATTTCGACATCAATAAAAAGCAAATTGAGTGTTGCAGATCCACCAACTGGATTCGCAATTCTCAAAGAAGTCATCAATCCCAAAATGTTTTAAAGAAAAAGAATCAACAAGTTCTATTGATATAAAGAGGATGAGATGAACCCATATCAAAAAGAACTCGAATAGGATAATCACAAAACAAGTGTAATCAAGGATTGAATAAGAAATACCTTAACCAAGAGAAGAGTTGCTAGGGGCTTGCAGCTTTCCCTCTCTCCTACTTTGAAGTTCGGGATAGGTAGATAAGTAATGACCCGAGCCTTTGTAATAGCGGCAATAAAGGGGTTTCGGGCACTTAATAACATAATGGTCTGTGGAACGACAATTGAAGCATTGTTTACGACTAGCGGTAGGAGTCTCAACTACCAGAGTTTCTTGTTCCACTTTCTTCTTTCTTTGAAGTTTGGAACATGAAGACATAAAATGGTCCGCACCTTTACAATAGCGGCAAGAGATAGGTCTAGGACACTTATTTATATAGTAGTCCTTAGAACCACAATTGTAGCATTCTCCATGATTAGGGATTGGAGTCTTTGCTACCGAGGTTTCTTGCTTTACCTTCTTATCGGGATAAGGGCTTTTGAACTTAATATGCCTCTTCTTGGAAATCCCAATATCACTATCAATTCCTTTACCAGCCTCTTCATGTTGAAGATTGATATCCACAAGTTGATTGAAAGGAACTTCAAGTTTCAGAGGTGAACCATTTCGGGGTTCTTACCCAAAGCACAGATAAACCTTTAATTCTTAGCAAGATCCAAAAGTTGTTGGGCAGACATGAATACGCCATCCAGAGAAGGACTACTGGATTGACCAGCGCTAGGACTGCCAGAACAAACCATCTCTTCTTCTTTAAGAAAGAAAGAAAGAAGAAGAAAAAGGTTATTCTCAGAATGACTATCAAGCAATCTTGATAGATAAAACAAGGAATCATAAAGAAAACAGGATGAATTGGTTCGAAGACTCGAACTAAATCCTGAAGCACGACTCCTAAGGTGGACTTAGGACGATGATCCTTGTTAAGTTATTCTACATTGTTCCGAAGTTTTGCTCTGATACCAAGCTGTGACGCCCCACCTCTATACCCACGCTAGCCAAGAACACTACGGAGTAATGATGTCAGCTAGCATGGAGAATAAGGCTGTTGAGGAGCGACCATCCATATAATTGCTTTGTGCGAGCATCGATATGTCAGATAGTATGACATGCATTTGATTTCAGGAGGAAATCCGACATACCGACACAAACTCAAAGCTACTATGCGGTGGCTATATATATAATCTTCGGAAACAAACATAACACAAATCAGTCACAGACATCCATATCACAAAGGCGGAAAAAGATATGAATATATAACACATGAAAGTGTACATCAGAGTAGTGGTCTGAAAGATCCACGATAAAACAAAAGGACAGCTACAAGCTATACAAAAGCATAAGTATACATCACGGAGTCTATATCTCAAATGTATACAACAACAAAGAAAAACTACTAATCTAAGTAGTCAGCCAAAAGTTAGAGTAATCCCAGAAGAGAAGTCAAGCAGAAGCACCTGTAACATCTCGGTCTGACCCGAGTATTATTTATAAGAAAATAATAAACGGGTCAGTCTAGCTATAAATATCAGATGACATGATATAGAATAAGAGATATGGCATAAACGTATAACAACCATAATGGCATACAACTATAAGTATGAAAATGATAATCAACAAGAGATTAATCAATATCACAAGAATCTTCTCAAAGATCCAAATCCATAAAAAGGTAATGACACACGAATTCACCAATGCACAAAAATTGATAAACATATCAATGAAAATCACGAAAATTGGTGAAGCACAAATTCCAGAAATCAACACACGAAATCCAGAAATCACAAAAAAGGGGGAGACCTATCACACGAACGGGATCATGAAAGCTCACCAACATATGTAACACACGAACGAGAAGCTATCTCATGGAAGCTAACCATTTAATTTTCGAACACACGAATGGCCCGAAGACCTTTGAACACACGAACGACCCGAAAACCATTGAACATACGAATGGCCCGGAGACCATGGGGCGCTACCCCACATATGTGAGTAGAAACATCACACAAACGGGGTCTAGTCTCCCTCGCAGAAAAAGAGACATCGCTCAATCGCTAGTCTAAATCACAAAAATGATCGTCATGATCATCAAGAAGTGTCAATTACACTAAGCTAGTAAATATATGAGTTTAGCTTCATGTCCCATAACCACTAGCTTAACTTAAATATTTACGAACAAACTGTAGATCTTCACTAGGAAATTGTCACAAAAGGTTCGGTCGAACAAGTCCAAGAATTAACCGACGAAGTAAACGCAAGCGTTTCATACCACCTGTTTTGCTAAGCCGTTTAATTAGATTTCTCATCCGAGTGAAGTAAAGGCTTGTATATACTAATAGATTGGAAAACGGTTTAGGAAAAAGAGCTTTGTAATAAAATAGAGTTGAAATCGTTTTGATGAAAGAGTTTTGATATTTACTACTAGTATTGAAACCTTTATATTTTTAAAGTGACAAGTCACAAAACGATTGTTGAAACAAATCGAATCACAAAAATTCACATACGAAAACGTGAGAAAAATCCAAGGAATTCAATTCCAAATCCATCAAAGTAGAAATGCAGACTAAACTCCACGGCCTACGACCTAGGGAATCTGCGACCTAATGTGGCCGACCTAAGGTGCAAGCGACCTAAGGAGCTACGGCCTAGGAGTCGCACGCGACCTAAAAGATGGCGCGACCTATGGAGCAAACAGGTCGAGCGACCTAAAGTGATGGAACGACCAAAGCATGGTGCGACTTAACGTGGTCGAGCTAAAGTGCAACGACCTAAGGATGGCATGGTCAAGCGACTTAACGTATTACGCGACCTAATGGGGTGAGCGACCTAACACGGTCGAGCTAAGCGAATGATGCAACTAAGTCTGGGCGAACGACCTAGTGGGTTACGACTTAAAGTAGGATAGGTCGAATGACCTATGTATAGCATGCTGAGTGACCTAAGCATGTGGCGCGACCTATAATATCCAAACGACCTAACTAGGCGAGCGACCTAAAGGGAAGACAGGTCAGGCGACCTAACTCATGGCCGAGGTAAGGAAAGGCGTGACCTAACTGGTTGATTGGTCGAGCGACCTAAAGGTTTGGCCAAGAGCTTTGCCAAACGACATAGTGTAACCGACCTAACTTGTCGCGACCTAAGGACGATCGACCAAGTGGAGCGACCTAGGGCTAACGACCTAGGGAGAGCGACCTAAGTGGTCAAAAGGGTGCGACCTATATAGAAACGACCTATCAATGCGAGCAAGCCGAGCGACCTAAAGGCTAACGACCCAACACGGTGGAACGAGCTACATACAGGGGCGACTTTTCCTCTGGCCGAACGACCTAAGTGCAGGAAAATGCCAACAACTCAAAAATTCTGGGTTTTCCACCAATTCAATCCACACCAAAAGCAAAAGCACACATAATAGTGGTAGGGATTCATACCCAACAATCATAGATAGTCATAAACAAGAATGTGAGATAAAAATCTCACCTTTTCACGGAAATTGATGTAAACCGAGCTTGAAAGCAAAGTGAGAAGCAACCATAAGCTTGAATCAATGCTTCACTTAGAATTTGGAGTTAGATGTTGAATTTGCAAATGAACTTGAGCTTGGAATTTTAATTTCCCATTCCCTCCACCATTTTTGAAGAAGCTTTAGTGTTAGGAATTAATGAAGAAGGAAGTGATGAAGAGGAGATGGGTTGGGACTGAGTTAGTAATGGTTCAGCCCAAACCAAAGCCCTAAGCGAAAAAGTGACAAAATTCCACTAACTCCAAACATATCGAAGTTTATACTCAAAAAGATCGCAAACGTCATTTTGAACTCAATGGGGGTGGTCTCGAGTCCTCATTTGACCATATGCAAAAAGTAGCTTTTCGGACTAAGATCCGACTAACGATTAAAATATTTAAATAAAATATTTAAATATTAAATCGATAAATATGCGGGTTAGAAATTTCAAAAACAAAACTTGATTTTCTGAACAAATCAATTTTGGCAGCAATCCGTCACTTAGAAACTCGAAAATGAATACTGATGATGCGGCCGTCATCATCAGAATTATTTTCCAGCGACTGAGTGAGTTTAGTGCTACATCCCTTCCAAAAATCCATTTAAACCCATTTTCTTTCAGAAATTCCTCAAAAATAATAATATTATTATTCTCCTTTAAAAATACTTTGGAAAACACTTCCAAAATTTCCGGGATTTAAATTTCCAAATTTAATTTGAATCCAATTTTAACTATAATCCATTTGTATAATTTATGCTCATACAAATTTTCATTTGATTATACAAGCCATTCTTTTTTTTTAAATTTTTTTAATCTCATTTGATTAAAATCTTATCATCCAAACATTCCAATTATATAATTTCAGAAAATTATTCCCTTTATATCAAAAATATATTTTGGGTAAAACTATTTCATTCACCAGCTTTCGAAAACAATATTGTGTCGAATTGTTCTATTCAAGTGTTTAGAAACCCCTTCGATACAGTTGTTCAGACCATGCCGACGATGGTTCATATGCCACTCAATAAATCAATCAACACAATATCAAACCATTTTATTCAATAACAAACACGCACTCATATCTATTATTACACTCAAACTCATTCTAGAGTACTACTGACTCTATCTCTAATGAGTAATCCCCACCAGAGCCAAGGTTCTCGCTTAACCTTTCAGCTCTGATACCAACTGTAGCGACCCGCTATTCCGTACCCCTTGAGTTGATAATAATTCTTCCTCGTTGAACCCAAAGTGTACGAAAGAGCGAATAACTAGGATAAAAGAAGAAAGAGGTAGAAGGAGAAAATAGAAAACAACATAACAACTTCAGAATCTCACATACGCAGCGGAACAATATATAATAGATAAATGATTAATCTTTAAAACAAGAGTTTTAATCTGTTTACACATTACATCAGCAGAGTACAATACCATCAGAATCAAATACTGGTCAGTTATATTAACTTGACCCACAACAGAATACACAGTACACAATACAGCGGAATATATACCAAGTACGAGTGATACGTCTCACCTTCCAACTCGCCTCCTAAGCTCCATAGCATCCTTTCTGTATCTATAATACTTGGCCTGAACCGAGCATTATAATAAAATAACACCCGAGTCAGTCTGGAAAACAAGCGTGAGAAAACACACTCAATTGGATTATTAAAGTTTTCCAAAACCCTTTGAAATCAAAAGCATCTTGTAAGACCATGCCACAAATAAACATGTCGGGTTTTTACCTTACGATAGCCAAAACACTTTTATCAAATTCGTTTGATATTGTAATAGTGTCTATAGAAAGTAAAATAGAATCTAGCTGAAATGCTTGCATCTCACGTTTCAGCAATAGTTGGGCACAATCAGAACCGTACAGGCACGTAGGGAGAATGGATTTCCAGCTAATGACTAGGCACTGGGGTACCACCTGTCACAGTACTTGGTCTATATCAGCGTACCGAGGATTACGCCCAATCCCCTGCAACACAAGACTGGAACTAACCTTTACTGGATAATTCCGAGTAAGATCACCCCGTGGTTGGGATCAGCAACCGCCCAATAAGCCGAAATAAAAGGGACATCTAGACAGGGATGACCTCACCCTAATGGGTGCTACCCACTTAGCCTTGTTGCATAACCCCTGATTTTCAGTCATTCCCGGTTAATGAGGCTCGAGGCTAAGCGTTACCTTTTTAGAACATTTCACTTAGAATGCTCACCGTCCTCCTGACGATGTTCTGAAAGCATTCATCCATACAAGTCCGTCCCGGGTTCGAACGGAACCGAAGGCACTATTCCTATTACATCCATTTTGGAGTCACCCTCAGGATTAGTAGCGACTAGCCCTTGCACTTCACTATACCATCTTCGACTCCAAAACTCGTTTCCCCCACGAAACGTACAAACCGGATCGAAGTGGTTTTTGAGAAATTAATCATGATCCCGGTCTCCTCGAAACGATCAGCGCATTGGCCAATATTGATAGTCGGTTATTTAACTATCAATTAACATCCACAAAACATCAAACAAACATAAATTATTTCCCCAATTATTTATTAATCTCAAAATATCTTCACAAGATATATTTCCACTTTTCAACCCTTTGAAAACAGTTTCAAACTGTCTTCTCTCATGGAATAAATTCCCAAATATTTTCTATTTCCACTGAAATCACCAAGTACAATAATTTAAAACACTATATTATGAAATATGCTTTAAACATTTAAATTAAAAACTACTTTAATACTTTATTCAAAGATATATGCTTAAAGAATATTTAAAATAAAGCTACTTATAAAATATAACACTAAATTTTATCCTTTCTAAAACAAAATACTACGTCGCTTTTAATAATTACTACTATAATAAATTCGAGAAATACTTACTTCAAAATTTAATCATTTGAAAAATAATAAATTTTCTAAAACACACTTTGAAACACTTTAAAACCTTTAACTTATACTTGAAACTTTGCTTTGGAAACGTACTTGGCTATTCAAGGAAATATGCTTCTCTTTCACATCCTTTAAAAAAAATCACTATTTATTTATTTTTTTCTCTTAAACAAATTCACATTCCTTTATAAATCCCCACCTTGAATTTATGTTTCCAAATATCCACTGATATTTTACTTCACTTTATAAACCCAGTTTATAAATTCCAAAATCTCACTTCTCTTTTAAATTCCAATTCCAAACACTTAAATCAATTTACAATTGATTTCCAATTTACTTCACTTTGAAATAAATTTCCTTACTTACTCCATTTATTTCAAAATCCATTAACTTTCAGATTTTATTTCTTTATTATGATTTAAAAATCTTTAAACTGAAAATTTAAATTCTAGATTTCCCGAATTCCTTCTAATTAAATTTAAACCTTGAATTAAAATAAATTCTTTATTCTTTTAAATAATATCACTTAAGTTTTAAAATTCATTATTCCTCTGTTTACTCAAATTCCCTCTTCCATACTCGGAATTTTATTTATTAGAATTTTAAAATCACTTTTATTCTTTTCCAATTCATTCTTAAATTTATTCAAATTCTCTATAATTTTTTTTTTTAAAATTCACTCCTTTATTTTCTTTTCAAAATCTAGTTCTATATATTTTGGTAACTCAGTGCACCGAAATATATTCAAACAAACCATAGCATTCAATATTCCAATTATCAATATAATTAATCACAGAATATCAAATATTCATAACACAGAATATTAAACAATCTAAATAAATTTTTGAGGGATCCAGTTGGATCCCTCCAACCTGTTTCCCTGCATCCACAGATGTTAGCACAATATAAAATACCAATTCCACTTCGAGGTGGAATATCGTGGTATATGGGTTTATATAATATCATCCACTATTATGCGGCGCATAGGGTCTCATCTGCTATATAATGCGGGAAATCAATCACTCCATTATATATATATATACACTATTGTATATAATATCACATCCAGCTGATAATAAATTATAAATTGCAATCAATCATCCAACAATTTAAATTTAACTATTTAATTTAACTAGTAATCCAAATGAGTGAGGTTAACGCACCTTTGATTTCAGTTTGCAATCCATTTCCATCTCGACTAGTTCCTTCACGATTTTGGACCTTGTATAACAATTTATGATTTATTAACATTTGAATAAACTAAACAATTAATCACCATTTATTTATTTAATTTTAAACTAATAATTTGGTTTTAAACCAAATTTCTTTTTAATAAATTATCTTTAGTAACTAAATAGCTAAATAAATAAATTAATCACCCTAAATGCATATTTAAAAAATTACCTTGCAAATTAAAAATGTGTAAATGTATATTTATTCTATTTTTCTTTGAAACTACATATACTTAGAAACTTAATTTATAATGATTCAAAAATCTAATTCTTATATAAACTTTTCAATATTTAAAATTCCCACATATATATATATATCTTCAAAATCTCTCTGTACAACAATCTCTTTTTCTCTGTCTACCTATATTTAAGATAGTCATGAATATACATACATCTACATTTTGGTTATACTTTCCTTGACTGTAAATATATACATCTATATATAACCTTTAAATTGAAACAAAACATTGATTTATGCCTTCCTGTAAAATAATACCTTTACAGACAACCGCGAACCCAGTCGCTGACCCCGGCCTAGCTTCACGCGAGACGAACCACCAACGCGCGCACACGAGTTCGAGCACCCTAGCTCTATCGACCCCCTCACCTTCCTGCATAGCTTGCGATGCGGTCGATCGACCTCGATTCTTCCTATCACGATGGCCCACCATAGATTGAAGGCCACAAATCCACGGCAATCGAAGTGTCTCGACCTCCTGAACCCACAATCACTTTTGTACCACCAACTCCTGCCTCGTGAACGCCTCTCGAGCTCCCCTCCATCAACGAGGAGAGGAAACTCACTTCCCATCCCACTCACGAAATCGCGCTGCCAGAAGTTGTGACGCCGCCTCTGTCTCATTTCGATCGCGATTTTATTCTATCCCCAATATTTTTTAATTGAATTCGATTTGCGAATTTCTGAAGGGGAAGAGGGATTTGTTTTTGAACGAAGAAAAACTTTTAAAACTGAACAAAACACCTTTAAATTCAATTTTAAAAGTTCCATCACCTTCTGTCTCATTTAAACAACATATTTTTAAAACTGAACAAAACACCTTTAAATTCAATTTTAAAAGTTCCATCACCTTCAGTATTATAAATATGAATCTTATAAGCCTTTAAATTATTTTTAACAAGCTTGAAACCCCAGATTCCAAATTTTATCCAACTTCAAATTATTTAATTTAATAACTAAATTACCCAATAAATAGTGATATTTGAAATTCAAGTTTAAAAATTAACTTTTAAATATTTAAAATCAATTAAATATTCTGATTTCAAATATCCAAAAATTACGGGTCGTCACATAATGTATATGAAAATATGTATAAATGTGCATATGATAAATAATTTCTAATTTATGAAATATCCCTGTGTGTGTGTATATATATATATACTGGAGTGTTTGATTTAAAAGTTTAAAAATCTAATTTTTGAAAATATTTGAATAAACTTCATTTTTAAAAATAGGATATACTAATATATATATGTATGTATATACATACCTTTTGATATAATATAAAAATAAAATATTAATATTAGAAATGAATTCTTGTAAGTAGCTATTTATGTGTATATGCTAAAATATAATGTATATGTAATAAATTATACAAGAAGTATTAAACTTAGGCATGTTATATATATTTGTTAGTAGGCTAAACATGTTCATATGGTCAAAGTGAGTTATGGGCAAAAGCAAATCTATATATATATATATTTATATTATGCATATGTATACTCACAAGGAGACATCATCATGAAATTTATCTAGTCAAGCACATAATAACTCAAATCACTCAAGATATCAAGTCACCTCTTTTTCAAATCAAGTCTTTATATTTTCAAAGCAATTAGAAAATAAAAATAAAAATCAAATGAAAATTGTAGAAGTCTGTAACATGGAAAGAACAACCACCCTACTTCATTATTTCCCTTCCATTCTTCATATATATATATATGGCCACCCTTGTTTGTTCAATTGTTCACTTGTTCTCTTACAAAAGAAAAATAATAATAATCCGCCATTAGACTAAAATCAAGTTAAGTGTCCAAAACTTGGATGAAAAAGCAAAAAGAGCAGCAGATCATCTATTTTCAAAAGACAGTGAGTAGAAAAAACACATTGTTTCTTCTAACAAGTCATTAGTTATATATATATATACAACTGTGGTTGGATGAATCTTTGATCTATTACAAAAGTATATGTAGCTATTGCGTGTTTAGGCGTATGTAGAAGTGTGTTAGACATGAAAGTTTCATCTATACATCAAGAAGAAAATTGTATCTTCTCTCTGTTCATATCTATTGGTTTAAAAACAGTTGAACCCTTAACTTCAAAAATCAAAATCTCTTCATCTATTTATTTTTAGCTTACGATTCCAAAAGGAAGAGTGGTTGTTTTTTAATGTAGTTTATTTTAAAATTAGTTTCGTTTTATGTTATGTAGCATAGAGGAAGAAAAATATTATTTATAGTAAACAACTTTGAAATGAATGAAATTCGAATATAACATTTTAATCAATTGATTATAAGAGTGTGTTTGTTACTGAAAATCATGAATTTTAGAGGTGGTTTGGTGATTTTAAATCATGTGTGGAGGGAGAAAATTGAAGATGACCGGAATTTGGATTTTGGTCAAATTCAGGCGGTCCAGTCGATTTGGGGGTTCATTGTTCGACGTGGAGGAGGCTTGGGTGGTGGGAGGTCCATGAAAAATAGTTCGATGATTTTTAGACGCTCGGTGTGGCCGGTGGTGGGCTAAGTAGGGTTTAGGGGGTTGCTTAGTTCGGTCTCGAGTTTGAGGAAAACGCGACGTCGTGGGGGCAACTGGGAAGGTGCGGTCCAGGGGGGATTGGAAGAGAGTGTGACGGTGAAGCTCTGGGAAAATTTTGGAAGGTGGATGAGGTCGAAGGCGCCGTGACGAGGTGGTTAAATGGGTAGTGTTTTCGTTCAGTTCGTGGTCGAAGGGTTCGTTTTAAATTTGAAGGCTAAGCCACGATTTTTGGGTGATCGATCGAGTTGAGGTGGTTGAGGCGACTCGTGTAGGAGGTCGGCGGTAAGAATGGGTGGTCGGAGGAGGTGTGTACTTGCACACATACGTGCACATTTGGGTGGTTTTCGAATGAATGGAAGAAAGGGGAGGAAAAGGAAAGTTGGAAGAGGAAAGGAAGGGTGTTGGGCCGGTTGATTTGTTTGGTCTGAGTGGTTCCTTAAAAAGGAATTTTAAAATTGTTTTTATTAATAACTTATAAATCTAAAACAATATTTTCTACTTCATTTTAAATCCAAACGACAAACAGATTCTTGCCTCAAAATTTCTACCGCTAAGTACTTCCATATTAACTAATGTCACAGAGATTTCGGCAATGTGAAATTTAATAATTTATATTGATTGAAAGTGATCAATTAAGAAATTCCATAATTTTAATTATGTGTTGATTAATTAATAAATTATTTATGGACTGTTTGATTTGGAATTAACTATAAATAAATTATTTTATAACTCCTTTGATTAACTAGTAATCCGGATCTGAAAGTATTGACTTAAATCGTTGGAAACAGTTCAGTTCTGAATTGTAAATGTATTTGATATTGATTACTAAATCACTGATTGAGATAATAATCTATACCTTGATTGAAATTGGAGTTTCTAAAATTATATATATATATATATATATATATATTAGTAGTAGTATATTGTAAGTTGATTATGTTTAAAAGGAAATTTAATGGTTTTGGAAATAGCCTAACTATGAAATATTTTATATGGAAAGGATTTTCTAAGCAATGGATTAAAAATTAGAAATTGGGAATATCTATAAGGGATGGAAATATCCCGTTAAGGAAATAAGGAATTTGTTATTGGATATTGAAGAGATTTGAATATATATATATATATATCCTTATAAAGGTATTTTGAATAAATCTTTAGAAGGAATTATAGAATGGGCCTAATGATTGCTTATGTGTGCAAATTTATAGTTAAATAATCGACTATTCTAATCTGGCCAAATTCGTTGACCGTTCGAAGAGACCAGGATCGGAATTATCCGGAACCACTTCGAACAAATAACTGCTACGAACCTTTACGGTTTTGATTACGGAGTCTAATATGCTGGAATTTAATTAATATAACAAATTCGGCTATTTTAATAAATATTATACTTAGATATTATTATAATATCCCTGGGTTTTCTGAAAAAGAATGTTTTGGTTATCGTAAGACAAAAACCCGTTGTGTTTGCATGTGACGCGGTCTTACGAGATACCTTGTTTTTGAAGTATTTTGATATCTTAAGTAATTCAAATTAAGTGTGTTTACTCACGCTGGTTTCCATCCTGACTCGGGCGTTAATTTATTGTAATGCTCGGGTCGGACCGAGTATTACAGATTCAGGTTAGGATTCTTTTGGAGCTCAGGAGACGAGCTGGATGGTAGAGACGTATTGCACGTATTTGATTATATTCCACTGTGTATTGTAAGTTGTATATTCAGCATTTGAGGACAAGTTATTATAACTGTCCAGATTTATATATTGATGATTGTACTCTGATAATTTGTATGTATATTAATAGTTACAGTATTTCTTTTGTATAAAAAGCTGTTATTGTATATTATATTTTGTTCCGCTGCGTTTGTGAGATTCTGTGTTGTTGTTATTTCTGCCTTCATCTTCTATCTCTTTCTTCTTAACCCTAACAACTTAGTATTTCCGACACTCGATTGCTCGACACCCTATACGGTGAACGTACTAATGTCGATTTTTGGGGTCAAAAATCTCCCGTTCGTTACAGAAAATATGTATAAATGTAAATATATACATATATGATGACAAATAAATGTAAGTAAATGTATATGTATATATGTTATATAAAATAGTGAATAAGTAAATATATATGTTAATATAAAATAGGGTATATGTAATAATATATACACATAAGTATAGACTTTATGATACTAGAAGAGTACATATGTGTAGATATATAAATGAACATGAAAATAGGTAAGCATGTAAACATGTACATGGTAAAAGTATGTATATAAGGATGTATATATCTATACATCTACATGTATATATAAACATAAGAAAACATCATAATTACAAAACATTAAATCAAGCATACAATAAATCACATCAAGCTTATAAAATATAATCAACATAATAAACCAAATCACACCTATAATCAAATCACTTAAAAACATAATCAAGCAGTAGTTCACCTTTGTGTTTAACACAGTGAGTACAACACTTAAAATCTTCAACTGGTTAATATATACAAACATACAAATGCGCCTTTGAATGAATTTTTGATCTGGGCTAAATGATTACATGTTTGCTGCGACGACCGCCCATGACCCCTGCACTTAAACCTAGAGATAGTGCGCTGCAAAGTGTGCCAGGCAGCCATGGACGATTATCAGGGTAAATTAAAAAAAAAAGCAGAATCTATCGTATTACTCACAGCGCATAGACAAAATACAATAGAATATATATAGAGAAGCTTCACAGAATAGAATGTCATCATATAAAACTTCATAATAGTTGAATACAAGCATCTGAATAGTCAATACAACAAGCCTCACTACATATCACTCAGAGAATACAAAGCAGCGGAACATCCAGTACATATAGTAAGAAATAATATGCAATACACCAGCTCGTCTTCGATATCAGCACCGTGAAAAGCTAGAACAACACCTGTCACCTGCTACCTAGTCTGCCCGTCCTAAAATGGACGAACAGCCCAAGGCAATAAGAATTAAAAACATAAAGCCTTGAGTCAGACAACAGTCTTAGTGAGCAGTAAATTAACTAACAACATACCAAAAGAGCATAAAGGAAAAGGAATAGGAATACAACCCTCCCACTCCAACCTCATTCTACAGTGATAGCCCCCAGACACACACTAAGCAGAAGCAAACATAGCAGAGCATACAATTTAAAGTAAAGCTATTATCACTCGAGTCAAGGGCGATGTTTTCCAAGCACAAACCCCCAAGGCCTAAACCAAGATCAGATAAGCACCCAGAAAATACCGCTCTTGAGGCCGAAAGACGATACAACCAAACATCCATGACTCTGGCTATCACTGTTATCTTTGCTTCGATATCACCGTTAATTGAATGACCGACACATTCTTTCAGCCGTCCGTCAAGGGCTAATGGAAACCCCGGTTCTAGACAGTACTCCGCACGTCGTCGCAGCCCGTGCCAAGGATTTTCGCAACTACCCAGGGTACTCGACAATCAATTCATTGTCGTTGGGATTTTCGCAACTGCCCAAACATACCCTTGCTTTGAGTCTGCTAGAACCTTCAACAACGATGCTATCCAAGCCTCCTGGTCATCCTCCTCGACGACTATTTCCATACTAGCTCAAGCGCCTCTCGAGCATCCATTATCCTCAACTCGAATCATATCACCGAGTTACCAACGTGCTTGGAATGATCCCGTCTGGATTAGACCAAGACTATCTCATATCATACTTCGCTTCATCACATCCTCGCAAAGTCTCATCTCAACATCATCATCATCGAATCTATGCATAAGAGCTTCATCACCCGCTACATATGCCACAAGCAGCTTTCCCAATTCAAGAGCCTTTCCCTTAGCTTTTGAATCATCTTCGGTCTAAATCAAATCATCAATCATCTAATTTATAGCAATCAATCAAGTCAAACATTAATCCAAGCAATCAAGCATTCAAATATGATCTATGTAGACAATTATCACTATAATGGCAATTTCGTAATTAAAGAGTCGAAAGTCAAATAAGCATGAAAACATGAGCAATGTCTCTATAATCTTGATGAATGAACTTGCATAGGTTAACATGTAGTAAAATAGTTGTCAAATCATCATGAACAATGGATCTATATGGATCTACACTTAGGATGAAGAAAATGTATGGAAATCACTATTTTAACACCAAATCGAGCCAACAATCCGATATACTCCTTTGGATCCGTGTGAGAGATAATCACAACTCACCAAATCACCTAAACAACCTCAAATCGACACGCTTCAGATCTGGACAGCGAAGGATCAAGCTTGATCTATCACGAATCCGCTTCAATCGATGAAATCACACTTCAAAGGATGAAGATCTTCAATCTAAGCTCTTGAATCTTCAATTTGATCTTCAACTTAGATGGATGGAATCACTAGATTAGAGTGGAGGAAAGAAGTGAAGAAGTGTTGAAGTCGAGCTCTCAAAATGGTAGCACTTCGTTGCTTCGAAATCCGGATCCCAAAAAGTGAAGCCAACCCCCCTCTATTTATAGCTGAAAATTCACTAAGTCGTAACCCGGCTATCTCCATAAGTCGTTTCCGACTTACGACCTAAGACCCCTCCGACCTAAGCCTTCACCGACTTAACACTTCTGCGCATCCAAGCACCCAGCGACCTAACAGCTACGACTTAACTCTTCAGCGACCTATCGCTTGCGCCTCTTCGACCTAAGACTTAAGAGGATACGACTTAGCACAACAGCGCCTAACGACCTAACAGCTAAGTCCTTACGCGACCTAACACCCACGCGCCTCAACAACCCAGCGACCTAACAGTGTAATAGCCTAGCGACCTAAAAATGTTACGACCTAACACTTAGACCCACGCGACTTAACACTAAACTACTAGGTCGCTCACTGTTACCCAGCTTCTCTAGGTCGTTGCCGACCTAACTATACTAACTAGATAACCACTAGGTCGTAAACCCTCATAACTCGCTAACATCCCATAAGTCGTCAACGCTTAGGTCGCTCTACCTACCATACGACCTAACCACCTACGACCTAAAATCCTTAGGTCGCTAACATTCTATAGGTCGTTCCAACCGACCTAGCACTTAACCAATTCACCTCCTTAGGTCATCTAGACGACCGAACAATACAATTCCCAAACTTAGGTCGCTCACACACTAGGTCGCGCTACCTCTTAGGTCGTCTACGACCTAAACCAAGAAGACCTAACCTCTAAGTCGCTCCAAAACTTCCTTAGGTCGTCTAACCCACATAAGTCGGTCACGACTTAACTCTTAACTCTCCAAATCCCTGGGTCGCTCCTATCCCCTAAGTCGTATACGACTTACGACCTATACTAAGTCGTGAACGACTTAGGACTTAGCCATATTTTTCCTAAAATCTGAAATGGCTCAACAACACTAAAATTCCAGATTTTGACAAACTTTTCGATCCGTAAAAATACGGGTCGTTACATTCTCTCCCCCTTAGGAATTTCGCCCCCGAAATTCCAAACAAACAAAGCAATCAAAGACTATTCTGTACGCCTACCAACCATAACAATCAACAAACCATGCATCCAATTCTAGCTTAGCGTACAGAATTCTAACACTAGAACAAGTTACAATATCGTGAGATGACACGACACCTTAGGGCCATACCTTGAAGAGTTCAGGATGAGCTGCCTTCATCCTCTCTTCCACCTCCCACGTACAGTCGTTATCATCATCACTCCATTGTATCTTGAGCAACTTAACTACCTTCCTCCTAAGCTGTTTCGTGTCGGTCTCCACAACATGAAGCGGCTTACGAGGTCTTCTATCGACTGGATCAACTTCGAAGTCTTCACAGCTATCAGCAGGAATCACGGTATTCGAGTCGTGCACATACTTCCGTAGATACGGTAAATGAAAAACATTGTGCACACCCGACATCTTCTCTGGTAACTCCAATCTATAGGCGAGATTTCCAATTCGCTCGATGATCGGGAATGGTCCAACAAATCTCGGAGTCAATTTTCCTTTCTTCCCGAATCGAATAACATTCTTCAGCGGAGAAATCTTCACAAAAACCATATCACCAACATCAAATTCCAAATCCTTCCGACGCTTATCGGCATAACTCTTCTGACGGTCTTGGGCTGCCTTCATTCGTTGCCGAATGATCTCTATGCAATCCGAAGTCTGTCGAATCATCTCTGGCCCAAGCATCAGTTTTTCTCCTGTTTCTATCCAACATGTCGGAGAGTTACACGGTCTCCCATACAATGCCTCATACGGTGCCATACCAATGCTTGACTGATAACTGTTGTTGTATGAAAACTCCACCAAATGAAGATGATCTTCCCATGATCCCCCGAAATCCAAAACACAAGCTCTGAGGAGATCTTCCAAAACTCGGTTGACTCGCTCGGTCTGACCATCTGTTTGAGGGTGATAGGCTGTACTCAAGCACAACTCGGTTCCCAAAACTTCCTGGAAGCTCTTCCAAAATCCACTAGTGAACAATGGATCTCGATCGCTTACTATACTCTTCGGAATACCATGGAATCGAACTATCCACTTAACATACAACTCAGCCAACTTTGATGCAGTCCTAGTCGATCGAACAGGAATGAATCGTGCACTCTTAGTCAAACGATCTACGATGACCCAAATCCCTTCATTTCCCATTCTTGTTCTAGGTAATCCATCAATAAAATCCATCGATATCTGCTCCCACTTCCATGTAGGAACTTCTAATGGCTGAAGTAATCCACTTGGCTTCTTTTGTTCGGCTTTTACCAACTGGCAGTTCATACACTTGGAAATAAAATTTCCAACATCCTTCTTCATACCTTCCCAGTAGTAGGTTCTCTTCATATCCCGATACATCTTATTTCCACCTGGATGAATTGTCAGCTTTGAGTGATGACTTTCCTTCAGAACTTCACTCCTCAATTCATCTATATCGGGAACAACTAGTCGTCCTTGCTTTCGAAGCCAACCCTCTCGATCGACCTCGAACCCTTTATCCTTTTCTGGATCCAATCCAGATTCCAATTCACGGATAATCTTGACAAGCTTATCATCTCGCTTTTGGCTCTCGCCAATCCTTTCCACAAGAGAAGGTCTTATCGATAAGTTTGCCAACATCTCAGGTTCCAATTCACATCTAGGCCTGAAGTCAAATCCAGCTAAATACTCGAGATTCTTCCATTCAGAAAACATGGCTCCCAGTCCTGCATGTCTTCGACTTAACGCATCTGCCACTGCGTTACCTTTTCCCGGAGTATAAGCTATACCAAAATCATATGATGCCAAAAACTCTAGCCAACGTTGCTACCGAAGATTCAAATCCTTTTGGGAGAAAAGATACTTCAACGACTTATGATCTGTAAACAACTCGAATCGAACTCCCAATAGATAATGTCTCCACATCTTCAGAGCAAATACAATTGCTGCTAACTCCAAATCATGAGTCGGGTAATTCCTTTCGTGCGGCTTCAGTTGTCGACTTGCATATGCAACAACTTTATCCCTCTGCATCAGCACTGCTCCAAGTCCAGTACCACATGCGTCGGTGTAAACCACCATCTCATCATTCCCACTTGGAATAGTCAAAATAGGAGCACTCGTCAATCGCTCTTTCAGGATTCTGAAAGCTTGCTCACACTTATCTTCCCATCTGAACACTTGGTTCTTCTTCGTCAATCCTGTTAACGGTGCAGCTATCTTGGAGAAGTCTTTGATAAACCGTCGATAATATCCTGCTAATCCAAGAAAACTTCTCACATCAGATGCATTCTTAGGTCTAACCCAATCCTGGATTGCTGCCACCTTAGCGGGATCAACCGCTATTCCATTTCCAGAGATAACATGGCCTAAGAACCTCACTTCACTCTTCCAGAAGTGACATTTCGAAAACTTAGCCTTCAGCTGATGTTTCCGTAAGATTTCCAAAACAATACGCAAGTGCGTCTTGTGCTCTTCTTCAGTTCTGGAATAAATCAGAATATCATCCACGAACACAAGCACAAACTTGTTCAACTAATCTCTGAACACTCTATTCATAAGATCCACAAAATATGCTGGCGCGTTAGTCAATCCAAACGGCATTACCAGCCACTCAAAGAAACCGGATGGTGTTCGAAAAGCAGTCTTTGGCACACTATCCTTAGCTACTCTCAACTGGTGAAATCCCGTTGCCAAATCCATCTGAGAAAACACCTTAGCTTTGTGAAGCTGATCAAACAAGTCATCTATTCTCGGCAATGGATACTTGTTCTTCTTAGTCACCTTATTCAGCTCACGATAATCGACGCACAATCTCAACGACCCATCTGCCTTGGTTGCAAACACAACTGGTGCACCCCACTCGGACACACCACGCCGAATGAATCCTTTCTGCAAAAGATCATCAACTTGCACCCTCAACTCTTGCTGTTCCCTAGGCGCCATCCGCCTAAGAGGCATCACAACAGGTCTGGCTCCTTCAACTAGATCTATACGAAACTCGATCTCTCTATGCGGCGGTAACCCTTTGACTACGTCAAAGACATCCTCGAATCCATTCGCGATTGGCACAGATGACAGTCCATCCCGTGGAACAACAAGCGAATACATGAAGCTCATGAAGACGCCTTCTTCATGCTTACATCGTATCACAATCTTTCGCCCCTCCACATTCTCGACTGTCACTTCCAACCTCTCACAATCAACCTTTGCCGCATACTTCCTAAGCCAGTCCATACCCAAAATAATTCCGAACCCCGAAAAGTTCAGAACAAAACAATCACAAACAAAAGAGCAACCATGACTCGATACAACTAGACCACGGCATAACATACACAAACAAGACGAACCCCCAACTGGATTAGTCACAACCAATGGCTTATCAACAATATCCGGTTCCAAACCCAACCGGCCTACAAGTTCACTACAAACAAACGAATGTGACGCCCCAGTATCAAACAAAACTCTAACTGGAACACCACATAGGAAAAGAGTACCTTGAACCACCACACTCTTCCCCTTCTCTTCAGCAGTAGGAGCTTTCGAAGACGACGGAACAGCTCCCAAAGCATAAGCTTGCACAATCTGCTTGTCCCTCCTCGGTTCTGGACAATTCTTCCTGAAATGCCCTGGCTTGTCACAGTTGTGACACTTCATCGGTGCCTTCGGATTCTTACAATCCTTAGAGAAATGGCCCTTCTGCTGACAATTGTAGCAAGTCACCTCGCCTTTCGGCTTCTTCTGGCCATCCTTACCCTTCTGCTGCTGCTGCTGCTTCCTCTTCTGGTTTCCACCCTGCTGTGGTTTAGACTCTCCCTTGGTCACAGCAACAACAGATCCTTCCTTAGGAAACAGACTCTCATGCCTGAGAGCTTTCTCCACAAGCTTCTCAAATGAATCGTCCAAATGATCCACCAACTGTCTCCCAAGATAACTGTCCAAGCCTGTCACAAACTTCTCATTCCTCTGATAAGCGGATTCAATATATGACCGGGCATACTTAGACAAAGCTTCAAACTCAGAAACATACTCAAGAACTGATCTTCCACCCTGCTTGAGCTCCACAAACTTCTTGAACATAACAGACTTCTGAGCTGTAGAAATGAACTTAGCTTCAAATCTAGCTTGGAATTGCTCCCAAGTAATCTCTTCCTCCGCAGTATTGATGGTAATAGAGTTCCACCAATCAGAGGCTCTCCCTTGAAGCTGCCTTGATGCCAACTTCCTCTTAGTTGCATCATCGATTCCCAAATCACCAAAGATCCTTCTACAAGCATCTATCCATCTTTGGACCTCGATAGTTGATTCTGTTCCCAAGAAAACCTTCCCTCCAAGAGCAGTATAATCCTTGCACAACTTAGCAAAATCCACTGGTTTCGGAGTTTGGACTTGAACTCCAACATCTACTGCTGCCCCCGGAACTGGTATCCTTCTCATGATCGAAGTCATCATAGCTTCGAACATAGCTGCGTAATCAGCAGTTCCTTCAGCAGCACGGCCTTCCCTAGCAGCTGGTCTCCCTCTTCGACTCATTCTCAATATCTATAAAAAGGAACGATTAGAACATTTTAAAGAAACAACTGCATAAAGGACTCAAACTCTACTAATCTACTATATTATATATAGTAGTCATCCATCAAAATTACAATTATGTCTCTCATACGTAGTTACGTCAGCGAGCGTTGGGTAAAATCGATTAACCAGAGCTCTGATACCAAATGTGACGACCGCCCATGACCACTGCACTTAAACCTAGAGATAGTGCGCTGCAAAGTGTGCCAGGCAGCCATGGACGATTGTCAGGGTAAATTAAAAAAAAACAGCAGAATCTATCGTATTACTCACAGCGCATAGACAAAATACAATAGAATATATATAGAGAAGCTTCACAGAATAGAATGTAATCATATAAAACTTCATAATAGTTGAATACAAGCATCTGAATAGTCAATACAACAAGCCTCACTACATATCACTCAGAGAATACAAAGCAGCGGAACATCCAGTACATATAGTAAGAAATAATATGCAATACACCAGCTCGTCTTCGATATCAGCACCGTGAAAAGCTAGAACAGCACCTGTCACCTGCTACCTAGTCTGCCCGACCCAAAATGGACGAACAGCCCAAGGCAATAAGAATTAAAAACATAAAGCCTTGAGTCAGACAACAGTCTTAGTGAGCAGTAAATTAACTAACAACATACCAAAAGAGCATACAGGAAAAGGAATAGGAATACAACCCTCTCACTCCAACCTCATTCTACAGTGATAGCCCCCAGACACACACTAAGCAGAAGCAAACATAGAAGAGCATACAATTTAAAGTAAAGCTATTATCACTCGAGTCAAGGGCGATGTTTTCCAAGCACAAACCCCCAAGGCCTAAACCAAGATCAGATAAGCACCCAGAAAATACCGCTCTTGAGGCCGAAAGACGATACAACCAAACATCCATGACTCTGGCTATCACTGTTATCTTTGCTTCGATATCACCATTAATTGAATGACCGGCACATTCTTTCAGCCGTCCGTCAAGGGCTAATGGAAACCCCGGTTCTAGACAGTACTCCGCACGTCGTCGCAGCCCGTGCCAAGGATTTTCGCAACTACCCAGGGTACTCGACCATCAATTCATTGTCTTTGGGATTTTCGCAACTGCCCAAACGTACCCTTGCTTTGAGTCTGCTAGAACCTTCAACAACGATGCTATCCAAGCCTCCGGGTCATCCTCCTCGACGACTATTTCCATACTAGCTCAAGCGCCTCTCGAGCATCCATTATCCTCAACTCGAATCATATCACCGAGTTACCAACGTGCTTGGAATGATCCTGTCTGGATTAGACCAAGACTATCTCATATCATACTTCGCTTCATCACATCCTCGCAAAGTCTCATCTCAACATCATCATCATCGAATCTATGCATAAGAGCTTCATCACCCGCTACATATGCCACAAGCAGCTTTCCCAATTCAAGAGCCTTTCTCTTAGCTTTTGAATCATCTTCGGTCTAAATCAAATCATCAATCATCTAATTTATAGCCATCAATCAAGTCAAACATTAATCCAAGCAATCAAGCATTCAAATATGATCTATGTAGACAATTATCACTATAATGGCAATTTCGTAATTAAAGAGTCGAAAGTCAAATAAGCATGAAAACATGAGCAATGTCTCTATAATCTTGATGAATGAACTTGCATAGGTTAACATGTAGTAAAATAGTTGTCAAATCATCATGAACAATGGATCTATATGGATCTACACTTAGGATGAAGAAAATGTATGGAAATCACTATTTTAACACCAAATCGAGCCAACAATCCGATATACTCCTTTGGATCCATGTGAGAGATAATCACCACTCACCAAATCACCCAAACAACCTCAAATCGACACGCTTCAGATCTGGACAGCAAAGGATCAAGCTTGATCTATCACGAATCCGCTTCAATCGATGAAATCACACTTCAAAGGATGAAGATCTTCAATCTAAGCTCTTGAATCTTCAATTTGATCTTCAACTTAGATGGATGGAATCACTAGATTAGAGTGGAGGAAAGAAGTGAAGAAGTGTTGAAGTTGAGCTCTCAAAATGGTAGCACTTCGTTGCTTCGAAATCCGGATCCCAAAAAGTGAAGCCAACCCCCTCTATTTATAGCTGAAAATTCACTAAGTCGTAACCCGGCTATCTCCATAAGTCGTTTCCGACTTACGACCTAAGACCCCTCCGACCTAAGCCTTCACCGACTTAACACTTCTGCGCATCCAAGCACCCAGCGACCTAACAGCTACGACTTAACTCCTCAGCGACCTATCGCTTGCGCCTCTTCGACCTAAGACTTAAGAGGATACGACTTAGCACAACAGCGCCTAACGACCTAACAGCTAAGTCCTTACGCGACTTAACACCCACGCGCCTCAACAACCCAGCGACCTAACAGTGTAATAGCCTAGCGACCTAAAAATGTTACGACCTAACACTTAGACCCACGCGACTTAACACTAAACTACTAGGTCGCTCACTGTTACCCAGCTTCTCTAGGTCGTTTCCGACCTAACTATACTAACTAGATAACCACTAGGTCGTAAACCCTCATAACTCGCTAACATCCCATAAGTCGTCAACGCTTAGGTCGCTCTACCTACCATACGACCTAACCACCTACGACCTAAAATCCTTAGGTCGCTAACATTCTATAGGTCGTTCCAACCGACCTAGCACTTAACCAATTCACCTCCTTAGGTCATCTAGACGACCGAACAATACAATTCCCAAACTTAGGTCGCTCACACACTAGGTCGCGCTACCTCTTAGGTCGTCTACGACCTAAACCAAGAAGACCTAACCTCTAAGTCACTCCAAAACTTCCTTAGGTCGTCTAACCCACATAAGTCGGTCACGACTTAACTCTTAACTCTCCAAATCCCTGGGTCGCTCCTATCCCCTAAGTCGTATACGACTTACGACCTATACTAAGTCGTGAACGACTTAGGACTTAGCCATATTTTGCCTAAAATCTGAAATGGCTCAACAACACTAAAATTCCAGATTTTGACAAACTTTTCGATCCGTAAAAATACGGGTCGTTACATTTGCTATGTACATATGTGCATGTATAAGTGTTTAAACATGAATAAGTCTCACCTACACATCAAAGGAACCTTGTATATATTCCAGGAAGATATTATGTTCATGTTTATTTGTTAAAACAGTTAAAGACTTTTAACTTTAAAAATCAACATCTCATTATATAAGCAGTTTTATATCTTGAGTCCAAAACAAAAAGTGTTTGTTTTTTAATGAAGATCATTTTAAAATTTATTCCTTCGATTTCATCAAACAAAGGCCGAGAAAATTCTATTTTACAGTGAATGGGTCAAGTTTGGTTGAAATCCAACCTTCATAATTTTAGGAATGGATTATAGGGACGTGTTCGTCTTTGAAAAACTTGATTTTGAAAGTAGTTTAGGATTTTTTAGTTGCGTGTGGAATGGGGGAGAAGGAGATGACTGGAATTTAGTTTTTGGTCAAATTAAGGTGATCGAGGCGATTTAACGACTCGTCGTTGGGTGTGGAGGTGGCTTGGGTGGAGGCGCATCTAGGAAAAATAGTATGGTGATTTCTAGATGTGTGTGTGGGCCGGTCGTGGTCGAACTAGGGTTTTAGGGTGGTTTGTGGTTGGCTTCGGTTACGAGGCAATGGCGACGTCGAGAGGGACAATGAGGCATGCGGTCTAGGTGGAAAAGGTGGGAAAGTTGATGGCGTAGCTCTGGTCGAAGGTTGGCAATGGATGGATTACGGTTGTGGCGAGGCATTGGAGTGGTTGTGGTTTTTGTTCCAGTTTGGTCGAGTAGATCGACTTTCGAACCAAGGTGCTGATCGTGTTTTCAGGGTGCCAGGTGGGAGGAGAAGGTCGTGGGTGGTTTGCGTGGGTGATCGACGGCGAGGTTCGTCGGCGGGAGCTTGAGTGCATATGAAAGTGTATAGGCGTGCACGTCTTCGAGTTCGAACAAGAACAGTGGAAAAGAAAGAACTGGGGAAGAGGAGAAGAAAGGTATGGGCTTTAGCATTGGGTTTGGGCTGGGTTTATTATTTTGGGATGGGTTTGTTTTAAAGGAAATTTAATTAATTAATTTATGTTAATATCTATAAATTTTCAAAGCCTCATTTCTTCTTTATTTTAAACTCAATCGACGTGCAGTTTGTTGCATTGTCGTCCTATCGTCCAGTATTTCCATCTGAACCAATATCGTCGAGTTTCCTGTAATATGAAAATTAATGATTTAAATGGTTTAAATGAATAGAAAAATGATATTTTATTTGATTAATTATATGATAATTGATAAATTAATTATGTAGTGGACTGATAATTTTTGAATTAATTAAGAATGAAATATTTATTTAATTGGTTAACAGAATAAATATGGGTTTAAAATTTTATAATTCAACTCAGCTAATTGGAACCGGTTCAGTTTTAAATTGTAAATTTATTTAATATCAATTATAAATAGTTGATTGAGTTAATGATCTATGTTAACTGAAAATTATTCTTAGATATTGCTTTCAATTATTTACTGTTTTTGCTATTAAGTAGCCAAACAAATTAAAGTAAATAGAATAAAACGTTAACACGTTTTTTGGCAAGTAAATCGACTGGAACTAATCGCTATTCCGATTTTGGAAAATGGAATGATTACAAGCGAATTATTTTCGATGGACTGGTCTTGATAAAATGGACATATAGAATGAATTTCCATATGTGAATAGTGTCACCCTAATTGTGAAATTGTTAACTGATCAAATTGCCCTTTAAAAATTTATTATTTGGATTCGATGAGACTGGAAATCGGTTATCTTCATTATCCTAAAACCACTTCGATCAAATAACCACTACGAACCTTTACGGTTTTGATTATAGAGTCTAATATGCTGGAATTTAATTAATTTAACAAATTTGACTATTTTAAATAAGTGTTGTTACTTAGACACTATTAGAATATCACTGGATTTTCTATAAAAAAATGTTTTGGTTATCGTAAGAGAAAAACCCGTCGTGTTTAGGTGTAACGTGGTTTTACGAGATACCTTTTTTTTTGAAGGATTTTGATAACTTAAGTATTTCAAATTAAGTGTGTTTACTCTTGCTGGTTTTCCAGACCGACTCGGGTGTTACTTTACTGTAATGCTCGGGTCAGACTGAATATTATAGATTCAGATTAGGATGCTTGGAGCTCGGGTGACGAGCAGGATGACGGAGACGTATTACACGTACTTGATTATATCCCGCTGGGTATTATAGGTTGTATATTCAACATTTGTGAGGACAAGTTATTATAACTGTCCAGATTTATTTGTTAATGATTGTACTTTGATAATTTGTATGTATATTAATTGATACAGATTCTTTGTACAAAAACCTGTTATTTATTATATTTTGTTCCGCTGCGATTGTAAGATTTTGTGTTGTTGTTTCTTTTTCTTCTTCTATCGTTTTCTTCTTAGACCCTAACGATTTGGTAATTCCGACACTCGATTGCTCGGCACTCTATACAGTAAACGTATTAGTGTCGATTTTCGAGGGTCGAAAACCCTCGGTCGTTACACGTGGTATCGGAGCTGAAGGTTAAGTGAGAACCTTCGCTTTGGTGAGGATTACTCATTAGAGATAAGGCAGTAGTACCCTAGAATGAGTTGAATGTATTATATATAAGAGCGTACTTGTTATTTTCTTATATAGTAATTTTAAAGGATAAACGATTTTAAAATAATTTTTATATAAGATTATATTTTAATATAAAAAGAAAAGAAATTTCTGAAATTTTTATAGTATGTTGAGGAGATTAGTTGTTGTTATTATAATCAAAATAAGGTTATAAAATTTAAGTGGGTTATATATATATATAACCAGATAGAAATTAGATAAGAATGAATTATACAAATGGGTTAAACTAAAGTAGGTTCAAACCAGAATTTAAATTCCGGAAATGTTTTCCAAAGTGTTTTGAAATGAAATAATTTTACCCTGATTATATTTTATATATAGAGGAAAAAAAATTTTTGCAAAAAATTAGTATGGAATATATATGGTGTGTTTGGTTTCTAGGTATGATAATATTGATTATTATCATAAATCGGGTGTTGTGCCTTAATAAAGAATGTTTATTACAAAATAAACAATGTGTGACGACCGCCCATGACCCCTGCACCGAACCTAGAGATAGTGCGCTGTAAAGTGTGCCAGGCAGCCATGGACGATTGTCAGGGTAAATTTAAACAACAGAATCTATCGTATTACTCACAGCGCATGGACAAAATACAATAGAATATATATATAGTGAAGCTTCATAGAATAGAATCTCATCAATAAAACTTCATAATAGTTGAATACAAACATCTGAACAGTCAATACATCAAGCCTCACTACATAACACTCAGAGAATATACAAACAGCGGAACATCCAATACATATAGTAAGAAACAATATGCAATACTCCAGCTCGTCTTCGTTATCAGCATCGTAGAAAGCAAGAGCAGCACCTGTCACCTGCTACCTAGTCTGCCCGTCCCAAAATGGACGAACAACCCAAGGCAATAAGAGTTAAAAACATAAAGCCTTGAGTCAGACAACAGTCTTAGTGAGCGGTAAATTAACTAACAACATACCAAAAGAGCATAAAGGAAAAGGAATAGGAATACAACCCTCCCACTCCACCTCTTTCTACAGTGATAGCCCCCAGACACACACTAAGTAGAAGCAACCATAGAAGAGCATACAATTTAAAGTAAAGCAATTATCACTCGAGTCAAGGGCGATGTTTTCCAAGTACAAACCCCCAAGGCCTAAACCAAGATCAGATAAGCACCCAGAAAATACCGCTCTTGAGACCGAATGATGATACAACCAAACATCCATGACTCTGGCTATCACTGTTATCATTGCTTCGATATCATCGTTAATTGAATGACCGGCTCATTATTTCATCCGTCCGTCAAGGGCTAATGGAAACCCCGGTTCTAGACATGACTCCGCATGTCATCGTGACCCGTGCCTAGGACTATCGAATCTGCCCAGAGTACTCGACTACCAATCAGTAGCCTTCTGGGACTATCGAATCTGCCCAACGTACTCTTGCTTTGAGCATACTAGAACCTTCAACAACGATGAGATCTCAGCCTTCTAGTCATCCTCCTCGACGACTATTTCCATACTAGCTCAAGCGCCTCTCGAGCAAACCATTATCCTCAAACTCGAACCATATCACCGAGTTATCAACATGCTTGGAATGATCCCGTCTGGACTAGACCAAGGCTATCTCATATCATGCTTCGCCTCATCATCATCATAGCAAAGCCTCATCTCAACATCATCATCAAATCTATCCATATGAGCTTCATCATCCGCTACATATGCCACAAGCAGCTTTTCCAATTCAAGAGCCTTTCCCTTAGCTTTTGAATCATCTTCGGTCTAAATCAAATCATCAATCATCTAATTCATAGCAATCAATCAAGTCAAACATTTATCCAAGTAATCAAGCATTCAAATATGATCTAAATAGACAATTATAACAATAATGGCAATTTCGTTAATAAAGAGTCAAAAGTCTAACAAGCATTAAAACATGAGCAATGTTTCTATAATCTTGATGAATGAACTTGCATAGGTTAACATGTAGTAAAGTGGTTGTCAAATCATCATGAACAATGGATCTATATGGATCTATACTTAGGATTAAGAAAATGCATGGAAACCACTACTTTAACACAAAATCAAGCCAACGATCCGATATACTCCTTTGGATCCGTGTGAGAGATAATCACCACTCACCAAATCACCTAAACACCTTACAAGAAACCCACTTCAGATCTGGATAGCGAAGGATCTAACTCGATCTATCACCAATCCGCTTCAAACGATGAAATCTCTCTTCAAAGGATGTAGATCTTCAATCTAAGCTCTTGGATCTTCGATTTGATCTTCGATTTGGATGGAAGGAATCACAAGATTAGAGTGGAGAAAAGAAGTGAAGAAGTGTAGAAGTTGAGCTCTCAAAATGGCAGCACTTCGTCGCTTCGAAATCCGGATCCCAAAAATGAAGAAAAACCCTCCTATTTATAGGCTGAATTCTCCTTAGGTCGTTCGCTCGGAGTTAGGTCGTCCACGACCTAAGAACCCTTACGACCTAAAACCCCACGACCTAAAATATTCGACCTAACAGCCCCAAGCCTCTACGACCTAACGACTTAACATATGCGCACTCATCCGACCTAACCAGATGCGCTTCTACGACCTAACGACTTAGCGCATCAGCGCACCCAAGCGACCTAACGAATGCGTATCCATGTGACCTAACAGATCCAACGACCTACGCGCATCCGTGACCTAACAGATCCAACGACCTACGCGCATCCGCGACCTACGACCTAACAAACCTGCGACCTAACACACACACGCGACCTAACCAACTTAGCCAGGATACGACCTAACTCCTTAGGTCGCTAACTCCTATAGGTCGCTAACTCCTATAGGTCGCTGCAAACCCTTAAGTCGCTCAAACCTTAGGTCGCCAACTCTTATAGGTTGCTAACTCTCTTAGGTCGCTCCAATCTCCTAGGTCGCTCACTCGACCTAACCTATCCCACGACCTAAGCTAGCATACGACCTATCTTCTATACGACCTAACTATTACACGACCTAACTTCTTAGGTCGTTCCAATCCTTAGGTCGCTCCACTTCACTAAGTCGTCTACCCCTTAACTCGCCAACATCCTTAGGTCGCTCCAAACTCTCATACGACCTAAGACTTAGACTCTGGACGACTTATCAACAATGCAACCAAATGTCAACTGTTTTACGATGTTTCGATCTGTAAAAAATACGGGTCGTTACATTCTCCCCCCCCTTAGGAATTTCGCCCCCGAAATTCCAAACAAACAGAGCAATCAAAGACTATTCTGCACGCCTACCATCCATAGCAATCAACAAACCATGCATCCAATTCTAGCTTAGCATGCAGAATTCTAAAACTTAGAACAAGTTACAATGTCGTTAGATGATACAACACCTTAGGGCCATACCTTGAAGAGTTCAGGATGAGCTGCTTTCATCCTCTCTTCCACCTCCCATGTACAGTCGTTATCATCATCACTCCATTGTATCTTGAGCAACTTAACTACCTTCCTCCTAAGCTGTTTCGTGTCGGTTTCCACAACACGAAGCGGCGTACGAGGTCTCTTATCGACTGGATCAATCTCAAAATCTTCACAGCTATCAGCAGAAACCACTGTATTCGAGTCGTGCACATACTTCCGTAGATACGATACATGAAAAACACTGTGCACACCCGACATCTTCTCTGGTAACTCCAATCGGTAGGCAAGCTTTCCAATTCGCTCGATGATCGGGAATGGTCCAACAAATCTTGGAGTCAATTTTCCTTTCTTCCCGAATCGAATAACATTCTTCAGTGGAGAAATCTTCACAAAAACCATATCACCTACGTCGAACTCCAAATCCTTTCGACGCTTATCAGCATAACTTTTCTGACGGTCTTGGGCTGTCTTCATTCGTTGTCGAATGATCTCTATACAATCTGAAGTCTGTCGAATCATCTCTGGCCCAAGCATCAGCTATTCTCCGGTCTCTAACCAACATGTCGGAGAGTTACACGGTCTTCCATACAATGCTTCATACGGTGCCATACCAATGCTGGACTGGTAACTGTTATTGTACGAAAATTCCACCAAATGAAGATGATCTTCCCATGATCCTCCGAAATCCAAAACACAAGCTCTAAGGAGATCTTCCAAAACACGATTGACTCTCTCGGTCTGACCATCTGTTTGGGGGTGATAAGCTGTACTCAAACACAACTTAGTTCCCAAAACTTCCTGGAAGCTCTTCCAAAATCCACTAGTGAACAATGGGTCTCGATCACTCACTATACTCTTCGGAATACCATGGAATCGAACTATCCACTTAACATATAACTCAGCCAACTTTGATGCAGTCCTAGTCGATCGAACAGGAATGAATCTTGCACTCTTAGTCAGACGATCTACAATGACCCAAATTCCTTCATTTCCCGTTCTTGTTCTAGGTAGTCCATCAATAAAATCCATCGATATTTGCTCCCACTTCCATGTAGGAACTTCCAATGGCTGAAGCAATCCACTTGGCTTCTTCTGCTCGGCTTTTACCAACTGGCTGTTCATACACTTGGAAATAAAATTTCCAACATCCTTTTTCATACCTTCCCAGTAATAGGTTCTCTTCATATCCCGATACATCTTATTTCCACCTGGATGAATTGTCAACTTCGAGTGATGACTTTCCTTCAGAACTTCACTTCTCAATTCATCTATATCGGGAACAACTAGTCGTCCTTGCTTCCGAAGCCAACCCTCTCGATCGACCTCGAATCCTTTATCCTTTTCTGGGTCCAATCCAGATTCCAAATCACGGATAATTTTGACAAGCTTATCATCTCGCTTTTGGCTCTCGCCAATCCTTTCCACAAGAGTCGGTCTTATCGATAAGTTTGCCAACATCTCAGGTTCCAATTCACATCTAGGCCTGAAGTCAAATCCAGCTAAATACTCGAGATTCTTCCATTCTGAAAACATGACTCCCAATCCTGCATGTCTTCGACTTAACGCATCTGCCACTGCGTTACCCTTTCTCGGAGTATAGGCTATACCAAAATCATATGATGCCAAAAACTCTAGCCATCGTTGCTGCCGAAGATTCAAATCCTTTTGGGAGAAAAGATACTTCAACGACTTATGATCCGTAAACAACTCAAATCGAACTCCCGATAGATAATGTCTCCACATCTTCAGAGCAAATACAATCGCCGCTAACTCCAAATCATGAGTCAGATAATTCCTTTCATGCGGCTTCAGTTGTCGACTTGCATACGCAACAACTTTATCCCTCTACATCAGCACTGCTCCAAGTCCAGTACCACATGCGTCGGTGTAAACCACCATCTCATCATTCCCACTTGGAATAGTCAAAACAGGAGCACTTGTCAATCGTTCTTTCAGGATTCTGAAAGCTTGCTCACACTTATCTTCCCATCTGAACACTTGGTTCTTCTTCATCAATCCTGTTAATGGTGCAGCCACCTTGGAGAAGTCTGATAAATCGACGATAATATCCTGCTAATCCAAGAAAACTTCTCACATCAGATGCATTCTTAGGTCTAACCCAATCCTAGATTGCTGCCACCTTAGCGGGATCAACCGCTATTCCATTTCCAGAAATAATATGGCCTAAGAACCTCACTTCACTCTTCCAGAAGTGACACTTCGAAAACTTAGCCTTCAGCTGATGTTTTCGTAAGATTTCCAAAACAATACGCAAGTGCGTCTTGTGCTCTTCTTCAGTTCTGGAATAAATCAGAATATCATCCACGAACACTAGCACGAACTTGCTCAACTGATCTCTGAACACTCTATTCATAAGATCCACAAAATATGCTGGCGCATTAGTCAATCCAAACGGCATTACCAGCCACTCAAAGAAACTGGATGGTGTCCTAAAAGCAGTCTTCGGCACACTATCCTTAGCCACTCTTAACTGGTGAAATCCCGTTGCCAAATCCATCTGAGAAAACACCTTAGCTTCGTGAAGCTGATCAAACAAGTCATCTATTCTCGGCAATGGATACTTGTTCTTCTTAGTCACCTTATTCAGCTCACGATAATCCACACACAACCTCAACGATCCATCCACTTTGGTTGCAAACACAACTGGTGCACCCCATTCGGACACACTACGCCGAATGAATCCTTTCTGTAAAAGGTCATCAACCTGCACCTTCAACTCCTGCTGTTCCCTAGGCGCCATCCGCCTAAGAGGCATCACAACAGGTCTGGCTCCTTCAACTAGATCTATACGAAACTCGATCTCTCTATGCGGCGGTAACCCTTTGACCTCGTCAAAGACATCCTCAAATCCATTAGCGATTGGCAACGATGACAGTCCATCCCGTGGAACAACCAACGAATACATGAAGCTCATGAAGACGCCTTCTTCATGCTTACATCGTATCACAATCTTTCGCCCCTCCACATTCTCTACTGTCACCTCCAACCTTTCACAATCAACCTTTGCCGCATACTTCCTAAGCCAGTCCATACCCAAAATAATTCCGAACCCCGCAAAGTTCAGAACAAAACAATCACAAACAAAAGAGCAATCATGACTCGATACAATCAGACCACGGCATAACATACACAAACAAGACGAACCCCCAACTGGATTAGTCACAACCAATGGCCTATCAACAATATCCGGTTCTAAACCCAACCGGCCTACAAGTTCGTTACAAACAAACGAATGCGACGCCCCAGTATCAAATAGCACTCTCACAGGAACACCACATAGGAAAAGAGTACCTTGAACCACTACACTCTTTCCTTTCTCTTCAACGGTAGGAGCTTTCGAAGATGATGGAACAGCTCCCAAAGCATAAGCTTGCACAATCTGCTTGTCCTTCCGCGGTTCTGGACAATTCCTCTTAACATGCCCCAGCTTGTCACAGTTGTGGCACTTCACCGGCACCTTCGGATTCTTGCAATCCCTGGAGAAATGGCCCTTCTGTTGACAATTGTAGCAGGTCACTTCGCCCTTCGGCTTCTTCTGGCCATCCTTTCCCTTCTGTTGCTGCTGCTGCTGCTTCCTCTTCTTGTTTCCACCCTGCTGTGGTTTAAACTCTTCTTTGGTCACAGCAACAACAGATCCCTCTTTAGGAAACAAATTCTCGTGCCTAAGAGCTTTCTCCACAAGCTTCTCAAATGGATCGTCCAAATGATCCACCAACTGCCTCCCAAGATAACTGTCCAAGCCTGTCACAAACTTCTCATTCTTCTGGTATGCAGCTTCAATATACGACCGGGCATACTTGGACAAAGCTTCAAACTCAGAAACATACTCAAGAACTGGTCTTCCACCTTGCTTGAGCTCCACAAACTTCTTGAACAGAACAGACTTCTGAGCTGTAGAAATGAACTTAGCTTCAAATCTGACTTGGAATTGCTCCCAAGTAATCTCTTCCTCCGGAGTATCAATAGTGATAGAGTTCCACCAATCAGATGCTCTCCCTTGAAGCTGTCTTGATGCTAACTTCCTCTTAGTTGCATCCTCAATTCCCAAATCACCAAAGATCCTTCTACAAGCATCTATCCATCTTTGGACTTCAATGGTTGGTTCTGTTCCCAAGAAAACCTTCCCTCCAAGAGCAGTATAGTCTTTACACAACTTAGCAAAATCCACTGGTTTTGGAGTTTGGACTTGAACTCCAACATCAACTGTTGTCCCCGGAACTGGTATCCTTCTCATGATCGAAGTCATCATAGCCTCGAACATAGCTACATAATCAGCAGTCCCCTCAGCAGCACGGCCTTCCCTAGCAGCTGGTCTCCCTCTTCGACTCATCCTTAATATCTATAAAAAGGAATGATTAATACACCTTGAGAAACAACTGCATAAGGGATTCAAATCATTCTAAGCTATTATATTATATATAGTAATCATCCATCAAAATACAATTACGTCTCTCATACGTAGTTACGTCAGCGAGCGTTGGGTAAAATCGATTAACCAAGGCTCTGATACCAAATGTGACGACCGCCCATGACCCCTGCACCGAACCTAGAGATAGTGCGCTGTAAAGTGTGCCAGGCAGCCATGGACGATTGTCAGGGTAAATTTAAACAACAGAATCTATCGTATTACTCACAGCGCATGGACAAAATACAATAGAATATATATATATATATATATATATATATATATATAGTGAAGCTTCACAGAATAGAATCTCATCAATAAAACTTCATAATAGTTGAATACAAACATCTGAACAGTCAATACATCAAGCTTCACTACATAACACTCAGAGAATATACAAACAGCGGAACATCCAGTACATATAGTAAGAAACAATATGCAATACTCTAGCTCGTCTTCGTTATCAGCATCGTAGAAAGCAAGAGCAGCACCTGTCACCTGCTACCTAGTCTGCCCGTCCCAAAATGGACGAACAGCCCAAGGCAATAAGAGTTAAAAACATAAAGCCTTGAGTCAGACAACAGTCTTAGTGAGCGGTAAATTAACTAACAACATACCAAAAGAGCATAAAGGAAAAGGAATAGGAATACAACCCTCCCACTCCACCTCTTTCTACAGTGATAGCCCCCAGACACACACTAAGTAGAAGCAAACATAGCAGAGCATACAATTTAAAGTAAAGCAATTATCACTCGAGTCAAGGGCGATGTTTTCCAAATACAAACCCCCAAGGCCTAAACCAAGATCAGATAAGCACCCAGAAAATACCGCTCTTGAGACCGAATGATGATACAACCAAACATCCATGACTCTGGCTATCACTGTTATCATTGCTTCGATATCATCGTTAATTGAATGACCGGCTCATTATTTCATCCGTCCGACAAGGGCTAATGGAAACCCCGGTTCTAGACATGACTCCGCACGTCATCGTGACCCGTGCCTAGGACTATCGAATCTGCCCAGAGTACTCGACTACCAATCAGTAGCCTTCAGGGACCATCGAATCTGCCCAACGTACTCTTGCTTTGAGCATGCTAGAACCTTCAACAACGATGAGATCTCAGCCTTCTAGTCATCCTCCTCGACGACTATTTCCATACTAGCTCAAGCGCCTCTCGAGCAAACCATTATCCTCAAACTCGAACCATATCACCGATTTATCAACATGCTTGGAATGATCCCGTCTGCACTAGACCAAGGCTATCTCATATCATGCTTCGCCTCATCATCATCATAGCAAAGCCTTATCTCAACATCATCATCAAATCTATCCATATGAACTTCATCATCCGCTACATATGCCACAAGCAGCTTTTCCAATTCAAGAGCCTTTCCCTTAGCTTTTGAATCATCTTCGGTCTAAATCAAATCATCAATCATCTAATTCATAGCAATCAATCAAGTCAAACATTTATCCAAGTAATCAAGCATTCAAATATGATCTAAATAGACAATTATAACAATAATGGCAATTTCGTAAATAAAGAGTCAAAAGTCTAACAAGCATGAAACATGAGCAATGTTTCTATAATCTTGATGAATGAACTTGCATAGGTTAACATGTAGTAAAGTGGTTGTCAAATCATCATGAACAATGGATCTATATGGATCTATACTTAGGATTAAGAAAATGCATGGAAACCACTACTTTAACACAAAATCAAGCCAACGATCCGATATACTCCTTTGGATCCGTGTGAGAGATAATCACCACTCACCAAATCACCTAAACACCTTACAAGAAACCCACTTCAGATCTGAATAGCGAAGGATCTAACTCGATCTATCACCAATCCGCTTCAAACGATGAAATCTCTCTTCAAAGGATGTAGATCTTCAATCTAAGCTCTTGGATCTTCGATTTGATCTTCGATTTGGATGGAAGGAATCACAAGATTAGAGTGGAGAAAAGAAGTGAAGAAGTGTAGAAGTCGAGCTCTCAAAATGGCAGCACTTCGTCGCTTCGAAATCCGGATCCCAAAAATGAAGAAAAACCCTCCTATTTATAGGCTGAATTCTCCTTAGGTCGTTCGCTCGGAGTTAGGTCGTCCACGACCTAAGAACCCTTACGACCTAAAACCCCACGACCTAAAATATTCGACCTAACAGCCCCAAGCCTCTACGACCTAACGACTTAACATATGCGCACTCATCCGACCTAACCAGATGCGCTTCTACGACCTAACGACTTAGCGCATCAGCGCACCCAAGCGACCTAACGAATGCGTATCCATGCGACCTAACAGATCCAACGACCTACGCGCATCCGTGACCTAACAGATCCAACGACCTACGCGCATCCGCGACCTACGACCTAACAAACCTGCGACCTAACACACACACGCGACCTAACCAACTTAGCCAGGATACGACCTAACTCCTTAGGTCGCTAACTCCTATAGGTCACTAACTCCTATAGGTCGCTAACTACCAGCTCTCCTAGGTCGCTACAAACCCTTAAGTCGCTCAAACCTTAGGTCGCCAACTCTTATAGGTTGCTAACTCTCTTAGGTCGCTCCAATCTCCTAGGTCGCTCACTCGACCTAACCTACCCCACGACCTAAGCTAGCACACGACCTATCTTCTATACGACCTAACTATTACACGACCTAACTTCTTAGGTCGTTCTAATCCTTAGGTCGCTCCACTTCACTAAGTCGTCTACCCCTTAACTCGCCAACTTCCTTAGGTCGCTCCAAACTCTTATACGACCTAAGACTTAGACTCTGGACGACTTATCAATAATGCGACCAAATGTCAACTGTTTTACGATGTTTCGATCTGTAAAAAATACGGGTCGTTACACAATGATAAGACATTGTGAAATGTTTTAAGGAAGTGGAATTATATAAGCATAATTTATGAATGTGATTTATAAATTAAAATGAATTTAAATCGAGAAATTTTGAATCTAAGTCCCGAAAATTTTAAAATGTGTTTCATGGAATTTTGAGGAAATGATAAGTAATATTATTTAGAATATTTTTGATATGGAAATTTTGTTTTGAAAACAAGGGTTGTTTTAGAAAGTCCGAAGGAATTTGTTTTGGGAAAAACCAAGGTTAGTTTAAATTTAAAAGTGTGATTTGGTATATAAAATGGGATATATATGTTTATATGATTTCAAGGTGATTTGAAATAAATACCGGGTGTTGAATTTTGGGATGCCTATTAAAATGAAAAGTAGAACCAAAGGGAAATAAGTTTTTGAACTTATAAGTGGGGAATGATGTAATAAAAGAAGAAGTGTGGAAAATTGATTTTGGAATGTAAAAAATTAAATTGAGTAAGTCTAAATGGATTGGACGAATTGGAAATTTGCTCAGACCAAGTTAAATAAGTTTTGAACTTATAACCTGAAATTGGAAATTTCAAGATAAATTAAAATTTAACTTATGGAAGTTAAATAAATTAAATTGTAAAATGAAAGGTATAGAATTGGTAAAAGGGTGAAAAGAAGTTATGTATAAATGGTTTCAAAACGATATTTGAAACAAAAACGGGTTTCGAATTTTGGAAATTAGTAATGAACCCGATTATCAATTTAGTGAATTGTATTGTAAAATTTAACCTTGAATATTGAAATTTAACCTATGTTAAGTAAATAAGGAAGTTGAAGGAAATTGAATTTATTTGTAAAAAGATAAAAATGGCTAAGGAAAACTTAGTTAGTTTTATGAATTTACTTATGTCTTGGAAACTTTAGATTTATAAAAATGATCGAGAACAAATATAGAAGATACATAGAAATAAGAATAATAACTGAAATTCAACTAATCGAGGTTTTAATTATAAGTTAAGAAGTTCTATTAGAATCTAGTCCAAGTTGTAAAAGATGGCAAAAGGAGAAGAATGGAAGGCAAGGCGTAGGGAGCGGAGAGGCGCTTCACGTAAGGCACGGAAAGAAGCAAGAATGGAACTAGAGAAACGGATTAGTGAAAGAGCTGGAAAAAGTCCTTATGATAATATCATATGTTATAGATGTCACAATAAAGGGCATTACGCAACTAAGTGCAGTAAACCAAGAAAGGAAAAGAATGAGGAAGTTAAACATTTCCGCTCTGAGATTTCATGCTTTAAGTGTCGTGAGAAAGGACATTTTCAAAACCATTGCCCTAAGATGAGGAAGATGAAACATAAACCCGTAGTATCAGTCGACGGGTCAACCATTCGCTACCATTGTAAAATGACGGGACATATCGCTAGAAACTTTCCCAAGAGATGGAATAAAAAGCAAGTTGTGAAACCCACCGCGGAAGGCGTGAAAATCATCAAAGATGGAAGTGTAGAGTTCTTTTGTGGTAAATGCAAGAAGCGTGGACACCCTGTTATGGATTGCACGGACGATTTTGATGGAATGTCAGGAAATACTTAAGAAAGTTTTTATGAAGGATGCAGAGTGGTGAGAAATGGCGGGTAGAGTTCGTTGTAATATAAGTAGGGCTCTGTTCTTTCCTAAACTCCTAGGTAGTTGTTAAGGCGTCAAGATTTATGACCTTTTGTAAGACTTTTATATGGATGAATGGATGTAATTTTTAACTTACTAGTGTTGTATTCTATCGATGTTGTAAAATATTTTTGGAAGAAATATAATCTTATATAAAATCTCTTTTTATACTGATTTGAAAATAAATTTATAATTACTAAACACAAATGTGAAAATGTATTTAAATGATGATTGAATAGTTATTATAACTGAAATTTAATTTATAAGAAGTAAGAAATGTTACAAATAACTTTGTAGAGTAATCGGACTTGGAAATTTTCGATTTGGAATTAATGAGATTATACATGTTAGTTATATATTCAAACTCCCCTTGTTGAATTTATAACCAGAAGGAAATAATATTTGAAAGAACTTTGAAATACTAAATGGAGTTTATATCAGTATGAAGTGGATCCAAAAACTGTTGATCCTAAAATTTTTCGAGTTGGAAAGGATGATCTATATGGAACTGAAATAGTTTTGGAATCTATTGATTTTTTTAAAGACATTTGATTTTGGCAAATAATCGATTTTGGAAAATGGGTAAATCGAATTTAAAAACTATAGATTTTAAAAATATCGATTTTATATAGATAAAATTATATGTGATACAGATGAAGTGTATGATTTGAAAGGCATTATGTATATAGTATAATATATTTTGAAACTAAAAGTATGGAAAGGTACCCCAAATTTGGAGTAGGAGATCCACTGGGTGGGTCTAACTTGGAATCCATAGGGTGGGTTCAATGAGAATTGGGATCCTAAAGGACGTCCGGACAAAAACTCATGAGTTCCTGGTCATCATTTGTTTGTATAGCGAAAATCGAGGGGTATTATACCTACAATTACTTATGGTTTTGCTAGGATAGCAATGTAACCTTTGTGTTACTGCGATCTATCATGGTTCCATAGCGTAATTCGGGAGGCAGAGATTGCCTACAGTCTACGTATGATTTCGCTGGGATAGCGACGTAATATCGATAGATTGCGATCTATGTGGTTTAGTTCCATAGCGTTATTCGGGAGACAAAGATTGCCTACAGTCTATGTTTGGTTTCACTAGGATAGTGACGCAACCTTTGTGTAGCTGCGATCTATGTGGTTTGGTTTTGATAGCATAACTCGGGGGGGGGGGCAAAGGTTTCCTACAGACTACTTATGGTTTCGTTGGGATAGCGACGTAACCATTGTGTAGCTGCGGACTATTGTGTTCCCATGATGTAAATCGAGGGGTGTTGATGCCTACAGTTTACTTATGATTTCACCGGGAAGGCGATGCAATCATCGTGTAAACCATGATCCATGGTGGTAAAGAAGGAAAAAGGGAGTGATACTTTCCATATCGTTTTAGAAAAAAAATTTCAAGTATTTTCAGTGGGTGTTGAAACGGGTCTACTAAGTACTTAGAGATTTTCAGTGCTACGCCTGATCAACGTATGACTGAATTTCTGTAAGAACAAGGATGGATTTGTTAAGACATCGAGTTATGGAAAAATGTTTTAATATAAAACTAGCTTGGTAATGCTATGTAATTTAAAGTTATGTATCCTAAAATGTATAGTAAAGGAGTATTAGTTTAAAATGTTTAAAAGATGAATAATTTAGTAGTATACATCAAAATTATAGTTCTTGCTTCATTCCTTTTCGAGGACGAAAAGTTCTAAGGGAGGGGAGATTGTAATGACCCGGATTTTTAGCCATTTGATATTGGGAAAATTTACTAATTCTAATTATTGAAATATTAATTTTTATAAGTCAAATAAATAGATTTTCTGATATCTGAAATATCTGAATCTATAAATTGGTTAAACTATATTTAATTTTAAAATATAAATATCTGGATATGATAAATTCTATAGATATATGTATATAAACTCCACCATTAAAATTTAAGACCGAATATCCATATATGTAGAAATATATACAAGCTTTATGATGTTTAAATATATATATATATAAGTATATAAGTATATATATAAATATATATGTATATATATATATGTATATATGCCCATATGAAGTAATGTATATGGAAATATGTATAATTGTAAATATATACATATATAATGACAAATATATGTAAGTAAATGTGTATGTATATATGTTATATAAAATACTGAATAGGTAAATATATATGTGAATATAAAATAGTGTATATGTAATAATATATACACATAAGTATAGACTTTATGATAATAGAAGAGTACATATGTGTAGATATATAAATGAACATGAAAATAGGTAAGCATGTAAACATGTACATGGTAAAAGTATGTATATAAGGATGTATATATCTATACATCTATATGTATATATAAACATAAGAAAACATCATAATTGCAAAACATTAAATCAAGCATACAATAAATCACATCAAGCTTATAAAATCTAATCAACATAATAAATCAAATTACACCTGAAATCAAATCACTAAAAAAAAATCAAACCAGCCCTTTTGATCAAATCACCAAAAAGAAAAAAAAATCAATCAAATGAAATTGTAAAGCCTATAACATCTCAACCACACTATGTTGCACTATACTTTTCCCTTCTCTTATAAATACCAGACCGACCCTTTCTTTGTTCATACATATAAAAAAAGAAAAAGAAAAAGAGAGAAAGGATCTGCCATTAGAAACATAAGTAAGCAAGGATATTCAAATGCTTGAAGGAAGAAGAGATAATCAAGCAGTAGTTCACCTCTGTGTTTAAAACATTGAGTACAACACTTAACATATGCAACTGGTTAATATATACAAACATACAAATGTGCCTTTGAATGAATTTTTGATCTGGGCTAAATGATTACATGTTTGCTATGTACATATGTGTATGTATAAGTATTTAGACATGAATAAGTCTCACCTACACATCAAAGGAACCCTGTATATCTTCCAGGAAGATACTATGTTCATGTTTATTTGTTAAAACAGTTAAAGACTTTTAACTTTAAAAATCAACATCTCATCATACAAGCAGTTTTATATCTTGAGTCCAAAACAAAACGTGTTTGTTTTTGAATGAAAATCATTTTAAAATTTATTCCATTCCATTTCGTCAAACAAAGGCCGAGAAAATTCTATTTTACTGTGAATGGGTCAAGTTTGGTTGAAATCCAACCTTCATAATTTTAGGAATGGATTATAGGGATGTGTTCGTCTTTAAAAAACATGATTTTTGAAAGTAGTTTGGGATTTTTTAGTTACGTGTGGAATGGGGGAGAAGGAGATGACCAAAATTTGGTTTTTGGTCAAATTGAGGCGGTCAAGGCGATTTAACGGCTCGTCGTTGGGTGTGGAGGTGGCTTGGGTGGAGGCGCATCTAGGAAAAATAGTATGGTGATTTCTAGATGTGTGTGTGGGCCGGTCGTGGTCGAACTAGGGTTTTAGGGTGGTTTGTGGTTGGCTTCGGTTACGAGGCAATGGCGACGTCGAGAGGGACAACGAGGCGTGCGGTCCAGGGGGAAAAGGTGGGAAAGTTGATGGCGTAGCTCTGGTCGAAGTTTGGCAATGGATGGATGACGGTCGTGGCGTGGCGAGGCATTGGAGTGGTGGTGGTATTTTTCCCAGTTTGGTCGAGTAGATCGACTTTCGAACCAAGGTGCCGATCGTGTTTTCATGGCGCCGGGTGGGATGAGAAGGTCGTGGGTGGTTTGCGTGGGTAAGAAGGTCGGTGGGGGCTTGAGTGTATATGCACGTTTACAGGCGTGCACGTCTTCGAGTTCGAACAAGAACAGAGGAAAAGGAAGAACTGGGAAGAGGAGAAGAAAGGTATGGGCTTTAGCATTGGGTTTGGGCCGGGTTTAATGTTTTGGGATGGGTTTGTTTTAAAGGAAATTTAATTAATTAATTTATGTTAATATCTATAAATTTTCAAAGCCTCATTTCTTCTTCATTTTAAACTCAATCGGCATGCAGTTTGTTGCGTTGTGGTCTTATCGTCCAATATTTCCATCTAAACCAATATTGTCGAGTTCCCTGCAATATGAAAATTAATGATTTAAACGGTTTAAGTGAATGGACAAGTGATATTTTATTTGATTAATTATATGATAACTGATAAATTAATTATGCAGTGGACTAATAATTTTTGAATTGACTAAGAATGAAATATTTATTTAATTAGTTAACAGAATAAATATGGGTTTAAAATTTTGTAACTCAACTCAGTTAATTGGAACCAGTTCAGTTCTGAATTGTAAATTTATTTAATATCAATTATAAATCGTTGATTGAGTTAGTGATCTATGTTAACTGAAAATTGTTCTTGGATATTGCTTTCAAGTATCTACTGTCCATGCTATTAAGTAGCCAAACAAATTAAAGTAAATAGAATAAAACATTAACATGTTTTATTGGCAAGTAAATCGACTGGAATTGATCGCTATTCCGATTTTGGAAAATGGAATGATTACAAGCGAATTATTTTTGATGGACCGGCCTTGATAAAGTGGACATATGGAATGAATTTCCATATGTGAATAGTGTCACACTAATTGTGAAATTGTTAACTGATCAAATTGCCCTTTAAAATTTATTATTTGGATTCGATGAGTCCGGAAATCGAATATCTGCATTATCCAAAAACCACTTCGATCAAATAACCACTACGAACCTTTACGGTTTTGATTATAAAGTCTAATATGCTAGAATTTAATTAATTTAACAAGTTCGACTATTTTAAATAAGTGTTGGTACTTAGACACTATTATAACATCACTGGATTTTCTATAAAAAAATGTTTTGGTTATCGTAAGATAAAAACCCGTCGTGTTTAGGTGTGAAATGGTCTTACGAGATACCTTTGTTTTCGAAGGATTTTGATAACTTAAGTAATTCAAATTAAGTGTGTTTACTCATGCTAGTTTTCCGGACTGACTTAGGTGTTACTTTATTTTAATACTCGGGTCAGACTGAGTATTGCAGATTCAGGTTAGGATGCTTGGAGCTCAGGAGACGAGCAGGATACCGGAGACGTATTACGCGTACTTGATTATATCCCGCTGTGTATTGTAGGCTGTATATTCAGCATTTGTGAGGACAAGTTATTATAATTGTCCAGATTTATTTGTTGATTATTGTACTTTGATAATTTGTATGTATATTAACTGATACAGATTCTTTGTATAAAAATATGTTATTTATTATATTTTGTTCCGCTGTGATTGTGAGATTCTGTGTTGTTGTTTCTGTTTCTTCTTCTATCGTTTTCTTCTTAGACCCTAACGATCTGGTAATTCTGGCACTCAATTGCTTGGCACTCTGTACAGTGAACGTATTAGTGTCGATTTTCGAGGGTCAAATACCCTCGGTCGTTACAAACATTCAATAATTTATACAGCAAGTATATAAATAAAATTTAAAATCAACAATGATGAGGAATTCAGATTCCTCTACAAAATTTCCAATATTTTAATTTATATGTCAGTCACTTTTCAAAGCAAAAATTCAACCAAACCAAAATAATAAATCATTCAAGCATAAAATAATAATTTATATCTACTATATAACATATAGAATTTATCCAAAGGTGAGATAACTCATCAAGATTCCATTTGACGCTTAAGCGTTTCGGTATGATCTAAAATCGAATGGCGTTCGATTTTAGCTCAAAATTCTACTTGCTCCAAATTTGCCAAACTAATTCCAGTGCATAGGTAACGCTCTTACGAGCACAACGCAAAAGGCCACGTCTCGATTGGACCTTGTATGAGAAAGTTGTTGATTTTATAAGATCACATAATAAAATATTCATTAATTCATTTAAATAATCACCACTTAAACTAATTACCCTTTCCTTAATCCTTCTCCCTCTCTCTCTCTAATACTTTCCTATGCATGAATAAAATGCACGAACCCGAAATCGTGGACGCCGTTCACCCAATCTCGAACTTCGGTCGACGAAATTACAATATGACTTCACCGGCGACTCTCTCTTCGCGTGCACCACCTCCCCGATTCAAAATCTTCGAACTCGATGCCATCAAAGAAATCACGACCTGCTCATGTCACGGCCCAAACTGGAAAGTCATGATTTACTATCCACGACCACAGGTGCACCTCCAACCCCATCCAACTCCACTTCGCACCAATTTCACAACACCGCCCTCCGTTCAACCAGGCGTCGCCTAAGTCTCTACATTGCCTCAACCCTATCCTGGCCTACACACGTCAATCAAACTGAAACACCATCATACCTATCAAACTTTACATATACTTGAAGCCTATGACACTACGAATGGACATTAATCTTTGAATTATTTTATATTAATCACTGATTGAATTTACACATTTCAAACACACTACCGAAACAATGAATACTACGAATGGACCACACGATTTATTAAATTTATACTCATTGCAAATTAAATAAATTAATTTTTATTATGAAATATTAATTATTTAATTTAATTTAATTTTTTGAAATTCTATTAGTATTTAATTAAGTGTGTATAAAAGTTATAAACCCGCGTATCGATATATGATGTCTGTATAATATTCAAATTGGATTTAAAAACAATAAATACTAAGTGTGTTTTAAAATAAGTTAAATTAAATAATAATTATGGAATATTAATTATTGAAAATTTATTATTGGTTTGGAATGTCATTAGTATTTAATAAAGTGTGTATATAAAAATTATAATTGTAACGACCTGATATTTCGAACCGTTCGAATCGACAATCATCCACTCATGTCAGACTTGAACTGATCAATACAATAGATTGTTAATTTATATTTGGCAAAACTTAGCATATACAGTAAATAAATCAATCACATAATCACAAACACATAGTATTACAACAATAAACAACAGAATAGATAAATAGTAGTTCATGAAGCTACTATATAAACATCAAAGTTTGAAACAAAATACAATAGAAATCTCAAATACATAGTAGTCTCAAATACAAAAGTAACCGACAAGACTGAACATAAGCAGCTGGAAATAACAGAAAGCCAAACAGAGATAAGACATATCTTCAAGCAAAACTCCAAGCTCCAAAGGTGAGTCTCAAATGCTATGACACTCAGTCTAACCCGAGCATAAAGCAAAACACAAAACACTCGAGTAAGGATTAACATTTTTATATTAGTAAATTGAACTCAAGTGAAATGTCAACTGAAATAGAAGTAATTTAAAGGATGCTTGGGATTTCCATCCTCTAAGGATACGTAGAACTATCTACTATGTAGTAAAATACACTATTATAGTATGTTTATCAGTAAAGTAAAGTATTAAAATAGCGTTAAGGCATTACCCATATCCCCCTTAACACATTTTATATATTCCCGCAGTCTATACAATGACGTAAGCTCCACCAAACCGGTGGTTTACCCAGAGGACACCCCATAGGTACGGTAAAAAACAAACTCATTGAAGGCGCGATAGGGCATGTGAGCATGGCACGCGAGGCAATGCCAGGGTAGAAATACCGTTTGCACTCCCGGACTGGTGGTAAGGCATAGCAGCTACTACCACCCACCTCGAGACACACTCCCAAATCAAAGGTGCACCCAAATAAAATCACAAAGTAATAGAATGGTATTGAAGAAATGTGCCCGATCGGAGGTGCGACCTCACTTGGCCCGGTATAGCTCCTATTTTAGCCACATCAAGCTGACTCACGGGAGTCAGGGTTGCGTTAATACCTCATACAGAATCATCGCAAAACCATCCTACTTCGTTCTGGATTCTCCACCACGTACGCAATTGATAGAGTGGTTTTCGGTATTGGCAGAGAGTATGACAATATCCGATCTCGGTCCCTTTAACAACCAAACGCTTATTTCACACCGTGGTCATTATATATTTCAAACAATCATACTTCAAAATCAAAATATCATATTCATTTCAAAATCATATCACTTTCAAAATTATATTCACTTTAAATCATATTCATTTTCAAAATCATAACCATGGAATAGTTTGAAACCATCATATCAAAATATTCGCGTTTAAATCCATTAAATCTAAATCATAACAGTTCCAACTTAAACAGTTTAAATATTGAAAATAGTATATATATATATATTGAAATAGTTATAAATTAAAATAGTTTATATTTTAAAATATATATCAAAAGAGTTCAACTTAGAATTGTTTCTTCCAATTCCACAAATCAATTCATATCAACCTTAGTTCCAAAAATTCAATTTAAATCAAATCTCAGTTCAACAAATTTCAATCAAAAGGTTAAAGGTTCAATTCAAATTCAATTTCTCATTAAACCATTTAATTTATATCGATTTCAATATCCAGAGTTGAACTTAAAATTTAAAACGCTTCCAATTTAATAGGTTTCAACATTTAAATATTCAAACAATTTATAATAACTCAATTTGGTAATTTCATTTATATTTCAAAGTTCAACTTTAATCCTATTTAAATTTCAAAATATCCACTTAATCATTTTAAGAATATTTAAATAAAATCTCAAAATCACAAATTTAAATCAATATTAAATATTCAAATTTAATTATATTCAAATTTAAATATTCATTTAATCCTCTTCAATAAAAATCAAGTTATAAAACATATCTTTAAATCTCAAAATCAATAAGTTCCAGATCAATCTTTATTTAAATTTAATTCTTGACAATTAAATTACAAATCAATTTAATTTATCCTTCCAACCTTAATTTATTAAAGTTATTACAAAAATATATTTTTAAAATATAATTTTAAATAAATACATAAACGGAATATATATTAATTAAATTAAACTTTATTAAATTAAATCTTATTTTATATATTTTTAAAATAATAAAGTTATAAGAAAAATCTTAAAAATTATGTTTTCAAAACTAACTTATAAATTTAAATTTTCCAAAACATATAATTTTAAAAATCTAAATTTTCACATATATAAAAATAACATTTATATATTATATTTTAAAAATCAATATTTATTAAAACCCATATATTTCCCTTTAAAACTTTGGAAATCATTTTCAAAATATAGACCAACGGTGTCCATATAAAATTTTCTACCATATGGTCAAGTGATACGGATATTTATTAATTAAATCCTTAATTTAAATATCTACGAGTATATATCATTTCAACTCGCAATCCCAAAATTCAAAATCAATGAAAATCGCTTTGGTTTATTATTTCAACCTATAACGATTTTCCCTATTCTACAGGATCGTTCGGGTATGTATCATTTCAACCCATAGGGAATTCTAAACTAACAGGGAACTTGAAGAGTGAGAACAAATATGATAATAATATAGCATATCAACATCAGGCATATATCATCGGTAACAAATTTAAATATAATATATACAACAAGTTATGGTGGTGTCATATGTCATAGGTAAACAAATACAGATAATGGCATACCATATATAGCAATTAAATACCTAACAATTATAATTCAACTGCATATTTCAATTGTCATTTCACGTGAAATCAAATTTACTAAATATAAGAATGTTAATCGTGAGTGATTGCTCACCTTTTGAGGCTAGAGAAAACAGGACATGCACACGGATAAGCGACAAGCCACCAACTGACACGGATAAGCATGGATCGACAATGGGACAACGACAAAGCAAGGCAAATAACTACACGAATTCGATGAAAACAAATCAAAGCTAGCTATAGATTGATGGAACAATGTATATATATATTATAATTTTTTTTCTCAAAATCAATATTTAAGTTAAAACGCATATCAAAATAAAATCTTTTATATTATATTTAAAAAAAAATCAATATTTAATCTAAATAGCGTATAAAATAAAATCTGTATATATTATTTGAAAAAAAATCAATATAAATTTTAAAACCCATATTTCCTTTCAAAATCAAACTTTAAACAACCAATTTAGAATTTTAGATTCTAGAATATAAGTTAGCTTATATTTACAGTCTATATATATTTTTATATTAAAACACATATTTTTCTTAAAATACAATTGTATTAAAACCAATAAACATATTTCAAAATATCTATATACATATACACTTTAAAATCAATATTGTTATAAACATGTATATCAAAATCAATATCACTATGACCTATATATGAAGCACGACAGCCAATTATGCAAAAAAATTGAAAACATTTATATAAACATATTGTATCACTATTATTATTATTATAAATTACTATTATAAACTTATATATAACAAGACAGCCACCATGCTAAATAACATTGGATATATATATATATATATATGTATGTGTGTGTGTGTGTATATATAAACAAACGCAAATATATATACACAAGCAATATATATACATCATATTTTTAAAACAATACTTACATATATAGATAAAACAAAGAGAAGGCTACCACGACAGGTGATGAAGGCGGAGATGGTATCGCAGCTGCCGTTGCGTGGAGGGCTAGGCCTAGAGCAGGATGTGTAGATGGAGATGTGGCCGATGGGGTTCGGTTGGAGACAGGCGGAGGGATCTGAGCAAGGAAGGGACTGAAGGATGATCACTGGCTGACTGGGGTTAGTCTGAGCGGTAGTCAGAGATATGGTGGAGGCGGATCGGGCTGTCACGGCATGGGGAAGTGGGAAGCTTGTGGTCTGGAAGGGAGAGACATGTGTGAGTGGGAAGGTGGGTGAACTGTCTGGTGGAGCTTGGAAGAAGGTGAAGCGGTCAGGGAAAGGATGGGTGAACGTAGGTGGTTGCGTGGGTAGGCTTGGCTGCTGCAATTGGGTTCGACTGGGCTGCAAACAAGGGTGGCGTGGACGTGGGTGTGTCAGGCGTGTGGGTGGAAAGATGGGAACGACCATGAGGGGTTTTGTGGAGGACTGGGTCGGGCTTGCAGCTCGGTGAGGTGGCGCGTCGGGTTGTCATCACGGAGGAGAATCGGCTGTGGTAGAGGCACTCTAGAATAGAGGATGCTCGGCAACGAAGGAGAAGGCAATCACAAATAATATATGAAAGCTGCTCTCTGATATACAAACTTTTATATTATATATATATTTTTTTTTATAAAAGCAAGAACAGAGAAACTAAACTAGCAGAGGCAAGAAAAAAAAGAAGAAATGAAGAAAGGACACGAAATAGTGAGGAGATAAACAGAGAATCGAAACATATAATAGTTTATATTTTATTTTATATATATATATATATATATATATTTGTTTCCAAAGAAATCAACAGACTGAAATGAAAGAAAGGAGTTTCCAAACGAACCAACATATATTAACCATAGAGAATAGAAAAGGTCATGACTTAAATTCAGGGAAATAATTGAAAGTGAGTGGTTGTTAGATTACACGGAGGATAATTGAATAAACACAGGAACACAAAAGCCCAAATGTAGAACCAATACGGAAAACGTTTCGGAGATTTCACCGTGTATCGCATGCCGAAATGCAAAAATGAATATACTACGGAGATCAGCACGACGAGACGAACAGAATGGTACATAGATATTAGTGGTACGATCATCCTATCAAAAGTCGATATTTCGCTGCCAAAAATGCTGCTAAAACGCCAGAAATAAGATAAACGGAGCTATAGCAGTCCAAATTCGGCGAAACAAAATCTGACGCCTCACTCAGAAAATGATAAACATTTTTATTATATAAAATATTCAGATTTCAAAAATATTTTATTTACATAAAATTTAACTGATTTAATTTTAAATAAAATTACTACAACAAAATAAACTTCCATATTCTGATGAAAATTTTACATTTCTATGTTTAAATAGACGTATTCCAAATATCAAATTTTCATTGTTAAATTTAATTGTTTTATTTTCAAGAAAATTCAATTAATTACGTTATTAAAATCGTTAAAATTTATGGGTCGTTACACTCTCCCCTACTCAAAACTTTTCGTCCCCGAAAAGGAACGAGATAGGAGGATAAAAGCAACAGAGAGGAAAGATAGATTCAAAATACACAGTATTAGATACAACAATTAATTTAAAACCATATAAAATTTATTTATTTTTAAATTGATTAATATTCAACAAATTTGATTTCAATCCATTTTATTCAATCAATAACTATTAATTGTATTCATATTTTGTTGATTTCAATTCAGTGTTTTTCATTCAATAGATTTGATTTCAATTTATTAACATTTGTTACCAAAATTTTCTTTCAAAACAATATCCCTATTTAACAAAATTTAGTTTGAACATTTTATTACTTAAGTTTTTTTTCTTGTATAAACTTGCAATTTCATTCACATTAACATTTTTACTTTTAAATAAGTCAGGTAAGTTATCTATGTTTATTAGAATGCAATTGAGTATTATACAAATAAATTTTATCCTAGTTTCAAGTTATTTAAATTTCACTTCCCATTTTATACACTCTAATTCTTCAAAAATTTTGCTTCATTTCAATAATTGAAAACCATCACTTATCATAGAACTTGAGGGTTAAATGTCCCGTTTCACTTCAAACCATTTAAAATAAATAAATATATGTATATATACAATTTATACATCAAATCATACTCAAGAAATTCAAATCAAATCCATTTTCCAAAAGCAAAAGTGTAGCAAAGCTACCAAGTGATCTTCCCACTACGAGACTCGAAAATGAATGCCAATGATGCTGCAGGCATCACCGAAATTATTTTCCCGCGACAAAGAGGAGAGTACTGACTTACTTATTTTTAAAATTCCTTTGGAAACAATTTCCTTACGAAAATACTTTCAATTAATATAATTTCTAAAACTTTGAAAACCAAATTTTGAAAAGCACCGAAAATTTAATTCTCAAATCTTTAATTTCAATTCAATTCATTTGAAAATTAGATTTATAAACTATATTTATAAAATTTATCTACTTATAACATACAACAATAGTTAACAGTTTAGGGATGTTGACAAACAATAAATGATAATCTAGTATTATCATTTCTAACAACCAATTCACTTAACTATCCAACTTTAGAAAATTATACCTTTATATATATATATAATATAATCATTCATAAAATTATTTCATTTAGCAAATTTGAAAAAAATACCATGTCAGTTTGCTCTGTTCAAGTGTTTTGGAATTCCTATCGATAGCGTTGGCCAGATGAATCGATCGAAACCCAAAATTAAAACTTAACAACTCAAACAACAAGATATAAGCATTTTAATATACATTACAAATGATAGTATGATTCAATTACAATATAAAACAACTCAAAATTCTCTCATAGGATGATTCAAGAATGGATTTAGAACAAGGATAGAGATTCAAATTTAGAGTGACCTTAATCAAAGAGAACTACGAAGATAGGTTCGAGAGAAAGATATGATAATTAAATTACAAAAGAGGAAAAATGGATAGACTTATATAAATCGCGGCGACCTTAACCGGGTCAACCGAGACTTAGAAAAACGAGAATATCATCAACGTAAACCAGGACAAACTGGTTGAGAACATCGTGGAAAACGCGATTCATGAGATCGACGAAGAAGGTAGGAGCATTGGTTAATCCAATGGGTAAGATTATCCACTCATAGAAACCATTCTTCCGGAAGAAAGGACAGCAGGTCGAGCTTCAGGAATAAGATTGAAGAGGAATTCAAATTCCCACTTGAGAGGGAGAGAAATGACTTCACCAAAACATCAAGATATATATTCCCTGACTATCGGGGTGGAGTCAAGATCATTAAGCTGAGAATCAAGCGAAGATAAAACTGCTTGCAAAAATCCTAAGGCAATCGGCATTCAATCACAAGAGAATTACTCAAGCTGTCAACAAGAGGAATGATTCGGGTTTTGCAAGAGATAACAACATCAATATCAAGGACGTAGAATCTCCAGTGAATCGATGCTTGTTGTAAAGGAGTTTCACCCCTTTACAAACCATACAAAGGTTGGCGGGACCGCCGATGGGATTAGTCACCCAAAAGTATAGAGTTGTAGAGATCAACAGAAATAGAACCATGGGATGCTCCAATATCAAAGAACACGAATAGGCAAGGATAAGAATGGATTTCCGACCTAAGAGGAAAGTTCAAAAATTTGAAATAAATCCTAATCCAGGAGGACCCTAACGAAGAAATTTCAAGCTCGAACGAAGATGATTCCGTAATTAATTTTTTTATTCCATATGCTAAGTTTTGCTTAAACCAGAGCTCTAATACCACTTGTAACGACCTGATATTTCGAACCGTTCAAATCGACAATCATCCACTCGTGTCAGACTTGAACCGCTCAAAACAAAAGATTATTAATTTATATTTGGCAAAACTTAGCATATACAGTAAATAAATCAATCATAGAATCACAGACACATAGTATTACAACAATAAACAACGGAATAGATAAATAGTAGTTCATGAAGCTATTATATAAACATCAGAGTTTAAAACAAAATAAAACAGAAATCTCAAATACAGAGTAGTCTCAAATACAAAAGTAACCGACAAGACTGAACATAAACAGTTGGAAATAACAGAAAGCTGAACAGAGATACGACAGATCTTCAAGCTAAACTCCAAGCTCCAAAGGTGAGTCTCAAATGCTGTGACACTCAGTCTGACCCGAGCATAAAGCAAAACACAAAACACTCAAGTAAGTATTAACATTCTTGTATTAGTAAATTGAACTCAAGTGAAATGTCAACTAAAATACAAGTAACTTAAAGGATGCTTGGGATTTCCATCCTCTAAGGATCTGTGGAACTATCTACTATGTAGTAATATACGCTATTATAATATGTCTATCAGTAAAGTAAAGTATTAAAATAGTGTTAAGGCGTTACCCATATCCCCCTTAACACATTTTGTATATTCCCGCAGTTTATACAATGCCGTAAGCTCCACCAAACCGATGGTTTACCCAGAGGACACCCCATAGGTACGGTACAAAACAAACTCGTAGAAGGCGCGATAGGGCATGTGAACACAGCACGTGAGGCAATGCCAGTGTAGAAATACCGTTTGCACTCCCGGACTGGTGGTAACGCATAGCAGCTACTATCTCCCACCTCGAGACACACTGCCAAATCAAAGATGCACCCAACTCAAATCACAAAGTAAATGAATGGTATCGAAGAAATATGCCCGATCGGAGGTGCGACCTCAGTTGGCCCGGTATAGCTCCTGTTTTAGCCACATCAAGCTGACTCATATGAGTCAGGGTTGCGTTAATACCTCATACAGAATCATCGCCAAACCATCCTACTTCGTTCTGGATTATCCACCACGTACACAATTGTTAAAGTGGTTTTCGGTATTGGTAGAGAGTATGCAATATCTGATCCCGGTCTCTTTAACAACCAAACGCTTATTTCACACCGTGGTCGTTTTATATTTCAAACAGTCATACTTCAAAATCAAAATATCATATTCATTTCAAAATCATATCACTTTCAAAATCATATTCACTTTAAATCATATTCATTTTCAAAATCATAACCACGGAATAGTTAAAAACCATCATATCAAAATATTCGCGTTTAAATCCATTAAATCTAAATCATAACAGTTCCAACTTAAATAGTTTAAATATTGAAAATAGTGTGTGTGTGTGTGTGTATTGAAATAGTTATAAATTAAAATAGTTTATATTTTAAAATATATATCAAAAGAGTTCAACTAAGAATTGTTTCTTCCAATTCTACAAATCAATTCATATCAACCTTAGTTCCAAAAATTCAATTTAAATCAAATCTCAGTTCAACAAATTTCAATCAAAAGGTTAAAGGTTCAATTCAAATTCAATTTCTCATTAAACCATTTAATTTGTATCGATTTCAAAATCCAGAGTTGAACTTCAAATTTAAAACACTTCCAATTTAATAGGTTTCAACATTTAAATATTCAAATAATTTACAATAACTCAATTTGGTAATTTCATTTATATTTCAATGTTCAACTTTAATCCTATTTAAATTACAAAATATCCATTTAATCATTATAATAATATCAAAATAAAATTTCGAAATCACAAATTTAAATCAATATTAAGTATTCAAATTAAATTTTATTCAAATTTAAATATTCATTTAATCCTTCAATAAGAATCGAGTTATAAAACATGTCTTTAAGTCTCAAAATCAATAAGTTCCGGATCAATCATTATTTAAATTTAATTCTTGACAATTAAATTACAAATCAATTTAATTTATCCTTCCAACCTTAATTTATTAAAGTTATTACAAAAATCTATTTTTGAAATATAATTTTAAATAAATACTTAAACAGAATATATATATTAATTAAATTAAATTTTATTTTATATATTTTTAAAATAATAAAGTTATAAGAAAAATCTTAAAAATTATGTTTTCAAAACTAACTTATAAATTTAAATTTTCCAAAACATATAATTTTAAAAATCTAAATTTTCACATATATAAAAATAACTTTTATATATTATATTTTAAGAATCAATATTTATTAAAACCCATATATTTCCCTTCAAAACTTTGGAAATCATTTTCAAAATATAGACCAACGGTGTCCATATAAATTTTTCTATCCTATGGTCAAGTGATACAGATATTTATCATTTCAATCCGTAATTTAAATATCTACGGGTATATATCATTTCAACCCGCAATCCTAAAATTCAAAATCAATGAAAATCGCTTGGGTTTATCATTTCAACCCATAACGATTTTCCCTATTCTACAAGATCGTTCAGGTATGTATCATTTCAACCCATAGGGAATTCTAAACTAACAGGGAACTTGCAAAGTGAGAACAAATATGATAATAATATAGCATATCAACATCAGGCATATATCATCGATAACAAATTTAAATATAATATACACAACAGGTTATGGTGTCATATTTCATAGGTAAACAGATACAGATAATGGCATACCATATATAGCAATTAAATAGATAACAATTCAAATTCAACTGCATATTCAATTGTCATTTCATGTGAAATCAAATTTACTAAATACAAGAATGTTAATCGTGAGTGATTGCTCACCTTTTGAGGCTAGAAAAAAACAGGACATTCACACAGATAAGCGACAAACCACCAACTGACACGGATAAGCACGGATCGACAATGGGACAGCGACAAAGCAAGGCAAAAAACTACACGAATTCAATGAAAACAAATCAAAGCTAGCCAGAGATTGATGGAACGATGTATATATATATATATATATTATAATTGTTTTTTCTTAAAATCAATATTTAAGTTAAAACGCATATCAAAATAAAATCTTTTATATTATATTTTAAAAAAATCAATATTTAATCTAAATAGCGTATAAAATAAAATCTATATATATTATTTGAAAAAAAATCAATATAAATTTTAAAACCCATATTTCCTTTCAAAATCAAACTTTAAACAACTAATTTAGAATTTCAGATTCAAGAATATAAGTAAGCTTATATTTACAGTCTATATATATTTTTATATTAAAACACATATTTTTCTTAAAATAAAATTGTATTAAAACCAAAAAACATATTTCAAAATATCTATATACATATACACTTTAAAATCAATATTGTTATAAACATGTATATCAAAATCAATATCACTATGACATATATATGAAGCACGACAGCCAATTATGCAAAAAAATTAAAAACATTTATATAAACATACTGTATCACTATTATTATTATTATTATAAATTACTATTATAAACTTATATATAACACGACAGCCACCGTGCTAAATAACATTGGATGTATATATATATATATATATATATATATATGTATGTATGTATGTATGTACGTACGTATGTATGTATGTATGTATGTATATATATATAAACAAACACAAATATATATACACAAGCAATATATATACATCATATTTTTAAAATAATACTTACATATATAGATAAAACAAAGAGAAGGTTACCACGACAGGTGATGAAGGCGGAGATGGTATCGCGGTTGCCGTTGCATAGAGGGCTAGGCCGAGAGTAGGACGTGGAGATGGAGATGTGGCTGATGGGGTTCGGTTGGAGACAGGCGAAGGGATCCGAGCAAGGAGGGGACCGAGGGATGATTACTGGCTGACTGGGGTTGGTCTGAACGGTAGTCAGAGATATGGTGGAGGTGGATCGGGCTGTCACGGCGTGGGGAAGTGGGAAGCTTGTGGTCGGGAAGGGAGAGACGTGTGTGAGTGGGAAGGTGGGTGAACTGTCTGGTGGAGCTCGGAAGAAGGTGAAGCGGTCAGGGAAAGGATGGGTGAACGCAGGTGGTTGCGTGGGCGGGCTTGGCTGCTGCAAATGGGTTCGACAGGGCTGCAAACAAGAGTGGCGTGGACGTGGGTGTGTCAGGCATGTGGCCGAAAAGATGGGAACGACCATGAGGGGTTTTGTGGAGGACTCGGTCGGGTTTGTAGCTCGGTGAGGTTGCGCGTCGGGTTGTCATCATGGAGGAGAAGCGGCTATTGCAGAAGTGCTCTGGAAGAGAGGATGCTTTGCAACGAAGGAGCAGGCAATCACAAATAATATATGAAAGCTGCTCTCTGGTATACATACTTTGATATTATATATATATATATTTTATAATTTTTTTTATAAAAGCAAGAACAGAGAAACTAAACTAGCAGAGGCAAGAAAAAAAAAGAAATGAAGAAGGGACACGAAATAGTGAGGAGATAAACAGAGAATCGAAACATATAATAGTTTATATTTTATTATATATATATATATATATTTGTTTCCAAAGAAATCAACAAACTGAAATGAAAGAAAGGAGTTTCCAAACGAACCAACATATATTAACCATGGAGAATAGGAAAGGTTATAACTTGAATTCAGGGAAATAATTGAAGGTGAGTGGCTATTAGATTACACGGAGGACAATTGAATAGACACAGGAACACAAAAGCCCAAATGCGGAACCAGTACGAAAATCGTTTCGGAGATTTCGCCGCGTATCGGACACTGGAATGCACAAATGAAAATACTACGGAGATCAGCACGACGAGATGAACAGAATGGTACACAGATATTAGTGGTACGATCATCCTATCAAAAGTCGATATTTCGCTGCCAAAAATGCTGCCAAAACGCCAGAAATAAGATAAACGGAGCTATAACAGTCCAAATTCGGCGAAAAAAAATATGATGTCTCACTCAAAAAACGATAAACATTTTTGTTATAAAAAATATTCAGATTTCAAAAATATTTTATTTACATCAAATTTAACTGATTTAAATTTAAATAAAATTACACAACAAATAAACTTCCATATTCTCTGATGAAAATTTGACATTTGCTACATTTAAATAGACGTATTCCAAATATCAAATTTTCATTGTTAAATTTAATTGTTTTATTTTCACGAAAAATTCAGTTAATTACGTTATTAAAATCGTTAAAATTTATGGGTCCTTACTATAAACGCGTGCAACGATATACGATATTAGTTGAACATTTAAATTGTATTTAAATAGGATTAACGGTAATGGGATTTTTGAAATTTTAAGGGTCCATATGGCAACATCTATGGTCGGCCGTGCATGTAAAAGAAGTCTTTATTGAGATTTAATAAAGAAATAAAGGGGGAAGGTTTTAAGGAAGGAATTGGAAAGGTTTATACCATTGCTTTAAAACCAATCTCGTTTCATTTCTTTCTTTTGATACATTCTCTCCTGATAAAATTTTCTCTCTTCCTCGAATCAAGTAATGGCCAAATTTCATGGTGGTATAGGCCTGAAAATTCCAAAATCAAATACAAATTAAACTAAAAATTAAAAGGTGGTTGTTGTCTCTTCATCCTTACAAGATCTAGAGATTGATTCAATTGTATCCTCGAGCTCTGTTCATCATTCAAGGTGAAAATAATTGGCTTCATTTTTAGGCAGTTATAATTTTATTTATTCATACGTTCATCATGTTTACATGGTTTATATTCTAATCATGGTACATCTCTTATAGTTAGCAAGTTCATCTTGTAATATAACCGAGATCTCCTTTTTGTCTACCTTAATTAATTATATGATCATCATGTTGATTTAATTTACATCTCCCTTTGTTCTACATCTCCATTGAATATAAGTTTATTATAATCTACATCTTTCAAATCCATTATCTCATTTATTATTTATCCATATTCTTTATATGGTTAGATTTGAATTATCTTGCAATGAATTTGTATATGCCTAAGTTGTCCAACTACTTTTGTCATTGTTATGGAATTACTGATTATACAAAACATGTAAAACTATTTTATTATGTTATATAGCATTTTATAACATTCGTACACATAAATATAAATAAACCGTATTCATTGATTGTTTAAACTTACCATGAAAATTAATTTCTGGTGTTATATGGTTATTTTCTAGAAAATATTTCTTTTGGTTATTATATTCATAAAACTAAAAGTTTCCTTTTGTTCTAGAATTCATAAGTGGTCTTTTGTGTAAATTTATAAACTTTATATTTCCTATCTAAGTTAAAGATTGAAGTAAGTTTATTAACATTAAATTTAAACATATATGTCATTTGAATTACAATCTTTATATATACGTATGTTATTTCTGTTAGGACATCCAATTTATGTTTCAATGATAACAACTATATAATCATATACATATATAGACCTTATCAAGATTGCAGGTATATGCAACAAGAAAACACCATGCTCGAAGATATTGAGACTCAAAGAGAAACGAAGATTCATTGACCATACTAAGGTTATTCTACTATAAAAGAGTCCTAGATATAATATTAGTAAGGTCTCCTTGAGTATGTATGCCTACACGAGCACACACAATTTCATGTACATCAAAATTAAGGAGAAAAATTGTTTTTACACCTCATAGACATTTGTGATAAAACCACAGACATATGTAACAAGTCATAGATGTCTGAGGAATTTACCACAGATGTCTGTCTTGGGCTAAAACTGTCAATTACGAATAAACATTTCTGTTTTGTAGCAGAAGGAAATCACCTATCAACGAAAGGTTGCAGCTATTAAAATGAATAAACTTTCTCAAATAGTAACAACTCTTCATCTGCACCTTTTTAAATCTATAAATAAAACTTTGATTGAGAAGTAGAAATCATCCAACTTGAATTAATCTATTCTTTACTCTCTTGATTTCTAAACACTCTCTTGCATATACATTGTTCATACTCAATTTACTATAACCAAAATAGAATTTTGGTTAAATCACTTCCTACAACTCAAAGCATTTATATTCATATACTCAAAAGGAGATCATAGGAAGATTTGTACTATAAGTCAAAAACTATGTTATTTGGAACATAAGATTATCAGAGATACTTTTGTATTAGCCTATTCCTCCTGGTGAAGTGAGGGTAATTTGTTAAAAGGAAATACCGAAGGGGAGCTTCGGGACTGGACATTGGACGGGAGGTCCGAACCAGTATAAAAACTTTGGTTTGCATGTTTTTTATACTTTGCTATTTATTGATTACTATTGCATTAACTTATGCACTTGCATATTATACATAAGTTAATAGTATACGATCCACAAGATTTTCAATTTCAAACTTAAAACACAACTTGCAATTATTTATACATAAGCACATGTGTTTATGTTATTTTAATTTAAATTAGAGTGGACTTCTATGAAAAACTGTAAGATTCATTTTTGAACTCTTCCTTAATTAAAACTAGTGTTATAATTGTTAATTCTTGATTCGAAAACATATAATATAGAGAAACTTATTTTTAAGATGTATATATGCAAACTTATCTATTATTATACTTATAGTTTTTAAAGTCAAAACTTTAGACAACAAAGGCATAAGCAAAGGGACAAACGGATTTGTTATGGTGTAAACCCCGACACCTACGATTACATTAATCATGTACACTACTTATTTATTACACTTACACAATATTCGCTAGAGTATATTCGGATATACTCACAATTTATGCTATGTATAAATTACTCTTAATAAATCATTCAATTTAATTAAAGAGAGAGAAATGAAATGTTTTTTTCCAAATAAAGCAAAACTTACTTTAATTAATTGCATTAGTTTTAAATAGAGAAACAAATGGTTTTCTACTCTAAATTAATAAGTAATTGTTACACACATCGGAGTATTAGATATACTCATACATTTAAATTTAAATTAAATTCAAACTCCATTATAAACAATTAAATAAAATATGATTTTATATAAAACTATATTAGATTGGATCTAATATACCTTTAGACATTATAGGCCTAAAAGATCCAAAGTTTTGAAATCTACCTATTTTACTTGCTTCCAACTTGCCGATTCCGACAGACTGTTCACCATAAAACATTTCGAATATGGGTCAAATATATATGTTCTTGTATTACTTAATAGTTCAAAACTCGTAGAAGATGATACAAAGTCTCGGAAAAATAAACATAAGCGACCGAGCCATTAATTGTTGTATAAGTTGGATCTTGCATGGGTCTCGAAGTGACAATATACTAAAAGATCTATTAGAAAATATATTTTGTAATGACCCAGAACTTTAGTCATTTGATTTTGAATATTTAATTAATTTTAATTATCGAAATATTAGTTTAAAATCTTTAAAAATTTGAATTAATTAGAGATTATTTAAAATCTTTGAAATGTGAATAAATATTTGAATAGTTCTTTAAATATTGGAATTTTAAAATTAAATATTAATTCAATGGTATTAATGGACTTATTTAACTCCTTTTAAATTATTAAATGTTATCAGTGAATTCCTTTGTTAATTTATTTATAGTACTAATGATTCAAATAAATTATAGGAAAATATAATATTTATTTTCACGACTCGATTTGTATTGACATATTTTTAATTTAATTTATTTGATTTTTCCATAATTTTTAATTTGGAAAATATTTAAATTGTCGTTTGATGAATTTTAAAAAAACGGTAGTGTTTTTGTGATTTTATAGAACTCAATAACCAGTGTATATTATTATTGTTTTGAAGTCGCATTGCTGTTCTAAGCGTGACCATATTTTCATTTTATTGTATAAAGTTCATATGCAAATAAAATTCTGTGCGGCGAGATGCCGAAAAATTGCAATTAAGTATAACATACCCCGACATGTTCTCTGACCTTCTTTCCTTTGTCTCCACCTGTACTCGTTCATTTATTCACGTTCTGGAAAAAAGAAAAAAAAAGCAAGCTTCTTTGAATTCAAAATTTAATATCTCACAAAATACTCAATAAAAATTGTTTCTTTGAAACGGTATCGATGAGGTCTTCGTTTTGATATGGGTTTAGATGGGTTCAAAGGAGTTTTAAGGGGATCGACAGTTTGTAATGTACGTGGACGTGAAGCACAGCAAACTAGGGTTAGGAAATTTGAGTGATTTAGATGACATAAGGCTACGTAGTTCGTTTCTTTGAGTTTCTCTTGTCGAAAAGCGTATTCGGAGCGAGTTTTGTGTCGTGCAGTCAATGGAGTAGGGTCCGACTTTTTGGATAGTGGGTAAGGCCTGGTATGGATGGAAATTGCAAGAGGGGATCGTACATGACATGGTGGTGATGGCCGGAGGGAGTTCGCGAATGGGAGATGGATGGTGAAGTCTGTTCGTGTTTTCATTGAGTGTGGAGGGAGGAAAGAGGATAGAAAAGGTGGGAAATGGTGGGTTTCTTAGTGTGCATCTATGTATGTGTTGTGTACAGACAATAAAAAGTTTAGAGTGAGGGAGGAAGATGGATTAGCGGTACTTAATTTGGTTAATTATGTAATTAACGAATATTTTAAATCAAAAACTTATAAAATGCATAACTTTCTCATACGGGGTCCAATCGAGACGAAACTTTTTGCGTTGTGCTCGTTATGACGATAGCTTCACGATGGGGCTGGTTGGGTTGAATTTTAAACAAGTTGAAATTTGGGGTAAAATCAAACGTCATTCGATTTTAGTTCAAAACCGGAACGTTTCGGCGCCAATAGAAATTTCGGTGAGTATAACTCACCTTTTTGGTTAATTAGTAATGTTTTATAATAGATAAAAATTGTTGATTGTTTGCTTGGATGCTTTATTGATTGATTGTTTAGTTTTGATGAATTGTCGTTTTTAAAGCGGTCAATATATGAAATTAATTGCAGGGTCTTAACTGATGTACAGGAAATTTGTAGAGGGATTCAATGGGATTCCTCGCCCTTGTTGATTTATTTTCAATAATATTCTTGTTATATGAATTATGAAATATCAAACCTAATGTTTGGCCCCATGAGATATGATACCGTAATATGTTGAAAACTTAACCTCTTTAGTGATACCGTAATATGTTGGCTTCAATTAAGTATTTTGAAATACTATTAATTTCTAGTTTAACTTGGAAAGGGTTTGAATTCGGAAAAATGATTTTAAATCTAACCTTTGGTTTTTCTGGAATATTTTTATTTAAGAAAATTTTGAACTTCTCTAGGAGAGTATAAAGCATGGTGAAAAGGTGGGGCCTAAGAGGGTGTGTGTGCACCTATGGTGATGGTGAGGCATGGCCTCCATTTCTCATGACAACATATATTATATTTTAATGTTTAATTTAAATTTAATTAATCCTATACACTTTGTTATAGATACCCATACACACACTTTGTTCTCACTTTACACATTCATTTACATACCCACTTCTCTCTTCTTCATGTTCATATACATCCATGGCTTCCAAGTCCATGTTTTAAGTTGACAAAATATAACTTCCTTCACTACAAAACTTCACATATTCATCTACAACCCCTCCTCTTTCCAAAAACAAAACCATTCTCTACAAAACAACGCCATTTCCACCTCATAGCTCCTAGGTCGAGCCCAAAATAGCCTTAGGCCGAGCCACATTGCACCCTACAAGCTCACACTAGCGCATAGATCTGAGTTAAGGAAGTTTGCTTAGCACTTAGGCAAGTTCGGTGAAAGTTAGTAAGCGTCGTGGTGAGTAAAGCTTTGTTAGGACTCGGATTTTCGACCTTCGAAAATCGACATTAATACGTCCACTGTATAGAATGCCGAGCAAACGAATGCAGGAAATACCCGATCGTTAGGGAAAAGAAGAAAGAGGTAGAAGGAGAAAATAGAAATAACAACACAGAATCTCACAATCACAGTGGAACAATATATAATAGATAACAACTGATCTTTATACAAGGAACTATAACTTGTTATTTATACATTACATCATCAGAGTACAACACAATCAATAGCATAATACTCGACAGTTATAATAACTTGTCCTCACAAAATTTGAATATACAACATACTATACACAGCAGAATATAAATCAGATAAGTGATATACGTCTTCGTCATCCAGCTCGTCTCTTGAGCTCTATAGCATCCTATCCTATATCTGTAATACTCGGTCTGACCCGAGCATTATAATAAAATAACACCCGAGTCAGTCTGGAAAACCAGCGTGAGAAAACACACTCAATTTGAATTATTAAAGTTCAAAAATCCTTTGAAAATCAAGGGTATCTCGTAAGACCACGCCACAATAACACGACGGGTTTTTACCTTACGATAACCAAAACATTTCATATCAAAATCATCTGATATTATAATAGTGTATAAGTACAAATACTTATTCAATAAGCTGAAATGCTTGCATCTCACGTTCCAGCATAGTTGGGCACAATAAAAACCGTACGGCGCTTATTGGAGAATGGATTCCAACTGAATGACTAGGCACTGGGTACCACCTGTCATGGTACCTTTCTAGAAACACCATACCGAGGACCACTCCGGGGTCCCCTACAACACAAGGCCGGACTACCCCTTAAACTAGATAGCCCGAATAAGATTACCCCGCGGTTGGGATCAACAACCGCACCACACACCCGAATAAAAAGAAAGGGACTCTAGATAGGGGTAACCTTACCCTACTTGGGTGCGACCCACTTAGCCTTGTTACGTCTCCCCTAATTTTCAATCATTCCCGGTTGATGAGGCTCGAGGCTAAGTGTTACCTTTTTAGGAATATTCACTTAGAATGCCCATTGTCCTCCAATGAAAATGTACTGAGAACATTCATCCATACTAGTCCGTTCCCGGTCCGAATGGAACCGAAGGCACTTTCCTATTACATCCATTTTGGAATCAGACTCAGGATTAGTAGCGATTAGCCCTTGCACTTCACTGCACCATCTTCGACTCTAAGCTCTTGTCTTCATTCCAAAAACGTACTCGTTGGATCGAAGTGATTTTCGGATCACAAATCCGATCCCGGTCTCTTCGAAACAACATTCGATATTTTCCGGTAAACTCAACCTCGGTTCTTTAGGAAACAAATAGACGAAGATAAGATCGGAGATCACCTCCTAACCTTTAGTGGACGGATTTCCTTATCAACGTCCTAGAAGAACGAACGAGTTTATACGTACAGTATATCTCCTCGAACGGTAACTGTACCATATAATTCCCATACCTCTTCTAGATATTTCCAAAGTTATATTTGGGTCCAGACTTGATAGTCCGTTATGTAACTATCAAGTAAACAATCAATTCAGCCAAACACATCTTTTCACTGAAAACATCAAGTCTTATTAAATTTAGATTTTAAATAAAATAAATCTTTTTATCCAAAAATGTACACTTATCTTATCGAATTAGCATATTAACAAATTATATTTTCTTTCAAAATAATTAAAAACCCTTTTAAATAATATGCAAAGTACCACTACGGTATCAAACCATGGATCACAGTTCAATGGTAACGTCTCTATCCTAGAGAAATCCAAGTCTTAACCGTAGGTACACACTGCCTTTGATTACGCTACGCGAGTATACCAATACTTTCTGAAAACTCTATTTAATAATTTTTAAAATATTCTTATGAAATTTCTATAATGATTTTCCAAGTTAACTTCAAACAAAACTACTTTTTAGATAAAAGTTATCAAAAATAATATTAATATTAAATAATTTATCCCTTTGAAATAAAAATATTGATTTCTTCTTAAATAATAATTATTTTAATATAACTACCTTAATTCATAATTTAAAATATACTTGAAGCCATTTAAAACAACTAAGAAATAAATTTTCTAAAATATTCTTTAAACACTTTAAATTTTCTAGTTAATACTTCAAAGATCTTTCTTTTTTAAAACAACTTAACTTCTCAGAAAAATGTTTTCAACTTCTATATTGCCAGCCCAATATAAATAAATCCTTCTCGATTTACCTCCAGTTTAATTTACGTTCCAATCCCGTAAAATTCCCTTTTCACATTTCTAAAAATAAATCTACCATTTATTTTTAAAAAAAAATTCCTATCTCCTTATAAATTCCCATAGTGAATTTATAATTTCGAATTATCCACTCATAATTACTTCACTTCATTTTACAAACCTCGTTTATAATTTCCATAGCCCCATTTTCCCTTGAATCATTGTTTCACACACTTAGTCGATTTTCAAATCGATTTCCTGAATTAAATTCCATTTTAAAATTTATTTCTTGATTTACCCAAATTTATTCCAAAACCCCTTAATTTCAGATTCACTTCCTTTTCTGATTTAAAATCTTATTTAAATCTGGAACATCAATTTCATACTTTATTTCAAAAATTCCCCTTTTATTTCCCTAACTATTTAATCTTAAATTAAAATACATTCTTTCAAAAACCCTTTTTTCACATTTACTCAAAAATATCTATTTTTCCATATTCGGAATTTATTAAATAAAATTTTAAAATCAAATTATTTACTTTTTTCCAAATTCTTTCTTTAATTTGTTTAGCTTCACAATAAATATATTACTTAAAATTTCTTTTTTTATTTTCCTTCAAAAATCCAATTTTTATATTGTTGATATTCTAAAATACCAAAAATATATCCAGTAATTCCATAGCATTCAATAATCTAAATTTCAATATCATCTATCACAGATTAATCAAATAATCCATATAACTGAATATAAAAATAATTTCAAATTTTGAGGAATCCTGTTGGATCCCTCCAACCTGTTTTCCCTGCATCCACAGATGTTAAAAACAATATACAAATACCAATCCCACTTCGAGGGGGATATCGCGGTATATAGGGTCATCCGCTATTATGCATGGCGCATAGGGTCTCATCCGCTATATAATGTGGGAATATCAATCACTCCAATATATATATATAACACTATATATATTTAACATTCAACAGATAGTAATTTTATAAAATCAACCAAACAACCAATAATTCAAATTCAACATTTTTAAATTATTCCAGCAATCCAATTGAGTGAGATTTTACTCACCTTTGATTTTAACTTTACACTTCGCTCCAACTCGACTTGTTTCTCCACGATTTTGGACCTCGTACAAACATTATACAGTTTATTAACATTTGAAATAACCGAACAATTAATTACCATTTAATAAATTTAATTAACTAGTTTTAAATAATAATTAACCAACCTAATTTACATTTGGTATAAATACCTTTGGTATCCTTGAAATAATAGTTTATACACTTGATTTTAAATAAGAAATAATCATAGTTGGTAATGATTCTCTGAAATGGTATAACTTTTTTTTCTCTTTCGTATGAACAAATTAAAATATTTATGAGTTAACAACTTATATTTTTAACAAAATTTTATATGCTCAAATTTATAAAAAGAACTGAAATTACCAGCAAGAGGCCTGGCCAACGACGGCGACTACTGCCTCCTCCACTCATCGAAGACGAAGACCCGCCTCTCTCCTCCTACATGTGTGCGTACGCGAGCGCGCACTCACCCAAATCCGCCTCGCACAACGAAGCCGTGCCCACGTCGACTTCCCCTTCCACCGCGACATGTCGTGCCTCCCCTGACACGCGATTGCAGCCACCAATGTCACCACTTCCCTCACGAATCCAACATCGAACTCAACATGCGAACCCATACCCAAACTCCATTTCTCGCACGAGCCTATTCAAGACACCGTGACCTCCTCCTGCTACCTCGACTTCTCGTGAGGCCTTGAATCGATTTTGATTTATTTGGAGATGCCCGGCCCCTTCTTTTTTAGAACTTGATTTTCTGAATTGAATTGAAGAGGGAAGTTCGATTTTAGATTAAAAGAGGGATTAACAGACGTAACTGCAGACCATTTTATTTTTGAAGAGGGAAATTAGATCCGTTGAAATGCTCGGCCATTTTTGTTTCACTCCCCTTTTGAACGATAGGTTTTAAAAAGAAAGCTTGGTTGAGATTTAAAAGAAAAGATGGAAATGTGTTTGAAATGCTTTGCGTATAGAATATGTTCTGCTACAGTGACACTGAGGTGAAAGGGAAAAGCTGATGTGAAGAATTGAAATATATATGTATTTAAATTTAAATTTTAAATCATCTTGAATTCGTAGCTTAAAATCTTGACCTCCTATCGAGGCGTGCCGCTAGGCATTTATAATGTTATACCCCTATTCCAAATGCAATGGAAAAGGTTCCGAGTCCTAATTCGATCGTATGGAGAAGATAGCTTTTTGGACCCAATTATTATATCGAATTTTCGACATAAATTTCAGTGCGTTTCTAACCCGTACGTCCAAACGATAACTCCAAACGTTCCAAAACTTAAAATCCGATAATAATACACTATTACAGATCCAATGGAACTGGTTTCATCGAATTTTGAGACTGTGCCTCGGAAGGCTATTTTTAAGAGTCAATTTAAACGATATATTTTTAAAATTGAACAAATCACTCATAAATTAAATTTTAAAACTTCTATTATCTTCAGTATTATTAATAATTTTTTTACAAGCCTTCAAATTATTTTTAACAAGCTTAAAACATTAGATTCAAAGTTTTACCCAATTTCCAATTATTAAATTCAATAATTAAATCATCCAATAAATAGTGATATTTGAAATTCAAGTTAAAAATTATCTTTTAAATATTTAAAATCGATTAAATATCCTAATTTCAAATGTCCAAAATTCCGGGTCGTTACAAGCTTCCACCTTCGAATCATAAAATTTAAACCATATTCATGCCCATTCTTGTAGCTATTGAATGGTTATTATATAATTGTAATGATGGTTTGGTCGATGTTTGGTCTGTTGCTTGAAAAGATAGTCACATTTGAAAATTAGTAAGCAAATCCTTGGTTATATGGAAATCTAATAGTACAACTAATGCCATTGTTATTTAATGCTTGATATATGTTATGTTATTGTAAGTCAACATGTATTTATGCTCATAACTTTGATATGTGATGTGTGGTTGTGTTGCAAATTTCATATGCTCGAATTCCGAACCACCCGTATAGCGATAGTCACCATATCGGCACTTTCGGAAAATCTTCTTTTAACGAAACCGTTTGGTTTCATTATCGTGCTTGGAATTATTTTTCAAGTTAATCAAGTTTTTGATTAATGATGTTTCCAAAAATAATTAATTATTTTAACAATGATTATTTAATTTAGTTAATTATTTAAATAATAAGAATTAAAGTTAACTAATTAACTGATTAATGATGTGTTTTAAATTTAACTAATTACTTAGTTAATGATGTTTTAATTTTAATTAATCATTTTATTTAATGATGTTTAAGACTAATTAATCTTTGGACAACGATGGATTAAGATTAATTAATTTATTAATTAATGATATTTTAAAATTAATTAACCCTTTTTAATTAACGACTTTTAATGGTTAATAAATCTGTTTAACTTTAAATAAATATTTTATTAAATAAAGTTTAAATTAATTAACCACTTTTAAATAATGATATTTAATTATTATTTAATTTAATTAATTATATTATTAATAAATTTAATAAATGATGCTTTAAAGGTAATTTACCCTTTTTAATTAAAGGGCATTGAAGTGAATTTATCAGCTTAATTAATGAAGTTTTAAAGTTGATTAGTAAATATAATAAGGATGTTTTAAGTGGATAAATGCTTGTTATAATAATGTTCAAAACCATTAAACTCTTTTAACAAAGTGTTTTAAAGCTAATACTTGTAATGTGAAGCCAAGTGCGAATTCGGGTTTTTAAAATAAAAGGTTTGAATTGTTTATGGAAATGAATTAATTTCCATAAAGCAATTCACTTATATGGAAACGATTTATTTGTATAATTAGCACTAAGCATCAGAGAAGTAGACTTGTTGTTATTTCAAAAGATAAGAATAAGCGTGAGACATGACTTTGAGATAACACTACCTTGACTTGTCCAGTATTATTGTTAACCATAAATAATACAAGTTTGAATTCGATGAGTAGTGATAAGTACACAAGACTTAATTTCCATATTGATCGATTTATATCCTCGATAGTTGGTTCCTCTGTAACGACCCAGTATTTTGGACCATTCAAATCGACAATAAATCCACACATGCCGGACTAGAATAATTCAAAACAATGGATTGTAAATAAAATTTGGCAAAACTTAGCATATACAGTAAATAAAATAATCACAGACACAGAGTAATATAACAGTAATGCAGCGGAAACAAAAGAATAGTAGTTCATGAAGCTACTATATATATAACAGAGTTAAACAGGATACAACAGAAGTCTCGAATACATAGATGTCTAAATAAAATAATCAAATACAAGATCTGAATACATCACAAAAATCAACTGAATAACTGGTAGCAGAATCGATAGATAGCTGGATCTCCAAGCGAAGCTCCAACTCCAAAGGTGAGTCTCAAATGCTGTATCACTTAGTCTGACCCGAGCGTAAAGCAAAACACAAAACATTCGAGTCAGGATTAACATTCTTATATCAACAAATCCAACTCAAGTGAAATATCAACTGAAATACAAGTAACTCAAAGGATGTTTGGGATAACCATCCTCTAAGGATCCGTTAAACTATCTACTATGTAGTAATATTCGCTATTATAATAATGTCTAATATAAAATAAACATACTTTAAAATAGCATTAGGGTTTTACATTTAATCTAAACTCACCCTAACACGTAATAGTCCCAGTAGTCTATCCAGTATTAGCATACTCCCAAAAATGGGGGCTACCCTCGATACTCCACAGGCTACGGGAGAAATCACAACTCGTAGTAAAGCTCGATATGGTAGGTGACACGGCACACAAGGCAATGCTAGGGTAGATATACCAATTATGCACACGGACTGATGGAAACGCATAGCAGCCACTACCGCTCCACCTCGAACAACACTCCCAAATCAAGGGGTGCACACAAACAATCACAAAGTAATAGAATGGTATCGAAGAAGTGCGTCCGATAAGAGGTGCTACCTCACTGGTCCGAGATCACACCTGTTTTAGCCACCTTATGCCAACTCACGGGAGTTGGGTCCACGTATATACCTTAGGATCGTCGCCACCATCCTACTTCATTCTGGAAACTCCACCACATACACAGTTGTCAAAGTGGTTTTCGGTATCGACAGAGAGTATATCCATATCTGATCCCGGTCTCTTTAACAACCAATCGTTATTATAACACCGTGGTCATTTCAAAATAGTTTATACTTCAAAACCAAAATATCATTTCCATTTCAAAACCAAATCAATACGATATCATTTTCATTTCAAAAATATTCACCTCCAAAATCATAGTACTTTTCCAAAGTTATAACGCTTTCGAAATCATAGTCTTTTAAAAATAAAAAACACTTTGGAAATCACAGCTTTGAAATCATAGCATTTTGGAAATCATAACACTTTTCTTTTAAACAGTTTAGATATTAAAATTAGTATATATAATAAAATAGTTTATAAATAAGATGGTTTATATAAATAGTTATAAGTTAAAATAGTTTTAAAATATAATAATTTATATTAAAAATGATTTATATTAAAATAGTTTATATTAAAATAATTTATAAAGTAAAATATCAATAGTTTTAAATATAATTTAAAATTACTTTATAAAATAAAATAGTTTCCTCAAATTTCACAAATCGATTCAAATCAACTCAAATTCCAAAATTTTAATTTAATCAAATCTCAAATCATAAATTTCAACTCGATTCAGCTTCTCAATAAACCATTTCAAATTATCGATTTCAAATACATATCTGAACCATAAAATAAGCCATTTCAATTTCAATATATTTCAAAGCTTTAAATATTCAGCATTTCAAAATTAAATTCGATACTTATATATATATATATATCAAATTCACTTAACTATTATTTAGTTTTGAAACATTTACTTAATCATTTCAATAACATCTAAATACAACTTCAATTTACAAATTTAAATAAACAAAATAACCCATTTAAATATATATAAGTTTGATATATCCATTTAAGTCACCTTTAATCAAATTTCAAGTTGTAAAACACTACTTTAAATTTCAAATTCAATATATTTCAAATCAAACTTATTTAAGTATAATTCTTAAATAAATATAATTTCAAATAAATTTCAAATCATTATAAACTCTATGTTTGAAAATATAGATATTAAATAAATACTTAAACATATTATTTATCAACTTTATTAAATCAACTTTAATGAATCTTTTAAAATCAATATTTATCAAAACCATATATTTCTTTCAAAAACCATAGAAATCATTTTCAAAATATTTATATAAAGACCAACGGTGTCTGTGTATAATTTTCTACCATATGGTCAAGTGGTACGGATATTTATCATTTCAATCCGTAATTTAAATATATACGGGTATATATCTTTTCAACCCGAAATCCCAAATTCAATTCAATGAAAATCGCTTGGGTTTATCATTTCAACCCATAACGATTTTCTCCTATTCTACAGATCATTCGGGTATGTATCATTTCAACCCATAATGAATTCTATACTAACAGGGAACTTGTAGAGTGATAACAGATATGAAATAATATAACAGGCATATATCATCAATATAAATAACAGATAATAGTGTCAGATGTCACAGGTGATTAGATTTAGATAATAACATATATAACAATGTAAATAACTAACAGCAGCATATTTCAATTGTCGTTTCAATTGAAATCAAATTTAATAAATAAAAGAACGTTAATCGTGAGTGATTTCTCACCTTCCAAGGCTAGAGAATTTCGACAATGAAATGAGTTACTAATCCAAACACGAATTCCAAAGCAAAGCAAGATTGGCCAAATTTGACGGACAAGGTTGACAAATAGGAATCGAAGAGAACAAATCAAATTAGCTTGATATAAGCTGAACAAAATGTACGTTATAATTTTCCACTAAAACCAAAATTTTTAAACATATATTTAAAATAATATATATAAAATTTCAAATTAATATTTAATTCAGACAAATAAGAAATAAAATCCCCATATATATTGGTATATAGAAAACTAACTAATCTATACTTATATAGACAAATATATATATATAGACTCTATATAAACTAAATATATAAGCAATAATATATGTGTAGGCTATGAACTTATGTAGGTCATACATAAAGTAAATAACTTATATATATATATACACACACAACAGATTATACACCTATATGTATTACCTATATATCACAACAACTATATACATTTACAAAAATATATTGAGTAAACAAATAGGTTTGTATGCAAACTCACTTGTAAAATATATATATAACTAATGCATAAATTCGTATATATACTATATCCATATCTTTTCAAATCAGAAGTTATAACCCATATATATATACTATACTTTATGGTAATAGAAATACAAGTCCCCAAATCATATAAATAACAAACATATTATAACAACTTATATAAGAATTGATGCAAACAGATCTGGTACCTCATAACCATATGTGTATATATACTCTTAAAAACTCAATGTTTAAATAGACAAAACGTATATACATTATAGATATCATTCAAACGCATAGTATACAACATATAGGATAACTGTTTAGATCATATGCCATATCCTGTAATTACTTTAAAGAAAAGAAAAAGAAAATAATAATAATAATCAATATTACTGCAAATATATATACAGCACAACAGCTATCGTGCAACACAATAGGAAGCATATGTATATACTTATAGACTACTACTATAATATGATATAACCAACAGGGAATACCCTCTGATTTATAAATAGACTTATATATAATCCATGCAAATGTACAGATCAAGATACCATTTATATATTAACAGTAACATATTATATGTACATTTTAAATATATACTGTAGCTACACCAAAACCAAGTATACGATATATATATATAGGTAACATATGTTTGTATGATTAAGCACATAAGAAAATATATACTTTGTAATATACGAAAAAAAAATTGTTCCTTCTCTATCTTATCCCATATATATACACGAACAACTTTACATATATATTACCTTATATATGATTGGCTTGGGAAGGTTGTAAACGGTGGTGGAGAATGAGAGCAGGCTTCGGCGCTGCTATGGTGGGTTGCTAGGGTACGATGGGAAGCTGTGGCGGGCTCGGGTGTAAAAATGTGGATGGAGGCCGTGAGGATGGAGGTGATGGGCTGAGGGAAGACAAAACAGTTATGCCTTGGTTGCTAGAAGAAAGAAACGAAGTGAATATGAAAGCTACAGCCAATTTTTCTGTTTTCTCTTTTTTTTCTCTACCGAGAAAACGAAAGGAGAAGTGAAAAAGAAAAAAAAAGAAAAAGAAAAGAGAATGAAAAATGAAGAGGCAACGGCAAGTATATGTCAATCAAGAGAAATTGCAACAGTCATGGAAATTGAATTCAGGAATATAAAAAGGTAAGTGGCTGTATGGATTTAAACGGTGGAATATGAAATGTAATATGGAACCCAATAGGTTCAAATAACAAACCGCAACGGCTAACCGTTTACAGATTTCGCGGCTTACCGGGGTTCTAAAAACAGAAGTGAATATACTGCTGAGATCAGCACGACGAGGCGATCAAAACGGTATACAGATATCAGTGCTAGAACCATCCTATCAAAAATCGATATTGGTACCGAAAAATGCTGTTTAAATGTCAGAATTAAGGTAGACGGAGCAATAGAAGTACAAATTTGATGAAACAGAAGATGACGTCTCACTCAGAAGATGATTTACAAATTTGTTGTATAAAAATATTCAGTTTTGGAAAATAATTTATAATCATCAAATGTTAACTGATCTAAATTGAAATAGGATTGCACCAGAAAATAAACTTCAGTATTATCAGATGCAAATTTACCAGTTGCTATGTTAAAATAGACGTATTCCAAATATCAAATTTTTATTTCAAAATTTTATTATTTAAAATCCCACCAAATTACAATTAAATATATAAATAAAACAAATAAAATTATTTTAAATTTACAGGTCGTTACACTCTCCCCCAATCAAAACTTTTCGTCCCCGAAAAGGAAGGAGGTAGGAAAATAGAAACAGCCAGAAAGAAAGAATAGATTTTGATATTCAAATAAATAATAAATTTAAAACCATTTAAATTTCAAATTAAACTAATTAATATTCAACATTTGGTCTAATCCATTTGAGTTCATTTAAGTTAAATCAATCCATCTATTTCTAAATTCATCATCTTATTGTCTAGTCATCCTTAATTAACAATTTCTAAATCATCAATTTGTATAATCATTTATTATGCTCATATTTTATTCAACAAATTAAATCCTTTTATCCCAAATTATTATTAAGTTTATTCCACTTAATATATCTTATCACATATATTTTAAACCATATAAATTAATTTAAATCATATAAATTTCAATTAATTTATATTCAATAATTGATTTTTAAATTCAAGGTATTTCCATAAGTTAATCTAATTTCAACTTATTAATTCCTTCAAAACAAATGTATTTGTTTCATCTATTATTCAATTAACTTATTATTCTATTTATCTCTATTAACATCTTTATAATTAAATTTAAGTGTATAATATTTATTATAAACACTCAAATTTTATTTATAAAGACATTTTGTATTGTATATTATCCAATTACATTTTTAACTTCTGAATAATTTAGGTAAGTTATATTGAAATGTAATTGAGTATTATACAAGTAAAATTTTCTCATTCAGCTTATTTCAAGTTTAATATTTATTCAAAATCTTGGCTTTATTTTATACTTGAAATCACCTTATCAAAATTTAAGAATAAAATTTCCGGTTAATCCTCAACAATTTAAAGATAAATATATACACACACACACTATATATATCCAATCAAATCTATAATCCTATACCAATATATATTATAAATCAAGTAATACTTTAAGAATTCAAATCAATTTATTTTTTTCAAAACAAAAGTGTAGCAAAGCTACGAATTGGTCTCTCCACCTCGAAATTCGAAAATGAATGGCGATGATGCGGCCGCCATCACCGAAATTATTTTCCAGCGACAAAGAGAAGAGCACTGATTTCAACATTTTAAAATTCTTTGAAAACGATTTCTATTCGAAAATACCTTCAATAATATATATTTTAAAATTTTAAAACTAAAGCTTGAAATCATTGGAAATTAAATTCTTAAATTCCTGATTTTTAAAATTCATTTCAATTACAAATCAATTTATAAACCATGTTTATAAATTCATTTAGAACAATAAATGATAATCAAATGTTATCATTCAAACAACCAATTTATTTAACTTTTAATTCCAGAAAAATTTTACTTATATATTTATAATATAATCATACAAATTTATTTCATTTACCAAATTGAAAATAATATTGTGTCAGTTTGCTCTGTTCAAGTGTTTTGGAAATCCTATCGATAGCGTTGATCAGACGAATCGATCGAAAACCCAAATCAACATCAACAACTCAAACAACACAATATATAAAACATTTTACAAATACACTCCCTCACTCGATGATTCCAGAATAGATTTCAAACAAGGATAAAGACAGAGATTCAAATATCGAGGGATCCTAACCAAAAAGAGTTCAAATAGAAGATAGGCTCGATAGGGAGATAAGATAATTGAATTACAAAATAGGGAGATAGATAGATTTATACAAATCGCGGCAACCTTAACTGGGTCAACCGTGACTTCATAAATAAGATCGATGCAGAATTCTAAGGCAAATCGACATTCGATCGCCAGAGATAGAATTTGGGTATAACAAAAGATAACAGCATCGTAAACCAACGATACAAAATCTCCGGTGAATCAATGCTTATTGTAAAGGAGTTTCACCCCTTTACAAATCATTCAAAGATTGGCAAGACCGCCAATTTATTATAAAGATTATTCGAAGTGGAGTTATGGGATACTCCAGAATCAAGAAGACACGAATAAGGGAGACAAGAGTGGATTTTTGAACCGAGGGGAACGTTCCAAAACTCAAAGGAAACTGAGTCAAAGAAGAGGGAATTCAAGCTCGAACGAAAGTGATTCCGTAACTACATTTACTTTATATGTTGAGTTTTGGCGAAAAACCAGAGCTTTGATACCACATGTAACGACCCAGTATTTTGGACCATTCAAATCGACAATAAATCCACACATGCCGGACTTGAATAATTCAAAACAATGGATTGTAAATAAAATTTGGCAAAACTCAGCATATACAGTAAATAAAATAATCACAGATCACAAACACAGTAAAAAACCAGTAATGCAGCGGAAACAAAAGAATAGTAGTTCATGAAGCTACTATATATATATATATAACAGAGTTAAACAGGATACAACAGAAGTCTCGAATACATAGATGTCTAAATAAAATAATCAAATACAAGATCTGAATACATCACTGAAGTCAACTGAATAACTAGTAGCGGAATCGATAGATAGCTGGATCTCCAAGCGAAGCTCCAACTCCAAAGGTTAGTCTCAAATGCTGTATCACTCAGTCTGACCCGAGCGTAAAGCAAAACACAAAACACTCGAGTCAGGATTAACATTCTTATATCAATAAATCCAACTCAAGTGAAATATCAACTGAAATACAAGTAACTCAAAGGATGTTTGGGATAACCATCCTCTAAGGATCCGTTAAACTATCTACTATGTAGTAATATTCGTTATTATAATAATGTCTAATATAAAATAAACATACTTTAAAATAGCATTAGGGCTTTACATTTAATCTGAACTCACCCTAACATGTAATAGTCCCAGTAGTATATCCAATATTAGCATACTCCCAAAAATGGGGGCTACCCTCGATACTCCACAGGCTACGGGAGAAATCACAACTCATAGTAAAGCTCGATATGGTAGGTGACACGACACACACGGCAATGCCAGGGTGATATACCAATTACGCACAAGGACTGATGGAAACGCATAGCAGCCACTACCGCTCCACCTCGAACAACACTCCCAAATCAAGGGGTGCACCCAAACAATCACAAAGTAATAGAATGGTATCGAAGAAGTGCATCCGATAAGAGGTGCTACCTCACTGGTTCGAGATCTCTCCTGTTTTAGCCACCTTATGCCAACTCACGGGAGTTGGGTCCACGAATATACCTTAGGATCATCGCCACCATCCTACTTCATTCTGGAAACTCCACCGCGTACACAGTTGTCAAAGTGGTTTTCGGTTTCGACAGAGAGTATGTCCATATCCGATCCCGGTCTCTTTAACAACCAATCGTTATTATAACACCGTGGTCATTTCAAAATAGTTTATACTTCAAAACCAAAATATCATTTCCATTTCAAAACCAAATCAATACGATATCATTTTCATTTCAAAAATATTCACCTCCAAAATCATAGTACTTTTCCAAAGTTATAACGCTTTCGAAATCATTGTCTTTTAAAAATCAAAACACTTTGGAAATCATAGCTTTGAAAACATAGCATTTTGGAAATCATAACACTTTTCTTTTAAACAGTTTAGATATTAAAATTAGTATATATAATAAAATAGTTTATAAATAAGATAGTTTATATAAATAGTTATAAGTTAAAATAGTTTTAAAATAAAATGATTTATATTAAAAATGATTTATATTAAAATAGTTTATATTAAAATAATTTATAAAGTAAAATATCAATAGTTTTAAATATAATTTAAAATTACTTTATAAAATAAAATAGTTTCCTCAAATTTCACAAATCAATTCAAATCGACTCAAATTCCAAAATTTTAATTTAATCAAATCTCAAATCATAAATTTCAACTCGATTCAGCTTCTCAATAAACCATTTCAAATTATCGATTTCAAATACATATCTAAACCATAAAATAAGCCATTTCAATTTCAATATATTTCAAAGCTTTAAATATTCAACATTTCAAAATTAAATTCAATACTTATATATATATATATATATATCAAATTCACTTAACTATTATTTAGTTTTGAAACATTTACTTAATCATTTCAGTAACATCTAAATACAACTTCAATTTACAAATTTAAATAAACAAAATATCCCATTTAAATATATATAAGTTTGATATATCCATTTAAGTCACCTTTAATCAAATTTCAAGTTGTAAAACACTACTTTAAATTTCAAATTCAATATATTTCAAATCAAACTTATTTAAGTATAATTCTTAAATAAATATAATTTCAAATAAATTTCAAATCATTATAAACTCTATGTTTGAAAATATAGATATTAAATAAATACTTAAACATATTATTTATCAACTTTATTAAATCAACTTTAATGAATCTTTTAAAATCAATATTTATCAAAACCATATATTTTTTTCAAAAACCATAGAAATCATTTTCAAAATATTTATATAAAGACCAACGGTGTCTGTATATAATTTTCTACCCTATGGTCAAGTGGTACGGATATTTATCATTTCAATCCGCAATTTAAATATATACGGGTATATATCTTTTCAACCCGAAATCCCAAATTCAATTCAATGAAAATCGCTTGGGTTTATCATTTCAACCCATAATGATTTTCTCCTATTCTACAGATCGTTCGGGTATGTATCATTTTAACCCATAGTGAATTCTATACTAACAGGGAACTTGCAGAGTGATAACAGATATGAAATAATATAACAGGCATATATCATCAATATAAATAACAGATAATGGTGTCAGATGTCACAGGTGATCAGATACAGATAATAGCATATATAACAATGTAAATAACTAACAGCAGCATATTTCAATTGTCGTTTCAATTGAAATCAAATTTAATAAATAAAAGAACGTTAATCGTGAGTGATTGCTCACCTTCCGAGGCTAGAGAATTTCGACAATGAAATGAGTTACTAATCCAAACACGAATTCCAAAGCGAAGCAAGATTGGCCAAATTTGACGGACAAGGCTGACAAATAGGAATCGAAGAGAACAAATCAAATTAGCTTGATATAAGCTGAACAAAATATACGTTATAATTTTCCACTAAAACCAAACATTTTAATCATGTATTTAAAATAATATATATATAATTTTAAATTAATATTTAATTCAGACAAATAAGAAATAAAATCCCCATATATATTGGTATATTGAAAACTAACTAATCTATACTTATATAAACAAATATATATATAGACTGTATATAAACTAAATATATAAGCAATAATATATGTGTAGGCTATGAACTTTTGTAGGTCATACATAAAGTTAATAACTTATATATATATATATATATATGTATACAACAGATTATACACCTATATGTATTATCTATATATCACAACAACTATATACATTTCCAAAAAATATTGAGTAAACAAATAGGTTTTGTATGCAAACTCACCTGTAAAATATATATAACTAATGCATAAATTCTTATATATACTATATCTATATCTTTTCAAATCAGAAGTTATAACCCATATATATACTATACTTTATGGTAATAGAAATACAAGTCCCCAATCATATAAATAACTAACATATTATAACAACTTATATAAGAATTGATGCAAACAGATCTGGTACCTCATAACCATATGTATATATATATATACACACACACTCTTAAAAACTCAATGTTTAAATAGACAAAACGTATATACATTATAGATATCATTCAAACGCATAGTATACAGCATATATGATAACTGTTTAGAACATATGCCATATCATATAATTACTTTAAAGAAAAGAAAAAGAAAATAATAATAATGATAATAATAATAATCAATATTACTGCAAATATATATACAGCACAACAGCTGTCGTGCAACACAATAGAAATCATATGTATATACTTATAGACTACTACTATAATATGATATAACCAACAGGGAATACCCTTTGATTTATAAATAGACTTATATATAATCCATGCAAATGTACAGATCAAGATACCATTTATATATTAACAGTAACATATTATATGTACATTTCAAATATATACTGTAGCTACACCAAAACCAAGTATACGATATATATATATAGGTAACATATGTTTGTATGATTAAGCACATAAGAAAATATATACTTTGTAATATACGAAAAAAAAATTGTTCCTTCTTTGTCATATCCCATATGTATACACGAACAACTTTACATATATATTACCTTATATATGATAGGCTTGGGAAGGTTGTAAACGGTAGTGGAGAATGAGAGCAGGCTTCGGCGCTACTATGGTGGGTTGCTCGGGTACGATGGGAAGCTGTGGTGGGCTCGGGTGGCAAAACGTGGATGGAGGCCGTGAGGATGGAGGTGATGGGCTGAGGGAAGACAAAATAGTTATGCCCTAGTTGCTAGAAGAAAGAAACGAAGTGAATATGAAAGCTACAGCCAATTTTTCTATTTTATCTTTTTTTTTCTCTGCCGAGAAAACGAAAGGAGAAGTGAAAAAGAAAAAAAAAAGAAAAGAGAATGAAAAATGAAGAGGCAACGACAAGTATATGTCAATCAAGAGAAATTGCAACAGTCATGGAAATTGAATTCAGGAATATAAAAAGGTAAGTGGCTGTATGGATTTAAATGGTGGAATATGAAAAGTAATATGGAACCCAATAGGTTCAAATAACGAGCCGCAACGGCTAACCGTTTACAGATTTCACGGCTTACCGGGGTTCCAAAAACAGAAGTGAATATACCGCTGAGATCAACATGACGAGGTGATCAAAACGGTATACAGATATCAGTGCTAGAACCATCCTATCAAAAACCGATATTGGTACCGAAAAATGCTGTTAAAATGTCAGAATTAAGGTAGACGGAGCAATAGAAGTACAAATTTGATGAAACGGAAGATGACGTCTCACTCAGAAGGTGATTTACAAAATTTTTGTATAACAATATTCAGTTTTGGAAAATAATTTATAATCATCAAATGTTAATTGATCTAAATTGAAATAGAATTGCACCAGAAAATAAACTTCAGTATTATCAGATGAAAATTTACCAGTTGCTATGTTAAAATAGACGTATTCCAAATATCAAAATTGTATTGTTTAAAATCCCACCAAATTACAATTAAATATATAAAGAAAACAAATAAAATTATTTTAAATTTACGGGTCGTTACATCCTCAGCTATCGGTTACTTCAGCTTCTTTATTTTTTGTCACTCTAAGACGATGTGCTGCTCTTTTGAGCTTTGTTATCCTTTGTCGGAAATGACTAAATCCAAAGAGCTTATGGGCGTCCAACTATGTGGGGTTGCTGTAACATCCCAGAAATTATTAATTTGAATTTAGTGACTTATTTGATTTTTTGGAAGTTTAACTTGAAAAGTTTTAAAACAAATAGAATATGTGTCAATTTAAATGAATAAAACTCCAAATTCTTTTGAATTTAAATCACTTGGATTTAACATCTTATATAAGTATGTATATATATATATATATATATATATATATATATATTGAATTTGAATTTATAATTTGAGGAAAAAAATATAGAGATAAATGTATGTTCGTGATAAAATCACATGGTTATAAAATGACATATGAAATACATACAAGTTGCATGTAAATTATGCAAACCAGGAAACAATAACACATACAAAGATCAAATAGCATAAGTGTGTTTGCTAGGAGTTGTATGCAAACAAGAAGATAACATAGAAAAAATGTATGCAAGGAAATATCTTTTAATAAAACAAAATTGTACTTATGGAAAAAAAAAATTCAAATAGTATAAGTGTGTAAACAAGAAGGGAAGCATAAGCATTAAATGCTTTCTTCTCAGCCACCATTGAAAGAAAGAAAAAGTCTCTGGTTGTACAAAACCAATATAAAGAAAATGTACGCAATAATTATACCCAGTACAACACAAAGAAAAAGTCTGGTACCAGTATATACTCCCTCGTATACACCTCTTACTTATATATCCACATCCATATTAGTCTTGCTCGTTTAAAACATAATATAGCAAATCAGAGGAAAGTAAGAAAAAAAATATAAGTTGTACAACATAATAAATGTAGCACAAAGGCAAAGTGCCATCAGCCTCCAAAAAATAAGAAAATCTCTGCCTAGTATTGTACAAACAATATTTTATCACTTGTACAAAATAATACATCCCTGTAAACTTCTTTTATATGTTAACTTCCTCATCACAGTTTCGTCCATCAAAACGGAAAGAAAAAATGAATGAAGTAATATCATTTCATACTTAAACAAAAACTTCAATCTTAAAACAAATCAAACCAGAGAAGATTCTAGCAAGAATTCAAAGACTGTTTCAAATTTAAAGCAAATCATCATCAACAAACAGGAAGATCAAAACTGCATTTTCTTTTCAAAACAAAAGTGTTCTGTTCAAATTTGTTCCAGGTGAGTAAACATCAACTTTAAGGCTTTAAGTTTAACAGTGAAGATGATTCATTGATTATATGGTATTGTATATGTTTATCTTTGAATAAAATTTGGTATATATATATATATACAGGTTACTCTGTATATTGTTCTTCTCTGTTATGGATTACAGGGTTGATTATCATTCAAACTCAAGTAGTTTTCAACTGAATCATAGTAAAGCTTTCGGTTTTAAATCAAACAAGATGATGAAATTTAAATTTAGATTTTTAAAAGCTGATTTAAAACCATGTTTATAAGATATCATCACTGTAACTTTGTTTACAGGTAATCAAGAAAAAATTTGATAAATTCAATTGTTATAAAAAGTTAATTCAAGTTCATAGCTTGAATTCTTACTGCAAGTTATGATTTTTAAAACAAAAATAAAGATTTTTAGTTTAGTATTCTCAGAGCAGTTTGAGTTTGAACACAAATCGTTTTTTTTCGAATTTCTAGTGATCAATCTAATTATAAATGTTGAAATTTGGATTGAAGCAAGTATAAACATCGTTGATTTTGAGAAAATTATCAGATAATTTTTCTATTGCGTGAATTGATGGGATGAATCAAAGTTAGGGTTTAAGAAATGTCTGAGTCGAGTCTGGAAATGTGATCGCTGCTCCGACTATAGACCATCGGACTTCGTGCCTCCGGTGCCAGTCGTGGCGTCACATGTCAACGAAGCTTCGGTCAAGTTTTCGTGGCCTCTGATGGCCAGGGGAGGTGGCGCGAGTTGATTTTCTAGTGATGTGTTGTTGGGTTGTTGGGTCGAGATAACTCGAATTCTTGTTTTCAAAATTAATTCGAGTTTTGGGTGTTTGTGTGGTTTTGGGGGATGGACGTCGACTCGATGGTGGCTGCAGCTTCGACCAACGGCAATAATTCTGGCCGTGCATGTGCACGTGGTCGTGGTAGTGTCAGTTGCAATGGTTTGGGGAAGAAGGCTGGTAGCCCGGAGCACTGCTCGGGAAATTGAGAAGAAAACTCGAAGTCGAACTCGAACTCGAGTTGTTTAGTATGGTATCGGGTTAGTTTTGAGACTTAAACAAATTTTTGAAAAAATTCCTCACACGAGTCGAATTGGCTAGAAACTCGAAGCAGGGAAGTGTTTTTCTCGGGGGTAACTCGGGGAAGGTCTCGGGTCAGGCCTAAAACAGTAAAGATTTAAGTTTTGAAAATTTTGAAACATGAGTTTAAAATTTGTTTTTGAAATGATTATCTGAAATAAATGAAGTATTTTAAGAACTTATATTTTAAGAGTAAAATTGTTTAAGAAATTAACTTGATAAAATATATGAAGAGTAAATCAAATATTTGGAATTTTTAACTTAAAACAAAAATTCTTTATAATGATTAAATGATGATTTGAACAATTAAAATTGTAATTATTTTGTAATTAAAAGTTGATAAATTAAAGAATGATTAATTAATGAAAGTAATTAAGATTTAATTAATTCATAGTTAAGAATAATTAATCATTGATTTGCAATTAATAAAATAATTGTGTGGTTAATACACTTAATCATATTCACCCAAATTGGAGATGATTGACTATCATCAAATATTGTGTACTGGATTGATATTTCTGTTTGTGATTATAATACTGTGTGATGTGACTTGCCTTATACTGAACTGTGATTTGTGATTGTTCTGTATATATGTGAAAACCCTTAGCCCGTAAATCGGCATTTAAACTTTGATGCGACAGGGAGTCGGATTCCAGTTGGTTATCAGAAACCCACATCAAATTGTAATGATGAATATTTGTGACTGATAAATTTATTTTATCTGTGAAACTGTGAATGAAGATGAGCGTTATCAATTATACCGCTTATCGATATTGGTATATCTGTGATGATTGATGTTGTGCACTATTGTGTAAGATCCCTAGACCACACCATACACACACAAATATGGATTGCACATGGGAATCGGTTAAGTCACAGATTTTTAAAATAATTTTCAATTTGAATTTTAAGTTCAATTGGGTTGGAAATGGATTGGGTTTAAAGTAAAAACCCTTTGGAAGGGTGTTTTAAAAATGTAAGTTATTTTGAATAACTTAATAAAGATTTGAAATTTGAATAATTTGATTTAAATTGGAATTCAATATCTGAAACTGAATCCTATATTGGTATTTATGATTTAAAAAGAATTATACAAGTTATAAGGGTTTTAAACCATTTTTAAAGTGTTGTTTTTGGGAATTTGAACTAACCCAAAGATTCAACTTGTATAAATGAGATCGAATTTTTCCGAAACGAAAACTATTTGTTTTTAAATAATAATAGCTTTTATTTTAAGAAAGGATTTCTAAATTGTGCTGAAAGGTTTCAAGTTTGAAATGGAATTGTTTTGAAAGACTATGAATGAATCTTTGGAAACGAGTTTTGAAAGCTATAAGTTAAATCTTGATTTAAAGATTAACGAGTAAACCTATTCAATTAAAATGGAAATTGTTTTGAAATCTATGAATGGATCTTTATGAATGGGGTGAACTTTGTGGATTGAATCTTTTTGTTTAAAAGATTGAAAATGGTAATTTGTTTTAACCATTCGAATGAAAAGTTTTGGGCTTTAAGCTGTGATTTAACTGAGACCCCAGTATCCATATGATTTTTAATTGCGCTTGTTATTCGGTTTAGCCAGGAGAGGACCTTTGTGTCATATAACCCATTCCGAATAGTGATACGATGATATGGATAGCATTTGAAGACCGGTGGTGAAGACCGGGTATTTGCGAGAGCGATAGGATGACCTATCAATTGTCTCTGCACTGAGTAGCTACGGTATAGAGATTCCCTAAGTGATGGTAAGTCCGATCAGGATTATGAATACCCGGATTGCAAGGGCTTCTTCGGAAGTGCCTTCGGTTCTGTTCGAACCCGGAACAGACTTGTATGGTTGTATGTCTGACATTACACTTTGAGATATAAAGCTAATTTCTTTCAAATACATTTCTGTTGGTGGCGGAGAATTTCTCTTAGCTTAACACCATTCTCTGAGACGTACGAGCTCAGAGGTTATGTAGTTGAAGGTTATCAGTGATATACTCCCAATTTGGTAGTGTGGCATGCTGAGTGTTGCTGTGTGTTGATGATCACTCGTTGATCATTTGTGATCAAAGCATGGCTTTGTGAAAAAGCGTAGCTTTGTGGACGAGACTTCGTTGAGCCTCACAACCTGGTAATGGTCGAAACAGGAATGTTGCGGCAAAGTTTTTAGGGGTCGCGCCCCTAGGGTATGTCCATTTTCTTCTAGATAAAGGGTGGTATCATGGTATGGAGCCCAGATACTTAACTCGTGTCGACACTGTAAATTTATTACTGTGTGATGTTGCTTTGTTGCTTGAGGGGCCCCTCGGATAAAGGTCAGTAATGACCGGGAATGGCATACTCGTGTGGTGTTACCTAGTTACAGCTTGGTTAAAGCGTGAGGTAGCGTCGGCCTTGTGTTTACAGAGATCCGGTTAGGTTCTCGGGGCGTCTTTCCAGAGGCTTTTCCATTTCGGTGTAAGGAAGTTCCTTTGCCTGACCATTTGTTGGAAATCCAAAGAAACAATACGAACCTTGTACGGTTTTAGTTGTATAACCTGCTATGGAATGTGGTGGTAACCTGCTATTGAACATAGTAGCTATAGTAGGCATACAATAATGGTTGTATGTTGGCTAAGATTAATATCATACTTTCGAAAGGTTTTCCTACACTATGAACTAGTAATAATATCAAAAGAATTTTCTTTTGCGTAGTAAGCATGTTTGACTATCATAAGAAGAAATCTCCTCCAAGTCTGCGATTGCATTGTGTGTGTGGTGGGAGGTCTTATGGTAGTTTCATTTTTCAAAAGCATTGCGGATTTCAATGTTTAAAATTCTTTTGTTGTTTGTTTTAAAGCAACTGTTTTTGTTTACTCATACTAGTCCCATGACTGACCCGGAGTTTATTGTTTCCTTTCTAAACTCTGGGTGCCCATAATTTCCACACGGGCAGCCTAGTAGCAGGTTTTCCGTGCTTTGGTGTTAGCTAGATTTTGGAGTCTTTTTTGGTTTAGAAGCTATCAGATTTTGGGAAGCTTTTGTCTTGGATATCTTTTGAAGTGCTTAGAGTTCTGAAGACCTTATCCAAGTAGATGTATGTTGGAACTTTACGGAAGACTCTGTTGTTGTTATGTTGTGGAGTTATTATCTTTCTGTTATTATATCTATGTAGTGCTCTAGTATGGATGACATATGTATTATGAAACTCTGATGTAGTAATGGATATTATGATGATGTTGTATCTTTGATGTATGATATTCATTTTGTTTCCGCTGTTTATTTTCATCTGATGTTGTTATAAGCTCCAGCAATACGAATTTGATGTTGTTTGTTGGACATCCAGTTCGGCTCGTCACAAGTGGTATCAGAGCTGAAGGTTGAGTAAGTACTTTAGCTATGGAGTATAACACATTAGATGGCTCATTAGAGATAGGGTGAAGTATACCCTAGAATGAGTATAAACCGAAACCTTGAATTTTCCTAGTCCATTTCTTTTTACTGCTGATATTCCTTGAGATATTTTGTCCGTGGATCTAAATCTAGTTTTCTTACTAATTACAGATAGTAATAATGAGCGGACGAAGAGGAAGAGCTAGGGGTCAAGGAAATGCCACAACAGCTAATCAAATTCCCCCAACAGCAGAAGCAACAATGCCTACTCAGAATCAGCCGAATCTGGCCGATTTGTATAAAAGCTTCTCGAGACTTGGTGGTAAGCCGTTCACCGGCAAAGAGTCTATTGTTGAGGCCCAAGCTTGGATCAGATCAAGTGAAAGGATTTTTAAAGGGCTAAAGTTGGAAGATGATCAAATGCGACTAATAGCTTCCTGGCAACTTCAAGAAGAAGTCTTAGCATGCTGGGAGACAGCCACTGTAGATAAGCCAGAAGACGAGTTTACTTGGGAGAGATTTAAAGAAGTATTTGAGAAGCGCTATATGCCATTGGCTGGTATTTCTCGAATGTACCAGGAATTTCTGGACTTGAAGCAAGGAAGTTTGACATTTGAGGAATATCTAAACAAATTCAATGAATTGTCTCGTTTTGGTCCCGATCTGGTAAACACACCTTTGAAAAAGAACGAAAGGTTCATTCGTGGGATGAATAAGAAATTCCACGAAAGGATGATCGGCCACGTCAAGGAATCCTTTTCAGATTTGGTTGATATGGGGTACAGATATGCTACACTTGATATGCAAGAAACCCCAAGGGAAGAAGGAGATACGAGCAATCAAAATTGGAAGAAAAGAAAGCTCGGGAACAAGAAACCATATCAAGGCAAGGAAAAGAAGGACAGTCAGGGAAACCCGGCGAAAGATGTAACTTGTTACAATTGCCAAGAAAAGGGCCACTATGCAAACAACTACAAGAATCCAAGGAAACAAGTTAAGAAAGAACAACCTGTGGAGACTGGTCAGGAAGTTAAGAAATGCTATTACTGTTACAAACCAGGACATGAAGTTAAAGATTGCCAGAAAAGGAAGCAAGCTCATGTAGCAAAGGTGTATGCAATCAAAGATGATCCTTCAACCTCAAAGGCTGATAAGGGAAAAGGAATTTTGGAAGGTAACTTTCTCATTTACGATAAAATTCTCGGATTTTTGTCCGACACGGGAACTACCCATAGTTTTATTTCTCAGCAAATCGTAAGTAAGTTAAAATCTTGAATCTGAGATCGTAATCGAATCTATTTCTGTCTGTTTCATTGGGTTTCGATATAATCTACGAATGGTTAGTTATCCCTTCGAACTAACCAATACCCTGGATACTTCGTAGATCAGATAACCCAATTGTTTCATTGTTGATTGAGTTTGTTCTCATATCTATTGTTGATAATTCTGATTTGGTAAACCAAATGCAGAATTGATATCCGGTTTGATCTGAAAAGATATTTCTATATCTTTTATCTATTCTTTTTTATCTCCTTGTCAAATTTCGAGGATGAAATTTTCTTAAGGAGGGGATATTGTAACTTCCCAGAAATTATTAATTTGAATTTAGTGACTTATTTGAATTTTTGGAAGTTTAACTTGAAAAGTTTTAAAACAAATAAAATATGTGTCAATTTAAATGAATAAAACTCCAAATTCTTTTGAATTTAAATCACTTGGATTTAACATCTTATATAAGTATGTATATATATATATATATATTGAATTTGAATTTATCAGTTGAGGAAAAAAATATAGAGATAAATATATGTTCGTGATAAAATCACATGGTTATAAAATGACATATGAAATACATACAAGTTGCATGTAAATTATGCAAACCAGGAAACAATAACACATACAAAGATCAAATAGCATAAGTGTGTTTGCTGGGAGTTGTATGCAAACAAGAAGATAACATAGAAAAAATGTATGCAAGGAAATATCTTTTAATAAAACAAAATTGTACTTATGGAAAAAAAATTCAAATAGTATAAGTGTGTTAACAAGAAGGGAAGCATAAGCATTAAATGCTTTCTTCTCAGCCACCATTGAAAGAAGGAAAAAGTCTCTGGTTGTACAAAACCAATATAAAGAAAATGTACGCAATAATTATACCCAGTACAACACAAAGAAAAAGTCTGGTACCAGTAAATACTCCCTCGTATACACCTCTTCCTTATATATCCACATCCATATTAGTCTTGCTCGTTTAAAACATAATATAGCAAATCAGAGGAAAGTAAGAAAAAGAAAATATAAGTTGTACAACATAATACATGCAGCACAAAGGCAAAGTGCCATCAGCCTCCAAAAAATAAGAAAATCTCTGCCTAGTATTGTACAAACAATATTTTATCACTTGTACAAAATAATACATCCCTGTAAACTTCTTTTATATGTCAACTTCCTCATCACAGTTTCGTCCATCAAAACTGAAAGAAAAAATGAATGAAGTAATATCATTTCATACTTAAACAAAAACTTCAATCTTAAAACAAATCAAACCAGAGAAGATTCTAGCAAGAATTCAAAGGCTGTTTCAAATTTAAAGCAAATCATCATCAACAAACAGGAAGATCAAAACTGCATTTTCATTTCAAAACAAAAGTGTTCTGTTCAAATTTGTTCCAGGTGAGTAAACATCAACTTTAAGGCTTTAAGTTTAACAGTGAAGATGATTCATTGATTATATGGTATTGTATATGTTTATCTTTGAATAAAATTTGGTATATATATATATATACAGGTTACTCTGTATATTGTTCTTCTCTGTTATGGATTACAGGGTTGATTATCATTCAAACTCAAGTAGTTTTCAACTGAATCATAGTAAAGCTTTCGGTTTTAAATCAAACAAGATGATGAAACTTAAATTTAGATTTTTAAAAGCTGATTTAAAACCATGTTTATAAGATATCATCACTGTAACTTTGTTTACAGGTAATCAAGAAAAAATTTGATAAATTCAATTGTTATAAAAAGTTAATTCAAGTTCATAGCTCGAATTCTTATTGCAAGTTATGATTTTTAAAACAAAAATAAAGATTTTTAGTTTAGTATTCTCAGAGCAGTTTGAGTTTGAACACAAATCGTTTTTTTTCGAATTTCTAGTGATCAATCTAATTATAAATGTTGAAATTTGGATTGAAGCAAGTATAAACATCGTTGATTTTGAGAAAATTATCAGATAATTTTTCTATTGCGTGAATTGATGGGACGAATCAAAGTTAGGGTTTAAGAAATGTCTGAGTCGAGTCTGGAAATGTGATCACTGCTCCGACTATAGACCATCGGACTTCGTGCCTCTGGTGCCAGTCGTGGCATCACATGTCAACGAAGCTTCGGTCAAGTTTTCGTGGCCTCTGATGGCCAGGGGAGGTGGCGCGAGTTGATTTTCTGGTGATGTGTTGTTGGGTTGTTGGGTCGAGATAACTCGAATTCTTGTTTTCGAAATTAATTCGAGTTTTGGGTGTTTGTGTGGTTTTGGGGGATGGACGTCGACTCGATGGTGGCTGCAGCTTCGACCAACGGCAATAATTCTGGCCGTGCATGTGCACGTGGTCGTGGTAGTGTCAGTTGCAATGGTTTGGGGAAGAAGGCTGGTAGCCCGGAGCACTGCTCGGAAAATTGAGAAGAAAACTCGAAGTCGAACTCAAGTTGTTTAGTATGGTATCGGGTTAGTTTTGAGACTTAAACAAATTTTTGAAAAAATTCCTCACACGGGTCGAATTGGCTAGAAACTCGAAGCAGGGAAGTGTTTTTCTCGGGGGTAACTCGGGGAAGGTCTCGGGTCAGGCCTAAAACAGTAAAGATTTAAGTTTTGAAAATTTTGAAACATGAGTTTAAAAATTGTTTTTGAAATGATTATCTGAAATAAATGAAGTATTTTAAAAACTTAGATTTTAAGAGTAAAATTGTTTAAGAAATTAACTTGATAAAATATTTGAAGAGTAAATCAAATATTTGGAATTTTTAACTTAAAACAAAAATTCTTTATAATGATTAAATGATGATTTAAACAATTAAAATTGTAATTATTTTATAATTAAAAGTTGATAAATTAAAGAATGATTAATTAATGAAAGTAATTAAGATTTAATTAATTCATAGTTAAGAATAATTAATCATTGATTTGCAATTAATAAAATAATTGTGTGGTTAATACACTTAATCATATTCACCCAAATTGGAGATGATTGACTATCATAAAATATTGTGTACTGGATTGATATTTCTATTTGTGATTATAATACCGTGTGATGTGACTTGCCTTATACTGAACTGTGATTTGTGATTGTTCTGTATATATGTGAAAACCCTTGGCCCGTAAATCGGCATTTAAACTTCGATGCGACAGGGAGTCGGATTCCAGTTGGTTATCCGAAACCCACATCGAATTGTAATGATGAATCTTTGTGACTGATAAATTTGTTTTATCTGTGAAACTGTGAATGAAGATGAGCGTTATCAATTATACTGCTTATCGATATTGGTATATCTGTAATGATTGATGTTGTGCACTATTGTGTAAGATCCCTGGACCACATCATACACACACAAATATGGATTGCACGTGGGAATCGGTTAAGTCATAGATTTTTAAAATAATTTTCAATTTAAATTTTAAATTCAAATGGGTTGGAAATAGATTGGGTTTAAAGTAAAAAGCCTTTGGAAGGGTGTTTTAAAAATGTAAGTTATTTTGAATAACTTAATAAATATTTGAAATTTGAATAATTTGATTTAAATTGGAATTCAATATCTGAAATTGAATCCTATATTGGTATTTATGATTTAAAAGGAATTATACAAGTTATAAGGGTTTTAAACCATTTTTAAAGTGTTGTTTTTGGGAATTTGAACTAATCCAAATATTCAACTTGTATAAATGAGAACGAATTTTTCCGAAACGAAAACTATTTATTTTCAAATAATAATAGCTTTTATTTTAAGAAAGGATTTCTAAATTGTGTTGAAAGGTTTTAAATTTGAAATGGATTTTTTTTGAAAGACTATGAATGAATCTTTGGAAACGAGTTTTGAAAGCTATAAGTTAAATCTTGATTTAAAGATTTAACGAGTACACCTATTCAATTAAAATGGAAATTGTTTTGAAATCCATGAATGGATCTTTGTGAATGGGGTGAACTTTGTGAATTGAATCTTTTTGTTTAAAAGATTGAAAATGGTAATTTGTTTTAACCATTCGAATGAAAAGTTTTGGGCTTTAAGCTGTGATTTAACTGAGACCCCAGTATCCATATGATTTTTAATTGCGCTCGTTATTCGGTTTAGCCGGGAGAGGACCTTTGTGTCTTATAACCCATTCCGAATAGTGATAAGACGATATGGATAGCATTTGAAGACCGGTGGTGAAGACCGGGTATTTGCGAGAGCGATAGGATGACCTATCGATTGTCTCTGCACTGAGTAGCTACGGTATAGAGATTCCCTAAGTGATGGGAAGTCCGATCGGGATTGTGAATACCCGGATTGCAAGGGCTTCTTTGGAAGTGCCTTCGGTTCTGCTCGAACCCGGAACAGACTTGTATGGTTGTATGTCTGACATTACACTTTGAGATATAAAGCTGATTTCTTTCAAATACATTTCTGTTGGTGGCTGAGAATTTATTCTCTTAGCTTAACACCCTTCTCTAAGACGTACGAGCTTAGAGGTTATGTAGTTGAAGGTTATCAGTGATATACTCTCAATTTGGTAGTGTGGCATGCTGAGTGTTGCTGTGTGTTGATGATCACTCGTTGATCATTTGTGATCAAAGCATGGCTTTGTGAAAAAACGTAGCTTTGTGGACGAGACTTCGTCGAGCCTCACAACCCGGTAATGGTCGAAACAGGAATGTTGCGGTAAGGTTTTTAGGGGTCGCGCCCCTAGGGTATGTCCATTTTCTTCTAGATAAAGGGTGGTATCATGGTATGGAGCCCAGATACTTAACTCGTGTGGACACTGTAAATTTATTACTGTGTGATGTTGCTTTGTTGGTTGAGGGGCCCCTCGAATAAAGGTCGGTAACGACCGGGAATGGCATACTCGTGTGGTAGTTACCTAGTTACAGCTTGGTTAAAGCGTGAGGTAGCGTCGGCCTTGTGTTTGCAGAGATCCGGTTAGGTTCTCGGGGCGTCTTTCCAGAGGCGTTTCCATTTCGGTGTAAGGAAGTTCCTTTGCCTGACCATTTGTTGGAAATCCAAAGAAACAATACAAACCTTGTACGGTTTTAGTTGTATAACCTGCTATGGAATGTGGCGGTAACCTGCTATTGAACATAGTAGCTATAGTAGGCATACAATAATGGTTGTATGTTGGCTAAGATTAATATCATACTTTCGAAAGGTTTTCCTACACTATGAACTAGTAATAATATCAAAAGAGTTTTCTTTTGCCTAGTAAGCATGTTTGACTATCATAAGAAGAAATCTCCTCCAAGTCTGCGATTGCATTGTGTGTGTGGTGGGAGGTCTTATGGTAGTTTCATTTTTCAAAAGCATTGCGGATTTCAATGTTTAAAATTCTTTTGTTGTTTGTTTTAAAGCAACTGTTTTTGTATACTCATACCAGTCCCATGACTGACCCAGAGTTTATTGTTTCCTTTCTAAACTCTTGGTGCCCATAATTTCCACACGAGCAGCCTAGTAGCAGGTTTTCCGTGCTTTGGTGTTAGCTAGATTTTGGAGTCTTTTTGGGTTTAGAAGCTATCAGATTTTGGGAAGCTTTTGTCTTGGATATCTTTTGAAGTGCTTAGAGTTCTGAAGACCTTATCCAAGTAGATGTATGTTGGAACTTTACGGAAGACTCTGTTGTTGTTATGTTGTGGAGTTATTATCTTTCTGTTATTATATCTATGTAGTGCTCTAGTATGGATGACATATGTACTATGAAACTCTAATGTAGTAATGGATATTATGATGATGTTGTATCTTTGATGTATGATATTCATTTTGTTTCCGCTATTTATTTTCATATGATGTTGTTATAAGCTCCAGCGATACGAATTTGATGTTGTTTGTCGGACATCGAGTTTGGGTCATCACAGTTGCTCCCATTAAAAGGGTATTTCACATCTCATCTAGGTTGGATTCGATTTGCGCATTTAGATGTGAAATATTCGGATTCTCGGGAAGGTTTTGCGGGGTCTGGCTGGTACTTTTCCCGAGGAGGTCACCGAGTATATGACCTTTTCAAAAGTATATTACTAGAGGTATACTTCAAGGGGGCCACAATCTCCTAGTTATTTGTTGGAGATTTTCCTTTTCTTATTTGATTCGAGCCTTCAAATTTCATCTCCTTAATTTCACCGGAAAGAGTCAGCCACTCTTCGTGGTGTTTAATTATTTATCCATTCTTTACGGTTGGATGTTGAATTATGAGAGAGTAAACCCGTTCAATTTTCAACGGCCTGGTCTCACATGTTTTGTGTTTAATTACATGCCATTGTTTCAAAGTTTTACTCATACCAGACATATCGTCCGACCCGAATTGTTTATTTCCATAAACTCTCGGGTACTCATTTTATTTGAGTAGCCCGAGAGTAGCAAGTTTTTGTTGGGTTCTTTTGAAGATGGCGTCCAAGCAGGAGGCTTTTCATCTTCTTATTTTCTATTCCGTTGAACTATTTAGTTTGTGTAAGTATATTCAACATTTGTAAAGGCAGGATGTTATAAATACCTAAGCTAATTTTGTAGTACTTTTATGTAACTTTGATAACTCCCTGTTAAGGAGTAACCTGATGTACTATTTACTGTTATGTTATATTTAACAGTTTTGTTGTGAGGTTTTCTATTCTATTCTTTATTTCACCTCACAACGATTCATCTTTCTGATGCATGGGCAACGGTATACGAACACCGAGGATGTGTTAAGTGTTGTTCCTAGGTGTCAGAAAGGTGGGTTGTCACAAATTATTTATATTTGATAATGTTTAAAAAGTTATTTATCAATATTTTATATCATGAAAAGTTATTTATTAAATAACTAATAGTGTTTGAAGTTAATAATTATTTATTAATAATTTTTTGGAATTTATAATAGTTATTCATTTACAATGTTTTGGAATTTATTATTATTATTTATAATAATGTTTTGGATGATAAAGATAATTTATATAATAATGTTTGAAGATTAATTATTATTGTTTCATCAATAAGGTTTGGAATTATTAACTATTATATATATATATATAATGTTTTGAAGTGAATAATAATTATTTATTAGTAACGTTTTACTGTTAATAATTATTATTATATAATAATGTTTTGAAGTAAGTAATTATTATTTATTTATAATGTTTTAAATTTATTAATTATTATCTTAAAAATGTTTTGGAGTTAATAAATTATTTTATTAATGATGCTGGAAAGTTAATTTATTATTTATTAAAGGTGATTAAAGAAAATTAATTTATCTGATTAATTGTGTTTATAAATAATAAATTAATTTATAAAAAGAAATCTCATTTAATAAAAAAGATTTATTAAAGAGTTTATATATGAAAATGGAGTTTGAATTTATAAGAATTTTATAAAGGCTTTATAAAGGATTTTATGAGGGATTTTTGAAAAGGTTTTTATAAGGTAATGTTTATAAAAAACTTTTATAAAGAGCTCCTATCTGCACAACTGCGTGCACGTATTTGCACAACTGCGTGTTAACAAAGCTCAATGTTCATATATCATCATAGGAAATGCAGCTTCTATCTCCTCCTCATCTGATCTTGATGGTCATGGTGATGTCAATCCCTCCTCGCTTACTTCCATGAAACTCTCTTGCCAGACTGCTAGCGGTGAGGCTAACACTTCTACTAACCTCAAGGTCAAGCACAATGCTTCCCTCCTTTGAACCTAATAAGCTCGCCCCTTCATCATCCAAAGCAAAGTCCTCATCCAAACCTCCTAAGAAAACTCAGTTGAATTGCTACGATCATATTCTACCGCTAGCGGCATATAGAGCTCCTTCTCCTCTTGTTGAGCATACCATTATCTCCTCGCCTAATGCTTCTCCTTCGATTAGCACTGAGCATGTGACAAGATGCATGAAGGTGGAGTTGTTGAACTCTATGGGTCTCCCCACATAGCTCGTAACGTGCAGTAGGTTATGCGAAGCCAAAGTCTCGGGTAGGATTTATTACTGGAATATTACTGTTGGCTCTAGGTCATTAGGTCTTCAAGCTGGTGATTGGGTTTTCTGGATTTTTTTGGGCCTGGTTTGCTCAGTGATGTGTAGCTTTAGATTGGCCTTCTTAGTGAAAAGTGTTCCGCGTTAACAAATTTTTTTATGGGATGTAATATTAGTTACTGAGACGCTATGTCTCTCACCTGTTTTCTGCTCTTGTTCTTATGGAATTTTTCCGGTTATGTTGTTGATTGACAATATGTCAATCTCCTGTAATGCTTGTTTTTATTATTTGTTATAATAAAAAATGGTAGGGGTCCATTCAACCCCATCGGCTTTGCCAAAAAAAAACTTTTATAAAGGTTCATTATAAAGACTTTTATAAAAGAATAAAGTTTTATAACTAAGTTTATAGATTTATAAAGGAAGTTTTGTGAATAGTTTATGGATTTATAAAAGAGCTTTATAAATAGTTTTAGAAATTTATTATGATGACCCACCTTTTTGGATAATTTAAGTCGACAATAAACCATACATGTCTAACTAAAACCATCTAGGGCAGATTATCAATAGGGTTTAATACAGAAATTAAGAGAAAAGGAAGAAAGTAATACACAGAATCTCGCACCAGAATGACAAAATATAATAATCAAATAAAATAGTTCATGAAGCTGTTACAATATACATTTGATTACACGTTTTTACGACATCAATCAAAGTACAATAAACAAACATACCAAATAATGCAGCGGAATAATAATAATAAATGCGATCACCAATCTCCATCTTCATCTTCAAGGAATAACGTCTTCAACACTGAAATACTCAGGCTAACCCGAGCATAATGAAAAAACAATACACTCGAGTCAGGACAAAAATTCCTATATAAGTCACATTAATATCACGTAAATATGAGTGTAATAGCTTCAAAGATGTTTACGGGATTTTCCATCTCCTAATCAAAATTCGAATACTAAGTTAAACCACTTAATTAACATAAATCCAAAGTTAAATTAAAACTTAAACCTTTCAAATAATTCAATTCTGATAAATTTACATCATATCTCATTTCAGCTTTAAGATTCCAAGTTAAATCCTTTGAACAATTTCATTTAAATAGTTTCAATTTTCAATTTTTCAAGCTCGAATTAGGAAATAATTAAATTCATATAGATCCAAATTATTATTTTCTTTAAAGCAATATCATTCAAGCCAATCCAAATTCAAGATTTTAAAACCATTCAATTTAACCAAATCCGGTGCCCGTATATAATTTTATATCCTATGGCCAAGTGATCATTTTTACAAATTTCAATTGTATGGGTATATATCATTTCAACCCATAATTTAAATGTCATAGGTATCCAATTTTAAAATGATCCAAATGGTCATTTAAATGATGTCAATAATATATAAGGTGATAACAGGGATATATCAAAATAAATAACAACCATACATCCAACATATCAATCAATAAGCATCCATTTCAATCAACATCCAAATCAATCAATATATCACAACAATTAATGGTTATCAATTGTCAGGGCATTTGACTAGCAATTCAATTTCAATATCAATTTAAATGTCAATTCAGTTCAATGTCGATTCATATTCAATATCAATTCAAATGTCAATTTAAATCTACAACAACAATCAAAAGTTTTAAATCACATCATAAATTTGATTTAACTTGCAATGGAATTTTTAGTATTGCGTGAGTGGGTTTAATCACTCACGTTTGATATATAGCCTATTAAAAAATCCAACAAAAGCCTAAAATCACAACAGTCTTCAAATTCAACCAAACCATCTTCCAGTTGTCCGGAATTTCAATGCGAATCCAACTGAAGAAACAGCGTGTCAATCGAAGTTCATATATGGAAGATATTCAAGTTATAAAAATATTAATAAACTAATAATGCATACACCTTTTAATAATATTAAAATAATAAACATAAAATAAAAGACATTCAAGCAGTCACGTTTAGCATGAATTGACGCTGTTATAGCTTCAACAAACAAATGGTGCTTATTGGTTGCAATTAATATGGGATGCTCGGTTGCAGCTATTTTTTTTAAGGATGAGGCGACAGAAGCTTGGTAACTTGTGGGTGGAGGAATGTGAGGTAGGATGGCTAAGCGGTGAAAAGATTGACCGGTAAGAGTGGCGGCGGTTGGTAAAACGTGGGCGAAAGCATGGAACTATAAAATGAAGGAGGCGAGGGTTTGAAACCAAGTGGCAGGCGAGAATAAAAATGAACGAACAGTGATATATGAAATATATATGGACGTGAACAGGAGATAATGAAACTAAATGAGCAGAACATGAACGATATGGAAGTTTTGAATTTATGAAACGTAAGTTTCAACAGGTGATGTTTTGAATTAATGAAATGTAAGTTTCAATAGGTGATGAAAGGTTATAAAGTGTACAGTTAGAATAGGGAAAACCCAAAAATAATGGCTAGCGCTTAAAACCAATTCCGAACAAACTCAAAGGGAAACAAATACATGTGTACGAACCTTATTTTAAATTATACTATGCCCTGAATCTAAATTCAAACAACTTTAATTTATTGAAAATTTAAGTTTAACGTTAAAGATCCTATTTGTATTGTCTACTACTACTACTATTTAACGGCCGTAAGATTTTTTTTTAATTCAAATTTTCTCTTTTTGTAAAATTATACTTATTTTCAATGTGAAAACTTTGTTTTATACGTCTCAAAATATACATTTATTTTAATTAAAATGTTCATTTCATTTTGACACAAAAATGCAAGTTTCTATATTAACTCATTCATTACAATTTCATTCCTATTTCCTTTTAATTGAAACATTTCAATTAATCTAATTCTAATTCTTTTCATTACTAATTTCAAACGAATTCTAATTATAAAACACTGTTTTCATTCATTTATACTAATTCAAACATGTTTTATAAAATTTCACACACAATAAAATTTATACACTATTTATAAAGTAAACGTTTTATCTTATTGAAAATGAACCTCTCCAAGATACATTTTAAATAACAACTTATGTTATTCTTTCATTAAAACATTCACTCAATTCTTTATTTAAATTCAACATTTGTTATTCCGATTAGAGATAAACATTCAATTTATTCTTTTCAAGTCAAAGCTTAAACTTCATTAAAATGTTCATTTTAATTTAATTTAAAATGTAAGTTCTTATGTTGAACTTATTCATTACAATGCACTTGTCTTTTCTTTTCAATTAAAGGATTCCAACAATTCTTATTGCAGTTTATATTCAATATTATTTCAAACGAATTCTCATTATACCACAACTGTTTTCTGTTCATTTCATATATTCCAACATTTACTTCTTAAATTATTCTATTCTTAAATAAATCATATTCAAATCAATATCATTAAATTATATTCTATTCTACCTCGTTGAAATTAGTTGTTTTAGCATTTATTTAAGATCATGTTTTATATCCTAACAAATTTTACATCAATAAATCATAAATTATTAATTTCTGAATTTTTTTAATTTCAAGCCTTATTTAGTTTAGTATTTTTAATTGTCAAAAATACGGGTCGTTACAATCTCTCCCACTCAAAACTTTTCGCCCTCAAAAAGGAAAAAGAAGTAATCAATCTATAAAACAATTTAAACATACTTAGTTAGTTTTAATATAAATCTGAAAATAAACCAATTTCCATGAAAAATTTCCTAAGTCCTAAATTTACAAAAAATTTCGACAGCGTCTCCTTTGCGCGGCTAGGTCCGAAAAACCAATATCAATAATTACATGGTATAATCTTATTTTAATAATGAGGCATCCCAAACCATTGGGAAAACAATAAAATACCACTACAAAAACCGTAATCTGAAAACATACCTATTTGTCGGGCAAACAAAGCTCTATTTATGAAACCAAAAGCAACAGCTATTACTTCCATAAACCTCTATCTTACTTACATAATTCAAGAGAATTAAATGTGATAAATGGACAATATACTAACTATTCTATCAAAAATACCAATAATACACAATACAACAATCATATGCAACAAAGCAATGTAACGCAACTGATAAGTATGATGCACTTCTACATGCAATTCTAATGGAATGTAACAGTTACATGCAACCAAAATAGTATTGCAATCAGAAGCAACAATCATAGCACACCATTTAATTATTAAAGTTTGTACGATGTACATATATCATTTGTACACAATATCAATTCTGATCACTTACTTAAACACACAAATTCCACATTCGAACTAGTATTGATAACCCGACCACTCTAGTGCGAACTCTAATTCGGTTCCTTGATTAGAAATCTCCGTTCTCCTTACATAGCCATAAACTATGATAGAAAATTTCAAAATCATATCAAAAATCTATATCAAGCGTTCGCTGTCAAGAATCGAGTTAAAAATCCTAACTGGACTGTGTGAATTACCACAAATCACGTATTCGAATCTGGATCAGAACTGTTGTGCGAATAAATTTGTAACAACCGGCATATTTTATGATTGTATATTTAAATATTTTATTTACAGGAAAATGGGCACGGGGAAGAAGTTGCTAAAAAATTTAGTCTCAAGGACAACAAGTTTGCTTTTTAGTCTGAAGGACATTTTTCAGTGGAAACAGAAAATGATAGTTACAACTATCATTTTGTGATTTGCACAAGAAAGTGTCCTTCAGCCTAAAAAGCAAACTTGTTGTCCCTGAGACTAGATTTTTTTTCAACTTTTTCCTTGAGCCTAAAAACCCCTTTTATTTAAATATAGCATCGTTAATCGGATTAAAGTCTGAAAAGCTACTTTTTGTAAACAGTCGAATTGGGACTCGAGACCACTTCCATTGAGTCCAAAATGACGTTTACAACTTTTTTGAGTATAAACATCGATATGTTTGGAGTTGAGTGAATTTTTCTATTTTCTGTTGGGCTTTGGATTTGGGTTTCAGCCCATTAACCCATCTAATACCCTATACTCCACTCAAGTTCATTCATTCATTCTCATTTTTCCTAATATTCTCTTGCTAAAACAGAAATGGTGGAAGAGAAAGGAAATTAAAATCCCTAAACCTAGTTTACTAGGAAATTCAAATTCAAGCTCTAGAAAACAAAGTGAAGCTAAGGTAAGAATCATCTTCTTCTTCTCCATCTCAATCTCTCTTCAATTCTCAGAAATTCCTAACCCTAACTTAGGAAAAAACTTCACCTTTGATAATAGATTGAAGATTCTTGAGGTGTGTTGAAGAGGAATTGTTCTTGCCTTGTTTTAAAAGCTTCTCATTCATTGTTTTTGCATTTAAAGGTGAGTTCTTAAACTCACATCTACGTCTATAACTTTCATTATTGTTAGGTATGAATTCCTAACTTCTATTCATGTTCATTTGCTTTTGATTTGAATTGATTTGGTGAATTTTCCAATTTTGGTGTTTTGAAGTCAAAATCTTTAAAAAAAAATCCTATCTTGGATGTTTGGACATGTTCTGGTGGTGTATCGAAGAGTCTATAGGGCTGGGTTGTCGATTGGCATAAACCCCTAGCATCCATCGCTCGATCGATCGCATTTCGTTTGGATTTTCGCCCTTTTTGGGCTAGGCTGATTTTTTCCTACCAGGAAATTCCAGACGTTTGGATTGAATTCCAGACGTCTGGATTGGAAATCCAGACGTCTGGAATTGGTCCCTGGAAAACGCAAAAAGGCAAAGACAAAATCCAAACGTCTGGAAATCCAACCAGACGTCTGGTTAGTGGTTTAGACATCTGGTTGAAAATTTCAGATGTTTGAGATGTGCAGTTTTGCCTATTTTGGGCCAGAACCTAGGGCCAAACGTCTGGATCAAACCCCCCAGACGTCTGGAACTGTTCACTTTGCCTGCTTTCGGCTGTTTTGAATGGGTTTCCAATGTTTATCGATTTTTGTTGATCCAGATTGTTATTATCACTTATTATCGACTTTGATGACTTCTTTCTTTGGATTTTTGGGAATATCCATTTTGATGGATTCGGTATCGATTTTTATGGTTTTGATTCACGTCTTCGAATGTGAATCTTTGGTGATTGATTGTTTTTACAATCATTTTTGTGATTTGTCACTTTCAAATACAAAGGTTTCTATACTAGTGGTAACTATTCAAACTCTTTCACAAAGATGATTTCAACTCTATTTTTAATACAAAGCTCGTTTATAAAACCGTTTTCGAACCTATTAGTATATACAAACCTTTAGCTCATTCGTATGAGAAATCTAATTAAACGGCTTAGTAAAACAAGTGGTATGAAACGCTTGCGTTTACTTCAGTGGTTAATTCTTGGACTTGTTCGATTGAACTCTTGTGACAATTTTCGAGTGGAAATCTACAATCTGTTCGTAAATATTTAAGTTAAGCTAGTGGTTATGGGACATGAAGCTAAACTCATTTATTTACTATCTTAGTGTGGTTCACACTTTTATTCATCAATGCCGATCATTTTGTGATTTAGACTAGCGATATGCGATGTCTATTTGTTTATGGGGGGACTAAAAACCCCATTTGTGGAACTTCGGTTCAAATTTGGTGGGGTAGCGACCCGTGGTCTTCGGGCCGTTTGTGGAGCTTCGGCTCAAAATTGATGGTTAGCGACCATGGAATAGCGTTCCGTTTGTGATACACGTGTTGGTGAGTTTTCATGCTCCCATTTGTGATAGCCCCCCCCCCTTTGTGATTTCTGGATTTCTAGTTGATGATTTCTAGAATTTGTGTTTCACCTCTTTTTATGATTGGCAATGCTATTTTTGTCAATATTTGGGGTTTGGTGAATAAAATAAAGAATATGACATTCTTTTTGGTGCTTTGAGATTCTTGAGATATTGTATGATTTTGTTGTTGTTTAAAGTATACTTGTCACAGTATGACATCATTGTTATCATACGTTTTATTTGTTATATCTCTTCTTATATCTCATTTTATATATGGTAAATATAGCTAGACTGATCCGTTTATTATTTTCTTCTTAAATAATACTCGGGTCAGACCGAGATATTTCAGGTGCTCCTACTTGACTTCTTATCAAGAACCATCATCTGATTTTTGGCTAACTACTTTAGATTAGTAGTTTGTTATTATACATTTGAGATATAGACTCCTTGATGTATAATTATTCTTTTGTCTAGCACTTGTATCTATTCTTTTGTGATGTAGTGGATCTTGTTTGACCACTACTTTGATGTACACTTTTATGTGCTATATTCATATTTAATTTCGCCTTTGTGATATGAATATCTGTGACTGATTTGTGTTATGTTTATTTCTATATTTGTTTCCGAAGACTATTTAGCCACTGTGTGGTAGCTTTGAGTTTGTATTAGATATGTCGGATTTCCTCCAGAAATGAAATGTAAGTTATATTATCTGACATATCGGTACTCACACAAAGCAATTACACAGAAGGTCGCTCCCCAACAACCTTATTCTTCGTGTTAGTCGACGGCATTACCCCGTAGTGTCCTTGGCTAGTGTGAGTATAGAGGTGGGGCATCACAGCTTGGTATCAGAGCCAAACTTCGGAACAATGTAGAATAATCTAGCAAGGATCATTGTCCTAAGTCTTTCTTAGGAATCATGCCATAGGATTTAATTCGAGTCTTCGTACCGTTCTATCCTATTTCTTTATATGATGCCTTGTTTTTATCAATCAAGTTTGTTTGATATTCATTTTGTGAGTAACCTTTTCCTCTTCTTTCTTTCTTAAAGAAGAGAAATGGTTAGACTTGGCCGTCCCAGCGTCGGTCAATCCAGTGCTACTCCTCATGACGGAGTATTTATGTCTACTCAGCAACTTCTAGATCTTGTGAGAAATGCTCAAGCTATCGGACCCACTCCAGAGCCTACTCATCCTAAATCTGGGTTTGCACGCTTGTGCAGTGTAGTGATTACACCAACTTGGGTGGAAAGCCTTTCAAGGGTTCCGAGAGCATTATAGAAGTCCAAGCTTGGCTTAGAACATGCGATCGCATCTTTTCCCACATGAATGTTATTGATCTACATCGAGTCCAAGTGCCTTCTAGCATGCTCCAAGAAAGAGCATTAGACTGGTATTAGCTTCTGATCTCTAAAATTATTGAAGAGGATCTTACTTGGGAGCAATTCCGGGAAAGATTCGAGTTAAAATTTGTGCCAGAAGCTGAAAAAGTATCTCTAGCTCGACGCTTCATTGACCTTGTTCAAGGTGAATCTTCCGTGATGGACTACGTCGCTTCTTTCGAATCTCTATCTAAATAGGGGGTCGAGTATATTAATACCCCATTGAAGAAAAACCAGTGATTTGTCTATGGCTTGAATAAGAATCTCAAAAATCCATTACTTCTGAAACTAGAAGTTTCTTTTGATCAACTTGTTGATATCGCTCTTTGACTCAAAGAGGCCGATAAAGAAAGTGACATTGAAGTCAAACAAAACATCAATAAGAAGAGACCTTTTAAATTCAAGCCTAATCCCAACAAGAAAGGGAAGCAACCAACTTCGGTAGCAAAGACTCCTACCTCTAGTCGTGGAGAATGTTACAATTGTGGTTCTAAGGACCATTATGCAAACAAGTGTCCGAAGTCTCTTTCTTGCGGCTATTGCAAGAGTTCGGGTCATGCTATATCTTTGTGTCCCAAACTTCAAAGCAAAAAGGAAGGCAAGTTAAACGTTGTGCAAGCCCCTACTAACACTTCTCGAGGTCAAGGTATTTCTCATTCCATCCTTGATGGCATTATTATATTTCGTGATTTTCCTATTCGAGTTCTTTTTCATACGGGTGCATCTCATTCTTTTATATCAAAAGAACTTGTTGATGCTTTGTCTTTGAATGTTATTGGCTTAATGACCTCATTGAGGATTGCGAATCCGGTTGGTGGATCCGCAACACTTAGTTTACTTTGTAAAGATGTCGAGATTATTTTATGTGATTACTCTTTCTGTGCCGATTTGCATGTTATGTGTTACCTAGGCTTCGGAATGATTTTGGGAATGGATTGGCTTAGCCATTATGAAGCCCGTATCCTATGTCCCGAGCGGACTATATATCTTCGGTATCCTCAATCTGTTAAGCAGATTTCTCTTGTTCTTAAAGATTTAGATTCCAATTTGAAAGCATCCTTGTATTCACTAAATCCTCATGATGATGATAACGATGATGAGGAAGATGTCATTTCTCTCATTCACATTGTTCGTGAATTTCTCGATATATTTGAGCCCGTTTTTTGATTACCACCTAAGCGAGCAATTAAGTTCAGAATTAATCTAATCCCTGGAGCTCTACCTATTACTCGTCCTCCTTATCGTATGTCCAATAAGGAAAATGAGGATTTGCGTAAATAATTATCCGAATTGGAAGCGAAGCAATTTATTCAATCTAGTTCCTCTCCTTGGGGAGCTTCGGCTATTTTTGTGAAGAAATCTGATGGTACACTTAGGCTTTGCGTTGACTACCGCAAGCTTAATGATCTCACCATCAAGAATAAATACCCCGTGCCTCGGATTAATGATTTGTTCGATCAACTTAGTGGTGTTACAGTCTTTTCACAGTTAGACTTAGCAACCGGTTTTCATCTGCTCCGTATTGCAGAGGATATCATTCCTTTGACATCTTTCCGTACTCGTTATGGATCTTATGAATGGCTTGTTATGCCATTTGGTTTGACGAATGCTCCAGCTTATTTCGTTGACCTTATGAATCGAGTTTTCAAAGACTTCCTCGATCGATTTGTTCTCATCTTTATCGATGATATTCTTGTTTATTCTAAAACCGAGGAAGAGCATGAAAATCATCTTCGGATTGTGTTGGAAACTCTTAGAAGCAACCAATTGAAAGCAAAATTTTCTACATGCCACTTTTGGCAATCTCATGTGAAATTTTTGGGGCATATTATTTCTGAATCTGGAATTTCCATGGATCCTTCAAATATTGAAGCGATTCAAAATTGGAAGAGACCGAAGAGTGTGATGGAAATTCGTAGCTTCCTTAGATTGGCGGGATATTACCGTCGGTTCATAAAAGACTTTTCTAAAATTTTCGTACCTCTTACTAATTTGACAAAGAAGGGAGTTAAATACATTTGGTCTAACAAATGTGAAGCTGCTTTTCAGAAACTAAAAGAAATCCTTTCCGAGGCTCCTATTCTTGTGATTCCCGATGGGAACCAAGACTTTATTGTTTATACCGATGCTAGTCGTGTTGGTTTGGGAGCCGTTCTCATGCAAAGGGAACGTGTTATCGCTTATCTTCTAGGCAATTAAAGCCTGCCGAGACTAGATATGCCACTCATGATTTAGAGCTCGCGGCTATTGTTTTCGCCCTTAGAATTTTGCGTCATTATCTTTTGGGAGAGAAATTTGTTCTCTACACCGACCATAAATCTTTGAAGTATTTATTTTATCAAAAGGAACTTAATTTATGTCAACAACGTTGGCTCGAGTTCCTTGCATCTTATGATCTTGATATTCTCTCTACTCCCGGAAAGGGAAATCTTATTGTCGATGCACTTAGTCATAAGCAACAAGCGGTTGCTTCCATGATGATATACGAATGGAATGATCTCGAGACTTTATCGACTTGTGAAATTCGAGATCGTGAATCCAATTCATATTCATCTCTTGTTTTATGTAGCCTTAAGGCTCATCCTTCTCGTTTAGACCGCATTCTTGAAGCTCAAAAGCATGATCCCGAATTGGTTCTCCTTAGCCAAAGTTGTAGGGATAAAATTGATATTGAAGGATTAAAGGACTTTGATATTAATGCTCGTGGCGGTATTCAAAAATTTGGTAGACTTATTGTGCCAAATATTATTGATCTTCGTAAAGACATTTTAGAAGATTCTCATCGATCTAAATTTACCATTCATCCCGGTAGTAGTAAAATGTACGCGGATATGAAGCGACTTTATTATTGGGATGGAATGAAATCTGATATTGCTAACTTTGTTAAGCGTTGCATGACTTGCCGACTCGTGAAGGCCGAGCATCAAAGGCCCGGTGGGTTATTGCAACCTTTAGACATTCCCATATGGAAGTGGGATCAAGTCTCCATGGACTTTATTGACGGTCTTCCCCGTTCTCGTTTGGGTCATGATAGCCTATGGGTGATAGTAGATAGACTTACAAAATCCGCCCATTTTCTTCCCGTTCGGTCTAATCGGACCGTACCACTTTTGGCTAAACTCTATGTTAGAGAAATTGTTAAATTGCATGGAGTTCCTACTTCTATTGTTAGCGATCATGATCCATTGTTTACTAGTGGATTTTGGAAAGGTCTTCAATAAGCTTTGGGAACAAAGTTTAATTTTAGCACCGCTTATCATCCTCAGTCCGATGGACAAACCGAGCGTGTGAATCAAACTCTCGAAGATCTTCTTCATGCATGTGTTCTTGATTTTGGTGGAAGTTGGGAAGATCATATTTCCCTTGTTGAGTTTTCCTATAATAATAGCTTCCAATCTAGTATTGGGATGGCTCCTTTCGAGGCACTCTACAGAAGGCCATGCCGATCTCCTTCGTGTTGGCTTGAAGCCGGTGAGAAGCTGGTTTTAGGTCCAGATTTTATTCGTGATGCCACATAAAAGACTGACCTTATTCGTCATAGGATGAAAGAAGCTCAAAGTAGACAAAAATCCTATGCCGATAACCGAAGAAGGAAATTAGAATTTTCTGTGGGATATGGTGTTCATTCGTGTTTCACCTATGAAGGGTGTTGTGCATTTCAGTCGATCGGGAAAATTAGCACCTCGATATATTGGTCCATTTCCCATCACCGAATGCATTGGTTCCGTGGCTTATCGCCTTTTATTACCGGCTCAGTTTTCTGCTATTCATGACATATTCCACATCTCTGAATTATGGAAATGCCTTCAAGATTTTGATTCTGTTCTTTATCCCGGTGTTATTGAAGAAATTGAAGTTTCACCTAATTTGACTTATGAGCAACATCCTATTCGAATCATTGCTTCGGAGGTTAAACGCCTTCGAAATAAAGATCTTCCTCTTGTGAAAGTTCAATGGTCCTCAAATCCTAAGGATTGCTCTTTGGAATCCAAAGAATTCATCGAGCGAACACATCCGAACTTACTCTCTCGTGCTCATCAAGGTGAACTTCTCATTTCAAAATTTCTTCTTTTGTGTTGTTACGCCTTTGTATGGTTGTTACTTTTTATTTCTTTTTCTTAAGTATTGCAAGAATGCAATTTTCTTAAGGAGGAGAGTCTGTAACAACCCGCATATTTTACGATTGTATATTTAAATATTTTATTTAAATATAGCATAGTTAATCAAATTAAAGTCCGAAAAGCTACTTTTTTGTAAATAGTCGAATTGGGACTCGAGACCACTTCCATTGAGTCCAAAATGGCGTTTACAACTTTTTTGAGTATAAACATCGATATGTTTGGAGTTGAGTGAATTTTTCTATTTTCTGTTGGGATTTGGGTTTGGATTTCAACCCATTAACCCATCTAATACCCTATACTCCACTCAAGTTCATTCATTCATTCTCATTGTTCCTAATACTCTCTTGCTAAAATAGAAATGATGGAACATAAAGGAAATTAATATCCCTAAACCTAGTTTACTAGGAAATTCAAATTCAAGCTCTAGAAAACAAAGTGAAGCTAAGGTAAGAATCATCTTCTTCTTCTCCATCTCAATCTCTCTTCAATTCTCAGAAATTCCTAACCCTAACTTAGGAAAAAACTTCACCTTTGATAATAGATTGAAGATTCTTGAGGTGTGTTGAAGAGGAATTGTTCTTGCCTTGTTTTAAAAGCTTCTCATTCATTGTTTTTGCATTTAAAGGTGAGTTCTTGAACTCACATCTACGTCTATAACTTTCATTATTGTTAGGTATGAATTCCTAACTTCTATTCATGTTCATTTGCTTTTGATTTGAATTGATTTGGTGAATTTTCCAATTTTGGTGTTTTGAAGTCAAAATCTTTATAAAAAAATCCTATCTTGGATGTTTGGACATGTTCTGGTGGTGTATCGAAGAGCCTATAAGGCTGGGTTGTCGATTGGCATAAACCCCTAGCATCCATCGCTCGAGAGAACTGTATATTAACATTATTTATGGTACTTACATAATGTAAGTACCATAAATAATGTTAATATATAGTTCTCTCATGTAAGTACCATAAATAATGTTAGTATACAGTTCTCTCGCATTTCGTTTGGATTTTCGCCCTTTTTGGGCTAGGCTGATTTTTGCCTACCAGGAAATTTCAGACGTCTGGATTGAATTCCAAACGTCTGGATTCAAATTCAGACGTCTGAATTGGAAATCCAGACGTCTGGAATTGGTCCCTTGAAAACGCAAAAAGGCAGAGACAAAATCCAAACGTTTGGAAATCCAACCAGACGTCTGGTTAGTGGTTCAGACGTCTGGTTGAAAATTTCAGATGTTTGAAATGTGCAGTTTTGCCTATTTTGGGCCAAAACCTAGGGCCAGATGTTTGGTCAAACCCCCCAGACGTCTGGAACTGTTCACTTTGCCTGTTTTCAGCTGTTTTGAGTGGGTTTCCAATGTTTATCGATTTTTGTTGATCCGGATAGTTGTTATCACTTATTATCGACTTTGATGACTTCTTTCTTTGGATTTTTGGGAATATCCATTTTGATGGATTCGATATCGATTTTTATGGTTTTGATTCACGTCTTCGAATGTGAATCTTTGGTGATTGATTGTTTTTACAATCATTTTTGTGATTTGTCACTTTCAAATACAAAGGTTTCTATACTAGTAGTAACTATTCAAACTCTTTCACAAAGATGATTTCAACTCTATTTTTAATACAAAGCTCGTTTATAAAACCGTTTTCGAACCTATTAGTATATACAAACCTTTACCTCGTTCGTATGAGAAATCTAATTAAACGGCTTAGTAAAACAAGTGGTATGAAACGCCTGCGTTTACTTTGTCGGTTAATTCTTGGACTTGTTCGATTGAACTCTTGTGACAATTTTCGAGTGGAAATCTACAATCTTTTCGTAAATATTTAAGTTAAGCTAGTGGTTATGGGACATGAAGCTAAACTCATTTATTTACTAGCTTAGTGTGGTTCACACTTTTATTGATCAATGCCGATCATTTTGTGATTTAGACTAGCGATATGCGATGTCTATTTGTTTGTGGGGGGACTAAAAACCCCATTTGTGGAACTTTGGTTCAAATTTGGCGGGGTAGCGACCCGTGGTCTTCGGGCCATTTGTGGAGCTTCGGCTCAAAATTGATGGTTAGCGATCATGGAATAATGTTCCGTTTGTGATACACGTGTTGGTGGGTTTTCATGCTCCCATTTGTGATAGCCCCCCCCCCTTTGTGATTTCTGGATTTCTAGTTGATGATTTCTAGAATTTGTGTTTCACCTCTTTTTATGATTGGCAATGCTAAGTTTGTCAATATTTAGGGTTTGGTGACTAAAATAAAGAATATGACATTCTTTTTGGTGCTTTGAGATTCTTGAGATATTGTATGATTTTGTTGTTGTTTAAAGTATACTTGTCACAGTATGACATCATTGTTATCATACATTTTTGTTATATCTCTTCTTATATCTCATTTTATATATGATAAATATAGCTAGACTGATCCGTTTATTATTTTCTTCTTAAATAATACTCGGGTCAGACCGAGATATTTCAGGTGCTCCTACTTGACTTCTTATCAGGAACCATCATCTGATTTTTGGCTAACTACTTTAGATTAGTAGTTTGTTATTATACATTTGAGATATAGACTCCTTGATGTATAATTATTCTTTTGTCTAGCACTTGTATCTATTCTTTTGTGATGTAGTGGATCTTGTTTGACCACTACTTTGATGTACACTTTTATGTGCTATATTCATATTTGATACCGCCTTTGTGATATGAATATCTGTGACTGATTTGTGTTATGTTTATTTCTATATTTGTTTCCGAAGACTATTTATCCACTGTGTGGTACCTTTGAGTTTTTATTAGATATGTCGGATTTCCTCCAGAAATGAAATGTAAGTTATATTATCTGACATATCGGTACTCGCAGAAAGCAATTACACAGAAGGTCGCTCCCCAACAGCCTTATTCTTCGTGTTAGTCGACGGCATTACCCCGTAGTGTCCTTGGCTAGTGTGAGTATAGAGGTCGGGCGTCACAGCTTGGTATCAGAGCCAAACTTCAGAACAATGTAGAATAATCTAGCAAGGATCATTGTCCTAAGTCTTTCTTAGGAATCGTGCCATAGGATTTAATTCGAGTCTTCGTACCGTTCTATCCTATTTCTTTTTATGATGCCTTGTTTTTATCAATCAAGTTTGTTTGATATTCATTTTGTGAGTAACCTTTTTCCTCTTCTTTCTTTCTTAAAGAAGAGAAATGGTTAGACCTGGCCATCCCAGCGTCGGTCAATCCAGTGCTACTCCTCAGGACGGAGTATTTATGTCTGCTCAGCAACTTCTAGATCTTGTGAGAAATGCTCAAGCTATCGGACCCACTCCAGAGCCTACTCATCCTAAATCTGGGTTTGCACGCTTGTGCAGTGATTACACCAACTTGGGTGGAAAGCCTTTCAAGGGTTCCGAGAGCATTATTGAAGTCCAAGCTTGGCTTAGAACATGCGATCGCATCTTTTCCCGCATGAATCTTATTGACCTACATCGAGTCCAAGTGGCTTCTAGCATGCTCCAAGAAAGAGCATTAGACTGGTGTTAGCTTTTGATCTCTAAAATTATTGAAGCGGATCTTACTTGGGAGCAATTCCGGGAAAGATTCGAGTTAAAATTTGTGCCAGAAACTGAAAAAGTATCTCTAGCTCGACGCTTCATTGACCTTGTTCAAGGTGAATCTTCCGTGATGGACTACGTCGCTTCGTTCGAATCTCTATCTAAATAGGGGGTCGAGTATATTAATACCCCATTGAAGAAAAACCAGTGATTTGTCTATGGCTTGAATAAGAATCTCAAAAATCCATTACTTCTGAAACTAGAAGTTTCTTTTGATCAACTTGTTGATATTGCTCTTCGACTCGAAGAGGCCGATAAAGAAAGTGACATTGAAGTCAAACAAAACATCAATAAGAAGAGACCTTTTAAATTCAAGCCTAATCCCAACAAGAAAGGGAAGCAACCAACTTCGGTAGCAAAGACTCCTACCTCTAGTCGTGGAGAATGTTACAATTGTGGTTCTAAGGACCATTATGACAACAAGTGTCCGAAGTCTCTTTCTTGCCGCTATTGCAAGAGTTCGGGTCATACTATATCTTTGTGTCCCAAACTTCAAAGCAAAAAGGAAGGCAAGTTAAACGTTGTGCAAGCCCCTACTAACACTTCTCGAGGTCAAGGTATTTCTCATTCTATCCTTGATGGCATTATTATATTTCGTGATTTTCCTATTCGAGTTCTTTTTCATACGGGTGCATCTCATTCTTTTATATCAAAAGAACTTGTTGATGCTTTGTCTTTGAATGTTATTGGCTTGATGACCTCATTGAGGATTGCGAATCCGGTTGGTGAATCTGCAACACTTAGTTTACTTTGTAAAGATGTCAAGATTATTTTATGTGATTACTCTTTCTGTGCCGATTTGCATGTTATGCATTACCTAGGCTTCGGAATGATTTTGGGAATGGATTGGCTTAGCCGTTATGAAGCCCGTATCCTATGTCCCGAGCGGACTATATATCTTCGGCATCCTCAATCTGTTAAGCAGATTTCTCTTGTTCTTAAAGATTCAGATTCCAATTTGAAAGCATCCTTGTATTCACTAAATCCTCATGATGACGATAACGATGATGAGGAAGATGTCATTTCTCTCATTCACATTGTTCGTGAATTTCTCGATATATTTGAGCCCGTTTTTGGATTACCACCTAAGCGAGCAATTAAGTTCAGAATTAATCTAATCCTTGGAGCTCTACCTATTACTCGTCCTCCTTATCGTATGTCCAATAAGGAAAATGAGGAGATGCGTAAACAATTATCCGAATTGGAAGCGAAGCAATTTATTCAATCTAGTTCCTCTCCTTGGGGAGCTTCGGCTATTTTTGTGAAGAAATCTGATGGTACACTTAGGCTTTGCGTTGACTACCGCAAGCTTAATGATCTCACCATCAAGAATAAATACCCCGTGCCTCGGATTGATGATTTGTTCGATCAACTTAGTGGTGCTACAGTCTTTTCACAGTTAGACTTAGCAACCGATTTTCATCAGCTCCGTATTGCAGAGGATAGCATTCCTTTGACATCTTTCCGTACTCGTTATGGATCTTATGAATGGCTTGTTATGCCATTTGGTTTGACGAATGCTCCAACTTATTTCGTTGACCTTATGAATCGAGTTTTCAAAGACTTCCTCGATCGATTTGTTCTCATCTTTATCGATGATATTCTTGTTTATTCTAAAACCGAGGAAAAGCATGAAAATCATCTTCGGATTGTCTTGGAAACTCTTAGGAGCAACCAATTGAAAGCAAAATTTTCTAAATACCACTTTTGGCAATCTCGTGTGAAATTTTTGGGGCATATTATTTCTGAATTTGATATTTCCATGGATCCTTCAAAGATTGAAGCGATTCAAAATTGGAAGAGACCGGAGAGTGTGATGGAAATTCGTAGCTTCCTTGGATTGGCGGGCTATTACCGTCGGTTCATAAAAGACTTTTCTAAAATTTCCGTACCTCTTACTAATTTGACAAAGAAGGGAGTTAAATACATTTGGTCTAACAAATGTGAAGCTGCTTTTCAGAAACTAAAAGAACTCCTTTCCGAGGCTCCTATTCTTGTGATTCCCGATGGGAACCAAGACTTTATTGTTTATACCGATGCTAATCGTGTTGGTTTGGGAGTCGTTCTCATGCAAAGGGAACGTGTTATCGCTTATCCTTCTAGGCAATTAAAGCCTGCCGAGACTAGATATGCCACTCATGATTTAGAGCTCGCGGCTATTGTTTTCGCTCTTAGAATTTTGCGTCATTATCTTTTGGGAGAGAAATTTGTTCTCTACACCGATCATAAATCTTTGAAGTATTTATTTTATCAAAAGGAACTTAATTTATGTCAACAACGTTGGCTCGAGTTCCTTGCATCTTATGATCTTGATATTCTCTATACTCCCGGAAAGGGAAATCTTATTGCCGATGCCCTTAGTCGTAAGCAACAAGCGGTTGTTTCCATGATGATATCTGAATGGAATGACCTCGAGACTTTATCGACTTGTGAAATTCGAGATCGTGAATCCAATTCATATTCATCTCTTGTTTTATGTAGCCTTAAGGCTCATCCTTCTCTTTTAGACCGCATTCTTGAAGCTCAAAAGCATGATCCCGAATTGGTTCTCCTTAGCCAAAGTTGTAGGGATAAAATTGATATTGAAGGATTAAAGGACTTTGATATTGGTGCTCGTGGCAGTATTCGAAAATTTGGTAGACTTATTGTGCCAAATATTATTGATCTTCGTAAAGACATTTTAGAAGATTCTCATCGATCTAAATTTACCATTCATCCCGGTAGTAGTAAAATGTACGCGGATATGAAGCGACTTTATTATTGGGATGGAATGAAATCTGATATTGCTAACTTTGTTAAGCATTGCATGACGTGCCGACTCGTTAAGGCCGAACATCAAAGGCCCGGTGGGCTATTGCAACCTTTGGAAATTCCAATATGGAAATGAGATCAATTTTCCATGGATTTTATTGACGGTCTTCCCCGTTCTCGTTCGGGCCATGATAGCCTATGGGTTATAGTAGATAGACTTACAAAATCTACCCATTTTATTCCCGTTCGGTCCAATCGGACCGCACCTATTTTGGCAAAACTATATGTCAAAGAAATTGTTAAATTACATGGAGTTCCTATTTCTATTGTTAGCGATCGTGATCCATTGTTTACTAGTGGATTTTGGAAAGGTCTTCAATAAGCTTTGGGAACAAAGTTTAATTTTAGCACCGCTTATCATCCTCAGTCCGATGGACAAACCGAGCGTGTGAATCAAACTCTCGAAGATCTTCTTCGTGCATGTGTTCTTGATTTTGGTGGAAGTTGGGAAGATCATATTTCCCTTGTTGAGTTTTCCTATAATAATAGCTTCCAATCTAATATTAGGATGGCTCCTTTCGAGGCACTCTACTGAAGGCCATGCCGATCTCCTTCGTGTTGGCTTGAAGCCGGTGAGAAGCTGGTTTTAGGTCCAGATTTTATTCATGATGCCACAGAAAAGATTGACCTTATTCGTCATAGGATGAAAGAAGCTCAAAGTAGACAAAAATCCTATGCCGATAACCGAAGAAGGAAATTAGAATTTTCTGTGGGAGATTTGGTGTTCATTCGTGTTTCACCTATGAAGGGTGTTGTGCATTTAAATCGATCGGGAAAATTAGCACCTCGATATATTGGTCCATTTCCCATCACCGAACGCATTGGTTCCGTGGCTTATCGCCTTTTATTACCGGCTCAGTTTTCTGCTATTCATGACGTATTCCACGTCTCTCAATTACGGAAATGCCTTCAAGATTCTGATTCTGTTCTTGAGCCCGGTGTTATTGAAGAAATTGAAGTTTCACCTAATTTGACTTATGAGCAACATCCTATTCGAATCATTGCTTCGGAGGTTAAACGCCTTCGAAATAAAGATGTTCCTCTTGTGAAAGTTCAATGGTCCTCAAATCCTAAGGATTGCTCTTGGGAATCCAGAGAATTCATTGAGCGAACACATCCAGACTTACTCTCTCGTGCTCATCAAGGTGAACTTCTCATTTCAAAATTTCTTCTTTTGTGTTGTTACGCCTTTGTATGGTTGTTACTTTTTATTTCTTTTTCTTAAGTATTGCAAGGACGCAATTTCCTTAAGGAGGGGAGTCTGTAACAACCCGCATATTTTACGATTGTATATTAAATATTTTATTTAAATATAGCATCGTTAATCAGATTAAAGTCCGAAAAGATACTTTTTGTAAATAGTCGAATTGGGACTCGAGACCACTTCCATTGAGTCCAAAATGGCGTTTACAACTTTTTTGAGTATAAACATCGATATGTTTGGAGTTGAGTGAATTTTTCTATTTTCTGTTGGGCTTTGGGTTTGGATTTCAACCCATTAACCCATCTAATACCCTATACTCCACTCAAGTTCATTCATTCATTCTCATTTTTCCTAATACTCTCTTGCTAAAATAGAAATGGTGGCACATAAAGGAAATTAATATCCCTAAACCTAGTTTACTAGGAAATTCAAATTCAAGCTCTAGAAAACAAAGTGAAGCTAAGGTAAGAATCATCCTCTTCTTCTCCATCTCAATCTCTCTTCAATTATCAGAAATTCATAACCCTAACTTAGGAAAAAACTTCACCTTTGATAATAGATTGAAGATTCTTGAGGTGTGTTGAAGAGGAATTGTTCTTGCCTTATTTTAAAAGCTTCTCATTCATTGTTTTTGCGTTTAAAGGTGAGTTCTTGAACTCACATCTACGTCTATAACTTTCATTGTTGTTAGGTATGAATTCCTAACTTCTATTCATGTTCATTTGCTTTTGATTTGAATTGATTTGGTGAATTTTCCAATTTTGGTGTTTTGAAGTCAAAATCTTTATAAAAAAATCCTATCTTGGATGTTTGGACATGTTTTGGTGGTGTATCGAAGAGCCTATAGGGCTGGGTTGTCGATTGGCATAAACCCCTAGCATCCATCGCTCGATCGATCGCATTTCGTTTGGATTTTCGCCCTTTTTGGGCTAGGCTGATTTTTGCCTACCAGGAAATTTCAGACGTCTGGATTGAATTCCAGACGTTTGGATTCAAATTCAGACGTCTGGATTGGTAATCTAGACGTCTGGAATTGGTCCCTTGAAAATGCAAAAAGGCAGAGACAAAATCCAGACGTTTGGAAATCCAACCAGACGTTTGGTTGAAAATTTCAGTTGTTTGAAATGTGCAGTTTTGCCTATTTTGGGCCAGAACCTATGGCCAGATGTTTGGATCAAACCCCCCAGACGTCTGGAACTGCTCACTTTGCCTGTTTTCAGCTGTTTTGAGTGGGTTTCCAATGTTTATCGATTTTTGTTGATCCGGATAGTTGTTATCACTTATTATCGACTTTGATGACTTCTTTCTTTGGATTTTTGGGAATATCCATTTTGATGGATTCGGTATCGATTTTTATGGTTTTGATTCACGTCTTCGAATGTGAATCTTTGGTGATTGATTGTTTTTACAATCATTTTTGTGATTTGTCACTTTCAAATACAAAGGTTTCTATACTAGTAGTAACTATTCAAACTCTTTCACAAAGATGATTTTAACTCTATTTTTAATACAAATCTCGTTTATAAAACCGTTTTTGAACCTATTAGTATATATAAACCTTTACCTCGTTCGTATGAGAAATCTAATTAAACGGCTTAGTAAAACAAGTGGTATGAAACGCTTGCGTTTACTTCGTCGGTTAATTCTTGGATTTGTTCGATTGAACTCTTGTGATAATTTTCGAGTGGAAATCTACAATCTGTTCATAAATATTTAAGTTAAGCTAGTGGTTATGGGACATGAAGCTAAACTCATTTACTTACTAGCTTAGTGTGGTTCACACTTTTTATTGATCAATGCCGATCATTTTGTGATTTAGACTAACGATGTGCGATGTCTATTTGTTTGTGGGGGGACTAAAAACCCCGTTTGTGGAACTTCGGTTCAAATTTGGCGGGGTAGCGACCCGTGGTCTTCGGGCCGTTTGTGGAGCTTCGGCTCAAAATTGATGGTTAGCGACCATGGAATAGCATTCCGTTTGTGATACACGTGTTGGTGAGTTTTCATGCTCCCATTTGTGATAGGCTTCCCCCTCTTTGTGATTTCTGGATTTCTAGTTGATGATTTCTAGAATTTGTGTTTCACCTCTTTTTATGATTGGCAATGCTATGTTTGTCAAAATTTGGGGTTTGGTGAATAAAATAAAGAATATGACATTCTTTTTGGTGCTTTGAGATTCTTGAGATATTGTATGATTTTGTTGTTGTTTAAAGTATACTTGTCATAGTATGACATCATTGTTATCATACGTTTTTGTTATATCTCTTCTTATATCTCATTTTATATATGATAAATATAGTTAGACTAATCCGTTTATTATTTTCTTCTTAAATAATACTCGGGTCAGACCGAGATATTTCAGGTGCTCCTGCTTGACTTCTTATCAGGAACCATCATCTGATTTTTAGCTAACTACTTTAGATTAGTAGTTTTGTTATTATACATTTGAGATATAGACTCCTTGGTGTATAATTATTCTTTTATCTAGCACTTGTATCTATTCTTTTGTGATGTAGTGGATCTTGTTTGACCACTACTTTGATGTACACTTTTATGTGTTATATTCATATCTGATTCCGCCTTTGTGATATGAATATCTGTGATTGATTTGTGTTTTGTTTATTTCTGTATTTGTTTCCGAAGACTATTTAGCCACTGTGTGGTAGCTTTGAGTTTGTATTAGATATGTCGGATTTCCTCCAGAAATGAAATGTAAGTTATATTATCTGACATATCGGTACTCGCACAAAGAAATTACACAGAAGGTCGCTCCCCAACAGCCTTATTCTTCGTGCTAGTCGACGACATTTCCCCGTAGTGTCATTGGCTAGTGTGAGTATAGAGGTGGGGCGTCACAAAATTGATCTACATACAACTTATATATTTTATTCTATTGGTTTCTTTAACACATCATTTACTTTTCATTCATTTTTAATACTCATTTATTTAATAAAGATCAATCTCTTACATAATTTATTTTCCATTAAATATTTAAGTCATTAATGAATCGTTTCATAAAATATTACTTAAGCTTCTACTTCATTTACTTAAGTTTATAACCTAACTCGATTGTAGAATAAAAATTAAAGTTTTTGGTATCCGTCTTTGAAGAGGACAGAAACATTTCAATATATCTTAAAATTCAACTAAAACATTTAACCTTATTCACTTAGTATAAATATAAGACATATTTAAAATATCCTCATAGCATTATGCAAAGATTTTCCAAAAAGTTTAAAATACTGTTAGAAATTTATATCAAAACATTTTAACAAGCTTTAAAATAAAGTTCTTTAAACCCGATATTTATCAGACTCGTTATTTTAAAATAAGTATAAACTCAAAGATTATTAAACTGAAACTAATAGTATACTCAAATCTGACATTAAATTTTCAAATCAAGTATAAAATTTCATATCTTCATAATTAATTTTAAATTCTTGTTTTAAAATGATAAATCATGGAAAACATTTATTTCGGTTTAATATAGAACTCAAATAGTAAATAAACTTATAAATATCATATTACTACTTCGAAAACCAAGTAAATATTTCAAACCATACTTTGGAAAATAGAGATTCAAATTTATTTCTCAAACATATTACTATAAATAAAACTTCCCAAATCATTTATTTTTTCATGAAGTTTTAAAACATAATTTTTCTTTTTTTAATATTGTAAAGACCCGGTATTTTGAACCATTCGCATCCACACATGTCAGACTTGAATTGATCAAAACAACAGATTGTTAATTTATATTTGGAAAAACTCAGCATATACAGTAAATAAATCAATCACAGAATCACAGACATAGAGTATTACAACAATAAGCAGCGGAATAGATAAATAGTAGTTCATGAAGCTACTATAAAACATCAGAGTCTAAAACAAAATACAACAGAATCTCAAATACAATCAATCTCTAATACATAAGCAACTGACGAGTCTGAACATAAATGACTGGGATAAACTGAAATAACCGAAAGCTGGGTAGATATATGGATCTCCAAGCGAAGCTCTGAACTCCAAAGGTGAGCCTCAAATGCGGTGGCACTCAGTTTGACCGGAGCGTAAAACAAAACACAAAACACTCGAGTCAGGCTTAACATTCTTATATTAATAAATTCAACTCAAGTGAAATGTTAACTGAAATACAAGTAACTTAAAGGATAGTTGGGATTTCCATCCTCTAAGGATCCGTGGAACTATCTACTATGTAGTAATATACGCTATTATAATATGTCTAAAGTAAAGTAAACTATTAAAGTAGCATTAAGGCGTTACCCATATCCCCTTTAACACATTTTTATATATTCCCATAGTCTATACAGTACCGTAATTTCTCTGTAAACTGAAGGGCTATCAGAGGGCACTCCATAGGTATGGTACAAACCAAACTCGTAGAAGGTGCGATAGGGCATGTGGCAAGGCACTCGAGGCAATGCCAGAGTAGATATATCGTTTACGGATCCAGACTGGTGGTAACGCATAACAGCTACTACCGCCCACCTCGTGACACACTCCCAAATCAAAGGGTGCACCCAATCAAATCACAAAAGCAATAGAATGGTATCAAAGAAATGTGTCCGATCGGAGGAATGACCTCACTTGGCCCGGCATGGCTCTTGTTTTAGCCACATCAAGCTAACTCACGGGAGTCAGGGCTACGTAAATACCATATAGAATCATCATCAAACCGTCCTACTTCATTCTGGAATCTCCACCACATACATAGTTGTTAAAGTGGTTTTCGGTATTGGTAGAGAGTATGACAATATCCGATCCCGGTCTCTTTAACAACCAAATGCTTATTTCACACTGTGGTCATTTCATTTCAAATAGTTCATACTTCATATCAAAATATCATATTCATTTCAAAACCATATCAATTAATTTATATTCAACAAATTTTGTTTCAATCCATTTTGTTAAATCTATAAATATTCATTTCCATAATCGTAACCCTTTCAAAATTATAACAATTTCAAAATCATAACACTTTTGAAATCGTAACACTTTTGAAATCGTAACACTTTTGAAATCGTAACACTTACATAATCGTAACAATTCCAACTTAAACAGTTTAGATCTTGAAAATAGTATATATATATATATCTATATATAATGGGAATACCCCATTTTGAAGCTTTTGAAAAGTCCATATCACCCTATAAAAATCATACTATGTGATAAGGATATTTTGGTCCATACAATTTTCTCACGTTTTTATCTCCTTTATCCAGATGGAATGGGCATGTTTCCTCTCCTAACTGCACCATTTTCTTTTGATTAATAAAAAAATTAATCCTTTCTTTCAGATTACATATGACACGACCGATCCCACTCCTCCATCACCACCTCAATCGGCTTCTTCTGTCCTTAACATCAAAGGCGTAAAACCAACAATCCCTAAATTGTATGAAATTGAGAAGAAACTGGGTAGTGCAGTTGAAACTGAGAAGAAACAGGGTTGCATGGTTTTGTGTGCAGATTTAAGAGAAACATAACTCGATAGCTAATAGGTAACTATGTTTTGATTTGGTTTTCTTAAATTTTTGTTATCAATTTATAGCAAATTGGAGCGACGATATATTTTCTATTGCCATTGTTCTAGAGATTCAATCCGACTTTGGATTTGATACTGGAATATGACTTTTGTTTATTTCCTCAAACCGTAGATGATAAAATTATTGATTATTATTTTATATAATTTTAGATTTTATAGGTTTAATATTGGAAAAATTAGAACAGTCATGATACCATATATATAGTGAAATGGTGTTGTTTGACATGGGTCTGAGCATACATTACCTTCAGCTGTACTTGGCAATATGTGAATTTAGAGTGAGCGGTATAGAAATAACAGGAATACCACATTAAAAAAAAGAAATTGGAGACGTAGTCAAACTTATGAGAAAGTTATTTTGATTTGATCATTTCTTAGTAAACAGCAAAAGATTGTACAATCTCTTTTTCAATGATTATAAATTTGACATTACCATTCATGTTTGTCCATATATAATACTGTATATCCTTTTATGTCACATACTTAATTTCCATTGTGTTTACCACAATTATGTGCATATTTCATTTTTAAAGTTTATTTGTAGACAAATAATAGAACATCACGCTCTTACACTTTATCATTTTATGTGGCCATTGCTTTAGGTAAATTTTATGTTCTAAATTGATTTCACTACTCCATTTTCATATCTACCATTCAGGTTTACATTTTATCATATGCATATGTACTTTTTTTATTGATGATGACCGACGTTTAACGTTGAGAGCAACATTTATAGTTTTTGTAGCATGGAATGAGAAATTTCTAACTACAAGTAGTTAAAGCTCATGTATTCCATTGACTTTTGTGTTGTTTGTTACTGCACATATTCATGTCTATAATCCAAAGATTAATGTAGATGTCTATGTGATTTGGATATACAATGAATATAAATTAAGATTTGCAAAACGTTGTATTTTCTTACAAAAATATTACCACCATACTAAAGCAAGGATAAATCAAATCAATGAAAATTGTTTATACATTATATATGATGTACACCAAGTAATAACACCGTGGATCTAGAATTTATCTCCTAGACCACGTTTTTAGTCACGGTCAACTGTATGTGGCGTTGTCCAGAGGAGTTGCACGAAACTCAACAAAAGTTTAGTACACAAAGGAAAAATTCCACGTAACAAGGGAACTCACACTAGAAATGTTGTGTACAAAGATGTTTTATTGTCGTGTAATCAAAACTTAAACTAATTAGAATTAAGAGTATCTTTTCTGCCAAGCTGTTTTAATACACATTATTCGTCTTCATAATATCACTGAGTAATGTCATTCTACAATTACCAAAGGGACTTCATTATTTCACTTATATTTCAGTTACTTTTCTTAACCATGTATTAATTTATGCTCAACTTTGAAACTTTCATTTACATCAAAATGTATAACAACAATAATTCTAAATTTTTATGATCATTATACGAACATTTATTACATAAACTGATCCCTAAAAAAAATTTAACTCTGCCATCACCTATTACTAACTGATGCCAGTCTCAAGCCCGGATAAAGGAGGAGAGAAAACATTTTATGAACAAATGGTGACATTTTTCTTCGTTCACGTCATCAGACTGCAACAATATATTCACGTTTTGTAGGTTACATTAAAACAAATTTAACTCACGGTTGTCTTTGCACACGTCCAACGGACATGCCATACATACTAGTTAAAATAGTTAAAAATTTAAAATAGTTTATATATTAAAAATACTTTATCTAATAAAATTAGTTTCTCCAATTTCGCAAGTCAATTCAAATCATCTTAAATTCCAAAATTCAATTTAAATCAATTCTAGTTTAACCATTTCAATTTAAAGTTCAAAGATTCAAGTTTAAATATTCAAACATTTATAATATAAATTTCATTTATATTTCAACATTTAACTTTAATTTTATTCAGATTGGAAAATATTCACTTAATCGTTTTAATAACAATTAAATAAAATCTCAATTTATAAATTTAAATCAATATTAAATATTCAGTCTCAAATTTTTTTTAAGTTGAGAATATTCATTTAATCACCTTTTTATCAAATCAAGTTATAAATCAAAATTTTCAAAATCTCAAAATCAATAAGTTCAAATAAATTCTTATTTAAATACAATTATTAACCAATTTAAATTCCAAGTCAACATTTATTTTATCTTCCAAACCTCTATTATTCAAGTTATAAAAATCTATTTTTAAAATATTAATATAAATTTAAATAAATACTTAAACATATTATATACTAATTAAATTAAATTTCATTAAATTAAGTCTTATTATTAAATTTATTTTATATATTTTTAAAATAATAAAATTATAAGTAAAATCTTAAAATTTATATTTTTCAAACTAACTTATAAATTAAATTTTCCAAAACATATTATTTTAAAAATCTAAAATTCAGACATATAAAAATAACATTATATCTATTATATCTTAAAAACCAATATTTATTAAAAAACCATATATTTCCTTTCAAAACTTTGGAAATCATTTTCAAGAATATAGACCAATGGTGTCCCTATATAATTTTCTATCCTATGGTCAGTGGTACAGATATTTATCATTTCAATCCGCAATTTAAATATCTACGGGTATACATCATTTCAAACGCAATCCCAAGATTTAAAATCAATGAAAATCGCTTTGGTTTATCATTTCAACCCATAACGATTTTCCCCTATTCTATAAAATCGTTCGGGTATGTATCATTTCAACCCATAGGGAAATTCTAAATTAACAGGGAACTTGCAGAGTGAGAAATATGATAAAATATAACATATCAATAACAGACATATAACATCAGTGATAAATAAAATAAAATATATACAACATGATATGGTGTCATATATCACAGGTGAACAATTGCAGATAATGACATATCATATTTAACAATTAAATAATTAGCAATTCAAATTTTACAGCATATTTCAATTGTCGTTTTAAGTGAAGTCAAATTTACTAACTATAAGAATGTTAATCGTGAGTGATTGCTCAGCTTTCGAGGCAATGGAGATAACGATAACTGAGATAGTGGCACGGACATGCACATGGATACAGACACGCTCAAGACAAAGTGAATTACTGTTGGAATCGATGGAAACAAATCAAGATAAGCTATAGATTGATGGAAACGAAGCTGATAACTTGATATTGACAAAACAAATCAAATCTATCTATCTATTATTTATATAGGAAAGAACAAACCAAATCGTTTATGTAGCGACATCTGTCCTTTATTTCTAGGTACGCTTTTCCAATTTCCAATTTTTAACTTCACCAAAACCGGTATTCTCCACATACTTGCTTTCAACTGCCCTCCCACCCTTTTACAACAACTTCACCGTCCTCAAACACCATTGTCACCACCCAAACTGAAATTGAGTAATTTGCCACCGTTGCCTATCCTTCTATCCAAATTGTTGACACAGTTGTAGGCATCGACGTTGTAACTCCACCATCGTCACGCATGTTTTTAAAAAATTAGGGAGGTTAGTAATTTTGCCTTCTCTAACTCAATTTCACTGTTTCGCAATTCTGTACCTATGAACATAAGTTATGGGTGGTATTAATCCAATGAGTTTCAACTGTGATTGTTATGTAGTTAGGTTTTTTCCTTCTTCTGTACCGGTTTTCAATTTTTTACAAAACACAATTTTTCCTTCTCTAACTAAATTTTGTTGTTCACAATGCAATATCACCATGTCCTCTGTAAGGTTTAAACCTAACAACTATCGACTGTCCTTATTTGTTCAACTATTCATCACTGTTTTGTTTTAAAACATTTGGTATTTACTTCACTATATGTTATGATGAAGCTTCTTCTTCTTTGTATGACTTTCACTGTATGATTCCATTTCTGATACAGTAAATATATGCACTTTTATTCCTTTCGATACAGTATTCATGGGTATGGATTTCTGTCTTATTCTGATTGTAAATCCTAAAAGTGGTCCACAATATTTTAATACCACTCATACATTACTGTAACTCAAGTTTCTTTTACTCCACACTGTTCGACATGTCCTTATTGTTAAAATGAGCTATAGATTGCAATCAGCTCAAGTTCTTTATGTCCGCCTTTTTTATTCCCTACCTGCGTACCTTATACTGAAATATGAGAGACCATGTATATTCCCACCATTTTTATTCCCACCTTATTATTGGTGGATACGTGAAATCATTAGCGGATCATACTGGTTGCGCAACTGTGGTAGCTTTTGATAAGGATGCTGCTTGCTTAGTTAAATGGAGCGTAGACGAGATGATAGGCATATCCAAAAAGGTACTACTACTATTTAACTATGTATTTACCGTCTACTCATATTTTCATACCGTTTTTGCTAAATGTACAGAAAGTTGTCCCGTTGTTTAGTATCATCCCAACTTCATATCAGTAACCCCCACTCTAATACTGTTTTAGGACAGTGGAGATAACATGGTTGATAGATTTTTCAACAACTTAATAGGATCGGAAGCTTGGTTTGGTTTCAGGCCTACTAACTATGCATGACATAATAAATCGCGGTAAAACTTTAACTGTTAGCAGAATATCTAATATGCATCAACTGTATGCACCTTAAAACTACCAACCCAACAAAGTGGAGGCGGAAGAGAAAAAGGAATTTGAAGGTAGACAACTTACTGCCGAGTCCAGCATGGTGACAAAAACAAGTACGAATCTTTGTCACATTACATGAAGTACTTAATATCTACATTTTCTCATATCTAATTCTGTTCTTAATAAATCACTCGGATTTGGAGCTTAAAGGGAAACAGAAATTTGAGTAGGTTTCTTCTTCAAAACATCTGCATCGCTTTTTGGCAGCTACTGATGTCAGCACTATACTTTCTAACACTGGAACAATGTAAGAAACAGAAGACTTTGTGCACAAGGAAACTGAAACTGGCTACGTTACAGAACCTGGAACGATAGCTCAACATGGCATAGTCGTTGAGGTACCGATATTATTACAATACTGTCTGATAACATGTAACCAAATTTACTAATATATTACTGTACTATATTCAGGCTAACTCAAAAAAGGATCGTGGTAAGCAATAGATCCGTCGAAGAACTTCAGAGAAGAAAAGGAAGAAGTAGGCGTCCAGACGGTTGACCACTATGTCATACAACTTCATTCGACAACTACTGCACTGTCTGTTGTTTGTCCATTTTTATTTTATTTGCAAATTGTTCCTTTTATTCGGTTTGTATTTTCATTTGCTGTAAACCTGTTACTCCTGCTTTCTGTAATTTGTCTCCCATTTGAACATCACTGCATGTTTGTGCCATTACCACTCTTTGTCAGTAAATCCATCAGTTTAATAACATATTACAATGTTCCATTATATTATATCTCTTTCCTTTCATACCGATCTCCACTGTGACACTATTCAATTTGTATGTTATCACAGTGTAATTTTGTGCACATTGTTAAGTTGTAGTTAACACATCCTTGACACTCAACTATTTACCGTTACTTTTATCTTCACTAACTCCACAGTGTTTGACATTTTACTCTGTCTTCATTACACTCAGAGAGAATATATAACTTCACTTTACTTTCCCTGATTTATATTTATTACAACTACATTATAAGTTATATACGCTGTTTCATTGTAGAGCGCATATATAAGTTATACAACTTAAGTCCTATTACTTTGTTTTCATTATGATAAGTTATTTCCAAAAAATGAGTTACAACAGTACTAAAAACCAGTAGTTTGACTTAGACCACTCATATGCTGTTTCATTAAGAAATATAACTTCAGTTATATACTTTTTTTTCATTGCAATCCCCGGTATGTACACTTATATATGCGACTATCAGTTGTGACTACTATATTTTTTTCCTGTCATTTAACTTAGTAAAATACTGTGACAATACTGTACATCTTCCTCAGTCAGCACTCACATTGACTAACTCTAACTTTGGTTTTTCATCAGTCAACGGTGTTTGCTCAGATGTATGACAACTACTCCTCTATTTTTAACATGTCACGAAATGGAGGATGAACTTTGGATTTGAAGTACTAAGTCCGCTTGCTTACCGACGACTGGTTTCTTTGTCCCTTTTTCCCCTCACAAATTCTCTGTTACACTCTATGCCTCTAGAGTTTCCTACTTTATACTTTGTCCCCTTTTTGTTTTTTTCTTCGAAAAATCATTACTCATTACATACATTCACTTCTTCTATGATAACAAGGTACTGCTGTTGCTGTTTTGATTTTGGTTAAATTATATTCACCTTAATGTTATATGCATACTAATATTTATTTTTTTTATACGTTATGTGCTGCTGCAAATACGTCCCAATATTTATGTTGCTTGCTCTTCTTAAGTATTGATAGTATTATGAGATAGGATAAAAGAAAAGATGAGGTTTGCACGACTCCTTACGCATATCACCTATATAAAGATTTTGTTATACGTTTAGTATACCAAATCAGAGAATAATCAATTATAAACTCGTCTCACAAGTTTATTAAACGGATTTCTACTACTCTAGAAGTCTGTATTAGATAATTTAAGTAATAGCTATGTTGTAATTAAATTACAACAACAAATTAACAACTATAGTAATAATAACAGAAAATTTTCCTCAAGGACAATTTTTAGGGCTTTTTTTGGATGTAGGACAGCCCACTAATAATTTTCTCTAAAAGACAAATTATCGTATTTCCTTTCAGCCCACTTTCGCGCGCTTCTTCTTCTTCTTCCTTTCGATCAAATTTTTTCAGTCGCGATCAAATCTCTTTCTCCCAATTATAATATCGATCAACTTCGTTCGTTTAATTCAAATTCGTCCTTCTGAAAATAAAATCGATCACCTTCGTTCGTTTATTTCAATTCCGTCATTCTGAAAATAATATCGATCAACTTCGTTCGTTTTTTTCAATTCTGTCCTTCTGAAAATTGTACTTCATCGATCATTTTTTTCTTACGTGCGTTTGTTGATCTCGTTCTTTTCATATTTGTACCGTGATCTCGTTCTTTTTAGGTATGCTTAAATTGTACTTCAAGTTCATCCGTTGTTCGTGCTTCTTCATCTTCTACTGTATCTGTCTGTTCAAATGTTGTTGTTAACAGTAAAAGTTATTTAAAAGATATGTTGAGGAGAGGGTCGACATTAAGCATTTCCAATTTTGTTGGTTTTTGTTTTGGAGGAGCTGAACATTTTAGAGAGTTTTTGATGGCATATCAAATTCAAAAGGGGTATGAATTAGTATTTTTAAAGAATTATGCTACAAGAGTTACTGTGATTTGCTCTTCATATAAGGATGGTTGTTTTTTCAAAGTCCATGGTTCCTGTGATTCTGGAAAATTGAAAAGGTTCTTTATGAGAAATTTGGTTCCTGATCATTCTTGTGGGGCTGGTCTTAGACATGTGAATAATCCACATATATCTAGTTCGTTTGTTAAATCGATGATTATTGATGAGATCCGCGATTTTCCAAGTAAAAAGCCTAAGGATATTATACTTGATTTTAAAAGAGAATACAATTTTCAGTTGTCTTATGGTTATGCTTATCATAGGAAACAATTTGCATTGATGGAGTTGCACGGTAATGATGCTTTGTCTTATAACGATTTGAGTTGGTATTTGGAAGCAGTGAAGAAATCTAATCCAGATAGTATGTTGATATGGATGTTGAGCCTTGTAGTAATGAATTTGAAAGGGTGGTTATTGCTTTTGGCGCTTGTTTACTTGGTTTCAAGTCTTGTCGTCCTATGATATTCTTAGATGCTACTCACTTGAAGGGACGTCCTGGTGTGTTGATGGGTGCTACTGCAAAAAATGGTGATCAAGGTATGTCTTTGTTTTCAGATTTGAGTTATTTGTATTGAGATCATAATACTTGGCATAATCATTAATATACATTTTTTATCATAATTTGTATTCTGTTGGTATCAGTTTTAAGAAATGTAGTTTATAAGTAGCAAGTTTCTAGTATCAGATTTTTCATTGTATTGAATTGTAAGTTTGTATTTGGTATAATAATTTCATACTGCTAAACAGGAGATTAGTATCAGTTTTTGTATAATCTTAGTATCAGTTTCAAGTATGTTCATATATGGTATCATTTATAGTTATGTAGTATTGAAATTTCTTTTGTATCATAATATATGTCAATTTTTGTTTCTTTGTTGTTTTAGAATGAAGATTACTGTGCATAATGTTGTGGTTATTAATATTTTTTATAATGGTCATATCAGGTTTTAGGTATCAGTTTTGTTACTGTCAGTATCAGTTTTATGAATTGTTTTATATTTATGGTCGTAATTACTTTTAGTTTTTTTTTACTAATTATTTTTGCATTTGCAGGTTTCTTCCCTTTAACTATGAGTGTAGTTTCTGTAGAAAATGTGGATAACTGGACATGGTTTTTGAACCATTTAAAACAAATGCTTCAAGAAGAGCGTACTTTAGTTTTTATGTCAGATTGCCATCAAGGTTTGCTTTCAGGTGTTCGTGATGTTTTTCCTTCAGATTATCACAGTTATTGCTATTTGCATATGGAACAAAATCTTCTTTCAGCAGTGAAAGCCAAAAATGCAAATGTGTCTATTGTTGATCTATTCAAAATGTGTTCTAGAGCTTCAAATCTATATGAATTTGAAGGAGCATATTCTAAGTTTTGTCAAATTGGTGGTGTTGCTGGTGTTAATTTTTTAAAGGATAAGCCATTTGATAAGTGGGTGAATTTATTTTTTCCAGGGAAACGTTATGGCGAATATAGTTCCAATGTTGCAGAAAGTTTTAACAGTTGGATTTTAAATGAACGAACATTGCCTATTACTTTGTGTTTAGATGGTATTCGTGTTAAGATTACGGAACAAATGGCTAGAAGAAGAGAAGAATGTCGTTTGTGGAGAACAAGTCTATGTCCTTCTATGGAGTTACGTTTAGATAAGTTAATTGAAGAAGGATTTGGATGGGATGTATATAAATCTTTTGATTTTGCTTATGAAGTGAAATCTCCAAACTCTCATTGTGTGGATTTGAAGGAGCGGGTTTGTAGTTGCAACCAATGGGAAATTATGGGATTTCCTTGTGCTCATGCTATAAAGTGTATGAACAAGTCTAAGTTGTTTGCATATGATTTTGTCGAGAAGTATTTCACTGTTGATGCTTATCGATGTTCTTATGCCAATGCTATAAATCCTATTCCAAATTATGATAGGCCTATTGTTGATGGTAGCATTCAAGATGTTATCAAGCCACCAAAGAAGAAACGTGGTGCTGGTAGACCATCAATCAAGCGCAAAGGAGGATTTTCATATTTTCAGAACAAGCAAAATAGATGTGGCGAGTGCAAGCAGTTTGGTCATAATAAACGGAATTGTCAAGCTTCAAAGAGGATTTGATTTTACATTTTGAATTTGTTTAGATTAATAAGTGGTTGTGTGACTTGTTTTGATTGTTTACTGTAATTGAACCTTGTTATTAATTTGTGTTCAGTATAGCACATTATCAACTTGATTTTAATTTCAGCTATGTAGTATAAATAATAGTATCAGTTTTAGTATTAGTTATATGTTTTTACAGTATCAGTTTTGGTGTTTATTTATTTATTTATTTCAAACATTTGTTTTGATATTTGTTGCATACTGTTAATATCAGTTGTTTAATATCATGTTACGCATTCTGTTGGTATAAATTATGGTATCATTTTTTCTTTGTGTGATATCAGTTTTGTTTAATTTTGTATATTTTAGTTATTTCTAATAAAGTAGATATTATAGTATATGGGATATGATAATCATTGTGTAATTGATTGAAGAAGATGATTGAAGTGATATATGCTTTCTTTTGGTCGGTGATAATGTTTGTTTGATTGGATATAAGGACTTTAGTATCAGTTTTGGTTAGTTTTTAGTATTAGTTTTGTGTATTATAATACATTCTACAACAGACATTAGTACTAATTAATAATTATAATGATATTTTGTGTTAGCAAAAACTGACACCGGCCTTAATTGTTGTTTCATAAAGTATGTTGAGTGTCAATTTGAGCAAAACTGATACTATTAGTTATTAAAACCAATACCCAGTTACTATTTGCTATTGATATATGATATGAAATCTTATAATATTATTATACAACTGGTAGTTGAATAATAAAACTGATAATATTATGTAGGATCAATAGTTGCATGATAGAATGTTCACTGTATAATCTTATTATAATATAAACTTCAGGTTAAGAAATGAAAATCAATTACAGCAAATTATTCCACCAGATCATCATTGTTTTTACAAGTAAGATCAACATTGTTTTAAGAACAGAACATCATCAGAAATATGTTCATAGTTTGTACAACAAATTGTACTAATATAAAGCATTGATTGTACCAACATTAAACAGAAATTAAATTCAACTACATATAACAAAATTTCTAAAATATACATCAGTTCATGTGAAAATATTAGCACTTTTTGCAAGTTGTTTGATTTGTTCATTTATCTTTCTTCTTCCAAACTTGACATGAATTTGGCTAAGCTCCAGCAGTGCTCTTTGTCAGTTAATATCTGATGTGCAATTCTTGCTCTTGATTTCAGCATTTGTTCAGGGGCTATTTTGAGTGGTATTTGACTTTTGTTCATTGATATGATGAATATCATCACGTATATACCACAGTCAAGTCTGTTTAAAAGAATATTAGCAATATCAGTTTTGTCAGTTTAAGTGTCAGTAGGTATAATTTTGAACACCATAAACAACTTACGTGTCTGATCCTTGTTGTGCACATGGTATCTGATGCATTTCATTTGTCTTCACCTCCTTATCCTGTATGTTTTTCTTTTTCCAAAGTTCTTTCAGCATTTCTTCAATTTTATTTCTCTATTGAAGACAAAACAATACAAAGTTAGTTAATGTTCGATTTGTTTAATTAAATTATTTTGTTTCCTAACAAAAATATATCATATCAATATCATTGCCTGCTTTAGACTGGGGTTGTTTCTTTCATTAGAATTCCTTCTTGGACGTCTAGAATCTAGATGACTCCATTCCATTGTTGGGTATGTCAAAGTTACTACTGTCCAATGGAATTCACAATGCAATGGAAAATATATAGCATCTGTATATTCATCATCCACAATTTGTTCAAGGAAAGGCAGCACTAAAGATTTTATAATTCCATGTATATTTAAAACTATAGCTTGTTGTTAAATAAAAAAATAAGTTAGAATTCAATATATATTTAGCATTTATCATATTATTGTATATTATAGTTTTATTTACCGTCATTATTGTTGTGAATGCATAGTTGTGCTCTTTCAGCCCACATTTAGATAAATACCAGTCAATATCTACATTAACAACAAGAAAATGTAATTTTTTGTTACTGGTGAAGCAATATTCAATGATAATTAGTATCTTTTGTTTAAATAGTGGTAATATATATTACAAATTACAAGAATAATTAAGCATGAAATATGATGAAACAGCTTCTGGGTATCATTTTTGCACTGACTTAGTATCATTTTTGTACATGCTATTAAATCAATTGCTACTAGAAAACAAAAGTATGAATTTATATCAACTGCCACTAGGAATTATTTTTGCACTATTTTGGTATTTATTTTTTCATACATGATAGTTAATACATAATTCAACTAATAGACAACCACTTTGTAATAAATAGTAATTAGGTATCATTTTTGGCTATAAATAGGTATCAGTTTTGGTACAAATAGCAGTGGACATAGCTATTATACATTATTTTTTGTAATTATTTTTATTGGTAGCAGTATTATTAAACAAAAAAAAAGTGTGTACCGATCCATGTGTGGCATTTTCTTCAAGAAGTTCTTGTAGTACTTTTTTTGTTATTGTACATCCTCCTCTAATTGTGTCATTATCTGTCCATGCTATATCTCTGTTTTAATAAAATAAGGCACATATCAATTATACAATGTTATTTTAACCAGCAAAATTAGTATATATGTTTGTATACTTACTCTTTTGATGATGTCATAGCAAAGAAAGTTTTGATTGTGTTTTGTTGTTCTATATTCAAGTATGCCAAAGTTTTGCTGCAGTGTCCCAGTCCTAAATTTGAAAGTGTTGGCTCTATTACTTGAATTGGCATTGGGATTGACTCTTCTGCACTTTCTTTTTCATCATTTTCTTCCAGTTTTTCATCATTTTCATTTGCTCCAGGTTTTTGTTTTTTTGCTGTTTTTTTCATTCTCTGACCATATTCAAAGCTGGGGCTTTCTTTTTTTTTCCTTGCTCTTTCTTTTATTCTTTTCACATAAGAAGATGGCTTATGAACTATTTGTTTCCTTTTCCAACCAAAAGGTTTTGCTGGTTTGTTTTCTTTGTCCTTTTCTGTTATTCCCTCTTGCAACTGTTGTGTGATATTGAGATTGAAAGATGGAGGTGTTAGGTCTTGTACTACATCACTGTATTGTGCAACTTTGCTCTCTTTATTGGTATCTTCTTCCAATTTTTGAGCCTCTTTTATATCTTTTTTCATTGTTTTATCTTCATTTGTTTCCAACACTGTTTCATTTGTTTTGTTCAACACTGTTTCAGTTGTTTGATGAACTTGTTCTGTATTAGTGTCAGTAGTTGTGTCTTCAACTTCTTCTACATTTTTTTCAGTTGAGAATCTGTATTAACAATAAAAAGCTGTCAGTTTTTGTTATTGGTGAATGAATATAATATTATTAGTATCAATAATGTTAATAATGGCGGTTTATGGGTATCATTTTTGCATAGATATCAGTTTTTCAAACACAAAGTAAGTATCAGTTTTTCATACATATAGGTATCAGTTTTGATTTATTTCATAGTGAAAATTGTTTGTAAAATAACCAACCATCAGTTATAATCAAACAACTGATGCATATAAATTGTGCATTATTTTGGTATTAGTTCTCTACTAAATGATGGTGAACATAAATAGTTCAATTTACATACTATTAAGTTATAAGCAATGGAACGTAGGTATCATTTTTTAATATATTTAGGTATCAGTTTATTTTAACTTATACTCAGAATTATTTATAATATTTATAATATAAGCAAGCATGAATTTGAATCAAACAATGTTATTTTCAATAGTAAAAAATCATGTACCTGTCAATTTGTGTTATTTTTGCTTGACACTTTGTAGGTTCTTGTTGACACTCTGGATTTTCTTCTTCAATAGTTTCAGCTGTGAATGTTTTTTCTTCATTTTGGGCTTCTATATTTAAACATTCATCTTCATTTATTTTATTTGCTGTGTTAACTTTTTCCACATGAGGCTCAGCATTTTTGTCTTCATTCTCTTCTTCATTGCTTTCAGTTGTGGATTTCTTTTCTCTGTTTTCTGTTTCTACATGTGCATGTTCATTTAGAATGTTGTCAGGTTCATCTTCCATGTGCTTACTCTCTAGTTCAACTTCTGAATTTTTCTTTTCATTTTCTTCTATTCTTGATTTGAGTTCTTTCAATTGTTCTTTCAATTTCAAATTTTCTTTTTCAACCTTTATCCTCAACTTCTTTTCTTTGTCTAATTGCTTCTTTGTCTTCTTACCTTCTTCTTCCAAATCTTTAATGTGCGTTTGCAAAACATTAAGGATTACAAAATCTTCAAAAGATCGAGCACTCTGTTCGGCTTCTTCAATTTTTCTTTTTTTCCTTTGGTTTTCTTTTCTTTTGTCACTTGATTCTTCTTTTATTGATCCTGTTTGGAGTAGCTTCTGTTCATGTGGAAGAATATTGCTTATTTCTTTCACCTATGTAATTGAAATAGTAATTTTGTTTTAAAGTTTAAATGAAAATGTTTTATGCTAATATGTTATAACTGACATTAATAAGTGATTAGTTTAATAGAATAAAATAGAATAGTAATGAAATTGATACTATGTACACTTACTAATGATTGTGTGCAGTGTTAAAAATGATACCAAGTATTATTGTATATTATAATTGATACTGTGAAAAATGACAAGATGTACTATGCTGAGGAAAAAGATACTAAACAAAAATTTAAAGCTATAATTTGAAACTGATACTAATCAGAAGCTAAAGTGATACTGCAAAGAGACATATGTGATACTATGCAGAGACAAATAATTATTCTAAGCGTTGAAACTGATACTACAGACAGAGAGAACATAAAATGTACACTGATAAATACTACTATAAGTAAGAATTAACTTTAACTTACATTGCCAACTTTTATATCATTCAACAATTGTTTCACAACAATGTCTTTAAGTTTTCTTACATCTCATCTTGCAAATCTGGGTAAATCTTCAGTAAGTTGCTTTCTTGGTTGAATAATGTTCATTTTCTCACAGATGCAATACTATAAAAATTTAAAGATATAATTAGATAAGATTGCTGAATATAACAATTTTTTTAAATTAATAATATTTTGCATAACACATCTTACCAATGGAAGCATTGAACATCCAGACATGTTTCTTGGCTTAGAGATAAACTTTTTGACAAATTTACTAAAAAATTTCTCTATTGTTTGTGGCCATGAGACAGTTTGCATTGTTTCACTGTCAATCAAATAGGGTAGAATTCCCCATCTCAGCTTTTGTTGGTTGTTGGGAAAGAAAAATGTCAACAGTATTTGCATTACTATCAACAAGGGGAGATCTTCTTCATTTTCTTTTTTCCTTTTTGATATTTCTTGTTTTATTCTTCTTTCCACAACATTTCTTGTTATGTAAGTATTTGTGCCAAAGTTTCTAGTTACAAAGTCTTTGCAGTCTGGTGGAATGGTTCTGCTCGTCAATTTTTTTGTCGGTTCTATGTTTATTCCTTTTAATGGCAGACCAAACAAAAAGCTTATATCTCTGGTAGTTACCTTCATTTTGTCTTCTCCTAAGATGAAGGTATCAGTTTCCATACAGTATCAGTTGTATAAAGCATCCAAGTTTTGTTGATTCTTTTTGCATTCTTTCATTGTTATTTTTTCTTCATAGATGACTTTGAAGAAGTTGTAAAATGGTGTCTTCTTTAAGATGTCAAATTGCTTTTTGGTCAATCCATTTTTTTCTTTGACCAGTTTTAATATCTTGAAGATAGCTTGTAAGCCACATCTATAAGCAGTTTCTGGCTTAACATGTTTCGATTTTGCTATCTGTTTTGTTGTTTGTTCTGATGTTGCATGCATGCTTTTACGACATGGATTGACAAAATCATCATCGTCCTATTTCATGAAAATTTGGCATTAAGTTGTTAGTGAAACAAACAGCATTGAAACAAAACAATATATAACATGATATACCGGTTTCAGTTTCTACAAACATGAGATAAAACATGGTATTTTTATTTAACTAAAATTTGCTATCATTTTTGCTAAATGTAGGTATCAATTTTTTAATAATTATGGTTGAAATACTGCTAAAATTGGTACATAATAACTTCAAAAGAAACATACTGCATGTATAATTTTTAGCTTATATTTGTGTTATTTTTGTTGCAAATTACAATGACAGTAATTTGTATAATTAAAAGTACAAAGTTTACAAAAGATAAAGTGAGTAGCATGTTTATAAGGTGTATGCATCAGTTTGGTTCTAACAAACAGTATATCAATTTTAAGATATGATGTCCATAAAAACAGATAGTAGGTATCAGTTTTTCATTTCATTGATTTCAATTTTATATTTGTGATAGTGGGTATTGTTTTATGAATATACCTATATAAGTTTTGTTATAAAGTATATAATTTTTTTAAAAAAATTATGAAGTTTTGTCTTCAGTTAAACAAACAATAGGTTCATTTTTTGAAATATAGGTATCAGTTTGTTATACAGTGGGTATCATTTTCTGAATTATAGGTATCATTTTATTGAAAAATTACAACATTGTCAAATGAACTAAAACATTTTATACAGTGGGTACCATTTTGTTAGAATTTAGTTTCAGTTGTACTAGAAAAAAGATGGTGAAATAATTTGTAAACTAAAATGAGACAGCTACACACAATTAGACTATAGGTATCACTATTGCAGTATGTTGGTATCAGTTTTTATTTGTGTGCTTAATTTAATTTTTCTAAATACAAAGTATCACATTAATTCTAACAGATGTTTGGTATCATATTTTCAATATATTAGTATCAATTTTGTAACAAATAGCAATGAAATCTATTTTTAAACCAACTAATCTTTGACTTCTACCAAACAAACTATAACTATCACTTTTTGAACATGAAAATCTTTTTTAGTGATATGGCTTGTACATTTACCGTGTTCGCTTGTTCGTCTTCAGATTCCTCAACAGCTATTTGCTTTGCCTTATTTGTTTCTGCTTTTTCCTGTTATATATATTAACAATATTAAAATACATCTAAAGATTAAATAGTATCAGTTTTATAACTGAATGGTATTAATTGCCTTTTGAAGTTGCTGCTGAATTATTTTCTCATTTTTTTTCTTTGATCTTAATTCTCTTTTTTGCATTTGTTGTCAGTTGATTTGTCACCAGGTGTTTTTTCCTGCACGGTTTCTTCATTGTTCTGTAAAATAAGTTCAATAGTATCATAATCAATGTACAATGGATTTGTTATGCTACATTTAATAATATCATTTACCTTTTCTTCTGTTCTGTTTTGTTCATGTTTCCTTTTTGTTCTTCTTTCCCTTTGTTGCTGTATATCTTCTTCCATTAGCCTTTTTGATAGTTTTAAATTTGTTGATTTCTGCTGCGTCTCAACTGCTAGGTTTTCAATTTCGTCTCGATTCTTAGATTTAGTTTCTTTGTTTCCAGATTCGAGCTGATGATCAAAATGAGGCGCTAGGGTATTAGGTTTTTGTCGAATATCATATTGAGGGGATAAGGTATCAGATTCGTTCTCAAACTCTGCTTGTTCTTTATTTTCTGATGAATGCGATTGAGATGGAGGTAGCGATCTTGCTGTGGTTTCGTTTGCCATTTTTTCTTAATTTTAATTTTGTACCGTGAAGATGAGTGTGGATTTCAAAATTGCACTGGAAGATGGATGAACGGAATGGAAATATGTTTTGACGCGCGAATGGGCTCTGGGCCTGTCCTTTGGAAGAAAATTTTTTATGCCGGTCCTTATGAATAAAAATTTTAAATAATTTGTCCTTTAAAAAAAATTCCCCTAATAATAACTATAGTGCTAAATCAACCGTTATACTATTTCATTAAATAGTATACCGCAGAAAGAAAAAGAAATATATATCTTTACTACTAATAATGAGACTTCCTTAAATAGGAATTCAACCGTGTTTTTTTGAAATACCAGAAATACCCCTCATTATAATAATGAAAATCGTTCACTCTATCTTTATCTTTACTACTAATAAAGATAATTCATTGAATAGATTTACTCAGTGTCCTTTTGAAATTCCAAATATACCCTTTTACATCTTATCTTATAGAGAAATAGTATTCAAATATGGGAATATAGCCTGTTATTTTCTAAGTACAACTGTCAGTTCCCATGGAGATCTACAGTGTACGTTCACAAGATGAAGTATCCGAATGTTTCATATTGTCCGTAATTTAGGTGGGAGTTAATCGGTCGAAGTCTCGCCGGATTCCAAGTAAGTATGAAGAAAATATTGCAGTTTGAACAAAAAAAATAGCGGCTTCTGCATTAGGTAGAGTTCAAATATGGAGATGTGGTAGCCTCTTATTTTCTAAGTACAACTGTCAGTCACCATGGAAAACTACAGTGTGCGTTCATAAGATGAAGTATCCGAGTGTTTCATATTGTCCGTAATTTAGGTGGGAGTTATTCGGTCGAAGTCTCGCCGGATTCCGAGTTAGTATGAAGAAAATATTGCAGTCTGAACAAAAAAAATAGCGGCTTCTGCACTAGGCAGAGTTCAAATATGGAGATGTGGTAGTCTCTTATTTTCTAAGTACAACTGTCAGTCCCCATGGAGAACTACAGTGTGCGTTCACAAGATGAAATATCCGAGTGTTCCATATTGTCCGTAATTTAGGTGGGAGTTAATCGGTCGAAGTCTCGCCAGATTCCGCGTTAGTAAGAAGAAAATATTGCAGTATGAACAAAAAAAATAGCGGCTTCTGCACTAGGCGGAGTTCAAATATGGGGATATGGTATCCTGTTATTTTCTAAGTACAACTGTCAGCGCCCATGAAGAACTACAGTGTGCGTTCACAAGATGAAGTATCCGAGTGTTTCATATTGTCCGTAATTTAGGTGGGAGTTAATCGGTCGAAGTCTCGCCGGATTCCGAGTTAGTATGAAGAAAATATTGCAGTCTGAACAAAAAAAATAGCGGCTTCTACACTAGGAGGAGTTCAAATATGGAGATGTGGTAGCCTGTTATTTTCTAAGTACAACTGTCAGTCCCCATGGAGAACTACAGTGTACGTTCACAAGATGAAGTATCCGAGTGTTTCATATTGTCCGTAATTTAGGTTAGAGTTAATCGGTCGAAGTCTCGTCGGATTCCCAGTTAGTATGAAGAAAATATTGCAGTCTGAACAAAAATAGCGGCTTCTGCACTAGGCGGAGTTCAAATATGGGGATGTGGTAGCCTGTTATTTTCTAAGTACAACTGTCAGTCCCCATGGAGAACTACAGTGTACGTTCACAAGATGAAGTATCCGAGTGTTTCATATTGTCCGTAATTTAGGTGGGAGTTAATCGGTGAAGTCTCACCGGATTCCGAGTTAGTATGAAGAAAATATTGCAGTCCGAACAAAAAAAATAGCGGCTTCTGCACTAGGCGGAGTTCAAATATGGGGATGTAGTAGCCTGTTATTTTCTAAGTACAACTATCAGTCCCCATGGAGAACTACAGTGTACGTTCACTAGATGAAGTATCCGAGTGTTTCATATTGTCCGTAATTTAGGTGGGAGTTAATCGGTTGAAGTCTCGTCGGATTCCGAGTTAGTATGAAAAAAATATTGCAGTCCGAACAAAAAAAATAGCGGCTTCTGCACTAGGCGGAGTTCAAATATAGGGATGTGGTATCTTGTTATTTTCGAAGTACAACTGTCAGTCTCCATGGAGAACTACAGTGTGCGTTCACAAGATGAAGTATCCGAGTGTTTCATATTATCCGTAATTTAGGTGGGAGTTAATCGGTCGAAGTCTCGCCGGATTCCGAGTTAGTATGAAGAAAATATTGCAGTCTGAACAAAAAAAATAGCGGCTTCTGCACTAGGCAGAGTTCAAATATGGGGATGTGGTATCCTGTTATTTTCTAAGTACAACTGTCAGTGCCCATGGAGAACTACAGTGTGCGTTCACAAGATGAAGTATCTGAGTGTTTCATATTGTCCGTAATTTAGGTGGGAGTTAATCGGTCGAAGTCTCGCCGGATTCCGAGTTAGTATGAAGAAAATATTGCAGTCTGAACCAAAAAAATAGTGGCTTCTGCACTAGGCAGAGTTCAAATATGGGGATGTGGTAGCCTCTTATTTTCTAAGTACAACTGTCAGTACCCATGGAGAACTACAGTGTGCGTTCACAAGATGAAGTATCCGAGTGTTCCATATTGTTTGTAATTTAGGCGGGAGTTAATTGGTTGATGTCTCACCTGATTCCGAATTATTATGAAGAAGTTATTGCAGTTTGAAAAAAAAATAGCGGTTTCTGCATTAGGCGGAGTTCAAATATGGGGATGTGGTAGCCTGTTATTTTCTAAGTATAACTGTCAGTCCCCATGGATTGTTATGTCAACATCACATCTTTATCTTTATATTTATCTTTATCTTTATCTTTACTACTAATAATGTGAATTCCTTGAATAGGAATTCAACCGTGTCTTTTTGAAATAGCAGAAATACCCCTCATTATAATAATAAAAATCGTTCACTCTATCTTTATCTTTACTACTAATAAAGAGAATTCATTGAATAGATTTACTCAGTGTCCTTTTGAAATTCCAAATGTACCCTTTTACATCTTATCTTATAGAGAAATAGTATTCAAATATGGGAATATAGCCTATTATTTTCTAAGTACAACTGTCAGTCCCCATGGAGAACTACAGTGTACGTTCACAAGATGAAGTATCCGAGTGTTTCATATTGTCCGTAATTTAGATGGGAGTTAATCGGTTGAAGTCTCGCCGGATTCCGAGTAAGAATGAAGAAAATATTGCAGTCTGAACAAAAAAAATAGTGGCTTTTGCACTAGGCGGAGTTCAAATATGGGGATGTGGTAGCCTCTTATTTTCTGAGTACAACTGTCAGTCCCCATGGAAAACTACAGTGTGCGTTCACAAGATGAAGTATCCGAGTGTTTCATATTGTCCGTAATTTAGGTGGGAGTTAATCGGTCGAAGTCTCGCCGGATTCCGAGTTAGTATGAAGAAAATATTGCAGTCTGAACAAAAAAAATAGCGGCTTCTGCACTAGGCAAAGTTCAAATATGGGGATGTGGTAGTGTGACGTCTCGGGTTTTGCCCGCTCGAAAATCAACATCCGTACTTCACATTGTACTAGAATGCCGTAGATTCGACCGTTCAAATCCGATTCGCCGGAGCTATAACACAATTAAGTAAATAACACAGCGGAAGAAAAGAATAATACATTGATATACAATATCTGTTACAACAGAATGATACAATGAATATCAATATACATCAGAGATATGATACAACAAATAGCAGCAGAAAAGATAAGATAACAACAGCAGCGGAACAATATCAATAGAAGTGATAACTCCAAAATGATCTTCAGACAAGAATGAATCCACAACTCCAAGATAAGCAACTCCGATGAATGAACTAGCTCCAGATAATCTACTAAACCTGAATATCTGAAAACCCCAACTCTAGACTGCTCGTGTGGAAAATTATGAGCACCCAGAGTTTAGGAAAGGAACAATAAACTCCGGATCAGTCATGGGACTGGTGTGAGCAACAAAAACAGTTTATCTTTAAACAAACACAAAAGAATCTTAAACATTGAAATCCGCAATGCTTTTGGAAAATGAAACTACCATAAGACCTCCCGCCACACACACAATGCAAACGCAGAATTGGAGGAGATTTCTTCTTATGATAGTCAAACATGCTTACTACGCAAATCATTGGATATTATCATTAGTGCATAGTGTAGAAAAACATTTCGAAAGTATAATATTAATCTTAGCCAACATACGACCAGTATCGTATGCCTACTATAGCTACTATGTTCAATAGCAGGTTACCGCCACATTCCATAGCAGGTTATGCAACTAAAACCGTACAAGGTTCGTATTGTTTCTTTGGATTTTCCAACAAATGGTCAGGCTAAGGAACTTCCTTCCGCCGCATGGGATCGCCTCTGGCTGGACGTCCCGAGAGACAAACTGCTCTCTGCCAAACAAGGCCGGGTTACCCCTGTAACAGGTAACTCACGAATATGCCACCTCCCGGTCCTTTGGGACCTTTATCCGAGCGCTCGATATCCAACATCACACATCATAAAGAAAGTGTATCCACATGAGTAAGTATCTGGGCTCCATACCATGATACCACCCCTTTCCAGAAGGAAATGACATACCCTAAAGGGCGCGACCCTCATAACCTTGCCGCAACATTCCTGTTTCGACCATTTCCGGGTTGTGAGGCTCTGACGAAGTCTCGTCCACAAAGCTACGCTTTTTCAAAAAGCCACGCTTTGGGTCAACAGATGATCAACCTATGATCACAAAGATAAATGATCAAACAAATGATCATATCGCAAATGATCAAACACTGATCATCACACAGCAACACTCAGCATGTCACATTACCAAATTGGGAATATATCGCTGATAAATTTCAACTACATAACCTCTGAGCTCGTACGTCTCAGAGAAGGGTGTTAAGCTAAGAGAATAAATTCTCCGCCACCAACAGAAATGTATTTGAAAGAAATCGGCTTTATATCTCAAAGTGTAATGTCAAACATACAATCCATACAAGTCTGTTCCGGGATCGAACAGAACCGAAGGCACTTCTCACGAAGCCCTTGCAAATCCGGATAATTTCCAATCACGTCCGGACTTCCCGTCACTAAGGATGATAAAACCTCTATATCGGGGATCAGCCGATGCAGAGTAACTCGACGGTAATCCTTCCGTTTTCAAAAATATCTGGTCTTCAACACCGGTCTTCAAATGCTATCCATATACGACGTATCACATATTCGGAATGGGTTATACGACCCAAAGGTCCTCTCCCGGCTAAACCGAATAGTGAGCGTAATATTTAAAAACATATGGATATTGGGATTTCAGTTAAGTCACAACTTAAAACCCAAAATCTTTCTTTTCAAATGGTTTCAATCGATTACCATTTCAAATCTTTAAACAAGAAGATTCATTTTAACAACCTTAAATGGTTTAAACAATTTCCACACTTTAATCTTTTAAACAAAAGATTCATTCACAGATTTTCCAAATTAATTTCCATTTCAATTTGATTAACTCGTTAAACCTTTAAATCAAGATTTAACTTATAGCTTTCAAAACAATCCCATTTCAAATGATTTAAACCAATCATTATTTTAAATCTGTTAAAGATAACAGATTCAAATCATAGTTTTCAAAAACAATCCATTCATAACTTGGAAAACCATCTTTCAATTCAATATTGAAATTCCTTTAATTAAATTGGAATTTCATTTCTTATCTGAAAGCTTTTATCTTTTAAAACAAACAGTTTCATTTCAGAAAATCTGATTTATTCATACGAGTTAAGGTTCTTGGGTTAAATTCAAATTCTCAAAATTATACTTTTAAATGGTTTAACTTTATATAAACACATTTATATCATCTTTAATCCCTAGTTTCAAATCATAGGATTCAACTTCCAACTTGAATTCAAATTTAAATCAAATTATTTAAATTTTCAAAACTCGATTAAGTTATTCAAAATAACTTTTATCTTTGAAATTCCATTTCAAAATCTTTTCACTTTAAACCCAAATTTCTAATTTCAAAATCAATTGAAATTAAAATTTCAATTTCAAAAACATCAAATTTAAATTATCTGTGACTTAACTGATTTCCACGTGAAATCCATATTTGTGTGTGTAAAGGTGTAGTCTAGGGGTTTCACACAATAGTGCAACACAATGAATCATCACATATCAGAATACAGAAATATAATTCGATAAGCGGTATAAGAACAACGCTTATCGTTCATTCACAGATCATAGATATATAAAGGTCACAGATAAGTAAACTACAGATCACAACATAAATCAGGATGTATCACAAAGCATCATATATTAGGGATATCAAACAATTAAATCATCCAATACAATCTAAACATCCATAGATAAGATCACTTTAATTTTTCTGATTGATTCAAATCAGATTAATTTCTATGAATAAATTTGCTAGTCATGGTAAATTAATAATCAATTGATTACAAAACATTTAATAAATTATTCGTTGATTAATCATTAATTAACCTTTAATTAATAATTAATTCTCAATTAATTACACCAACTAATTAATTACTCCTTAAATAATAAGTATTTCTTAATCACTTTCATTAATTAATTTACCTTAATTAATTATCTTAATAAATTAACCCTTAATGGTTAACTAATTAACTCTTGATTACTAAATTAATTAAATCCAAATCATTAATTTATCAAATTAGTTAATTATTCATTTTAATTAACTTAATAATCACAAATCCTTAAATCTTCATTATTTTAAAGGATAAAACATTTTCTTATTAATGATCAAATTCTCATTTACAAATTGGTATTTCAAATTGTTCAATATGTTTAAATATGATAAAATTCATTATTAAAACTAAATTAAAATTTTTACTTTTATTACAATATTTTATTAACTTAAAACTTGTTCAAAACTTTTACAAAAAAACTGCTTTCCAAAGATCTTCCTTACAAATCAAATCTGGTCACTAATTTATTTATGTTCAGGTCTTCATTCATGTATACTTGCTAATTTTAAAAACTGGAAATCATCTTTGACCACAAACCCGAGCAAAACACAGGCAAAACTCGAGCCACATCCCCAGATACTCGAGTCACTCCTGACTTCGAGTCGAACAACCATTAGCGCGAGTACCAACCCCAATTCCTTCGAGTAAAACACTCAAGTTACTCGAGAAAACTTCGAGTTTTCTCTGCTCTCCCAAGACAACAACCCCCAGGCTGACATTATCAAGCTCGTGCACGTGCACAGTAGCTCCGACCAACTTCAGGCGACATCGCGACATCGAACACGTCGACGATCTTCCATACTCCAATCCCCAACCATCTGAACTTTGCCGCCACCCCAAAAACAAAATCGAGCCAAAATCCCAAAACTGGAAACGTCACTGGCCCACCATCAAAACTGGAAACCACGTCGTTCTCGACATCCCGGCCACCAGAAAATTCGAAACTTCGGCCAACTACTCGTCATCATCCATCCTACCATCACCTAACGCCCCGTAGCACTCGATCACTTCTAGACAACGAACGAGACAACTCACTTAGCTTCGACAAAATTAGGTCTAGAGACTTTACGAGTTCGCCGCCGCCTCCACAACCCTCTAACCACCACCGCACTATTTTTCCTCGAATCCCCGATCATCCTTCTATCACCAGTAAAGATCCCGACCTCTACAACGTAGTAGATCACCAGAGACCACCGAATTACCCTTTTCTAGTCAAACCAGAATTACATCCTCAATCTATCACTAAAATTGATAATTTTAGTTTTAAAAATTAAGTTTTTAGATAAGTTCTCAGATTATACGATTGAATCAGTGAATTAACAGGTTTGAATTTTCAGTTACCTTAAGCTTACCCTGTTATTTTAGTTTCCAGAGACATTCAAGTTAAATTTTAACTTAATTAAAATTTTAAAACATTAGTCTATGATCCAATAAACAACTTTCATCTATAATCCATGTTCTAACAGCCATTAGTTTAAGAGAATATAATTTTTGATCAAGTCTTGAGCTTGAAACTAAGAACAGGGATGATACAGGAGATAGCTGTGCACATATATTCATCCATCACTCATGCATACACATAGAACATACACATATACAAACATATTTACCACAACACTTGCAATAGAATCAAGTTTTAAAATTTTAAATAGAAAAGTTACTCACCTTGATTTGGGAAGAGGTGCAGTGCTTATTCTTTGTACCAGGTTTTGAAAAAAACTGGCAAGTTGAAATCCTCAATTTGATCTCTGGAATTTGTATTGATATATTTGTTGGATTGTTGTTTTAAACTGAAGCTTTGTTCAAGTTTAAGTTGATGTTTACTCTAGATTTTTCTCAGTGAAAATGGACGAACAAATAAGATGAAGAAGTTGATATATGAGAAAAAGAAGTTTACAGGAGGATGATGTTATTTGTACAGGTGATACTGTGTTTTTGTACAAAAGATCAGGGATATTTTCTTCTTCTTGTGGCTGATAGATTATTGTAATGGCCAACATTAATTAGCTTTGTACAAATATATACTTGCTTTTCTTCATTTCGGCTGAGAGGATTTCTGTTCAGTGGCTTGCATTAATCACTTTGTACCATATACTCATTTTATTTTTATTTCGGCTGTACAAAGCTATACTTATCTAATTGTTTATACTTGAATATGTCTTCCTTTGCAAGCTTATGGTTTGGGCTAGAATAAATTGCTTTGTTTTATAAATAAGTGTTGTTTATTTTCTTATGGCTTAATAATATAAATAGATTTCTATTTTAATTATGTTGTCAAAATTTAAACTAAGTGTATTCATTTTAAAGGCATATTTTATTTGCCTAGATAACCTTTCATTTGTTTAAGCTGAGATAAAAGTTGTAGAAGTGATATTTTTATTTTTACTTTAATTCTTGTCTTGTATACATTTCTATTTCTTTGTTTTGAATGTATATATAACTGTCTATCTATCGGATATATTTTCATTTCTAAACCATTTATATAAAGATTTAAATTCAAATCAAATATACACATATATATATATATTATTTCAAATTTACTCACATATGCTCAATACACATATATTCACGTATATACAAGAATTTAAAATTTTAAACAATTTATACAAATATACTTGGATATCGGGGAAACTCGCTCCATTTTATCGATTTATTTTACTATTTTTATTCAAAAATAAATTAAATTATCAATTTAAATTAAATTAAATTTCGGGGTCGTTACAAACTTCCCCCCTTAAAAGAATTTCGTCCTCGAAATTACCAAAGAGACAAAAAGATAGATGGAGAATATTTCATCAACTCAAACTGAATATCTATTATGCATTTGGCTTACCAAATCAGAATATCAAAAATAGATACAAGATCGAATCTATTTAACACTTCACAAGATACTCGGGTTATCCAGATCTACGAAATATGGAGTGGCATCGGTCAGTTCGAAGTGATAACTAACCATTCGTAGAATATACTAGGACCCAAAGAATAGACAGATATATAGATACAATTTCAAAAACTTTCAGTTTAGAAGCTAAAGTATACCTATCAACCATAGCAAACAAAGCAACCAATACATCCATACAAACAATTTTGGCTCAGTTGGAGTTTATGTCCCATTTTTATATATCGAATTTATTTCTGGATCTACCAGAAACTATCGAAGAATTGAGGAAAATGCTGAACAAAAGAGATTGATAGAGGAAAGACTGTTTCCTTGTTGTTACAGGATATTGACCATTTATAGTCGTATTCCCCTGTCCCCTATCTCATCCTCTTCTTACACTCATACTTACTATCAGTGGATAGCAAGAGAATTTACTGAGGCATTCGAACGGATATCTGAGAATTACTCATTCTAGGGTATACTTCACCCCATCTCTAATGAGCTACTTAATGTGTTATACTCCTGAGCTAAAGTTCAACCTTAGCTCTGATACCACATGTGACGTCTCGGGTTTTGCCCGCTTGAAAATCAACATCCGTACTTCACATTGTACTAGAATGCCGCAGATTCGACCGTTCAAATCCGATTCGCCGGAGCTATAACACAATTAAGTAAATAACACAGCGGAAGAAAAGAATAATACATTGATATACAATATCTGTTACAACAGAATGATACAATAAATATCAATATACATCAGAGATATGATACAACAAATAGCAGCAGAAAAGATAAGATAACAACAGCAGCGGAATAATATCAATAGAAGTGATAACTCCAAAATGATCTTCAGACAAGAATGAATCCACAACTCCAAGATAAGCAACTCCGATGAATGAACTAGCTCCAGATAATCTACTAAACCTGAATATCTGAAAACCCCAACTCTAGACTGCTCGTGTGGAAAATTATGAGCACCCAGAGTTTAGGAAAGGAACAATAAACTCCGGATCAGTCATGGGACTGGTGTGAGCAACAAAAACAGTTTATCTTTAAACAAACACAAAAGAATCTTAAACATTGAAATCCGCAATGCTTTTGGAAAATGAAACTACCATAAGACCTCCCGCCACACACACAATGCAAACGCAGAATTGGAGGAGATTTCTTCTTATGATAGTCAAACATGCTTACTACGCAATCATTGGATATTATCATTAGTGCATAGTGTAGAAAAACATTTCGAAAGTATAATATTAATCTTAGCCAACATACGACCAGTATCGTATGCCTACTATAGCTACTATGTTCAATAGCAGGTTACCGCCACATTCCATAGCGGTTATGCAACTAAAACCGTACAAGGTTCGTATTGTTTCTTTGGATTTTCCAACAAATGGTCAGGCTAAGGAACTTCCTTCCGCCGCATGGAATCGCCTCTGGCTGGACGTCCCGAGAGACAAACTGCTCTCTGCCAAACAAGGCCGGGTTACCCCTGTAACAGGTAACTCACGAATATGCCACCTCCCGGTCCTTTGGGACCTTTATCCGAGCGCTCGATATCCAACATCACACATCATAAAGAAAGTGTATCCACATGAGTAAGTATCTGGGCTCCATACCATGATACCACCCCTTTCCAGAAGGAAATGACATACCCTAAAGGGCGCGACCCTCATAACCTTGCCGCAACATTCCTGTTTCGACCATTTCCGGGTTGTGAGGCTCTGACGAAGTCTCGTCCACAAAGCTACGCTTTTTCAAAAAGCCACGCTTTGGGTCAACAGATGATCAACCTATGATCACAAAGATAAATGATCAAACAAATGATCATATCGCAAATGATCAAACACTGATCATCACACAGCAACACTCAGCATGTCACATTACCAAATTGGGAATATATCGCTGATAAATTTCAACTACATAACCTCTGAGCTCGTACGTCTCAGAGAAGGGTGTTAAGCTAAGAGAATAAATTCTCCGCCACCAACAGAAATGTATTTGAAAGAAATCGGCTTTATATCTCAAAGTGTAATGTCAAACATACAATCCATACAAGTCTGTTCCGGGATCGAACAGAACCGAAGGCACTTCTCACGAAGCCCTTGCAAATCCGGATAATTTCCAATCACGTCCGGACTTCCCGTCACTAAGGATGATAAAACCTCTATATCGGGGATCAGCCGATGCAGAGTAACTCGACGGTAATCCTTCCGTTTTCAAAAATATCCGGTCTTCAACACCGGTCTTCAAATGCTATCCATATACGACGTATCACATATTCGGAATGGGTTATACGACCCAAAGGTCCTCTCCCGGCTAAACCGAATAGTGAGCGTAATATTTAAAAACATATGGATATTGGGATTTCAGTTAAGTCACAACTTAAAACCCAAAATCTTTCTTTTCAAATGGTTTCAATCGATTACCATTTCAAATCTTTAAACAAGAAGATTCATTTTAACAACCTTAAATGGTTTAAACAATTTCCACACTTTAATCTTTTAAACAAAAGATTCATTCACAGATTTTCCAAATTAATTTCCATTTCAATTTGATTAACTCGTTAAACCTTTAAATCAAGATTTAACTTATAGCTTTCAAAACAATCCCATTTCAAATGATTTAAACCAATCATTATTTTAAATCTGTTAAAGATAACAGATTCAAATCATAGTTTTCAAAAACAATCCATTCATAACTTGGAAAACCATCTTTCAATTCAATATTGAAATTCCTTTAATTAAATTGGAATTTCATTTCTTATCTGAAAGCTTTTATCTTTTAAAACAAACAGTTTCATTTCAGAAAATCTGATTTATTCATACGAGTTAAGGTTCTTGGGTTAAATTCAAATTCTCAAAATTATACTTTTAAATGGTTTAACTTTATATAAACACATTTATATCATCTTTAATCCCTAGTTTCAAATCATAGGATTCAACTTCCAACTTGAATTCAAATTTAAATCAAATTATTTAAATTTTCAAAACTCGATTAAGTTATTCAAAATAACTTTTATCTTTGAAATTCCATTTCAAAATCTTTTCATTTTAAACCCAAATTTCTAATTTCAAAATCAATTGAAATTAAAATTTCAATTTCAAAAACATCAAATTTAAATTATCTGTGACTTAACTGATTTCCACGTGAAATCCATATTTGTGTGTGTAAAGGTGTAGTCTAGGGGTTTCACACAATAGTGCAACACAATGAATCATCACATATCAGAATACAGAAATATAATTCGATAAGCGGTATAAGAACAACGCTTATCGTTCATTCACAGATCATAGATATATAAAGGTCACAGATAAGTAAACTACAGATCACAACATAAATCAGGATGTATCACAAAGCATCATATATTAGGGATATCAAACAATTAAATCATCCAATACAATCTAAACATCCATAGATAAGATCACTTTAATTTTTCTGATTGATTCAAATCAGATTAATTTCTATGAATAAATTTGCTAGTCATGGTAAATTAATAATCAATTGATTACAAAACATTTAATAAATTATTCTTTGATTAATCATTAATTAACCTTTAATTAATAATTAATTCTCAATTAATTACACCAACTAATTAATTACTCCTTAAATAATAAGTATTTCTTAATCACTTTCATTAATTAATTTACCTTAATTAATTATCTTAATAAATTAACCCTTAATGGTTAACTAATTAACTCTTGATTACTAAATTAATTAAATCCAAATCATTAATTTATCAAATTAGTTAATTATTCATTTTAATTAACTTAATAATCACAAATCCTTAAATCTTCATTATTTTAAAGGATAAAACATTTTCTTATTAATGATCAAATTCTCATTTACAAATTGGTATTTCAAATTGTTCAATATGTTTAAATATGATAAAATTCATTATTAAAACTAAATTAAAATTTTTACTTTTATTACAATATTTTATTAACTTAAAACTTGTTCAAAACTTTTACAAAAAAACTGCTTTCCAAAGATCTTCCTTACAAATCAAATCGGGTCACTAATTTATTTATGTTCAGGTCTTCATTCATGTATACATGCTAATTTTAAAAACTGGAAATCATCTTTGACCACAAACCCGAGCAAAACACAGGCAAAACCCGAGACACATCCCCAGATACTCGAGTCACCCCTGACATCGAGTCGAACAACCATTAGCGCGAGTACCAACCCCAATTCCTTCGAGTAAAACACTCAAGTTACTCGAGAAAACTTCGAGTTTTCTCTGCTCTCCCAAGACAACAACCCCCAGGATGACATTATCAAGCTCGTGCACGTGCACAGTAGCTCCGACCAACTTCAGGCGACATCGCGACATCGAACACGTCGACGATCTTCCATACTCCAATCCCCAACCATCTGAACTTCGCCGCCACCCCAAAAACAAAATCGAGCCAAAATCCCAAACCTGGAAACGTCACTGGCCCACCATCAAAACTGGAAACCACGTCGTTCTCGACATCTCGGCCACCAGAAAATTCGAAACTTCGGCCAACTACTCGTCATCATCCATCCTACCATCACCTAATGCCCCGTAGCACTCGATCACTTCTAGACAACGAACGAGACAACTCACTTAGCTTCGACAAAATTAGGTCTAGAGACTTTACGAGTTCGCCCCCGCCTCCACAACCCTCTAACCACCACCGCACTATTTTTCCTCGAATCCCCGATCATCCTTCTATCACCAGTAAAGATCCCGACCTCTACAACGTAGTAGATCACCAGAGACCACCGAATTACCCTTTTCTAGTCAAACCAGAATTACATCCTCAATCTATCACTAAAATTGATAATTTTAGTTTTAAAAATTAAGTTTTTAGATAAGTTCTCAGATTATACGATTGAATCAGTGAATTAACAGGTTTGAATTTTCAGTTACCTTAAGCTTACCCTGTTATTTTAGTTTCCAGAGACATTCAAGTTAAATTTTAACTTAATTAAAATTTTAAAACATTAGTCTATGATCCAATAAACAACTTTCATCTATAATCCATGTTCTAACAGCCATTAGTTTAAGAGAATATAATTTTTGATCAAGTCTTGAGCTTGAAACTAAGAACAGGGATGATACAGGAGATAGCTGTGCACATATATTCATCCATCACTCATGCATACACAGAGAACATACACATATACAAACATATTTACCACAACACTTGCAATAGAATCAAGTTTTAAAATTTTAAATAGAAAAGTTACTCACCTTGATTTGGGAAGAGGTGCAGTGCTTATTCTTTGTACCAGGTTTTGAAAAAAACTGGCAAGTTGAAATCCTCAATTTGATCTCTGGAATTTGTATTGATATATTTGTTGGATTGTTGTTTTAAACTGAAGCTTTGTTCAAGTTTAAGTTGATGTTTACTCTAGATTTTTCTCAGTGAAAATGGACAAACAAATAAAAAGAAGAAGTTGATATATGAGAAAAAGAAGTTTACAGGAGGATGATGTTGTTTGTACAGGTGATACTGTGTTTTTGTACAAAAGATCAGGGATATTTTCTTCTTCTTGTGGTTGATAGATTATTGTAATGGCCAACATTAATTAGCTTTGTACAAATATATACTTGCTTTTCTTCATTTCGGCTGAGAGGATTTCTGTTCAGTGGCTTGCATTAATCACTTTGTACCATATACTCATTTTATTTTTATTTCGGCTGTACAAAGCTATACTTATCTAATTGTTTATACTTGAATATGTCTTCCTTTGCAAGCTTATGGTTTGGGCTAGAATAAATTGCTTTGTTTTATAAATAAGTGTTGTTTATTTTCTTATGGCTTAATAATATAAATAGATTTCTATTTTAATTATGTTGTCAAAATTTAAACTAAGTGTATTCATTTTAAAGGCATATTTTATTTGCCTAGATAACCTTTCATTTGTTTAAGCTGAGATAAAAGTTTTAGAAGTGATATTTTTATTTTTACTTTACTTCTTGTCTTGTATACATTTCTATTTCTTTGTTTTGAATGTATATATAACTGTCTATCTATCGGATATATTTTCATTTCTAAACCATTTATATAAAGATTTAAATTCAAATCAAATATACACATATATATATATATTATTTCAAATTTACTCACATATGCTCAATACACATATATTCACGTATATACAAGAATTTAAATTTTTAAACAATTTATACAAATATACTTGGATATCGGGGAAACTCGCTCCATTTTATCTATTTATTTTACTATTTTTATTCAAAAATAAATTAAATTATCAATTTAAATTAAATTAAATTTCGGGGTCGTTACAGGTAGCCTCTTATTTTCTAAGTACAACTGTCAGTCCCCATGGAGAACTATAGTGTGCGTTCATAAGATGAAGTATCCGAGTGTTCCATATTGTCCGTAATTTAGGTGGGAGTTAATCGGTCGAAGTCTCGCTGGATTCCGAGTTAGTATGAAAAAAATATTGCACTCCGAACAAAAAAAATAGTGGCTTCTGCACTAGGCGGAGTTCAAATATAGGGATGTTGTATCCTGTTATTTTCTAAGTACAACTGTCAGTCTCCATGGAGAGCTATAGTGTGCGTTCACAAGATGAAGTATCCGAGTGTTTCATATTGTCCGTAATTTAGGTGGGAGTTAATCGGTCGAAGTCTCGCCGGATTCCGAGTTAGTATGAAGAAAATATTGCAGTCTGAACAAAAAAATAGCGGCTTCTACACATGGGGATGTGGTATCCTGTTATTTTCTAAGTACAACTGTCAGTGCCCATGGAGAACTACAGTTTGCGTTCACAAGATGAAGTATCCGAGTGTTTCATACTGTCCGTAATTTAGGTGGGGGTTAATCGGTCGAAGTCTCGCCGGATTTCGAGTTAGTATGAAGAAAATATTACAGTCTGAACAAAAAAAATAGCGGCTTCTACACTAGGTGGAGTTCAAATATGGGGATGTGGTATCCTGTTATTTTCTAAATACAACTGTCAGTGCCCATGGAGAACTATAGTGTGCATTCACAAGATGAAGTATCCGAGTGTTTCATATTGTCCGTAATTTAGGTGGGAGTTAATCAGTCGAAGTCTCGCCGGATTCCGAGTAAGTATGAAGAAAATATTGCAGTCTGAACAAAAAAATAGCGGCTTCTGCACTAGGCGGAGTTCAAATATGGGGATGTGGTAGCCTGTTATTTTCTAAGTACAACTGTTAGTACCCATGGAGAACTACAGTGTACGTTCACAAGTTGAAGTATCCGAGTGTTTCATTAGTCCGTAATTTACGTGGGATTTAATCGGTCGAAGTCTCGCCGGATTCCGAGTTAGTATGAAGAAAATATTGCAGTCTGAACAAAAAATATAGCGGCTTCTACACTAAGCGGAGTTCAAATATGGGGATGTGGTAGCCTATTATTTTCTAAGTACAACTGTCAGTCTCCATGGAGAACTACAGTGTACGTTCACAAGATGAAGTATCCAAGTGTTTCATATTGTCCGTAATTTAGGTGAAAGTTAATCGGTCGAAGTCTCGCCGGATTCCGAGTTAGTATGAAGAAAATATTGCAGTCTGAACGAAAAAAATAACGGCTTTTGCACTAGGCAGAGTTCAAATATGGGGATGTGGTAGCCTCTTATTTTCTAAGTACAACTATAAGTCCCCATGGAGAACTACAGTGTGCGTTCACAAGATGAAGTATACGAGTGTTCCATATTGTCCGTAACTTAGGTGGGAGTTAATCGGTCGAAGTCTTGCCGGGTTCCGAATTAGTATGAAGAAGTTATTGCAGACTGAACAAAAAAATAGCGGCTTCTGCACTAGGCGGAGTTCAAATATGAGGATGTGGTAGCATGTTATTTTCTAAGTAAACTGTCAGTCTCCATGAAGAACTAAAGTGTGCGTTCACAAGATGAAGTATCCGAGTGTACTATATTGTTCGTAATTTAGGTGGGAGTTCATCGGTCGAAGTTTTGTCTGATTCCGAGTTAGTATGAAGAAGTTATTGCAGTCTGAACAAAAAAATAGCGGTTTTTTCCTAGGCAAAGTTCAAATATGAGGAGTCTGTTATTTTCTAAGTACAACTATTAGTCGCCATGGAGAACTACAGTGAGCGTTGAAGTGGGGATATAACATGTTATTTTCTAAGTACAACTGTCAGTCACCATGGAGTACTACAGTTTGCGTGCACAAGATGAAGTATCCAACTATACCGTATTGTCCGTAATTTAGGTGGCAGTTCATCGGTGGAATTATCGCCTAATTCCGAGTTAGTATGAAGAAGTTATTGCAGTCTGAACAAAAAAATAGCGGCTTCTGCACTAGGCGGAGTTGAAATATGGGGATGTGTTAGCCTGTTATTTTATAAGTACAACTGTCAGTCCCCATAGAGAACTATAGCGTGCATTCATAAGATGAAATATCCGAGTATTCCATATTGTCCGTAATTTAGGTGGGAGTTAATCTGTCGCAGTCTCGCCGGATTCCAAGTTAGTATGAAGAAAATATAGCAGTCTGAATAAAAAAATAGCGGCTTATGCACTAGGCATCGTTCAAATATGAGGATGTTGTACCATGTTATTTTCTAAGTAAACTGTCAGTCCCCTTGGAGAACTACAGTGTGCGTTCACAAGATGAAGTATCCGAGTGTACCATACTGTCTGTAATTTAGGTAGGAATTCATCGGTTTAAGTTTAGCCTGATTCCGAGTTAGTACGAAGAAGTTATTGCAGTCGGAACAAAAAAATAGCGGTTTCTGCCTAGGCGGCGTTCAAATCTGGGGATGCTACTATCAAATCTACTTTCATAGGTACAAATAAAAATACATGCACATTGTGGTTAAATGCAGGCCCACCTGGGCGTGCATATGTACTCGTATATATAAATCTAACCGGTTGAAGAAGGAAATTCCGTCTGAGGCTTGTCGTGACAATTTCCTTAAGACTTTATTTAAAGTCTCCCAAGATACAACAGACGTAATCTGCTCGAGATTGTAATGAGTATGTCAACTCTGTGATATATTATTTAGAGCAGTAGAGAAGGGAGAAGCAGAAGAAATTAGACTGGAATGGAATGAGAGTGTGATCAGTATTCTCTTCTATTTATAATTTCGTCCGCACCCCTACGAACAGTCGCATCTGCCTGAAAGGTTGCACTCATTGCCTTTCATTGTTGCTGTTCATTAACGGGCCGCACCCATTCGCTCCTACTGCTGCCATAAGCCGCACCCGTTCGCGTCTAACGGGTCGCACCCGCTTCCGACAGCGTCTATTCGCCAAAAACCCACGCCCGCTTCAGAAGTGGCACCCCCTCAGTCAATCCGCGTCCGTTTGAACAGATTCGCACCTGTTCGTATAGCCTGCAACTGTCAGAAAGCCCGGCCCAGTTTTGCAGTAAAAATAGGATCATATTAGACCCGAACCCGAGCCCGGCCCGTCCCGGTTCGGTCGGACGGATGGCGGCGGCGGCGCGCGTGCGTGTGTGGTGGTGATGCATGATCTCTCTCCTCACAACGAAGCAAACATTTGGGTGCCCCAAGGCCCCAACCCCTTCATTGCAAAGCTATTAATATACTAGAATAGCTTTGCAATTTTGGCGATCTGGGACTTATGTAATTTCATTCAATTTAGGAATTCCAACAGATTTTGTTTTGTTTTTCAAACTATCTCCTATTTTCTCATACAACAATCTAAATTATATTTACATACCGCTTGCCATTTTTCACTTTCTGAACCACGTCATTATGCATTCACCTTGGCATATTGTCATTTAGAGGAGATTCCATTTTACTTTCATAACATTGGGCACTGGATCGTTAATAAATAGCTTGCGCTACATTTGTCTCACAGGTTATCCTGTTTTCGACTGTCAGTTATATACGATTGTTTTGACCCGGTTTGTAACCTGGTCTGTAGTACAATTCCATTTTTATAGATATATGCCACTTTTTCTTTACATTTTACACACTGAAATCTATACTTTAGTCCACACAAATTAGGTGCCACTTGATATTACAGTAAACATTGCTTTTACTCGAATTCATTATCATACAGATGTATATTTGATATGTACTTCAATCACTTTACTATTACATAGTAATCTAGCATTTAGTACTGTCATATAGCTTGGTAATGCTATTATGATACTAAAATGTAAGTCATTTTCTTCAACCGTACATTATGACAGTTGGAACTCTGCTGCCACGACTTTAAGCACATATCAATTTATTGAAACTTTAGGTTATGGATGGTTGAATAATTCAACCTCACCAACTTAACATATTTCCACAATACAAGCTCATTCACTAACTTCAATATTCACAATCCACTTCTCTGTCTACAACATCGATTATAGTATCTACCCCTAAATTACACTTAATTTTCACCAAAAACTCCCATGTACGTAGCACGGGCCACGTTGCCTTTAATTTGCACCTGTTGCCTTTCATTGCTGCTGTTCATTAACGGGCCGCACCCGTTCACTCCTGCTGCTGCCATAAGCCGCACCCGTTCGCGTCTAACGGGTCGCACCCGCTTCCGGCTGCGTCTGTTCGCCAAAAACCCGCGCCCGCTTCAGAAGTCGCACCCCCTCAGTCAATCCGCGTACGTTTGAACAAATTCGCACCTGTTCGTATAGCCTGAAACTGTCACAAAGCCCGGCCCAGTTTTGCAGTTAAAATAGGATCATATTAGACCCGAACCCGACCTGGTTCGGTTCGGTCGGACGGCGGCGGCGGCGGCGCGCGTGTGTAGTGGTGATGCATGATCTCCCTCCTTACAACGAAGCAAACATTTGGGTGCCCCAAGGCCCCAACCCCTTTATTGCAAAGCTATTAATTTACTAGAATAGCTTTGCAATTTTGGCGATGTGGGACTTACGTAATTTCATTCAATTTAGGAATTCCAACAATCCCCCACATGAATGATAATATACATATCCCCCACACAAAGCGAAATATCACATAGTACATATGGAATAATGCTTATCGTGGGTAAGTAGATATTTCACTTTGAACTTTCCCTAGTTAAAACTTATCGGATCTACTTGGCTAATCGGTGAATTATTTCATCTTGAACCATCAGCCTTTATTGTATATCCAGACAATAAGTTTTAGGAAGCATTATTTCCCTTCACATCCAATCTCTTGGTTGTGTTCATTTTGGTTCTGAACAATTTTTGGTTCTGCGAGTGTTTATAGAAAATATAAGCCTTTAATATTCTCATAGAGCCGACCCAGCTCACACTAACATAGGTGATCGCAACCATTAAGAGTATCCTACATATACTCCACTTGTTATATTCAAGATATGGTCATCATTAAAAAACATAGTTTAACCTTTAAATACTTCTGTAGGCATGCATTTATATTGTGCACCATAGGAATGGAGTTGGACTACGTCCAAGCAAATGCATTACGTCTTGAGTTACTCAGAACTGGTTTGCCTATTGATCCTAGTCCTTGGGATCTCTACTCGCTAGGATAGGTTTCCGTATAAGATAACTCTTGGTGGTTTAGGCTTTTAAACCCATTCCCCTTGATGCACAGTCAATTTTCTCTCTTGATAAACCTTAGTAAATGGATCCGCTAGGTTATCATTTGTTCTCACATAATCTATGGAAATAGTTCCATTTGAGAGTAACTTCCTAACTGTATTATGGCGTCGACGAATGTATCGTGACTTTCCATTATACACAAAGTTGTGCGTTCTGCTTAGCGCAGCTTGGTTATCACAGTGAATGCATATGGCTGGTATAGGTTTAGGCCAAAATGGAATATCTTCTAAAAAATGACGAAGCCATTCTGCTTCTTCGCCTGCTTTATCTAAAGCGATGAATTCCGATTCCATAGTGGATCGAGCTATGCATGTTTGTTTAGTAGATTTCCATGACACTGCTTCCTCTGCTAAGGTAAAGACATAACCACTTGTTGATCTTGATTCCTGAATCAGCAATCTAGTTTGCATCACTATATCCTTCTAAGACGGCAGGATATTTTCCATAATGTAAGGAATAATTTGTGGTATTTTTTAAATATCCAAGCACTCTTATTAGTGCTTTCAAGTGTTCCTTTCCTAGAGTGCTTGTATACCTGCTCAGTCGACTTACTGCATAAGCTATATCTGGTCTTGTGCAATTCATGAGATACATGAGACATCCTATTACACGAGAGTATTCCAGTTGCATCACACTCTCATTAGTGTTTTTATGCAGTACTTCTGATGGATTAAAAGGTGTTCTCATTCCTTTAATTCCATAGTCTTGGAATTTTTCAATCACTTTGTCTACATAGTATGACTGAGATAATTCAATTTCATTAGGTGTTCTTATTATTTTGATTCCCAAAATAACGTCTGCAACTCCTAAGTCTTTCATATCGAAATTGCTAATTAACATCTTCTTTATGGTCTCTATTACCTGAGTATTTGGACCAAATATTAACATATCGTCTACATATAAACAAATCATCACATATGATTGTCCAATTTGTTTATAATAAACACATTTATCACATTCATTTATATGAAAACCATTTCTCATCATGACACTATCAAATTTTGTGTGCCATTGTTTTGGAGCTTGTTTTAGTCCGTATAATGATTTTACTAATCTACAGACTTTGTTTTCATTTCCTTTGGAAACAAAACCTTCAGGTTGCTCCATGTAGATCTCATCATTGAGATCTCCATTTAAGAATGTTGTCTTTACATCCATTTGATGAATTTCTAGATTATAGATCGATGCAATTGCTATTAGCATTCTTATCGAGGTTATTCGTGTTACCGGCGAATATGTATCAAAGAAGTCTACTCCTTCTTTTTGACGATATCCTTTGGCTACTAATCTGGCTTTATACTTGTCGATAGAGCCATCTGCTTCCATTTTCTTTTTGAAAATCCATTTGCAGCCAATAGGTTTTATTCCAGGTGGAATATCAACAATTCCCAAGTTTTATTACTTAGAATTGAATCAATCTCACTTTGGATTGCTTCTTTCCAACATGAAGATTCAGAAGATGATATTGCTTCCTTGTACGTTTGAGGTTCATGTTCTAACACATATGTGAAAAAATCCGAACCAATTGTCTTGGAAGTCCTAGCCCTTATGCTTCTTCTTGGTTCAACTTCCTCAATCTCATGATGAGTTTCATCTTCATGAATTGCTTGATTCTTCTCTTGTCCTTTTAGGGACATTATTCCCTTCATTCCTTTTGTGCGGAAACACATCTTCAAAGAATGAGGCATCTCTTGATTCCATGATTGTATTTACATGAACATCAGCTATATCAGACTCGAATACCAAAAATCTGTAGGCACTGCTAATTTGGGTTGGCCCTAGATAGTAACAATCTACCGTTTTTGGTCCAAGTTTGACTTTCTTGGGAGGCGGAACTGGAACTTTTGCTAAGCACTCTCACACTTTGAGGTATTTAAAGCTTTGTTTGTGTCCTTTCCATAACTCATATGGAATTGTTCCTGTTATATTGTGAGGGACTTTGTTTAATATGTGATTAGACATATTTAAGGCTTCCCCCCACAAGTTCGTCGGTAGACCAGATGTTAAAAGCATGGCATTAATCATGTCTTTCAACGTTCTGTTCTTCTTCTCGACTACACCATTTTGTTGTGGTGAATATGGAGCTATTGTTTGATGAATTATACCATTTTCGGCACAGAACTTTTCAAATGGTGATTCATATTCTCCACCTCGATCAGATCTCAATATCTTGATCTTTTTATTTAACTAATTTTCTACCTCAGCCTTGTACTTTATAAATGATGTAATTGCTTCATCTTTACTATTTAAAAGATATACATAGCAATATCGCATATAATCATCAATAAACGTGATAAAGTACTTTTTTCCACCTCTTGTGGGTAATGATTTAAAATCACATAAATCTGTATGAACCAAACCTAGTGGTTCGGTGCTTCTATCAATAGATTGAAATTGTTTTTTAACCATTTTTGCTTCTACACATGTCTCACATTTGTAGTTCTTATCTACTTGGAATTTCGGAATTAATCCCAAGTTTGATAATGTTTTCATTTTTCGGAAGTTTACGTGTCCTAATCTATCATGCCATAGTAAAATTTCATGCTCAAGCAAGTAAGAAACTTCAATTTTATTAATAGCACAATCAGAATACATAGTTTTATTGCCGATAACGGCTACATTTGCCTTAAATAGGCCATCACATAAATATCCCCTTCCGATATACATTCCAGCTTTGGACAGAACCATCTTGTCTGACTCGAACACCATTTTGAATCCTTTCTTTGATAGTTCTGAACCAGAGATCAGATTCTTGCGTATGTCTGGAACGTGGAGCACATCATTCAACTTAACAGTTTTTTCCAGAAGTAAACTTGAGGATTACTGTGCCAGTGCCTTCGATCATGGAAACAGCAGAATTACCTATGTAGAGTTTTTCTTCCTGATCGAATTTCTGATATGTTGAAAACATGGATTTATCAGAGCAGACATGACGAGTAGCTCATGTGTCCACCCACCATTGGTTAGGATTCTGAACCAAATTGCATTCAGATATAACTGCTGAAAAGTTGGACTCGTCCACTTCCATGTTGTCAACTATATTTGCCTCTGAGTTGCGTTCCTTCTTGTTTCTGCAATCTCTAGCGGCATGTCCCATTTTGCCACAAACCCAACATTTGCCATTAAACTTCTTGGTTTTATTATCTTTGGGTTTGTTTTCAGGAGCTTTCCTCTTCTTTGAGAAGTTCTTCTTTTTGTTGAAGTGGCCTTTATTCTTGTTCTTCGACCCTTCTGTTACCAACACCTCCTCGCTTTGTTTGGTAATTCCACGGTTATCTGCCTCAATCTTTAATCGTACGATGAGATTCTGCAAAGAAATCTCTTTCTTTTTATGCTTTAGATAGTTGCGGTAGTCTCTCCATGACGGCGGCAGTTTTCCCGTGATGGCTTCAACCAAAAACGATTCTCCAACCTTATGACCTTCCGCTTCGAGTTCATGAATGATGATTTGCAGTTCATGCAGTTGAGCAGTCACCGATTTGGAGTCGACCATCTTGTAGTCCATGAATTTGTCTACAATGAATTTCTTAAGACTGATATTCTGCGTCGTCTTGTACTTCGTGGCAAGTGCATTCCAGAGTGCTTTTGCTGTCTTTAGAGGTTGATATACTTTGTATAGCACCTTGTCGAGACAATTCAGAATATAGTTTCTGCATAAGAAATCAGAATGTTTCCACGTAGCAAAATCTGATTCCTTGCCTGGTGCAGGAATTGGTTCCTCCTCCTTGAGATACCGTTGCAGACCGAGTGTGGTGAGGTAAAATAACATATGATTCTGCCATGTTAAAAAGTCGTCACCATCTCCTTTAAAAGGATCGGGTCTGTTGTGTGTAGTAGCCTTTGTTGAGAGCTCTACTGTTGCCATCTCCGTTTTAGTTAAAATAGGAAAGTCTTAAGATGTTATACGTCTAGTATACCAAAACAGAGAATAATCAATTATAAACTCGTCTCACAAGTTTATTAAACAGATTTCTACTACTCTAGAAGTTTGTATTAGATAATTTAAGTAATAGTTATGTTGTAATTAAATTACAACAACAAATTAACAACTATAGTAATAATAACTATAGTGCTAAATCAACCGTTATACTATTTCATTAAATAGTATACCGCAGAAAGAAAAAGAAATATATATATATATATATATATATATAAATCTAACCGGTTGAAGAAGGAAATTCCGTCTGAGGCTTGTCGTGACAATTTCCTTAAGACTTTATTTAAAGTCTCCCAAGATACAACAGACGAAATCTGCTCGAGATTGTAATGAGTATGTCAACTCTGTGATATATTATTTAGAGCAGTAGAGAAGGGAGAAGCAGAAGAAATTAGACTGGAATGGAATGAGAATGTGATCAGTATTCTCTTCTATTTATAATTTCATCTGCACCCCTTCGAACAGTCGCGTCTGCTTGAAAGGTTGCACCCGTTGCCTTTCATTGCTGCTGTTCATTAACGGGTCGCACCCGTTCGCTCCTACTGCTGCCATAAGCCGCACCCGTTCGCGTCTAACGGGTCGCACCCGCTTCCGGCTGCGTCTGTTCGCCAAAAACCCGCGCCCGCTTCAGAAGTCGCACCCCCTCAGTCAATCCGCGTCCGTTTGAACAGATTCGCACCTGTTCGTATAGCCTGCAACTGTCAGAAAGCCCGGCCCAGTTTTGTAGTAAAAATAGGATCATATTAGACCCGAACCCGAGCCCGTCCCGGTTCGGTCGGACGGATGGCGGCGGCGCCGCGCGCGCGCGTGTGGTGGTGATGCATGATCTCCCTCCTCACAACGAAGCAAACATTTGGGTGCCTCAAGGCCCCAATCCCTTCATTGCAAAGCTATTAATATACTAGAATAGCTTTGCAATTTTGGCGATCTGGGACTTATGTAATTTCATTCAATTTAGGAATTCCAACAGATTTTGTTTTGTTTTTCAACCTCTCTCCTATTTTCTCATACAACAATCTAAATTATATTTACATACCGCTTACCATTTTTCACTTTCTGAACCACATCATTATGCATTCACCTTGGCATATTGTCATTTAGAGGAGATTCCATTTTACTGTCATAACATTGGGCACTGGATCGTTAATAAATAGCTTGCGCTACATTTGTCTCACAGGTTATCCTGTTTTCGACTGTCAGTTATATATGATTGTTTTTACCCGGTTTGTAACCTGGTCTGTAGTACAATTCCATTTTTATACATATATGCCACTTTTTCTTTACATTTTACACACTGAAATCTATACTTCAGTCCACACAAATTAGGTGCCACTTGATATTACAGTAAACATTGCTTTTACTCGAATTCATTATCATACAGATGTATATTTGATATGTACTTCAATCACTTTACTATTACATAGTAATCTAGCATTTAGTACTGTCATATAGCTTGGTAATGCTATTATGATACTGAAATGTAAGTCACTTTCTTCAACCGTACATTATGACAGTTGGAACCCTGCTGCCACGACTTTAAGCACATATCAATTTATTGAAACTTTAGGTTATGGATGGTTGAATAATTCAACCTCACCAACTTAACATATTTCCACAATACAAGCTCATTCACTAACTTCAATATTCACAATCCACTTCTCTGTCTACAACATCGATTATAGTATCTACCCCTAAATTACACTTAATTTTCACCAAAAACTCCCATGAGCGTAGCACGGGCCACGCACTAGTTACTTGGTTAATTGTAACAACCCGCATATTTGCGATTGTATATTTAAATGTTGAAATTTAAATATGGCATCGTTAGTCGGATTAAAGTCTAAAATGCTACTTTTTGTAAACAGTCGAATTAGGACTCGAGATCCATTCCATTAAGTCCAAAATGGCGTTTGCGACCTTTTTGAGTATAAACATCGATATGTTTGGCGTTGAGTAGAATTTTGCTATTTTTCTATTTTGGGCTTTGGGTTTGGATTTCAGCCCACTAACCCAACATAATACCCTAACTTCTCCTCCAACTCCTCTTCATTCATTTTCATTTCCTAACACTTTCAAGCTAAAAGAAAAATGGGGAAAGAAAGGGAAATTAGAATTCCTAAACCCTAGATTACTAGGAGATTCTAGATTCAAGCTCCAAAATCAAAGAGAAGCTTAGGTAAGCATCCTCTTCATCTTCTCCATCTCAATTCCTCTCCAATTTTCAAAAATTCCTAAACCCTAACTTAGGAAATATTTGCTTATGAGCTTAGATTGGAGCTTCTTGAGTTGAAGTTGAAGAGTGGTTGATCTTTCCTTTGTTTAAAAGCTTCTCACTTGTTGTTTTTGGGTTTAAAGGTGAATTTTTAAACTCACATCTATGTCTATACCTTTGATAGTTGTTGGGTATGAATTCCTAACACCTATTTCATATTCATTTGCTTTTGAATTGAATTGGATCGGTGAATTTTCCAATTTTTGGTATTTTGAAGTCAAAATCTATGAATATCCTAATGAGGATGTTTGAACATGTTATTTGGAGTGTATTGATGAGTTTATAGGGTTGGGTTGTCGCTTGACATCGATCTCTAGCCATCGGCGCTCACTCGTTTGCTTTGAATTTGGTTTGGCCATCAACGGCCTTGGCAAAAATTGCCCTGAGCTTCAGCTCAGACGTTTGGTAATAAGCTCAGACGTCTGATGCTACGGGAATAAAATTCCAGTCTTTCAGCTCAGACGTCTGAGCTTACTTCCCAGACATCTGGTCAATCTGGAAGAAAATTCCAAAGCTTCAGCTCAGACGTCTGGGATAAACGCCAAACGTCTGGAGTTGCTGATTTCAGCCAACTTACCTGTTTTGATGGGTTTCCATTTTAATCGATTTTTTTGTTGATCTGATTAGTTGTTGTCATTTATTATCGACTTTGATGACTTCTTTTCGGGATTTTTGGGAATATCCATTTGATGGATTTGATATCGATTTCTATGATTTTGATTCACGTCATCGAATGTGAATTTTTGGTTGATTGATTGTTTCTACAATCATTTTTGTGACTTGTCACTTTTAAAAATACAAAGGTTTCTATACTAGTAATAAATATTCAAACGCTTTCACAAAGATGATTTCAATACCATTTTTGATACAAAACTCGTTTTTAAAACCGTTTTCTAATCTATTAGTATATACAAACCTTTACCTCATTCGTACGAGAAATCCAATTAAACGACTTAGCAAAACAAGTGGTATGAAACGTCTGCGTTTACTTCATCGATTAATTCTTAGAATTGTTCGATTGAAATCTTGTGACAATTTTCGAGTGGAAATCTACAATTTGTTCGTAAATATTTAAGTTAAGCTAGTGGTTATGGGACATGAAGCTAAACTCATTTATTTACTAGCTTAGTGTAATCTAAACTTTTTATTGATCAATGGTGATCATTTTATCGTTTAGACTAGCGATATGCGATGTCTCTTTGTCCACGTGGGGGACTGTACCTCGTCTTATGGAGCTTCGTCTCATTTTTATAGGCTAACGACCCATGGTCTTTTGACCGTTTGTGGAGCTCCGGCTCAAATTGGTGGGGTAGCGACCCATGGCCTTCAGGCCATTTATGGTGCCTCGGCTCAAACTTGATGGTTAGCGACCATGGAATAACGTTCCGTTTGTGATACACGTGTTGGTGAGTTTTCATGCTCCCGTTTGTGATAGGCCTCCCCCTTTGTGTTTTCTGGATTTCTGATTGATGATTTCTAGAATTTGTGTTTCACCAATTTTTGCAATTGGCATTGATATGTTTTGTCAATATTTAGGGTTTGGTGAATAAGTTAAAGAATATGACATTCTTTTTGGGTGTTTGAGTAGATTTGAGATATTTTATGATTTTCGTTGTTATCAAATATATATTTGTCATAGTATAACCTTATTATTATCATACATTTCTGTTATATCTCTTATCCTTTCTCATTTTATATGATATTTATAGCCAGAATGATCCGTTTATTATTTCTCTTCTTAAATAATACTCGGGTCAGACCGAGGTATTTCAGGTGCTTCTGCTTGACTTCTTATCAGGGTCCGTCATCTTACTTTTGGCTAACTACTTAGCTTAGTAGTTTTTGTTTTTATACATTCGAGATAGAGACTCCTTGATGTATACATATTCTTTTTCTTAGCACTTGTACCTATTCTTTTGTGATGAAGTGGATCTTGTATGACCACTATTTTGATGTACACTTTTATGTGTTACATTCATATCTGTTTCCGCCTTTGTGATATGAATATCTGTGACTGATTTGTGTTATGCTTATTTCTATATTTGTTTCTGAAGCCCACATAGCCACTGTGTAGTAGCTTTGAGTTTGTATTTGATATGTCGGATTTCCTCTTGATATGAAATGCAAGTATTCTATCTGACATATCGGTACTCGCACAAACCAATTGCACAGATTGTCGCTCCTCAACAGCCTTATAATTCGTACTAGTCAACGGCATTACCCAGTAGTGTCCTTGGCTAGTGTGAGTATAGAGGTGGGGCGTCACAGCTTGGGATCAAAGCCAAACTTCGAAACAATATGGAATAATCTAGCAAGGATCATTGTCCTAAGTCTTTCTTAGGAGTCGTGCCTTAGGATTTAATTCGAGTCATTGGACCTGTTCTATCCTATTTTCTTTTATGATGCCTTGTATTATCAATCAAGTTTATTTGATATTCATTCTGAGAATAACATTTTTCCTCTTCTTTCTTTCTTTCTTAAAGATGATAAATGGTTAGACCTAGTCGTCCCAGCGCCGGTCAATCCAGTGCTTCTCCTTAGGATGGAGTATTCATGTCTGCCCAACAACTTTTAGATCTTGTAAAGAATGCTCAAGTTGTCGGTCCCATTCTAGAGCCTACTCATCCTAAATCTGGGTTTGCACGCTTGTGCAGTGATTACACCAATTTGGGTGGAAGGCCATTCATGGGTTCCGAAAGCGTTATAGAAGTCCAAGCTTGGCTTAGAACATGCGACCGCATCTTTTCTCGCATGAATCTTGTGGATCTATATCGAGTCCAAGTGGCTTCTAGCATGCTCCAAGAAAGAGCATTAGATTGGTATGAGCTTTTGATTTCTGAAATTATTGAAGCGGATCTTACTTGGGAGCAGTTCCGGGAAATGTTCGAGTTAAAATTTGTGCTGGAAGTTGAAAATGTAACTTTGGACCGACGCTTTATCGACCTTGTTCAAGGTGAATCTTCTGTGACCGACTATGTCGCATCTTTTGAATCTCTTTCTAAATATGGGGTCGAGTATATTAATACCCCATTGAAGAAAAATCAGAGGTTTGTCTTTGGGTTGAATAAGAACCTCAAAAATCCATTACTTTTGAAACTAGAAGTTTCTTTCGATCAGCTTGTTGATATCGCTCTTCGACTCGAAGAGGCCGATAAAGAAAGTGATGTTGAAGTTGTGGGTTCCAAACAAAAAATCAATAAGAAGAGGTCTTTTAAGTTCAAGCCTTATCCCAACAAGAAAGGAAAGCAAGCAACTTCGGTAGCAAAGACTCCTACCTCTAGTCGTGGAGAATGTTACAATTGTGGTTCTAAGGACCATTATGCAAACAAGTGTCTGAAGCCCCTTACTTGTCGTTATTGCAAAAGTTCGGGTCATACTATATCTTCATGTACCAAACTTCAAAGCAAAAAGGAAGTGTAGCTAAATGTTGTGCAAGCCCCTAGTAACACTTCTCTTGGTAAAGGTATTTCTCATTCTATCCTTGATGGCATTATTATGTTTCATGACCATCCTATTCGAGTTCTTTTTGATACGGGTGCATCCCACTCTTTTATATCAAAAGAACTTGTTGATGCTTTGTCTCTAAATGTTATGGGCTTGATGACTTCACTGAAAATTATGAATCTGGTTGGTGGATCCGCAACACTCAGTTTATTTTGTAAAGATGTCGAGATTATTTTATGTGATTATTCTTTCCGAGCCGATTTTCATGTTATGCGCTACTTAGGTTTCAGAATGATTTTGGGAATGGATTGGCTTAATCGTTATGAAGCCCATATCCTATGTCCCGAGCGGACTATTCATCTTCGACATCCCCAATCTGTTAAGCAGATTTCTATTGTTCTTAAAGATTCAAATTCCAATTCGGTAGCATCCTTATATTCTCTAAACTCGTGTGATGACGATAATAATGATGAGGAAGATGTTATTTCTCTCATTCACGTTGTTCGTGAATTTCCTGATATATTTGAGCCCGTTTTAGGATTACCACCTAAGCGAGCAATTGAGTTCAGAATTAATCTAATCCCCGGAGCTCTACCTATCACTCGTCCTCCTTATCGTATGTCTAATAAGGAAAATACGGAGATGCGTAAATAATTATTCGAATTGGAAGCGAAGCAGTTTATTCGTTCCAGTTCCTCTCCATGGGGAGCTTCGGCTATTTTTGTGAAGAAATCTGATGGTACACTTAGGCTTTGCGTTGACTACCGCAAGCTTAATGATCTCACCATCAAGAATAAGTATCGCTTACCTCGGATTGATGATTTATCGATCAACTTAGTGGTGCTAGAGTCTTTTCACAGTTAGACTTAGCAACCGGTTTTCATCAGCTCCGTATTGCAGAGGATAGCATTCCTTTGACCTCGTTCCGTACTCGCTATGGATCTTATGAATGGCTTGTTATGCCATTTGGTTTGACGAATGCTCTAGCTTATTTCGTTGACCTTATGAATCGATTTTTCAAAGACTTCCTCGATCAATTTGTTCTGATCTTCATCGATGATATTCTTATTTATTCTAAAACCGAGGAAGAGCATGAAAAACATCTTCAGATTGTGTTGGAAACTCTTAGGAGCAACCAATTGAAAGCAAAATTTTCTAAGTGCCACTTTTGGCAATCTCGTGTGAAATTTTTGGGGCATATTATTTCAGAATCCGGAATTTTCATGGATCCTTCAAAGATTGAAGCAATTCAAAATTGGAAGAGACCAGAGAGTGTGACGGAAATCCGTAGTTTTCTTGGATTGGCGGAATATTATCGTCGATTCATAAAAGACTTTTCTAAAATTTCCGTACCCCTTACTAGTTTGACAAAGAAGGGAGTTAAATACATTTGGTCAGGTCAGACAAATGTGAAGCTGCTTTTTAAAAATTAAAAGAACTCCTTTCCGATGCTCCTATTCTTGTGATTCCCGAAGGGAACCAAAAGTTTATTGTTTATACCGATGCTAGTCGTGTTGGTTTGGGAGTCGTTCTCATGCAAAAGGAACGTGTTATCGCTTATGCTTCTAGACAATTAAAGCCTGCCGAGACTAGATATGCGACTCATGATTTAGAGCTCGCGGCTATTGTTTTCATCTTAGAATTTGGTGTCATTATCTTTTGGAAGAGAAATTTGTTCTCTACACTGATCATAAATCTTTGAAGTATTTATTTTCTCAAAAGGAACTCAATTTGCGTCAACAACATTGCTTGAATTCCTTGCATCTTATGATCTTGATATTCTTTATACTCCCGGAAAGGGAAATCGAGTTGTCGATGCCCTTAGTCGTAAGCAACAAGCGGTTGTTTCAATGATGATATCTTAATGGAATGATCTCGAGACTTTATCCACTTGTGAGATTCGAGATCGTGAATCCAATTTATGTTCATCTCTTGTTTTATGTAGCCTTGAGGCTCATCCTTCCCTTTTGGACCGCATCCTTGAAGCTCAAAAGTAGGATCCCGAATTGGCTCTTCTTAGCCAAAGTTGTAGGGATCAAAATAAGGTTGTTGGTTTGAAAGACTTTGATATTGATGCTCGTGGCGGCATTCAAAAATTTGGTAGATTTATTGTGCCAAATATTATTGATCTTCGTAAAGATATTTTAGAAGATTCCCATTGTTCTAAATTTACCATTCATCCCGGTAGTAGTAAAATGTACGCGGATATGAAGTGGCTTTATTATTGGGATGGAATGAAATATGATATTGCTAACTTCATTAAGCGTTGCATGACTTGCCAACTCGTGAAGGCCGAGCATCAAAGGCCCGGTGGGTTATTGCAACCTTTAGACATTCCCATATGGAAGTGGGATCAAGTCTCCATGGACTTTATTGACGGTCTTCCCCGTTCTCGTTCGGGTCATGATAGCCTATGGGTGATAGTAGATAGACTTACAAAATCCACCCATTTTCTTCCCGTTCGGTCTAATCGGACCGTACCTCTTTTGGCTAAACTCTATGTTAGAGAAATTGTTAAATTGCATGGAGTTCCTACTTCTATTGTTAGCAATCGTGATCCATTATTTACTAGTGGATTTTGGAAAGGTCTTAAAAAAGCTTTGGGAACAAAGCTTAATTTTAGCACCGCTTATCATCCTCGGTCCGATGGACAAACCGAGCGTGTGAATCAAACTCTTGAAGGTCTTCTTCATGCATGTGTTTTTGATTTTGGTGGAAGTTGGGAAGATCATATTTCTTTTGTTGAGTTTTCCTATAATAATAGCTTCCAATCTAGTATTGGTACGACACCTTTCGAGGCACTCTACGGACGGCCATGCCGATCTCCTTCTTGTTGGCTTGAGGCTGGTGAGAAGCTGGTTTTAGGTCCAAATTTTATTCGTGATGCCACAGAAAAGATTGACCTTATTCATCATAGGATGAAAGAAGCTCAAAGTAGACAAAAATCCTATGCCGATAACCAAAGAAGGAAATTAGAATTTTCTGTGGGAGATTTGGTGTTCATTCGTGTTTCACCTATGAAGGGTGTTGTGTGTTTCAGTCGATCGGGAAAATTAGCACCTTGATATATTGGTCCATTTCCCATCACCGAATGCATTGGTTCTGTGGCTTATCGCCTTTTAAAACCGGATCAATTTTCTGCTATTCATGACGTATTCCACGTCTCTCAACTACGAAAATGCCTTAGAGATTCGGATTTTATTCTTGAGCCCGGTGTTATTGAAGAAATTGAATTTTCGCCTAATTTGACTTATGAGCAACATCCTATTCGTATCATTGCTACGGAGGTTAAACGCCTTCGAAATAAAGATGTTCCTCTTGTGAAAGTTCAATGGTCCGCAAATCCTACGGATTGCTCTTGGGAATCCAGAGAATTCATCGAGCGAACACATCTGGACTTACTCTCTCGTGCTCCTTAAGGTGAACTTCTCATTTCAAAATTTCTTCTTTTGTGTTGTTATGCCTTAGTATGGTTGTTACTTTTTATTTTCTTCTTAAGTATTGAGAGGACGCAATTTCTTTAAGGAGGGGAGTCTGTAACAACCCGCATATTTTGCGATTGTATATTTAAATGTTGAAATTTAAATATGACATCGTTAGTCGGATTAAAGTCCGAAATGCTACTTTTTGTAAACAGTCGAATTAGGACTCGAGATCCCTTCCATTGAGTCCAAAATGGCGTTTGCCACCTTTTTGAGTATAAACATTGATATGTTTGGAGTTGAGTAGAATTTTGCTATTTTTCTATTTTAGGCTTTGGGTTTGGGTTTCTGCCCACTAACCCAACATAATACCCTAACTCTTCCTCCAACTCCTCTTCATTCATTTTCATTTCCTAACACTTTCAAGCTAAAAGAAAAATGGGGGAAAGAAAGGGAAATTAGAATTCCTAAACCCTAGAGTACTAGGAAATTCTAGATTCAAGCTCCAAAATCAAAGAGAAGCTTAGGTAAGCATCCTCTTCATCTTCTCCATCTCAATTCCTCTCCAATTTTCAGAAATTCCTAAACCCTAACTTAGAAAATATTTGCTTATGAGCTTAGATTGGAGCTTCTTGAGTTGAAGTTGAAGAGTGGTTGATCTTTCCTTTGTTTAAAAGCTTCTCACTTGTTGTTTTTGGGTTTAAAGGTGAGTTTTTAAACTCACATCTATGTCTATACCTTTGATAGTTGTTAGGTATGAATTCCTAACACCTATTTCATATTCATTTTCTTTTGAATTGAATTGGATCGGTGAATTTTCTGATTTTTGGTATTTTGAAGTCAAAATATATGAATATCCTAATGAGGATGTTTGAACATGTTATTTGGAGTGTATTGATGAGTTTATAGGGTTGGGTTGTCACTTGACATCGATCTCTAGCCATCGTCACTCACTCGTTTGCTTTGAATTTGGTTTGGCCATCAATGACCTTGGCAAAAATTTCCCTGCGCTTCAGCTCAGATGTCTGGTAATAAGCTCAGACGTCTGATGCTACGGGAATAAAATTCCAGTCTTTCAGCTCAGGCGTCTGAGCTTACTTCCCAGACGTTTGGGCGATCTGGAAGAAAATTCCAAAGCTTCAGCTCAGACATCTGGGATAAACGCTAGACGTCTGGAGCTGCTGATTTCAGCCAACTTACCTGTTTTGATGGGTTTCCATTTTAATCGATTTTTTGTTGATCCGATTAGTTATTGTCATTTATTATCGACTTTGATGACTTCTTTTCGGGATTTTTGGGAATATCCATTTGATGGATTTGATATCGATTTCTATGGTTTTGATTCACATCATCGAATGTGAATTTTTGGTTGATTGATTGTTTCTACAATCATTTTTGTGACTTGTCACTTTTAAAAATACAAAGGTTTCTATACTAGTAGTAAATATTCAAACGCTTTCACAAAGATGATTTCAATACCATTTTTAATACAAAACTCATTTTTAAAATCGTTTTCTAATCTATTAGTATATACAAACCTTTACCTCATTCGTACGAGAAATCCAATTAAACGACTTAGCAAAACAAGTGGTATAAAACGCTTGCGTTTACTTCGTCGGTTAATTCTTAGACTTGTTCGATTGAAATCTTGTGATAATTTTCGAGTGGAAATCTACAATTTGTTCGTAAATATTCAAGTTAAGCTATTGGTTATGGTACATGAAGCTAAATTCATTTATTTACTAGCTTAGTGTAATCTACACTTTTAATTGATAAATGGTGATCATTTTATGGTTTAAACTAGCGATATGCGATGTCTCTTTGTCCACGTGGGGGACTGTACCTCGTTTTATGGAGCTTCGTCTCATTTTTATGGGCTAACGACCCATGGTCTTTGGACCGTTTGTGGAGCTCCGGCTCAAATTGGTGGGGTAGCGACCCATGGTCTTCAGGCCATTTGTGGAGCCTCGGCTCAAACTTGATGGTTATCGACCATGGAATAGCTTTCCGTTTGTGATACACGTGTTGGTGAGTTTTCATGCTCCCGTTTGTGATAGGCCTCCCCCTTTGTTTTTTCTGGATTTCTGATTGATGATTTCTAGAATTTGTGTTCACCAATTTTTGCGATTGGCATTGATATGTTTTGTCAATATTTGGGGTTTGGTGAATAAGTTAGAATATGAAATTCTTTTTGGGTGTTTGAGTAGATTTGAGATATTGTATGATTTTCGTTGTTATCAAATATATACTTGTCACAGTATAACCTTATTGTTATCATACATTTCTGTTATATCTCTTATCCTTTCTCATTTTATATGATATTTATAGCTAGACCGATCCGTTTATTATTTCTCTTCTTAAATAATACTTGGGTCAGACCGAGGTATTTCTGGTGCTTCTACTTGACTTCTTATCGGGGTCCGTCATCTGACTTTTGGCTAACTACTTAGCTTAGTAGTTTTTGTTTTTATACATTCGAGATAGAGACTCCTTGATGTATACATATTCTTTTGCTTAGCACTTGTACCTATTCTTTTGTGATGAAGTGGATCTTCTATGACCACTATTTTGATGTACACTTTTATGTGTTATATTCATATCTATTTCCGCCTTTGTGATATGAATATCTATGATTGATTTGTGTTATGCTTATTTCTATATTTTTTTCCAAAGCCCACATAGCCACTGTATAATAGCTTTGAGTTTGTATTGGATATGTTGGATTTCCTCTTGATATGAAATGCAAGTCATTCTATCTGACATATTGGTACTCGCACAAAGAAATTGCACAGATGGTCACTCCTCAACAGCCTTATTCTTCGTGCTAGTCGATGACATTACCAAGTAGTGTCCTTAGCTGGTGTGAGTATAGAGGTGGGGCGTCACATTAATGATGATTTAAATTTGATTAATCATCTTATTTAATGATGTTTAAGGCTAATTAACCTTTTGATAATGATGGATTAAAGTTAATTTATCAATTAACCAATGATGTTTTTAAAATTAATTAATCTTTTTAATTAATGACTTTAAAAGGAAATCAACTTGTTTTAACTTTAATTAATCTTTCCGTAATGATGGTTTAAATTGATTAATAATTTTAAATAATGATATTTGATTATTTATTTATTTAATTTAATTAATTATATTTAAATTTATTAATTAATTGAATTAATGATGTTTTAAAGGTGATTTACCCTTTTTAATTAAAGGTTATTGGAGTTAATTAATCAACTTAATTCATGAAGTTTCAAAGTGAATTTATCAAAGTAACAAGGATGTTTTGACTTTGCTATTCATTTTAAAAAATGATAATTAATTATTTATAAATTAAGTTAATTATATTTTACTAATTAATTAAATTAATAAGGTTTAAATGTGGTTTACCCTTCTTATTATTTAAAGGCATTTGAAGTTCAAAAATCAAAATGTGTAATGAAGTTTAAAGTTAATTAATCAATATAATAAGGCTGTTTTTAGTTATTAAATCCTTTTTAAATTTATGTTTTGAAGTTAGTAAACTCTTTTAACAAAGTGTTTTAAAGCTAATACTTGTAATGTGAGGCCAAGCACGAATTCGGTTTTTAAAAGAAAATGTTTGATTTGTTTATAGAAATGAATTAATTTCCGTAGAGCGATTTAATTATATGGGAATGATTTATTTGTATACTTAGCACTAAACGTCGAAGAAGTAGGCTTGTCGCTATGTCGAAATTTAAGAATAATCATGAGACATGACTTTGAGGTAACACTACCTTGACTTGTCCGGTATTATTGTTAACTAAGAAATAGTACAAGTTAGAATTCGATGAGTGGTGATAGGTATACAAGACTTAATTTCCATATATGATTGTTTTATATCTTCGATAGTTGGTTTCTCAACTATCGGTTACTTCAGCTTCTTTATTATCGTCACTCTAAGACGATGTGTTGCTCATTTGAGCTTTATTATCCTTTGTTGGAAATGACTAAACCCAAAGAGCGAGTGGAAGCCAAGCTATGTGGGGTTGCTCCCATTAGGGTATTTTCACATCCACTCTAGATTGGATTCGGTGTTGCGCATTGAGATGTGAAATATTCAAATACTCGGTAACCGTTGGCGGGGTCCATCTTGGACGTGTCCGAAAGCCATCAGAGTTCTCAAGTATATTTCTAGAGGTATATTTTCGGTAGGGGGGTGCACCCTCCTAGTCATTATTGTATATTTTCCTTTCCTTATTTGATTCGAACCTTTAAATCTGTTTTCTTAAATTGCAACGGGAATTGTCAACCACTCTTCATGGTGTTAATTATTAATTTAGTCCATTCTATCGAGTTTAGACTGTTATCTAGTTTAGTCCATTCTATCGAGTTTGGACTATTACCTTGTCTCCATTCTGTCCAGTTTGGATTTTTATTCAAACTGTTTCCATTCTTTCAAGTCTGGATGTATGTTAATTATGCCCATCATCTATGTTTGTATTTGTTCCCTATTGTTCATTTCCATTTTTGTTATGTTTGGTTGTTGTTTATGTGGGAGAAAACCCCTTCCGTGTTAGCAACGTTGTCCCATATGTTATTATTTAAAAACATCCCATTTGTTTTATAGTTTTACTCATACCAGACATTCTGTCTGACCCGAGTTTTTATTTTCCCTAAACTCACGGATACTCAATTATATTTGGGTAGTCCAAGAATAGCAGGTTTTCTTTGGAGCTCTTTGAAGACGGTGATCGAACAGGAGGCTCCGTAGTTATCAAGTTATTTATTTTCGATGTATGATTATGTAGGTGTATTTTGTATCTTAAAAATGAAAAGTCAGAATGTATAGCTATCAATCGATTAGATGTAGTATTTTTTTTATAACTCTGATAACTCCTTATAAGGAGTAACCTTTTGTACTATATTATTTTATATTATATGTAACCATTCCGATGTGAGGTTCATCTATTCTGTCTTGTTTTGTTCTTTATTTTACCCAAGACAACTTGCCTTTTGGACGCTTGGGCAACGACACATGCATATCATTGATGTATTAAGTGCATTCTCAAGGTTTGGAAAGGTGGGTCGTCACAGCCATTCTTCTTCTTTCCCACATTCAACGACTTATGCTCATCACATCAATTAAAGCGATATCGGCTAAAACGTTCAACATGAAACTTGTACATCTCGTCACCACGAGTTCATACATGGTGGCCGATCTTTTAATGGCGATGCGTAGCAACGACTATGGTTATTCAAAGGCAAAACATCATAATTAATTTCTAGCAATTTGAGGCGGCAGGGTTGTCGAGGGTGGTGTCGATAGGTTCGTCTTGGCATGAGAGTGCTTGGGACGTGCCGCAATGGTCGAAGAGGCCACAATGGCGGCGCAGTGGTCAAGGAAGTCGCGTCAACATATTAATAGTACTATACATAATATATCTTGCTTGAGGAAAGCTCAATAACTAAATAGTATGTAAGTAATTTATTGATATATAAATGGTAAAGGACAAATTATATTAAAGAATCATAATCTTTAATACACACACACACACTTTGAGTGATACTGATTTAGGGAATAATATATTTTGAAATACTATCATACTTCAAGTGTCAGACACATCTAAAATCACGGTATACGTATTATACGTATGTACTTATTGCTTAAATCTCATATGGGCTTCTTTATAGTTCCACTTAATTTTATACTTATATAGTTATATAAGTACTAACTTATTTATAAATTTTATAATTAATTTACTTATATAATACATATATGTATCATAGTTAATTTAATTCTTATTAATTAAATCATATTTGATTATTTAATTTATTTTATATAAAATTTCTGAAATTTTATACTACTTACCTTAAACTATTTAAGATAGTTAATCAACTATAAAATTTATAATTTGTTTGTGTATACATATCGATATATGTATACATTCTAATTAATTAATCTTTAATTAATTTTATATAATAAATTTTATTTAATTAAAATTTTTAATTAAATAGTTTAATTAATTATAAGTTATAATTTAATTTATCATAGACAATTTTAAGACAAATAAATAATTACAACAATTATAGTTATACACATATATCAATATATATGTTCTATCCAATTAACTTTTAATAAATTATTTGATTCAATTTAATTAATTATATTAATTAAATTTTGAATTTCAAAATTTCAAAATTAATTATTTAATTCTTAAAATAATTTAACATTTTTGAATGCATTTTATAACTTTTATAAAATTTTACCTTTATATTTTAAACTTATAATTTAAATTTAGAATATTTTTTAAATTTTCAAATAGATTTTGAAAATTAGCTAAAAGCCTAAAATCAATTTAGGCCTTTGTGTTGGAGATAACCTTTGGGCTTACTTCATCCTTCGGACCAGGCCATTAGCCAGATAGGGCAAAGTATTTGTTATCCAAACCCAACCTTTGACACTGCCATTCTATACACCCTATTAAATGTGTAGACTTTAATCAATTAACCATAACATTGCTAATTTAAATTGCATAAACCAATCGGGCTCTGATACCACTGAAAGAAATAGGCTAGTCAAAAGCGGGTGAAATATGTAGATTTCAAAATTTTTCTCTACTTTGGATCTACTAGGCCTACGAATTTGAGAGATTTTAGATCCAATTTAAAATTTGTTTTAAGTAAAATTTTATTTTATTTATTTTGGTTAAAATAAAGTTTTAATTTAGTTCATGCTAAACATACTATGAGCATATCAAATATGCTTATATTTGTATAGTGCAAGTGCAACCTAGCATGAGGTGCACAAAGTTAATGTATACAAATACAGATGTTTGGATTTGCATCTATAACATATACAACACTTATTTATATGTGTGATGGCTGTCACAAAGCATTTTAAACTTATATGCATATATAGTCAAAATCTACTTATACATTAAATAAAATAAATAACATAAAATACCTAAGCAGATTTGACAATAAAGTCAAATTTTAATAGGTATTGGTGCATTTATGTGGCATTAAAAGAAAGAGTAAAAGACATTTAAGAGCTAGTTAATGAAAGGTAAAGAAGGAAATATTTTGGTATTCTTCTAATCTTTCTTTAGCTTGTTTTAAAAACATTTTAAACTTGTATGTGAATATATGTATGTATAGTTGTATTTTAAATTATAGAAAATAACTATCGTATATATATATAGGGGAAGGATCAACAGCCTCCTTCATTCAGCCCCCAAATGTGGCCCCCTAATTTTAGCAACTTGTTCCGATTTAAATTATAATACTTTCTTTCTCTTATCGCACCATACAATTATTTAAACTAGAACGAATGACAGAAACTAGAGGGCTACATTGAGGCTGAATAGAGGGGGTTGCTGATCCTTCATCATACACACACACACAAAAATTTGACTTGGGAAGGTGTTCAACCTTAGTTTTGTAATTTTACGTAAAAATCCCATTATAAAATTTTGATTGGAACAATATATATATGAATATATAGAATATATTATAATTCAAAATAACATCCATATGTAAAGCTTACAATTTCATATGTTTACAATTTAAAATCAACAACTTGAAATCTAGTTTTGGCTTAGAAAGGAATTTAGCTTTAAACTTGTGACTATACACCGAAGCCTTTTGATTTTAAATTGAAACAATGTAAATAACAACCAAAATAATTGATAATCAAAATAGCTAAATGATATATGAAACTTTCATATTATTTCATGAAATCATTTCAAGTATGATTTAGACCAAAAAAATACATTCAATTTAAAATATATACAATTAGTTTCAAACCCAAAAAAATAACTTTTCCCTTTTTTTGTCTTATACCACTTTTATAAAAAAAATAGCAATTAATAGATTGAACAACATATGCACAAGAAATTCATTGTATAAAAAACAAAATCTAAACTATATTCACAAGATATAAGGCATTATTAGATGAGATGTATACACAGAGGATTTAAATTAATCTGCTAATATATAACATATATTAAAAGGAAACTGTATGATTAACATAATTTGTAGCCAAAATGATTACACCTTGAATGAAGAAAGACTCTTAGATCCAACTCAATAACCTCTATAAATTGCAATGATCTGAAGCACCACATTTTATTTATTATATTCTGATTTACTTGAATTTGTTTTTGGGAATTTTCTCCATGGAAGCCATGGGATTTTGGCAATTAGAGGGAGAGGGAGAGAAAAGGAAAAATGAATTTTCAGAGGAGTGAATTTGTGAATGAACGAAAGAAAATATTTTAATTAAGAAGGTAACCACCGAGAATTAAAGAGAGAAACTTATTTCCTTCTTTTAACTACTCTTTCCTCTTTCAAATCCCATTTGAAATCTTTTCCGATTCCCTCCCTCTTTTGCCAGTCATAAAAAGAGGCAAGTGGGCCTAAAATTTTTCCTAAAACCACTTAACAAATAATCTATTTGAATCCAAATTAAAAATTCTATCGATATCGTACGCGCGTGTCAATATCTTTTATATCTGCATTTTATTAAATATTAATTCAAACAAATCAAATAATATTAATAATTATTATTTCATAAATATTGATTAATTTACAATGATTATGAACTAATTAAACCATGTGGTTTTTCTAATATTCATCATTATGGTTGTGCGACTCAAAGCTGCAAATTTAGTCAGCGATTAATATCGAACAATTCGAATATTAATGTTCATTTGAATATTAATGTTCATGCATCACCTTAGCTAGCGGTGTGACAATTTAGCTAAATTTATCACTTGTAGATCTTTTTGGTAAAATTCAGTTTCACTTATTATAATTGATACCTGGTAGTAATGATTATTTCCACCAATTCTCTTCGTCAACTCTATATCACATTAGGATTTATGAAATTTGGTTTTGGTCAAAATTCCAACATCATCCACATTCAACTTGATTAGTTCAAACACAAAATCCTTGGTTTAATAATAATAATTTGAGTTGACAGTAGGTTACAGTGACACTAACCTCATATAACTTAGGAGACGAATACTTTACTAAATAGTGTTTCACTTCTAATGCTTCAAATCAGACCCAACTATAGTCATTCGATGGATTTCGTGCCATAATTGTACTATAATCAAACTAAAGTTCCACATTGATGTTCCATGGTATTCTCAAGTCAACAGAACCGTGTAACAACATCACTTCAAGATTCTCTATTTGACCTTTGTTATATTAGCCAACATAAGACTCTCGAGTCATTCATTTCATGGTTATCCAATAACTATCAGCATGTAACACCTTAGTGCCCCTAACAACCATGAATAATACATTGCCTAATATTTGAAGAGTGATACGTACTCTGATCTCAACGGATATATCAATTCCTGTCTCGAAACATCTTGACTAGGAACATTTATAATAATATGTCATTGTAATGTGATAGATTTCCCATTATTACAATACATATTAATTATGCCACAATTATACTATAATCAAAGTGGAGTGTTCACATTGATGTTCCATGGAATTCTCAAATCGAGAGAACCGTGTAACAACGTCACCTCAAGATTCTCTGTTTAACCTTAGTTATATTAGCCAAAATAAAACTCTTGAGTCGTTCATTTCATGGTTATCTAATAACTATCAGTACGTAACCCCTTGGTGCCCCAACAACCATGAGTAATATATTGCCTAATATTTGAAGAGTGTTACGTACTCCGATCTCAAAGGATATATCAATTCCTATCTCAAAACATCTTAGCTAAGAATATTTATAATAATATGCCATTTTAATGCGATAAATTTTCCATTATTACAATACATTGTAATTACCATCACATTATATATCATTTAACAATTTTCTATAGTATACTTTGAATTAATTACTTAATTGATTATATCACAATATAAAAAATATATAATGGGAAAAAAACACCTTTTATTTTGAACAAGATTGGTTATCGAGTTAGATATATGTCATAAATTACATAATTTCTACTAAGGCATACCCTTAACTCTATCAGGTGTGGGGGTGGATGGTAATGTGGTGCTGGTCAAGTTCCACCGTTCACTTTAGAAGGTTAACCAACTGTGTTGGTTTGACTTTGGACTTGATTCAGGGGTGATCTGTAAGGACTTTGATGGGGTAAGCCTAGAATTACGAATGCAGTTGGCAAGCAACAATGAACATGCAATATTCTAATTTCTTCCACTTGGCGTATCTTGTCTTCAGGCTTATCGACCTTTTACTGACATAATAGATTGGTCGTTGAATGCGTTCCTTTTCTTGTATTAGATAGCACTGAATGTGTGGTCAGTGACTGCGAGGTAGAGGTAGAAATCTTCCTCGTCTATAAGCTTTGAGAGGATGGGGGTAGTTGCCAATTGATGCTTCAATTTTTATAATGCTTTGATGCATTCATCCATCCATGTGAATGATTTTCCCTTCTTTATTATGTCAAATAAATGAATGCACCTATTGGTTACCCGAGATATGAAGCAGATAATAGCAACTACCATCTCATTCAAGCTTCATACTTTTTTATGGTGTGGGGGTTTGCATGCCTAATGGAGCTTGAATTTTATCAGGATTGGCTTCGGTCCCTTTCACAATTACTATATGCACAAAAATTTTGGAAAAGCAAACAACAAAGGAGCATTTCTTCATATTTATCTTAATGTTGTTTTTATAGAGGATGTTGAAAGTCTCGGCAAGGTTAACATGTCCCGTCGCTTTTGGATTTCACCAACATGCCATCAACGTAGACTTCCAGCGGCTTCTTAGTTTGGTTGGCAAACATCTTGTTCACGAGCCTTTGATGGGTCCCTCCTCGTTTCGAAGGAAAAAATGCATAACCTTATAACAACACATTATCGCATTAGTGATGAATTAAATGTGTTCTTGGTTAGGATCATGCATAGCAATTTGATTATACCTTGAATAGGCATCCATGAAAGTCAATAGATTATGTCTGTTAGTTGCGTCCATGAGAAAGTCAATGTGAGGCAAGGGGAGGTTATCTTTTGAACAAATTGTGTTATGGTCAGAGAAGTCAATGCATGTTCTCTAGGTTTCATTGGGTATCCGAACAAGAATGGTGTTGGCCACTCATATATGATACTCGAATTCTCTGATAAACCCATTATCGAGAAGCTTTTCTACCTCTTCTTTTAATACTTTGTACCTATCGATGTTGACCAGTCTTCTTTTTTTACGAATAGGGTGAGCTTTAGGGCTGGTGTTATGAGAATGGCATATGATGAAAGGATCTATATCGGTCATGTCCACATGCCCCAGGAGAAAACATCTATTTTTTGCCTGAGTAAGTCTATCAGTTTTGTGCTCATTGTTGAGTCCAGCTCTATGCTGATTTGGACGGTCTGGTTCGAGTCATCGCTATCTAAGATGATTGTTTAGAATTTTTTAGCTGGGTTGCTATCTGGATTAATGTCACCCATGCAAGGATCTAAGGGGTCATCATTATCACTTCCTGCATTGTTTCTAGTTCACATTAGTCTAATGCTTATATAAGCTTCGTGAAGTCCTTGGTCGGGTTGATGTCTATGAGCGAGTGTGAGGGATCTGGTTCCCCCGACTCTTTAGATGAGTCCTCTAAATAGTATCACTCATTCTCACTTGCCAATAAAGATGTAATTATTCATTCTAAATAGCAATGAGCTCCCAGGTCCTAACTTGACTTGCCAGGGAGATTCAATCTTCAATGCTTCCGGTCCTGACATGAAAGGGACCTTTGAGTGGCTCTCACATTCTCCCATGAGTAGACCTACTATGAAGCGGTGATGGATTTTCTTTGACTTGGTTGCGAGTTTTGGCATGTAACACACGTACTTGATGGTTTGAAAATTAACTAAATTAAGCGAACATTTTCAGCATATATTCAGTTAATAAATGATAACGATATGAGCTCAGCTGACTTGGTGAAACAATCTTACTAAATATAAGATGAAGGCTACCTAAGTTGTTTTTTTAGAATAGAAAAGGGTAAATGAGAGAATGACATGATGAAATATCTTTATAATTTGATTTTATAACTTGCCCATCCAGTGTGTACACAATATATAGTAAAAAAAACTATAGCATAGCACACAATACATACAGGTCTCACTTAATCAGGCTATAAGTAGCCTGAAACATATACATTTATAAAACAACTAGCAGAAGCAATGATGAGAAAGAATTGGATAGAGGAAAATAAACCAGTATTTGCAATGGTTGCAATACAACTGATATATGCACAAACTGATGAGGGTAAGGGGAGAAAAGTGTTTGGTGAAAGATATAATTGAAAATAGAGTATGGAGTTGACCAATTAATCACAATCTTCTCTACATAGATATATTCATTTCTGCAAATTTTAGGGATATCTAACTGTTCCTTTCAAGATTAAAATGATGCGAAAAATTGATGAGATTACCTTGAAATAAATAAACAAAAAAACTATTCCAAATTTATTAAACTGCACAGACCAATTTTCATTTCTTTAAAAATACCTGTTGACTCTTTATATCAGTAAATCTAACCTTTTTTTGTTAAACTTCCTGTAAAGTACTCAAAACGGGCGTATAAAGTGATAAGAGAGGTACATATTTTACTTTTGTGCATATTAAAGATCGTATACAATGTGACATGCGAATACAAATTAAAGAGCAGTTCATCGTATTGTATATATTTTAATGCAAATAAGCTAACAATGGTTTGAATTACACTGTTGTACCGGTTAGCATATAAATTATGTTTTTATTGTCTAGTTACATGCTCAATCGTGCTGAGGATCTCATAAAAAATATATATATAATGCCACAGATATTGTTTTTAGGCTCGCACTCAAGCAAGCTACAGATCAAAACCACTGGAATGCGATCTAGTACATGTAATATTAGCAACCATAATGTGTCTTGAAAAACATAAAAGAGAATTCTAATAGTATAATGCACAACATCCAGAAAACAACATATGATGGACATACCGTTACAAATTACAGCGGATTTGGCGAAAGAGAAAGGCGGATTAGGAGAAACAAATGGAAGGAGGCTTTGAAAATACGTCTATATTCTGAAACATAAATGTTTTGCAATTAAGATTTAATTATTTCTAACAGAATACTTTAAAATTTTGTTGTTATCTCTTGAAAAACAAGGTTACTACAACTAATCTGTAGAAAAAATTCTTTGAAGAACAAGAATGTGTACACTATTGCAGTAACAGGATATACGCTGCAATAATGGCTAAAACTCAGAGCACATGATATCATCTTTTATATGTAAATCATTTTGATTAACAAAGCACATAACTGCTTTTAGAATTCTCCAAGTCTCTGAGTTTGCAATTGATATGTGATATTATTTGCTTTAAATTTGGAAACACAACCTTTGAAAATTTAAAAACTTGAAATATAAAAATTTTAAAAATTGATTTTAAAGGGTTTCTAACTTTTAAATTTAAGAACTTGAAACCAGCCACAAATATTTCAACTTCAATCACCATTCCTCCCACCACATTACACTGCATATCAACTTCAATCACCATTCCAGTTCTTCCCCCTTGCATAGTAGTGCATCCACTACAATTCACCAACAAACAACTCCACATCCATACACTCCCCTCCACCAATTCATACACTATCAAATAGCGATATTTGTCACTCAAAAATCAAGCAAACAGTCCTACAGCGTATGAAGCCCAGGTAGAAGAACACAACACATCCACATTAAAAAAAATTACCGGCACATTGCAACAAATAATGATTAAGAGCAGTCACATAATGTGTAAATGATCCGGAATTTCACATACCAAATAATCATACATAATGATCTAAATATGATTCAACAAGTCAAAACATGTCCAACAAAATGGAGAAAAGTATAAATAAAAATGTAACAAAAAATATAACACATATGCAATTTGCAAGATAATGAAATGTAACAAAAACTCTTCACTTCTAAACACATGTAACACTTAATATTGATACTTGTAATTTATAACACATAACAAACACCTAGATTTCAGCCAGCATAGGTTTGTGTTCAATGATATTCAACCCTCTAGAAGGAGGTAGACATGCAATTTGTGAGACAATCAAAGCACCCCAAAAGATTTGACATTAGAACAAATTCTTCTATTCACAGAGACAAAAATTGTTGAACTACCAAAATCAAAAGCAAACAACCTAAATAGGTTGTGTAAGTATTTCTATGTAATACCCTGTTACATAATTCACAAACTACCCTAAAAAGAAAATAAAGAGAAAGAGGAGGCATGAAACCTAATCAGCATAAATAAATCCAAATTTTCCATACCTGGAAAAGGGAGCGCTGAAACGAGGGAAAGGCGGAGGCCTGCAATCAAATCAATTATCGTTACGTTCATCTTTAAAGCTTGAATTTGATAAATAGCAAGACAAAACGCGAAAGTGAAACAAACCTGCCACTGAAACAAGGTCGAAGGCGGAGGGCTTGGTACGCAAAAACCCCAATCTGGCCTGCTATCAAATCAATTATCGGTTACGTTCATCTTTAAAGCTTGAATTTGATAAATAGCAAGACAAAACGCGAAAGTGAAACAAACCTGCACTGAAACGAGGTCGAAGGCGGAGGGGTTGGTAAACGCAGCTCCAATTTTGGCTTGCGAAATAAGGAAGAAGCAAGTTAGAACCGTGACAAAGGGCAGAGATAACAATAGATACCAAACTGGCGAATCTACCCACTATGCTTTGAACTATTTACGAAAATACCAGATTGTGTTATGGTAATAACCGTGACCGTTATATATCACGGTAATAACCGTCATAAATTTCCCACGCTAATAACCGTGAGAAATCGAAACGAAAAAAGTGTTACAAAATGCCATATTTGGTGTTGTGATTCATGGAAATGACCATGGGACATGGTGAGGGAACCAATGCCTCTTTTGTCTTCATCCGTAAAGGTACTGTCGACTTTATCTTTCTCCACTCTCAATGCTCTCGAGGCTTGAAGCTCCGCTAGGTATACTTAGTTAGTGGAGGTGAGCTCCATTCAGTATCAGGCTTAGGTCCTCTTCTGGTTCCAGCAAAGTATGGGCCATCATGATAAGATTTTTATTTTTATGGTGACAACATCACTTTCACACGCTCGTTGAGGTGGGGTTGGGGGGAGCTTACCCCTTGGCTTTTTGTCTACCTATTTCCTAACACATTGCATAAGTATACCTTCACAGATCAACCATTCTATCTCGTCATTTCGATGACGACACTCATTGGTGGTGTGACTATTAAGCTGATTCACAGTACCCATTACCATGGGGATCCTCCATTTACCTAGAGTGGGCGGGAGGAGGCCTGTGGTAGTGGGTGTGATCCCTAGTGGCGAGATAGATGTTTCCATATCACGATTGAATGAGGCATAATTTTCATACCTAGGTTTGAATTGGGAGTCGTCTTCGAAGCATTTCTGTCGTGTGCCTGATAACCATTTCTTTTACAACTGCCTTTGCTACGTGAGTTCTGTTTGTTTGCTCACCCATCCTCCTCTTTGATATTGGACAAGTCTGCCTCCTCCACCCTCATAATGATGTTGTCCCTTTAAAAGAAATCTATGAAACATGAGGTAGCTTGCTTCTATGACTTCTTAGTTGTACCTCACCCTAGAAAAATGCGGCTGTCAGGCTATTCTTGTCCACTTTCCTGGTGTGGGTTGACTCCTTGCTGAAGTGGTTGACATTGGAGCAGAACGACTCAGTTAGTCCTTGTCATATATTGCAAATCTAGCTAACCATCATTGTCTTTGTATGAAAGGCAAAGAAGCGAGTTTCGAAGTCTGTGCCCAGTTCGACCCAAGAGTGGATGTTGCTCGGTTGGATGACTTAGGTAACGAAGACAAAAGCCGTGACATGATTAAATAGATCGGTGCTCTCATCATATTTTTTAATGGAAGGCGAAGTATACCTCTGATGAACATGAGTTCCTAGTATCTTCTTTTCCTGAATCTGATGTTTAAACATGGCATTCACTAGTCGTTGGTAGGTTGCTCCAGCATTCTTTAAGCCGAATGACATCACTTTATAACAGTATAACCCCAGATCAGTAATGAAACTGGTATTTTCCTGATCAGGTTCGTGCATCATGATCTGGTTGTATCTCGAGTATGCGTCCATAAATGATAGCAATTCATGTCCAGCCATCCCGTCCACAAGCTGATCGATTCTAGGCAGAGGAAAGCTGTCTTTCAGGCAAGATTTGTTTAGATCCGAATAGTCGATACAAGTTCGCCATTTCCCATTGAAATTCTAGACCAAGAACGGGTTAGGTACCCATTCAAGGTAGGTTTCATCGCAGATGAAACCATTCGCTATCAGTTTGTCCACTTCTTCTCTTAGAGCTTTGGACCGCTCGAGTCCTAGGCTGCGCCTTTTTTGCTTCACTGGCGTATACTTGGGATTAATGTTAAGTGCATGGTATGCGATCTCCGGCGACACCCCGCACATATCGGAATGTGTCCAAGCGAATACATCCAGATTGGCGCGAAGAAAATTGTTGAGTTCCAGTTGCATCCTGTTTTCAAGATGTGATCCGATTTTTAGGACCCGTGTTAGGTCATCCATATCAACTGGGATAGATACCATCAATTCTTCCAGTGTTGCCCGTTCCTTCCCTGAAATCTTCTTTCTAGGTTCCAAAGCATTATCAAATCAGCTATGGTCCTCAAGTCAGGGGCGGCTCTGTAGTTACTATTTGGTAGGTTCACGAATGTAGAGAGTTCTCCCTACATTCTTCCCATCTTCTTTTCTTTTAGACTTGCATAATTTTGTGATATAGCATTCTCTAGCGGCACTTTGGTCTCCTTTGATCACCCCGATTCCATTTTCCACTGGAAATTTCATAGTTAGACACTATTGAGCTAAAGCTACCCTAAAGTCTGCCAAGGAAGACTGCCCTAGGAAGGCATTGTAGGCGGAAGTTTCATCTACGATCACAAAGGTTTGGATAAGGTGACTCTTCAGTCGCCTTCTCCGAGTTCTACGGGCAAGTCAATCATCCCGACTGGTTGTTTGGGCTCACTAGTGAATCCTTGAATCTTTGTTCGGCAGGCGGATACATCATTCGTACTAATCTTCATCTGATCAAAGGTGCATTCAAAAAGGATGTTCATAGAACTGTCACTGTCTACCAATACTCGTCAGACCATGGTGGGTACGATTCCTACTGTCATGACCAAGGGGTCGAGAGTTGGAGCTTTTATCCCTTTAGTGTCTCGATTCCGAAATACTATGTCATCGTTCAAGGTTCTCTGCTGCTTAGCAGGGGTTCCATCTTCGATCGCAAAGTACAAATCTTTCGGAGCGTGCTTTAATAAGCTCGCATACCGCTCAATTTCTCCCCAACTCTTCTATGTAGGATGAGGTCCTCCAGATATTGTTCCAATGATGAGTCTTTGGTCAGTCCGTCTACCTATATCTTTGTTGGTTCCAGCTTGGTTCCCTCGATCTCTAAGAGCCTAGGGCGCTGCGGTTCGATCAGGATTCTATGATTTCCTTACATACTGCTGAAGCTTGTTTTCTCGAATCAACTCCTCAATCAAATTCTTCAGGTGACGACACTCATTCGTGTTGTAGCCATATGTCTCATGGAAGCAATAGTACCTTCCAGAATGCTTTTGCAATTCAGTTGCTTTATTTTTAGACGGCTTCTTGTACTATTCCGTCCCCTGTGTCGTGAGGTAAATGTTTTCTGGAGTATCGTTGAGTGGGGTGTATTCTTTAGGCCTTTGATTCGTTTGCTACTTCCGTTTCGCTTGTTGGAATTCTGGTTCTTCCTTTCTGATTCCCATTTTTTCCTGCATTCCCTTCAGCGGTCCCGGAGGTATTTATGTCTTAGTTTGTCGCCATACCACTCTGCCTAAAGTTGGTTGGTTGTAAGTTAGCAGATTTCCTTTCAAATTTCTATGCCTCTTCCAATCTCAAGTACTGGCTCGTCTTTCGGTTGTAGTCCTTCCTAGTGGTAGGTTGTTTCATTTTGATCCATTTCCCGAATTCAATTTCTAGGTGAATTGCACGAACTAAGGCCATAAAAACCATATCCTCGGTCGGGTTACTTACTTCAGTTACCGAGCTGTTGAACCGATTCATGAAAGACTTCAGAGATGCATTCCATCCCTGGAATTGGCCGCATAAGGACATCACATCTTTTGGTTGTGTTGTGTGAAGTCTAAACTGATCAAGGAATCTTGTTGCTAGTTGATTGAAGGTGGAGATGGATCTTGGCAGAAGCCTGGTGAACCACATGGAAGCAATTTCCTCTAGGAAAATTGGAAAACATCTACATCGCACGACATCTGAAGCATTTGCTCCGTTATATACCAACTGTACTTATACAAGTGGGATTTCGGGTCTCTCGTCCCATCGTAAGACGGAATAGTTGGCATAGAGAACTTTTTAGGGTACTGCTCATTCAAAATGTCATCAGTGAAGGGAGTCCGACTTGGAGCGGATCTCCATTCATCATCCATTCTATCTTTACTTTCGTCCATTAGTCGCTTGACTATGTCCATAATATATGCCTTAGTTGTCCGGTAATCTAGGGGTTGGCTGTCAGTGACTACACCAAGTGTTTGATTTTGCAAACGATCTTGGTGAGTGGGCTAAAACCTAGGCTCTCCTGTCTTCGGGAGAGCCACTCCCTCAGGGTTCCGTTGGCTTGCAGTTGGTCTGGTAAGGGCAGTTTGGATCTTCCTGGCGTCATTGAATGCATTGGTATTTCCTTATAACTTGTCGTCGTCAAGTCGCTCACCATCTTCTAAGTCAGAGAGATCCATAGTTATATCTTCTTGTGGGGTTTTTGCTCCTAAATTCAAGTTTGTAGCTGGTTGCCTTGCTGTTGGTGGAATGTTTACGTTTCCTTCCATATTAATTCCTATGGTTCCACCTATCACTCCTTTCTACTGCTACTTTCCTTTTCTTCTGTTTAGGCCAAAGATGGAAGAATTTTCTTATTCCATGGCAGCCGCGGGCTCTGTCATGGTTCTTGGAGCAGCATGTGACTGTAAGGTTAATAGAGCATTCAATTTGTCCATAAGAGCTCTTTGGCTGTTTTTCATCTTTTGATTAATTTCAACCATTTTATTTAATTCATCTCTAGTGACAACTTCACGTTGAATAAAGGATCCTTGTGCCTGATCTCCTGTGTTGGCACAATTGACTTTACTTTGCTAAGGATTGATCTCTTCTCCAGCAATTACAGCTCTTATGGATCCTCCGAAAGCAGTTCTCCTTCTTCCTGGGGCCATTGATTCTCAGCAGCAGATCTTTTGAGCAGAGATTGAGGATTTAACTTCTGAACCTATCTGATCTAAAGTAGATAGCTAAATCTAAGCCTGGATTCAGTTTCTCAATGAAAGTACCAAAATGTTAACCCAAAAAATGGATCAACACCCTGGATTAAGTGTGAAAGCAACATCCCTATTTATCAGGGCAAACAAAATAGAAACAAGGAATAAAAACTTGCAAATAAGGTAAAGGGACAAGAGATTTTTATAGTGGTTCGGCTGTTAACGAAGCATACATCCACTTTATAACTTTTATTATTAACTGACTGATGTTACAAGTTGAATCTGATTACAATTTGATTGGATCTTGTAAGTGAGATCAAGTCACCGGTGTTAGAGTTCACTAGAGAATTATAGTGAACCTTTTAGATGACTGTTGTGTGGGAGGAGAAGAGTGAAGAATAGTTTCTCCAGAGTTTCAGCAGCCAGTTCAGAAGATCCTCCTTATGTTGGAGATAGGTGAGTATTTATAGAGATTGGAGAGCTATTGGGCAAATCCGCTTTGCCAGAATTCCACATTTGATGGTATGAAGGCGCTCAAGAAATTTCATAGTGAGCCGAGTCAATTTGATGGATCGCTAGCGATACATATGGCATGCATCGCTAGCGATCCATGAAGTTAGAATATTTTTTGTTCATTTCACTTGGATCGTGCTCCTTGCCTTATGTAGATGCTCTCCACGTAATTTCATAAATAGTTGCCTTGTTTTGACGATGACTCACGTATAAGTTGGATTGAACTATGACCAGACTCAGATGAATGCTCACTTCTCGAACTAACTTGTTTGGAATATCATGAAACTTGGTAGACATCTCTAAAAAAGATATTGGTTCATGATGCAAGAGGTTTGGAAGATCCACGAGCTACCCTTATGGATCGCTAGCGATCCATCATCTTGGCCTATTTTTGCTTCCTTCCTCTTGGATCTTTCTTAGTTCCTACTTTTGATCATTTTGGTTGATTCTTAAGTTGTTTTGACTTGGCGTGGATGTTTTAACTTCCTTTGAATTCTATTGGGTTAAAAACTCGGTTAATACCAACTATAAGTTATAGATTTATTTTTAGCACTACACTTGTTCGCTAAACAAGATGCATCAACCTTGACTTCGTTCAAACAAAATTAAATATTGCTCCACATAATGTTTAATTCATCTTTGAATGAATTAAGTGCGTTAGAAAGTTTTTTAATAAATAAATATTTATTTTCTGATTTTATTTTATTGATTTGTTTTAGCTCTTATATATGTTGTTTGGATGAATATTGAATAATCCTATATATTTTATTGATGTAAAAGAGTATTGTGTAATAATATTTTATGTTTTAACACTACTTATAATAGTATTGTGTGCATTGTAAATTGAGTATAGCAGTTCATGTTGTAATGCTACCTTGTAGCATTTTATTCTTCGTTTCATTTTCGCATATTTCTTTTTGATTTAATGTTTCTTTTTCTATCACTTAATTGCATTATATTATAGTTTATCACACTGCTTTCAAGTATCATTTTGGATTTTTATTTAGCATTTATAATTCATATTAATTTTCATTTTATATCCTAATTTGTCATTGTTGTTTATAACTTTAATGCATGCTAGCCTTTTTTGTACCTACTTCTAGTTTTTTACTGTTGATGATTATGGACGGTGGAGTAATGACATGCTAATAGGATGAGCTTGAGATGCATGGTGTCCATGTGGCGAAATTACTTATCATTGTTTTGATTTTAGGGTTTACGATTTGTCATGGTTGAAATTGTGAAATAAAGTGGCACTTATGAAAATGTTGATGAAAGTGGTGGCGACAACGACGGTGAAGGAAAGCAGTGGTGGTGGTGAAAATTATCAACATGGTTGAGAGGAGTGAATATGCAACTAGAGAAAGGAAAATGATGGTATATTTGTGTTAATTTTTAAATTTGTTGATCTAGAAATTGAAATTGGATTTAAGATTGTACTCTGTGTTGGAATTCCTAAATACCAAAATGAATGAAAATAACATAGTCCCACATCGCCAAGAATTGCAAACTATTCTAGTATATTAATAGCTTTGCAATGAAGGGGTTAGGGCCTTGGGGGAACTTAAATGTTTGCTTCGTTGTGAGGAGGGAGATCATGCATCACCACCATACACGCGCGCACGCCGCCGCCGTCCGTCCGACCGAACCGACCGGGTTCGGGTTTGGGTCCAATATGATCCCAATTTTACTGCAAAACTGGGCCGGGTTTTTTAACAGTTGCAGGCTATACGAACAGACGCGACTGTTCATAAGCGGACGCGGATTTACTAAGGAGGTGCGACTTCTGAAGCGGGCACGAACCGTTAGACGCGAGCGGGTACGACCTGATTGAAGAAACGCGGGCGAACAGAAGCGGGTACGGCCCGATTGAGGATGCGCGGCCGAATAGATACTAGGAGAAGGCGGGTGCGACCCGTTAACGAACATCAGCGTTCAAAAGACAGCGGGTGCGACCCGTCAAGCGGACGCGACTGTTTGAAGGGGTGCGGACGAAATTATAAATAGAAGAGAATACTGATCACATTCTCATTCCATTCCAATCTAATTTCTTCTGCTTCTTCCTTCTCTACTGCTCTAAATAATAATATCGCAGAGTTGACATACTCATTACAATCTCGTGCAGATTACGTCTGTTGTATCTTGGGAGACTTTAAATAAAGTCTTAAGGAAATTGTCACGACAAGCCTCAGACGGAATTTCCCTCTTCAACCGGTTAGATTTATATATACATATATATTTCTTTTTCTTTCTGTGGTATACTTCATTAAATAGTATAACGGTTGATTTAGCACTATAGTTATCGTTACTATAGTTGTTAATTTATTGTTGTAATTTAATTACGACATATCTATTATTTAAATTAACTAATACAGACTTCTAGAGTAGTAGAAATCTGTTTGATAAACTTGTGAGACGAGTTTATAATTGATTATTCTCTGTTTTGGTATACTAGACAAATAACACTCTGCTCACAAGCATGCAGGAATAAATAAAATATTGAGCGTGTCAATGGTACCAAAGTGGAAATCTGAGAAAAAGAAATGAAAATATAATTCAGTTTCTTAAGATACTTTTTTAAAGTGCATACTCCTTAGATCCCATCTCGAGATTTGCGTCAGATCATGTGGAACAATTGCCAACAGGTTTGCATTTGGGTTATTACTATCATATTGAAAATAATAACCGTTCCATTTCCAAGACCACGATGATGTTCATTGTTAAGTTAAATTAAGTCAAATGTGGAGTGCTGCAAGGATGACTAGTACTGTTAACGATGTTTATTTTCAACGCATTTACTAGTCTAAGTAAGAGTATAAAAAAATGGAGTTGCATATATAAAGGGTACAGGTAGATGTACAATTTTACTATCACACACGTATGCGCAGGGAAAAGATATATTATAATATAGCATACGAACCATAGCGTGCCAAACCAACTATAAAATTCTTTTCCCTGTGACTCTGATCATACCTGATAGCAATTATATATAAAGGGTACTGCTATTTGCAATTTTCACAAAGAGCATTATATTTCACTTGTACCCTTGGACGTACTTGTCCATAGATAAACTGATATTGTAGATAGCCACCCCTGTATTTTTAATATATATATATACAAATTTAAATAAAAGAAGTTTATTCACATTTGGGTGCAAACTAAAATTCTCAATGAAGGACTGAGCTTGAGATTTGAAACTGTCAATGTTGTACCAAATATAATGCAGAACATTCAACATAAAAATAAAACCAGTACACAAGTTGAAAAATGATTAAGAAATAAGTAATATCCCAGCCTACATGAATAGCATAACGAGCACAAATATTCTTTCACACATTTGTCCACAACTTCACTTGGGATGCGGCAAAGTATAGAGCAGAGTTTCTATGCAGATTAGATCATATCTTCCTTAGTTATGATCCATTAGGCACTTAACAAGATCCAAAATACGAAAATACTCATAAAACAACGCAGAGTGTTCGCCTTCAAGACCATCCCTATGATACCTGTTACTCCCAGCCAAATTATTACAAGGACTTCCACCAATGACTAAATCAAACGCACCATAAGTGTCAATAAAGCCTTCCAACTGACCTCTGTCCACTTGTTGTACATCAGAGATATGTATCAATTCACCCGTCTGATTAGTCTCGTCCCACCAATTTCTCATTATGTTCCTACTACTTTCAGATACTTCGACCGATACCACAAGTGTCAGTTTAATGCCAAGCCTATGGAGTGCTACCTCGCTTCCTCCAATACCCGAGAACAGAGACAAAACTCTAATTCCATTTGGGAACAACTCTTTTAGCACAGATAGATGGTAAGCTACGGTGTCAATTTGAAACGAGTTCCCTAAAGATCTATATCTGTCAGTACTGGACATGCCCCTAGTATGGTTTCTGGGAAATCCTAAAAGCATTTCAATCTCATCAGGTTCGAGAGGAGCGACTTTGTTAGGGCCTATCCACACTAGATTATATTTACGACACTCTTGCATTATCCAATGTTGAACAGTAGCGGGTGGTGGAACATCTGAATTTGTTAGAGCTTGACGGATCCGATCGCTGTGTTTCGAACTGGCATGGCATGTTCGGATGCAGTTGAAGTGAGTACGTTTATCCCAAGAAGGCCACCATTTCTTTGTTTGAGGGAAAGCTTCCTGAATGGTTTTTGGAGGAATGGGAGTGAGAGGGAATCGGTCTTTTATAGGCAAGTTGTGTATGTATCCTCTTTTCCTAGCAGCGGCGCAGAAGTATTTGGAGTCCACGAATTCGGGTTCGATTTCGTATAAGAATCTGGAGATTGTTTCCCATACTCCTTTTGGGGTGAGAGCGACATTTTCGTAGTAGAAATATGGAGGGGGTGAAGAAGCTCCTGGAAGTTTACGGGAAGTCAAGTGTGGTCGCTCGAATGGAATGTTGAATCCTATCATTGGTCGTGGGATGGAAAGAGTAGTAGCTGTCTCATGGGCATTTGATGGTTTGGGTTTTTTCGGAGCTTGTCTTTGGCTTGGGATGTACATGCGGTTACTCCTCTTTCTTTTTAGTTCGGGTGTCTGCTTCTTTCTTGTACGTAAAACATGTGAAGAATTCTACATGAATGGAAACATATTCATATTACTGCAAACTATCTAACATTAATAAGAAAGGGTCTAAAACTTTATGTTTTAGACAACTTTATGTTTTAGACAGATATAATTTATTTTAAGACGACTACCGTGCACCCAGAAAATGTATTTTTAAGGACTAAACTTCACTAGCTAGCATATTGCATGATAATCAAGTAATAATTCAAAACATGTTTAGAGAGCAGTTTTTTATTATCCCTTTGTCAGGGGTTGAATTTCATCTATGCCCTATAGAATTCAATCATAGCCCTCCCTCCATCTTTTGAATATAGAGGAAAGTTGCAGTCTAAAGAGGATAGATATATAAATAAGTGCAACTTTAATCGAAATGATATTTGCAGGTACATCGAGGATCCAAGAAAGAAATAAAGTATACCACAAATGAGGTGATGCAATCTCCCTGTAGAAGTTTTTGATACAAATTGTTCCATGTTCTTAGAAAATTTCTGAACTGCTAACTTTGTAACTTGTTAGTTTGCAAGCGTTCGCATCATACTTGTAGAGTTGCCGACAAAACTCCTAAAATCTTACGATTTAAATTCAATTTCAAATCGAATCTCTCTAGATACGATTCGATTTTCAAATTCAATCTCAGAACTCAAGTAAAAACACAATTGAGAAAAATCATTTTGTCAACATTGAAACAATGTAATTCATCTAATATTGTTTTCCAAACAATAAAGACGAACAAAAGAGCAAACAATAAAGATGGAAAAAAAAAGAGCAAACAAAATTTCGTATTTACATATTGAAGTTCAAATATTAAAATCAACAAATTATTACTACAGAAAGAAGAATCAATGTTTCCGCATACGCAAATGTCATTTAATATTTAAATGCATCGAAATTTCTAAAATAAAAGTATACATAAATTACAATCCTTTGGATCTACGATTGATGATATAAATCCTGTTTTGATTTAATGTTTGAACTTTATGATTTACAATCTAAATCCCGTATTGAAAACGTTGCTTGTAGAATATTTTTACTCCACAAACTTAGCAATTTGTAACTAATGGTAATAAATTTCATCATTTTAACCTTTTCAACAATATAATATTTTGAAACAAATTGCACTGGCATATCAAAAACCTTATATGGTAAGTATAAAAAGAAGATCTGTAGCTGATAGATGCCAACGCTAATTCAATGTAAATAATATGTATTGAAGAAAACCAACTCAGAGAAAAATTACAGGCCTAAAAACATAAAATTGTCATGGTAATTATGTAAGATCACACTGTTGGATGATCAAAGATTTAGGAAGCATATTTCATCACAATAAGTTAATGACAAACATTGCAATTAGAAAGATTTAAAGTTTGAATGTGGAAACTAGTAAACAAGAGGAAGACCCAAACAAGAGAGAGAAAGACAGAGATGGAAGTCATAAAATGATGTAACGAAGTCATAAAATTTTATGTTTTAGACAGATATAGTTTATTTTATAGACGACTACCAAGCACCCAGAAAATGTATTAAGGACTAAACTTCACTAGCTAGCATATTGCATGATAATCAAGTGATAATTCAAAACATTTTTAGAGAGCAGTTTTTTATTATCCCTTTATCAGGGGTTGAATTTCGTCTATGACCCATAGAATTCAATCATAGCCCTTCCTCCTTCTTTTGAATATAGGGGAAAGCTGCAGTCTAAAGAGGGTAGATATATAAATAAGTGCAACTTTAATCGAAATGATATTTGCAGGTGATGCAATCTCCCTGTAGAAGTTTTTGATAGAAATTGTTCCCAGTTCTTAAAAATTTTCTGAACTGCTTACTTTGTAACTTGTTAGTTGGAAGTGTTCGCATCATACTTGTAGAGATTGCTGACAAGACACCTAAAATCTTACGATTTAAGTTCCATTTCAAATTAAATCTCTCTGGTTACAATTCGATTTTCAAATTGAATTTCAGAACTCAAGTAAAAACACAATTGAGAAAAATCATTTTATCAACATTGAAACAATGTAATTCATATAGTATTGTTTTCCAAACAATAAAGATGAAACAAAAGATCGAACAATAAAGATGGTAAAAAAAGAGCAAAACAAATTCGTATTTACATATTGAAGTTCAAATATTAAAAACAACAAATTATTACTGTAGAAAGAAGAATCAATGTTTGCGCATACGCAAATGTCATTTAATATTTAAATGCATCTAAATTTCTAAAATAAAAGTATACATATATTACTATCCTTTGGATCTACGATCGATGATATAAATTCTGTTTTGATTTAATGTTTGAATTTTATGATTTACAATCTAAATCCCGTATTGAAAACATTGCTTGTAGAATATTTTTACTCCATAAATTTAGCAATTTGTAGCTAATGGCAATAAATTTCATCATTTTAACCTTTACAACAATATAATATTTTGAAACAAATTGCACTGGCATATCAAAAACCTTATATGGTAATTATAAGAAGAAGAAGTATCTGTAGCTGATAGATGCCAACGCTAATTCGATGTAAATAATATGTATTGAAGAAAACCAACTTAGAGAAAAATTACAGGCCTTAAAACATAAAATTGCCACGGTAATTTCGTAAGATCACAGTGGTGAGTGATCAAAGATTTAGAAAGCATACTTCATCACAATAAGTTAATGACAAACATTGCAATTAGAAAGATTTAAAGTTTGAATGTGGAAACCAGTAAACAAGAGGAAGACCAAAACAAGAGAGAGAAAGACAGAGAAGGAAGTTATAAAATGATATAACGAAGTTAATTAAACTGAAATGAGGAGCAAGTGAAGTGTAGTGAGCAGTATTTGTCATCACTTTAAAGTGATTTTCTGTTCAAACCCATACAGCCAACCCGGTTTACTGAAAATAAGGCTAAGAATGAAGATGATTTTGATGATGATCATCTCAATAATACCAGGCCATGTTCTTTTAGGAACTATGCGAAAAGGGAAAAAAGTCCCCTAATCCAGTACAAAAAACTAAAAAGAAAAAAGGAAAAAAAAATGAGAATATACTGATATTTGATGGTGCACCTTTTCATTCTTGTCGGCATCGGAGTCAGAGTTAGGAGACTCCTCGCAAACTGAATCATCAGAATCTTCCTGCATCTGTGCAGCATGTATAGAATCTGCGAGTTCTAAAATCGAGGCATTTGGCCCTGTATAAATTAAAAGATGATGAATCAACTGAATGAAATAAAAAAGAACTATAATTAAATAATAAAAAATAATGACCTACGAGTGATGGCCAGAGTATTGATACACAGACATAATTTTTAGCTTTTATTATACTATATACATGTACTAGAAAAATATATCGATTCAACCAACTTGATAACAAATTTGTTATATAATAATAATAGATTAATCACTCTCTTATGATATAGCACTTTATTATTCTTATATTCAACATATTTTTACATTTCTCAATATATAGTTAGAGGTCAGAGGTCAGGAGTTCGAATCGTACCAGAGCTATTTACTATATTGTTATTTTTACTATTTATTTATTTATCTATCTAATTAAATAATGGTTCAATAAAAACACTTACTCTACTCTTCTTAATCATCTTTCATTATCTAGTGTCCAAGTCTCTCATCTATCATACAATAACTAGTGAATAACTCATGTATTGCACATGATAATGTTATAAAAACATTGTATTCATACTTCAAATATTGTTAATAAACAAATTTGTTGTGTACGGTAAATATATTTTGAAACATCAACTACAAATTAATTTTACCATTTGATTAATATGAATGTGGTATGCATATTGAAATTGATATTCTTTTTAAAGATTCATTAGCTAGACAAATTAATGAATATTAATTGCTTGAATTTAATTATCTAATTAATTTAAATTTTTGGACTTAATGCAAAATATTAGGAGAGAACTAATGAGAACTTTGTACAGTAAAACCATGGAAAGAATTAATAAATAGTGACTTCTAAAACTAATAAGATGGACGGGGATTCCTCCATCCTACTATTATTTATTTAGTTACTATTTATTGAGAAATGAAATATAAATTAAAGGTTTTTTTTTGTTTGTGTAATTAATTTTTGTTATGTTGTTTACATATTTTTATATCAGAATTAAAAAATTAATCTATCCATTTTTACAATATAAACTAGTATAAGTGCACGTACATGTGCGTCCAACAAATAAAGATATTTACATTTATTTAAGAGATATTTAATGCAAGAACGTGATTTTATTACAATAATGTTGTTTTTATCATGTATGTGAAAAGTGAAAAACCTTTGATGGCCATAGATGCATTTAATTCAAACAGTTTTGTTGATGGTGGAGGTTACAAATCGATAGCGAGAGTCCATCGATGAGTGGTTATGAAGGAAATGGTGGTGCATGCTACAAATCGATAAAGTATTCCGCTATGAATGATCGAAAATGGGATGTTATATATGATATTTTTGAAATTTCAAAAAGACACGGTTGAAATCCTATTGATTGAACGTTCATTATTAATAGTAGAGATGTGGTATACATATTGAACTTGTTATTTTTTAAGATCAAGGAATGACTGCCAACTCCTCAGAATTGAAAGATTATGGAAGAAAAGTCTCTTCCGAAAAAGTTATGAAAATTAGATCCCTATTTTCATATTTTTGCTAATTTATGCTAGAGATTTAATCGATGAATTAATGAATATTAGCTAATAAATTTATTCAAATAGTTGCAATTAAGGTATTAATTAACTTAAATGTATGGACTAAATGTAAAATAATTGTGACCATTAAGTATAACAATTTAACTTTAGAAATTATAAAAGATACACAATTTGAATATAATATAGTTGTTGAGAATAATAAAACAATGTGAAAAAAATTAGAATCCTAAATTATATAAAAATATTTTAAAATTAAATGTCATGGGAGAATTAAAAGGAGAGATTAGGAAATCATTAATTAATGAGAAGGTTAAAAATGATTATATGATAGACAATAACACATTTCTCGTATGGCTGTCTCCTACACTCTTGAGTTTTGGTAATTCAATTCATAAAAATTGACATTCAAATGGTTTTTTTGAATTATCATTCAAAAGAAGCAATTACATACCACATCTATCAATGGCAGCAGATGCCTCCTCGGCATGAAAACCCATATCCACCAGATTAGAGACAATTCTGTCCTTTTCAGCATATTCATCAGTGATATCCTGAAACCGCATCTAAATTTTATCAAAAAAGTTGCACATAGTTCATTGAACAAAAGTAGCACTATTGAATAACCACTGTGGCATATCACATTCTAAATTCACCATTTAATAGGAGAGATATAATGCAAGTTATGGCCTAAGTACTTTGTTTAATGAAATATTTGGCCGCCTAAAAGTACACATTTTTTGCAAGTATTTATTAAACAATGATGATGCAAATTTCAGGAAAATGCATAGATGGATAGCACTAGATTGAGCGGTCTACTTGTGATTGATTCATGGGCATATTATGCTATTTTGGCTCTATTTGTTAACTTCAAGTTGCAGTAATGCAAAACAGCCACGTTAAGATTTAGACAAGGTTTTAAATCTCGGATTTTGATCGTGTCTTGTCTTCGAAATTTTACACACAATATCTCATATCGGACGAGATCTCGAATGAGATTAGTGTATCTCGGGTGTACCTTTCGGATCGACATCTCGGATAATAAAATCTACCTCGGGATTATCTCGAAGTAACTTAAATGTATTTTAAAGTCTGTCTCGGGATTATCTTGAAGTGACTTAAATGTATTCTAGCCATGCTAACAATTAGAGTCTTCATAAATGTAACAAATCAAGCAAAGGCTGAAACATGAATTTTTTCTACAATATCCAAGGTATTAATTCACAACCTTAAGTCTGTCATCCTCCATAAACCCTCACATAGCAGGGAGTTCATAGAGTCATGTGCAATGGGTTTTGATCATTGTTATGTTGTCGTAGGAACAGAAGTGATGTATTAAAAAAGTAAAATGTATAACCTTATCACAATTTTTGGTATCAAAATTATCGTCTGATACATCTTTATCACTTGGTAATGGAGAACACCTTGCAGATTCTACATATGTAGAAGAAGATCCATCAATAGCCTGCAAAGAATTAACAAAAAGAAGAAAAAAAATGTAATATGCAAAAGGAATATTTTCAACATATAATTTTGAAAAGGAATAACGCAATCATGCATACAGGTAACAGTCGATTGACGGTTATAATTATTGTAGATATGCAAAAGTTAAGGCATAATGTTTTAATGTGATAATACTGTATTTGAATGAACAATAATGAGGGGTGAGTTATTTAAATGATAATTGAGTGTCATGCATTCTTTTCTAATGTACACACAAAAGTTAGCTAAAAATACAATATTAGAGAAAATACAATAAATGGCTTAAGATGTACATCATTGTTTTCATCGATCTTAAAACTCAAATCATTTCTAAATTATAACTCTTTTTTTAGCAATGTTATTGCTTGCTTCTATTTTTTACTCGTGTCAATACTTGACCAAATAACCATTTTTTTATATTAGATTGAAATACAACAAATAGTAATTAAAATTAGGCTAGTTCTAGTAGCCCCTCACTTTATTCTTTTAACCTCCCACCACAAATCAAGATATCTATTTTGACAAATTTACCCCTAGCTTATTTGAAAAACCACTTTCACATTGACCATGATTTTTATCAAAAAAAAAAGAAAGAACCTTACTCGAACCAAGTGAGGTTTTTTGAAGAACCTCACTCGGTTTTCTAAAGAACCTTGGTATGGGTACAATTTTGGAAGTATATAGAAATAAGTGGGTTATAATATTTGTCTTCATAATAACAAGGGGTTAAAGGAAAAAAAAAGGGTTCTAACAGATGTAGCCTTAAGTTTATTGCTTATATGCTTAAGCAACGTCTTAGGTGAAACAAGGCACCATTAGTTATGTGTTGCTTACTCAAAACTCAAAATTTATCTTTTAACCCAAAATTTGAAAGTGAGACACCTAATGAGTAAATCTCATCTAAGCACACCCGATCATATAGAGACAGAGAGGGCATAATTTATTCAAGAACTTCAGATTAACGATAAATATTGTAAGATCAGTTTCGTTGAATATTAAATCAGTCACATATATGGTAAGATTTGGTCAGATCGCCTAATGAATCTTCCATAAATTCCCTATTGTTTCTCATATATAATACTTTTGGAATGAGCTGATATTTCGTAGATATAGTTATCTTGCCACAAATATCATTTCCACGAAAATGTATTAATTGAAAACTTCTGCCACTTTCAAAACTGCATTTCAAATTTTATAGTTAAGACTGATATTTTCAACTGTTCATATTACCTCACGGTTTTTAAAGGGTTGAATATAAAAAATATTACGTGTTATGAATATTATCTTTACAACAAGAAAAATTATATCTACAAAAGAAAGAATAGACAAAAAATGGCAACTACAGGAGACTTGTGTATTGTGGATGTTGTTGTTCGATAATAATCAATGTACTACCCAGCAACATCCAATGTTAATACTATTATCAGATTAAAGGTTTTAAAATACGTGAATCAGCACCATTGTGCTATGAAACAATTAATTGTGTACGCTTACCTCATCGTTATGGTAATACATTTCTGGTATCTCTAAAAATGTCCACATATTTTGTTAATTAGTTAATTACACATATAGGGTCATAAACTTACACCATAAGTTAGCAACGTTTCAAGGATGCCTTCCATGTTTCCTTCTCCTGCACTCGACACAAAGTTTATAATTCAGATAACTGGTAACATTTGACGCCATGAGGAAAAAAAAAATTACAGAGTACCAACCATTTACGTTGACCGCTTTTTGGACAGATTCCAAAGGGAATCCCATTGCAACAAATTCAGAAATGCATTTAGCATGCGACGGTTCAGCCTCGGTAAACTGGAAATAAATATTCGACAACAATTTAATGAAATTAAAAACATGAAAACTAGTTAGACAGGAAAAGACAGTTAACCACAGAAGAAAATAAATCAACAATTCAGTAAGGATTAGTTAGCATTAGTTAAAATTTTAATTTCCACATGGTGTGAATTAACAGTTCAAGTTCCCATTTTCCTAACATTTTCCACCTGAACCATTTGCAACATACTAATTACTTTCTCTTCAATTAGGAAAAAGGACAATGGAGATAAATATAGGCATAACAAAGTAGCATAACAGTCCCACTGTAATCTTCTTTGCCAATCTTTTAGATTTGTTTTAACACTAATTTTATTCCTGAGAGATGGCACAGGAGAATTCGAGAATCTCCTTGTTTAAGGATACTTGTAACATTGCCTGCATGACAAACATCATTCGCAAATGCACTTGCAAAACGGATCTGTTTATGAAAGAGTTCTTTGTTCCTGACACTGCTTCACGTTAACTGTTATTTGAACAAAAAGATCATAAAACACTTTTGGTAAAAGTGTTAAGTGCACATAAGCCGACACCAGAAGAGTGTTTTTAAGAACAACTATTTAAGAGTGTGTTAGGCAATTCCTTATAAATTGTAAGCAGTCGCAACTACTTTTTAGTAGCTTATTTGAGTTAAGTGTTTGAGACACGTTATACTGACCAAGGCTGTGAATAGCAAAATAGTGCAAGGCTTGCGCTACGCGCTATAGCGCGTGCTATTTGTTCACTTTTGTAAAATTTTCCTTTTTGTATATATATAATACTAAGTTGAACTAAAGTGGACGTGGTCCATGTTTACATAAATTTCAAATCACAAATTTATGATTATCACTATTATTATTTTTTTAGATTCACACTGTAATTTAAATACAAATTAGAATTTACTTTGTAAGATGTAAGTTATTAGTTGATGCCTCCTATTCAAATTCAAAACTCTAGAACCACTTTAAAATTCTTAAAACTGTGTTCTGAAGTAAATCCATCTAATAATTTATTTGTTGTTTGCAGTTGTTTATCATCCGCATCATCTTTATTTTTTCTTAATTGAGATCGACTATTTAAGTTGTTCCTTTTCCTAAATTTCATTGTTGAATCGTATTTTTGTAGAATTTAATATATTTTAAATATTATTTTTAATATATTTTATCATATTAATTTCAATATTCTTTTTTTGATGTAAATTTTGATTTCGTTTGTTTTGAGATTCTTGGAATTATAAAATATGAACACAAACTTATCAGTTGTTTAGTGAGTGGAAAAAAGGTATATATAATATCAAAACATATGTAGGTTTTAGATGCAAGTGTATTCTCATGGTTAAGTCTTTCATCTAGTTAACTTGTATGAAAAAGAGATTTGAGTCATATACGTATCTACACAATAGCATCATAATAATTGGTAGTAGTAGATCATAAAATAAAACATTTATTTCTTGGTTTAATGACTAATTTTTCATGGAAAATAAATTAGAAAATAGCGTCATTTATTATGCACCAAACAAAGTATATATGCATAACATGTTGTGTAAAAGAGAGTTGAGAGATTGATGTGCTATGTTTTAGCTATTGGGTTTTTATAAATTTGTCTTTCACTCCAAGGTATAAATTCTTCGTCAACGAGCTGATTTGAGGGTGTAAGTCTACCTCCAACTTATTATCATCCATAATTATGCACGTGCAATGCACACGCATGTTACTCGCTAATATAATCTACAATAACCATCAACTACAAAAAGAAACTAATTTACCATCGATTGTTTTTATTAATTGAAATCAGGAAAACAAATCATTCGAGTACTTGGGAAATCCCCAAAAGCTTTACCATATTTGCTTTATTGATGAAGATAAGTACACAGAATATAGATTTATGGAAATTGTGCTTAATCCCTAATTCCAAAATTATATGCTAGTCCTTATCAACCACCTCTATGTTTCGGACCCCATTTTGATATTGCCATCAATTATTAAAATATGCATCCGCAATAATTTAAACATAAAAAGGTGATATTGTGACATCTTTCGTTTGAAACATCCGAATAAAATTTCACTTTCACCATGAATTACTAAGTACATAATTTTTCCACCAAAATCGATATATTATATGCTTTGGTGAAGTTTTAGTGCTACAAATATTTGCAAAAATACTTATGGTTCAAAGCATAAATTGCAAATATTTGCAAATTATCTAAACTTTGAAATAGACAATGTATGTATTTGCATTTATGTCAAATTCGAACCATCCAATTTAAAATCATCATTAAACACAAATTTTATCAACTTTGTAACAAGAACAGTATATCATATATTTGGTAAAAGGTTGTTGGTGTAAAAATTTGTGATTTGAAAAAGAAACTGGACTGGATATATTAATAATTATCTATAACTTGAAGTAGAAACTGGAAACATACACAATCATCTATTTGAAATAGTCGCCACAGATAGTTGCATTTATCTCGTATTTGGAATTTCAATAGGAATTCTACTTTTGTCGTTAAATCAAAATTTTCATAATTTTTCAAATAAAATTCATAATTTATGTACTGAATGAAATTTCATTGGTGCAAGTATATGCAATAAGAAACAAAAATTACAAATATTTGTAATTACTTGCTGTTAATGTATGGATCTGGTTAAAATAGCAAAAAAATTATGATTTTATGATGAAAACACAGTTACATTTTGATTTCTCATGTTTTTTCCACGATATTTTTTAGACGATATTCTGTTTGTACTCCAGCATTTACATCTGGTAAAAGGAGTTTATGTTTGCTGACAATGATATACCAACAACTTTAAAAATGGGTGTCCTCCAGCATTTTCATTCCCATAGATGATATCTTACTCATCTGCTCGCTGAAAGATATAAGGCTTCATTGAGACTAGCAGCTAATATAGAAAACTAGGAACTGCTTGATGGCATAACAAAATAATCTATGCCCATTTCTAGGTTCATTCAGACCAATGGCAAACACAAGGGAAAAATTGGGAATTCTTACATCTCAAATCTCAATTCTCTAATATTAATAACTCGAAAACACAATTCAATCGTGATCCCATGAAATTATGTTAAACCCGCCCACAACCCCCCCCCCCCCCCCCCCTCCCCCTTCCCACCCAATTCCTACCCCACAAATATGTGCTCTTACATAATTTCAATGATGGTCCAGTGTAATGGCATCAATATGCCTACACATTTCTACTTTTAGTTGTATAGAATGCAATGGTGTTCGTCGTTTCAACAGTAGGCGAAGCTATGTAAATACCATGTCAGCTTAACTCGTTTTGTTGCATTTCTACATCACCTGTCGTATAATAACCGTAATAAAAATAACACGCTTCACTAATTTTTAAACAAAATGAAAGTTTTAAGCAAATGATATATTGTTTCCTAACCTAAAAGTAAATTGTTGACTTAAAAGTATTTTATGCCTCTACAAAGAGAAAGAAGTGCTTAGTTCCTTGTGTGTTAACTTAAAGTTGGAAATTCCCCATTTTAGAAAGACCAAAAAACAAATAATAAATACGTTGCCAGAATGAACAAAAAATTACTGTTGCAATACTATTTGTGAATAATATGCGTTTAAATGAGTGGAAAAAAATATAAACTTGCAAATAAATACTCTTTAATATATACATAGTGTAGAGTCATCAAATAGAGCCCAGTACCTCTTCGGATGGAGCAGGTACCAAATCGTGAGCTGGAAGCACTTCTCCTCCATTAGTATCCCAGTTAAAATCAGAGTTTGTGTCATTATCATTTGTCAACACCTAATGAACCCAAAAGAAAAAACGAGATTCAGTATTGTATGTAAAAATTGCTGTCTGAAGCAATATTTATACAAAAATTATAGTGAATTGTCCAAACCACAATCTCAAGATACCTACCACCTATGTCTTACACACACACAATGTACACTTTGCAAGAAATTTCAAATTTGCATTTCTTAATCAAAAGTTAACGTTTACCACCTATTGAAGATGCTTGCAAGCAATTGTTTATAACCCACTTGTGAACCTTTTACCAACGGGAACTTTTATTTAGAAACAAAATGGTACACAAAACGTGACATGAGATATCTTAACAATTAGATCTCTCTGATTTCCATCTTTCATATAAAAACAGATATATTCAGCGGTCAATATTTATCGTGTTAAATTTGCTGTTTTAATTTGTCTCCTAACAGCCACTCCCTTTCTCAATTGCAAAGTTTTGTATTGTATATTTTATACCTTTATAGGCTTATAGCAGCTAGGGCAGGCTCCATGTTATGGGTTGCACAAGGAAAAACAATCTATTTTTCTTACATCAAATTTAGTATTTTCCTTTTGTAAGTTATTAATCAATGATTATTTTGAATGCAAACGTGGTAAGTAGAAGTTTTAGTATCACTATAAGCACGTTTTAAATTTGAATAAGATATAAAGTAATAAAAATAAAGAAAAGAGTGAAATACATAACACTACAAGGATGGCAGCAGATAGCGACGGCTTTTAGCTGTCGCAGGCCGTCGCTAGCCGTCGCCAGCCGTTATGTTATTGTTATTGTTAGGAAAATAAAAGGAAAAAAAATACTAAAACAACAGGTTATGTTATTGTTATGCACCAGAATCAAACTCTTAATCCACAACTAAAATAGATATCGCCTTTGCCATTGAACAATGAAGTACTTAAACCTTAAAATATTTAACAGCCTTATAATTTGAAATATATATTTGATTGTTGCTGCTTCATCTTTCCTAATTGTTCCCCTCCATGGTGGACTGCCCTATTTGCCCACCTAGGCTGGCCGGCCCTGAAACTGAGGCTTATAGCAGCAGTGAGAGCATATAATTCAGATACTAGGGAAGAAAAATAAATAAAGATGTTATGTTTTTTAGCAAATTAACAACAAGGTCTTATAAGATGTGGTCCAGAATTGATAGTAAGTATATTGAAGTAAATGCTTGTAATAGCACACTCCCATTCTTGTAACAGACTCACCCCTCCAAACATAAAAATAAAAAGGAACCCGTGACACCAACAAAAAGAAAGACATTCCCTACCACTAACTTCGGAATATATCTTCTTTTGTGATGTTGAAGTACATAATTTTTGTTTAATTTATAATCAAATGTTCACTCGCAGTGGTGGCTATACAGCATCTGTTAGGTGGTCTGATAAAGTGTAACATGACATACTCGACTATGACTGTATCACCAACAACTGAAGTTTCACCACTCATTTTGGACAAGTATCTTTCAGACTAGTTACTAAGAAAACACTAAGGCATAATAATTAAGTACCTGAAAGCAATTTATATTCAAACATTTATGTATTAGCTACTAGAATAACGGAAAGGACAGTGTGTGTACTGTGTACACTGCTTATCTAGTTTCAAATTTTAATGGACAGAATTTTAATATAGGCTTGCAAAAAAAAACCTATTGCAACTATAGGTTTGATTGAAAACTTATTGCAAAAATAAGACTTGTTTTCGTATAACTTGCGCATTTATGAAATGCACCATATATATATATATATATATATATAATTTGCGCATATCATAAATGCGCAAGTTTTAAAATTGCATTTGCACATTTATAGAATGCGCAAATACAGTTTCAGCTGTATAATAAACATTAACAGTTTAATTCTTATTTTAAACTTGCGCATTTGTGGAATGTGCAAACTTTATTTTTTAATATATATGTATATAGCATGCACATTCCATAAATGTGCAAGTCATATTAAAACGAGACCTAGTTTTCAGAAAGCCGTTTAAGTGGAATAGGTTTTTTTGAAAGTCTATTTTAAAATTTTGTCCAATTTTATTATATGTCACGGCTATTTGTTGTTGCTTCTCGTGATATTTCTCATGAACCGTGACTTACATAATATCGACCTCAAATTCGTCAAAAGGAAAGGATTCGAAGATGCATAATTATTGTACATGCCCTATATTCGTTTTAAAAAGTGGTTAGGTTTGCATAAAAAACTTATTGCAATAATAGACTTGAAAACTTATTACAAATATATATCGGTCGTGTTTGAAATATGATATTTGCGCACTTTCACAATTTCTAACTTTGAATTTGCACACTTTAAAAGTGTGCACATGCAAAGTTAACTGAAATAGTATTTGTGCACCTTTAAAGTAATTAAGCAAATACAATTCCTCAAACGAGTCCTATATTTGAAATAAGTTTCCAAGTAAACCTATTCTTGCATAAGTTTTCAAAGTGCGTCTAGGTTTATAATCAACTCTTATGTTAACAATTGGTAACTAAAGTTTATTTTGCAGTCATATCATCAACTGCTTTAAGTGAACGTGTATCAGTTCTTGATTTTGTTTCATAGTCCCCCCACCATTGTCCATTTCTATTGAACCAGGCAAAACCTAATTTACATTTCATTCAAATCAATTTTGTTAATAAGCCTGATAGGAAATGAAAAGAGTAATTAAAGTCTTTTGGCCACAATTGAATGATATGGAAAGAGCTTCCTTTACTGTAGTGCAGTAAAGATACGCGGGCTATTGCATATTCTGAAATAGCTCGTACAAATGGATTGAATTGTACGTACAACCCAACATATTCACACGGCAAATAGTCTCTTCTATTGTACTTGATAACGAACTTCTGCAGCACTGACAATAGCTTTCAGCAAACAACTTTTTCAATAACTGCACTGCTACCTTATATGATAAACACTGTAGAATAACGTACTGAATAATATTTCTTTTATGTAAGAATGCGTTATCATTATATATATAAATAATAAATAATATCAAGGTCGCTTCGACTGTATCCATATTCAGTGCTTCCCATGTGTGATTACATCCACTATATTTTATGCATACGTGGTAGCTGTGCTTAAACAACATAAATGTTACATGTATCAAATTATTGCTCGACCAAAATCGTCCTTGATCCTTAAGCTTATAACCACTGAATTTGTTAACTGTTATGGTCCAGTTTGTAAATTATGAGAGAGAAAAAGCTTATTTTTTTTACCAGAAACAGCTCTACTGTGATTTGATAACTTTTCTAGTTTAACAAAAAAAAAAAAACATACTTTTGCTGAAATAAAAACACCATAAACCACTACTACTGGATCCGCTTCTTTCTGAAATGTACGTAGGAGTATTTTACGACCATGGTTTTAATCCTTTGTCCAATGAAAAGAATGAAACCCACTGTCTTTTTTTCACTATTTAGTGGGACAGAAAATTCAATCCCAACAGTCATAGTCAACAAGTCGGTGTCAGAAGGGGAAACAGAAATGAAAAATGTCAGAAGAGAAGTGAATACATGTTAAACAAATTTGAACAAACAATCTCACCATTTCTCTTTCTCCTGAAATCCTACTAGCTCAAGGAAATGCTGGGATAAAATGAAAATTCGCTAAAACTTAGAGTATACGTTGCATGTACAGCAAAAAAATCGATATAGAGTAATTTGTCTCAATTGAGTTGTTGATTGGAAAATGTACGAGATTAGGGTTTCCTTCAAAGAAATACAGTTCTCTTTCTGCGAGGGGTCTAAGAAAGGAAAGATCAATAATGAGCAAATCAAACAGAAAAAAATTGAAACGTTGTATGCTTCGTTCTTTTCTTTTCCTGAATCAGTCATAACACGTGAAAGGCCGGTAATTCTCTTCTCGCCTTCTCTCTTTTCAGTCCCTTTGGTTAAAAATAATTGTCCCGCTTTTTTTTACTTTAGTCTTCCAAATCATTCTAGAAATGTCTTTCAAAAATATCCTACCATTTTTTACACGTCAAGATGTTATGTGGTTATTTGGTTTACTATGCTCCGTCATAGAGTGATTATTATATGAATCTCACTCGGTTCAAGCGTGTTTTCATACGAGTTTCGCTCGATTGGAACTTGTTTTCATGGTTGTCTATTGAATCACTTTTCTCTCGAAGAGAAAAATAAATGGATTGAACTGTAAGGGGCGTAAAAGGAGGAAAGCGAAGAAAAAATAGAACTAAGCCTACGTTTGTTATTAATAAAAAGTTCCAAATCTAAGTTCTGATTTAAAAATCAGAACTTTCTACGTTGTTTGTTTTTTATCAGTGTCCTGAATAAAGTCATCTATTCAGACAAAATAATTCAGAACTTTTCTAGTGCTTATTTTTTGTTCTGAATGCTGAATGTTGTTTTTTTTGTTTTGAATGCCGAATGCAAACAAACAAATAAGTGATTATTCAGAATTCAACATTCAGCATTCAATCTTCAGAGTTCAGCAATCGGAATTCAGAATTCAGCATTCTAAACAAACGGTAACCTTGCTTTAAATGGACTTTATTCTGCAAATGAAACATTCAAGTTGTGTGAATTGACTAGGCATAATCAATTCAAGTTCTGTAAATTAACTATTTATACTGTAGGTTAAAGTAAAAGAGTAATCTATAATATATTATTATTAGTGAGTTAAATTTCAAGCTCACACAGGCTCACTTGAAATTTGGCAACTGAACAGTCTCCGAGAGCACACAGGCACCATTTTTTTTGAAACCCAACAGTCGTGTTTTTTTCCTATTCGTGCCCATCCATCCACTTTGTTCCATCTCTAATCCCGAAATACTTGCGTCCTTCCTCTTTTCTGCTTGCATCCTTCCTCTTTTCTGCTCCTTCTCTAAAAGTTCTCCTACAATTCCACCTTTCTAAATCGGCTTTTATAATTCCTCTCAGATAGCATAAACTTTGAAGAGGCATACGATGTCTTCAAACGTTGATTCTTCCCAAACTCAACCGATCCCAAATCAATTTCTTCCCGAAACTCAAATCTTAAACCCCTTTAATTCTGCCAGCGGCTTCCCTTCCCTCTTAGCAGGCCGTGCCTTCCTCCAACCATCCATCATCTTGCCGCTTTCCACCCCTTCAGCGATTTCGTCTAACCCAAACGTTGCGCTATTTACATTCTCTTAGATCTATTCTGGCATGAAAATTTTGAAGATATTCTATACAGCTGATCTTCTATGGTACCATGCCTTCAAAAATTTCAATTTATGTTTCCATTTATAAAGCACGATTTGGGGAAAAAATTTGTTATTAGACAGGGTATGTTTTGCTATTTCAGTGGTTATTCAATAAGAAGCCTTTAATTTTAACAAAATTCTTTATATGTGTTGTGAATGGAAATGATAAACGTACTCATTTTGAATCAGCGTTTTATTCGATTAACTTATTGATTAAGGTAAGTTTGTCAATTATTTTCTCTTTTTCATTATTAAATGAAAATCATCCTAACATTCAATTTCTTCCTTCTTCTTCATGCTCCCTTTCCATCTCCATCCCTCTAATGAGTCAGGAAGAAATATCGCTCCTTAATGAGCGCCTTGATTGCTTATCTAGGAACTCATTACCTTCGTCTTCGCGGTCTGTTTCTTCGATGTCGTCATTGAGGGGGAACGCTGTTGAGATGTCTCTTGAGACACTTCCCCATCCCTCCGCCCCTCCTCCTCGTACGACTCGACGCTTATCGCGTAGAATCCCGTCTACTCCTCGCACCATCCGCACACGCTCTATAGCGGCGTCCGAGCAGATCGATCGATCTACTCGGTTTTCGTTGTATCTTATTTGAGTTCTTTTGACTCCTCTGTCTGGTATCTGGTAGTCGCTTCTACCATCTGCGGTCTCTGTTTTTTTCCTCATGGCTAACATTCTCTTCTGGAATGTTCGTGGTATTGGCAACGATGCGACTTTGACTAGACTAAAACGCATTGTTAGGAAGCACTCTGTTGGTTTGATTGCTCTTCTGGAACCTTTTCTAGCTCCAGAAGGTATCCCCTCTGTTGTCTTATCCTTAGGATTTGGCGGCGGCTCCGCCAACATCACGGGAAAGATATGGATCTTATGGTCCAAATCATTGACGGTTAACCCCATTTTTGATTCTCCCCAGCTTCTTTCGTTGGCTTGTTCGTCTCCTTCTTTTCCCTCTACCTTCTTATTCTCGGCGGTCTACGCCAGTTGTGATCGCTCGGTAAGATTAGACCTTTGGTCCGACATTCTGGGCCTTGGGTCTACGGGGATAGCTCCCTCTGTGATCGGCGGGGATTTTAATATCGCCGCCAACCAATCGGAGAAACGGGGCGGAGCGATCGTCAACCGTATTGCGATGGCGGATTTCAACTCCTTCATTGTAAGCTCTGGCCTCTCTGAGCTTTCTTTTACTGGTTCTGCTTTTACATGGTCTAACAACCAAGAGGGTCCGAACCGTATCCTCTCCAGACTCGACCGTGTCTTCGGGTCGGAGGATTGGTTTCGCCTTCCCTTCTCTTTCTCGATCGCCCACCTTCACCGGACCTTCTCTGATCATGCTCCTATGATTGTTCGATGCTCTCATTTCTCTCTATCGGTTCCATCTTCCTTTCGGTTTCAGAGCATGTGGAGATCTCATCATTCCTTTCTTCAAGAGGTTGAAATTTCCTGGAGCAATCCAATAGTTGCCTCACCCTGTGCTGTTTTCAGTCGTAAACTTAAGCGACTCAAGGAGAGCCTTAAGGTATGGAATCTTCAAGTCTTTAAGAACATTTTTGATCGCATTAGAATGGCTGAAGAGTCTCTTATCTTAGCCGAATCTTTGCTTGACGAAGATCCGTCTTCGGCAAACAAGGAGGCTTGGGCTCTCGCGCAAACCATATTCTCTTCGGAACTCCGTATCGAGAATGACTTCCTCCGTCAAAAGGCTAGAATCAAGTGGGTAGTCGATGACGATACAAACTCCAAATTCTTCCACTCTTCTATTCGTAAGAAGAATAACCTTCTTACGATTCGCGAGATTTTGCGGCCTGACCTTTCTACTACATCCTCTCCAGAGGAAGTAAAAGATACCATTCTGGCCCACTTTCAATCCTTTCTTGGTTCCAGGTCAGTCTCGGTTTCTGATCCGGCTCTTTTAGCCTTCATTCCTCGTGTCATTCCCTCGTCGGATAGTGTCCTTCTCTCCGATCTGCCAACCGCTGAGGAGATCCGGAACTGTGTCTTTGCCTTAAGCAAGGACAGTGCTAGTGGACCGGATGGTTTCAACGGCGGTTTTTATCGGTGCTCCTGGCCTATTATTCAGGCTGATTTTTGTCTGGCTGTCCAGTCCTTCTTCTCTGGGGAATCCCTTCCCGCCGGATGGACCTCCACCAACCTTATTCTCATTCCTAAGTGCGATAATCCTAGATCGTGCGGGGATTTCAGGCCGATCAGTCTTTGTAACTTTTCGAATAAAGTTATCTCTAAGATCCTTGCGACTCGCTTGGCCCCTTTCCTTGACCGTATTATTTCTCCTTCGTAAGCGGGTTTTGTCAAAGGTCGTTTGATCACTGATAACGTCCTTCTCGCCCAGGAACTTATCTCCCAGATTGATCGGAAAGTTCGGGGCTCTAATGTTGTCTTCAAATTGGACATGGCCAAGGCCTATGATCGCATGTCTTGGTTTTTCGTCATCAAGGTATTAAGGGCCTTCGGGTTCCCGGAATCCCTAATTGACTTGTTGTGGAGGCTCATCTCCAACTGTTGGTTCTCTGTGCTCATAAATGGATCGGCCAATGGTTACTTCAGGACGGGGAGGGGTCTACGCCAAGGAGACCCACTCTCGCCTTCCCTTTTTGTGATCGCGGCGGAGGCTTTGATTCGCGGTCTCCAAACCTTAACTATTTTCGGGCAAGTCCAACGCTTCGGTATTCCGAGGGGTTGCCCCCTTATCTCTTCTTTATCCTTTGTAGATGACATTGTCATTTTTTCTAATGGCAGTCGCTCCTCCGTTCGGCGACTCCTAAGTTTCCTGCATCAATACGAGAGGTCCTCGGGCCAACTCGTTAACCCTTCCAAAAGTTGCTTCGTCCATGCAAAAGACTTGCCTCCGTCTCGTGCTGCCTGGATTGAGACCGTATCGGGTTTCAAAGAAGCATCCCTCCCTCTCCCCTATTTAGGTATTGTCCTATACCGAGGTAGAAAGCTAAATGCCTATTTTGATTCTTTGGCGGACAAAGTCAGGGGTAAGATTTTACGCTGGAATGCGTCTCTTCTATCCCAAGCAGGCAGACTGGTTCTTATCAGGTCTGTTTTAGATTCGATGGGATCTCATATATTCGCGGCTATGAGCCATACCTCTTCCTTCTTCCTGGTATATCAGTCTTTGGCCTCGTCTTTTTTCTGGGGCACCAAGGATGATGCTCGTCGTCACCATTGGGTGTCGTGGGAAGCGGTTTGCCGTCCCAAAAACGAAGGTGGTCTTGGTCTCCGTAATCCCAAGGACCTTTGTGTGGCTTTTGCTTGTAAGTTGTGGTTCAGGTTTGGTGCTAATGACTCTTTATGGGCATCTTTCCTCCACGCTAAGTACCGGAGGCTTGCTGACTCTAATTTCTCAGGATCGCCGTCTTATGCTAGCGAAACCTGGAAGCACATGCAGTCGGTGAAACCTTTTTCTGACTCTCATGGAGGTTTATCTGGCTGGGATGGCGCGTCGTTTTCCATCCTGAAAGCGTGGTCTTCGTTTAGATCCCCGAGTCCTAATCGTCCGGTGTTCTCTTTCATTTGGGATTCCCGTATTCCTCCGAAAGCTTCTATTTTGATGTGGCGTATCTTGCACGATGGTTTGCCACTAGACGATAACCTTCAAAAGATCGGCATCCCATTTGTTTCCCGTTGCCGCTGTTGTACTTTCGAGGCAACGGAATCTTTAAACCATTTGTTTTTTGATAGTGTCTCGGCCAGATCTTGCTGGAATTATTTCGGCAACCTTGTCGGTGTGAGACGTATTGCCAGTTCTCCTTTTGAACTCCAGCTTTCCTGGTGGTCTGGGATTTTTGGGAAATCTCTCCATTCGATCGTTTTCCGATTGATTCCTTGTCTTATCTGCTGGCACCTTTGGTGCGCACGGAATAAGGCAATCTTCGAGAATTCACCTATGGATCCTCCTTCCATTATTCGTCGTGTGAGGAATGACGTTTTCCTGGCATTTCGTGGTAGACCCTTCAGGGGAACCATGAGCCTCCGGTTTGGGCGATTGGTTGGTCTTCTGTCTATCTCGTGTGGCCTGGCTTATGCTAGACAGGGAGTTGGCTGAATCCTTGCATTCGGGCGTTGGTTTTCACCCAACGTTTCCGTCCCCATCCCCCCCCCCCCCCCTCATTGTTGATTTTAATGTGGTTGCTAGTTTTCTAGTACAGGTGGCTTCGGTTTCCTATTTTCTGAGAGTGTTCTTTGGTTGGCTACGACTGGTTCTGTGTTGTCGTTTCGGTGGATGCTCCTGTCTCCTATCTTTGGTATTGCCTTGGTTTTTGGGTTGCAATGGAGGGTCTCAGGCTTTTCTTTTCCGCATCGTCATCTTCACGAGGTTCTTTGGTCTTCTTCTTTGGATGTTTGGCCTTGCTCGAGATCGATGAGGATTTTCGGTTTTGTTGGTGAGCCGAAGATATCCCTGATATCCCTCTTCTTTCGGATATTACTGTGGGTCGCGACTCTATTTGTTGGGTTCAGCCTTTGTGCTTGGTCGGTTTGCTTACACTATGGTTTGGATTGGGGGTCTGGCCTACACTTGTGAGTTCAGGCGGGATGGTGGTTTGGTTGGTGGTGGTTTTATCTGTTTATTCCTGGCTAGCTGTCTTATTTCTGTTGGCTATAACTTTTATGTGGGTCTTTGTGATGTTGTTCTGTTTTTCTGTGTCTGGGAGGTATATGTTCTTCATATGCTTCGCCTATTTTTGTGTGCTCCCGGAGAAAGGCATTTTTTCTCCTTTTATTTATATATCTTCTTTTGGAAAAAAAGAAGGAAAAAAAAGAAAATCATAGAACTTATTGATATTGAAATGATATTGCTTACTGTTCATCTTATGCTCAGCATATTTAATGTCGTTTTTATTTCTTTATTTGTGGTTTGATACTATATTTTACTGTAATATGATAGGTGCTATATTTTTTGATTTTACGTGCAGGAAAAATAATTAGGTTTTTATTTCCTACCAAAAAAAATCAAACATGGATACTTTGATATATATGGCATGGTTGAATTATAATAATATATTGAATTACTAGCACATTTGAACAGTTTCAAACTTTGAGCAATCTATAATTATATCAAAACCTATATATGGATGTCTTATTCCTGGTATATGTGTATTTGTATTATTCCCAGTATTTTATTGTATATTATGATATTTATTTGGTGTGTTAATTTTCATTTGTGTGGTTCATCATTTTAGATTTGAAAATAGATGTAGGTGCTGGAGTTTCACAAAGTCATATTTTGCATCCACCTTAATTCAGGGAATAATTTTGCTTTTTCACTTATATTTATATCTCAATCTATCATTTCTTCTCTTTTGTTAAACAAAAAATTGAACATGAAAATGTTTGTATTCTCACTTCTCACTTAATTCGAATTAATATACTGTATAAAATGATATTTTTACATTTTTAAAATCAATACTTATCAAGCTTTCCCTCAATAGTTAAATCAAACCCTTCGTTCACTAATTCTCACTCCTTTATTACCTTCTCATAATTATTTAATGTTTACATAAACTTTCCGTTATTTGACTTTACTACAAATTACCCACTTTTTCATTACTATGCATCTTTTATTCTGTTATATAAGATAAATTCTTAATTCTCATAATTTGTAACACAACTTGTGCAATAAAGTTCGTCTGTCCCTTTCATATTTTATTGAACGTTTAAATTAACACCACACTCATTTGTAAAATATGTATCGATATAATATGGGGACACTTTTGTACTCCTATCCCCCATTTAAAACAAACCCACATCTTTCCCCTTGAATCTTCACCTTCCTGTAATGCTTCCTGTAACGTAAAGCATGATTATGATATTTTTGATGCAAATTATCAATTTAAAATGCCAAAAACAAATCGAACATAAACTCCCCATTTTTCTAATTTAAATCCTTGCAAATAAAACAAAACAAACAAATTGGTCTATTTACTCGCTCCTTGCAAATCAAACAAATCAATCTATTTAAAATGTCATAAACTCTTCCTTTTCCTAATTTAAATCCTTTCCATTTATTTTGTTTACTATTATATCTCTATATTCTAGAAATTTGTTATCTAATTAATCCATCTATCTGTTTTATTAAATTATCACATATGGAATTCCGTACCTAACCGTGTATCTTATCTATTCTAATTCACTATAGTACCTAACCGTATATCTTATCTCTTCTAATTCACTATTAGACAATATCATGCACTCTCCTTAATTCAAGAAATAATTTTGCTCTTTTTTTGATTGTATTTATATCTCAATCTATTTTATATTTTTCTATAGTGCTATTTAATAGACTAGGAAATATTCATAGGCAACAAACATTCATGATTATCATCAAAATGTTAACGATATTATGTCACAATGATGATGTAATTATCCATGATTTTTACAGTTTGTTTTATGTTATGTTTCAAACTTTTTACAGTTCGAAAATGGTTATCAATATAGTTATTCACGATTTCTATAATAATATCAAATATTGTTACCATGCAGTAGATAAAAAAATTAATAACTTTTAATTTTGAGTAACTTGAATTTAAAAAAATAAATTGAAATTCAATTTATGCGAGAAATAATTACATACCGAGTAAGTTTTTTTACTAATTATGTGATCAATTATGTATTTAGTTATTTCCTCTTCTTTTTTCATATTGTCCTACTATAACATGCGTCTCTTCTTATTCTCATACCGTCTCCTTAACCAGCTAAAACCAAACCATTTGTGCCACACCATCTCCATCAAAATTTCAATTCACACCCAATCCCCTATCTTCTATTTTATAGATTTCTAGAAAACTTCGCTGCTCTTCCTAGCATTTCACCCTGCTACCTGCAGCCACAAACCTTTGCTATTTGTATTACAATTCTAATCAATCCTTACTTAAACTTATATTGTTTCTTTCTAGGGGGCAATCGCTTCCTTCAGAATTCAAAACGCTACAGTGTCGTCCACAACCATTCATCGATCATGGTAAATATTTATGCCCCTCCTTTTCCTTCCATATTTTCCTCTCCATTTTAATGTTTACAGGTGGCTTAATTTGATTTTGCCTATGTTGTACTAATAGATGTTATCTTTCAAATATTGTTTGGCTCTGATAGTTGATGAAACAATGTTTGTTGTGTGCGTAGTTCTTAATTTGTGACCCAGGATTTATACTATATTTTCAAGTTTGAAAGAGAATACTGGTAATATAGATACATATCTTCTTATAGGAGGATTGCATCAAATGATCAGTGGCTTCACATATTTGTATAAGGTTTGTACATAATTGTTTGTTATGGCATGCATATCTTATGAGATAACTTTGGATTTTATTAAATGAGGTACATTATTGCTATGCCTTTCCGTTTTTGATGTGGAAGTTTTGAACTATATTTTGTGGTACCCAACATCCTTTAACAATTATAAGAGAAAGGTCAACATGCATTTACATTGGTACTTTGTTGTTTTACTTATTTATTAAGGTATATGATTATTCATGTTTGTGCTACAATTAATTTTAAGATATGCTTATTTTCAGAGCTGAAGGGAAGAGTTCTTCTAAAAGGCTGGCTACAGGGAATTTTATCGATTCGCTCTAGATTCATGGGATGGGCGTGGTACTTTATTCAGTGAAGTTTCTAAATAATATTTTGATTGATGAGTGTGTTTATGTTACTCCCTCCTAAGCATATTACATTTGTGTTACTTTTATTAGTATCTTGGTTTCTGTGGTCAGTTGGAACTTAGCAGGTTAAATTTAAACGATGTTACTCTATAATTGCATGTTGCATTAGTGAGCATCTCTTTGATAATATTAAAGGTATATTTCATTCTACTTTTTTTTTCATTCTACTTAAATATGTTATTTCATTCACATGTTGTGTGATGAAATATATATAGTTTATGATAATCCCAATTCAACAATTTTAGAGAAACTTTATGAAAGCAATAGGGTATCATATCATAATAAAGGAGCTTAAAAACTATTAGAAGATAAATCATGTTATGTAGTTTCCAATAAGTTTAGTTTATGGTTATGATCTGTTCCTAATCATACACATTTCAAGCGGACAATGTACATGTGAACGTATGCATACATAAGAAAAGGAGGAGTAAATTTATTTCATCTAAATAGACCGTGGATGATCTTTAATGTTCTAACATGATTTTCTTATAGATATTTGATTTTTCCATTATTAAATTGAATCAAAATAAGAGTAAAGTAACCTGTTAATGGATGAAATAAAATAAAAGTATAGTAACATGTTGATAGTTAAATCAGGGAATAACAAATTTAGGCCTTTCATTTTATTTTATTATTTGGTGGTTCCTATATCGACCATTCATGGCCTCCAGATTAAACCACATGACACATTAAATTATAAAATCGTGTCAATTCAATGCCTCTGGACGTGGATATCATTTTAATCCAAGATCAATGTTACATGATTTATTCTTCATGCTAGAAAAATTGAGAATACTCATGGAAGGCAGCTCACAAAGTTACTATATATTAAACTATTCAACGACAATTTTGTATATAGAATTCAAGTACTTTATGTTATTTATGATATATGCATTTTTTAAGGCTAAATTTGAAAAAAAACATGTAAAAACATTTTCCATACACGCAAGCTGATTTTCCTACCAAATTTAGTCTATTTTTTTGTTTGTTCTAAAGAAAAGATAAAAGACAGAAATTTTTTAAATAAATAAGATAAAAGTAATACATTGTACGATTTAGCGGTCATAGTAATAATAACTGTGATTTGTTTCAACGATTGAGGAATAGAGAATCATTTTCTGACTGTAACTGTTATGTAATTTATTATTCATTACATACATCATAATTATTTACTGATTATTTATCGTGTTTAAATATACAAGCTATACAAGAACATTATATATAAGAAGTGTAAATAAGGCTTACGTTTTCACTCAAGATATTATTGCAGTTTGGCTATTCAAAAAATAAGTTTGGATTACAACTTATCAGGCATGTTTACCAAAGAAAGCCTTTATTTTTTAATTATGGTGAAGAAAAATGAAAAAATTAAAGGAATTGTTTTCATTTTATAATCAACAATGAATCTTTCAATACAGTATGTGGATTGACCTTAGCTTCTTATGATTCATATGAAAGATTTACATAGAATTTGATATCGCACAGACTGAAGATTGTAGACTTCTGCATAAGGGTTCGCCAACCAATAACGATACTAATGTTTACATAACATTAGTATCGTTATTGGTTGGCGAAAGTTGATTCTTGTATCACTAAAAAAGGGTCTCAACTTTATGCTTATACCGTGTACATGCAAGGGGAAGTCAAGCGTTTCTTGAGTTAGTTGCATCAATTTCCTTTTCCACCATATTTTTTTTCCAAATTTAATCTACTGCAAATTAAATGTCATAAAAATGGACTTTAATTTTTACGAACACCACAAAGAAGAAAAAACACATTCAATGCTCACTGTATAAAAAAAGAATATTGTTTATTATTTACACGCGAATGCTAAACAGGGTTCAATTTTATCTTAATGTACAATGCGCATATGTTCTTCAATTGAAATGTATTTAAAAAAATGCTACTAAATATTTTTGGTACATCTGAAATAAGAAAATAATTGCATTTTGTTTCAGTTATGAGAAAGTACTATTTTGTCAAGACGGTTTTATGCCCATCAAAATGAATAGAAAGTAACATTTAGTGAATTAAGCTTTTGTTTAGGAAGCTCCATGATATTTATAAGCTTTACATATACCTTTTATTCTTATAGATTTATGGTGGGATGAGGAATAAAATATATTGTGTATATGCATACATATATGTATGTATGTTTGTACGTGTATGTATGTGCGCGCGCTTGCGTGCGCGCATGCTTTCGTGCATGCTTGCATGCATATGTATAAATTATATTAATCTAGGAATAATTAAAATTAATACATGTAGTTTAACTAAAAAAAAATATTATAATAAAGTTAATCATTTAAAATAGATATTGCTACGATGAAAATTTTCATATCTAATACCGTGCCTTCAATGAAATCATGTCTTGATAAAGTTTATGATGTTGTTATAATTAGATGCTATTATAAAATATAACTAAAGTAATATTAGGTAAGTTCATGATTTTTTGTAGGCTCTTTATTAATAATTGGTTGAATGTTCGGTGCAATGTTTATCATAGTTAGAATTGGATTGTATTAGAGCATAACGATATCGACTTTATTGTGCCCTAATTTTTTGCAAAAACAATGCACATAATTAAGTTCAAAGATAAAATTTGTAGCAAAATCTAACTTTGTATGGTATATTCAGTGACTTATCCATATGGGAATTGATGATTTAAAAACATCATGTGAACAGGTGTTCTATCTTATGACCATCTCGATATATTATAAACAGTAATGTAAAATTGATGTAAAACCTCAATTTTGTCATGTGATGTGATTTTCAGTTATTGTTTACTTTTTAAAGTAGTAGACTTTGGCATAAATATATTATGGGCTTTTTTATGTTGTCTTATATCTAATCTCAACAGAAGAGCTAGAAAAAGTCCAATAAACCACTGATCATTTCTAGCTAGGTTGAATACGTTACAGAAATTCATCAGAACTCATCTCATATGTATGGATCGATCTTCATGTTCGGATTCTTTGGGATGTATTTTGGGCAAAACTGGCTTTTTTGTTGGTGATAGAATTTAGAATATGGTAATTCAAAATTGAACTTATTCATTTACTGAAACATATGGTCAGTTGGATTTTCTTTCATAGTGGGAATCAGTTGGCGTGCTTTATTCTTTTAATCGGCTTCAACTTTTTCACAAGCATGAATTTTGAATTGGACATAACTAAAATCAATTCAATGGATTTCTCCTCAACTACCAGGTTTATATATAAAACTAGCCAGAACTATTGCTACATCATGAAATAGAAGTTCATATAGATGGAGAATTAGTTTCAAGTTAATTTTCGTATGCAACATGCTTTTAATTTATTATTCTGTATACAACACTTTATTTTTGTGCATTACAAACCATATGAAGTTTTGAAGAATAAACGAGGAACTTAATACACAACATTATAACACAAAAATATCAAATAGCCGACATATCACCCTATCTTAATGCAAGATAAACACAAAAAGGTAAACCCGTTGTGTTGAGCGCTGATTTATTGCATATTTTATTGACTTCCAATGCACCAAATTGTATTTACAACAAGTTTTCATGAGCTACAAACACATAAATACCTGTTGCGGGATGCAAGTTTTTCACCAGATATACAAAATAACTTAGATGTTGCTCTAAATGTCTACAACTATACGTAATATGTTTCAATTTTTTGCAAAAACCATGTGCGAAGAACAAGTTCATGCTATACTATTAAGGGTTTCATTTCATGTTATAATGCTCAAAGATTAGTTAAGAACATATAGAATTAAAGGAGGCATTTGGTAGTTAACTGCATTGATTGTTTGAGCTGGGAATACTGTAAGGCAACGGTTAAGGGTGCCTTAGAATTGAAGGCATTTAATTTCATGGTAATTACAGTACTATAGCTGAGAGTGAATGTATTAAAACAAGATATGTACTTAAGGATCTATTTTGTTCTATCCTAATTTTTTTTTGTTTCTCTATAATCTATTATGTATGTATGTTTTCTCATGACACATCATAGATATTAACAAGTATTTTTGTCGTAGATCTACATGAGATCTCATTGTTAGATATTTTCCAAAGATAGGTTTGATATACTTATAAATATTTCAATGAGCTATGCGTACTTGCACCGCCACCAATTAGAAGTTGAACAATGTTTTGATAAATGGGTCAGCTGAGACAAAGATAGTGACTTTGGTCTTTCTATACTATTACCAATGATAGATAGATAATCACTAAGCAATAAGATACAAAGAACATTGGGTTAAATGGTTTTTGAATTTGCATGTGGGGATTTGAAATAACTGAGAATTGCTATGCTTATGAATTTGGTGTCTTGGTATTGGAATTGTAACAGGCAGAATACGTGGAAGATGAGATGGCGTTGTTGTTTCTATATAAAGCTAAGACATGGATGTTCAAGTGAAGAAATGATACCGATTGTGCAATTAATTTGGACATCTCAAGTTCTTTTGAACACACCCTTCTTTAGAGAATTGGAAAAAGACAGCAGTACAATCAGAGAATTGACTTCAGGTTGATATTACCTCATTGAACTAAATTATGGTATGGTATGATATATTTTTTTTGTTTCAAAAATAACTGAAAAATATTATGTGGTGTTTGAGTAGTTAATTCTTCATAACTCTCCTTACTTTAGTTTAGTGGCGAATCTGTAGTAAATGGGAAACAGTTTTGTATGTCTTTTATTTCTTCTTTTATCATTATTGATCATAAAGTGCCATTGCGAGCTATTCATACTAATTCGCAGTTTAAATAATATATATGCTTATCATAACAGGTCAAGCTCAACCGCGCCGTTGCACTAAATTACCTGTATGGTATGAAGTGATTAGTCAACCAAAAATTGCTATAGTAGTTGCATAGTGGAGTCCACCTTAGGTAAAGAAAGAATGGCATGATGTTGGAATAAGTTGTGGGTGCTTCTATTAACGTCGAACAAGATGTTACAGAGTTAGTTTGTTCCGTTGTCACTTAAAAAGTAGGAACTCCACTAAAATGGTAAAGTTTTTTGGTTAGATACTTTTCATTCAACATCAGTTATTTGATTTACATTTCTTTTTTGCTACATCCTTAACAAAGTTATATGCATGACTTTACTTTAGACAGTATCCACACTCACATTTTTGTCAACAATATTAGCCCATCAGTTATGTTTAACAAAGACGACTCTAATTATTGACCAGCTAAACGACCACCTTAGGCTTGATTCAACAGATCTCATGTATACCATAATCTCAATATAAAATACATAACCAATCCCAATTTATAAAAGTTAGTTTTATACATGTTTTATAGGATTACGTCACCTGAACAAGTAGCATGAGTTTTCCTGATATTCTTAATTATTTTGTACTTACTGAAAATTTACACCTCTCTCTATCGAACACAATATGTTTGAATACAAACTACACACACAAATAGAGAGAGCTACATATTCTACCTGCCCTACAATGATCATCTTTCATTATCAATTTATAGAAATAGAACCTTTAAAAATAGAACTACATAGACATGGTACATTATATACAACTTCAGGATTAGAAATTGGAATATATATAAGAATAAAATTTGAAATTAAGGTTCCACTATATATGTTAAATAGTTTCATTGTTCTTTTGTGGTATCTGTATACACTTATTAACTGTTAGCAGTCCAAGTTATTTAAGTATTTCAGAAATACCATGTTTGGTTGTTTGAGAACCTGTTAGTAGTAGAAAAGGGAGAAGGGAACATTATGTTCGAAGCCATGTGAAGAAATCTTAAACTTTTATATACCATTGACTTTTTAACCAATTAAATACCCACTAGGTGGGAAATTATATCACATGCAATAATGCATGCATTTACTACTTACCTAAACTTATGAGCAAACGTTTCAGCTCTTAACAATAGTTGAATCGTTATTCCTTATTGCACATTTTAATAATTATAAAAAACTACATACCTTAATTGTATAAGTTGAAGCATCATACACAGTTCCAGTAATACCCATAGTTACTAATTAGCCTACAGTAATGTTTTGCTGGCTGTGCATATTATAACCGGTTGTGCTGACTCTACATAATCTTGAATTGCACAATAAACAAATATAATTATGCCGTTATAATTAATACCCTGAAACCAGTGTCATATCGGTGACTATATGTTAGCAGCGTAATGAATATAAGTTGCTCACATTTCTTCTTACCAGTATATTAAAAAAGTTTAAGTGCTAAACATAGAAGCGGAAAAGTTTGTGGTTGGTTGAACGTGCATTGAATTAAGTTTCATACAAACTTGATCTTACAGAGAATGATTAGATGCACTGCGCATATATAAATTGGTGTGCCATTGTTCTTCGAAGAAATGGATACTGCATAAAACAGATGGTCTATATTTATATCTTCAAGGTTTAGAGTATATTGTTAACTATTTGGTAATTATTTATGGTGATAATGATATGCATTATCAATTTTTTAAATGATTTGAGATGGATTATTTTTCGGCATGTTATAAATTTAAATTATTAATATTGAACTAATAATAAAAAGAAATAGTAGGTGTGCATAAAGGAATTTACCATCTTTCTTAGTGTTTGATTACATTAACAGGCAATGGTTCCATGTTTCCAGATTTATGTTTTTTTATACTAATTCAACTATGTTAAGTCTAGGGTTGTGTTCGTTTTTAGGGATTTATAGTACGCTTGATTGTCCACCCTTCTCACCTTCTGTTTATATTAACTATGTGAAGTTTCTTGATGCTTTTTCCTTACTTATATAGCTAAGTTAGTTCTAGGGTTCTGTAACATTTTAAGAATATGCATTACAACTGATTTGTTTATATAATTTTTTTTGTTCTCACCGTAATGATAATGATTCAGTTTACTATAACCTGAAGTTTTCGTATCAGCATATTTAATTAACTATGCATTAAGTACATGTTTTTGTTTAGCCACAGTAATCATGCTTTATGGCAAAAGAAATAAGAATATGTGTACACCTTACTAAACAAACATATTCTTATTAATTAACCATGCATTAATTCCATCATACATTATATAAAGTAACATATTTTTATTAAAGTAACTATGCTTATGCAATACATTGATTATAGTTTCGTACAAAAACTATAGGTTTATCTTCATATTTGATCGTCAACGCACTAACTATATTCATTACAGCTAAGTGAAATAGGAATATGTTTATGTTTTCATAGCTTATTAATTATGCATTACAACATATCTTCTTATGGTGTATAAATGCGTTTTACTTGGATAATGATTCATCTTTCGTTTACATTAACTACATAAAATTTTAGTTCTCTAAATGTATGATTGAATTGGTTTGTATTATAATTATATGTGTGTGTTCTTCCCTCCCTGTTTTTTGTTAACTATTAACAAACTCTTTAGGTAGTCCATTAACAACTATTATACTTACTTTCCCCTCTTCAATACTGTTTTTCTTAATAATAATAACACATATCTTTACTAATATCTATACATAAACTATGCAGCCATGGTTGAACAAGTGCAACATGACAGAAGTATGGTAGCATCAGCTGGTATGTAAGAGAATGGCAGCACATAAGATCTGTTACAACTGAAGCTGTTTTGATCTGATAGTGTTGTTTTTTTCCTCCCTTCCTTTGTGAACAATATTTCGAACACATTGCTTTTTAACCATAGAAACTTTTTACAACTTGGTCTATAAAGTAATCAAATGATTATTGTTTCGTCCATTTCTGGTGACTTACTCAGATTTTATTCACTACAAAACATGGTCCATGGCCTAGCATAAGCTCATTCTTTTTTTACACACTATATTGTAAAATATAGTTTTCTATGATAAATTGCGTTGGTTGAAGTGATTTGAAATTTTTCCTCCATCTTGGAGAACAACCAAGATTTATTTCCCTCAAAAGTTAGTTGTCCAATATGTGAACCGCAATGACCGATGCTTCTTCACTTCAATCTCCTTGTATCCACAATTGAATAAATTGAATTGTTAACTTATTCTCCTTTTAAAGTAATCTACAGCAACATTATCAACAAATTTTCCAACTAATATTTTCATCAGTTTCTACCATATATTACAAACGAAGCATCACCAAAATTCTTATTTTCTATACAATTTTCATTCATTTCTACAGTAATTTATATGGACTGCAACCATCTTCCGCAATGGAATAAAATTTAAATTTTCATTATTATAGCCCAATTCAGCATTATGAAACGATCAAGAAGATAAATAGGATAAATTCCGTATGCGTAGCACGGGTTCGCACTAGTTTCATACAAGAGTAGGTTAAAATGCATATGAACTGACTATGGTTTATAGAACTAGGATCTATAGTCCTCATTGTTTAGCTTTCAACTTTAACCTTTTAACTGGTATGAATCATGTTGTGAGAATTCTAACTCGAGACCACTCAAATTAAAACCCTAATACATAGCGGAAAAACGAGATTGTTGTAAAAAGTGCAAAAACAACTAATCAATATCTCAATTCAATTCTCAATCCAATCCAAAACCAATCACAATTACCAAACAAGCAACATAAAATCAAAGCAATAACGATAAAATAAATCACACACCGATTTATAGTGGTTCCACTAACGTCTTGTTAGTGTACATCCACTTTGCGAGAGCCTTTATTAATACCAATTAGAAGAGTACAAGAGATTGATTACAATGATCAATATTCTAATAGAATTGATTTGTGAAGAAGAGAATTGAAGAAAATTAGATTTTGATAAACCTTAATTAATGGAGGATAAAACCCTTGAATAACCCTTGCAGTCCTCTTTTTTTTCTCTAAATCCTGAAAATAGCTTATATAGGAGAGTAGAAAACCTAGGCAAAATTCCAGAATTTCCCCTCCGAATATCACAAATCATCAAACCAAGCCTGAGCTGAAAAATAGGCTGAAAATCATTACAGACGTCTGTCACTTTATGATAGACGTCCGTTATATATTTCGGGAAACGTCTTCTGAAACCACAGACGTCTGTCCCAAAGTGACAGATGTTTGTCCCAAGTCTCGGGTTTCAAAACCCTGAAGCAACAGACGTCTGCCACTCCACGACAAACGTCGGTGCTGCTGCTCCAAGCAGCACTTCCCTTCTCTTTGCCATAACTTCTACCTCCGAGCTCCGATTTGCGAACCGTCTTCTCCATCACCAAGCTACTTCCGACCACTTCAATTTCTCCATATAGTGTCGTCAAAATTCAACACTCCACCTCGACACTATATCCATCTTCAACTCTAATGGTACCATACCATCAACAACAACCGATAGCACCAACTATCACCACTTCTACCTTCAACCAAACAAGTTTGAATGTTTTCTCAATGAACTCCGGCAAAGCCACCGCCCATTGCACTCCATCAACGAGCTCAGACAAAGCCCCCGCCCGTTAAAGAAGTGTTGAAAGCATCCAAATCCAAAACCGTCTCACCAAAAGACAAAAGTGTTAAGGAGTGTAAACTAGCACTCACCAAGAAGATAGAACCACAATCTCTCACCGATACTCTTCCTCATCTACAACCAAGCTCTTCCATTAACCGTGCTGCAACGACCCGGAAATTTTATCAATTTAAATAACGTAATTAACTAAATTTTTATGAAAAATAAACAATAAAAATTTTGCTATGGAAATTTGATATTTGGTATGCGTCTATTTAGACATAGCAAATGTAAAATTTTCATCAGAAAATATGTAAGTTTATTCTGTTGTGAAATTTTCAATTTAAATTCAAAATCAGTTAAATTTGATAGAAATAAAATATTTTTGAAATCAGAATATTTTTATATCAGAAAAATATTTATTATCTTCTGAGTGTGACATCATATTTCATTTCGCCAAATTTGGACTGCTTTAGCTCCGTTTATATTATTTTCGGCGTTTTAACAACAGTTTGGCAGCGAATATCGAGTTTTGATAGGATGGTCGTATCTCTAATATCTGTATACCTTTCTATTCATCTCATCGTACAGATCTCCGTAGTATATTCATTCCTGTATTTCGGCGTCCGGTACGTGGCGAAATCTACGAAACGGTTAGCCGTATCGGTATCCATTTTGAGTTTCTAGAGTGCTCTGTGACCTTTCATTTATCTACCGATTGAAAAGCAAACAGTCATTGCTTTTATTATTTCCAGAAATTTAAGTCATGACTTTTATCATTCCCACTGGTTCCAATATTTCTGGTTCGGTTCTATTTCTCCTTCTTCTCTTCCCATTCTCGTTCTGTTCTTTGAATATATATATATATATATATATATATATATAAAGTTTGCATTCATATTTAGCTTTGACCTGATCGTCCCTTCTTCCCGCAACTGCATCCACCCATTTCCCTTCTTCTTGCCACGCTCATCGCCTTACTGACCATTCCCACTACTCGAGTCAGCAAACTTGACCCGCCTCCACCTCTGGCCAAAGCCACCACCTCATCCTCCTTCAAACATTGCCGAGCATAGCCCAGAGCCCTCTCCAGCCTTGTAACACCGCCAGGAACCCCATACCACTACCGTGAAGCCCGCAATCCTGTTCAACTCCGCCACCAAGCAGCCGCACCTTGTCCAACACCTGACGGCACCGAAGCAACAGCCTCACCTGCCTTGTCAACTTCACAGCCTCCTAAACCCATCACCCTCGCCTATTCCCTTCCACCGAAGCTACGCAAAGCCCATCCCACTTCACTGACCACCTTCCACCCCATGTCAGACTCTGCCTCCGCCACGCTAGTGTTCCGCCTGCCATCATCCGAATGACATCTCCCTCCAGCAGCTCGCTAGCAACACCTGTTGCCTTTCTCTTATGCAAAACAAAAAAAGTGAAACAAGTTTATATTCATTATTTTGCGATATAACCTGCTTACTCTCTAGTCACAACTCATCCTCCCCTCGAGCATAGCAGCTTGTTCATATTTTTTCCCATAGCTGAGATCCGTTGTCAGCCGAATCCAGGCAATCTTCCTCCGACAACACTAAACCCAGCCTTTTCCTTTGTCTCGCTCCTCCATTCAAACTCGAACAGCCTCCGTTGCCACAGCAGCTGCTTGAGATATATATATTTGCTTGAGATATATATTTGCCTGAGATATATAATAAAAAAAGAGGAAGGAAATATATATATTTGTTTTATCGAATTCAAGTCACTAGCTCGCTTTGCTTTACCGCTGTCCGGATTCGTTCAGCATCAGTTTTCTAGCTTAGTGCATGTCCGTGTGCACTAGTTCGTGTCCGTCCACGAATCGTCGCATCTTGTTCTTGTTTTTCTCTAGCCTCGAAAGGTGAGCGATCACACATGATTAACATTCTTATATTTAGTAAATTTAATTCACATGAAATAACGATTGAAATATGCTATTAAATTTGAATTGATTAGAAATTTAATTGCTAAATATGATATGTTATTACACTACGCCATAGATGGCCTATTGCAACGAAAATACAAGATGTTGCTAGCTACAATGTAACGATAGCTATGTTGATTTTTGTCTATTACAACATTAGCTTCAGGATGTTAGCATAGATATCAACACTATGTTGAAGTAGCTATAGACTTATAAACATATTATAAAAATGAGTGCGGGCTGAAAAAAAATCGGGCTGAAATAATTTTTAATGCGGGAAGCAAAAACAAAGCGGCAAAAGTTAACAAAATATTGAAGGGTTTCACTCAAACACTTAACAAAATACGTACTCCGCCGCTCAACCTCTCAAACACTCGAACACGTAAACTCGCGACACCCGCTATCGACTAACCTAACTCTACGCTCAAAACCCTGCCACAACTCAGCCACTAAGTTGCGAATTCTCAAACTACGCCACATAGTTTGTCCCCTAGTCACACGACTAGAAATTACAATGGTTTAAAAAGAAAAATACAAATTTAAAAAGCAATTATAAAACAAAACCCTAATTTAATTAACTTAAAGTTAATAAAAATAGGCCGGCCCAAAACTAATATTATTAATAATTATATGCCGGCCCCGTTCTCTTTTATTTCCTGATTTACTTTTGCTCTGTAAAAAAATGCCGGCCTCGTCTCCTCTTCGATCTGAAATTAGGGTTCCGTAATAGAGTCGCCGCTTGTCGTATTGATTGTCGATGCTTCAATTTCTTTCTTTGATCAATTGGATTGTTCGCGGCTTCTTCAATTTAGTCGAGTACAATTGTTATAACTGGTACGTGATTTTACTTTTCAATTTGCCTATGCTCGACTTGATTCAAGTAGAATGGTTATTCTTTGTTGCTTGAACTCGAATGATTTCTCTGCCAATGATGTTGAACCTTTATATAGGGTTCGAATCCCTTTATTTTCGTTCGTCAGAATTTATTTGAATTCGTCAATTGATTTATCTCGGCCATTAATTTTCGTATGGATGTTGATGATGATTACTGACTTGTTCAATTCGTATATATTTTGATTTCTTGCTTCTCACGGCTTGTTTGATTTCGTGGCCACCACGGCTTGATTTTCGGTTGACTTCGTATTCTCTGATTTTCTGAATATCACGTCTTTGGGTTTCTGCATTTGAACTTGACATTGTTTATTCATGTTAACATAACTTGACTTGTTCGATTCCTTGCCTTTGACTCTGGTTGTCACAGCTCTGACTTGATACACTCACTTGTATTTTGCTGTTTCATGACTTGATAAATTCATGTTATATGTCACAATTGCATTTACTTGTGTACATGGTAGTCTTGGCCGAGTCTGGTGCTTGAATTTTGTCTTGGTTCCTGTAAGACTGTAGTTGTCTTTGACTTGATGCTTGATCACTTGTAGTTGTCGTAGTGTTGCAGTCTTGTTTATGTTTGCTGATGATGCTCTGACTGTTGAGGCAGTGTCATTGATATTCGAGTTGCTGTGCATTGTATACATGTGTGTTCATATATGTGCTCCATTATATATTTGTAATCTCTGAACACTTCAGTCCGGTCTGGTTGCTTCATATGCATTGATCTTGAGTTGTTTTCATGTTGCATTTGTTTATATGTATGCTTGATTTGTAACCTTGTCTCATTTGCATATGATGCTTAGTACTTTGATCCCTGTTTCATTCTTTAACCACCAAGTGTTGTGTCTGGTATGAACTCACTTTTGTGACCTGCTTCTCTGGTCTGTTCCATTTCACTGGTTTGGTGATGCTGGTTTCTTGTCTCTCTCTTGTGCATGCCTGAACTACTTTGTTCATGTATTGCTTGGACTTTGCTGATTTGAGGTTGCCTATGACCTTTGTACTACTGTACCACTTTACTTGTATCCTGTGCACTGTTGTACCTATTGCTTTTGGTATTCCTTCTATTCTTTGATCTCATATTCATATATACTGACCTGAACTGATCATTGAAATGCATTGCCTTGCCTTTGTTTGTTTGTGTATTTGCTTGAGTATTGATTTGAGCTGTTTTGTTGGTTCTTGATCATTTCAGGTTGATTTTTGAAATTGTACTTGAGTTGAATCCAGTTTCAAAACTCAGGTTTGACCTTGTGCTCGTGTCATGATGTTATCTGTATTTCACTTGAGTTGAACCCGACTTTTAATTTGGGTTTGACCTTGTGCTCACCTGTCCCTGTAGATTTATCAAGTGTATATCGGTGTGCATGGCCTTGTGGCATGTACAGCGATACACTGTGCATGTCACAAGCTGTTCGTGTATGATGAATTCAGAATTAAATGATGACGAACAACCCAAATAACTGAGGCAAATAATATTTTCAAAATCTCATTTTATTTTATACTACAAAAATATTTTATTTTCAATTTTACTGCGTCAGTGTATATTTTTGCAGATAGCTCAGATGCTGGATTCAATCTGGAATAAAGTTGAAGATAAATACGAGTGAGAGTGAATTGTAGTGAGGTGCAAATGTAAATGAAAAATTGTGATGTAATCAAAGTTGTATTGTAATTGAAATTGTATATATATAATGAGAGCTTGAATTTGTACTATTCAAAATTATAATAAATATTTGTTTGAATAAAATATCCGTTTGAATTTAAATTCCATGTTATTTATTTTATTCAGCAAATATTTATTTAATCTGTGAAAATAAAATAGTACATGTTGGGGCCCAGATTGTGGGGCCCACTTTTTAGTAAATTTGGTACCTGTGGCAACAACAGAACCGATGTTGCCCTAGGGCCGCAAAGATGTTGCCTTTGACTCTAGGGCAACGCAGCAAAATGCATCACCGAGAAAGTGTTGCCTTTGCCCTTTTTTAGCCTACAGCAACATTTTTGGCACTTCCTGCATCACTTCTTGGGTGTTGCAGTATGCAATCTATGGCGTAGTGTTATTTGCATTGGTTCACCTATGTAAATTGACAATATTGACACCAATAACATGTTAGTGTGTGTGTGTAATATTTTAAATTGTTAATTATAATCATATTTGCCGTTGATATGCTATGTCATTTTATGCTATTATTTTATTGTTCTCACTCTACAAGTTCCCTGATAGTTTAAAAAATCTCTATGGGTTGAAATGATACATACCCGAACGATATTATAGATTAGAAAAAAATCATCATGGGTTAAAATGATAAACCCAAGCGATTTTATTGATTTTTGAAATTTGGGATTGCGGGTTGAAATGATATATACCCGTAAATATTAAATTATTGCGGATTGAAATGATAAATATCAGTATCACTTGACTATAGGATATAAAATTATATACGGACACCGTTGGTCTATTTTTAAATGATTTCCAAATTGTTGAGAAAAAAAAAATGTGTTTTGATTATAGATATAATATATAGATTTTATTTTTAAATTTTAATATGTGTTTTAATAAATATTGATTTTTAAAATATAATAGAAAGATTTTATTTTTAAATTTAAATATGTGTGTAAAATTTAGAATTTTTAAATTATATGTTTTAAAAAATTTAATTTATAAGTTAAGTTTTGAAAATGCAAATTTTAAGATTTTACTTATAATTTTATTATTTGTAAAATATATAAAATAAGACTTAATATAAAATATATATAATAATAAGATTTGATTTAATAAAATTTAATATATTAAAATTTAATAAAATTTAATTTAACTAATATATATAGTATGTTCTAAAACTATTTATTTAAAATTTATATTAATATTTTGAAAATAGATTTTGTAATAACATAAATAAATTAAGGTTCGAAAGATAAATTGAAATTGAGTTGTAATTTAATTTGTTAAAAATTATATTTAATTTAAATAAAATTGATTTGAAACTTATTGATTTTGAGATTTTAAAGATATGATTTTTATAACTTAATAACTAGATTTGATTAAAGGTGATAAAATGAATATTTTCAAATTTAAATAAAAATAAAAATTGAATATTTAATATTGATTTAAATTTGTAATTTGAGATTTTATTTAAATGTTATAAAAAATGATTCAGTGGATATTTTCAAATTTAAATAAAATTAAAGTTGAATTTGAAATATAAACGAAATTTATCAAATTGAGTTATTATAAATTGTTTGAATATTTAAACTTTGAAATCTATTGAATTGGAAGTGGTTTAAATTTGTAGTTCAAACCTGGATTTGAAATCGATACAAATTAAAATGGATTTAATGAAAATTAGAATCGAACCTTTAACCCTTTTAACTGAAATTATTGAACTGAGATTGATTTAAATTGAATTTTGGAACTAAAGTTGATTTGAATTGATTTGTGAAATCGGAAGAAACAATTCTATTTTGAAACTATTTTCGATATAAAATCTTTTAATATATAAACTATTTTATCTATAACCTATTTTAAATATAAACTATTTTAAATGTATAACTATTCCAATATATATACCACTTTCAATATTCGAACTGTTTAAGTTCAAACCATTATGATATAAAGTGAATAATAATTTCGAAAGTGAATATGATTTTGAAAGTGATATGATTTTGAAATGAATATGATATTTCGATATGAAGTATGAACTATTTGAAAAGAAAATGACCACGGTGTGAAATAAGCGTTTGGTTGTTAAAGAGACTGGGATCGGATATTGTCATACTCTCTGCCAATACCGAAAACCACTTTAACAAATGTGTACGTGGTGGAGAATCTAGAACGAAGTATGATGATTTGGTGAACGTCTGTATGAGATATGAACGCAGCCCAGACTCCCTCGAGTCAGCTTGATGTGACTAAAACAGGAGCTATATCTGGGCCAGGTGAGGTCGCTCCTCCGATCGAGCATGCTTATTCGATACCATTCTATTACTGTGATTTGATTGGGTGAACCTTTGATTTTGGGAGTGTGTCTCGAGGTGGGTGGTAGTAGCTTCTATGCGTTACCACCAGCCCGGTTGTGCAAAACGGTAGTATCCTACCCCGGGCATTGCCTCGCATGCCTTGTCACATGCCTTATTGCGCCCACTACGAGTTTGGTTTGTGTCGTGCCTATGGAGTACTCCCTGATAGCCCACCGGTTTGGTGGAGTTTACAGTACTGTATAGACTGCGACATTTATATAAAAATGTGTTAAGGGGGATACGGGTAACGCCTTAACGCTATTTTAGTAGTTTGCTTTACTTTAGACATTATCTATGTAGCGTATTGTATTATGTATGTAGATAGTTCCATGGATTCTTAAAGGATGGGAATCCCAAACATCCTTTAAGTTATATTGCTTTTCACTTGGACATTTCACTTATGTTGATTTACTTGCATAAGAATGTTAAACCTGACTCGAATGTTTTGTGTATTGCTTTATGCTCGGGTCAGACTGAGTGTCATAGCATTTGAGACTCACCTTTGAAGTTTGGAGCTTTGTTTGGAGATCTATCTTTTATCCATTCAGCTTTCAGATATTTCAGTTATTTCCAGTTGCTTATGTTCAGACTTGTCAGTTGCTTTTGTATTAGTAACTTATATGTACTTAGGATTTTCTGTTGTATTTGTTTCAGATTATGATGTTTATGTAGTAGCTTCATGAACTACTATTTATCTATTCTGCTGCTTATTGTTATATTACTCTGTGTATGTGATTCTGTGATTGATTTATTTACTGTATATGCTAAGTTTTGCCAAATATAAATTAACAATCTATTGTTTTGAGCAATTCAAGTCCGACATGTGTGGATGATTGTCGATTTGAATGCTTCGAAATGGTAGGTCGTTACAGTTGGTATCAGAGCTCTGGTTTAGGAAAAACTTAGCATATAGAGTAAAAACTCATTAGAGATAGGATAGTAATACCCTAGAATGAGTAAAATTAATTATGGAATCATCTTCGTTCGAGCTTGAAATTCTTTGTTAGGATCCTCTTTGATTTGGATTTCTTTTAAATTTTGGAACTTTTCCTTTGTTCTAAAATCCATTCTTATCTTTTCCTGTTCGTGTTCTTCTTGATATTGGAGCATCCCATAGCTTTATTTCTATTGATCTCTATAATAAATTTGAGCACATCTTGCAACCTCAATTGGCAACTTTATCCTCAAGTGTGACTAATCCCATCGGTGGTCCCGTCAACCTTAGTATGATTTGTAAAGGGGTGAAACTCCTTTACAACAGGCATCGATTCACCAGAGATTTCTATGTCCTCGGTTTTGATGCTATTATTTCTTGCAAAGCCCGAACCGTTTCTTTAGTAGACGACCATGGTAACTCTCTTGTGATCGAATGTCGAATGCCTCAGGAGTATGCAGGTAGTTTATCTTTTCGCTTGTTGCTCAGCCTAGTGATCTTGACTCCACCCGATAGTCAGGGATTATCCTGATGTTTTGGTGAAGTCACTTCTCTTCCTCCTAAGCGGAAAATTGAATTCCGTATCGACCTTATTTCCGGAGCTCGACCTGTTGTTCTTCCTCCCAGAGGGATGGCACCCAGAGAGAAAGTCGAGTTGAGGAGAGCATTCCCAAGACAACTTTCAGAGCGGAGAATGGTTTCTATGAATGGTTACTCATGCCCTTTAGATTAACCAATGCTCCTGCCATCTTTATTGATCTTATGAATCGCGTTTTCTACGATGTTCTCAACAAGTTTGCCTTATTTTCATGGATGATATTCTCGTCTTTTCTAAGTCTGAGAAGGAACATGAGTCACATTTGGGCTATGTACTGGAAACTCTTAGGAGGAATCAGTTGAAAGCCAAATTTTCTAAATGCCATTTCTGGAGGGATGAAGTCCGATTCCTTGGGCACATTGTTACTGAAAATGGAGTCATGGTTGACCCGGTTAAGGTCGCCGCGATTAATATAAGTCTATCCATCTTTCCTCTTTTGTAAGTTAATTATCTTGTCTTCGTTTCGAGCCTATCTTCTGAGATAGAATTCTCTTTGATTAGGGTCCCTCTAAATTTGAATCTCTATCCTTGTTCTATCCATTCTTGAATCATCCTATGGGAGAGCGTATTTGTAATTGATATAAAAATGTTTTATATTGTGTTGTTTGAGTTGTTAAGTTTGAATTTTAGGTTTCGATCGATTCGTTTGGCCAATGCCATCGATAGGAATTCCAAAACACTTGAACATAGCAAACTGACACAATATTGTTTTCAAAATTGATAAATGAAATAATTTTATCTATGATTATATTTTATATATAAAAGTATAATTTTCTGAAATTAGATAGTCAAATGAATTGGTTGTTAGAAATGATAGTTCTAGATTATCATTTATTGTTTTTTCAGCACTCCTAAACCATTAACTATTGTTGTATGTCATAAGGAGTTGAAATTTTATAAACATGGTTTAGAAATCTGATTTGCAAATGAAATGAATTTAAATTAAGGATTTGAGAATTTAATTTTCGGTGCTTTTCAAATTTGGTTTTCAGAGTTTTGAAAAAATATATTATTTGAGAGTATTTTCGAATGGAAATTGTTTCCAATGAATTTTAAAAGAAGTAAGTCAGTACTCTCCTCTTATTGTCGCTGGAAAATAATTTCGATAATGACTCCAGCACCATCGACGTTCATTTTCGAGTCTCAAAGTGGGGAGGCCACTTAGCAGTTTTGCTACACTTTTGTTTTGGAAAATGGATTTGATTTGAATTTTTTAAGTATGATTTGATGTACAATATATATATATATATATGTATGTATGTATGTATGTATGTATTTATTTATTTCAAAATAGTTTGAAGTGAAACCGAAAATTTAACTCTTAAGTTCTATGTTAAGTGATGGTTTTCAATTATTGAAATGAAGCAAGATTTTTGAATAATTGGATTTTCTAAAATGAGAAATGGAATTGAAATAGGTTGAAATAGTTGAACTAGGATAAAATTAATTTATATAGTACTAAATTGCATTCTAAAACATATATAACTTACCTGAAATATTCAAAAAGTTAAAATGTTAGCATGAATATGTAATTGAAGGTTATACAAGAGAAAACTTAAGTAATAAAAATGTTCAAACTAAATTTTGCTTGATATAAATGTTGTAAATAAATGGTAAATTTGTATAATGCCCAATTACATTCGAACATTAATAAAACTTACCTGGGAAAAGTTAGAATGTAATGAGAACATGTAACTGAATAATATACAATATAAAATGTAAGTAATAAGATGTCCAAAATTGAATTTTATTAAGGGATTTTCTTTAAATAAAAATTTGAGTGGTTATATTAAATATTTATATCTTTGTTGCAAGATATGTTAAGTGAATAAATATGAAATGTTAATTTTAAACTTAAGTAAATTTGTTGAAGGGTTAATTAAGTGATATTGATATTAAAGGAAATATACTATATGAATGAAATAAAATAAATGAAATTTATATGGTTTTGAATTAATTATTGTATCTGATACTATGTATTTTGAATCTATCTTTCTTTTCTGTTGTTTCTATTCTTCTATCTCGTTCCTTTTCGAGGATGAAAAGTTTTGAGTGGGGGAGAGTGTAACGATCCAGAAATTTTATCGATTTAAATAACGTAATTAACTAAATTTTTATGAAAAAAACAATAAAATTTTTGCAACGGAAATTTGATATTTGGTATGCGTCTATTTAGACATTACAAATATCAGATTTTCATCAGAAAATAAGTAAGTTTATTCTGTTGTGAAATTTTCAATTAAATTAAAAATCAGTTAAATTTGATAGAAATAAAATATTTTTGAAATCTGAATATTTTTATATCAAAAAAATATTTATTATCTTCTGAGTATGACGCCATATTTTGTTTCACCAAATTTGGACTGCTTTAGCTCCGTTTATATTATTTTCGGCATTTTAACAGCAGTTTGGCAGCGAATATCGATTTTTGGTAGGATGGTCGTATTAATATCTGTTTACCATTCCGTTCGTCTCGTCGTACTGATCTCCGCAGTATATTCATTTCTGTATTTTGGTGTCCGGTACGCGGCGAAATCCGCGAAACAGTTAGCCGTATCGGTACCCATTTTGAGTTTCTAGAGTGCGCTGTGACCTTTCATTTGTCAACCGATTGAAAGCAAATAGTCATTGCTTTTATTATTTCCAGAAATTTAAGTCGTGACTTTTATCATTCCCACTGGTTCCAATATTTTTGGTTCGGTTCTATTTCTCCTTCTTCTCTTCCCATTTTCATTCTGTTCTTTGAATATTTATAAAAAATAATAATAATAAGAGAAGTTTGCATTCATATTTAGCTTTGACCTAATCGTTCCTTCTTCCTGCAACTGGATCCACCCATTTCCCTTCTTCTTGCCGCGCTCATCGCCTTGCCGACCGTTCCCACTACCCGAGTCAGCAAACCTGATCCGCCTCCACCCTCTGACCGAAGCCACCACCTCATCCTCCTTCGAACACTACCGAGCACAGCCCAGAGCCCTCTCCAGCCTTGCACCACTGCCAGGAACCGCATACCCACTGCCATGAAGCCCGCAACCCAGTTCGACTATGCCACCAAGCAGCCGCACCATGTCCATCACCTGACAGCACCGAAGCAATAGCCTCCCCCGCCTTGTGAACTTCACAGCCTCCTAAACCCATTACCCTCGCCTATTCCCTTCCACCGAAGCCACGCAAAGCCCATCCCACTTCACCGACCACCTTCCACCTCGTGTCAGACTCTGCCTCCGCCACGCTAGTGCTCCGCCTGCCATCATCCGAATGAGATCTCCCTCCAGCAGCCCGCTATCAGCACCTGTTGCCTTTCTCCTCTGCAAAAAAAGTGAAACAAGGTTATATACATTATTTTATGAAATAACCTGCTTGCTCTCCAGTCATAACCCATCCTCCCCTCGAGTACAGCAGCTTGTTCATATTTTTTTCCCATATCTGAGATCCACTATTAGCCGAATCTAGGCAACCTTCCTCCGACAACACTAAACCCAGCCTCGTCCTTTGTCTTGCTCCTCCATTCAACCTCGAGCAGCCTCCGTTGCCACAGCAGCTGCTTGAGATATATATTTGCTTGAGATATATATTTGCCTAAGATATATAAAAAAGAAGAAGAGAGGAAGGAAATATATTATATATATATATATTTGTTTTATCGAATTCAAGTCACTAGCTCGCTTTGCTTTGCCGTTGTCTGGATTCGCTCGGCAGCAGTTTCTAGCTTTGTGCGTGTCTGTGTGCACTAGTTCGTGTCCGTATCCGCGGATCGTCACATCTTGTTCTTGTTTTTCTTTAGCCTCGAAAGGTGAGCAATCACTCACGATTAACATTGTTATATTTAGTAAATTTAATTCACATGAAATGACGATTGAAATATGTTGTTAAATTTGAATTGATTAGAAATTTAATTGTTAAATATGATATGTTATTATTTGCATTGGTTCACCTATGTAAATTGACAATGTCAATTTACATAGGTGAACCAATGCAAATAATAACATATCATATTTAACAATTAAATTTCTAATCAATTCAAATTTAACAACATATTTCAATCGTCATTTCATGTGAATTAAATTTACTAAATATAAGAATGTTAATCGAGAGTGATTGCTCACCTTTCGAGGCTAAAGAAAAACAAGAACAAGATGTGACGATCCACGGATACGGACACGAACTAGTGCACACAGACATGCACAAATCTAGAAACTACTGCCGAACGAAACCGGACAGCGGCAAAGCAAAGCGAGCTAGTGACTTGAATTCGATAAAACAAATATTGACACCAATAACCAGTTAGTGTGTGTGTATCATATTTTAAATTGTTAATTATGATCGTATTTGCAGTTGATATGCTATGTCATTTTATGCTATTATTTTATTGTTCTCACTCTGCAAGTTCCCTGATAGTTTAGAAAATCCCTGTGGGTTGAAATGGTACATACCCGAACGATATTATAGATTAGGGAAAATCGTTATTGGTTGAAATGATAGGTCCAACCGATTTTATTGGTTTTGAAATTTGGGACTGCGGGTTGGAATGATATATACCTGTAAATATTAAATTATTGCTGATTGAAATGATAAATATCTGTATCACTTGACTATAGGATAGAAAATTATATACGGACACCGTTGGTCTATTTTTAAATGATTTCCAAATTTTTGAGAAAAGAAAATATATGTGTTTTGATTTTAGATATAATATAAAGATTTTATTTTTAATTTTTAATATGTGTTTTAATAAATATCGATTTTTAAAATATAATATAAAGATTTAATTTTTAAATTTTAATTTGTGTGTAAAATTTAGAATTTTTAAATTATACGTTTTAGAAATTTTAAATTTATAAGTTAAGTTCTGAAAATGCAAATTTTAAGATTTTACTTATAATTTTATTATTTTTAAAATATATAAAATAAGACTTAATATAAAATATATTTAATAATAAGATTTGATTTAATAAATTTTAATATAATAAAATTTAATTTAACTAATATATATAATATGTTTTAAAACTATTTATTTAAAATTTATATTAATATTTTGAAAATAGATTTTGTAATAACTTAAATAAATTAAGTTTGGAAAGATAAATTGAAATTGAGTTGTAATTTAATTTGTTAAGAATTGTATTTAATTTAAATAAAATTGATTTGAAACTTATTGATTTTGAGATTTTAAAGATATGATTTTTATAACTTAATAACTGGATTTGATTAAAGGTGATAAAATGAATATTTTCAAATTTAAATAAAATTGAAATTGAATATTTAATATTGGTTTAAATTTGTAATTTGAGATTTTATTTAAATGTTATAAAATAATGATTAAGTGGATATTTTTAAATTTAAATAAAATTAAAATTGAATTTGAAATATAAATGAAATTTATCAAATTGAGTTATTATAAATTGTCTGAATATTTAAACTTTGAAATCTATTGAATTGGAAGTGGTTTAAATTTGTAGTTCAAACCTGGATTTGAAATCAATATAAATTAAAATGGATTTAATGAGAATTTGAATTGAACCTTTAACCTTTTTAATTGAAATTGTTGAACTGAGATTGATTTAAATTGAATTTTAGAACTAAAGTTGATTTGAATTGATTCTTGAAATCGGAAGAAACAATTCTAATTTGAAACTATTTTCGATATAAAATCTTTTAATATATAAACTATTTTTAATATATATAAACTATTTTATCTATAACCTATTTTACATATAAACTATTTTAAATGTATAACTATTCCAATATATATACTACTTTCAATATTCAAACTGTTTAAGTTGGAACTGTTATGATATAAAGTGAATAATGATTTCGGAAGTGATATGATTTCGAAAGTGAATATGATTTCAAAACTGATATGATTTTAAAATGAATATGATATAATGATATGAAGTATGAACTGTTTGAAATGAAAATGACCACGGTGTGAAATAAGCGTTTGATTGTTAAAGAGACCGGGATCGGATATTGTCATACTCTCTGCCAATACCAAAACCACTTTAACAATTGTGTACATGGTGGAGAATCCAGAACGAAGTAGGATGGTTTGGCGAACGTCTGTATGAGGTATGAACGCAGCCCTGATTCCCTCAAGTTAGCTTGATGTGATTAAAACAGGAGCTATACCTGGGCCAAGTGAGGTCACACCTCCAATCGAGCATGCTTCTTCGATACCATTATATTACTTTGTGATTTGATTGGGTGCACCTTTGATTTTAGGAGTGTGTCTCGAGATGGCCGGTAGTAGCTGTTATGCGTTACCACCAGCCCAGTTCTGCAAAACGGTAGTATCCTACCCTGGGCATTGCCTCGCGTGCCTTGTCACATGCCTTATCGTGCCCACTACGGTTTGGTTTGTGTCGTACCTATAGAGTGCTCCCTGATAGCCCATCGGTTTGGTGGAGTTTACAGTACTGTATACACTACGACATTTATATAAAAATGTGTGAAGGGGGTTATGGATAACGCCTTAACGCTATTTTAATAGTTTGCTTTACTTTAGACATTATCTATGTAGCGTATTGTATTATGTATGTAGATAGTTCCACAGATCATTAAAGGATGGGAATCCCAAACATCCTTTAAGTTATATTGCATTTCACTTGGACATTTCACTTGAGTTGATTTACTTGCATAAGAATGTTAATCCTGACTCGAGTGTTTTGTGTTTTGCTTTATGCTCGGGTCAGACTGAGTGTCCCAACATTTGAGACTCGCCTTTGGAGTTTGGAGCTTTGCTTGGAGATCTATATTTTATCCATTCAGCTTTCAGATATTTCAACTATTTCCAGTTGCTTATGTTCAGACTTGTCAGTTGCTTTTGAATTAGTAACTTATATGTACTTGGGATTTTCTGTTATATTTGTTTCAAACTCTGATGGTTATGTAGTAGCTTCATGAACTACTATTTATCTATTCTGGTGCTTATTGTTATATTACTCTGTGTCTGTGATTCTGTAATTGATTTATTTACTGTATATGCTAAGTTTTGCCAAATGTAAATTAAAAATCTATTGTGTTGAGCAATTCAAGTCCGACATGTGTGGATGATTGTTGATTTGAATGGTTCGAAATGGCAGGTCGTTACACGTGTCACCCCGTGGCACCTAGTACTTCACCAAGCGAATAAGTTTGAGCAATGCTCGAACTTTCCAACCGGCAATGCTTTAGTGAACATATCCATCATGTTATCCTTTATGTGCACTTTTCGAAGATATACTTGCTTATCTTCATCCATGGCTACTAAGAATGACTCTCTCACTTCAATATGCTTAATCCATGAGCTAAACACCAAATTCTTTGCCACGTGAATAACACTCTGGCTATCACATCGAACATCGATGCTATCATGCTCGAATCCCAAGTTGCACAACAATAGCCTCAAATAAAGTGCCTCCTTTCCCGCCTCCACAACGGCTATCAAGTCCGCCTCCGTAGTGAATAAAGAAACTATAGTTTGCAATTTCGATCTCCTATTTATGGCCATACCACCAAGTGCAAAGACATATCCGGAAGTTGATTTTCTTCGATCCGTATCACCGGCATAGTCTAAATCACAATAACCAACCAACTTGCAATTCATCCCATTACTACCGCAAAAAACAAGACCATGAGATGATGTACCTCTAAGGTATCTCAATATAAGCTTCACAGCTTCCCAATGCGATTTCCCCAGATTAGCCATATACCGATTAACCACCCCGATGGCATTTGCAATATTGTGCCTTGTACATACCATAACATACATTAAACTTCCAACCGCACTAGCATATGGCACTTTTTCCATATAAGCCTTGTCTTTCTCCAAGGTAGGTGATCCCTTACTCGAAAGCTTCATATGCAAAGGTAAAGGAGTATTTGACGCCTTTGCATTCTCCATGCTAAACCAACAAAGCACTTTCTCTATATACTCCTTTTGAGTCAATTTCAACTCAAAACGCTTTTGATGCCTTTTTATTTGCATGCCCAATATCCTCTTTGCTTCTCCAAGATCCTTCGTTTCGAACTCCGATTTCAAACTCATTTTTAACTTATTGATTTCATTCTTATCTTTTGAAGCAATGAGCATGTCATCCACATACAAGAGTAAATACACCCAGCAATCAATTTTCAACTTATTGAAATATACACAAGAATCCTTGATGCTTCTATCAAAACCATTTTCAAGCATAAAATGATCAAATCTCTTGTACCATTGTCTAGGTGATTGCTTTAAACCATATAATGATTTCTTTAACTTGCAAACCAAATTTGACTTACCATACACAACAAAACCTTTCGGTTGCTCCATGTAGATGTCTTCATCCAAGTATCCATGCAAGAAGGCAGTTTTCACATCAAGTTGCTCCAACTCCAAGTCGCGAATAGAAACTATAGCAAGTAATATTCGGATTGAAGTATGGCGCACAACCGGTGTGAATATCTCATCATAATCCTTTTCCTTTCTTTGTGCAAACCCCTTAGCCACTAGCCTAGCTTTGTATTTCCCATCGTCCTTCACCTTGTATATCCATTTGCACCCAATAGCATGGTTTCTTTTAGGAAGTGGAACCAAATCCCAAGTTTGATTCTTCAACAACTATTGCATCTCTTCCTCCATGGCACAAATCCACTTCGAGCTATCACTCGACTTCATGAATTCATTAAGGTCCATCGGCTCATCTTGAACTACATGAAGAGCACAATCACCATATCTGTCGGGTGGCCTTATAGCACGATGACCCACCCGACTAGCAATACCATCACCCAAACTCCTTTCGGCTCCATCTTGAACCGAATCCTCTCTAGAATCATGTACATCACCAACACTACTAGAGGAACCCTATGGACTATGTGATGTTACATCAACCGCTTCCTTCTCACAAGAATCTTCAATTACTCTACTCCTTGGACAAAATGTGGGAATAACTTCCTTTTTCTTTGATTCACCATGAACCAAATCCGAAACATCCGATGAGCTCTCATTCTCCTTGAACAAAGATGACTCATCAAAAGTAGCATGATGAGAATTCACAACCTTCTTCGTTTTCGGATTCCATATCCGATAGCCTTTTACACCATCCATATAACCAAGCAAAATCCTTTTGAAAGCTTTAGGCTCAAGCGTATCATTTTTCGGATCATGCACATAAACCGGACTACCAAACACATGAAGATAACTCAAGTCAATGCTCGTTCCCTTCCACACTTCCTCTGGAATTTTGTTACCAATAGCCGAACATGGAATTCGATTAATAATATGCACCGCGGTTGACAAAGCTTCGGTCCAAAATATCTTAGACAAACCCGATGTCAATCTCAAGCATCGAGCTTTCTCTAGTAGAGTACCGTTCATCCTCTCCGCAACTCCATTCGACTACGGATCTCCCGGTGTAGTAAAATGTCTCCGAATACTATGATGCTTGCAAAACTCTAAGAATTCTCCAGAAATATACTCTCCACTATTGTCAGATCTTAAAACCTTCAAAGACTTGCCACTCGCATTCTCAACAAGAGCTTTCCATGCTTTGAACTTTGCAAATGCCTCTGACTTGGCCTTCATTACATATACCCATACCTTTCGAGAAAAGTCATCAATAAAAGAACTATATTACCTAGCTCCTCCTAAAGAAGCTACTAGTGCCGATCCCCAAACATCCATGTGAACATACTCAAGAACGCTTCTCGAATCATGTTTTCCTTCACCGAATGAAACTTTAATTTGCTTCCCTATGACACATTCCTTGCAAAACTCTAGTTTGTTGAAACTCTCTCTATCGATCATCTCCCTCTTCTGAAGAATATCCAAACTCCTCTCTGAGACATGACCTAACCTTAAATGCCACAGCCTAGTCGCATCCAAGCCACGAGAACTATCAACTCCTACACAAGTTTCACCTTCTATAGTCACTCCTTGAAGCAAATAAAAACCATGAGTCCTAGCACCCTTCATCACGACAAGCGCACCCTTTGAAACCCATAAGCATCACTCTCAATGGTGATCTTACATCCTAAAGAATCCAGCTGCCCTAAAGAGATATGAGACTTCCGAAGTCTTGGAACATCGCATACATTAGTGAGAGTATGAACCACTCCATCAAACATCCAAATTTGCACGTAACCAATACCTTTCGACTTACAAATAGCACCATTACCCATAACAATGAATTTCCTTCTTTGTCAACGTAAGAATAAAAACAATTCCTATTCGGCGTCATATGATAAGACGCCCTCGAATCGAGAACCCATTCGCTACTCGAAACATCTGATGCTATCGCCATCAACACACCTACGTCTCACTCACCAACTCAACTCTCCATGGCTATGGATGAAGATGTTACTTCCTTCTTTGCCTTCTCCTTGTTCGGACACTGATTCTTCCAATGACCGGGTTTTTTTTGCAAATATAGCACTTGCCATTTTTTTCCTTCTACTTTCCTCTCCAACCGGGGTTCCTTGATTTAGAACACCCACGGTTCTCCTTCTTCGCGTATCTCTCCTTCTCTACAAATAAACAGTGGCAACTACTAGCACCACTACTTCCATCACCCAACTCTTTCATTTGATCCCGCAACTTCTCGCTAAGAAGACCCATTTTGACATCATCTAGAGTCAAAGTATCCCAGTTATAGATCAAACTATTTGAGAAACCCATGTAACGGTCCGGCAATGAACACAATAATATCATCGCCTTATGTTCTTTCTCGATCTTCAAATCTACCGCCTTCATCTTCATTAGCAAATCATCAAAGATATTCAAGTGCGCCTATAGTGAAGTACCTTCCTTCATCTTATAGGTGAAAAACGTTCGCAACAAGATCAAACGATTAGTTAGTGACTTCTTTATTTACAACTCCTCCAACTTGTCCCAAATACCCTTAGCGGTAGTCTCACTACTAATTTTGGAGATAACATTCTCCCCCGTAGTAAGTTGAAGTGTAGTGAATGCCCACTCTTCCATTCCCTCTCTCTCAACACCAGAAATGTCTGTTGGCAACAAATGCATGTCAAACACTACCCGATGCGCTTGATTCCGCCTAAGAACCGCTTTCATCTTCCATTGCCACTTTTCAAAATCATTATCGTCATTCCACTTGTCTATAACCAATTGTGATCCCGAAGCCGCATACGATCCACGTACATACGGCGCTACAGCACTTGGACTAACCATTAAGGGACTACTTGAGGTATTATCTAATTCCAGCATTTCTACAACCACTACCAACACCAAAGCTCTAATACCAAATGTTGTGGGAATTCTAACTCGAGACCACTTAAATCAAAACCCCAATGTACAGTGGAAAAATGAGATCGTGGTAAGAAGTGCAAAAACAACCAATCAATATCTCAATTCAATTCTCAATCCAATCCAAAACCAATCACAATCACTAAACAAGCAACAGAAAATCAAAGCAATAACGATAAAATCAATCACACACTGATTTATAGTGGTTCCACTAATGTATTTTTAGTGTACATTCACTTTGAGAGAGAGAGCCTTTATTAATACCAATGAGAAGAGTACAGCAGATTGATTACAATGATCAATATTCTAATAGAATTGATTTGTGGAGAGAATTGAAGAAAATTAGGTTTAGGTAAACCCTGATTAATGGAGGACAAAACCCTTGATTAAAGCCTTGCAGTCCACTTTTTTTTCTCTGAATCCTGAAAATAGCTCATATAGGAGAGTAGAAAACCTAGGCAAAATTCCAGAATTGCCCCTCCGAATATCACAAATCATCACACCAAGCCCGAGCTGAAAATAGGCTGAAAATCATCACAGACGTCTGTCACTTTATGATAGATGTCTGTTATATATTTCAGGAAATGTTTCCTGAAACCACAAACGTTTATCTCAAAGTGACAGACGTCTGTCCTAAGTCTCGGGTTTCAAAACCCTGAAGTAACAGATGTGTGTCACTACATGACAGATGTTTGTACTTCTGCTCCAAGCAGCACTTCCCTTCTCTTTGCCATAACTTCTACCTCCGAGCTCCGTTTTGTGAACCATCTTCTCCATCACCAACCTACTTCCGACCACTTCAATTTCTCCATACAGTGTCGTCAAAATTTAACAAATCCATACTACGCACACGAGTTAACCACGTAATTTGTTTCGCACTATATTTATTAAAAAATTATGTTGTGAAGATATGTTTATGAATTTTAGATTTTTCCGATAGAGTATATTTTTCTTGAACACTATTGAAAAACCTTTACTAATAAATTTATTTAAGTAATTTGAAAGCACACGACGTATACTTACTGTTTTTATAGCACAATGGCTTCATACAACAAATGATACATCAATCACAAATTATTCTTAACTTGGTAAGCGGTCCATTAATATGCATCACTATTAGTTTTCAAATGTAAGCAGCATATATTCAATATAGGTTTATCCTATATTTAACACACAATATATGCGTGCATGCGTGTGTATGTGCGTGTATAGAAAATGGATAAAAGCTTTATTCAGCTTACCCACCCCAAAATGTGCTGGGTCCAGATTATCCGCATGCGTATTACAACAACAAAACAAAATACAGTTTATAATACATGGAACATTCATTTTAACTCACACTTCCCAGATCTAGCTTCATGTTCTTCATAAAGCTTCATCTTCCTCACAAGCATAATCATGCGGCTGATAGGATGTACCTAGGATTTCTTCCTTTTCCAACTGCAGATCTGCTTCTTCAAACAACTCTCTTATTAGAACCGACTCTTTGGTAAGAATCTTGTTTCCTAATCTCTTCGAAATTAGTTGCATGTCTATCTTCACTGGTTTACTTATATGTGTGTGTATTTGTATTTAGATGTGTGTGTGTATATACAGTTTTATTAATAATAGTGTTTCAAGTATGGCATAGAGTAATAACGCTTAAATAAAAAATTTGCTAAAATTTTGGTTCAAATAAATAACAATTCAAATTCGAAAAAATGTACATTTTTAAATTATCCAATACTAAGTGCATTAGAAAATTTTTAAAGTAGGTTTAACACATCATATTTCTTGATACATATAGCATAATATGACATTAAAACTATATGTAGAATATACATATTATATAGTCAAATTTTTGGAACAACCGAATAATCTTTTTCCATTACTTTAAAGGTCCATGCAAACACAACTATTGAAATAGTACAACAATCAACGTGATTCAATGTGCAATAGTATCTCACCATAACATGGAATACTTGTGGAGACACATAAAATAAATTTTAGATGACATTTTATTATACAAAATATCAATAAGATCAAATGGTATAACTAAACATAGTTAACAAATTAAACTATTATAAAGAATTATTGCCAATAATTATTATTTTGGATAGATATATTGTAAAGTAGAATTAATAGGAGGCTATGCATGCAAAGCAAAGAACTTACATAAAAGTAGGAGTTTTATGTAGCAAAATGTTAAAAGTAGCCAAAATTAATTCATTTTATTGCAAGTCTAATTTTGTAGGAACTATAATTTACTTGAGATAAATTATGCATTTCTTGCACAAAAAGTTAGATGGAACTTGCATATCAATTAAGTCCATTGAAAATCTTCAATATGTTCCAACATGATTAACTAAAGGGAAACATTTACTAATTATAATTCTTGAGCAAATCAACAAAATATTATACGCAACTCTAAATTTAAAACATAATTAATTAAAATTCAACTCTTTATTCATCATTTCTAAATTCCATCTTATCTTTTTCATGTAATCAACCTTTATTTTTTATACTTTACACATAATGGCATAGTTCCACACATTGACCATGACTTTTCTTTGAAGTTCGAATTGGACATTGTTCTTGAATTTTGATAGAAGTATTAATCCAACGTTAGTATGAATGTTTGCAATATTTTTCTATACATGCAACATACTTATAGTCGTACTTAAATGGTACACTTGTAAGATAAAAATTATAATGTCTTTTGTAATACATAGAATATATATAATGTTACATTTCAAGCATATGCAAATTTTGTTGTTGTTATGCAATTCAAATATGTGCTTATGAGTGTTCAAATTAAAGAAATATTTTTCTATGCATGCAACATACTTATAGCCGTACTTAACTGGTACACTTGTAAGATAAAAATTATAATGTCTTTTGTAATACATAGAATATATATAATGTTACATTTTAAGCATATGCAAATATTGTTGTTGTTATGCGATTCAAATATGTTCTTATGGGTGTTTAAATTGAAGATATGGTGTAGAGCTTTGTATTGGAGAAGTCAACATTCGATTGGAGGAAGCGAAGATCAAAAGATGATGGAGTATGATACCTACAAGAGGTCAGACATCTGACGAGGTTTAGGAGAAGTTCCCAAAAATATTGCCAGACGCCTGGAAACTTTGGCCAGACATATGAGCCTTTGAAGAAGTGTTTCCAGAGTTTTGTCTCAGACGCCCGACTTCACATGTCAGACGTCTGGGATGAAAAATTTCAGTTTTGTCAAGGTTTTGCTGATATGTTGGTCGATGGACAGTTCTTGTTTCGGTGCTTGATTCTTCTTCATTGGTGGTATAGATTCTTTTGACGTGATCAGATGGCCTAGAGTGATTAGTGCATATATAAATAGCCTCCTAATCATCTTCCTTGTAAGAGATAAAGAGATTAATTGTGAGATCAGATTTTTAATTAATAGAAACCCTAGCTAAATCAAATTAGGGATTTTCTATTTTGATTGCTCTATTTTGTAATCTCTTCAATTGTGCTTTTGTTTAGAGAGAGTGTCCATATCTTGTAACTTTCTAATCATAGAATTGGCTTGTAATCTCTGGTGATTGTATAAAAAGGGGTTGTTGGGTCTCCATGGACGTAGGATACTTATATCTAAACCACGTCATCTTTTGTATCTCTTATTTTTGTTATTTGTTTATGTGATTTCATATTTGAGTTTGAGTTGCATTGGTATCCAAATATGCAATACTAGATCCTGATCATAAATAGCTTCTGCTCAACCAGATTTTGTCACAATAGTTTGGTATCAGAGCTAGTGTTATTGTTCCATTTGGGTATTAATGGCTACTTCTAGAAAGTTTATTGGTAGATCTAGTATCAATTATGGAGTTACACGTTTTGACAGAAAAGGTGATTTTGGTACTTGGAAGATAAAGATGGAGGCAGTGTTGAAGAAGGAGAAGACTTTTAAGGTTGTTTCTATGCTTGAGAAATTGAAAGACACTGAAGTAGATGTTTTAGAGGAGATGGAAGATGAAGCCCTTACAACTCTCCAATTGAGTCTTTCAGATAAAGTTCTTAGAGAGTTCTCTAAAAAGAAGACGATGAAGGAATTATGGGATGCATCATCAGATGCATATCAAAATAAGTGTCTCACCAATAGGATTATTCTTCAACAACAACTCTATTCCTTTAAGATGAAGCCTAAAGACGATCTTATGGACCATGTAGATGCTTTGACCACTTTGATTTTGAACCTGAAGGAACTGGATGTTGATATTACCAATGAGGCTCAAGCAGTGATCCTTTTATGTTCCTTGTCTAAGGAGTATACTGCTTTTATTAATTCCATGATATATGGTCATAGTAAGATTAGCCTATCCGATGTAAAGGTTGGTATCCATAGTGAAGTATTGAGAGGTAGATTGATGAGCACTAGTTTGGATAGTGATACGGAGGGCTAATCTATTTAGGGAGGTAGAAGCCAAAGCAAGTCAAAGAATGGTGGAGGTCGAAATAATTTAAGGTATCAGTCTAGGGGGCCTAAGCAATTGACTTGCAATTATTATAAGAAACCAGGACACTTTATAGCTCAATGTCCTAAGCTCGAAGGAAGAAGAAAAGACCCAAAGAAAGCTTCAACATCTACTGCGGAGAAATCAGATATAAAGAGTGATACCGATGTGTTTACAGCTTCTGGCTCTTTTGGAAAGAGCAACTTATGACTGATTGATTCTGGTGCATCCTATCATGTGACACTTGATAGGAACTGCTTTTCCACTTACCGTGAGATTGATGGATGAGAAGTTCTAATCGGCAATGATGCTTCTTGCCATTTGGTTGGTGTTGGTATTGTGAAGGTCGGGATGTTTGACGGTGTTGCTCGTAGTATTACTGATGTTAGGCTTGTACTTGATTTGAGAAGGAGCTTGATTTTTGTTGGGTCTTTGAGTAGGCTTGGATTGAAGATTCTAGTTGAGGGAGAGAAAATGAAGATATCGAAGGGTTCCATGATTGTTATGAAAGGTGTGAGGGTAGGAAATCTTTATCTATTGAAGGGCACTACTATAGTTGGTGAATCGGTTTCTGCTACTTTTGCTGATTTAGATTCTTCTAGATTGTGGCACTTGTGGATGAGTCACATCGGCGAACCTAGTTTGGATGAGTCAAAAAAGCGAGGTTTGATTGATGGAGTTTAGCATTCAAAGCTTGGCTTTTGTGAAGAGTGTGTTCTTGGAAAGTAGATAAAGATTTCTTTTGGTATAGGAGAGCATAAAGAAAAAGCTGTCTTGGAGTAAGTTCACACTGATGTGTGGGGTTCGTCCTCTTGTCCATCCTTGGGTGGAGCCAGGTATTTCATTTCCTTTATAGATGATTTCCCTCGTAAAGTATTGGTATACTTCCTACAGTCGAAGAGTGAAACCGTTGACAAATTTTGAAAGTGGAAATCTATGGTTGAGAAGCAGTCAGGGAAGAAGTTGAAAGTTCTCCATTCGGATAATGGCGGTGAATTTGTATCACATGAATTCATCGATTATTATGAGTCCGAAGGCATTAAGAGCCATTACACCACACCAGACAACCCTTAATCCAATGGAGTTGCTGAAAGGATGAATCGAACATTATTGAAGAGAACTGGTTGCCTCAGATTGACTACTAAGTTGAAGAATGGATTTTTGGCCAAAGCTTTATCTATGGTGGCTTTCCTCATCAACTACACACCTTCTACTGCCATAGATATGAAAATCCCTAAGGAAGAGCGGAAAGGAGAGCCTGTTAGTTATTCATTTCTCAAAGTATTTGGTTGTCCAGCTTATGTACATGAGAGTAGAGGAAAGCTAGAACCTAGAGCTCGCAAGTGTAATTTTCTAGGTTATAGAAGAGAAGTAAAGGGATATAGGTTGTGGTGTCCTATTAGCAAGAAGATCATTATAAGCAGGTATGTGAATTTTGATGAGAAGGCTATGTTGAAGGTGGTGCCTTCCTCATCCGATGATAGTGTGATGACAGATGTAGAATACCAAACACAAGGAAAGTCATCTTTAGATTCTTTCCATAGAGGTTCAGATGGGGTTCTCGATGGCACCGAGGTTGATGATGATAGTATAGTTAGTACAGAGGATCAAACTCAAAATGGAGCTCATTCAAAGACCAGGCCTGTCAAACAAAAAGGGAAGCCTAAGTAGCTTGATGAGTATTTTGGATTGAGCATCAACGACATTGACTTGGATGACATGGCAATATATGCATTGAATGTTGTCCATGATGAGTCCAGTGATTATAAAGAAGCTAGTGCATCAGCTGACAGTTTCAGATGGTTAGTTGCTACGGAGGTGGAGATTGAATCTTTGCAAAAAAATCACACTTGGACTTTGGTGCCTCTTCCTACCAAAAATAGAGCTACTGGATGTAAGTGGATCTATAGAGTGAAAGAGGTGGCAATGATGATTTCAGATACAAAGAAAGGTTAGTAGCAAAGGGGTATGTTCAGAAGAAAGGGGTAGAGTATCATGATATCTTTACTCCAGTTGTAAGACATATATCTATTCGAATTCTTTTGGCATTAGTTGCTCATTATGATATGGAACTTGAGCAACTAGATGTCAAAACTGCATTCTTGCATGGTGATCTGGATGAGAAGATTTATTTGAAGCAACCGGAAGGGTTCATAGACAGTAGTAGGCCAGATTATGTTTGTAAACTTAACAAATCTCTATATGAACTGAAGCAGTCTTCTAGACTATGGTATAAGAGATTTGATAAGTTTATGCTTTCATAGGGATATTCTATAAGCTTAAAAGACCAATGTATTTATTTCAAGAGGTGCGATGGTGATATGATGTATCTTTTGTTATATGTTGATGATATGTCGATTGCATCTTGGAGTATGGTCAGAATTAACGAGTTGAAAGCAAAGCTCGGCAAGGAGTTTGATATGAAGATTTGGGAAAGGCACAAAGAATTTTGGGAATGGAGATATACAGAGATAGAAAGCGGAGAGATTTGAGACTCACTCAGGCGTGGTACATCGAGAAGTTCCTTACTCGATTTGGTATGGAGAAAGCCAAATCGATAGGCACTCCATTAGGCTCTCATTTTAAGTTGTTAAAAGACTTATCTCCTTCATCGGATGAAGATAAAAGGTATATGGCTGATATACCTTATTCAAGTGTTGTTGGTAGTCTTATGTATATGATGATGTGCATAAGACCATATTTGGCCCATGCAGTGGGTGTGGTGAGTCGATATATGTCTAATCCAGGTAAGGAGCATTGGCAAGCAGTGAAGTAGATTCTTAGATATCTTTGTGGCACTTCTTCGGTTGGTTTGTTATATGGTGGAGTGGATAGAGACATCTCTCTTAGAGGCTATTGTGATTCATATTATGCTGGGGATAGAGACACACAGAAGTCTGTGTCGAGCTATGTTTTTACACTTGGCACAGGCTTGATTTCATGGAGATCAAAGCTGTAATCTATAGTAGCTTTGTCGACTACCGAGACAAAGTTGATATCAATTGTGGAAGTGACTAAGGAGGGATTGTATTAAATTCATTCGTTGGATGATCATTCTGTGGTGTAGTGGATAGTAGAGCTATGTTCAGATAGTCAGAGTGCGATTCATTTAGTGGAGAATCAAGCTTATAGTTCTCAGATGAACCACATTGATGTTAGAGGATTCATTCTTATGCTCAAGGAGGAACGAAGTAAGATCAAGTTGGTGAAGGTGAGTGCTTTGGATAACCCCTCAGATATGATGACGAAGTCACTTACATAGGACAAGTTTGAGCATTCTCAAACTTGATCCATTTGATTTTAGTTGCTTGAGTAGTAGGGGGCGCTAGACCCAATAACCCCTATGTTAATTGATGATGAGACCGACATATTTTAAATCGAGGTGGAGTTTTGTTGTTATGCGATTCAAATATGTGCTTATGAGTGTTCAAATTGAAGATATGGTGTATAGTTTTGTATTGGAGAAGTCGAGAGTCGATTGGAGGAAGTGGAGATCAAAAGAAGGAGTGGAGGAGTATGCTGCCTATAGGAGGTAAGACGTCTGACATCACCTGTCAGACATTTGACGAGGTTCAGAAGAAGTTCTCGAAAATATTTCCAAACGTCTGAGCCTTTGTAGAAGTGTTTCCCGAGTTTTGTCTCAAACGTCTGGCTTCACCTGTCAGATGTCTAGGATGATAAATTTCAGTTTTGTTAGGGTTTTGCTGATACGTTGGTCGATAGGCAGTTTCGTCGTTTCAGTGCTTGATTCTTCTTCATTGATGGTATGGATTATTTTGATGTGATTGAATGGCCTAGACTAATTAGTTTATAGATTAAGCATTTGACATGTAGTTACTTATAATGTTTATAGATTAAGCATTTGACATGTAGTTACTTATAATGTTTATAAGTAAACTTCTTCAAATAGGGGATTATACCAAATAATATTAAAAGAAATTAATAGTTATTGATTCCAAATTAAGAGATTAAGAGATTAATTATGAGATCAGATTTTCAACTAATTGAAACCACAGCTAAATAAGGTTTGGGGTTTTCTATTTTGAGTGCTCTATGTTGTAATCTCTTCAATTGTGTGTTTGTTTAGAAAGAGTCTCCACACCTTGTAACTCTCTAATCATAAAATTGGCTTGTAATCTCTGATGAATGAATAAAAAGGGGTTGTTAGGTCTACGTGGACATATGATACTTATATCTGAACCATGTTATCTTCCGTGTCTTTTATTTCTGTTGTATTGTGTGATTTCAAATTTGAGTTTGAGTTACATTGGTATCCAAATAAGAAATACTAGATCCTGATCATAAATCGCTTCCGCTCAACCCGATTTTTTCATAACAAATATTACCATAACAATATTCTATTTAGTTTGTTGATGAAAATTATCAACAAATATTTTTTTCTCGTTTATTTATTTTTCTGCTAAATTTTTGAACAAAAAAGTATTTGTTAGGGTCCAATTGTACTACTTTTATGCAGTACATATAGTTCTTATAGTAATTAAGGGAGCATTTGCTAATGTTATAGAACAATTCATATTAAATATTCACTCATAAAGTTGAACTTACATTTGATTAGAAATATTTTTGATAATAGAAATTAAGTGATTACAAATTATTTCTCAATTGATTAAAACTATAAAGAATTAATATATAACCGATTCTCTCATTAAATTGAACTTGATGTAAGGAGAACTGACTGTAGTTAATTTTATTAGTTTGAATTCAGGTAAAATGGAATCAATAACTATTAATTTCTTTTAATATTATTTGGTATAATCCCCTATTTGAAGCAGTTTACTTATAAACATTATAAGTAACTACATGTCAAATGCTTAATCTATAAATATCTCCAAACTTCAAAAAAATCAAAATAGCATAACATTAAATAAAGTTTGTAGAAAAAAATAGATAATTACTACATTGTATTATATGATCCATATGAGTTTAGTGGTAACTATGCACTTAGATGAATAAACTATGTTATTTATGAACATTTCATAGTTTATTGAACAACATTGAAACATATATTAAATCTTAGGTTGATTAAGATGGATGTATAAGATATTACAAGAAATACATTCATATCGACTAAGACATCATAAAATATTTATAAAAGGATAACTAAACATAATACATATGTAATAAAAAAATTTAAAGTTGTCTGCTATAACTAGAACAAAAATGTTACTTATAAATATATACTTTATTCCTAAAATACAATATGAAAATTTATTATTTAAATACTTTGTAGTACAGATATAATGCTCTTTACCAGCCTTGATTTTTCTTATATAAGTTTGATAATATAATATACATTGAAACCCAAACACTAAAAGTAACAAGTAGGAACTCGATCACTACAAAACATAAATAATATGATAAATATTTTGGTGAATATAAAAGCGAGAAATTATTGATAAATTGATTCAAACTAGTACAAACTCGTGGTGCACACACGACGTTTACCATACAATTTACTAACTATGTATTTTTTAGATTTTTAGTTATATGAAGGTGAAAGAATATATTTATTGATTGTAATATTTAGATTAGATTTTTCATGAATATTGTTGACAAACATTTGTTGATAAATCTAATTAAATATTGGCGAAGCATATAAAGCATAATTGATATTTATAGAACACAATGGTTTTGTATAACAAATAACATCAACTATTAGTTATTCTTAATATGGTAAGCATTACATTACTATGCATGTCTATTTTTTAACTTATAATGTAATCGATAAAGTTAAACATAGGTTTATCATATGTTTAACATATAAATTAAATATGCACATAATTTAGTCTGAGCATAGTGTTTTAAAAACTAGGATAGAAAAATTGCGCTCACAGTGAAACAAGTTTTAAGTTTGGTAAACTAAACAACATTTCAACATTTGCATTAACCTTTTTGGCATTGCACAATATGAACTAAATTTGAGAAAAACATTATAACACTTCGAAACATCATAATTTGTAATACTTATTATGTAGTCAAATTTTTGGAATAACTATATAATTTTTTTTATTTACTTCAAATATTCATGCAAACCTAATAATTGAAAAATATGACATAAGCATTTATAGGGTAGAAAAACATATTCTGGAAGATATGCTTCTACGTATGCACAGAAGAAACAAATATTAAAATGGAAGTATTAGTGGTATGTAGTGAAATAATGATTTTAAAATTTTCAAAAAATATCCAAAGTTGTTCGTTTTACTATGAACCAAAATCCATGCAAACTATGACTTACTCAGAAAATTAGCAATTACTCTTAAAATGAAAAGTTAAAACTTCAATATCAATTATATCCATTAAAGTCTTGATTATATTTTTTGCAAATTCTTCGAAATAATTAGTCGAATGAAAATATTTGTCATACGTCTTCCCTTAGCAAATCGACATCACACTACACCTAACTCAATATTCGAATGTATTTTTGATTTAAATTTGACTCTTTTTTATTAATTCATTGCAATTACCTTGTATTTTTTTTCATGTAGTTAGTCTTCACTCAAATTTATACTTCACATGGTAACGTAGTTTTAAATATTGACCATGACTTTTCATTAGAGATCCGTTTGGACAGTAGACTTGAATTTTGTTTGGAGTATCAATTCATCATCAGTATGTCTACTTGTACTATTTTTTATTTGTACATTAGATGTCAGCACGATATAGTATTTATAACCCAATCTTTTTGTTTTTCATGTAAGAAAAAATTATAATCATGTTTTATCATATATGTAAAATATACAATGTTTCATTTCAAGCATAAATAATTATGTAAAATATAATAGTGTAATTAAAAGCATAAATTTTTTTACTTTAACAATATTTTGTTCATTTGTAGAAGAAAATTATCTATAAATATTTTTCCTATTACTTTATTATTTTTACTAACAGTATGAATATGGAGAAATTTTTTTAAGAATGGTGGTGAGTTCCTACTTTATTATTTCTTTATAGTAATAAAACATTTGTTAAATTTACAAAACAATTCATATAAAAAATTCATAATGTATCATTTGAAGCTCGTCATCGTGTTATATTATCAACTGTCAACATAAAGAAAAAAAATTATAAAATTTCAAGTTAGCTAAGTTACACATATTCTTTAACAATATAACTTTTTTAACTAAGCATATTTTCTAATATTTTAACTTGACACTAGTGCATTTTTAAGAAAGAGAGCATCTTTAGCACAAATACTTTTTAAATTTACAAACAATTATTAAAACCTATGATGACTTAATTATTAAAAAATCATTCGAAACCTACATGATTTAGTGCATGAATACAACATCGGACACCATGAGATTTAGTTTATACCTAATATCATATGAATCTGAGGAAGTGAAGTAAATTAAGAGAATGATATTTGCTAATTTAAGGCCGAAATTAAACTCATTAGGCAATTATTAACAATGTGAGTTTAATAGTATTTACATAAAATTAAATTGGATAATTGATTATAGATTGTTTCTTGAATCAATTCTATCTAATGGTAGTTAAATTAATTAATTGCCATCAATTTGAGAATTCAATTATAATTAATACTTGAATAGTAAAGATGGAATATTAAAGAATGTCCATTTCTCTTTGAAGCATAGCCTAAAATCATTTATCAAACTAATATTCAACTAAGAAATAAACATGTTAAGTTTCAAACTTAGCGGCAATATCTTTGGGCTTTATAGTTATTACTCTAATAGTTGACTTTGTTAAATATATAGAATCCAACAGGGCCAGTCAACTTCGTTAACTTATTAAAAACTTTTTTAAATCAACTAAGTTACATATGTTCTCTAATAAATGCATAATTATTTTCAAAAATTTGGCATATTTATCTATAATATTAAATATTGTATAAAGTGAAAAGTAAGATTTTTAAAAACTTAATGCATTAGAAAAACCAAACATAACGTTATCATTAAAAACGAAGGTGTAAATAATTTATAATTTCACCAATTGCCAATCTTACTCATAAAGCGAATGTGTACAACTTAAGTTTATAAATCTTATATTAAAACCATTAGGCATCAAGATAATTAAAGAAAGTAAATAAATGATGTGAAATTAGTTCAATTTATAGACTGTTATTGGTATAAAAATTTCACATACTAATAAATGTAAAGTAGGTCCAACATGAGAAAAATGTATGTTTGGTTGTATATACGACCAAAGATGAAAGAAAAAGGTATTTATTATTTTAAATTCAAATTGAAAATAGTTAAATTATGAACCTAATTAGTTACCATTGATATGGAATTAAAGGAAAACACAATTGAAAATGCATCTATGCTTGTTTTTACCAACTTCATGATGCTTGGACCCATTTCCCACACTCAAAAACTTTTCAGTAATTTCCATTATTAATTCATAATTTTAGAAGATATGTAAAATAACTTTTAATACTTATTATGTTCATAAGTTGTTATAAAGTTTAACTGTAACATCCTAAAATTTTCAGCCATTCGCATCCACACATAACGGAATTGAATTGCTCAAAGTATCAAATTGTTAATTTATATTTGGTAAAACTCAGCATATACAGCAAATAAAGATCACAGAATCACAGACACAGAGTAATATAACAATAATGTAGCGTAAATAAAAGAATAGTAGTTCATGAAGCTAATATATATATATATATATAACAAAGTTAAATAAGATACAACAGAGGTCTCGAATACATAGATGTCTCAATACAATAGTCAAATACAAAATCTGAATACATCACCGGAATCAACTGAATAACTGAAAGCAGAATCGATAGATGGACCTCCAAGCAAAGCTCCAACTCCAAAGGCGAGTCTCGAATACTGGTACACTCAGTCTGACCCGAGCGTAAAGCAAAACACAAAACACTCGAGTCAGGATTAACATTCTTATATCAATAAATCCAACTCAAGTGAAATATCAACTGAAATACAAGTAACTTAATGGATGTTTGGGATAACCATCCTCTAAGGATCCGTTAAACTATCTACTATGTAGTAATATACGCTATTATAATAATGTCTAAAGTAAAGTAAACTATTAAAATAGCGTTAAGGCTTTACATTTTCCACCTTAACACATTTTATATATTCCCATAGTCTGTACAGTACCATAATCTCCCTCGTACTGGGCGTCGTCAGAGGGCAATCCATAGGTATGGTACAAAACAAACTCGTAAAAGGCGCGCTAGGGTAGGTGACACGGCACAACTAGGCAATGCCAGGGTAAATATACCAATTACACTTCCGGGCTGGTGGTAACGCAGAGCCGCAGCAATCGCCCATCTCAAGCCACACTCCCGAAAATCCGAAGGTGCGCACCAAATCAATCACAAAGTAATAGAATGGCATACGATGGAGTGTGTCCGATAAGAGGAGCTACCTCATTGGCCCGTCAATTGCTCCTGTTTTAGCCACCTTATGCTAACTCACGGGAGTTAGGTCCACATATATACCTCATATAGGATCGTCGCCACCATCCTACTTCATTCTGGAATCTCCACCGCGTACACAGTTGTTAAAGTGGTTTTCGGTATTGGCGGAGAGTATGACAATATCCGATCCCGGTCTCTTTAATAACCAAATGTTATTATAACACCGCGGTCATTTCAAAATAGTTTATATTTCAAAACCAAAATATCATTTCCATTTCAAAACCATAGCAAACGATATCATTTTCACTTCAAATATATCTATTTCCAAAATCATAATACTTCCAAAGTTATAACACTTCCGAAACCGAAACACTTTGAAATCATATTATTTTGGAAAACCTTAACTTTGAAATCATAGCTTCCACCCTTAAACAGTTTAGATATTAATAACAATATATAATAAAAAAGTTTATAAAATAAAAATAGTTATAAGTTAAAATAGTTATAAGTTAAAATAGTTTATAATAAAATAATTTATATTGAAATGATTTATATTAAAATAGTTTATATTAAAATAATTTATAAAGTAAAATATAAATAGTTTTAGATATAGTTTAAAAATACTTTTTATATATAAAAAAAATATAGCTTCCTCAAATTTCACAAATCGATTCAAAATCAACTCGAATTTCAAAATTCAAATTTAATCAAATCTCAAATTATCAATTTCAATTCGATTCAATATCTCAATAAACCATATCAAATTATCGATTTCAAATACATATTTGAACCATAAAATAAGCCATTTCAATTTCAATATATTTCAAAGCTTTAAATATTCAACATTTCAAAACTAAGTTCGATAATTTCATATATATATATATATATATATCAAATTCACTTTACTATTATTTAGTTTTGAAATATTTACTTAATCATTTCAATAACATCTAAATACAATTTCAATTTACAAATTTAAATAAACAAAATATCCCATTTAAATTTATATAAGTTGGAAATATTCATTTAAGTCACTTTTAATCAAATTCAAGTTATAAAACATATCTTTAAAATTTCAATTTTTATAAATTTTAATCAAACTTATTTATGTAAAATTCTTAGATAAATATAATTTCAAGTAGATTTCAAATTTATCTTTCCAACCTGAATCATTATAAACTCTATATTTGAAAATATAGATATTAAATAAATACCTAAACATATTATATATCAACTTTATTAAATCAAATTTAATAAATCTTTAAAATCAATATTTATTAAAACCATATATTTTTTTCAAAACCATAGAAGTCATTTTCAAAATATATATATAGACCAACGGTGTCTGTATATAATTTTCTATCCTATGATCAAGTGATACAGATATTTATCATTTCAATCCGCAATTTAAAAATATATACGGGTATATATCTTTTCAATCCGCAATCCCAAATTCAATGTCAATGAAAATCGCTTGGGTTTATCATTTCAACCCATAATGATTTTCTCCTATTCTAAAGATCGTTCGGGTATGTATCATTTCAACCCATAGTGAATTCTATACTAACAGGGAACTTGCAGAGTGTTAACAGATATGATAATAACATAACTGGCATATATCATAAATATAAATTACAGATAATGGTGTCAGATGTCACAGGTGAACATATACAGGTAACAGCATATATGTAGCAATGTAAATAACTAACAACAGCATATTTTAATTGTCGTTTCAATTGAAATCAAATTTAATAAATAAAAGAACGTTAATCGTGAGTGATTGCTCACCTTGCGAGGTTAGAGACAAACAAGAATGGGATGAGTTACGAATCCAAGCATGAATTACAAAGTAAAGTACGATGGACAAGAGTTCGATGGACAAGCTGATAAATCAAAAATCGATGAGAGTGAATCGAATTAGCTTGATAAACTAAAACAAATAAATATTATAAACTTTCTTAAAAAATCAATACTCAACTTAAAACACCTATCAAAATAAAATCTATACATATATACCTATATCTTAAAAACCAATATCCACACGGAAATCTATATTTAAAATTCAAAAATCAATGTGTATAAGATTTATACATTTCTTCCAAAATTTCCTTAAATACATTTTAAACGTTATCACTAACGTAAGTAACCACATATACATCTATATATTTCCCAAAATATTAATATTAACGTAAATATAACTTATACATTATACAACTATATACACACACACACATACAAATTTAAAAATAATTATTATTATAAACCTATATACATATATACTTTGAAATCAACAATATAAATATAACTAATATATAGATTGATATATATAAGCTTATTGTAAGCTAAACATATATAAAACATATACTGGCTAAAACATATATTCTATATGTTGCTGTCGTGCTTATATATAGATTTATGCAAACATATCATACATCTCAAAGCAAAAGAAATTGAAACCCAAAGATGGACAATAGTTTTCTTCAAGCAGGCTTTATATTAAAACCAAACAAATCATATTCGAAATTCAATACCTATGTAAACTTACATAAATATCGATGTAAACTAATATATACGGTTAATATATAAACCGACATATATAACTATCATATAACTTTAAATATAACTAACCTGATATATAATATACATATATACCTTTATATAAGCTAACGTCTATAAACATATATATACAAACTTACATACATTTTATTTTTAATACAATACCTATATCAGAAAAGTTAATGTTAACATACTTAATATATATATAACAAACAACTTCCTAATAACGTATAATCCTATATATATACTACACAAATTATAACCCTGTACACCCATATATGAAACAACTGTTTACATGTACTTGCATTAATAAATCTATATATATTCAGTAAAGACATGCAACTTAGAAATCATATACAGCAAAGACATTTGTATTATAAACAAGTCATATATCATATAATATATATTACTTTTAAAATATAATACACGGTACAAAATTTAATAGCGCAACTCATAAGACTCAAACATATATATCACCAATATAAATATGCGAACTAACACTTTTTATATAACTCATAGGTTTCCATATATAAATAATAAATTATATATACGAACAGTATAAAACATATAAAATAAAAATATCAACTTACAAAACATATATATACAGAACGAAATTTGATAGAACTGGTTCTCTATAAAAATTCATATATATACAACCTTATATATATATCGGTATATATATATACAGAAAACAATGATTAACTAAACAACTATATTTCAATATTCATTATAAAAAAAATCAAGATAACTATTATAACATAATATGTACTTACTTTGGATAAGGAAGATTGCACATGTTCAAGGTTGCATGGCACACGTGGGGAGGAGAGAGCAACTTTGGCTAGGTGGGAAGCGACGAGTTCAATGCGGAGGGGAGGTGGCAAACATGTGAGGAGACAGTGGACTTGGATCGATAGAGAGGAGGAAATATGAAGAGGCCATGAACGAAATTGGAGATGGAAGAAGATGTTCGTGAATTGGCAATTTTCAGAAAGAAATGTGGCCTTTCATATTATAGGCAACTTGTCTTATAAATTTTATTTTATACTATGTAAAAGCAAGTAGAAAATGAACAAACCAGAGAAACTGATGAAACATTGGAATGAATAACAAAGGTCAAAGGCTGAATAAAAATTGTTGATGACTGTTTGAATTCACGTAGATAAGTGAAAAGCAAAAGAAACCAAAAGGCACGGAACCAGTACCGATATGGTTATTTGTTTTACCGATATCACCGGGTATTAAAAATCCTAAACACATATTTGAATATACCGCAGAGATCAGCACGGCGAGGCGATCAAAACGGTATAAAGATATCCGTGATATGACCGAACTATCAAAAGTCGATATTCGGTACTGAAAATGCTACAAATTTCGCCGAAAATAAGATCGACGGAGCAATAACAGTTCAAATTTTGAGAAACGAAATATGACGTCTAACTCAGAAGATGATTTACAAATTTTCGGTATAAAAATATTCAGGTTTGGAAAACATTTCATTATCATCAAATATTAGCTAATATAGATTGAAATAAAATCACACAAAAAAAAATAAACTTCCATATTTTCTGATGAAAATTACCGGTTGCTATGTTTAAATAGACGTATTCCAAATATCAAATTTTTATTTTAAAATTTTATCGTTTAAAATTTCACAAAATTTCAATTAAATATATTAATAAAACAAATAAAATTTATTAAAATTTACGGGTCGTTACATTAACACCCTTTAACCTTCTTCATATATTGCCTACAACGTCAAATAGAGAATGCAGTGCATAAACCTGGATTGTTAAAAGGCAAAAGGTGGTTTTTCAGGAAAATTTACACACGTAAGTCATCTTCAAATGTAATAAAAGAAACATACATTTTTCCAAACTTAATGCAGAAACGTAATTAAAATAATTAATTACCATCAACTCATTTTTGAATCATAGCCAATGTAAAGTTTCAAACTAACCTATAATAGCTTTAGATATTATAGTTATAACTTTAATAATTAACTTTGTTAAATATACATATCCATTCGACCTCGTTTACTTTTCAAAAAAAATTAACTAAATTACACATGTTCTGATGAATGTGTAATTATTTTAAAAACAAAGTGTACTTTAAATAGTTTTAAAATTAGATAAAGTGGAAAATAAGAATTTTAGAAACTTAATGCATTAAAAAAACCAAGCTTAACATTATTACTAAAATTGGAAGTATAGGTAATTTATAATTTCACCGATTGTCAATCTTAATTATGAACTAATGTATATATAATTTATAGTTTCATTAATTGTCAATCTTGCTTATGAACATAATATAAATGGTTTAAGTTTATCAATCTTATGAAAAATTCGTTATGCATCGGGATAATTAAATGAAATAAATAAATGATATGAAATTTAATTTAATTTATAGACTGTTATTGATATTACAATTTTGCATATTAAAAGTGTAAAAATATGTTCAACTTAAGAATGAATATATATTTGTTGGTACATACGATTGAAGGTGAGTGTAATTAATATATTTACTATTTTAAATTTGAATTCAAATTAATTAAGTTTGAAGCTAATTAAGTCGATTAATTACCATTAATATGATAGTTAAAGGCAAACATAATTACCATTAATTACAATTAATATGATGATTAAAGGAAACTTCATGTGTGTGTGTGTTTGAGACATTTTGATTAAATTTTATCCCTTATAAATCTTTTGATAAAATACAGTTTCACTGATTATAAGCGGTCATTGGTAGTAATGATTAATTATACCAATTCTCTTCGTTAAATCTACATTATATTTGGTTTTTGTCCAAATTTCTACATCGTCCACATTCAACTTTGTAAGTCCGAAAACAAAGTCTTTGGTTCATAATAACATTTACTATTAACCGCACTACTTTAAGGCTAGAGATTTTGACTTTGAATCGATTGGTGTTGATCATGATACAGACCTCATATAACCGAGGAGACGAATTCTCTACTGAATAGTGTTCTACTTCCAATGCTTCAACTCAGACCCAACTATAGTGGTTAAGTGGATGTTATGCCATAATTTAACTACAACCAAACTGAAGTGTTCACATTAAAGTTCAACGGTATTCTCAGGTCTAGAGAACTGTCCAACATCATCACTTCAAGATTCTCTGTTTGACCTTAGTTGTATTAACCAACAGAAAACTTTCGAGTGGGTCATTCCATAGTTATTTAATAACTAGCAGAACGTAACCCCTTGGTACCCGCAGTAGCCATGAGTAAAACAATGTCCAACATTTGGAGAGCATTACATACTCAACTCTTAATGGATGTATCAATATCCAGTTTCGATACCTCTTGGCTAGGAATATTTAAAATGATGTTATTATATTGTGACAAATTGCTTATGATTACAAAACATTTAATTACTATCACAAAATGTACTATCTATGGATTTCTACTAAATACACTTAAATTAAACAATTAATTAATATATCACATTATATCAAGTATATAATTGAAAGAAAAACATCATTTATTTCAGACGAGATTTTATTACAGAGTTAATAATAATTTACAATAAATTACAGAATTTCCCTTAGAGCATACCTTTAACTCTATCAATCTCCCACTTGCACTTGAGCCGATTATGAATCTCAATTTCATTCCTTCAATCAGCTTGACGAGAATTGACCAAGCTAGTCCTTTCATGAATGGATCTGCTATGTTGTCCTTCATATCTACTCTTTATATCACGACCTCTTTCTTCTCAACAAATTCTCTAATTAGTGAGCTTATAACTGATCCTACCTAAGTTGGACCTCGGTAGTAGCTGCTTTGTTAGCATTCCACCAGCCATTACTCTGCCCTAAAGTTGCTACGAGGCTAACTTCTTCTTCTGAGCGTTTTCCAACTCCAAATCATTGAATACACACTCATAAGTATCAAGCTAGTCTTGCATCTCCATAGTAGACTCTTTCCTTATGAACAGTTTTCCTCTGAGGCTAGCATAGTCCTTTTTGAGCTTAGCGAAGTCAACTCATTGAGCTTGCATTGGAGCACCACCACCTATTGGGCAAAGAGCTCCTCTTTAGGTTTTTTGCATCATGTTCATCATAATTTGAATGAACATCATCTGCATATCGGGATTAAAAGCTACTCGGTGTTCACTCAGTCTCAACTCCAGATATAGAGTTCCTTGTCGTGTTCCTTGTATGCTAGCTCATTCGTTCAATCTGCGATAAGTATGATCAATCTCTCATAAATGAATATGTTGTTAACATTAAGTGGTACTCGTCTATGCAATGCATCTTACATATATACTATATGTTTTTGAAAACAAAAATAGATAACAAGTACGCTCTCTCATATATCGATTCGACCCGTTATGAGGCTTATCTTTTGCCCCATCTCTAATGGATCTACTATTGAGACTTAGGTGTTCACTCAACCTAAATTGTGATACCCAGATCTGACCCATGCTTGAGTTATTGGCATGTAGACTTTAGGAGCCAACCTAGGGGAGATAATAGCTAAATATGGAAGGGGTTTACCGACCCAAGACGGTTCGATACTGACCCGACCCATATAGGAAATTTTGGTTGAGCACTTTAGGGGAAAGTGGCAGTAGCATCTGCTGGTCATCCGAGGAGGAAACTTCGATATGATGGGGACATGTGAAGTGGAACGAGAGGAAGTTCTACTATCAGTATGTGTGCAAAGGGATCATTGATAACTCAAATTTTTTATGTATGCTAATAAAGAAGGTTTAGGTGAGGATGCTCACTGTGGATTTTACAATGTGATTTGTATCTTCGGACCTTACAGAGGTGGTCTAGAACCTTGCCACACGAAGTAACAAGGATTCAAGCATTGATGAGACTGCGATGTTGATTAGTTATTAATTATCAATGGTGATCATATGAGTTATCATATATCTAATGACATTTGAGTTGAGAGATGCGAGATGATGTGATTATTTCTATGATTGTTATGGAAGTCTATGGTGTAGGTATTATTGAGATAGATACCCTGACACCCTGTGACGGCCAAGAATTTTCGACCTTCAAAAATCGGCATCAATACATCCACTATACTACATGCCGAGCAATCGAATGCTGGAAATACCAGATCATTAGGGAAAAGAAGAAAGAGGTAGAAGAAGAAAATAGAAATAACAACACAGAATCTCACAATCGCAGCGGAACAATATATAATAGATAACAACTGGTCTTTATACAAAAAGAACTATAACTGTTTTTATACATTACATCATCAGAGTACAACACATCAATAACACAATACTGGACAGTTATAACAACTTGTCCTCACAAGTGCTGAATATACAGCCTACAATACATAGCAGAATATAAATCAGATATGTGAAATATGTCCTTGTCATCCAGCTCGTCTCCTAAGCTCCATAGCATCCTATCATGTACCTGTAATACTCGATCTGACCCGAGCATTATAATAAAATAACACCCGAGTCAGTCTGGAAAACCAGCGTGAGAAAACACACTCAATTTGAATTATTAGAGTTTTCAAAATCCTTTGAAAATCAAAGGTATCTCGTAAGACCACGCCACACATAAACACGACGGGTTTTACCTTACGATAACCAAAACATTTCATATCAAATCCTCTGATATTATAATAGCTCTAAGTACAAATACTTATTCAAATAGCTGAAATTGTTACATTAATTAAATTCCATCATAGTAGGCTCTACAATCAAAACCGTAAAGTCACGTAATTGAGAATGGATTCCATACGAATGACTAGGCACTGGGGTACTACCTGTCACAGTACACGTCTAGAAACAGCATACCGAGGACCACGCTAGGATCCCCTGCCATACAAGACCGGACTATCCCTAACCTAGATAGACTGAATATTCTATCACCTCGGGTGTTCCCACCCTCTTTCGAGCTCCTTCCATACATCGTAGTAATAAGTAATATCCGCGGGTATCTAGAAAGGTGATAAACATACCCTAATTGGGTGCGACCCACTTAGCCTTGTTGTATCTCCCCTGATTTTCAGTCATTCCCGGTTGATGAGGCTAGAGGCTACAATTACCTTTTTAAGAAATTTTCACTTAGAATGCTCATTGTCCTCCGATGACAATGTACTAATAGCATTCATCCATACAAGTTCGTTCTGGGTCCGAACGGAACTGAAGGCACTATTCCTACTACATCTGTAACAACCCGCATATTTCACGATTATATATTTAAATGTTTTATTTAAATATAGCATCGTTAATCGGATTAAAGTCCAAAATGTTACTTTTTGCAAACAGTCGAATTGGGACTCGAGACCACTTACATTAAGTCCAAAATGGCATTTACAACTTTTTTAAGTATAAACATCGATATGTTTGGAGTTGAGTAGAATTTTGTTATTTTTCTATTTGGGCTTTGGGTTTGGGTATCAGCCCACTAACACAACATAATACCCTAACTCCTCTACTCTTCATCCATTCACTCATTCTATTTCTTAACACTTTCAAGCTCAAGAAAAGTGGGGGAAAGAATGGGAAATAGAAATTCCTAAACCCTAATTTTGATCAGGAAACTCAAATTCAAGTCCAAAATCAAGGTGAAGCTTAGGTAAGCATCCTCTTCATCTTCTCCATCTCTATTTCTCTTCAATTTACAGAAATTCCTATAACCTAACTTAGGAAAAACTTCACCTTTGATAATAGATTGAAGATTCTAGAGGTATATTGAAGAGGAATTGGTCTTGCTTTGTTTTAAAGCTTCTCATTCGTGTTTTTGGGTTTAAAGGTGAGTTCTTGAACTCACATCTATGTCTATACCTTTGATATTGTTGGGTATGAATTCCTAACATCTATTTCTTGTCCATTTTCTTTCGAATTGGATTAGTTTGATGAACATTCCAATTTTTGGTATTTTGAAGTCAAAATCTATGAAATTCCTAATATGGATGTTTGGACATGTCATTTGGAGTGTATTGATGTGTTTATAGGGTTGGGTTGTTGCTTGACATCGATCCCTAGTTATCGTCGCTCATTTGTTTGCTTTGAATTTGATTTGGCCATCAAAGGCCTTGGCAAAAACTGCCTAGAGCTTCAGCTCAGACGTCTGGTATTAAGCTCAGACGTCTGGTATTAAGCTCAGACGTCTGATGTTACGGGAATAAAATTCCAGCCTTTCAGCTCAGACGTCTGAGCTTACTTCCCAGACGTCTGGGCAATCTAGAAGAAAATTCCAGAGCTTCAGCTCAGACGTTTGGGAAGTCTACCAGACGTTTGGAGCTACTTATTTCAGCCAAGTTGCCTATTTTGAGTGGATTTCCATTTTAATCGATTTTGTGGTTGATCCGATTAGTTGTTGTCATTTATTATCAACTTCGATGACTTCTTTTCAGGATTTTTGGGAATATCCATTTGATGGATTTGACATCGATTTCTATGATTTTGATTCACGATGTCGAACCTGAATTTTTGGTTGATTGATTGTTTCTACAATCATTTCTGTGATTTGTCACTTTTAAAAATACAAAGGTTTCTATACTACTAGTAAATATTCAAACGCTTTCACAAAGATAATTTCAATACCATTTTTAATACAAAACTCGTTTTTAAATCCGTTTTCCAATCTATTAGTATATACAAACCTTTACCTCATTCGTTCGAGAAATCCAATTAAACGACTTAGCAAAACAAGTGGTATGAAACGCTTGCGTTTACTTCGTTGGTTAATTCTTGGACTTGTTCGATTGAACTCTCGTGATAATTTTAGTGGAAATCTACAATCTGTTTGTAAATATTTAAGTTAAGCCAGTGGTTATGGGACATGAAGCTAAACTCATTTATTTACTAGCTTAGTGTAATCTACACTTATCGATCAATGATGATCCTTTGGTGATTTAGACTAGCGATGAGAGATGTCTCTTTGTCCGAGTGGGGGACTGTACCCCATTCTATAGAGCTTCGGCTCATTTTTATGGGCTAGCGACCCATGGTCTTTGGACCGTTCGTGGAGCAATCGGCTCGATAAGTCGGTGCATGAGGCGTATCTTTTGAGATGTGTCGATGTTCGACTAGGCATGGGGTGTATCTTTTTAGGTGCGTCGATGTTCGACTAGGCATGGGGCGTATCTTTTTAGGTGCGTCGATGTTCGACTAGACATGGGGTGTATCTTTTTAGGTGCGTCGATGTTCGACTGTGCATGGGGCGTATCTTATTAGGTGCGTCGATGTTCAGTTCATGGGATAGCGACCCATTTGTGATACACGTGTTGGTGAGTTTTCATGCTCCCGTTTGTGATAGGCCTTACCCTCTTTGTGATTTCTGGATTTTTAGATGATGATTTCTAGAATTTGTGTTTCACCGATTTTTATGCGATTGGAATTGATATGTTTTGTCAATATTTGTGTTTTGGTGAATAATTTAAAGAATATGACATTCTTTTTAGTGTTTGAGAATATTTGAGATATTGTATGATTTTTGTTGTTATCTGATGTATACTTGTCACAGTATGGCATTATTATTATCATACGTTTTTGTCACATCTCTTATCCTATCTCATTTTATATGATATTATAGTTAGACTGATCCGTTTATTATTTTCTTCTTAAATAATACTCGGGTCAGACCGAGGTATTTCAGGTGCTTTTTCTTGACTTCTTATCAAGGACCATCACCTGATTTTTGGCTAACTACTTTAGCTTAGTAAATTTTGTTATTATACATGCGAGATAGAGACTCCTTAATGTATACTTATTCTTTTGTCTAGCACTTGTACCTATTCTTTTGTGATGTAGTGGATCTTGTATGACCACTACTTTGATGTACACTTCTATGTGTTATATTCATATCTGTTTCCGCCTTTGTGATATGAATATCTGTGACTGATTTGTGTTATGTTTATTTCTATATTTGTTTCTGAAGAATGCATAGCCACTGCATAGTAGCTTTGAGTTTGTATTTGATATGTCGGATTTCCTCTTGAAACGAAGTGCAAGTCATTCTATCTGACATATCGGTACTCGCACAAAGCAATTACACAGATGGTCGCTCCTCAACAGCCTTATTCTTCGTGCTAGTCGACGACATTACCCCGTAGTGTTCTTAGCTAGTGTGAGTATAGTGGTGGGGCGTGACAACATCCATTTTGGAATAATCCTCAAGATTAGTAGCAATTAGCCCTTGCACTTCACTGCTCCATCTTCGACTCCATGCCCTTGTTTTCACTGCGAAAACGTACTCATTGGATTGAAGGGTTTTTCGGATAACTTATCCGATCTCGGTCTCTTCGAAACAACATTCGATATTTCTAGTAAACTCAACCCCAGTTCTTTAGGAAATAAACAGACGAAGATAAGATCGGAGATCACCTCCTAACCGTTTGTGGACAGATTTCCTTATCAACATCCTAGAAGAACGAAACGAGTTTATATGTACAGTATATCACCTCGAACGGTAACTGTACCATATAATTCCCGTATTTCTCCTAGATTTTCCCAAAGTTATATTTTGGGTCCAGATTTGATAATCGGTTATTTAACTATCAAATAAACAATTATTCAACCAAATGCTTCATTTTTCACTGAAAAATACCAAGTCTTATTCAATTTAAATTTTCAATCACTTAAATCTCTTTATCCAAAATATATATACTTTCTTACCGAATTTAGTATATTTGCAAATTATCTTTTTCAAAAATATTTGCAAACCCTCTTTTAAAATAATATGGAAAGTACCACTGCGGTATCAAACCATGGATTCACAGCTCAATGGTTACGTCTCTATCCCAGAGAAATCCAAGACTTAACTGCAGGCACTCACTGCCTCCGATTTTGCCATGCGAGTATACCATTACTACCCAAAACTTTATTTAAAAAATTTCAAAATAATACTTATGAAATTTCTAAAATAATTTCCAAGTTAAATTTAGGCGAATACTCTTTAAACAAAAGTTATTATATATTATTGAATATTGAATAATTCATCCCTTTAAAATAATAATACCGATTAATCTTTAAATAATAATTAACTTAATACTAACCATTTATAAAACTACTTAATTAATAGATAAATATACTTTAAATAATTTTAAACAACTAAATAATTAATTTTCTGAAATATTCTTAAACACTTTTAAATTTTCTAGTTAATACTTAAAAATCCTCCCTTTTTTAAAATAACTGAATTTCTCGATAAAAATATATTTTCCAATTCCAATATAACCAGTCTAACATCTACAAATCTCTTTCGATTTATTTCCAATTTGATTTACATCCCAATTTTGTAATTCCCTTTTCACATTTCTAAAAATAAATCTACCATTTATTTTTAAGCCAATTTACCTATTTCTTATAAATCCTCACCGTGAATTTATAATTTCAATCTATCCACTGATAATCACTTTACTTTATTTATAAACCTTATTTATAAATTCCATAGTCTTATTTCCTGTTTATAATGGTTTCACAATACTTAATCGATTTTAAATCGATTTCTAATTTAAATTCCATTTTTAAATTAATTTCTTAAATAACCCAAATATATCCCAAAACCCACTAAATTCAGATTTCCCTCCCTTTTTATAATTTTAAAATATTATTTAAATCTAGAACATCCATTTCATATTTTATTTTCAAATTTCCTTTTTATTTTCCCAAAACTATTTTAAATCTCGATTTTAAAATCTTTTTTTACACTTAAACTAATGGCTTAAGTTTTATTATTAAAAATCCTTTTGTTTATATTATTCCAAAATCCCTAATTTCTATATACCAAAATTTATCAAGTATAAATTATGAAACCAAATTATTCATTTTACCCAAAATTCATTTCTTTTAATAAATCCAAATTTCACCATAAATATTTTTACTTCAGATTTTCCTTTTTAATTCCTTTCCAAATTTTAAACATCTATCATTGGTATTTAAAAATACCCAAAATCTATATAGTAATTCCATAGCATCCAATAAATCCAAATTCCACCATACTCTATCATAGATTATTCAAATAATTCATATATCACTATATACGAAAATTAAATTCAACATTTTTTAGGAATCCAGATGGATCCCTCCAACCTGTTTCCCTACATCCATAGATGTTAGCATAATATAAGAAAACCAATCCTACTTCGAGGGGGATATCGCGGTATATAGGGTTATCCGCTATTATGCGGGACGCATAGGGTCTCATCTGTTATATATATGCGGGAATATCAATCACTTTAATATATATACTACTATATATAATATCACATCCAACTGATAAAAATTTATCAATTCTATCAATCAATCAATAATTAATTTTAACTATTTAAAATTAATTACAAAAATCCAAAATTGAGTGAGATTAACTCACCTTGATTTTTATTTTCAATCCATTCCAATTTTAAACCTACTGCGTAGATTTCCCAGCCACAAATCCCATACGACCAATTTTGTTCGATTTTAACCTCGTATAAATGGATTACGAGTTTATTAACAATATGAGATGATATAAATTTATTTAGTAACTCAATAAAATGCAATTAAACTAATTACCAATTAGTGAATTAAATTGACCTATTGTTTAACAAAAAGAAAACAACCTAATTACCTCACTCTCGTGACCAAATTTCCAGACCACGTCACGCATCTTCATTCAAGGCTCAAACGGCCTCACCACGACAGCCTGTAGCCTCCACCCGCACGCTCACGAGTGTACACACGCCAACATCTTTCAGCCACGTCTCGATACACGCGCAACCCACTGCAGAATCGACTCCCCTTTCTGCGCCATGTCGCGACGACCAACACGCGACTCCACCAGTTTTCTGACCGCCGACGCGCCTTCCTTCCCGGATCCAATTTTCGATGCCCAGAACTCAATCGAGTTCTTTTCCTTTTGATTTCCCCAGCCCTCTTCGAACTACCACTTGTTGAACTCTAGAAAAAAAAAAGATTCGAAGCCTCTCTCAGGTTTCAGCATTAGAAACTGCAGACTCAATCAATTCTAGAGTATAGCTTAGGTTTCTAGGAGCAGATTCGTTTTGGGAACTAGTTGCATTTGTGGAATCAGAAAGCTTTTGCGCTACCTGACCATCTTCTGCTGGGGATGAAGCATGAAATGTTTTTGGAGGAGGAGATTATGGGATGTTGATGGAAGTGAATTGGTAATAAAGGGGGTCACTGTGAATGCTCGGCTGTGAGTAAAAAAAAGAGCGTGATGTTGATTTTTCTCTCTCTAAAACGAAGAAGGCAACGTGATTTTAAAAAGGAGGAGGAAAGATGGGAAACGAGAAAAGATAGGTTGCATGTTAGAGGAGCTGAAAAGATATAATACGGCTGTTGACTAGTCAAAATTTAAATTTAAAATTTTAAAATGACTTGTTTTACGCAACTCAAAATCTCGAACCCCTATCGAGGCATGCCGCTAGGCTTTATAATGTTATACCCCTATTCCAAATGCAATGGAAAAGTTTCGAGTCCTAATTCAATCGTATGGAGAAGATAGCTTTTTGGACCCAATTATTATATTGAATTTTCGATATAATTTCAGCGCGTTTATATTTCGTACGACCAAACAATAACTCCAAACATTACAAAATTTGAAACCCGATAATAATACACTATTATGGAACCAATGGAACCAGTTTTGTCGAAATCCGAGACAGTGCCTCGGAAGGCTACTTTTAAATGTACATTTAAACGATATATTTTTAAAACTGAACAAATCACTTTTAAATTCAATTTAAAAAGTTTTATTATCTTCAGTATTATTAATATAAATTTTATAAGCCTTTAAATTATTTTTAACAAGTTTAAACTCAGGATTCAATATTTTACCCAATTTCTAATTATTGAATTCAATAATTAAATTATCCAACAAATGGTTATATTTGAAATTCAAGTTAAAAATTAACTTTTAAATAATTAAAATCAATTAAATATTCCAATTTCAAATATCCAAAAATTCCGAGTCGTTACACACCCTAGACTGTACTTAGAGTAGCAGTACCCATATGATGATAGGTCAGCATATATTGTGTGTATGTGCTAACTTGTTGGATGTAGGGATATGTCGAGTATGATTCTCCATCCCATATGTTCCTATGTACAATATATTGGCTTTTATATCTATTTTGAGATTATAGATCGCTCATACCAGACTTTTGTTTGACATGAGGTTATTCGTATTGCTTCTTATCATCTTGGGTACTTTTAAACGAGTATATTGAGAAATAGGTATGAGATAGCATACAGAGTTGTGCGGAGGATGAGCAGAATGCTGACACTTTCTTATATAACTTTTATTGGAGCTAATATCACTTATTTTGCTGTGCGGTGCTATGGAGCTATTTAGCACTGTATTACGTATGAAGATGGTTATCTAGAGTTTATTTGATGTATTGGGATGTATAAATTTTGTTACTCTATTTTGTATATTCTGATGAACCTATGCAGCACTCTAAAATGGTGTTTATTTTGGTTCATTTGATTATACTACTGTCGTGCCTGTTTTGTATCTATTTATTATTATATTTTGTCTATGCGCTATGAGATATACTACAGGTTCATTGATTGATCGATTATTATACTTTACCTTGATAGATTTCCTCCATCTGTTGGATACCACCACATTGCAATGTTATGGTATCATATTGGTACATTGGGTACCGAAAGTGGAGGGAGGTCATCACATAAATGCATGACCCGACTCCTTAGCCAAAAGCAATAAAATTTGTTTGCTCAAAAAGGAGTAGACCCGTGTTAATTCACATTCTTGAATGAAACATTAGGTTGCCAAAAGCAATGCTCATGCGACATAAATGACTAGAGCAAAGTTCAAAAAACACGTTGTATAAAACAAATTGAACTGAACATGGCAAATGCTGCGCCCCTGAGTCTAACAGTCGCAAATAAGGAGTAAATATACCCCATCACTTTTCAGTCACTAATCTATAATAACATGTTGCTATATAACATTCCTATAAACACCATTAAAAAGTGTTAATAGTGCTTTTAAAAAGCAACTAAAATTGTTACTAGCATTTTCAAAACTCTATTAAAAGTTTTAGTACCGTTTCTCAAATGTTGTTAAAAGTCTTGATATATACTAACATGAAATTCTACATAGCATTACTCTAACAGTCTAGGCACTATATATACACAATATCCATGGAACATTCAATGATCAGCTCATTATACTAAAATCATAATTAATAATCAATAAATTATATTAAAAATAACTTAACATACGCAAAATCCTTACACCAAAACACACTAAATGTTACAATGTTCCGTAGATAATTCGTTCTAAGTGCAAAAACTAGTGACTAAAAACAATAATACATACTCAAACTTGAAAACCAAAAAAGTTATCACGCCAATAAGAAATTCAAATCATTAATTCGCTATGATATTTTGCTACTTATTTGCACCAAAGATCTGCAAAGTAGTATAGAATTAATAATCATAATCAAAACAACGAGGGCTTCAGAATTCAAAAGAGTGTTGTTTCTGAAGTGTTAGCAATACATGGTATTGATTCCATAATACGTTTACATGCTCAAATTTAATTGGCATATTAGGATATTGGTTTCATTAAATCTCTCTCACACAAACACATGTGTGTGTATTTGTGTGTACGCGCTTGTGTTGATGTATTTATGGGTGTGCATGTGCGAGCATGCGTGCAAATTTGTTATTTTTACATGCATCCCAATGTCTCATCATATAGACTCTTGACATTACTTCTATTTTGCTACAGGAAGTACTTAGATTTTTTCTGGCAATATGCAAATCAAATAATAGACAAGTCTCTACAACGTAACCTAGAAAAATTAACTCTAAATGAGATGAATAAGTATTGTCCCTACGTTTTTCTTGAAAGTGTTTAGTGTTTCCAAGTATGAATCCATAGAGCTCGTGAAAATATCAAAATAAGTAGCAAAACTAAATTATATAGCCCAGTTGTTTATTTTTGTAGATTGGTCAAAAATGCATTTGTACTCAAAATTGTTTATTTTTGTAATTTGGTAAAAGTTAATGAATGAAGTAAAACAAGTATTTGAACAATTTTCAATAAAATAAGAATTAGTAGTAAGAATTAGACTTGATTGGCCCAATATAGATCCAAAATGGTAAAAAAATTGAAATTCACTCATTTTTTCCACTATGGGCAGGCCCAGTTCCAACAGTATATACTTTAGCAACACACACAAAGATATGTATATATATATATATATGCATGATCATGACATATACGATAATAAGTTAATACAAAAATGCAACTAATAGTCAACCTACAGAATTAGCTGGACTCCTGGAATGTATGCAAGAGACATGGCATATCATGCATGATGCAATACATCCTAGTGTAAGCATATAATTTCCATATGTATGCAATTGTCATTCAATCCTATTATAAAATAGATACAAAAACAAGTAACCTACATAAATCAAAACATAGCAGCTAATAAAAAGTCAAACAACATAGTCTATATTATAAACAAAACAATCAAATTGTAACGGAGGGGAGATTTTCGACCTCGAAAATCGACATCTATATATCCACTGATAGGCTGCCGAGTAGTCGAGTGCCGGAAATACCAGTTCATTAGGGGTGAAGAAGAAAAAGGTAGAAGAAAAGAGAAACAATAACACAGAATCTTATAATCGCAGCGGAACAAAATATAATATATAACAACAGATTTTTATACAAAAGAATCTGTAACTGTTTAATGCTTATAATCATCAGAGTACACAATCATTACATCAAATCTGGACAGTTATAACAACTTGTCCTCATACAGCGGAAATATCCAAGTACGTGTAATACGTTTGAACTCCTCCAGCTCATCTCCTGAGTTCCATAGCATTTCAACCTGAATCTGTAATAATCAGTCTAACCCAAGCATTATAATAAAATAACACCCGAGTCAGTCTGGAAAACCAGCGTGAGAAAACACACTCAAATTGAATTATTAACTTTTCAAAATCCTTTGAAAACAAAGGTATCTCGTAAGACCACGTCACAAATAAGCACGACGGGTTTTTACCCTACGATAACCAAAACATTTTTATCAAATCCGTCTGGCATTATAATAGTGTCTATAGAAAGTAAATAGAATATAGCCGAAGTGCTTGCATCTCACGTTCCAGTAGAGTTGGGAACAATCAAAATCGTACGACACTTATTGGAGAATGGATTCCATCGAATGACTGGGCTACTTGTGTACCGCCCGTCATAGTACACCTCTAGAACAATGTACCGAGGACCACTCCCAATCCCCTGCAACACAAGACCGGACTACCCCTTACTGGATAGCCCGAATAAGATCACCCCGCGGTTGGGATCAGCAACCGCCCACACAGCCAAAATAAAAGGGAGTCTAGATAGGGGTGACCTTACCCGACTTGGGTGCTACCCACCTAGCCTTACTGCATCTCCCCTGTTTTAGTCATTCTCGGTTGGTGAGGTTCAAGGCTAAGCGTTACCTTTTCAAGAACAATTTCCTTAGAATGCTCATCGTCCTCCGATAACGATGTTCTGATAGCATTCGTAAATACAAGTTGTCCTGGGTCTGGACAAACCGAATCACCATCTTCATCATCTTCATTCGTTACGTTCAAACCGGATCGAAGTGGTTTTCGGATAATTAAATCCAATCCCGGTCTCTTCGAAATGATCAGTGCATTGGCCAATATTGATAGTCGGTTATTTTACTATCAAATAACATCCATAAGCAACCATCAGGCCTTAAATAAATTCCCAAAATTTATTTCAAAATATCTACGCAAGATATTACTTCCCATGCCCCAACATCTTTAAGATAGTTTTCAAATCCCTTTTATTTCCACGGAACAAATTCCAACCTTCCCAATACTTAGATTATTTTTCCCCACTTCATTTGATATTCAACACTTGGAAAAATTCCTTTTATTCCCTCTTTCTTTTCTCAAAAATCATTTACAACTTTATTTGTAAATTTCCCAACTCGTTTCACACGAATTTTTATAAATTTCGGAATTTCTTAATTAATTCCCTTAATATTTCCAAAACCAATTTATACTTGCTTATAAAGTCAATCCCCTTTTCTACTTCTTTAATGAATTCTATTTCATTCTTCGAAGTTCACTTTTATTTAACTTCTTCGGAAATTTTCTTACTTTCTTTCCAAATTTCATCTAAGGAATTTCTTATAAATCAGATTCACTGAATAACCCATTTTCTCGACTTCCGAGAAGGTTTATAAATAAATTTAAAACATTTCACAACTCTCTATATATATAAATAAGTATTTCAATAATAATAATTCATTTTTAAGACATATTCAAATAATTATTTAAAATATTAAAACACCTTTTATAATATCACTTTCCAGAGCGGATTTAAAAGTTAGTATTCTATTTAAAATAAAATCAAGTATTTAAAAATTCATTTCTGAAGTATTCAATACTAACTTTAAAATTTCATGGTTTAATAAATAAAAGTTTCCTTTTTAAAATTTAAAACTTGACTTATTTAAAAACTTATTTTCAAGTCTGGATAACCAAATTTCCAATTTATAACCCTTCTCGAATTTCATCACATTTCTCTCATTCCGGTCTCCTTAACCATCTTCATTAAAAATAGTATCTACTATTTTTCTCACCCTATTTCCATATCCCAATATAAATTCTTTCCGTAAAATTTATATTCCAAATTTATCATCCAGTATCACTTCCTTTTTATTTATAAACTCCGTTTATAAATTTTTATAACCCGTTTTGAGCTTCACTAAAAATAATCTCATTTATAAAATTCCATTTTTATAAATTCAATCCTTTCAAAAATTCTTTTATTTTTGCCCATCTATTTTCGATATCGATTTCAACTTTTTTTCCCGAATATCATTTTTAAATCCAGTCTTTAAAAATCCCTTTATATAATTTATTTTAAACTCTCTATTTAAAATATTTTCCCGCATTATTTAATATGATCAAAATTTCACCTTTTCTTATTTAAACCAACCTCTTTAAAATAATCCAAATTTCGTTATACAAATTTTTATATTAAAATTCTCTTTTTAATTCCTTAAAATTTAAAAATAATATCTATGGTATTCAAAATTCTCACAATTTATTTCCATGCCATCATATCATTTAAAAAAATTTCAGCACACAATAATCCGACATTTTATATAAATGAAAAACAATAATATATTTGAGGAATCCAGTTGGATCCCTCCTACCTGTTTTTCCTTGCATCCACGGATGTTAGACAACAATAAAAATACCAATCCCACTTCGAGGGGGATATCGCGGTATATATAACATCAAACAGATAAATTATAAATTTATCAATCAAGTCAGGCATGCAATAAACATTTAAAATTTAAATAGGGTAATCCAAATGAGTGAGAAATTCTCACCTTTTATTTTTAATTTGCAATCCGATCCAAACCCAACTTGTTCTCCATGATTTTAGACCTTGTATAAACATTATATGGTTTATTAACATTTGAAATAATCGAAAAAATAAATTACCACTTAATAAATTTAGTTAACTAATTTTAAATGATAATTTAACTAACCTGGTTTACAATTTTTGTAGACCTCGCATAAACAATCTGCGAATTTGTAAATACTCGATTTATAATATGACCTATATATCCTAATCACCATAGCTAATTACTCTTTAATTAAAGTAAATCTTAAATAAATTCCAATATACCTCACTGCCTGATATAACTCGTCGCAACCACCAGTCTACAGCCGCCAAAGTGTAAGGACCCGATTCTTCGACTTTCGAAAATCGACATCGATACGTCCACTATATCAACTGCCGAGCAAACGAATGCCGGAAAACCGAATTCTTAGGGTTTAAAAGAAGAGGTAGAAGAAAAGATAGAAGAAAGAGAAAGAAGAACAACAGAACAACATCAGAAACAGAAAACAATATCAGAATCTCACATATCGCAGCGGAACAACATATAATAGATAATCACTAGTCTTTTAAAACAAAGAACTATATCAGTTTATACATACATCAATCAGAGTCAATATACAACTCAATACAACAATGGACAGTTATATAAACTTGTCCTCATACAGAATACACAGCGGAATAAATACTATCAGATACAAATACTATGTCTCGCCAACCAGCTTGCTTCTAAAGCCCCAGAATACCCAGAATATCCTGATAACATAACTCTAGGCTGCCCGTGTGGAAATTGGTGGGCACCCAGAGTTTAGAAGGGAAACAATAAACTCCAGGTCAGTCATGGTGACTGGTGTGAGATCGTAAAACAGTTATTTTTCACAAAGAAAATAAATCAGATTCGCAATGCTTTTGGAAAATGAAACTACCATAAGACCTCCCACCACACACACAATGCAAACGCAGAATTGGAGGAGATTTCTTCTTATGATAGTCAAAGATGCTTACTACGCAAAATCAAATCATTTTTGATATTATTATTAGTGCATAGTGCAGAAACATTTCGAAAGTAGAATATAAATCTTAGCCAGCATAGGTACCATTATATTATGCCTGCTATAGCTGCCTCCTGAGGAGACAGGTTATACAATTTCAATCGTAAATGGTTCGTATTGTTTCTTTGGATTTTCCAACAAATGGTCAGGCTAAGGAACTTCCTTTCCTCCTGCCGAATAGGATCGCCTCTGGCTGGACGTCCCGAGAGACAAACTGCTCTCTGCCAAACAAGGCCGGGTTACCCCTGTAACAGGTAACTCACGAATATGTCATCACCCGGTCCTTTGGGACCTTTATCCGAGCGCTCGGTAACCAACATCACACATCATAAAGAAAGTGTATCCACATGAGTAAGTATCTGGGCTCCATACCATGATACCACCCCTTTCCAGAAGGAAATGACATACCCTAAAGGGCGCGACCCTCATAACCTTGCCGCAACATTCCTGTTTCGACCATTTCCGGGTTGTTGAGGCCCTGACGAAGTCTCGTCCACAAAGCTACGCTTTTTCAAAAAGCCACGCTTTGGGTCAACAGATGATCAACCTATGATCACAAAGATAAATGATCAAACAAATGATCATATCACAAATGATCAAACACTGATCATCACACAGTAACACTCAGCATGCCACATTACCAAATTGGGATATATCGCTGATAAATTTCAACTACATAACCTCTGAGCTCGTACGTCTCAGAGAAGGGTGTTAAGCTAAGAGAATAAATTCTCCGCCACCAACAGAAATGTATTTGAAAGAAATCAGCTTTATATCTCAAAGTGTAATGTCAGACACACAATCCATACAAGTCTGTTCCGGGATCGAACAGAACCGAAGGCACTTCTCACGAAGCCCTTGCAAATCCGGATAATTTCCAATCACGTCCGGACTTCCCGTCACTAAGGGTGATAAAACCTCTAAATCGGAGATCAACCGATGTAGAGTAACTCGACGGTAATCCTTCCGTTTTCAAAAATATCCGGTCTTCAACACCGGTCATCAAATGCAATCCATAACGACGTATCACATATTTGGAATGGGTTATACGACCCCATGGTCCTTTCCCGGCTAACCCGAATAGTGAGCGCTTATTCAAAAATAAGTGTGGCATTCAAATTCATCCAATTCACAACAAATACCCATTCAAGGTAATTATTGATAGTCGGTTATTTAACTATCAATAAAGATGAGCAACATCATCAGATTCCAAATTATTTAATTTCCAAAATATCTTTACTAGATATAAAATTTCCACACTTCAAAAATAAATTAATATTTATTTTTAAACAGATTCCCTTTTTCTTTTATAAATTCCATAGTGAATTTATAATTTCAAAATATCTACTAATATACGATTTTCAGATTGATGTCAATATTCACTTTCTATTTATCTTTACAAAGATAAATCTCAAAACGTTCATTTCATATTGGAAAAGTAATTCCATGCTTATTTAAAAATAAGTGATTCACAAATCTATTTATTTTCAACATTTGAAAATATTCAATATACTTAAATCAATTTTAAGTATAAATTCATTCTTTAAGGAAATCATTTACTATAACAACATATATTTGAGTCAAAACGAATGTTACGTAAAACATCGTTACGACGACTCAAAATCACTAGTATAGGGATTCGAAATTAAGATAGATATATAAATCCCAATACTATACAAAAACATTTCCTTTCGGAAATCATTTACTATAACAATAGTGTTATAGTCCACCATTTCCTTCTTCCTCAAAAACGTCTATTTCAACAATGAATGTTGAAATCTATGATTTCGATATTCAATATATTTTAAAACATCGTTAAGACAATTAACTTCATTTTTAATGTCACTTTCCCAAAACCATATCCATTTTACTTAAAAATATATTCACTGTCCAAAATCGTGAATATACTTCACTAACCAAATTTCAATAATCTCCACACATTTTATTTCAAGAATTATCCACTATCCAAAATCGTGGATAAAATTCCCTTAATATCCTTCTATATTAAATTCATCAAATTTGATTGATTTTCGAATTTATAAAACAACGTTTATAAATTCTATTTCTATTTTATAACAACTTCGATTTATAAATTTCTTTTATTTACAAATTCGATCAATATTCCATTTAAAGGCAAAAATCCAATTTATAAGTTAATTTCTTATAAATCTTTCATACTACAGTTTCATCCATTTTATAACTTCCCAATTTATAAATCTATAAATTTCATTCACTTACGGATTCCATAATATTTCATTTTTAACACTTATAAAAACTCATTTTATAATTTCAATATTTTCAATTTATAGATATCAATTTTATAAATCTTTTATACGAATCGTTTATAGTTATTCAAAAATCCCAACTTAAACCATTTTATAAATCAATCAACTATTTATTTCAAAAATGACACTTTGGTTATATTTCACAAAAATCATAATTTCTATAACTTTAAAAGTTGAACGTTTATAAATCAATTCAAAAATTAAATAAACGTATACTTTCAAAAATCACTTTAAAAATCTCTTTTAAAATCATCATCGTTATTTTTAACTTCAAAAATGAATCCGATGATGCAACGCACCAATTAGTCAATCACAACATTCAATATCATATATCAATATGATAACAGAATACATCACAATATCTGTAAATAAATAAATACTGGTGAGGAATCCTGTTGGATCCCTCCAACCTGTTTCCCTACATCCACAGATGTTAGCACAATACCAATTCCACTTCGAGGTGGAATATCGCGGTATATGGGTTTTATAAAAATCATCCGCTTACTAACGGCGCAATAGGGTCTCATCCGCTATACAATGCGGGAAATCAATCAATCCAATATATACATATGCCAATATGTATATATTGCTATATATATATATAGATATATCCTACTATATCTAATATCACATCCAAACAGTCAATCATCAATCAATAACTGTAAAATCAAATTTTTCCTTCGAGTGAGAAAATCTCACCTTTGCTTTAATTTGCAATCCATTTCCCATTTCTGCTTTGATTTCTCGTTTTTAACCTTGTATAAATAATTATATAATTCATTAATATTCGGATCAACTGAACAATTCAAGTTGCCACTTTAAATTTAATCAATTACTTAAATTTTAAACTAGTGATTTAACTTTAAATAAATTCTCCTTTATAAATAAAAATCCTTTAGCAACTAAATTAAATTTATTTTCAGAAATACATTATCTTAAAATCTATCTAGCCAGTTTAAAAATGTGTATATGTGTATCTTTTTCTTCATTCTGAAACTGCTATAAAACAAGCTTTAAAAAAATCTTATCTTTATAAAAAAATTTGTATATATATTACTATTCCTGATATTTTAAATTAACAGCTTCCAGATTAATAAAAATTCCTTATACTATCATAAATACAATTTAGCTAGTACCTTACTGCCCAGGTCAAAGAATTCGACCATCACCTGGCATCGATCGAAACTCCCCTATGTACGCGACCACCAAACCAACCCAGCTTTCCCTTACAGACACCGCGACCCAAAATCAACCTCGAGCTCGTCTCCCCTGAACTCAATCGACTCCCATCCTACTCGCGACTTCGACAAACTACCATGCCCACGAATTTACGACCGGAGACCCCGAACTTTGCCCTAGCTTCGCGATTCCATCTCGCCGCTACCGCCTCCATGCCATCACCAACTCTCGATCGCTGCCAGCGAACGCGACTTCATCCAGATCCATCTCGACTAACTCGCGAACTCCCTCAACCACCAGATCACCTTGAATCGCCACTGCCTTGAACTCGATTCGAGTGCGACTCGAACTCGTCGCCGCCAATCCTTCCACTGCGGCCTCGTCGCAATCTGATAGCCTCGCGACTTCGATTTAAAATTTTGGGGGGAATGTTTGTCGCGGCCGTTGATTTGAACGAGAGAGTGTTAGATTCTAAGAGAAGAGAGGGAGGTGAATTTCGAATGAAAGGAAATTATTTACTCGGCCATTATTTTTCTTCGAATTAATCTGCGAACGAAATGATTTCCTTTCGTGTATCTTAACAGAGAAGGGAGGGGAGACAAAAGAACGTGATTAAGCAGAGAGTAGGTCGATGTAAATCAGAAACTAGGGTGACTGGTGATTTGAATGTATAAATTTATATTTAAATTAAATCTATTAATTATCGTCCAGACGTTTTTATCTCGTACGATCACACAATAGCTCTGAAAATTACAAAATTTAAAATCTGATAATAAAACAATATTACGGATCCAATGGAACTGGTTTCGTCGAATTCCGAGACTGTGCCTCGGACGGCTATTTTTAAATATCGGTTGAACGGTATAAATTTCAAAACTGGACAAATCACTTTCAAACTCGATTCTGAAGCTTCTGTTGTCTTCAGTATCATCGATATAGATTTTAAAAGCTTTTGAAATATTTTTCTTCAGCTTTAAATTGAAGATATAAATTTTTATTCAATTCAATAGATTAAATTTTAAAGTTTAATCGCAAATTTCAAAGTTATATATCGGGGATTCAAATTAAATCATCATTCAAATATTTAAAATTAATTAAATATTTTCAATTTAATTTGTTCAAAATTCTGGGTCGTTACACAAAGCTTCACACTGCAACACATCTCCAGATCGTGGACGAACATCCTCTTCCCTCCTTAAATCAAGCCATGGCTGTGCACGACCACTCCCCAGAAGCTCGACTATCAACTGTTCTAAGGCTATCGAGAGGTCTGCCTTCTCCTCCTCATTGATTTGCATAGTACCCCATCATTGCCGCACCCCCTCAGCTCCCTCCATGGCCTGCCACTTGACAACGAACTCATCTGCCATTCAATTCGGCCAAAACACCCTCCTTTTTGAAGTCGAGATCCTTATCGCGATACACGCGATCGTATGCTCCTCCATCAATCCCTGAGCGCGCGTATACGAGCGAGTTGCTCGACTTCGGTTCAACGAATTATTTTTATTTAGAGGAACTGTTACGCCCCACCTCTATACCCACGCTAGCCAAGGACACTACGTGGTAATGACGTCGACTAGCACAGAGAATAAGGCTGTTGAGGAGCGACCATCCATGTAATTGTTTTGTGCGAGTACTGATATGCCAGATAAAAATATAACTTTTCATCTCAAGAGGAAATCCGACATACCGATACAAACTCAAAGCTACTACACGGTGGATGTGTATATATACTTCGAAAAAAAATATAGAAATAAACATAACACAAATCAGTCACAGACAATTCATATCAAACAGGCGGAAATAGATATGAATATAACACATGAAAGTATACATCAGAGTAGTGGTCAAACAAGATCCACAATATAAAAAAGAATAGATACAAGTGCTAGACAAAAGAATATGTATACATCAATGAGTCAATATATCGAATGTATACAACCAAAAACTACAATGCTAGAGTAGTTAGCCAAAAGTCAGATGATAGTCCCAAATAAGAAGTCATGAGGAAGCACCTGTAAAATCTCAGTCTGACCCGAGTATTATTTAATAAGAAAATAATAAACGGATCAGTCTAGCTATAATTATCAGATAAAATGAGATATAAGAAGAGATATAATAAAAACATATGATAACCAAAAATGTCATACCTCGACAAGTATACATTAGAAAATCAACAAAGGAAAATCATACAAATATCTCACGAATCTCATAGCATAAAAAGAATGTCATATTCTTTATTTAATTCACCAAGCCACAATAAATGACATACATATCAATGCCAACTGAAAAAGGTGGTGAAACATAAATTCCAGAAATCACAACGATAAATCCAGAAATCACAAGAAAAGAGGATGGCCAATCCCATAAACTGAACATCGACGCACCTAGAAAGATACGCCCCATGTAAAGTCTAGCATCGATACACCTAGAAAGATGCACCCCATGCAAAGTCGAACATCGATGCACCTAGAAAGATACGCCCCATGCTCTAGCATCGACGCACCTAGAAAGATACGCCCCATGCATAAATAAACATCGACGCACCTAGAAAGATACGCCCCATGTAATGTCTAACATCGATGCACCTAGAAAGATACACCCCATGCAAAGTCGAACATCGACGCATCTAGAAAGATACGCCCCATGCATAGACGAACATCGACGCACCTAGAAAGATACGCCCCATGTCCGGACTTATCGAGCCGATTGCTCCATGAAGTAAACAAACATCGGCGCACCTATATAGGTACGACCCATGCGTAAAGTGAGACGAAGCTCAATAAAACAAAGTACAGTCCTCCACCTGGACAAAGAGACATCGCACATTGCTAGTCTAAACCATAAAATGATCGTCATTGATCATCAAGAAGTGCCGATCACACTAAGCTAGTAAATATAAGAGTTTAGCTTCATGTCCCATAAACACTTTCTTAACTCAAATATTTATGAACAGATTGTAGATTTCCACTCGAAAATTGTCACAAGAGTTTCAATCGAACAAGTCCATAAATTAACCGACGAAGTAAACGCAAGCGTTTCATACCATTTGTTTTGCTAAGACGTTTAATTAGATTTTCTCATACGAATGAGGTAAAGGTTTGTATATACTAATAGATTGGAAAACGGTTTTGAAAACAAGCTTTATATTTAAAAATAGAGTTGAAATCGTCTTTGCAAAAGAGTTCGAATATTTACTACTAGTATAGAAAACCTTTATAATTTTAAAGTGAAAAATCACAAAAACGATTGTAGAAACAATTAATCATCAAAATTCACGTTCGAAGATGTGAATCAAATCCAATTAAAATCGGTGCTGAATCCATCAAAATGGATATACCCAAAAATTCCGAAATAGAAGTCATCAAAATCATAATAAAAGATAACAACAAATCAGAAAATCACGAGTTGATAAAATCTGGAAATCGAAACAAAATAATCAATTTTGTTAAGGCAATCAGGTCAGTAGACTGAACCAGGTGGTCAGTCGATTGACACAGACCCAGGCAATTTCCTGGGTCTGGTTCGGAGAAATTCTGATTTTCTGGTCAGTCGACTGATACTGGAAATTCCAGTATCCCAATGCCTGTAAACTTTCTGTTTCCAGGCTCGGTCGACTGACCGAGAGTGGTCGGTCGACTGATACTGGAAATTCCAGTATTCCAATGCCTGGAAACATTCTGTTTCCAGGCTCGGTCGACTGACCCAGAGTGGTCGGTCGACTGATACTGGAAATTCCAGTATTCTAAGCCTAGCCCCCAAGGGGCAAAATCCCAAACAATTGGCGAACGGACGAGCGATGGGCGCTAGGGGTTTACGCCAATCGGCAACCCAGCCCTATAGGCTCTTCGATATGCCACCAAAAACATGTTCGCGAATCAAAACAAGGATTTTCAAAGTTTTGACTTCAAAACACTAAAAATTGAAATGTTCACCAAATCAATTCAAACCAAAAGCAATTGAACATGATTATGTGTTAGGAATTCATACCTAACATTAATGATAGAAATAGACATAGATGTGAGATAAAAATCCCACCTTTAAACCCAAAACAAATGAAGAAGAAGCTATAGAGCAATGGCAAGGACAATCACTCTCCAATTCCAACTCAACAAGCTTGAATCTAAGCTTAAAAGAGTAACATCTCCTAAGTTAGGTTTAGGAATTTCTGAAATTGAAAGGAGAACGAGTTGGGGAAGAAGAAGAGGAGGCTTACCAAAGCTTCTTCTTGAATTTGGAGCTAGAACTTGGATTTGCAATGGAACTAGGGCTTAGGAATTTCCTAATTCTTTTTCTCTTCCTCCATTTTTGATGAAGCTTGAGTGTTAGGAAATAAAAGTGAAGTAATGAAGAGGAGAGGGGGTGGAGTAATGATATAACCAGATTTGGGCAAGTGGGCTGAACCTAAACCCAAACCCAAAGCCCTAAGAGAAAAATGTCAAAATTCCACTCAGCTCCAAACATATCGAAGTTTATACTCAAAAAGGTCGCAAACTGAATTTTGAACTCAATGGAAGGGGTATCGAGTCCTAATTCGACTGTTTGCAAAAAGTATCTTTTCGGACTAAAATCCGACGAACGATGAAATATTTAAATATAAAATCGATAAATATGCGGGTTGTTACAGACTCCCCTCCTTAAAGAAATTGCGTCCTCGCAATCTTAAGAAATAACTAAAAAGTAACAACCACAAAAGCATATCATCACAAAAGAAAGTTTGAAATAAGAAGTTCACCATAAAGAGCACGAAAGAGTAAGTCCGAACGTGTTTGCTCGATGAATTCTCTGGATTCCTAAGAGAAATCCCTATGATTCGAGAACCATTGAACTCTCACAAGAAGAACATCTTTGTTTCGAAGGCGCTCAACCTCTGAAGCAATGATGCGAATAGGATGTTGCTCATAAGTCAAATCTGGTGAAACTTCAATTTCTTCAACATCACCGGACTCAAGAATAAAATCGGAATCCCTAAGGTATTTCCACAGTAAATAGACATGGAAAACGTCATAATAGCAAAAGATTGAGCCGGTAATAAAAAGGCGATAAGCCACGGAACAAATACGTTCGGTGATGGGAAAGGGACCAACATATCGAGGTGCTAACTTTCCCGATCGACTGAAAACGCACAACACCCATCATAGGTGAAACATGAATGAACACCAATAAGATCTGGACCTGAAACCAGCTTCTCACCGGCTTAAAGCCAACACAAAGAGAATCGGCATGGCCTTCCGTAGAGTGGCTCGAAAGGTACCATTCCAATACAAGATTGGAAGCTATTATAGGAAGAAAACTCAACAAGAGAAATATGATCTTCCCAACTTCCACAAAAATCGAGAACACATGAACGAAAGAGATCTTCAAGAGTTGATTCACACGCTCGGCTTGTCCATCGGACAAAGATGATAAGCGATGCTAAAATTTTAAGCTTTGTTTCTAAAGCTTTTAAAGACCTTACCAAAATCCACTAGTAAAATAATAGATCACGATTGCTAACAATAAAAGTAAGAACTCCATGAAATTTAACTTGACATAGAGTTTAGCTAAAAAAAAGTATATTCCAAAAGAAGGATAAGCCTCCAGGCTACACAAAACAAGAGATGAACATAATTTGGATTCACGATCTCGAATCTCACAAGTGGATAAAGTCTCGAGATCATTCCATCCAGATATCATCATAGAAACAACTACTTGTTGCTTTCGGCTAAGGGCATCGGCAACACGATCACCCTTTCCCGGAGTATAAAGAATATCAAGATCATAAGATGCAAGGAACTCGAGCCAACACTGTTGACGCAAATTATGTTCCTTTTGAGAAAATAAACATTTCAAAGATTTATGATCGAAGCGGAGAACAAATTTCTTCCCCAAAATAATGATGCCAAACTCTAAAAGTGAAAACAATAGCCGCGAGTACTAGATCATGAGTGGCATATCTAGTCTCGTTCGGCTTTAATGATTTAGAAACATAAATGATAGCACGTTCTCTTTTGCAAGAGAACGACATACAAACCAATACGATTAGCATTGGTACAAAAGATAAAGTCTTGGTTCCCTACGGGAACAACAAGAATAGGAATATAAAAAAGAAAGAGTTCTTTTAAATTGATCCTCTTTTCTCAAAAGCTAAAACTTTCAAAATTACAATTATCTTTATGTAATTATCCTTTCAGAAAAACTTTTATTTTACAAGTCAATTTACTGTGTCTGATTGTCTCATCAAAGCGTTTAGGAGATTCTTATCGATAACGTTGATCAAGCGCATCGACCAGAATTCTTAAAGCACTCGATGGGCAATATAATCACAAAATCATCTCTATATGATAAACATGTTTCTTAAAAACCTTTAAGAATATTCTTTGCTCGCTTAAGAGCAAAAATCAAATTGTACTTATAAATAAATCTTATGAAAAAGATTTGCAAAATTTTAAATTGTTGTTTTCATCTAAAATCAATATATGGAGTCATCGAGATCGTAGAATACTCGATTCATAAAATGGATGAAATAAGCTGGACAAACTGAATGACATAATAAGTCATTCATAAGTTTCATATCGAGTGCGGAATGCGTTAAATGGAATGCTAACTTCCGCAACTCGTAGCTAATGGAAACCGGTGGCAAGGTCGAGCTAAAAAGACCTTAACACCGCTCAAAAGATTGCTTAGGTGATAATCCTAAGACAAACTCAAAAATACTGGAAATTCTCTAACTACATGAATGAGAGAAATAACACTTTCCTCATCATGTGAGCTTAAAGAATAAAATGATGCCATCAAATTGGAATCAAAATCACAAAGGAAAAACAGAAATCTGCTTAACAGATTGAAAATGTCGAAGATGAATAGTCAACACGGGACAAAGGATATGACTTCATAATAATTAAGCCAATCCTTACAAAAGTCAATTCCGAAGCATAAGTAAAAATCGGCTCGGAAAGAAAAATCACATAAAATAATTTCGACATCAATAAAAAGCAAATTGAGTGTTGCAGATCCACCAATCGAATCCGCAATTCTCAATGAAATCCTCAAGCCCATAAAAATTAAAAAGAGAAAGAATCATTAAGTTCTTTTGATATAAAATAATGAAATGAACCCAAATAAAAAAGAACTCGAATAAGATAATCACAAACAAATATTGTCAAGGATAGTAAATACCTTGACCAAAAGAAGTGCTAGTAGAGGCTTGCAAAACCTTTAGCTTTGTCTCCTTCTGGCTTGAAGTATGGGACACGCAGATATATGATGACTCAAACTTTTGCAATAGCGACAATAGAGGGGTTGCAGACACTCCTTTGCATAGTGGTCCATAGAATCACAATTGTAGCATCGTCCATGACTAGTGGTAGGAGTCTTTGCTACAGAAGTTTCTTGCTTCCCTTTCTTGTCGGGATTGGGGCTTTTAAACTTAATAGGCCTCTTCATGTTATTGTTGAAGTTCTGTTTGGCACCCACAACTTCAACATTACTTTCATTATCGGCCTCTTCAAGTCGAAGAGCGATATCAACAAGCTGATCAAAGAAACTTCTAGTTTTAAAAGTAAAGGGCTTTTAAGATTCTTGTTCAAGCCATAAACAAATCTCCGATTTTTCTTCAATGGGGGTATTAATGTATTCAACCCCGTATTTAGAAAGAGATCGAAAGATGCGACGTAGTCTGTCACAGAAGATTCACCTTGAACAAGGTCGATAAAACGCCGGGCCAAAGTTACCTTTTCAGCTTCCGGCACAAATTTCAATTCGAATCTTTCCCGACATTGCTCCCAAGTGAGATCCGCTTCAACGATTTCAGAAATAAGAAGCTCATACCAATCCAATGCTCTTTCTTGGAGCATGCTAGAAGCCACTTGGACTCGGTGGAGATCAACAAGATTCATGCGAGAAAAGATGCGGTCGCATGATCTATGCCAAGCTTGGATTTCAATGACACTCTCGGATCCCCGAAATGGCCTTCCACCCAAATCGGTAAAATCTCTACACAAGCGTGCAAATCCGGATCTAGGATGGGTAGGCTCTGGAATGGGTCCGATAGCTTGAGCATTCTTAACAAGATCTAGAAGCTGCTGGGCAGACATAAATACTCCCTCCTGAGGAGTAGCACTGGATTGACCGACGTTGGTACGGCCAGATCTATCCATTTCTCTTCTTTAAGAAAGAAAGAAGAAGAAAAAGTTATTCTCAGAATGAATATTAAACAATCATGATTGATAAAACAAGGAATCATAAAAGAAAATAGGATAGAACGGGTCCAATTGACTCGAATAAAATCCTAAGGCACGACTCCTAAGAAAGGCTTAGGACAATGATCCTTGCTAGATTATTCTACATTGTTCCGAAGTTTGGCTCTGATACTAAGCTGTGACGCCCCACCTCTATACCCACGCTAGCCAAGGACACTATGTGGTAATGACGTCGACTAGCGCAGAGAATAAGGCTGTTGAGGAGCGACCATCCATGTAATTGCTTTGTGCGAGTACCGATATGCCAGATAAAAATATAACTTTTCATCTCAAGAGGAAATCCGACATACCGATACAAACTCAAAGCTACTACACGGTGGCTATGTATATATACTTCGAAAACAAATATAGAAATAAACATAACACAAATCAGTCACAGACAATTCATATCACAAAGGCGGAAATAGATATGAATATAACACATGAAAGTATACATCAGAGTAGTGGTCAAACAAGATCCACAATATCAAAAAGAATAGATACAAGTGCTAGACAAAAGAATATGTATACATCAATGAGTCAATATATCGAATGTATACAACCAAAAACTACAATGCTAGAGTAGTTAGCCAAAAGTCAGATGATAGTCCCAGATAAGAAGTCATGAAAAAGCACCTGTAAAATCTCAGTCTGACCTGAGTATTATTTAATAAGAAAATAATAAACGGATCAGTCTAGCTATAATTATCAGATAAAATGATATATAAGAAGAGATATAATAAAAACGTATGATAACCAAAAATGTCATACCTCGACAAGTATACATTAGAAAATCAACAAAGCAAAATCATACAAATATCTCACGAATCTCATAGCATAAAAAGAATGTCATATTCTTTATTTAATTCACCAAGCCACAATAAATGACATACATATCAATGCCAACTGAAAAAGGTGGTGAAACATAAATTCCAGAAATCACAATGAGAAATCCAGAAATCACAAGAAAAGAGGATGGCCAATCCCATAAACTGAACATCGACGCACCTAGAAAGATACGCCCCATGTAAAGTCTAGCATCGATACACCTAGAAAGATGCACCCCATGCAAAGTCGAACATCGATGCACCTAGAAAGATACGCCCCATGCTCTAGCATCGACGCACCTAGAAAGATACGCCCCATGCATAAATAAACATCGACGCACCTAGAAAGATACGCCCCATGTAATGTCTAACATCGATGCACCTAGAAAGATACACCCCATGTAAAGTCGAACATCGATGCATCTAGAAAGATACGCCACATGCATAGACGAACATCGACGCACCTAGAAAGATACGCCCCATGCCCGGACTTATCGAGCCGATTCCTCCACGAAGTAAACAAACATCGACGCACCTATATAGGTACGACCCATGCGTAAAGTGAGACGAAGCTCAATAAAACGAAGTACAGTCCTCCACCTGGACAAAGAGACATCGCACATTGCTAGTCTAAACTATAAACTGATCGTCATTGATCATCAAGAAGTGTCGATCACACTAAGCTAGTAAATATAAGAGTTTAGCTTCATGTCCCATAACCACTTGCTTAACTCAAATATTTACGAACAGAATGTAGATTTCCACTCGAAAATTGTCACAAGAGTTTCAATCGAACAAGTCCATAAATTAACCGACGAAGTAAACGCAAGCGTTTCATACCACTTGTTTTGCTAAGCCGTTTAATTAGATTTTCTCATACGAATGAGGTAAAGGTTTGTATATACTAATAGTTTGGAAATCGGTTTTGAAAACAAGCTTTATATTTAAAAATAGAGTTGAAATCGTCTTTGCAAAAGAGTTCGAATATTTACTACTAGTATAGAAAACCTTTATAATTTTAAAGTGACAAATCACAAAAACGATTGTAGAAACAATCAATCATCAAAATTCACGTTCGAAGACGTGAATCAAATCCAATTAAAATCGGTGCCGAATCCATCAAAATGGATATAACCAAAAATCCCAAAATAGAAGTCATCAAAATCATAATAAAAGATAACAACAAATTGGAAAATCACGAGTTGATAAAATCTGGAAATCGAAACAAAATAATCAATTTTGTTAAGGCAATCAGGTCAGTCGACTGAACCAGGTGGTCAGTCGACAGAACCAGGTGGTCAGTCGACAGAACCAGGTGGTCAGTTGACTGACACAGACCCAGGAAATTTCCTGGGTCTAGTTCGGAGAAATTCTGATTTTCTGGTCGGTCGACTGATACTGGAAATTCCAGTATCCCAATGCCTGGAAACTTTCTGTTTCCAGGCTCGGTCGACTGACCCAGAGTGGTCGGTCGACTGATACTGGAAATTCCAGTATTCCAATGCCTGGAAACTTTATGTTTCCAGGCTCGGTCGACTGACCCAGAGTGGTCGTGATACTGGAAATTCCAGTATTCTCAGCATAGCCCCCAAGGGGCAAAATCCCAAACAATTGGCGAACGGACGAGCGATGGGCGCTAGGGGTTTATGCCAATCGGCAACCTAGCCCTATAGGCTCTTCGATATGCCACCAAAAACATGTTCGCGAATCAAAACAAGGATTTTCAAAGTTTTGACTTCAAAACACTAAAAATTGAAATGTTCACCAAATCAATTCAAACCAAAAGCAATTGAACATGATTATGTGTTAGGAATTCATATCTAACATTAATGATAGAAATGACATAGATGTGAGATAAAAATCTCACCTTTAAACCCAAAACAAATGAAGAAGAAGCTATAGAGCAATGGCAAGGACAATCACTCTCCAATTCCAACTCAACAAGCTTGAATCTAAGCTTAAAAGAGTAACATCTCCTAAGTTAGGATTAGGAATTTCTGAAATTGAAAGGAGAACGAGTTGGGGAAGAAGAAGAGGAGGCTTACCAAAGCTTCTTCTTGAATTTGGAGCTAGAACTTGGATTTGCAATGGAACTAGGGCTTAGGAATTTCCTAATTCTTTTTCTCTTCCTCCATTTTTGATGAAGCTTGAGTGTTAGGAAATAAAAGTGAAGTAATGAAGAGGAGAGGGGGTGGAGTAATGATATAACCTGATTTGGGCAAGTGGGCTGAACCCAAACCCAAACCCAAAGCCCTAAGTGAAAAATGTCAAAATTCCACTCAGCTCCAAACATATCGAAGTTTATACTCAAAAAGGTCGCAAACGGCATTTTGAACTCAATGGAAGGGGTCTCGAGTCCTAATTCGACTGTTTGCAAAAAGTAGCTTTTCGGACTAAAATCCGATGAACGATGAAATATTTAAATAAAATATTTAAATATAAAATCGATAAATATGCAGGTTGTTACAGGAACGACCGCCATTTTCTTTCGATTTCGAATTGAAAAAAAAAGAAGTGAATCACGATGCAAATAGTGATGGCTCGTACGTGTTTATTTATTTATTTTTTTCATTTTCTTCTTTCTGTTGATTTGAACTGGAAGATAAAAAAGGGGAAGATGCTATTTAACTTTTGATCCACTTTTCTTTTCTGTTGTTTGGTTGGCATTTAAAAGAGGTGGGAAAAGATGTAAGGGAAAGGTGGTGTGTACGGATGGATATACAGTGATTTTGAAAGGAAAGAATGAATGCTGACGTGAATAAAAGGCAAAGTCAATATATATATATATATATAATTTAAAATTCCAAATTGTCTCGATTTCACAGCTAAAAGTCTCGAACCCCTATCGAGGTGTGCCGCTAAGCGTTCATAATGTTATACCCCTATTTCGAACGCAATGGAAAAGGTTTCGAGTCCTAATTCGATCGTATAGGGAAGATAGCTTTATGGACCCAATTATTATATTGAATTTTCGATATAAATTTCAGCGCATTTCTATCCCGTACGAAAAGCTATGAAATTTGAAACCCGATAATAATATAATATTACGAATCCCATGGAACTAGTTTCGTCAAATTCCGAGACTATGCCTCGGAATACTATTTTTAAATGCCAATTTTAAACAAACTATTTTTTTTAAATTGAACATATCACTTTTAAATTCAAATTTAAAAATTGCACTTTCTTCAGTATTGTTAATATAAATTTTATAAGCCTTTAAATTATTTTTATCGGGCTTAGAACTCAAGATATAATAATTTAACCAATATTCAATTATAAAATTCAATAATTAAATTATTCAATAAATTGCTGTATTCAAATTTTGAACTTATTTTATTAAATAAAAACCAATCTTTCATATTCAAAAATCAATCTATAATTCAAATTAAATATTTAAAACCATTTAACTATTCCAAATCAAACGTCGAAAAATCCGGGTCGTTACACAAATTAACCAATCAACTAATCGTACCCCAACAAAGCAATAATAATGTATAGCAACCATCCAACTTACCTAGAAAATATAATTATACTAATAAACAAACAAATGAGAAAACATTTGTTGAAGAACGGTTGAAATGAAAAAATCAGGCCCTATCCTCCACTTTCCAAATACTCATGACTGGATCGTTCTTCTCATTTCAACTTAACAATCTTTACTGGTGGTATGTATACTCGTCCCGAAACACTAATCTCAAATGTATATGCACAACCATAATCATTACAACTCATGATATCAACTAAGATAAACCGATGCCAAATTACATATAACTTGTAAACTTGGTATAAACATATCCCAACTAAAATGCATTCTCATAAAATTCCTAAATGCACATACACATCACTCAAATCATCCTAGTAGTAGACAATAACTTCTTCCTTTGAATGCTAGGGAAGATAACTCAAAAGATGGCAGCATCTTACCTAACCAAACCAATACGAACGTCAAAATCGAGTGATGTCTTAACTTGGTGTACATAGCAAAACATCTCTCCTAATATCAATACAACTTAAGTGGTACCATTTCACTTGTGATATCACTCCTCTAAACATCCAATAATCATGATACCGAAGTACCATGTTTCCAATCCTCAAGAAATTTCCAATTTTACCCTAAATCCTAAAGCATGCAAATAAATAAGCATTCAAACACTGCAAAGTAACCCTGTTATATTAACCATACAAACATAACAAACAAAATCCAAAGTTTAAGTGAAATTCTATATTTATGTAAAATTCTAACCTAATATTGTGATAGTGTTTAAGTGGTCGACTATGTGATACACCATTCATGTGCACTATACAACATAAACAATGTACCCTTGAGTCGCTGCTTCAAAATATCTTTCATCAATAGATAGTCTCTCTTCAATCTGATGGATGATTGAAAAGAATCTACCAACTCCTTTCTAGAAATCATACCCGACTCTCAAAATTTTACATTGCATGGAAACCGCCTTTGCATTTTAATGCATTCAAACTATAATATATTTTCCTCGTTCCTTCGAATTAATTATCCAAATAGCTAGAAATTATTTATTCTACATTATTTCATATACCTTCTTAAATATCCTTAGCACTAAATCAATCTGGAATATGTTTACAATTTAAGATCTAGATCCAAACATTTCTTTATACAAACCCACTAATGACATCTTTTCCAAACATAGCTTCTTACCATTTTTTTACTTTTACCTTACTATGGTCAAGATAACTCGATATGGGATGGCGTCTCGCCATACAAATCTAATAAACATAATATTCAATAATCTGAATAACATTGTACCCAAAATCCTTATCTTAGAACATCGTAAATGAATGATGCCCTGGCTCCATGAACATGATATGCTACTTACGTCACATCCAACTCACTTAATATACTGGCAGTTGCAATGACAACTCAAGTATTAATACCGCATGAATATCGCCACAAAGCATATACAGTAAGACGATAACCTACTTATTTGGTGATCTATGACCACCCAAGCCAAAATAAATATGTGTGGCGTAACGTTATCTGAAATGTCGGATCAACGACACCCGTCCACCAATCGGCCAAATCGTCTACCTTTAACAGCAACCTCAAACAATAAATCACCTAAATCTTATTTGCCTCCACCATCGACCATTACTGCAATGATATAGTTTGAAAGAATGTGAGTGTCGCTATCCCAGAATTTAGTTTATGGACCCAAAAACCAAGTTGGATCACATAGAAATACAATTGGGTCACCCGGACACTAGCACATTACAAACTCCAGGCTCCCTTTTGAACCAAATTTCCAACCCCATTCTAAACGATTCTCAATCGATTGGTTAGTGGGATCTAATCAACTGAAACTTGAATACCATTAGCATCTCTTTACTATCTAGTTTCCTAAGTGGAACTTTACTTCAAAAATATCTTTGAAACAACAAGTATCATGCGAGTGTCACTTTGATCAGAATCCCTTTATATGAACCTTATCCCTAATATTTTACTATTTGGTTAACATTCTTCTTTATGTCGTTACCCCAAATAATTTAGACTTACTACTATCTTTTTCCATAAATACAGTGTTTCTTTCACCAACTCGAAAAAACTCTCTTATCCAGTTTCCAATTCTTTTCCACAGTCAGTGTAACAATACTTTATACTTGGTTGACATTTGAAAACAAGGTCAAGGCTAAACGGCATACATTGTATGGACAATGACACAGAATCCTACATTCAGAAACAGCCACACCCGATCAAAAAACAACATATGGATAGTGACACAAACACTAATGTTCAAACACCACCATAATAAATAACAACCATTACATGGACAGTGACACAAAGTTCCATGTTCAGACACTGTCACACCACAACAAACCTCACATGAATAGTGACACAAACACCCATGTTCGAGCACCGCCATGCCTATCAACCAAGCATCCATCAAACAATACCAACACCGACAATACAAATCAAAACACTTCTAACTTGAATCGTACACAAAATATGATCTCTAAAAATGCTTATTCAATACATCCCATGCTGGGTCAAAGTTCAACCTGCATTGTAGAACAACCGGTCGACCCCTTAGGTACAACTGATAACCGATTGCATATGTAGGCCAAACTATGATAATTTGTTATATTATTTATTTTGTAACTTTTTATTTATCATTTAAATTTAGTTCCTGTAAAATATATTTCCAGTAATTCGTACTTTATTCTACATTAATTTTAAACTTGTAGTTCCATTTATTAATCCTATAGTTTCCTTGTACGTATGTATTAAACTCAAACATTCTCTTATTTTCCTCAACTTTAAAATTCCATGTTACATACTTAAAATACTTTCAAATTCGAAATAAATCACCATTATTATTTGAAATCTTTGTATTTCATTTTTAGGCATTACTTCATACATTTAAATCATTTTATCATACATAGGTTATATATGTTTGTATGTATATTATATATATGTGTAATATATGTATGTTTGTATGTATGTATATATTAAACATTAGTTCTACATTAACTAAACAATTTATATACTTTCCAATACTATAATTCATATATTCATTAAAATATACTTTAAAATTCATTTTAGTCGCTGATATTATACATATTAATCTCAAAATTCATTTCCATATGTTTTAAACATATATTCACACACACACACACATATATATATATAAAGTTTATTATGACATAATTCATTCACTTTTCAACCAAATAATGAATATATCATCTAATAAATCCATCTAGAGTTCCCTAGCCCCAAATTAAATTGTATTAATCATTGTGTATCATTTATTTCGGTTAATTACCCCTTTAATTTTGAAATTTAATTTAAACCATATCCAAGTCATAACATTAAATAGGTATAATTAGGAATATAGCAAATTAGCTTAGTCCACTCACTGTTCGATTAAATCAAGCCCCAAATTATGTTTCAAATCCTTTAATTCCTCCACTGTCCATATTTGGGCATGCTTCAAAACTTCATATTTTCAATCAAAATTGGTATCAACCCATAAGTCTGTCGCGTTGGTCGATTTGATATTTTGTTTGCGAAATTCCATGAAGAAAATAAGCGAGATGTATTAATTTGATTGAATGTTAGGGAATGGATTTCCTGGAGAAAGAAGCTGAAGAAGAACGTACATACTTTTCTATTTTAATTTGAGTTTGTGAAGCTACTTAATTTTCATAAATGCGTCCGTGCTCCCAAATGGGCCGAGCCCGATTAAAATATTCAAAACACAATCTTTAATGTCTTTCTCGTGCTAACTCCAATCGGAACAAACTTATAGTCAGCATTGATCAAAAAATGTTACCGATTAAAATAGCGCAAATCTCATCGCTAGATTCATTCATTTGTAAAATTATCATTGTATCCTTATGGTTAAAATTACTAAAATACCCTTGTTTGATTCGGTTATTCAAATTACTGGGTATTACACTAAAATTATTACAAAATATAACTAATATTATTCTGATAATAATACATTAGGCGTTTTCATAGAACTTGGTTTTTATAAAATATACTTAATTTTTATGAACTTAATTAGTTTTTATAGAATTTGGTTAACTAAATAATTTTTTCATAAAACTTAGTTAAATTCTACCAACTTAGCGAACTTAATTAACTTTTATAACCAAGTTAAATTTTACAAACATGGTTATTTTTATAAACTTAGTCTTTTTTTTTAAACTTAATTAATTTTTATAAACTCCATATTTTTCAAATGAAATAACCCAGAATTTTAGTCATTTGAATTTGAAATATTTAATTGATTTTAAACATTGAAAAGTTAATTTACTAAGTTAAATAACTTGAATTTCAAATATAATGGTTATTTGAATATTTGAAATTGTTTAAATAATTAAATCTTGAATTTTATGTGAATGAAAATGATTAGGAAGTTGATTTAAATTCTATTAGGATAAGAATGAAGATAGTAAACTTTTGAATTTGAATTTAAAAGCGATTAAATTTGTTTTACAATAATTGTTTAATTAACGTGTGAAAATTGCCTTTTGGGGCACTGCCTTGGATTTCGACAAAACAAGTTTCATTAGATCCATAATAGTGAATTATTGTATGTTAACGAATTTTGTGGCAATTGGATGTATCGTTTGGTTGTGCGAGCTCGAAACGCATAGAATTTATTTAAAGGAATATAATATAATTTGATTTGAAAAGCTAAATTCTGTATATGATCTAATTAGGGCCCGATTATAGTTACATTGAGTTTCGAAAATGGGTATTTAGTGTAGAACGCCAGTGAGCATGCCTCGATTGGAGTTCGAGATTTTGGAGTCATTTATTTCCAGATATTTTGAATTAAATAATATATACCTCATACATACACCATACCAAGCCCATACCCCACGTATTCAGCACCATACTTCTATCATCTCATACCATATCCATCCACTTTTTAAAAAAAGCCCCGGTATTTTCATTCTACTACCTGAAGACTAAGTAACCCATCCATTTAAAAATCTCAAAAATGAAATCAATGCAAATACTTGATGATAAATTATAAAATTAAATTCTTTGGATTGCACATGGTTGGATCTTCATGCTGTAGGGTTTTGAAGGGCTGCGATCGAGGTTAGGGGGCTCGGCTATGCCCGTGGGGGCTTGTCAAACTAGGATTGGGGTTTTTACAAATTAAAAGGGAATTTGGTAAAATGGAATTCGTGCTTTTGTTCGTGAAGTGCTTTAGCATCTAGGGGCAGATATTGGTGATGTCTGGTCAAAATTCGGAGGTCGCGAGTTTTGAAGGAGGACGCAGTGGATGGCTGGAGGTTGCGGTGGGATTGGGTGTCGGGGATGTCATTCTTGGGCGAATAAGGTGGAGATCGATAAGGTGAGTCCAATGGTGGTGTCGGTTGGTCATGTAGGTGACAGGAGAGGGAGGAGCAATCTTGCTTGCATGGTGATGGTGTATAGGCAAGAGTTTGTGAGAGAGGAAGAAGTATTAGTTGGGTAATTAAGCTTTGAATTGTAATTAAGGAAAATTCATTATTAAATTAATCTGTGAAATATGTAAATTTAATATCTTATTCGTTTTAGGTCCAAACTGAACACGTTCAGCCGTGTTAGGTTCATATTAACAAATACTATGTCATGGAATTGATTTGGTGATGATTGGAGCTAGTTGAATTTTGCACTAAATCGAACGTCGTTTGATTTAGATGAAATCTTGAACGGGGAAGCGACAACTGGAAAATTGGTGAGTTAAACTCACCTTTTTGGTAAATCTGAATGGCATTACAATATTGTATACTAATTATAAAATTTTAATTGCTTATTTGGATGATTTGCTGCTTATTTAGTTGTTTTGGAAATATTCTCGCCCCTGGAGCGAATGAAATTTTATATATATACCTGCGTAGTAGCAGATGACCCATGTTATATAATTATATATTGTTTGTGATGCAAGGGGACAGGTTGAAGGGATCCAATAAGATTCATCACCATTGTTGATTTTATTTACATATATGTGTGTGTGTGTGCGCCAATATATATAAGCGGTGATGTAGGGGACAGGTTGGAGGGATCCAATGGGATTTCTCGCCATGGTTGAGTTCTTTTCAATAATATTCCTGTTATATGAATTATTGAATATCAAACCTGATTGTTTGACACCATTGATTATGACATCGTTATATTTTCAAAACTTAGACCCAGTAGTAATAGAAAATCGATATCGATATTGATTAAACGTTGGGTACAATTGACCTTAAATTAGTATTTTGGAATACTATAAATTGCCATTAAGTTGGAATTGGTTTTAGAGACAGGAAATGAAGTTAAATCTGAAATTAGGTTTCAAAAATATTTTGTTTCAAAGAATTTAACTTCTATTTTACTCCAATCTTTTCATTTGTCTTTTCTAAGCTATTTATTTATATTTAATGTTGTTTTAAGATTATTTATATTTAATATTGTTTTAAAGATTATTTATTTATATTTAATATTGTTTTAATGTTATTTACCAATATTTAATATTTTAAAAAGTTAATAATTTAAATAATTAATATGGTTTGAAATTAATAATAATGATTATTAATAATGTTTTGGAAATTAATCATTATTATTATTTATAACAATGGTGAAGATTAGTTACAATTGTTTATTAATAATGTTTTGAAATTATTAATTATTATTATATAATAGTGTTTTGAAGTAAGTGATTGGAATTTATGTATAAATGTTTTCAAGATTTATAAATAGGGTTTTATAACCGGACTTAGGTTTTATAAGAGGAGTTTTATAAAATGGTTTGAAGACTTAAAAGAAGATTATTTACAAGGTAAATGAGTCTTATAAATGGTTAGATATTTATAAACGAATTTTAGAAATGGGTTCATAGAATTATAAGAGGAGTTTTATAATTAGTTTTTTCGATTTATAAAGAGTTTGTAAATGATTTGAGAAATGATTTAGAGACGTTTTAAATGGTTTTTAGAGATTTATAAAATAGTTATAAATGGGTTTTAGGAACATATAAAGAAGTTTATAAATGGGTTTAGAATCGTGTAAAAAGGAAATCTTCCTCCGTTCTGTGAGTATATCCTTGTAAAAGTATATTGATACAAATATTTACAAGATGAATTTAATTAGTGGAAAGATTAATTAAAGAGGCTAGTGGTTGTTTATGTGTTTAACCAATGTTGGTTTTTCCTTTTGAATAGATCCCTAATTTGAATGTTCGTTTATTTGATAGTTAAATAATCGACTATTGAATTTGGATCCAAAAATATAACTCTGGAAATATCTAGGAGAAACACATGAATTTTATGGAACAGTCATCTTCGATGGTGTTGTACTGTGCATATAAATCTCGTTTCGTTCTCCTAGGACAAACGATAAGGAAATCCGTCCACTAACGGTTAGGAGGTGATCTCTGCTCTTATCTTTGACTATTTATTTCCTAAAGAACCAGGGTTAAGTTTACCATAAACTATCAAATGTTGTTTCGAAGAGACCGGGATTGGATCTGTTTCCATTGGTTGGATTAATGTGATAGGGGGTTCTCGCTTTCTGTATGGTGGCGGGTAAGAGACTCTTACCCCTACACGTCCCGGGGAGGTAGTATAAGGCCTTGATGGGTTGGTTTGCTAGGTGCTTACAGTCATGAGGCTGGCTGTAAAAGCAAATTCGAGGTACCGGTGTATGCCATGGTGGTGCTGGGATGGTTTAAAAGCCTACCGGTCGTCACCGACGGATGGTTGAAAAGCCTACATTCGTTACACTTGGTATCAGAGTGTAAGGTTAAGCGAGAATCTTGGATTTGGTGGGAATTACTCATTAGAGATAGGGTCAGTATCACCCTAGAATGAGTTTGAGTGTATTATATATATGAGAGCGTATTTATTGGTGATTATGAAAATGTTTCATATTGTGTTAATCGATCTTTAAGTGGCTTATGGATTCTGGTCAATACGAGTAGCTAACGTTATTGATAGAGACCCCAAAACACCTGAACAAGGCCAATCGACACAATATTGTTTTGAAATTGGATAAGTGAAATAATTTTACCTAAAATATATTTTATATGTAAAAGAATAATTTTTCAGAAATTATTATAGTTATGTATTGTATGCTTGGTTGTTGGAAGTATGATAATATTCAGTTATTATCATTTATTGTTGATTAGTCATGCTCACCCAGTTAGGAGCATTGACTATTGTTGTTGATTCGTTAGTCGTGCCTAAGAAGTTTATGGGCATTGACTATTGTGCTTCATTAGGAGCAGTTTTATCCTTTTACTGCATGGGTTGGGTAGGTTAGTGATTGTAGAAACATTAAGAATGAACACCTTGTGAATTTGGTTTCACAATTTGACAATAAGGCATTCGAAGATAATGTTGGGTTAGAGTTTAATTTTAAACAAAAGTTGTTATTACTCAACAAAGTAACATTTGTGAAATGATTTTATATAAGAAATGTGAATTTTATGAAAATGATTTACATATGTGATTTATAAATTAAAAATATTTAAGCTGAGAATTTAAGAATTTAAATCCCGTTGATTTTGAAAAATTGGTTTTCAAAGTTTTAGAAAATAATAATATTCTTATTTGGAAAATATATATGAATGGAAATATTTTAAAATGGAATTTAAAAGTGTTAAGAAAGCACTGAACTCACTTCGATCACTGGAAAATAATTTTGATGATGACTGCAACATCATTGACATTAATTTCGAGTTTCTAAGTGATGGATTGCTACCATAGGAGATTTATTTGGTAAAACAAGTTTTGATTTAAATCCCAAATATGATTTGTTATACAAAAAGAGATATTTATTATATTATGTATTATTCAAAATAGAGTTGAAATAAAACAAAGTGTTTAAATTTTGAAATTTTTTTATCTAAGTATTTTGTTGAAATTATAAGAAATCGGTTTTTGTAACTTATAAATTAAGGAATAGTAAGTTAAAAACAAAATTTAAACTTGTTAAATATTCTGATAAAATAAATTAATTGGAAATTTACATACTCTTAGATATAGAAGAGTGTAAAAGGAATTTAAACTTAAGTTGTAAAATGATTATATACCATAAGTTGTAATTATAGAATGTGAATGAATTTAAGTAAAAATTTATAGAATTTTAAGTTGATAAGTTTGTATAACTTATAGAATTTGAGAAAATGGAAAAGTAAAACCAAATTTTCAAATGGTTGAACATTTTGGTTAAGCAAACAAAAATCTAGAATTGAGATGACATGGAATTTAACTTAAGTAAAGTTAAATGAAATTGAATTTGATTTAAAATGGATATGAACTTGAGCTGTGAAGTGATAATAAAAATGAGTTGGGTTGTATATATAATAAACTTAAGTAAAATTTGAAGGTATGGTTCTTTAGTGATATTAGTACTAAAAGAAAAATACTAAGTAATAAATGGATGTAAATAAAAGAATCAAAATAAAAAGAAAATGGGATAATAAGAAACCAATTGAAATAAATACGTAGGTTGTACATTATTTTATTCGCATAACTGTTTGATCCGGATTCGAATATACAATTCCGAGATGATTTACATCAGTTCGAGTTAGAATTTTTCACCCGATTCTTGACAGCGAACGCTGAATATGGATTTTTAATTGATTTTGTAGTTCTCTATCATAGTATATGGCTATGCAAGGAGAATGGATGTTTTTAATCAAGGAACCGGATCTGAGTCCGCACTAGAGTGGTTGTGTGAACGATACTAGTTCGGAAGTGAAATTGTGTGATCGAGTGAGCGATCAGATACGGTTTTGCGTATCGATGATATATGTACATCGTACGGGCTTTAATAAATTAAATGTTGACACTGGAAAATGTAAATTAATATGGTTATGAATTAATTGGATGGATATTATTTGTTTGATGTTTTTCTTGTTACATTTGCATATGGTTATTGTATAGTCTATGTTATATATTGATATTACTTTCCCTATACACGTTCTCACTGGTTGTTGAGTGATTAGTAGGTGCAGATGGCGTATGCTTCGCATTTGGAGCTCGCTTTCGCATTATATTGTATATGCTTGCTAATGCTAATAAAAGGTACACATCTCGGATTACATATTGTATTTTTATATTTTATTTCCCTACGGTATGCCTCATCCTTGAAGATGAGATGTATATTTGTGATTACATATATATTGTAAATTTATCCGACCAAACCGCGCAAAGGAGATATAACGACCCGTAAATTTTAATGGTTTTAATAACGTAATTAACTGAAATTTTGTGAAATTTTAAATAATAAAATTTGGAAATAACAATTTGATATTTGGAATGCGCCTAATTAAACATAGGAAATGGTTAATTTTCATCAGAAAATATGGAAGTTTATTGAGTAATTTTATTTAATTAAAATCAGTTAAAATTTGATGATAATAAAATGTTTTCCAAACCTGAATATTTTTCTATAGAAAATTTGTAAATCATATTCTGAGTGAGACGTCATATTTCGTTTCGCCAAATTTAGACTGTTATTGCTCCGTTTATCTAAATTCCTACGTTTTTGCAGCATTTTTCGGTATCGATTATCGATTTTTGATAGCATGATCGTACCACTGATATCTGTATACCATTTTGATCGTCTCGTCATGATGATCTCCACGGTATATTCGTTTGTGTTTTTCGAAGTCTGGAAAACAGCGAAATCTACGGAACGATTTTCGTATTGGTTCCGCAATTTGACTTTTGGGTTCCCTATACTCTTTCATTTATCTTCCGTGAAAATTCAAACAGCCACTAACTTTCATTTTAATAGTTATTTCATCATTTACTAAAATTCGGCCATTGCCATCCCATACCGCTTCAAAAAGTCTGAACGTATAAAACTTGTATACGTTTCGCATTTATTAAATTTGAACGGTTCACTTTGTTTTTCTATTTTGCCTTTATAACTTCGTTTTTCACTTCGTTCCTTTTATAATGCAAAACTTCACTGTCACTTTCCATCCTCCTCCATTCCTTTTCTCTACTGTCCTCCTCCTCTCTTCTCTTCACTTCATTTTTTTGCCTCACCTCCTCCATGCTCTGGCCCGATCCCACCTTTAGCACCTCTCTCTTGGCATACGACCAGATCTGCCCTTCAGACCTCAACGCCATCGTGTCCTCTAACCAACGCAGCTCCGCCTCTTCACGTTTCCCGCTCGCTTTCCTCGTTCCACTCCACTCAGGCGCTAGCTCCCAATCCCACCGTGAGCTCCTCCGACCGATCGCCTCCTCCATCTAGCGCCTGCCAACCCCTCGTGTCCCCTTTCTTTCCCTGTCCCCTCTCTCTTCCTCAAGCCCATCAGCCGAGCACCACCTCGCCGTACATCCTATATCATAAAAGAAATGGGAGAGGTATATACTTATATATATATAGTATGTATATATGCCAGTGTTTATATGTTAAGAGATATTTATATATACTATGTACATATATAGGGATATGCGTTAATTATTTAAAGGGGTTTATATATTTTCGGTATCAAATCTATATAACTGTAATTAATGTTTATACGTTAGCAACTTTTTGTATATGTTGAAAGGTATTTACAAGTTTCAGTTCATAAAGAGGATATAGTATTAAAATACAGAATATATTTACCGTATATAGACTTACAGTATATGTTATTATCAAATTTTTATATATATGATGATATGGTAAATAATAATATAATTATTTTATAGAATATTGGTGTTAAAAATTATAGGCGTGAGTGTGATTTTATATAATATGTTGTTATACATATGTATATTAGTCATTAAAAATTTCGATGTTATATATATATATATTATATAAGGTTTATATATATATATTAGTACCCATTGTTCTGTATTAGTATTTATATATATTGTATAAAGTATGTATATATATGTGTTCATTGTGTGTATATATATAAAACTGCATTATGTAAATTCATATTAACATAAGTATATATATAGTTATATGAGTTTGTATAATCTGTATATATATAACAGATTACATATATTTGAAATGTTTAGGGGTTTTACGTATAAGTTATAAAGTTTTTATGTATATGGTTATCTGAACCTTTTCAACTCGGACTATTGTTTTAAAGCTTGCAATTCTCTTTTCGAGGTACATAGGTTCATATTATATATATATAGTTGCATGTGTTAGTTTTTCCGAGAAGCTTGGCTTAAGTGATTTTTTTAAGAAAACACATTTTGAATTTAACTAGTGATTTTAATATATATATGTAAGATTTTATTTTTGTATATAGTGACTTTAAAAAATAATGATCTAAAGTATATAGTATGATTTTGGATAGCTGTTTTAAGTAAAGTTGACTTTAAAATTTTATCCATAAAGATTTTGTTTTATATATGTATTTAAAATTGAATATTTGTTTAAGGAAATTTATAATAATAATAATAATAATAATATATATATTTTCCCGTTTATATCAAGCTAATTCGATCTATTTCATCGATTCCTTGTTATCAGCTTTGTTCGTCTAATTCTTGCTCATCTCACTTTGCTTTGGAAGTGGTGCTTGCATTTCGTAACTCAATTTCATTGTCTATTCTCTCTAGCCTCGAAAGGTGAGCAATCACTCACGATTAACGTCCTTATATTTATTAAATTTGATTTCAATTGAAACGACAATTGAAATATACTGCTAATTTGAACTGTTAATTATTAATTGTTATATGTGATATGCTATTATCTGTAATTGTTCACCTGTGGGATATGACACACTATCCTGTTGTTTATGTTATATGTGATTGTTATTGATATTTTATGCCTATTGTTGATATATTAAATTATTATCATATCTGTTTTCACTCTTCATGGTCCCTCTTCCCTATGGGTTGAAATGACACATACCCGAATGATTTTGTAGAATAGGAGGAAATCGTTGTGGGTTGAAATGATAAACCCAAGCGATTTTCATTTGACTTTGAATTTGGGATTACGGGTTGAAAAGATATATACCCGTAGATATATAAACTGCGGATTGAAATGATAAATATCCGTATCACTTGACCATAGGATAGAAAATTATATACACACACCGTTGGTCTATATATATTTATATATTTTGAAAATGATTTCCAAGGTTTTGAAAAGAAATATATGTGGTTTTAATAAATATTGATTTTAAGATATTATATTTTTAATATAGATTTTATAATAATTTTAATAAATTAAGTTGGAAAGAGAATTAGAAATTTATTAGAAATTTATTTGAATTTTACTTAAATAAAACCGATTTGAAACTTATTAAATTTGAGATTTTAAAAATATGATTTATATCTTGATTTTGATTTAAAGTGATTAAATGAATATTTCAAGTAAATAAATTGAAGGGAATATTTAGTTTATATAACTTGTAATTTAAGGTTTTATTTAAATGATATTGGATTGACTAAGTTAATTTTTCAATATTAAATAATGGTAAAGTTGAATTTGAAATATAAATGAATTTAAGCTTTGAAATATATTGGAATTGAAATGGTTTAAATTGTAGTTTATATATGTATTTGAAATCGATCAAGATTTTAAATGGTTTTGAACTGAATTGAAATTGGTGAATTTAGATTAAATAAAATTGAAATTTGGAATTCAGGTTGATCTGAACCGATTTGTGAAATTTGAGGAAACTATTTTTATTTTATATAAAGTATTTTAATATATAAAAATATTTTACTTTTTGAATTATTTTTAATATAAACTATTTTTAATATAAAACTATTTTAATATACTAATTATTTTAATAAAAATTATTTTTAAATTTAAAACTATTTTGTTATATAAACTATTTTATTATATAAACTATTTTATTTTATAATCTATTTTATTACATATACTATTTCTATATCTAAACCGTTTGAGTGGAAAGTATTATGAATTTTCAAAGCGTTATGATTCCAAGTGTTATGATTTCCAAGTGTTATGATTTGCAAGCGTTATGATTTTCTAAGTGTTATGGTTTCAAAAATGTAATGATTTCAAAAGTGTTAAATTTTTTGAAAGTATTATGATTTTGGAAATGAATATTATTTGAGTGAATAATGATATCGTATTGATATGGTTTTGAAATAGATATGATATTTTGGTTTTGAAATGAAATGACCACGGTGTTATAATAACGTTTGGTTGTTAAAGAGACCGGGATCAGATATTGTCATACTCTCTGCCAATACCGAAAACCACTTTGACAACTGTGTACGTGGTGGAGATTCCAGAATGAAGTAGGATGGTTTGGTGACGATTCTATATGGTATTTATGTAGCCCTGACTCCCGTGAGTCAGCTTGATGCGGCTAAAACAGGAGCCACGCCGGGCCAAGTGAGGTCATTCCTCCGAACGGACACATTTCTTCGATACCATTTTATTGCTTTTGTGATTTATTGGGTGCACCCTTTGATTTGGGAGTGTGTCACGAGGTGGGCGGTAGTAGCTGCTATGCGTTACCACCAGTCCGGATACGCAAACGGGATATCTACCCTGGCATTACCTCGAATGTCTTGTCGCATGCCCTATCGCGCCTTCTACGAGTTTTGTTTGTACCATACCTATGGAGTGCCCTCTGATATCCCTCCAGTTTACAGGGGGAGTTACGGTACTGTATAGACTATAGTAATATATAAAATGAGTTAAGGGGGATATGGGTAATGCCTTAACACTATTTTAATAGTTTACTTTACTATAGACATATTATAATAGCGTATTGTACTACATAGTAAATAGTTCCATGGATCCTTAGAGGATGGTTATCCCAAACATCCTTTGAGTTACTTGTATTTCAGTTGATATTTCACTTGAGTTGGATTTATTGATATAAGAATGTTAATCCTGACTCGAGTGTTTTGTGTTTTTCTTTACGCTTGGGTCAGACTGAGTGTCACAGCATTATAGACTCACCTTTGGAGTTGGAGCTTCGCTTGGAGATCCATCTATATCTATTCAGCTTTCAGCTATCCAGTTGGTTTGTTCTGACTTCTCATCTGTTTGTATTCGAGACTATATTATATTTGAGATATTCTGTTGTATTTATTCTAGACTTTGTTGTATATATAGTAGCTTCATGAACTACTATTTATTTGTTTCCGCCGCTATTTGTTATATTACTCTGTGTCTGTGATTCTGTGATTTATTTATTTACTGTATATGCTGAGTTTTTGCCAAATTTAAATTAACAATATGATATTTGAGCAATTCAAGTCCGACATGTGCGGATGCGAATGGCACGAAATAGCGGGTCATTACAGTTGGTTTTAGAGCTCTGGTTTAGGCAAAACATAGCATATAGAGTAAATTTAATTACAGAATCATCTTCGTTCGAGCTTGAATTCCTTCCTCTTTTATTTGGATTTCTTTCGAACTTTGGAATCCTACCTTGTTCTAAAATCCATCCTTGTCCTTTCCTGTTCGTGTTCTTCTTGATTCTGGAGCATCTCATAACTCCACACTGGTTGATCTCTATAATGAATTGGCAATTCCGCCATCTTAGAATGATTTGTAAAAGGGTGAACTCCCTTACAACAGGCGTTGATTCACCGAAGTTTTTTGTATCCTCGGTTTACAATGCTGCTATCTTTTGCTATGCCTGAATTCTATCTCTTGTGATCAGATGTCGATTGCCTCAGAATTCTGCATCAATCTTATTCTTGAAGTCACGGTTGACCCGGTTAAGGTCGCCCGCGATTTGTATAAGTCTATCCATTCTTTTCTCTCTTTGTAATTATCTAACTATCTGTTTCGAGCTTATCTTTTGGATTAGAATTCTTTTGATTAGGGTCCCCTTGAATTTGAATCTCTATCCTTGTTCTAGAATCCATTCTGGAATCATCGAGTGAGGGTGTGTATTGTAAATTAATAGTAAAATATTTTATAGTGTGTTGTTTGAGTTGTTAAGTTTGAATTTTGGTTTTTGATCGATTCGTCTGATCAACGTATCGATAGGAATTCCAAAACACTTGAACAGAGCAAACCGACACAATATTGTTTTCAAATTTGGTATATGAAATAAATTTTGTATGATTATATTATCTATAAAAGTATAATTTTCTGAAATCTTATAGTTAACTAAATGGGTTGTTAGAAATGATAATATTGGATTTTATTTGTGGTTTTGTAAACCACTGATTATTGCAACATGATATGAATAAATGAAATTATAAACATGGTATAAATTGATTTGGAATTGAAATGAATTTAAATTAAGAATTTGAGAACTCAATTTCCAGTATTTTTGAAAATTTAGCTTTTGAATTTTAGAGTATATTATTTAAAAGTATTTTCGAATAGAAGTTGTTTCAAAAGAATAATTTTAAGGTTTAAAACCTGTACTCTCCTCCATTGTCGCTGGAAAATAATTTCGATGATGACTACAGTATCATCGACATTCATTTTCGAGTTTCAAAGTGGAGAAGTGAGTTAGTAGCTTTGCTACACTTTTGTTTTGGAAAATTGATTTTATTTGAAATTCTTGAGTATGATCTGATTTATATAATATATATGTATATAATTATTTCAAAATAGTTTGAAGTGAAACTGGAAATTTGAATCTTAAGTTTTATATTAAAAAATAGTTTCAATTATTGAAATAAAGTGCAATTTTGAATAATTGGAATATCTAAATGGTAAATGGAATTAAACCAACCTAAAATAATGAATTTGAACAAACTTATTTGTATAACACTAAATTGCATTCTAATATATATAACTTGCCTAAAATTTCAAAAGGTTAACATGTTAGGGTATAATAAAGAGTTGTACAAGAAGGAAACTTAAGTAATAAATTATCCAAACCAAAATCCGGCTTAATATAAATGTTGAAAAAAAAGAAATTTGTATAGTGTTTAATTACACTCAGAAACATTAACACAACTTACCCAGAAAGTTTAAATGTAATAAGAATGTAATTGGATAGTATACACTATGATATAAACAATAGGATATCAAAAGATGGTGTTTTATTAAGGGAATTTACAAATATAAATTGGATAAAAAAAATTGGATAATAAAAAGGAAAATTTATTTGTGAATAATATATGGTTATAATATATTTATACACTTAATATATTTTGAAAAGATATGTTAAGTGAAATAAATTAGATAAATTAAGAGAAAATACTATTTAAGTAATTGAAATTTGAATTTTAGTGGAATCACTCAACTGAAGATAAATGGATAAAATAAATGAGTTAATTTAAAAAATGAATTTGTTTGAAAGAAATGTTGATAAAATAAAAGAAAATCAATTTTAATTTTGAATAACTATTTATTGGTTGAATAAAATGGATTAAACCAAATTGCTGAATAATAATTTATTTAAAATTGAAATCTATATGGTTTTGAATAGTTGAAGTTGAATGCTGAGATAGAATTAACTATGGTTGATCAAATAGATTTAATAGATGAGTAAATAAAAAAAAATTGTTGTGAAATTTTTGTAATAAATGTTAATAAATGGGAAACAAATCCATTGAATAAAAATAGATGGAAATGAAACCAATCAAATGTGTACACAATATATTTGATTGATTAAATAAAGTGAATTGGAATCAATTAATTGAATATAAACCAATTTTTAAATAACTGAAATCTATATGGTTTTAAAATTTATTGTTTTATTGGTATTTCAATCCATTTTCTTTCTGGTTGTTTCTATTCTCCTACCTCCTTCCTTTTCGGGGACGAAAAGTTTTGAGTGGAGAAGAGTGTAACGCCCCATAAATTTTAATGGTTTTAATAACGTAATTAACTGAAATTTTGTGAAATTTTAAAAAATAAAATTTGGAAATAACAATTTGATATTTGGAATGCACCTAATTAAATATAGCAAATGGTTAATTTTCATTAGAAAATATGGAAATTTATTCTATTGAGTAATTTTATTTAATTAAAATCAGTTAAAATTTGATGATAATAAAAGTTTTCCAAACCTAAATATTTTTCTATAAAAAATTTGTAAATCATATTCTGAGTAAGACATCATATTTCGTTTCGCCAAATTTGGACTGTTATTGCTCCGTTTATCTCAATTCCTGCGTTTTTGCAGCATTTTTCGATACCGATTATCGACTTTTGATAGGATGATCGTACCATTGATATCTGTATACCATTTTGATCGTCTCGTCATGCTGATCTCCGCGGTATATTCGTTTGTGTGTTCCGAAGTCCGGAAAATAGCAAAATCTACGGAATGATTTCCGTATCGGTTCTGCAATTTGACTTTTGGGTTCCCTATACTCTTTTATTTATCTTCCGTGAAAATTCAAACAGCCACTAACTTTCATTTTAAAAGTTATTTCATCATTTACTAAAATTCGTCTGTTGCCATCCTACACCGCTTCAAAAAGTCTGAATGTATAAAACTTGTATACATTTCGTATTCATTAAATTTGAACGGTTCACTTTGTTTTTCTGTTTTGCCTTTATAACTTTGTTTTTCACTTCGTTCCTTTTATAATGCAAAACTTCACTGTCACTTTCCATCCTCCTCCATTCCTTTCTCTACCGTCCTCCTCCTCTCTTCTCTTCACTTTATTTTTTTGCCTCACCTCCTCCATGCTCTGGCCCGATCCCACCTTCAGCCGCCTCTCACTTGGCATACGACCAGATCTGCCCTTCCAACCTCAACGCCATCGTGTCCTCCAACCAACACAGCTCCGCCTCTTCACGTTTCCCGCTCGCTTTCCTTGTTCCACTCCACTCATGCGCTAGCTCCCAATCCCACCGTGAGCTCCTTCGATCAATCGCCTCCGCCATCTAGGGCCTGCCAACCCCTCGTGTCCCCTCTCTCTTCCTCAAGCCCATCAGTCAAGCACCACCTCGCCGTACAGCCTATATCATAAAAGAAATGGGAGGGGTATATATTTATATATATACCGTATGTATATATGCCAGTATTTAAAGTGTTTATATGTTAAGAGATATTTATATATACTATGTACATATATAGGGATATGCATTAATTATTTAATGGGGTTTATATATTTTCGATATCAAATCTATATAACTGTAAATAATGTTTATACGTTAGCACCTTTTTGTATATGTTGAAAGGTATTTACAAGTTTTAGTTCATAAAGAGGATATAGTATTAAAATACAGAATATATTTACTGTATATAGACTTACAGTATATTTTATTATCAAATTTTTATATATACGATGATATGGTAAATAGTAATATAATTATTTTATAGAATATTGGTGTTAAAAATTGTAGGCGTGAGTGTGATTTTATATAATACGTTGTTATACATATGTATATTTGTCTTTAAAAATTTCGGTGTTATATATATATATATATTATATAAGGTTTATATATATATATATATTAGTTCCCATTGTTGTACCTTAGGATTTATATATATTGTATAAAGTATGTATATATATGTGTTCATTGTGTGTGTATATATAAAACTGTATTATGTAAATTCATATTAACGTAAGTATATATATAGTTATATGAGTTTGTATAATATGTATATATATAACAGATTACATATATTTGAAATGTTTGGGGTTTTTACGTATAAGTTATAAAGTTTTTATGTATATGGTTATCTGAACTTTTTCAACTCAGACTGTTGTTTTAAAGCTTGCAATTCTCTTTTCGAGGTACATAGGTTTATATATATATATATATAGTTGCCTGTGTTAGTTTTTCCGAGAAGCTTGGCTTAATTGATTTTTTTTAAGAAAACACGTTTTGAATTTAACTAGTGATTTTAATATATATATATATATATATATGTCAGATTTTATTTTGGTATAAAGTGACTTTAAAAGATAATGATCTAAAGCATATAGTATGATTTTGGATAGCTGTTTTAAGAAAAGTTGACTTTAAAATTTTATACATAAAGATTTTGTTATATATATATGTATTTAAAATTGAATATTTGTTTAAGGAAATTAATAATAATAATAATAGTATATATTTTGTCCAGTTTATATTAAGCTAATTCGATCTATTTCATCGATTCCTTATTATCAGCTTTGTTCGTCTAATTCTTGCCCATCTCACTTTGCTTTGGAAGTGGTGCTTGCATTTCGTAACTCAATTTCATTGTCTATTCTCTCTAGCCTCGAAAGGTGAGCAATCACTCACGATTAACGTCCTTATATTTATTAAATTTGATTTCAATTGAAACGACAATTGAAATATACTGCTAATTTGAACTGTTAATTATTTAATTGTTATATATGATATGTTATTATCTGTAATTGTTCACTTGTGGGATATGACACCATATCCTGTTGTTTATGTTATATGTGATTGTTATTGATATTTTATGCATGTTGTTGATATATTAAATTATTATCATATCTGTTCTCACTCTGCAAGTTCCCTATTCCCTATGGGTTGAAATGACACATACCCAAATGATTTTGTAGAATAGGAGGAAATCATTGTGGGTTGAAATGATAAACCCAAGTGATTTTCATTTGACTTTGAATTTGGGATTACGGGTTGAAAAGATATATACCCGTAGATATTTAAATTGCGGATTGAAATGATAAATATCCGTATCACTTGACCATAGGATAGAAAATTATATACAGACACCGTTGGTCTATATATATATATATATATATATATATTTTGAAAATAATTTCCAAGGTTTTGAAAAGAAGTATATGTGGTTTTAATAAATATTGATTTAAGATATTATATTTTTAATATAGATTTTATAATAATTTTAATAAATTAAGTTGGAAAGAGAATTAGAAATTAATTTGAATTTTACTTAAATAAAACCGATTTGAAACTTATTAAATTTGAGATTTTAAAAATATGATTTATAACTTGATTTTGATTTAAAGTGATCAAATGAATATTTCAAGTAAATAAATTAAAGGGAATATTTAGTTTATATCAATTGTAATTTAAGGTTTTATTTAAATGATATTGGATTGACTAAGTTAATTTTTCAATATTAAATAATGGTAAAGTTGAATTTGAAATATAAATGAATTTAAGCTTTGAAATATATTGGAATTGAAATGGTTTAAATTGTAGTTTATATATGTATTTGAAATCGATCAAGATTTTAAATGGTTTTGAACTGAATTGAAATTGGTGAATTTAGATTAAATAAAATTGAAATTTGGAATTCAGGTTGATCTGAACCGATTTGTGAAATTTGAGGAAACTATTTTATTTTATATAAAGTATTTTAATATATAAAAATATTTTACTTTTTGAATTATTTTTAATATAAACTATTTTTAATATAAAACTATTTTAATATACTAATTATTTTATTAAAAACTATTTTTAAATTTATAACTATTTTAATATACAACTATTTTATTATATAAACTATTTTATTATATAAACTATTTTATTTTATACTCTATTTTATTACATATACTATTTCTATATCTAAACTGTTTGAGTGGAAAGTATTAAGAATTTTCAAAGTGTTATAATTCCAAGTGTTATAATTCCAAGTGTTATGATTTCCAAGTGTTATGATTTCCAAGCGTCATGATTTCCTAAGTGTTATGGTTTCAAAAATGTTATAATTTCAGAAGTTTTAAAATTTTGGAAAGTATTATGATTTTGGAAATGAATATTATTTGAGTGAATAATGATATCGTATTGATATGGTTTTGAAATATATATGATATTTTGGTTTTGAAATATGATTTGAAATGAAATGACCACGGTTTTATAATAACGTTTGGTTGTTAAAGAGACCGGGATCGGATATTGTCATACTCTCTGCCAATACCGAAAATCACTTTGACAACTGTGTACGTGGTGGAGATTCCAGAATGAAGTAGGATGGTTTGGTGACGATTCTATATGGTATTTACATAGCCCTGACTCCCGTGAGTCAGCTTGATGCGGCTAAAACAGGAGCCATGCCGGGCCAAGTAAGGTCATTCCTCCGATCGGACACATTTCTTCGATACCATTCTATTGCTTTTGTGATTTATTGGGTGCACCCTTTGATTTTTGAGTGTGTCACGAGGTGGACGGTAGTAGCTGCTATGCGTTACCACCAGTCCGGATAAGCAAACGGTATATCTACCCTGGCATTGCCTCGAGTGCCTTGTCGCATGCCCTATCGCGCCTTCTACGAGTTTGGTTTGTACCATACCTATGGAGTGCCCTCTGATAGCCCTCCAGTTTTCAGGGGGAGTTACAGTACTGTATAGACTATGGGAATATATAAAATGTGTTAAGGGGGATATGGGTAACGCATTAATGCTATTTTAATAGTTTACTCTACTATAGACATATTATAATAACATATTGTACTGCATAGTAGATAGTTCCACGGATCCTTAGACGATGGTTATCACAAACATCCTTTGAGTTACTTGTATTTCAGTTGATATTTCACTTGAGTTGGATTTATTGATATAAGAATGTTAATCCTGACTCGAGTGTTTTGTGTTTTGCTTCACGCTCGGGTCAGACTGAGTGTCACAGCATTATAGACTCACATGTGGAGTTGAAGCTTCGCTTGGAGATCCATCTATATCTATTCAGCTTTCAGCTATCCAGTTGGTTTGTTCCGACTTGTCATTTGTTTGTATTCGAGACTATATTATATTTGAGATATTCTGTTGTATTTATTCCAGACTTTGTTGTATATATAGTAGCTTCATGAACTACTATTCATTTGTTTATGCCGCTATTTGTTATATTACTCTGTGTTTGTGATTCTGTGATTTATTTATTTACTGTATATGATGATTTTTTGCCAAATTTAAATTAACAATATAATATTTTGAGCAATTCAAGTCCGACATGTGCGGATGCGAATGGCACGAAATAGCGGGTCGTTACAGGAGACGCTGGAAAAATTTTCCATAAATTTAAGGTGTTAGAAATTTTTTGGGAATTTTGGTTAATTTTTTATAACTAAAATTTGATGTTTATGTTATAACTTGGAATGGTATTAGTTAGTAACTATGAATGACTTAGAAAACATAATAATAAAATTTCAACAAATTGATTTTGAAAATTTATAAGGCTTAAAAGAATTTGGTAATCCATTTTCAACTAATTGGTCTTGAAAAGTTAATGGGTTTGGGGCATTTTTCTTACCTATTAATTTCGATGATGAAATTCTTCTAAGGGGGGAGAATGTAACGACCCAGAATTTTAGTCATTCGAATTTGAAATATTTAATTGATTTTAAATATTGAAAAGTTAATTTTATAAGTTAAATAACTTGAATTTCAAATATAATAGTTATTTGAATATTTGAAACTGTTTAAATAATTAAATCTAGAATTTTATGCGAATGAAAATGATTTCGGAAGTTGATTTAAATTCTATTTGGATAAGAATGAAGATAGTAAACTTTTGAATTTGAATTTTAAAGCGATTAAACTTGGTTTATAATCGTTTTACTTAACGTGTGAAAATAAGCTTCTAGAGTACTGTCTTGGATTTCGACGAAACAATTTTATTGGATTCGTAATACTGAATTATTGTATGTTAACGGATTTCATGGCGATTGGACTTATCATTTGGTTATGGAGCTCGAAACACATAGAATTTATTTAAAGGAATTTAATATAATATAATTCAATTTGAAAAGCTAACTTCTGTATATGATCGAATTAGGGCCCGATTATATTTCCACTGAGTTCGGAATAGGGGTATTTAATATAGAATGCCACTGAGCATGCCTCAATTGGAGTTCGAGATTTTGGAGTCGTTTATTTGCAAATATTTAAAATTAATTAATAGGTACCCCATACATACACCATACCAAGCCCATAACCCACGTATTCAGCGCCATACTCCCATCATCTAATACCATACCCCATCCACTTTTTTAAAAAAAGCCTCGCTATTTCATTCTGCTACCTGAAGACAAAGTTACCCATCCATTTAAAAATCTCAAAAATGAAATCAATGCAAATACTTGATGATGAATTATAAAATTAAATTCTTTGAATTGCAAATGGTTGGATCTTCATGCTGTAGAGTTTTGAAGGGTTGCGATCGAGGTTAGGGGGCTCGGTTGTGACCATGGGGGCTTGTCGAACTAGGATTGGGGTTTTTAAAAATTGTAGGGGAATTTGGTCAGATGGAATTCGTACTTTTGTTCGTGAAGTGCTTTAGCATCTTGGGGCTGATATTGGTATGTCCGGTCAAAGATTGGAGGTCGTGAGTTTTGAGGGAGGACGTAGTGGATGGTTGGAGGTTGCAGTGGGATTTGGGCGTCGGGGATGTCGTTCTTGGGTTAATAAGGTGGAGATCGATGAGGTGAGTCCAATGGTTGTGTCGGTTGGTCATGTAGGCGACCGAAGAGGGAGGAGCAACCATGCGTGCACAGTGATGGTGTATAGGCGAGAGTTTGTGAGAGAGGAAGAAGTATTAGTTGGGTAATTAAGCTTTGAATTGTAATTAAGGAAAATTAATTATTAAATTAATTCGCGAAATTCGTAAATTTAATATCTTGTTCGTTTTAGGTTCAAATTGAATGCGGTCAGCCTTGTTAGGTTCGTATTGACAAATATCATGTCATGAAATTGGTTTGGCAATGATTGGAGCAAATTGAATTTCACGCTAAATCAGACGTCGCTCGATTTAGACAAAATCCAGAACCCAAAAGCGACAACTAGAACAATAGTGAGTTAAACTCACAATTTTGGTAAATCAGAATGATATTACAATATTGTATAGTAGTTATAAAATTTGGATTGTTTGTTTGGATGATTTACTGCTTATTCGGTTGGTTTGGAAATATTCCCGCCTTTGGAGTGGATGACCTTTTATATATATACCTGCCTAGTAGCAGAAGGCCCATGTTATATAATTATATACATTGTGATGCAGGGGGACATATTGGAGGGATCCAATAGGATTTGTCACCACTGTTGATTTTATTTACATATATATGTGCTGATATATATGAGCTGTGATGTAGGGGGACAGGTTGGAGAGATCCAATAGGATACCTTGCCATGGTTGAATTATTTTCAATAATATTCATGTTATATGAATTATTGAATATCAAACCTGATTGTTTGACACCATTGATTATGGCATCGTTATATGTTCAAAACTTAGACCATGTAGTAATAGAAAATCAGTATCGATATTGGTTAAACGTTGGGTAGAAATTGACCTTAAATTAGTATTTTGGAATACTATAAATTGTCATTGAGTTGGAATTGGTTTTTGAGACCGGAAATGATTTTAAATCTGAAATTAGGTTTCAGAAATATTTTGTTTAAAGAATTGTACTTCTATTTTACTCTAATCTTTTCATCTACCTTTTCTAAACTATTTATTTATATTTATTGTTGTTTTAAGATTATTTATATTTAGTATTGTTTTAAAGATTATTTATTTATATTTAATATTTTTTAATGTTATTTATCAATATTTTAATATTTTAAAAAGTTAATTATTTAAATAATTAATATGGTTTGAAATTAATAATAATGATTATTAATAATGTTTTGAAAATTAATTGTTATTATTATTTATAGTAATGGGAAGATTAATTACTATTGTTTATCAATAATGTTTTGAAATAATTAATTATTATTATATAAAAGTAAATGATTGAAATTTATTTATAAATGTTTTCGAGATTTATAAATAGGGTTTTATAAATGCTTGGGTTTTATAAGAGAAGTTTTATAAAATGGTTTGAAGACTTAAAAGAAGATTATTTGCAAAGTAAAGGAGTTTTATAAATGGTTAGATATTTATAAACGGATTTTAGAAATGGGTTTATAGAATTATAAGAGGAGTTTTACAATTAGTTTTATGGATTTATAAAGAGTTTATAATGATTTGAGAAATGATTTAGAGACGTTTTTAAATGGTTTTTAGAATTTATAAAATAGTTATAAATGGGTTTTAGGAACTTATAAAGGAGTTTATTAATGGGTTTAGAACTTTGTAAAAAGGAAATCTTCCTCAGTTCTATGAATATATCCTTGTAGAAGTATTTTGATACAAGTATCTACCGCATGAATTTAATTAATGAAAAGATTAATTAAAGAGATTAGTGGTTCTTTATGTGTTTAACCAATGTTGGTTTTCCCTTTTGAAATAGATCCTTGATTTCAATGTTTGTTTATTCGATAGTTAAATAACCGACCATCGAATTTGGATCCAAAAACGTAACTTTGGAAATATTTAGGAGAAACACGTGAGTTATATGGCATAGTCATCTCCGATGATGTTGTAATGTGCGTATAAATCTCGTTTCATTCTCCTAGGATAAATGATAAGGAAACCCATCTACTAACGGTTAGGAGGTGATCTCCGCTCTTATCTTTGACTGTTTATTTCCTAAAGAATCGGGGTTGAGTTTACCGGAAACTATTGAATGTTGTTACGTAGAGACTAGAATCAAATATGTGATCCGAAAACCACTTCGATCCAACTCAAGCATTTCGAAGTGAAGATATATTGAAGATGATGAAATTAAAGACGGAGCTCTTTGTAGTGCAAGGGCTATTTACCACTATCCTGAGGGTGATTCCAAAAAGGATGTAGTAGAAGTGTGACGACCGCCCATGACCCCTGCACCGAATCTTGAGATAGTGTGCTGTAAAGTGTGCCAGGCGACCATGGACGATTGTCAGGGTAGATTAAAAACAACAGAATCTATCGTATTACTCACAGCGCATGGACAAAATACAATAGAACATATGTATAGTGAAGCTTTACAGAACAAAATAACATCATATAAAACTCCTATAATAGTTGAATACAAGCATCCAAATAGCCAATACATCAAGCCTCACTACATAACACTCAGAGAATACAAAACAGCGGAACATCCAGTACATATAATAAGAAGATAATATGCAACCCTCCAACTCGTCTTTGATATCAGCATCGTGAGAAGAGAACAGCACCTGTCACCTGCTACCTAGTCTGCCCGTCCCAAAAATGGACGAACGGCCCAAGGCAATAAGAATTAAAACATAAATCCTTGAGTCAGACAACAGTCTTAGTGAACAGTAAATTAACTAACAACATACCAAAAGAGCATAAAGGAAAAGGAATAGGAATACAACCCTCCCACTCCACCTCTTTCTACAGTGATAGCCCCCAGACACACACTAAGCAGAAGCAACGTAGCAGAGCATACAATTTAAAGTAAAGTAATAATCATTCGAGTCAAGGGTGATGTTTTCCAAGTACCAAGGCCTAAATCAGATAAGCACCCAGAAAATACCGCTCTTAAGTCCGAATGACGATACAACCAAAAATCCATGACTCTGGCTATCACTGTTATCAATGCTTCGATATCACCGTTAATTGAATTACCGTCACATTCTTTCAGCCGTCCGTCAAGGGCTAATGGAAACCCCGGTTCTAGACAGTACTCCGCACGTCGTCGCAGCCCGTGCCAAGGATTTTCGCAACTACCCAGGGTACTCGACCATCAATTCATTGTCGTTGGGATTTTCACAACTGCCCAAATGTACCCTTGCTTTGAGTCTGCTAGAACCTTCAACAACGATGCTATCCAAGCCTCCTAGTCATCCTCCTCGACGACTATTTCCATACTAGCTCAAGCGCCTCTCAAGCATCCATTAATCTTAACTCGAATCATATCACCGAGTTACCAACGTGCTTGGAATGATCCCGTCTGGATTAGACCAAGTCTTCATCACATGATGCCTCGCTTCATTACATCCTCGCAAAGCCTCATCTCAACATCACATCATCAAATCTATGCATAAGAGCTTCATCATCCCGCTACATATGCCACGAGCAGCTTTCCCAATTCAAGAGCCTTTCCCTTAACTTTTGAATCGTCTTTGGTCTAAATCAAATTATCAATCATCTAATTCATAGCCATCAACCAAGTCAAACATTAATCCAAACAATCAAGCATTCAAATATGATCTAAGTAGACAATTATAACAATAATGGCATTTTCGTAATTAAAGAGTTGAAAGTCTAACAAGCATGAAAACATGAACAATATCTCTACAAACTTGATGAATGAACTTGCATAGGTTAACATATGATAAAATGGATATAACATCATCATGAACAATGGATCTATATGGATCTACACTTAGGATGAAGAAAATGCATGGAAATCCCTATTTTAACACCAAATCAAGCCAACAATCCGATATACTCCTTTGGATCCGTGTGAGAGATAATCACCACTCACCAAATCACCTAAACAACCTCAAATCAACACGCTTCAGATCTGGACAGCGAAGGATCAAGCTTGATCTATCACTAATCCGCTTCAAACGAAGGAATCTCTCTTGAAAAGATGAAGATCTTCAATCTAAGCTCTTGAATCTTCAATCTTGATCTTCGATTTGGATGAAAGGAAGCACTAGATTAGAGTGAAGAAAAGAAGTGAAGAAGTGTAGAAGTCGAGCTCTCAAAATGGCAGCACTTCGTCGCTTCGAAATCCGGATCCCAAAAAGTGAGAACAACCCTTCCTATTTATAGCTGAAAATCCACTAAGTCGTAACTCGGCTATCTCCTAAGTCGTCTCCGACTTACGACCTAAGACACCTCCGACTTAACAAAGCCTTCAACCTAACAGACTACGACTTAGTGAACTTTCGACATAGGACTTAGCAGCTAACCCTTAAGTCGGTTGCGACTTAACACCTGCTCCTATACGACTTAACGACTCAACTGCTATGCCATCCTACGACTCAACGACCCAAGTCCCCTACGACTTAAGACTTAACTCCCTTAAGTCGTCTACGACTTAAGCTCATACGCACCTAGCGACTTACCACTAGTCACGACTTATGACTTGGCAGAAGATACGACTTAACAGATCTATGCTTCTACGACTTAACAAATAACTGGGTTACGACTCAACTCCTAAGTCGTCTACGACTTAACACATAGGCTACGACTTAACCGGGTTAAATTCTTAAGTCGTCTACGACTTAAATTAACACAGAAGCTTTCGACCTAACCTCACTAACTCGCAACATTCTATAGGTCGTTATTCTTAAGTCGCAGATTCTATAAGTCGTCTACTCCTATAAGTCGCTAACTCTATTAGGTCGCTTACCCTATAAGTCGGTCAACCTCTTAAGTCATCTAACCGACCTAACTATGCTGACCCGGTAACTGCTAGGTCGCTAACTCTACTAAGTCGGTCAGTTCTTAGGTCGCTAACTCGCCCTGCCGACCTAACACTTAACTCACCAATACACATAAGTCGCGCCTACCCCTTAAGTCGTTCAAACGACCTATCACCAATCCCTTAACCCGCCATTTCCCCTGGGTAGCTCCTATCCCCTAAGTCGTATACGACTTACGACTTATACTAAGTCGTGAACGACTTAGGACTTAGCCATATTTTTGCCTAAAATCTGAAATGGCTCAAAAATGCTAAAATTCCAGATTTTGACAAACTTTTCGATCCGTAAAATACGGGTCGTTACATTCTCTCCCCCTTAGGAATTTCGCCCCCGAAATTCCAAGCAAACAAAGCAATCGAAGACTATTCTGTACGCCTACCATCCATAGCAATCAACAAACCATACATCCAATTCTAGCTTAGCGTACAGAATTCTAAAACGTATAACAAGTTACAATATCGTGAGATGAGACGACACCTTAGGGCCATACCTTGAAGAGTTCAGGATGAGCTGCCTTCATCCTCTCTTCCACCTCCCACGTACAGTCGTTATCATCATCACTCCATTGTATCTTGAGCAACTTAACTACCTTCCTCCTAAGCTGTTTCGTGTCGGTTTCAACAACACGAAGCGGCTTACGAGGTCTTCTACCAACTGGATCAACTTCAAAATCTTCACAGCTATCAGCAGAAACCACTGTATTCGAGTCGTGCACATACTTCCGTAGATATGATACATGAAAAACATTGTGCACACTCGACATCTTCTCTGGTAACTCCAATCTGTAGGCGAGCTTTCCAATTCGCTCGATGATCGGGAATGGTCCAACAAATCTCGGAGTCAATTTTCCTTTCTTCCCGAATCGAATAACATTCTTTAGAGGAGAAATCTTCACAAAAACCATATTACCAATGTCGAACTCCAATTCCTTACGACGCTTATCGGCATAACTTTTCTGACGGTCTTGGGCTGCCTTCATTCGTTGCCGAATGATCTCTATATAATCCGAAGTCTGTCGAATCATCTCTGGCCCAAGTATCAACTTTTCTCCGGTCTCTAACCAACATGTCGGAGAGTTACACGGTCTTCCATACAATGCCTCATACGGTGCCATACCAATGCTTGACTGGTAACTGTTGTTGTACGCAAACTCCACCAAATGAAGGTGATCTTCCCATGATCCTCCGAAGTCCAAAACACATGCTCTAAGAAGATCTTCCAAAACTCGGTTGACTCTCTCGGTCTGACCATCTGTTTGAGGGTGATAAGCTGTACTCAAACACAACTCAGTTCCCAAAACTTCCTGGAAGCTCTTCCAAAATCCACTCGTGAACAATGGGTCTCGATCGCTCACTATACTCTTCGGAATACCATGGAATCGAACTATCCACTTAACATACAACTCAGCCAACTTTGATGCAGTCCTAGTCGATCGAACAGGAATAAATCGTGCACTCTTAGTCAGACGATCTACAATGACCCAAATCCCTTCATTTCCCGTTCTGGTTCTAGGCAATCCATCAATAAAATCCATCGATACCTGCTCCCACTTCCATGTAGGGACTTCTAATGGATGAAGCAATCCACTTGGCTTCTTCTGCTCGGCTTTTACCAACTGGCAGTTCATACATTTGGAAATAAAATTTCCAACATCCTTCTTCATGCCTTCCCAGTAGTAGGTTCTCTTCATATCCCGATACATCTTATTTCCACCTGGATGAATTGTCAACTTCGAGTGATGACTTTCCTTCAGAACTTCACTCCTTAATTCATCTATATCGGGAACAACTAGTCGTCCTTGCTTTCGAAGCCAACCATCTCGATCGACCTCGAATCCTTTATCCTTTTTTGGTTCCAATCCAGATTCCAAATCACGGATAATCTTGACAAGCTTATCGTCTTGCTTTTGACTCCCGCCAATTCTTTCCACAAGAGTCGGTCTTATCGATAAGTTTGCCAACATCTCAGGTTCCAATTCGCATCTGGGCCTGAAGTCAAATCCAGCTAAATACTCGAGACTCTTCCATTCTGAAAACATGGCTCCCAATCCTGCATGCCTTCGACTTAACGCATCTGCCACTGCGTTACCTTTTCCCGGAGTATAAGCTATACCAAAATCATATGATGCCAAAAACTCTAGCCAACGTTGCTGCCAAAGATTCAAATCCTTTTGGGAGAAAAGATACTTCAACGACTTATGATCTGTAAACAACTCGAATCGAACTCCCAATAGATAATGTCTCCACATCTTCAGAGCAAAAACAATCGCCGCTAACTCCAAATCATGAGTTGGGTAATTCCTTTCATGCGGCTTCAGTTGTCGACTGGCATACGCAACAACTTTATCCTTCTGCATCAGCACTGCTCCAAGTCCAGTACCACATGCGTCGGTGTAAACCACCATCTCTTCATTCCCACTTGGAATAGTCAAAACAGGAGCACTTGTCAATCTCTCTTTCAGGATTCCGAAAGCTTGCTCACACTTAGCATCCCAACTGAACACTTGGTTCTTCTTCGTCAATCCTGTTAACGGTGCAGCTATCTTGGAGAAGTCTTTGATAAACCGTCGATAATATCCTGCTAATCCAAGAAAACTTCTCACATCAGATGCATTCTTAGGTCTAACCCAATCCTGGATTGCTGCCACCTTAGCGGGATCAACCGCTATTCCATTTCCAGAAATCACATGGCCTAAGAACCTCACTTCACTCTTCCAGATGTGACACTTCGAAAACTTAGCCTTCAGCTGATGTTTCCGCAAGATCTCCAAAACAATACGCAAGTGCGTCTTGTGTTCTTCCTCAGTTCTGGAATAAATCAGAATATCATCCACGAACACAAGTACGAACTTGTTCAACTAATCTCTGAACACTCTATTCATAAGATCCACAAAAAAATATGCTGGAGCATTAGTCAATCCAAACGGCATTACCAACCACTCAAAGAAACCGGATGGTGTTCGAAAAGCAGTCTTCGGCACACTATCCTTAGCCACTCTCAACTGGTGAAATCCTGTTGCCAAATCCATCTGAGAAAACACCTTAGCTTCGTGAAGCTGATCAAACAAGTCATCTATTCTCGGCAATGGATACTTGTTCTTCTTAGTCACCTTATTCAGCTCACGATAATCGACACACAATCTCAACGACCCATCTGCCTTGGTTGCAAACACAACTGGTGCACCCCACTCGGACACACTACGCCGAATGAATCCTTTCTGCAAAAGATCATCAACCTGCACCCTCAACTCCTGCTGTTCTCTAGGCGCCATCCGCCTAAGAGGCATCACAACAGGTCTGGCTCCTTCAACTAGATCTATACGAAACTCGATCTCTCTATGCGGCGGCAACCCTTTGACTTCGTCAAAGACATCCTCGAATCCATTAGCGATCGGCACTGATGACAGTCCATCTCGTGGAACAACCAATGAATACATGAAGCTCATGAAGACGCCTTCTTCATGCTTACATCGTATCACAATCTTTCGCCCTTCCACATTCTCGACTGTCACTTCCAACCTCTCGCAATCAACCTTAGCCGCATACTTCCTAAGCCAGTCCATACCCAAAATAATTCCGAACCCCGCAAAGTTCAGAACAAAACAATCACAAACAAAAGAGCAACCATGACTCGACACAATCAGACCACGGCATAACATACACAAACAAGACGAACCCCCAACTGGATTAGTCACAACCAATGGCCTATCAACAATATCCGGTTCCAAACTTAACCGGCCTACGAGTTCATTACAAACAAACGAATGCGACGCCCCAGTATCAAACAACACTCTAACCGGAACACCACATAAGAAAAGAGTACCTTGAACCACCACACTCTTTCCCTTCTCCTCAGCGGTAGGAGCTTTCGAAGACGACGGAACAGCTCCCAAAGCATAAGCTTGCACAATCTGCTTATCCCTCCTCGGTTCTGGACAATTCTTCCTGAAATGCCCTGGCTTGTCACAGTTGTGACACTTCGCCGGCGCCTTTGGATTCTTGCAATCCTTAGAGAAATGGCCCTTCTGCTGACAGTTGTAGCAAGTCACTTCGCCCTTCGGCTTCTTCTGGCCATCCTTACCCTTCTGTTATTGCTGCTTCCTCTTCTTGTTTCCACCCTGCTGGGGTTTAGACTCTTCCCTGGTCACAGCAACAACAGATTCTTCCTTAGGAAACAGACTCTCATGCCTGAGAGCTTTCTCCACAAGCTTCTCAAATGAATCATCCAAATGATCCACCAACTGCCTCCCAAGATAACTGTCCAAGCCTGTCACAAACTTCTCATTCTTCTGATATGCAGATTCGATATAAGACCGAGCATACTTGGACAAAGCCTCGAACTCAGAAACATACTCAAGAACTGGTCTCCCACCTTGCTTGAGCTCCACAAACTTCTTGAACAGAACAGACTTCTGAGCCGTAGAAATGAACTTAGCTTCAAACCTGACTTGGAATTGCTCCCAAGTAATCTCTTCCTCCGGAGTATCGATGGTAATAGAGTTCCACCAATCAGAAGCTCTCCCTTGAAGCTGCCTTGATGCCAACTTCCTCTTAGTTGCATCATCAATTCCCAAATCACCAAAGATCCTTCTACAAGCATCTATCCATCTCTGGACTTCGATAGTTGATTCTGTTCCCAAGAAAACCTTCCCTCCAAGAGCAGTATAATCCTTGCACAACTTAGCGAAATCCACCGGTTTCGGAGTTTGGACTTGAACTCCAACATCTACTGCTGCCCCCGGAACTAGTATCCTTCTCATGATCGAAGTCATCATAGCTTTGAACATAGCTGCATAATCAGCAGCCCCTTCAGTAGCACGGCCTTCCCTAGCAGCTGGTCTCCCTCTTCGACTCATTCTCAATATCTATAAAAAGGAATGATCAAAACATCTTAGAGAAACAACTGCATAAAGGACTCAAACTCTACTAAGCTACTATATTATATATAGTTATCATCCATCAAAATACAATTACGTCTCTCATACGTAGTTACGTCAACGAGCGTTGGGTAAAATCGATTAACCAAAGCTCTGATACCAAATGTGACGACCGCCCATGACCCCTGCACCGAATCTAGAGATAGTGCGCTGTAAAGTGTGCCAGACGACCATGGACGATTGTCAGGGTAGATTAAAAACAACATAATCTATCGTATTACTCACAGCGCATGGACAAAATACAATAGAACATATGTATAGTGAAGCTTTACAAAACAAAATAACATCATATAAAACTCCATAATAGTTGAATACAAGCATCCAAATAGCCAATACATCAAGCCTCACTACATAACACTCAGAGAATACAAAACAGCGGAACATCCAGTACATATAATAAGAAGATAATATGCAACCCTCCAACTCGTCTTCGATATCAGCATCGTGAGAAGAGAACAACACCTGTCACCTGCTACCTAGTCTGCCCGTCCCAAAAATGGACGAACAGCCCAAGGCAATAAGAATTAAAACATAAAGCCTTGAGTCAGACAACAGTCTTAGTGAACAGTAAATTAACTAACAACATACCAAAAGAGCATAAAGGAAAAGGAATAGGAATACAACCCTCCCACTCCACCTCTTTCTACAGTGATAGCCCCCAGACACACACTAAGCAGAAGCAACGTAGGAGAGCATACAATTTAAAGTAAAGTAATAATCATTCGAGTCAAGGGCGATGTTTTCCAAGTACCAAGGCCTAAATCAGATAAGCACCCAGAAAATACCGCTCTTGAGTCCGAATGACGATACAACCAAACATCCATGACTCTGGCTATCACTGTTATCAATGCTTCGATATCACCGTTAATTGAATGACCGACACATTCTTTCAGCCATCCGTCAAGGGCTAATGGAAACCCCGGTTCTAGACAGTACTCCGCACGTCGTCGCAGCCCATGCCAAGGATTTTCGCAACTACCCAGGGTACTCGACCATCAATTCATTGTCGTTGGGATTTTCGCAACTGCCCAAACGTACCCTTGCTTTGAGTCTGCTAGAACCTTCAACAACGATGCTATCCAAGCCTCCTAGTCATCCTCCTCGACGACTATTTCCATACTAGCTCAAGCGCCTCTCAAGCATCCATTAATCTTAACTCGAATCATATCACTGAGTTACCAACGTGCTTGGAATGATCCCGTCTGGATTAGACCAAGTCTTCATCACATGATGCCTCGCTTCATTACATCCTCGCAAAGCCTCATCTCAACATCACATCATCAAATCTATGCATAAGAGCTTCATCATCCCGCTACATATGCCACGAGCAGCTTTCCCAATTCAAGAGCCTTTCCCTTAACTTTTGAATCGTCTTTGGTCTAAATCAAATTATCAATCATCTAATTCATAGCCATCAACCAAGTCAAACATTAATCCAAACAATCAAGCATTCAAATATGATCTAAGTAGACAATTATAACAATAATGGCATTTTCGTAATTAAAGAGTTGAAAGTCTAACAAGCATGAAAACATGAACAATATCTCTACAAACTTGATGAATGAACTTGCATAGGTTAACATACGATAAAATGGATATAACATCATCATGAACAATGGATCTATATGGATCTACACTTAGGATGAAGAAAATGCATGGAAATCCCTATTTTAACACCAAATCGAGCCAACAATCCGATATACTCCTTTGGATCCGTGTGAGAGATAATCACCACTCACCAAATCACCTAAACAACCTCAAATCAACACGTTTCAGATATGGACAGCGAAGGATCAAGCTTGATCTATCACTAATCCGCTTCAAACGAAGGAATCTCTCTTGAAAAGATGTAGATCTTCAATCTAAGCTCTTGAATCTTCAATCTTGATCTTCGATTTGGATGAAAGGAAGCACTAGATTAGAGTGGAGAAAAGAAGTGAAGAAGTCGAGCTCTCAAAATGGCAGCACTTCGTCGCTTCGAAATCCGGATCCCAAAAAGTGAGAACAACCCTTCCTATTTATAGCTGAAAATCCACTAAGTCGTAACTCGGCTATCTCCTAAGTCGTCTCCGACTTACGACCTAATACACCTCCGACTTAACAAAGCCTTCAACCTAACAGACTACGACTTAGTGAACTTTCGACATAAGACTTAGCAGCTAACCCTTAAGTCGGTTGCGACTTAACACCTGCTCCTATATGACTTAACGACTCAACTGCTATGCCATCCTACGACTCAACGACCCAAGTCCCCTACGACTTAAGACTTAACTCCCTTAAGTCGTCTACGACTTAAGCTCATATGCACCTAGCGACTTACCACTAGTCACGACTTATGACTTGGCAGAAGATACGACTTAACAGATCTATGCTTCTACGACTTAACAAATAACTGGGTTACGACTCAACTCCTAAGTCGTCTACGACTTAACACATAGGCTACGACTTAACCGGGTTAAATTCTTAAGTCGTCTACGACTTAAATTAACACAGAAGCTTTCGACCTAACCTCACTAACTCGCAACATTCTATAGGTCGTTATTCTTAAGTCGCAGATTCTATAAGTCGTCTACTCCTATAAGTCGCTAACTCTATTAGGTCGCTTACCCTATAAGTCGGTCAACCTCTTAAGTCGTCTAACCGACCTAACTATGCTGACCCGGTAACTGCTAGGTCGCTAACTCTACTAAGTCGGTCAGTTCTTAGGTCGCTAACTCGCCCTGCCGACCTAACACTTAACTCACCAATACACTTAAGTCGGGTACACTTAAGTCGCGCCTACCCCTTAAGTCGTTCAAACAACCTATCTCCAATCCCTTAACCCGCCATTTCCCCTGGGTAGCTCCTATCCCCTAAGTCGTATACGACTTACGACTTATACTAAGTCGTGAACGACTTAGGACTTAGCCATATTTTTGCCTAAAATCTGAAATGGCTCAAAAATGCTAAAATTCCAGATTTTGACAAACTTTTCGATCCGTAAAATACGGGTCGTTACAAGAAGTAGTGCCTTTAGTTTTTCCATCTCTTGGACAACTTGTATGGATGAATGCTGACATCACATTCTTGCCTGGATGGTAGTGTTAGCATTCCAAGTGGGAAGTGCTATATAAAAGGTAAAACGTAACCTTAAGCTTCATCAATCGAAAATGACTAAAACATGGGAGATGCAGTAGGGTTAAGTGGGTCACTCCCAATTAGGGTATGATCATCCCCATTTAGAGTCGATATTATCTCTTATTTGTATGCTTTGGGTATATTAATGGAGGGTTGATCATATTCGGTACTACTAGTCAAGTGGTAGGCCAATCCTTTGTTGGCAGGGGATCTTGGCGAGGTCCTAGGTGTTGTTTTATCTAGAGATGCACCACGATGGGTGGTATCCCAGTAGCCTCGTCATTGTATGGAAACAATTCTCGAATAAGTGTCGTACGGACTTAATTGTGCCAACTATGTTGAAATGTGAGATGCAAGCATTTCAGTTATGTTCATATTTTACTTTGACCCCTAGACATTATTATAATATCAATGGATTTCCTATAGAAAATGTTTTGGTTATCGTAAGGTAAAAACCCGTCCGTGTTTATGTGCGGCGTGGTCTTACAAGATACTTTTATTTGAAAGGTTTTTGATAAACATTAAATTCCATTTGGGATGCTGGTTTACCAGACCGACTCGGGTGTTATTTTGTTATTATGCTCGAGTCAGATCGAGCATATTTACATATTGCTTTGGATGCATTGGAGCTCAGGAGATGAGCTGGAGGTCCAAGACGTATCTACGTATTTCTTTGTGTTCCGTTATGTTGTCTGTTGGTTGTATTTATCAGCATTGTATGGACAGGCTGTTATAACTGTCCGAGCTGAAATAGGTTAGTTTACTCTGATTGATGTATGTATATTACATTTTTCTTTGTGTAAAGATTTGTTTATATTATAGATTTTCTGTTCTGCTGTGAGATTCTGCGTTGTTTAGTTTCTTCTTGTCTTCTTTCTTTTCCCTAACTATCCACATTTTCGTTCAATTTGAGTCGGTGGTCCGCTTAAATGGTATGGAAAAGTTGGTCGTTGCAATAAAATTATTTAATTTTAATACAACTTAGTTAATCTTTATAAATTTTGTTAAATTTTATATAACTTAGACAACTTAGTTAATTATTTATAAAAATTATTTAATTTGTTAACTTAGTTAATTATTATTAAAATGAGTTAACATCGTTAAATTTCATATACATTGTTAACTTAGCTAATTTTTATAAACTGTGTTCATTTTTAGAAACTCACTTATTTTAATAAAACTTGGTTAGCTTAGTCAGTTTTTATAAACATTAGTTAACTTAGTTAATTTTTATAAATTTTAATTAACTTAGTTAATCTTTATAAACTTACTTGACTTTTAGAAACTTATTTAATTTTTATAAAACTTAGTTATTTTTATAAAACTTAGATAAATTTAAACAAAAATAGTTAATTTTTATTGAGTTGGTCAACTTAGTTTTTTTATAAAAATCAACTAACTTTTATAAACTTATCTATTTTTCATAAAACTTAGTTAACTAAGTTAGAAATTTTAAACTTAGTTATCTTTTTTATAAATTTATTTAGTTTTTATAAAACTTTGTTAACTTTTTTATTTTTTTTCCATATCGGGCATTTTTCATAAAACATCATCAACCTAGTTAAATCATTTATAGAAATTAGTTAATTTTTGTAAACTTACTTAATTTTATAAAACTATGTTAACTTAGTTAATTTTTTATAAAACATATTTACTTTATGGTAATTATATATGCATATGCTACAACGATATTTTGACTTATCGACGAGATATTTAATAGGTTGTTTGTTAATGGCATAATGTAAGGAATCATGGTATTTTATCCAGGAAAATATATGAATTTTGAGTAGCATATTGATTAAATTATGGAAAGTTGTATTTTATGACTAGCCTCAAATTTATTTTACGACTAACCTTAAAATATCGACATTTAGTTTCAACCCTGATATGACACCTTGTGAGAATTGAAGTAGCACTCCATGTTTAATCTACAACAAATGCACGTCATTCGCAAAAACTTGTCAATTTGGACATTCCATGAAGAATAAAGAGCCCATTTCCAAACCTAGGCTACAACATGAGTGATTCTGAGAATCTAGTACAGATTATTCCAAAACTAATTTCATTTCAGTTATTTTACAAAGAACCCATGAAAATATTAACCATTCCAGATGAAATTCAAATAGGGCCGATGAAGTCTCCAATCTTCTAGCTTCGATAATACAAAAGATATTCTTAGTTTGAACTCCCTAATCCATTGAAAAACAGCCATGTGGTCAACTTCTAATCGTAGGAGAGATGAGACTTCAATTCCTTCCTCTCTACATGAAAACTCAAAATGAAGAAAAATGCAGTTGAATACAAGAATTATTGCACTACACAAGTAAATACCAAAACATAAGCAAAAACATGGAGCTATGGCCATGTCTTCATCCTCAATTTGTCCAACTTTATTCCCACTAAACTTTTTTCTACCAAGAAGACAGACAAACCATTCCACCTCATGCATCCATGCAAACAGAAGAAAAAACATATGCATCAGAGAATAAGTATGAATGTAGTTACTTTTAAACTTATTTCCATTTACCGACTGTCCTTTTTTCTCTTTGTTCTCTCACGGAAAACTGGACGGTTCACTATTTACTCAACAATTTATTTTTACTAAAAAAATATTGATTTTCGACATATAATTTGAAGTAATCTATTGGACGGTTGTAATAAAGATATCACAAAAGCTTCGATACCTTTTATTGATTCTCCAGAATAATTAAGCAGGGCCTTCAATTTCTATTCCTGTATGTGTTAACCTCATATTGTAAGATGCATTGTACTCAACCACAAAGCACCTTTCATTAATTAATTCAAGTTTCAAACATGGAGTATTGCCTCACGATACTCTTTTTTCATTTCTTCCCATATAAGTTTTCAAATGCTGCTCTTCCTCATTATGTAAGTTTGCATCAACATGCGTTAAGATAATTAGTCGAATAATTGAGCTCATAACCTACTTAGTTATTTTATGTTTCTATGAATCAGGATGTCAACCCCCAAACTTTTGTTCACATGTTCTCAAAATTCTTTAATGCAAATCAAATTATAGTTCTCAAAAGGTCATCTTACAACCTATGCATTAATAGGAAAAACATTTGCAACTCTATAACATCCATCTACTTATGAGTTTCGACACTAGAGGATTAATAAAATACAAATTCTTTGAAAGAAAGATTTTCCAACCCTAGTAGCTAATTATTGAATTTAACATCCATTTAGTTTTGACATATGAATAGAAAGAAGTAAAATTCAGATCCTTTGAAATCAATCCGTGTTTAATTTCAATAACTAATCAAACTGGCTGTTAGAAGGTTTGTCTAGTGTAAGAGAGCCAAAATAAACTTATTTGAAGTTAATTATTTTTGGTTGCAGTATCTAATTCTTCTGAAACAACGTCTTCAAACCTCATTCCCTTAAATTCTCCAATTCATTCTCTGTCCAAATTTTAGCTCGATCTCCTCTCAAAAAATCTCTCCCCATAGTATCTAATTTCTTTATTTATAACAACTCGTTTCCCCAAAGAAAACAATTTCAGAACCCTAACCGCATAACTATCTTTCTTCACCAACCTTTGATCTGACACCATTACACCTTTCAACCACAAGAGGTTTCTAGATGCCAGTGTCTCTTTTGCCAAAGCCACACACATAGCAACACGATCTCACTACCTCCGATCGATTATAAGAGGTATTTCAAGGTAATAATCTATTTTATTTGGTTATTTCATTATTTGTGATTTTAAGAGTTTTTCATTTTTCTAGATTAATTCGTGCTTATGGAATTTTTCTGACTTTAAGAGCCTTTGACCTTACTGGATTTTGTTTGATTCACTTTCCTACTATTTAAACATAACAATCCATAATAAACAATATGTTTGTCAAATATATATTAGTTTGAAATGAACCAGCCTTTGTTGATTATTGAATATTTTTTCATTATTATGTTGTGATTATATTATATATTGCTTGAAATAAACCTGCCTTTGTTGATAGAAAATGATTGTATTAACTTGGAAGAGATGAGTATGAAAACATTGGTGAGTTGCTTATAATTACTAAAGGAATACTCAAGATAAAATTTGAGAATGAAATGTTTTTATTTATTTTGTATTTGCAGTTTACATAATGATTGATAACTTGTACATGTACATTTGCATTGTATTTATAGTGTACAAGTGATAGATTATAAATGGGCTTGAGTTGTAGCCCAACAACCCAATACCGCTCCATTACATAATATGGCCAAGTATATTTACCGCTCCTTTAAATAATATGCTAAGTATATTTGCTCTTTCGTATATTTCAATCTCTCTAGTATACTTTATTCAATACATCCCTCCAACCTAACTAGGGTTAGGGTTTGCGATTTATTCCCAATTGCAGTCGACATCATCAATCTTCAATTTCATGCTTTAATCTTACAAAATCTTGTTTTAGCAATGGTCTTGTAGGTGCGTCTGCTCTTTGATAGACTGCTGAAGCGTGATTTAGGGTTTGCGAGTTGTTTCCAAATTGCAGCGGACTTCATTAATCTTCAATTCATGCTTTAATCTGATGAAGTTTTGCTTGGACAATTGTTTTGTAAGTACCTCTCCCTCTGGTATGCTGCTAGTATGTGATTTACATTGAGCTTTTCTCTTATGACTTGCTCTCTAACAAAGTAAAGATCTAATTCCATATGCTTTGTTCTGGCGTGTAATGCTGGATTTTCCATAAGTGAAATTATACTAAGATTATCACACCAAATTGTTGCTTTGCTGTTAATTTTGATTTATAGTTCACTTAGTAGTGATTCAATCTACATGATTTCTGCTGTAGCACCAGCAAGACTCATGTATTCTTCTTCGGTGCATGATCTGGACACAGTAGGTTGTTTTTTTAGCACCATGAATCTGGATTTTTACCTAGAAAATGCAGTATCTTGTAGTTAACATTCTATCGTCATAATCTATTGCCCAATCTGCATCTACATACCCATTGATGTTAAGTGATTTGCATGATTGGAGAACTAATCCTTGATTTATAGTCCCTTTAAGATATCTTAGAATTCTCTTTACTACTTTCTAGTGTTCATCCAATGATCTTTGCATGAATTGACTTACTTTGTTTACACTAAATGAGATTTCTGGTCTAGTTATTGTAGCATATTGTAGTGCTCCTACCATACTTCTGTATTGTCTGTCATTTGTTATTAGTTCATCCTTGATTTTGGATAAATGTAAATTGATTGTCATTGGAGTGGGAAAAGGATTTGCTTGATCCATCTTGGCTATAACAAGTATTTCTGAAATATATTGTTTCTAACTTAAGTGCATTTCAGTACTTGATATCCTCTTAACTTCAATGCCAAGCAAATAGCTTAGATTCCCAAGATCTTTAATAGAAAACTATTTGTTCAAGTGTTGTGTAAGGCTACTGATTTTAGATTTTACTTGTAATTATAAAATAAACAATATAAATCAGTAGGTAAGTAACAGTATCATTAATGAATTTGACAAACAATGAATTGTTTGATTTTGCTGAATTATAGCCTGGCATTGTTAGAGTTGATTTTAATTGATCAAACCAGACTCTGGGTGATTGCTTGAGACCATAGATTACTTTATTTAGTTTGCACACAAGTACTTCACTGCCCCTTTGTTTGAATCCATAGGGTTGCTCCATATAGACTTCCTCTTGTAAAAAACCATATAAAAATGCATTGTTTACATCCAATTGCTTGATGCTCCAATTTTTATGCAAAGCAATAGTAAGGATGATTATGATAATATATGGTTTCACAACTGGTGAAAAAGTTTCAGTGAAATCAAAGTCATTCTCTTGTGAATACCCTTTTGCTACTAGTCTTGCCTTGTATTTAAAAATTGAACCACCAGCATTTTTCTTTAGTCTGTATGCCTACTTGCATCCTACAACATTTTTGTGACTTGGTAGAGGAACAAGATCCTATGTGTTATTCTTTATTAGTGCATCATATTCTTCTTTCATGGCTGTTTTCCATTTTTCACTCCGTATAGCTTGATGATATGTGCTTGGTTCATCAGCTTCTAATTCTATGGTGTATATTTTTGGTTTGAATATACCACTCTTTGCTCTTTTTATCTTGTTATCATTTGATGTCTAGTCTTTATAGGAGTGGATTGTTAATTTTTGCCATCTATTGTGATCTCTTGTTGGGTATTAGGTGATTGTGAATCATCTAATATTTGATGAGAGTCTGATTGAGCACTAATATTTTGTTGTGGTGCATGATTTGAACTTTCAGGCAATTCATTTAGCTCTAGAACTAGACATTGTGAGTTGTGGGCTGGAGTCACCTTTGGTTGTGTAACGGCCCGAAGATTTTCGACCCCGAAAATCAACACTAATACGTTCACTGTATAGAGTGCCGAGCAATCGAGTGTCGGAAACTCCAGACTGTTAGGGTTAAGAAGAAACAAAAAGGTAGAAGAAGAACAGAAACAACAACATAGAATCTCACCATCGCAGCGGAACAAATATAATATACAAATAATAACATTTTTATACAATGAAAAGCTGTAACTGTCAATATATACAAGATATCAGAGTACAACAAAAACTGGACAGTTGTAACAACTTGTCCTCAACTACTGTCTACACAGCCCATAATATACAACGGAATATAATCAGTACGTCTCTGCCATCCAGCTCGTCTCCTGAGCTCCAAAGCGTCCTAACTTGAAAATCTGTAATACTCGGTCTGACCCGAGTATTACAATAAAGTAACACCCGAGTCAGGCTGGAAACCAGCGTGAGTAAACCCATCTAATATGAAATACTTAAGTTGTAGAACTTCTTTGAAAACCAAGGTAACTCGTCCAACATTACGAGTTCCTATCTTGTTATAACCAACCCTTGTTACTAAATCCATTATTAAAATATTATCTAAGTACAGTTGCTCATTTATAATGGTCAGGTTTACTTACTTCATCCAATTCCAGCCTATCAAACCCGTAAAGATTGGTAGTGCTTATTAAATCGAAGTGGTTCTGGGTAACACTGATATCTGATCCCGGTCTCTTCGAATCCAAGCGCCATCCTTTAAGTCGAGTTGTTTTTAGCAAAACAATTTAATTTCAGAATGTCAACATTTACATAAAAATTCCATCACAGTATCCATTCAAATAAAACGTCTCACATTTTATATTTAACTGTTCATTTCCGGTTATTTCATATCACAGAATAACTGGAAACAACATACTGGAGAACGAAGCAATCCAATGTACTTAATCCAATTTAAATTATTCATAGACTAGATTAACTAGTCACACAAATCATTAATTTACTTTAAAACAGAATAAATTAGTTATTTTCAAATCATGTTTAATTATCGTTAAACTAATTACAAACTATTTTGCTTTATTCTAATTATATATTTGAAATTAATTAATAATTAACAAATGTAATTAATTTAAGACTTTTTGATTAATTGAAGGTTTAGATCATTCTATTTTGTCATTAACTATTAACTAATTTCAACTATTTCTTTAATAAACCTTAATAAATAATTAATTATATATATTTATATAATTACCTTAACTTAATTAATTTAAGTATAAATTATTTTATTTATCCAAGTCATTACTAACCCTAAGGTTTAATTAACTTAAGGTTTTAAATTACTTAATTTATATAACTATAAACTAATTACTTTGAAATCATTTTCCTTTCATTTTAAAAACTTTTATATCTTTTTTTCCTCTTATTATTTCCTTGGCGAAAACTTCTCCCCCCGGCCCATTTCTTCTTTCCTTCCTATTTCCAAATTTCCTTTGCTTCCTTTCCCTCCCCTTTTTCTTGTAAACGCTACACTCGTGCACGCACATCTCCGTGCATGTATCCCGATGACCGACAATCATAACCCTACCACTGAGCATCTCCATCAGTGGCCTAGCACCACCGCGTCCTATCGGCACACCAGAAACGCATCCTCCGAGCCTAGTTCGAATTTTCGAACTGCGACCCAAACAATGAACAGAGCCGAGCCACCACTCTTGCCTCCCTATGCCACCATGCACCACCGTAAACCCCAAAACTTCACCGCGACATTCGCCATGACCACCTCCAACTTTTCTCCCAGGTGCGCAGTCCCCTGCCTTTCCTTGGACACCGCCAATTCCTCCAAACCGACGCCATTCCAAAGCCCACCTCTAACCCTACTTCGGCCTCGTCTTCTCTCCATGCCGCCAAATAAAATGAGCCACCATTTTTCCCGAGTAGGCCTTCCTCTCACCTTCCTCCATGCCTAACAGCGATCCACCAAAACAATCACCTCGCTGGAATTTCCTGAATTCCCAAATTCCGTTCAAGTCTTCCTTCCTATCTCCTTGAAACCCTAAAAATTTCCAAACCACTATTATAAATCAGGGTTCCTATACCGATTTCAGATATGTAGCTCGAGTGCCAAAATTTTGATACTTGAATTTTACCCAAGGACGAGACACCCCTCATTCTTTTTCTATGCATGAAGAATTTAAGCGAAATGATTTTTAAAATAAGCTACGCTCTAAAATAAACAACATTCGTTTAGAAATCATAGGTTAAAACTTCATGGATTTTGAGTTTTTTTTTGAAGCGGTAGTTTAACAGGTTTGAAAGCAGGTGAACAAGAACAGAGGACTAAAGCATGTTACTGTGTGTTTTTTTCTAGCACTAAATCTTGACTAAAACCTCAAGTGCACAGCATAAATGTTAGTTCATACACGTATGCTTGACAAAATACATTCATTCAACAATTTTTAAAGATATATATATATATATATGCAGTGAACCAAAGTTTTGTATTTACTCACCTTTTTACAGGAATGATGAACAAGGCTGTTATTTTGTTTCTGGCTTTTGTTACTTCATTTGCTTAATGCCCTTTTGATTTTTCTTTTAAGTTTTAAATGGCAACCTGCATACTTTTATTTTCGAATGCCAGAGTATGAATTTAGGCAGTGATAGGTGGGATATATAGAAAGAGGATGGGAGAGGAGCAGCTGCACTTGCTTACAGGCTTTTGCCCTTTTTTTATTGACTTGATAAAACTGATTGGATTTCATATTAAAAGTTTCGATTCTTGCCTTGATTTGATTTCATACGAAAAAGCTTTGATGTTATGTTTTGTATGCTAGGCTTTAAATGCTTGTCTCCCTACGATGCTTACATATGCTCTCATATGTGCATATACTCTACCTACATATGTCTACAACTTGGGTTTGTCCTATTTTGTCCTATATATATGCACATATATATTTATTCATACACTTAACCTTGACTCCTTGCATACATCCATGTGAAAAATGCGGATTACGGATCTTTAGGCTAGAATTAACACTAGAGGGGGGTGAATAGTGTTTTAAGGAATTACTAATTATTTTTGAGTTTATATCAATTTGAACACAGATGTATGCAATATTCAGACACGGATATGATCACAGAATCAAACACAGATGCAGATATAAAGTAAAAGCAATAAAGGAAAGAACACATCGGATTTTATACTGGTTCGGAGTTACCCTACATCCAGTCCCGCAACACAAGTACGAATTTCCTTTCAAAATCAATTCTTACAATTACACCCTCGATTTCAAGGCCACGAGGTACACCGCTCCAGATTCACAATCCTCTGGGTAGAGATACTTGATTTTACGGGCAACAAGTTCACCCGATTGATTTTCCAGGCTACAATCACACTTTTTCTCGCTCGATTGATTACAAAGAAATCTATAACTCTGAATAGCACTAGGATCTTGTTGAGATAGTGATAGAGAATCAAACCAGAGATGATCTAGTTAGATTCAATGGTGATTTCGGCAGAGTAATGGTGAAAATGTATATAAAGAAATGTGGAAGAAGAAGAAGAGTGAAATCAGAGAAAATATAATTATAAATTCGTTTAAAACATCCCCTATTTATAGTAGAACAACAGCCATGTCCATTCGTGAAAGGATATGACGAATAAACACTTCTTTTTAAATTCAAACTTTTGGAATCAACTGTCACCTTGTCAACAAGGGGTACTTGGGGTTGTCGACAGGCTTAAGTTAATTTTGGTAATTTGTTTTTCTTTAAAAATAATTTCTATCTTGTATTAAAACTATTTTAAACTTTATAAATATACTTAACTATAGTTAAAATACATAAATAAGTATAGAGAATAATATTTTGGTATATATAAAATTTTACTATAATTTTATATTTAAATCTAAGTATAAATATTAAAATTTAAATATATTATAATTAAATATAGTTTAAAACCAAGAATAATTTGATATTGAAAATATAGATTATTTTGAGGCTAAAAGTATTTTAAAACCAGGATAGATGTTTTTGATTTAAAAAAGGAAGATTTTGAAATCATTTTGAAAACAAGATATAATTTTGTAAAACATTTGAATAAAAGTTAGTGGATACAAAACAATGTTCCACTAGATTTTTCGTAGGTTCCATCCTACTTAGGGTTCCATCCCTTTAATGGGCTCGAAGTGGATTCCATTCCACGAATAAAATGGATTTTAAGATGTCAGTGCTTTTTTAGGAGTTTTAACAAAATTCCTAACTAAATTACATATCTTGAAATCTTGAACTCTTGATAATCTTGATACTCATGAGTCTTGAATCTTGATATCTTCGATCTTGAGTTTATCAGTTCTTGAATCTTTATACTGTACAGTCTTCATTCTTTAGTACCTGCATATACATCTTGCATATACATATATATCTAAACCATACTGTTAGTATTTATATTTTATAATCTTATTCTAAGGTTGTTGTCATCAAAACCAACTTCTCAGGGACTAACAATCTCCCCCTTTCTGATGATGACAACCTTTTTTTATAAAATATTACTTCTATCCTAATAACTCCCCCTAAAACTAATAACTCCCCCTTAATCTATGCCTAACTATCCTATTTTATACTTAATCTCCCCGTTTTTGATGATGACAACCTTTGTTTATAAAATATTACTTCTATCCTAATTACTCCCCTAAAACTAATAACTCCCCCTTAATCTATGCCTAACTATCCTATTTTATACTTCTCCCCCTTTGTCATCAACAAAAACTAACTCCAAACTATATAACTCCCCCTTATTCTTGTACTAAAGTACTTGCATTAATAAAATATATAATGGAGTATATAATAGATAGATTAAAAGATAATTATACTGATAGACATGATAACTAATAAGATCATATAAATATCATTGTGTATTTATACATATTATGTTTTGCACACCAATTATCAATCCACACCAAATCAAATCAAATCAAATCAATCCAAGCAATCAATTCAAATTAAACAAAACAATCAAATAAAATCAAACATTATGAGGAACTTCCACCCATCCTTCTTCTCCAAATATAGGGTATGCTTTAATGGCATCCCAATTTTCATTTTCATTGGTGAGAGAGACTGGAGGATGTGCTTCATTATCATCTTTGTGCAGGGAGGAAATCATCCATCGAATCGCATCGAAATGCTTTTCTTGTTCCTTGATCATCTGCATTTGACTCAACTCTAAGTGTCGCTGATTACGGAGAATGAAAGAAAGAATATTCTTGAAAGAATTAAGGGTTTCTTCAAGATTCTCGGTCAAACTATGAATTGGATCGGCCATATTTGAGTTTGTGAGAGGGAATATAGATTGAGTAGATAAGAAATGATTTTGAGTGATGAATTCTGTAAGAAATATGTATTTATAGGTGTAGAAATTCGTTTGAAATGAATAGACACAAGGTAGTTATTCAAATTCCAAATTTAAAATGAAAAGTCATTTCTGACCAGTACTTGTCGACGGGGTCTTTGGGGGGTTATCGACAGGGGTCAGTTAATTTTGATGACTCATTTTGATTTTGTGAATAATTGTGTGTGTATATATATATAATATACTAACATTTATTCTGGAGATAAGATAAGCTAGATAACAGAAAAGTAATTCAATTTCATTTCATAATAGAACGATACAATGATTAAACATTAAGAACTATACGAACATTCAAATCAAAACAAACTAAAACCAATACAACATGACATGAAAAGGTAGAACTAGTTAGAGGATGACGAAGATAAAGATAATCCAAGCTTCTTGCTGACTTTGGAGAAAAACTTGTTTATCTTGGATGACATTTTATCCAATTTCTTACTAACGGATCGTTTAAGAGTCCGTTGATTCTCTACAATGGTCTTTTGATTTTTGAGTAAGGTTTTGATGGTTGGACTAGAGGGATAGTCAATACTTTCCAAGGATGTTTCACTTTCTTCTTCTTTTATTTCCATTTCATCCCCTTCTTCTTCTTCTTCTTCTTCGTCCTCTTCCATCTCCTCATGAGCCAAACGCTCTTCCTTTTCGGCAAGAGTCTCATATGGTTGAAAAACATATGGAATTTTCATAAGAGAAATGTTTGAGTGATTAAAAACTTTTCTTGAAACAAATTCTTCTCCTTTGAAATCAACTCCAAAATAATTGAAAATCCGAGTGAGATAGATTCCATGATACAAAGTGTTTTCACCCATTTCAAAAAATTTGGGACGAAGTTCATCCAAAATAACTTGTGCCCAATTAATTTCATAATTTCCAAAAATATCAAAAAGTGCTTTGCAAATTTTTGAAGTTGGATTGTTAAAACTCCCCGATCTTGGGATCAAAGTATGTTGTAAAAGAAGATTAACAATTCTAGCTTTTGGTCGAAAGTTTCGATTTAAGAATTCAAAGTTATCATTTCCTTCGAAAATGTGATGAAATTTCTCACGATCATTTTCATCGATAATAAAACTAGAAAGATCCATTCCCGTGCTCTTGCAATTGAGAATGGTAACCAAAACATCACAATTTAAAATGATTCTAGTGCCTTTGACACTACTCCAAATTTCATCATCATTTCCATTATAAAATCCACGGTTGAGATTTGCATAGAAAATTTTAACAAGATTTGGACAACAAACAAATTCATTTTGTGAAGCATCAACAAGACTAAGAACTTGGTTGTTTGCAAAAAGAATCGATTTCATAAGTAGAGAAATCTTGAAATAAAGCAAACTTTCCGGGATGGACTTTTCCATAGTTAGAATAGTTGATATATGCTTTTATAGCCTCCGGATTATTGAAAAGTTGCTCTTTTATATTTCTGGAAAGCCTCATTGTGGAAGGGTTGCTTGAAGAAGCCATTAGAGTAGAGAGTAGAGAGCTTGATATTTTGAAATAAGAGTTTGAATTTGAAAATGAAAGTGAAAAGTTGTGATAAGAGATAGTAAATAAATAAATTCTCAAGGGACAGGTTCTCTGGTAAAAAGGTGACTTTTCAGAGGCTTGAATGAAGTAAAAAAATGGAGGGAAATTCAAACATTTGAGTTCAAATTTGAATTTCAAATTTCTGTACCCTTGTCGACAACGTGGGAGTGGCCTTGTCGACAAGTGTCTCTGAATTTTTATGATTTATTTCTCTTAATTATTCTAATATATATATATATATATATATATATATATTATTTTTAATGTCTATATAATATCTGGAATATTACTAGAATTATAGTATATTCCATAAAATATTATGATACTATTTAAAAAATAAAAAAATAAAAAAATAATAGTAAAAATATAATAAAATAATAATAAAAATTTTAAAATTCAAACAACACACCAATTCAAAATCAACCAATCAAACATCCAATCCTAAGCATGAAATTTCAACCAATGTATTGTAAACGTGTACCTTTTTCTGAGTCCGTTTCTCTGAATTCCTTGGAGTCGTGAATTGCCGTGAAACACATATTTGAATTATCTGTCTTCTGATCATCATCGCTTGAGGACGAGTCTGAGTCATCTAGAGTGGTGGTAAATGCACGTTTTTGTTTCTTTGCGGAATCATTGTTTATAGGAAGATTTTTCTTATCTGGATGCGGACAGTCTCTTTTGATATGGCCTGGTTCATCACAGTTGAAACATTTGATATAGTTTGGCACTACATTCTGATTACCAGAGTTCTTATAGTTATTTCTCTTGAGATTATTCATCTTTCTGTATTTCAGGAATTTCTGAAAGTTCTTGGTCATAAAGGCTATCTCTTCATCATTATCGCTGTTTGAGTCTGATCCATCGATCAATGCATTGAATGCAATTGATTTCTTTTCAGATGCTTTGCTTTCTCTTCTCCCAATCATTTGGACTTCAAATGACATTAGATTTCCAATTAATTCTTCTATTTTAAGGTACAGATGTCATTTGCCTCTTCGATCACAAGTGTCTTTTGATCCCATTCTGGAGTAAGAGAATTTAAGATTTTTCTGACTTGATCTTCTTCCAAAAATACCTTTCCCAAGGATATTAGAGAATGCACAATATCCTGAAATCTACTATACATATCTGGAATAGACTCATTAGGATTCATTTTAAATAATTGAAACTGATTTGTGTGCATGGAAATTTTGGTCTGTTTAACTTTGCTTGTTCCTTCGTGAGTAACTTGCAAAGTTTTCCAGATTTCATATGCAAACTTACAAACTGACACTCTATTAAATTCATTCCTACCAAGTGAACAAAATAGAATATTCATAGCTTTAGAGCTATTTTGTGCGACGGTCTTTTGTCTTTTGCTCAGCGGTCCACTGTGCAAAATCAGTTGTGGGTTCAAAATATTCAGTCTGTGTGATATTCCAAGTGTCTAGTCTTACAGATTGTAAATATATTTTCATCCTACATGCCCAATATGCATAGTTACTGCCATTAAAAAGTGGTGGTCTGACAGTAGACTGACCTTCTACAAATGAACTAGTGACAGAGGTAATAGAACCAGTGTTGGTAGTAGTAACAGTACTAGTGTTGGTAGCCATTTTGAAATTTTTCAAAATTCAGATTATGAAACTTTGAAAACCTTGCTCTGATACCAAATGTGAAAATACGGATCTTAAGGCTAGAATTAACACTGGAGGGGGAGTGAATAGTGTTTTAAGAAATTACTAATTCTTTTGAGTTTATATCAATTTGAACACAGATGTATGCAATATTCAGACACATATATGATCACAGAATCAAACACAGATGCAGATATAAAGTAAAAGCAATAAAGGAAAGAACACACCAGATTTTATACTGGTTCGGAGTTACCCTACATCCAGTCCCGCAACACAAGTACAGATTTCCTTTCAAAATCAATTCTTACATTGCACCCTCGATTTCAAGGCCACGAAGTACACCGCTCCAGATTCACAATCCTCTGGGTAGAGATACTTGATTTTACGGGCAGCAAGTTCACCCGATTGATTTTCCAGGCTACAATCACACCTTTTCTCGCTCGATTGATTACAAAGAAATCTATAACTCTAAATAGCACTGGGATCTTGTTGAGATAGTGATAGAGAATCAAACCAGAGATGATCTAGTTAGATTCAATGGTGATTTCGACAGAGTAATGGTAAAAATGTATATAAAGAAATGTGGAAGAAGAAGAGGAGTGAAATCAGAGAAAATATGATTATAAATTCGTTTAAAACATCCCCTATTTATAGTAGAACAATAGCCATGTCCATTCGTGAAAGGATATGACGAATAGACCCTTCTTTTGAAATTCAAACTTTTGAAATCAACTGTCACCTTGTCGACAAGGGGTACTTAGGGTTGTCGACAGGCCTAAGTTATTTTTGGTAATTTGTTTTTCTTTGAAAATAATTTCTATCTTGTATTAAAACTATTTTAAACTTTATAAATATACTTAACTATAGTTAAAATACATAAATAAGTATAGAGAATAATAATTTGGTATATATAAAATTTTACTATAATTTTATATTTAAATCTAAGTATAAATATTAAAAGCTAAATATATTAAATATATTATAATTAAAGATAGTTTAAAACCAAGAATAATTTGATATTGAAAATATAGATTATTTTGAGGCTAAAAGTATTTTAAAACCAGGATAGATGTTTTTGATTTAAAAAAGGAAGATTTTGAAATCATTTTGAAAACAAGATATAATTTTGTAAAACATTTGAATAAAAGTTAGTGGATACAAAACAATGTTCCACTAGATTTTTCGTAGGTTCCATCCTACTTAGGGTCCATCCCTTTAACGAGCTCGAAGTGGATTCCATTCCACGAATAAAATGGATTTTAAGATGTCAGTGCTTTTCTAGGAGTTTTAACAAAATTCCTAACTAAATTACATATCTTGAACTCTTGATAATCTTGATACTCATGAGTCTTGAATCTTGATATCTTCGATCTTGAGTTTATCAGTTCTTGAATCTCTATACTGTACAGTCTTCATTCTTTGGTACCTGCATATACATCCTCCATATACATATATATCTAAACCATACTGTTAGTATTTATAATTTATAATCTTATTCTAAGGTTGTTGTCATCAAAACCAACTTCTCAGGGACTAACAATCCATACATACATACTTCACATATATACTTATATATATATGCCATCAATATGTTCATTTGTTTACACTTATTTATGTTTACATGCTTTTCTTACATATGTTATCATTGATATATATATGTTTTCATATTTATAAAAACTTCCTATATTTTACTTCATATAGGCATCTATACATATATTCACCCACACAACACTTTTTGTAAACATATGCATATATCTATTAATATATGTTGTTGTCATTATATATGTATATGCTTACATTTTTACTATTTAAATATGTATACATACATTTCTTGTATTTGTCCCCATATTACACACATTTATACTTATACATTTCCTCATATACATTGCTTATGTGTATTTTTTTATGTCATATATATATATATATCCACAATTATACAAACTTTTCTATATTTGATTTTCATATGGGCATATATTCACATACATATGCATTTATATACTTATATACCTGTTAAACATCATAGGCTTGTATGTATCTTCATTTTTATATTTATGGATATTTCATCTTAATTTAAATAGGTGGAATTTAATATATACATTCCTAAAATATTTAGCATAGTCAATATTCAATATAGCTTTTAATTAATATCTAGATTCAAGTATCTTTAACATCAGAAAATTAATCTATTTGACTTGTACAATAATATTTCAACAGTTAATTATTCAATATCTGATAGCTCAAAAATCCGGGTCATCACATTCCTCTCCCCTTTAGAACTTTTTGTCCTCGAAAAGGAACGAAGCGATAATTTTAATTTCATGCTTATTTTTGTTAAATTATTCTTTATACATTTTTAACTCTTTACTCTTTTATTTTAAATCTTTAAAACACTTTTAAAAGTACATAATATTACCAAAATAGTTTTATAAAAATACTTTTCATAACTCGATGTCTAAACAAGTCCATCCTTGTTCTTACAGAAATTCAGTCAAACGTTGATCAGGCGTAGGACTGAAAATCTATAAGTACTTAGTAAACCTGTTTTCAACACCTAGTGAAAATACTTGGAAAACATTTTTTTCTTTTTGTGAGAATGCCCTGGAAATCATCACCCCCTCCATGGATCGCAGTTAGCCCGATGATTACGTCGCCATCCCGGCGAAATGCATAGAAAAATATAGGCATCTGCACCCCTCGATTGCACCATGGAACTGCCACAGATCGCAGCTTCACCCAGGGTTACGTTGCCATCACGGCAAAAACCATGTAACTGTAGGCATCAGCGCCCTCTAATTTTGCTACTAAATGAAACTTCACCACATAGATCGCAGACTACATCAGTCGAGTCCCATTGTAGCCTGTAGGCACTCACTGCCACACGACTTTCGCTATGGACCACATAGATCACAATCTACCGATGTTACGTCGCTCTCCCAGCGAAATCAAATGTAGACTTTAGGCAATCGCTGCCCTTCGACTTACGCTATGGAAACGCAGTAGATCGCAGTTACACCAGAGTTACACTGCCGTCACAGCATAACCCCAATGTATCTCTAGGCATCAACGCCCTCGACTTTCGCTACCCCAATCACAATCCACAGGAACTACAGTTTAGTCCGGACGTCCTCTGGGATCAAAATTTATAACCCCCTTAGGGCTCAAGGCAAAACCACCCAGTGGATCTCCTACTATAAGTTTCAACTCTAAATGGGAACGCCTTTTTCCCCATAGCATTCTCAAAACATTTTATACTATACACACATAGTATCTTTCAAAACATACTCTTTATATGTATCACATATAAACTTCAAAATCGATATCTCAAAAATCGATAGTTCTCAAACTTGGCTTTCCAAGGTCCAAAATTTGATTTTTCCCAAATCAAAAGCCTTTAAGAAAATCAATTGGTTCCACTCTGACCAGTTTGAAATTTTGAAAATAGTTTGAATAGTTTAAAATAGTTAAGTAGTTGTAAAATAGTTAAATAGTTGTAAAATAGTTAAATAGCTAATATAAGATAGTTTGAGTTTTAAAAGAAAAGTTTGCAAAGTAAATAGCTTGGAAAAAAATATTTAAGACATTTTATATTAAAACAATTTATTTGAAAATAGTTTCAGAGTCAAACTGGTTCAATTTCCCAATCTCCAATTCAATCAATTTTCAATTTCCAATTTCATTTAAATTGATTCACTTCCAATTCAATTCGAATTAACTTCGATCCCCATTCTAATTCAAATCAATTCCCAATTTGAATTTAAACTTATTCACCTTCGATTCCAATTCAATGCAATTCAATTTCAAGTTTGAATTAATTCCAATTCCATTCTCAAATTTTAAACCATCTCGACTTATAAAATTCGGGTTCGGTTTCCAAAATGTTGATTTAATCACTTAAACTAGCTTAACCTTTACATTTAACTTAACAATCCAAGTCTTTAAACAATTTAATTCTGAGTCCAAATTTCTAATATTCATTTAAATTATCTTCACTTAACTTATTTCAAGGCTCGAGTAAGAGTTCAAATCTTTTTAAACAAATAAATCTTCGGAATTCAATTTATTTCTCAATTTTAACTTCAAGCTTTTAAAATCGAATTCTTAAACAATTTCAGTTGACAAGTTCATTTTTAACATTTAATCTTAAGTTCAAAATGATTCCATTCCCATAAATTCAATTTTTTATTTCAAAAATCAAAATTGTTTAAATAGTTTCAAAATAAAGTTTTAATTCCATTTAATTTCAGCAATGGATATATATCATTTCAATCCACTTAATAATCCAATTTACAGTTTCATATATTATTAATAACAATAGGATGATAGCAGAATATGCCAAAGTAAATAAACATCCAAATTATCTACAGCACCAATCAATAGCATCCATCACACACCTCCAGAATTTGAAACTCTCTTTGAGACCATACATAACTCCCTTTTCAATTTAACCCATTTAACCTCCCTAAGTTAAATCTCAATTTCATTTTGAAATTTTCCAATTTCAGATTATAGGTCCAAACTTATTTAACTTTCCCTAAGTTAAATTTTAAATCCATTCAATCCGTTTAAGCCCACTCAATTTAAATTTTCCATTTCAAAATTAAATTTTCTTATCACTATCCCTTCCCACTTATAAGTTCAAAAAATTATTTCTCTAAGGGTTATACTCTCATTCTCAGGGGAAAATTCAGAATTCAACACTTAATATTTATTTCAAATCAACTTTGATATTATGTATATCCATATATATACATATTTATTTCATTTTCATACCCAGCCGCACGTTCAATTTTAAACCATTCTTGGTTTCTAATTCAAAACAATTTCCTTTGAAATTTTCAAAACAACTCTTGTTTTTAAACAAGGTTTCCTTATTCAAAAATATCCTGAATAATATTATTTATTATATCTTTTGACACTTTGAAACAATTCCAAATTTTTTGGACTTAGATTTTAAAATTTAACAATTTAAATCTATTTCAATTTATAGGTCATGCTTATATAAATATTTACTTCCTTAAAACATTTCACTCTTTTTTTTATTATTGTTTATTCTGTAATAAACATTCCTCTATTTAGACACAACACCCAATTTTAAAGGATAATAACCCGTATTATAATATGCTAGAACCCAACACTCTATATATGTTACATAAAAAATTTCTAAAAATACACTCAGGGTAACTTATTTCATGTCAAAACAGAAAAACACTTTTGTAAGTTGCAGAATTTTAAATTCAGGTTTGACCTTATTTCTAGCCCAACTTATTTGTATAGTTAATCCTTACCCAATTTCTATTTGGTTATACATATGTTTTACTTAGGTCTCATGATCTTATTCAAATTTTAACAACAACCAGTTTCCCTTAATATACTATAATAATGAGAAAAACTACTTCTTTATATATCAAAATATAAGCTTGTAAAAATCATTTTTAAAACCATTTTTAAAATCATCATATAAGAAAATAACAAGTACGCTCTCATATGATACACTCAGCTCATTCTAGGGTACTACTAACCCTATCTCTAATGAGTAATCCCCATCAGAGCCAAGGTTCTCGCTTAACCTTCAGCTCCGATACCAAATGTAACGGCCCGAAGATTTTCGACCCCGAAAATCGACACTAATACGTTCACTGTATAGAGTGCCGAGCAATCGAGTGCCGGAAACTCCAGACTGTTAGGGTTAAGAAGAAGAAAAAAAGAGGTAGAAGAAGAACAGAAACAACAGCACAGAATCTCACCATCGCAGTGGAACAAATATAATATACAAATAACAGCATTATTATACAATGAAAAGCTATAACTGTCAATATATATACAAGATATCAGAGTACAACAAAAACTGGACAGTTGTAACAACTTGTCCTCAACTGCTGTCTACACAACCCATAATATACAACGGAATATAATCTGTAACAACCTGAAATTTTCAACCATTCGCATCCATACATGTCGGATTTGAATTGCTCAAAATATCATATTGTTAATTTAAATTTGGCAAAACTCAGCATATACAGTAAATAAATAATCACAGAATCACAGACACAGAGTAATATAACAATAATGTAGCAGAAACAAAAGAATAGTAGTTCATGAAGCTACTATATATATACAACAGAGTTAAACAAGATACAACAGAAGTCACGAATACAAAGATGTCTCAATACAATAGTCAAATACAAGATCTGAATACATCACTGGAATCAACTGAATAACTGAAAGCTGAATAGATAGCTGGATCTCCAAGCGAAGCTCCAACTCCAAAGGTGAGTCTCGAACACTGAACCACTCAGTCTAACCCAAGCATAAAGCAGAACACAAAACACTCGAGTCAGGATTAACATTCTTATATCAATAAATCCAACTCAAGTGAAATATCAACTGAAATACAGTAACTTAAAGGATGTTTGGGATAACCATCCTCTAAGGATCCATTAAACTATCTACTATGTAGTAATATACGCTATTATAATAATGTCTACAGTAAAGTATACTATTTAAAAGTAGCGTTAAGGCTTTACATTTTCCACCTTAACACATTTTTAGGTATGCCAATAGTCTATACAGTACCGTAATACCCCGTAAACTGGAGCTACCAGAGGATACTCCATAGGTACGACACAAATCAAACTCGTAGTAAAGCACGCTATGGTAGGTGACAAGGCACAACAAGGCAATGCCAGGGTAGATATACCAATTACGCATTCAGACCGGTGGTAACGCAGAGCCGCAGCAATCACCCACCTCGAGCAACACTCCCGAGTCAAGGGTGCGCACCAAATCAATCACAAAGTAATAGAATGGCATACGATGGAATGTGTCTAATAAGAGGAGCTACCTTATTAGCCCGGAATCGCTCCTGTTTAGCCACCTTATGCCAACTCACGGGAGTTGGGTTCACGTATATACCTCAAGATCGTCACCACCATCCTACTTCATTCTGGAATCTCCACCGCATACATAGTTGTTAAAGTGGTTTTCGGTATCGACAGAGAGTATGCCCATATCCGATCCCGGTCTCTTTAACAACCAAACGTTATTATAACACCGCGGTCATTTCAAAATAGTTTATACTTCAAAACCAAAATATCATTTCCATTTCAAAAACCCAATCAATATGATATCATTTCCATTTCAAAAATATTCCCTTCCAAAATCATAGTACTTTCAAAGTTATAACACTTTTGAAATCATAGTCTTTGAAAATCAAAACACTTTGGAAATCACAGCTTTGAAATCATAGCATTTTGGAAATCATAACACTTTCAAATTATAGCATTTTTGAAATCATAACACCTTGAAATTATAGCATTTTGGAAATCATAACACTTGAAATTTTAGCATTTCCCTTAAACTGTTTAGATATCAATAATAGTATATACAATAAAATAGTTTATAAAATAAAATAATTTATATAAAATAGTTATAAGTTAAAACAATATATATTAAAATAATTAGTATAATTAAAATAGTTTATATTAAAATAGTTTATAAAATAATATAAAAATAGTTTTAAATATAAATTAAAATACTTTATATAATAAAGATAGTTTCCATAAATTCACAAATCTATTCAAATCAACTCGACTTCCAATTTCAACTTAATTCAATCTCAATTCATAAATTTCAACTCAATTCAATTTCTAAATAAATCATTTCAAATTATATCGATTTCAAATACAGATTTGAAACAAAAAATAAACCATTAAATTTCAAAGCTTTAAATATTCCACATTTCCAAAATTAAATTTGATAATTCCATTTATATCTCAATTTAATTTCATTACATTTAGTTTTTGAAATATTTATTTAATCATTTCAATAACATCTAAATACAACTTCAATTTACAAATTTAAATAAGCAGAATATCCCATTAAAATTTATATAAGTTTGAAATATTCATTTAAGTCACTTTTAATCACATTTAAGTTATAAAACATATCTTAAGATTTCAAATTTAATAAATTTCAAATCAAACTTATTTAAGTATAATTCTTAAATAATTAAAATTCCAAATCAATTTCAAAATTTATCTTTCAACCTGAAACATTATAAACTCTATATTTGAAAATATAAATTTTACATAAATACTTAAACATATTTTATATTGACTAAATCAACTCTATTAAACCAATTTTATTAAATCTTTAAAATCAATATTTATTAAAACCATATATTTCTTTTCAAAACCATAGAAATCATTTCAAAATATTTATATATCGGTGTCTGTATATAATTTTCTACCCTATGGTCAAGTGATACGGATTTTTATCATTTCAGTCCACAGTTTAAATATATACGGGTATATATCTTTTCACCCCGCAATCCCAAATTCAATGTCAATGAAAATCGCTTGGGTTTATCATTTCAACCCATAACGATTTTCTCCTATTCTAAGATCGTTCGGGTATGTATCATTTCAACCCATAGTGAATTCTATACTAACAGGGAACTTGCAAAGTGATAACATATATGATAATAATATAACAATCAGTAACAGGCATATATCATCAGTGATAAATAATAGATAATGGTGTTAGATGTCACAGGTGAACAGATAATGACATATATATATATAGCAATGTGAATAACTAACATCAGCATATTTCAATTATCATTTCAATTGAAATCAAATTTAATAAATATAAGAACATTAATCGTGAGTGATTGCTCACCTTTCAAGGCTAGAGAAATAAGGAGATGACAGCTATTGGATACGGACAAGCACACGGATCGAACAAGCAGGACGGTGACAAGGCTAGAATTTCGGTTGCAAATCTGGATAGCGGGGAACAAAGCGAATTGAACATAGATACAATGGGATAAGATATAAAATTTTGTATGAAATATTCATTATATTTTAAAATGAGTATTCGATTAATATACATATAAGGTCAACTCTTTATATAAAATAAATAAATAAATAAAATCAAAATTTTATTCAAAAATAAAGTGTGTATATATATATAGATGGTGTATATTCATTTCAAAATACTAACCTATCATATTATATGCATATATATTTCAAAATATCAACATTTATTACAACATATATATATAAACTTACATATTATATTTTAAAATAAATCTTTATTATAAAATCAATGTATACTTACTTTATTGTAAAATATATATATATATAAACAACAGAGCTTATACATCCTAAATCAAGAGATAAAATATATAAGTTAATATACAATCAAATATATAACCCGTATATATGTAGAGAATAGCAAATTTGGAAAGCACTTCCACAAAAGCGACAATCAACGTATGAGCAAGCTAATAAATACGTAAACAGTACTAAATCAATATCTTCTCCTATACGAATGTACAGGGACAAACAAACTATTTAAAATAATATTATATATTTAAATATATATACCTCAAACATATAAAAAAATTAAACAGATAATATATATTTAAACATACGAAACTTACCTATATTTGAAACAGTAAATTTTTGAAACCTATATGCGACAGAAACGTATATATTCGAAACTAGATGGTATATATATATATATATAAACGTACGTATGTCATAATATACAGAACATCAACAATATATATAAAGTTGCCCAAATCATATACAATTATATACACACACAAACAATATACATGTAAGATATAATTTTATAATCGAGGGGATGGCTGCAACTTATAATGAAATATAATATAATATAATATAATAAGATATACTATAATATAATGTACATATAATATCATATATAACATACATATGATACTGTAAAAAACAGCTTATAATAAAATATGATATAATATGACATATTAAAATATACTAAAATCAAATGCTGGAACTCACGGCCTGGGGAAGAAATGCAAGGTCGAGGGTAAGTGGGGATCTCGACGGCACAAGGTGGAGGGCAATTCTCGTGGTGCTCGAAGGGACATCATGGCAGAGGGTAGGGGCATGGTCTTCATGGAAAAGGGTAGAGCAACAATTCTCCATCTATATATAAATATATATACGAGTGGCTTGGAAAACTTTGGTGACTGAGCTTCCCAAATACATGGGCTCGGGTGTAGACGGTGTCAGGTGATCGGGTTGTACGAGCAAGGCGGTGTCGCGTAGTTCGAGGCAAGGATGGGCTGAAGTGGCTTTCGGCTCAGCTTGGGCGGAGGAGAAGGCAGAGGTTGGATAAGTGGTGGGAAGAACAAGTGTGATGGTAAGCATGAATGGAAGCAGAATACTGGTGGTGGCAGTGTTCAAAACAACAGTGAAGAAGAGAAATATATTCTTTTCTTAGTGACGTTGAAAGTAGTTTATTGTAAATTTAATTAGAAGACGAGAAAGTGAACGAGCACAAGTAGGGACGGAAATAGAAAGTGGAACGGCTGAACAGGTAGGAAAGAAAATACGTTATAAATATAAAATTTCATCTTAGTATAGAATGACTGAATTGTACACGTGAACAAGTTTTAATGAACCAGTAAATTATTCAACCCAGTGGAATGGAAAAGGTCAAATATTAATTTTGGGAATATGAAAGGCAGATGGCTGTTTTAAATTCAACAGGTGGATATACGAATGGCCATAAGAAAACCAAAAGGCACAAAAACCGATACCGATACGGTTAGTCGTTTCGCGGTTTCCGTCACGTACCGGGGTTCAAAAACAGAATTGAATATACCGCTGAGATCAGCATGACGAGACGATCAAAACGGTACACAGATATCAGTGGTACGATCATCCTATCAAAAGTCGATAATTGGTACCAAAATGCTGCTAAAAAGTCGAAATTAAGGTAATTGGAGCAATAGCAGTCCAAATTTGATGAAACAGAAAATGACGTCACACTCAGAAGATGATTTACAAATTTATTGTTTGAAAATATTCAGGTTTGGAAAACATTTTATTATCATCAATTTTAACTGATTTAAATTGAAATAGAATTACACAAGAAAATAAACTTTAATATTATCAGATGGAAATTTACCATTTATTATGTTTAAATAGACGTATTTTAAATAATAAATTTTTATTTCAAAATATTATTATTTAATATTTCAAAAAATTCAATTAATTAAATAAATAAAACTACTAAAATTTACGGGTTGTTACATAATCAGTACGTCTCTGCCATCCAGCTCGTCTCCTGAGCTCCAAAGCGTCCTAACCTGAAAATCTGTAATACTCGGTCTGACCCGAGCATTACAATAAAGTAACACCCGAGTCAGGCTGGAAACCAGCGTGAGTAAACCCATCTAATATGAAATACTTAATTTGTAGAACTTCTTTGAAAACCAAGGTAACTCGTCCAACATTACGAGTTCCTATCTTGTTATAACCAACCCTTGTTACTAAATCCATTATTAAAATATTATCTAAGTACAGTTGCTCATTTATAATGGTCAGGTTTACTTAATTCATCCAATTCCATCCTATCAAACCCGTAAAGATTGGTAGTGCTTATTAAATCGAAGTGGTTCCGGATAACACTGATATCTGATCCCGGTCTCTTCGAATCCAAGCGCCATCCTTTAAGTCGAGTTGTTTTTAGCAAAACAATTCAATTTCAGAATGTCAACATTTACATAAAAATTCCATCACATTATATATTCAAATAAAACGTCTCACATTTTATATTTAAATGTTCATTTCCGGTTATTTCATATCACAGAATAACTGGAAATAACATACTGGAGAACGAAGCAATCCAATGTACTTAATCTAATTTAAACTATTCATATACTAGATTAACTAGCCACACAAATCATTAATTTACTTTAAAACAGAATAAATTAGTTATTTTCAAATCATGTTTAATTATCATTAAACTAATTACAAACTATTTTGCTTTATTCTAATTATATATCTGGAATTAATTAATAATTAACAAATGTAATGAAATTAAGACTTTTTAATTAATTAAAGGTTTAGATCATTCTATTATGTCATTAACTATTAACTAATTTCAACTATTACTTTAATAAACCTTAATAAATAAATAATATATATATATATAATTACCTTAACTTAATTAATTTAAGTATAAATTATTTTATTTATCCAAGTCATTACTAACCCTAAGGTTTAAGTTAACTTAAGGTTTTAAATTACTTAATTTATATAACCATAAACTAATTACTTTGAAATCATTTGCCTTTCATTTTAAAAAAATTTATATCTTTTTTTCTCTTATTATTTCCCTGGCCCAAACTTCTCCCCCCGACCCATTTCTTCTTTCCTTCCTATTTCCAGATTTCCTTTGCTTCTCTCCCGTTTTTCTTGTAAACGCTACACTCGTGCACGCACGTCTCCGTGCATGTATCCCGATGACCGACAATCATAACCCTACCATTGAGCATCTCCATCAGTTGCCTAGCACCTCCGCGTCCTATCGGCACACCAGAAACGAATCCTCTGAGCCCAGTTCGAATTTTCGAACTGCGACCCAAACAATGAACAGAGCCGAGCCACCACTCTTGCCTCCCTACGCCACCACACGCCACCGTAAACCCCAAAACTTCACCGCAACGTTCGCCACGACCACCTCTAACTTTTCCCCCAGGTGCGCGGTCCCCTGCCATTCCTTGGACACAGCCAATTCCTTCAAACCGACGCCATTCCAAAGCCCACCTCTAACCCTACATCGGCCTCGTCTTCTCTCCATGCCGCCAAATAAAATGAGCCATCATTTTTCCAGAGTAGGCCTTCCTCTCACCTTCCTCCATGCCTAACAGCGATCCACCAAAACAATCACCTCACCGGAATTTCCCGAATTCCCAAATTCTGTTTAACTCTTCCTTCCTACCTCCTTGAAACCCTAAAAATTTCCAAACCACCACTATAAATCAGGGTTTCCTATACCGATTTCAGATTTGTAGCTCGATTGCCAAAAGTTTGATACTTGAATTTTACCCAAGGACGAGACACCCCTCATTCTTTTTCTATGCACGAAGAATTTAAGCGAAATGATTTTTAAACTAAGCTACGCTCTAAAATAAACAACATTCATTTAGAAATCATAGGTTAAAACTTCATGGATTTTGAGTTTTTTTTTGAAGCTGTAGTATAACAGATTTGAAAGCAGGTGAACAAGAACAGAGGACTGAAGCCTGTTACTGTGTTTTTTTTTCTAGCACTAAATATTGACTTAAGCTATGTGCTTGACAAAATACATTCATTCAACAAATTTTAAAGATATATATATATATATATATATATATATATATATATATATATATATATATATATATGCAGTGAACCAAAGTTTTGTATTTACTCACCTTTTTACAGGAATGATGAACAAGGCTGTTATTTTGTTTCTGGCTTTTGTTACTTCATCTGCTTAATGCCCTTTTGATTTTTCTTTTAAGTTTTAAATGACAACCTGCATACTTTTATTTTTGAATGCCAGAGTATGAATTTAGGCAGTGATAGGTGGGATATATATAAAGAGGATGGGAAAGGAGCAACTGCACTTGCTTACATGCTTTTGCCCTTTTTTTTATTGACTTGATAAAACTGATTGGATTTCATATTAAAAGTTCTGATTCTTGCCTTGATTTGATTTCATAGGAAAAAGCTTTGATGTTATGTTTTGTATGCTAGGCTTTAGATGCTTGTCTCCCTATGATGCTTACATATGCTCTCATATGTGCATATACTCTACCTACATATGTCTACAACCTAGTTTTGTCCTGTTTTGTCCTATATATATATATATGCACATATATATTTATTCATACACTTAACCTTGACTCCTTGCATACATCCATACATACATACTTCACATATATACTTATATATATGCCATCAATATGTTCATTTGTTTACACTTATTTATGTTTACATGCTTTTCTTACATATGTTATCATTGATATATATATATATATATATATATATATATATATATGTTTTCATATTTATACAACTTCCTATATTTTACTTCATATAGGCATCTATACATATATTCACCCACACAACACTTTTTGTAAACATTTACATATATCTATTCATATATGTTGTTGTCATTATATATGTATTTGCTTACATTTTTACTATTTAAATATGTATACATACATTTCTTGTATTTGTCCCCATATTACACACATTTATACTTATACATTTCCTCGTATACATTGCTTATGTATATTTTTTTTGATGTTATATATATAATTATATATCCACAATTATACAAACTTTTCTATATTTGATTTTCATATGGGCATATATTCACATACATATGCATTTATATACTTATATACCTGTTAAACATCATAAGCTTGTATGTATCTTCATTTTTATATTTATGGATATTTCATCTTAATTTAAATAGGTGGAATTTAATATATACATTTCTAAAATATTTAGCATAGTCAATATTCAATATAGTTTTTAATTAGTATCTAGATTCAAGTATCTTTAACATCAGAAAATTAATCTATTTGACTTGTACAATAATATTTCAATAGTTAAATATCCAATACCTGATAGCTCAAAAATCCAGGTCGTCACAAGTTGACAGTTGTGAGTTTTGAATATTCTGAGCTGCTTCAACTTGAGCTGGTATGATCACTTCTGATTGCAAAGATATTAATGGTAAGGAAAATCTTAGACTATGTATTTTCTTTAGGAGGTTTTGATTTGATTTCTGACTTACTAAATGGAAACATTTGCTTATTAAATACCACATGTCTTGATAAGTACACTCTTCCATTGTTGTCTAAACATGAATATCCGTTTCGATTAGTAGCATAGCCTAGAAATGTGCATGGTGATGACCTGAAATTTAGTTTGTGAGTATTGTATGGCCTTAGATAAGGAATGTAACGATCCAGAATTTCAAACACTTCGCATCTAAATATCTGAATTATTTATATATTTGTGTCCAAAGTTTAATATGATTTTATAACCATGTTATACACTTTGTAATTAATAACTAATGTCAGAAAGCTTATTTGAAATGTGTTTACAAAAATTTACACTTTGGATAAATATTGAAAATGAGACAAGAAAACGTATTAGTAAAAATCAACTTTTTATTCAATATAATTTGTGTAAACATTTTGCAACTTGACTAGTTGTCATATGTAGATGACAAGTATTAAAACGTCTCTTACACTATCAAAACAATTAAAGTAAGCATGTATTAATTAAGGAAACATTTAGTACAAAAGGACCCCTAAATCAAGGCTTGATTTGAAGAAGTATGATTGTGTAAGAGGTATGGATGTGTAAGGGTATGGTGTGCATGTTCTCATGCATGGAAGAGGAAGGAGTTTTGTAATCTTTTCCACAAAATTCCTAAATTTATAAATACACACACATATGCACTTTATTTCTACACAAATTAATTTCTAAGCTAAGATATCTTCACTTTCTCTTCTCCTTTTTTAATAGCCTTAAGCTATGTGCTTTTAGGAGGAGAAAAATGGCCTTTTGGTCTTGGTTAATAGGGGAGAAAAGGAGGGCTTTGTCCTTGGTTGCTTTGGTGGTAGAGGCGGTAATGTGCATGAGCACTTAAGGGGACGGAAGGCCTTATGGTCGTGGGCTATGTGAAGGGTAGGAGGCCGTGGGCTTAAGGGATGATGGGGGAGGATGTGCATGAGTTATAGTGGTGTTAAGGAAGGCTTAGGTGATGTTTAGGTTGAAGATAAAGATGTTAGTGAAGTATTGTTGTGATTGAATATTGGTAGGAAGAGATTTGGTTTGATAAAAGTGAGTAAATCTCACTTTTATTTGCACCATATTTTGTTGAATGTTAAGATGAAATATTGCTTGAAACATTGCTTGAAATTGTTAGATAATCACTATAACGACTCGTAATTTTATCACTTTGAAAATGGAATATTTAATTTATTTTAAATATTCAAATATAGAATTTTCAAGCTTAATCATTTTTTTATGTGATAAATAAGAATGGTAAACTTATTTTTAGAATTTGATTACAAAATCAAGAAGTTTGGATTATCATCAAAAAGTGACAAAAGCTGGTTTTCGATAAAATTTAATATACATTCGAATAATTATTTCAAATGGTAAATAACTCTTTTTAATGGTTATATAACGTTATGATAGTAATATAAATTGGATTTATAATGATTTTATAAACATAAGTGCTTGTTTATGAAAATTGACAAATTTTGTCGCACGTTGACAAAACAACGTCGTATTTTTATAATTAGATTTTAATATTATTTAATATAGTTTTATAACTTAAATAAACTTGTTTTATTATTTTAATATGATAAGAAACTTATTTTCAAATTTTGTTTACATAAATAAATAGTTTAATAAAAACGTCAAAATATGACCATAAAACATTTTGTCGAAAATCAGTTTTATTCAAAATAAGTTGTCGCAACGTTATTGCACCTTTGTTAGCATGCTTTAACATATATGTTACACAATTTAATAGCTAAAAAAGTTTACTTTTTCTAATTATGATTAGGAAAATTCTAGAATATAATTAAGAAAAGTAAGTAAGGAAAAAAGTTAAAAAAGTAAACATCAAATCAAATCTCATCAAAAATCTAAACAAATCTTCTCCTTAATCCACTTTTCCATCCAAATACATTTACTTCAGCCTTAAGTGACTAAGACATAAAGTATTATGTGAAAGGTGATGGTAAATGTTGAAAAAGTATGTTTACTTTAAGTTGAAGTAAGGGTATTTTGGTCATTTCACATGATAATATTTTATTCCAAACTTTTTCTATAAATACCTACCACTTCTTTCACAAATTACACACACTTTCCATTCTTCTTCTTCTTTATTTTATAAGTTTCTCCTTCTTCTTCCTTAGAGCTTTAATGGCTTCCATACCTCTCTAAAACAATTCCAAAAGCGTAAAAAGTTATGGCAAAAATAACCGATAAAAAAGTTTACCACTTAAGTCAAGTTCAAGCTAGTAAGTTCCATCCATCCACCCAAAGCCATGCCCACCTAGAAGTCATCTCCACCTCTTTTCATCTCAACTTCTAGGATAGCAGAGCTATAACCGGATTTCAAGAAGTTTCGGGAAATAGTAGCGAAGTTATAGTCAAATCTGTAGTGACAAAGTTAGCAAAATTGGTAGGAAGTATGGTTTAGATATGGAGTTCCTTGCCTTAAAGTTTGACGGAGTGGAATCCAAAGTGAGTTATTTCTTCCTTTAAGTTCATTAAAATCATTGCTAAGTTGAAGGAACTTTAAGTGTTAAGTGTTGTTTGAAAACCCTTGTTGAATGCTTGTTTACTTTGTTTGCTAAAACAATGGTTTTATTTCCTTATTTGACTATTTGGATGGTTAAATAAGTATTTTAAAATTTAGAAGTTAAATACTTAATGGGGTATGCGGAAATGACTAGTACATGTGTTTCGTTTGTGAGATCCAAGGAGCATTGGCGAGGGACGGAACATGTCGAAGGGAAAGCTCGGATGCTCCAAAATAAATTTCAAGCCGTTTTAACCCAAGATAAAATAAAAATGTGTAATAAATATGTGATAGAATGAAGCATTGATAATCATTTATTGTTATGTTTATTTCATTGATTGATTGATTGATTGAATTAGGTTCGGCCAGTTTATGAGCACTGATTATTATTTATTAATTGTTGACTTTGCTCAACTAGTTTATGAGCAATTAATTATCCATATGCATGGGGTGGGTAGAAAATAATTGCAGGCTAACACCTTGTGATTATTTCACGATTTGACTATAAGGTGTTTAGTGTTAATATTTGGTTCACTTCAACTTAATGAATTATTTTGAAAATTGGTTTTCAAGTGGAAATGTTATGAGATGTTTTTATTTAAAAGAGAAAAAAAGAGATATTTGAGAATAAATATTTTGAATTGATTTTATACAAAGAATGATTTTGTAAAAGTGTTTTATAAAATGGAAAGAATTTCGAGGACTAAACCCAATGGTTTTAAGATGATTTTTGAAAGGATTTATAAATGGAAATTATTATAGATTAGAAGTATTTGTAATTATTAGTGCAAATGATTTTGCCACTTCGGGATACAAAGTGATTTGTTATGTTACCAAAGGGTCGGGTAACCCATAATCTACGGAAACGCATGGGCAAAGGAGGTGCAGATGTTCTGTAGCCTTGTTGTAGTCCACTCTTGGAATGGAGGGATGCAACAATCTGTTATTTATTCGGAAGGCTTGACCCAGGGGCCTGGTTATGGCTAGAAACCTCCCGAGATTTGGTACCATATAGTTTTGTATGCCTGTATATTAATATCGTTTCAAAAGGTGATTTGTTTTCAGATCTCGAAGTAAAAGACTAGTTTGAATATTAAAGATATATATATATATATATATATATATATATTTCAAAATTTTTGAAATAAGAATTCGGGAATAAAGTCCAAAGAGATAAATTCTGTATAGTTAATTAGATTTTAAATCTAAAATTGAAGATTAAGCCTAAGTGGGTAGTTTTGGGAATTGAATATCGTTTGTGCATCGTAGGCTCCATGAGTCCTATTTGCGGTGGGAGAACTACGTTTGTTTGATCCTGTATCTAATTAGGTACCCAATTAGATAGGAGTACGAAGGCAGTCACAAGTGGTAGTGATGCAGCCGTAATAATAACATAACATTTTTCTTTTTATTGTTTGCCATATATCGTGTATTGATGTATTTTTCCTGCTTATTATTTTATTTCTTATTTGACAAGTTTATTCAGTCTGTAGGAATGGCTATTACTGTCTCTCTCATCAGAGTTGTGCAGTGGTAGATTTATTTGTATTTGTATTTGGTATGTATTAAAGCAAACCTAGTAGATTAAATTGATTACTTTGATAACTTATGAAAATTGAAATTGTATCCTATACATTAAATAATTTTTGAATATTTATCAAATATTGTATGTTAAAATGGTAGTTTTCGTTCAAAGTTTAGAAAGGATTGATGTGACGCCCCACCTCTATACCCACGCTAACCAAGAACACTACGGTGTAGTGTTGTCAATTAGCACGGAGAATAAGGCTATTGAGGAGCGACCATCCATGTAACTTCTTTGTGCGAGCACCGATATGTCAGATAGTATAGAAAGCATATCATTTAAGGAGGAAATCCGACATACCGATACAAACTCAAAGCTATCACACAGTGGCTAGATATAATCTTTGGAAACAAATACAGAAATAAACATAACACAAATCAGTCACAGACATCCATATCACAAAGGCGGAAAAAAGATATGAATATATATATAACACATGAAAGTGTACATCAGAGTAGTGGTCAGAAAGATCCACGATAATACAAAAGAATAGCAACATGTGCTATACAAAAGAATACATCTATGAGTCGATATCTCAAATGTATACAACAAAAACTACTAATCTAAGTAGTTAGCCAAAAGTCAGAGTAATGGATCCCTGGAGAGAAGTCAAGCAGAAGCACCTGTAAGTAACATCTCGGTCTGACCCGAGTATTATTTCATAAGAAAATAATAAACGGATCAGTCTAGCTATAAATATCAGATGACATGATATAGAATAAGAGATATGGCATAAACATATAATAACCATAAAGGCATACTACTATAAGTATGTAAATGAAAATCAACAAGAGATTAATCAATATCACAAGAATCTTCTCAAAGATAAAATGGGGTATCATACACTAAACTTGTATTCATAACAAGTCAATGACACACGAATTCACCAATGCACAAAAATTGATAACATATCAATGAAAATCATGAAAATTGGTGAAGCACAAATTCCAGAAATCAACACACGAAATCCAGAAATCACATAAAAAAGGGGGGAGGCCTATCACAAGAATGGGAGCATGAAAACTCACCAACACGTGTAACACAAGAACGAGAAGCTATCTCATGGAAGCTATCCATTAAATTTTGACACACGAACGGCCCGAAGACCATGGGGCGCTACCCCACATATGTGATGGTGAAACATCACACAAACGGGGTTTAGTCTCCCTCGTAGACAAAGAGACATCGCACAATTGCTAGTCTAAATCACAAAAATGATCATCATGATCATCAAGAAGTGTCAATCACACCAAGCTAGTAAATATATGAGTTTAGCTTCATGTCCCATAACCACTTGCTTAACTTAAATTTTTACGAACAAGCTGTAAATCTTCACTAGAAAATTGTCACAAGAGATTCAATCGAACAAGTCCAAGAATTAACCGACGAAGTGAACGCAAGCGTTTCATACCACTCGTTTTACTAAGCCGTTTAATTAGATTTCTCATCCGAGTGAAGTAAAGACTTGTATATACTAGTAGATTGGAAAACGGTTTGAGGAAAGAGTTTTGTAATAAAATAGTGTTGAAATCGAGTTGATAAAAGAGTTTTGATATTTACTACTAGTATTGAAACCTTCACATTTTTAAAGTGACAAACCACAAAACGATTGTTGAAACGAATCAAATCACAAAAATTCACATTCGAAGACGTGAGTAAAGTCCAAAGAAACCAATTCCAAAACCATCAAGTAGGAATGTTCGTGAGAACAAACATGGCCGAGCTAAAGTGATGCGCGACCTAACATAGCCGATCTGAAGACTGCAAGCAGGTTGAGCGACCTAAGGAAGTGAAGCCGAGCGACCTAAGGAGCTAACGGCTAAAGGGGTAGCACACGACCTAAACGGTGCGACCTAACGTGGAACGACCTAAGGAGCTAACGGCTAAAGGGGTAGCACACGACCTAAACGGTGCGACCTAACGTGGAACGACCTAAGGCCTTGCGACCTAAGGTGGAACGGCCGAGTTACTTCAGGGGTCACGCGACCTAAAGGAAATGAAGTAATGCGACCTAAAGGTAAAGGTCTAACGACCTAAAGGGAATAAGGTCTAACGACCTAGTAAAAAAAATAAGCTCTAACGACCTAATGGTGCAAACGACCTAAAGCATGCGAGCAATATGCAGTTATATAGGCCGAGCGACCTAACTGAGGCAAGCGACCTAGAGGAGGCGAACGACTCAAGTAATGGAACGACCTAGAGGCGAACGACCTATGGGACGCGACCTAGTATACGCGCGACCAAACATAGCCGAACGACCTAACGAGGTAAGTAAGGTCGAGCGACCTAAGGGGCGCGACCTAATGGCGAACGTCCTATGGCCAGAACAAATTAAGGCCGGGAACGACCCAAGCTCGGTATGACTTTTCAACAGCGAACGACCTAGCACAGGCAGAACGACCTTAGATGTAGAAAACTGCTAACACTCGAAAAATTCTAGGTTTTCCACCAATTCAATCCATACCAAATGCAAATGCACACAAAATAGTGATAGGGAATCATTCCCAACAGTCCAATGACAGTTATAGGCAAGCATGTGAGATAAAAATCTCACCTTTGCACCAAAAATCAATGAAGATGAAGCTTGAAGCAATGCAATAACAGTCCCAAGCTTGAATCAATGTCTTCTTCTTGAATTTGGAGTTGAATGATGGATTGCAATTGAATTTGAGCTTGGAGTTTTAATTTCCCATTCCCTCCTCCATTTTTGATGAAGCTTCTATGTTTAGGAAATAAAGAAATGAAGTTGTGAAGAGAAGGAGGGGGTTGTACTGGGTTAGTAGTGGTTCAGCCCAAACCAAAAGCTCAAAGCAAAAAGTGACGAAAATTTCACTATCTCCAAACATATCGAAGTTTACACTCAAAAAGATCGCAAACGTCATTTTGAACTCAATAGAGGTGGTGTTGAGTCCTAATTTGCCCATATGCAAAAAGTAGCTTTTCGGACTAACATCCGACTAATGATAAAATATTTAAATATAAAATCGATAAATATGCGGGTTGTTACAGACTCCCCTCCTTAAAGAAATTGTGTCCTCGCAATATATGTAAGATGGAAATAAAAAGTAACAACCATAAAAGCATATTAACACAAAAGAAATTTGAAACAAGAAGTTTACCTCAAAGAGCATGAGAAAGTAAGTCCGGATGTGTTCGCTCGATGAATTCTCTAAATTCCCAAGAACAATCTTTAGGATTTGAGGACCATTGAACTTTAACAAGCGGAACATCTTTATTTCGAAGTCGTTTGACCTCCGAAGCAATAATTTGAATAGGATGCTGCTCATAAGTTAAATTAGGTGAAACTTCAATCTCTTCCACAACACCGGACTCAAGAATAGAATCGGAATCTCGAAGGCACTTCCGTAATTGAGAAACATGAAACACGTCATGCATGGCAGAAAACTGAGCCGGTAATGAAAGGAGATAAGCCATGGAACCAATACGTTCAGTGATAGGAAATGGCCCAATATATTGAGGCGCTAACTTTCCTGATCGACTGAAACGTACAACACCCTTCATAGGGAAAACACGAATAAATACAAGATCTCCAACAGAAAATTCTAATTTCCTTCTTCGGTTATCGGCATAGGATTTTTGTCTACTTTGGGCTTCTTTCATCCTATGTCGAATAAGTTCAATCTTTTCTGTGGAATCACGAATAAAATCTGGACCTAAAACCAGCTTCTCACCGGCCTCAAGCCAACAAGAAGGAGATCAACATGGCCTACCATAGAGTGCCTCGAAAGGTGCCATACCAATACTAGCTTGGAAGCTGTTATTATAGGAAAATTCAACAAGTGAAATATGATCTTCCCAACTTCCACCAAAGTCAAGAATACAAGCACGAAGAAGATCTTCAAGTGTCTGATTCACACGCTCAGTTTGTCCATCGAACTAGGGGTGATAAGCGGTGCTAAAATTAAGCTTCGTTCCTAAAGCTTTTTGAAGACTCTTTCAGAATCCACTAGTAAACAATGGATCACGATCACTAACAATGGAAGTAGGGATTCCATGTAATTTAACAATTTCTTTGATAAAGAGTTTGGCCAGAAGAGGAACGGTTCGGTTCGACCGAACGGGAATAAAATGGGCGGATTTAGTAAGTCTATCAATGATCACCCATAAGCTATCATGACCCGAACGAGAACGGGGAAGGCCATCAATAAAATCCATGGAAATTTGATCCTGCTTCCAAATTGGAATTTCCAATGGTTGCAATAACCCACCGGGCCTCTGATGTTCAGCCTTGACAAGTTGGCAAGTCATGCAACACTTAACAAAGTTAGCAATATCAGATTTCATTCCTTCCCAGTAATAAAGTCGTTTCATATCCGCGTACATTTTACTACTACCGGGATGAATGGAATATTTGGAACGATGAGAATCTTCTAGAATATCCTTTCGAAGATCACTAAAATATTTGGTACAATAAGTCTACCAAATTTTCGAATGCCGCCACGAGAATTAATATCAAAGTCTTTCAAACCTTCGATATCAATTTTATCCTTAATATTTTGGCCAAGAAGAGCCAATTCGGGATCTATCCTTTGAGCTTCAAGAATGCGGTCTAAAATAGAAGGATGAGCCTCAAGGCTACATAAAACAAGAGATGAACATAAATCGGAAACACGATCTAAAATTTCACAAGTGAATAAAACTTCGAGATCGTTCCATTCAGATATCATCATGGAAACAACCGCTTGTTGCTTGCGACTAAGTGCATCGGCAACTCGATTTCCCTTTCCGAGAGTATAAAGAATGTCAAGATCGTAAGAGGCAAGGAATTCGAGCCAACGTTGTTGACGCAAATTAAGTTTCTTTTGAGAGAATAAATATTTCAAAGACTTATGATCAGTATAAAGTACAAATTTCTCTCCCAAAAGATAATGTCGCCAAATTCGAAGGGCGAAGACGATAGCCGCGAGTTCTAAATCATGTGTAGCATATCTAGTCTCAACCGGCTTCAATTGCCTGGAAGCATAAGCAATAACACGTTCTTTTTGCATAAGAATGGCACCCAAACCAACGCGACTAGCATCGGTATAAACAACAAAATCTTGATTCCCATCGGGAATAACAAGAATAGGAGCATCAGAAAGGAGTTCTTTTAATTTCTGAAAAGAAGTTTCACATTTGTCCGACCAAATGTGAAAGTCCGCTATGGATCGTGCTATATGGATATAAGATAATACAGAGTATAGTGATGATAGTAATACTGTAAATAGTACGGAATATAAAAGCAGTATAGTAAAATGACACCAGATATTTTATACTGGTTCGGAGCACCGTCCTACGTCCAGTCCCAGACTCCTTCTGGAATTTCACTAACAACAATAACCTCACTTAACCCGGAGGAACAGGTTTATACAACCCCTGAGCAGCAGAACAGGATTTTGCCTCAGCAGCCGAAGAGGACTTCACACGCCTGAGCAGTAGAACAGGACTTTGCTAATACAAAAGAATATCTGACACTGTGTGTTCTTGAAAACACTGATTTGTCTCTGATAATACAAACTTCCTATAATCAAATCCTCAAGTGTATGAAGTGTATGTGAAGATATGAAGAGAAGGTAGTGCTAAGAATCTAAGATTATGAAAGTTTATTTGAAGATTCAAAGCAATAAAATACTTGTTTGCAGTTTGAATGTAAGTATGAGAGCACAAGAAGAATATAAGAAAGTTAGAATGATTTTCGGTTAGTATGAAGTGTTTGGAAACATCTATTTATAGTAGACAGAGGGTTGCTGCCATTGGTGAAGATTTCTGACCAAAAGAAGCAACCATTCCCGTTTATAGAAGGATCGCAACCTTTCGCGGAATGGAAATGTCTTTTCAAAATATGGCAGTTAGGTTCAGGTCAGTCGCCTGGTCGATTTGGATCAGTCGACTGATTATTCAAAAATTCAGAAAAGTAAAACAATGCACAAGTTTAATAGGCTGTTTATAGATATTCAGCCGACTGGTCGATCTTGGTCAGTCGACTGAATTCTGTTGATAATCAAAAATCACCATAGCTCATTTAGTTAGAGCACTTGCCTTCTAAACTAGTGACTCGGGTTCGAGCCCCACTCCATGCATTTTTTGAAAACTTGATTTTGATTAAAATATGCATGCAAGTTTATTTGAATGTGAATGATGATTCTTGAGGAAAGATTTTAACAAAGCACTAAACTAGACTCTATATACATATATGAACCATACTTTGAGTCGTTGAGTTCAGATGTTGTCGTAGTCGTAGATTCGTGAATTGTTGTGTCTTGTCAGCAATCAAAACCCATGATCCAACATTCTCCCCCTTTTTGATGATGACAACTCCATTTGCTACGGATGAATCTTCAACAAGCTTTGTTGACTTATCCCTCCCCCTGAATATATTCCTGCAATTGTGCTATAGATTTCTCCCCCTGAATCTATGCTATATATTCCTGTAAATAATTAATCATTTCTCCCCCTTAATCTGTGCTTGCATCGTTTATTCTTGCAAATAGTGTTAGAGGAATATCTTTCTCCCCCTTTGTCATCGACAAAAAGGAGAGTTTATATGATGACATAAATTATATTCCACATAAGTGTTAACATAGAACAATATAAAACGAAATAGCTACTACTTATAATGAGAGTTATCAAAAAAATTTAACATTTAAAGCATGTGATACCCAAGGTTCTTATAATTTCCTAATTTTTAGGAAATCATACCCATTTGGGTGTGGCTGAACCTTTAAAAATATAATTTTCATTATTAACTACCATATCAAAATAATCATCAATGTATTTTTCTCTATTTTTCCAATTAACAGAAACCCAAATACTTAGATAATTTTTGTTCATATTTCCCATCAATGATTTTGTACTTCTAGAGAAATTATAAACATTATTGGTCATAGCAGTATTTGAATTTCTATTAAAATTGGATTTACACTTTACTCGAAATTTAGTACTAGCACTAACATTTTTATTATACATGAAAGCGTATCTAGTGCTATTTCTACGATCAGTTTTATTATATCCTAAACCACTTTGATCATGTAAAGGTCTAGAACTGGATAAAATCATGTTTAAATCGTTTTGACCTTTATTAAATTTTGTGACTTCAGTGTTAAATTTATCAAATTTAGCTTTAAAGTCACAATTATTATCAAAAGAAATATTACTATTTTTCATAATATCAATTTTCTTGTTTAATTCAAAATTCTCTCTTTTTATCGTACAGTTCTCATTTTCGAGAAGAAAAATTCGAGATTCTGAATTATCTAAAGATGATTGTAATAAATCATTTTTATTAATATCTTCTAACTTAGTTTTGAGACTAGATTTTTCTAACTCTAATACTTTAGTGTTAGATTTTAAATTATTAATTTCTACTGATAAATCATCATTTTTATTCTTCTGAATTTCTAATTCCTGAGTGATCATAGATAGTTGAGATGTTAAATTAGAATTAGATTCTTGAGATATTTCAAGTTCTTCTTCTACGATTTTCTTTTCACCTCTTAGCATACTAATTTCTAATTCAGATCTATTTAATTTTCCTTGTAACTCCTTTTTTTGCTTTTTAGTTTGTTTTACAAATTCCACTAGTTCTGAATTAATTTCAACCAAATCTTCAAAACTTAGTTCACTTACATCATCACTTGTAGCCATGAAGCATTTGCTTGTTTGCTCCTTTGATTCTTCTTTATTGTTCTTCCTTTTCCTATTGCCTTGACTAGATCTCTTTATAGCCATTTATTCTAGGATGTTGTTACGATCTCTAGAATCCCAGGCTCTGATACCAAATGAAAGTCTGTTATGGATCGTGCTATATGGATATATGATAATACAGAGTATAGTGATGATAGTAATACTGTAAATAGTATGGAATATAAAAGCAGTATAGTAAAATGACACCAGATATTTTATACTGGTTCGAAGCACCGTCCTACGTCCAGTCCCAGACTCCTTTTGGAATTTCACTAACAACAATAACCTCACTTAACCCGGAGGAACATGTTTATACAACCCCTGAGCAGCCGAACAGGGACCTGAGCAGCAGAACAGGATTTTGCCTCAGCAGCCGAAGAGGACTTCACACGCCTGAGCAGTAGAACAGGACTTTGCTAATACAAAAGAATATCTGACACTGTGTGTTCTTGAAAACACTGATTTGTCTCTGATAGTACAAACTTCCTATAATCAAATCCTCAAGTGTATGAAGTGTATGTGAAGATATGAAGAGAAGGTAGTGCTAAGAATCTAAGATTATGAAAGTTTATTTGAAGATTCAAAGCAATAAAATAATTGTTTGCAGTTTGAGTGTAAGTATGAGAGCACAAGAAGAATATAAGAAAGTTAGAATGATTTTCGGTTAGTATGAAGTGTTTGGAAACATCTATTTATAGTAGACAGAGGGTTGCTGCCATTGGTGAAGATTTCTGACCAAAAGAAGCAACCATTCCCGTTCATAGAAGGATCGCAACCTTTCGCGGAATGGAAATGTCTTTTCAAAATATGGCAGTTAGGTTCAGGTCAGTCGACTGGTCGATTTGGATCAGTCGACTGATTATTCAAAAATTCAGAAAAGTAAAACAATGCACAAGTTTAATAGGCTGTTTATAGATATTCAGCTGACTGGTCGATCTTGGTCAGTCGACTGAATTCTGTTGATAATCAAAAATCACCATAGCTCATTTGGTTAGAGCACTTGCCTTCTAAACTAGTGACCCAAGTTCGAGCCCCACTCCATGCATTTTTTGAAAACTTGATTTTGATTAAAATATGCATGCAAGTTTATTTGAATGTGAATGATGATTCTTGAGGAAAGATTTTAACAAAGCACTAAACTAGACTCTATATACATATATGAACCATACTTTGAGTCGTTGAGTCCGGATGTTGTCGTAGTCGTAGATTCGTGAATTGTTGTGTCTTATCAGCAATCAAAACCCATGATCCAACAAAATGTATTTAATACCTTTCTTTGTTAAGCCAGTAAGAGGAACGACAATTTTAGAAAAATCCTTAATGAAACGACGGTAATAACCCGCCAACCCAAGGAAGCTACGGATTTCCGTTACACTCTCCGGTCTCTTCCAATTTTGAATCGCTTCAATCATTGAAGGATCCACTGATATTCCGGATTCGGAAATAATATGACCGAGAAACTTCACATTAGATTGCCAAAAGTGGCATTTAGAAAATTTTGCTTTTAATTGATTGCTCCTAAGAGTTTCCAATATAATCCGAAGATGCTTTTTATGTTCCTCCTCGGTTTTAGAATACACAAGAATATCATCAATAAAGATGAGAACAAACCGATCGAGGAAATCTTTGAAAACTCGATTCATAAGGTCAACGAAATAAGCCGGAGCATTCGTTAAACCAAATGGCATAACTAGCCATTCATAAGATCCATAACGTGTACGGAACGAAGTCAAAGGAATGCTATCCTCTGAAATGCGAAGCTGATGAAAACCGGTAGCCAAGTCCAATTGTGAAAAGACTCTAGCACCGCTAAGTTGATCAAATAGATCATCAATCTAAGGTAAAGGATATCTATTCTTAATAGTAAGATCATTAAGCTTGCGGTAGTCGACGCAAAGCCTAAGTGTTCCATCGGATTTCTTCACGAAAATCGCTGAAGCTCCCCAAGGCGAGGAACTAGAGCGAATAAATTGCTTCATCTCCAATTCGGACAATTGTTTGCGCATCTCTTCATTCTCCTTATTGGACATGCGATAAGGAGGACAAGTAATAGGTTGAGCTCCAGGTATGAGATTAATTTTGAACTCAATTGCTCGCTTAGGTGGTAATCCTAAAACGGGCTCAAATATATCGAAAAATTCACGGACGACGTGAATACGAGAAATGACATCTTCTTCATCATCATTGTCATCATCAAGAGGATTTAGAGAATATAAAGATGCTGTCAAAGTAGAATCTGAATATCTAAGAACAATAGAAATCTGCTTAACAGATAGTGGATGTCGAAGATAAATAGTCCGCTCAGGACATAGGATATGAGCTTCATAACGATTAAGCCAATCCATACCTAAAATCATACCAAAGCCTAAATAATGCATGACATGCAAATCGGCTAGGAAAGAAAGATCACATAAAATAATCTCCACATCTCTACATAGCAAACTAAGAGTTGCGGATCCACCAACGAGATTCGCAATTCTCAGAGAAGTCATTAAAGCATCAACACTTAAAGAGAAAGTATCGACAAGTTCCTTTGATATAAAAGAATGGGATACACCCGTATCAAAGAGAACTCTAATAGGTTGATCATGAAATATAATTATGCCATCAAGGACAGAATGAGACATACCTTGACCGCGAGATGTATTGCCAAGGGCTTGAGCAACGTTTAACTTTCCCTCTTTGCTTTGAAGCTTAGGGCATAGATGCATAAAATGATCTGGACTTTTACAATAGCGACAAGAGCGGGGCTTTGAACACTTGTTTGCAAAATGGCCCTTAGCACCACTGTTGAAGCATTTCCCCTCAATAAGGGAAAGTGTCTTTGCAGCAGGAGTTGCTTGCTTACCCTTTTTGTTGGGATAAGGACCCTTGAACTTATTAGGCCTTTTCTTGTTGTTGAAGTTTGGTTTAGCACCTACCACTTCAACATCACTTTCCCGATCCGCCTCTTCAAGACGAAGAGCGATATCAATGAGTTGATCGAAAGAAACTTCTAATTTTAGAAGTAATGGCTTCTTGAGATTCTTGTTTAAGCCATAGACAAATCTTTGATTCTTCTTTAATGGGGTGTTGATGTATTCAACCCCATATTTAGACAGTGACTCGAAGGATGCGACATAATCTGTCACAGAGGATTCGCCTTGAACAAGGTCTATGAAACGTCGAGCCAACGTCACTTTCTCTGCTTCTGGTACGAATTTTAATTTGAAGCGTTCCCGGAATTTCTCCCAGGTGAGATCAGCTTCATTAATTTCAGAAATAAGAAGTTCGTACCAATCCAGTGCTCTTTCTTGGAGCATACTGGAAGCCACCTGAACACGGTGAAGATCGATAAGATTCATGCGAGAAAAGATTCGATCGCATGTTCTTAACCAAGCCTGGACCTCTATAATAGTTTCGGAACCTTTGAATGGTTTCCCATCCAAGTTGGTATAATCGTTGCACAAGCGTGCAAATCCAGACTTAGGATGAGTAGGTTCCTGATTAGGACCAGCTGCTTGAGCATTCTTTACTACATCAAGAAGCTGCTGAGCAGTCATGAAAGCTCCATCCTGGGGAGTAACAGTAGATGGCCCAGCTCTGGGACGACCTGGTCTAGACATTCTCTTCTTTAAGGAAGAGAAAAGAAGAAAAGTTATTCTCCAAATAAATATCAAGCAAGTCTTGATAGATAAATCAAGGATTTATAAAAGGAAATAGGATGAGTCGGTTTGAAAACTCGACTGAAATCTTAAGGCATGACTCCTAAGTTGGACTTAGGATGATGATTATTCTACATTGTTCCAAAGTTTGGCTCTGATACCAAGCTGTGACGCCCCACCTCTATACCCACGCTAACCAAGAACACTATGGTGTAGTGTTGTCAATTAGCACGGAGAATAAGGCTGTTGAGGAGCGACCATCCATGTAACTTCTTTGTGCGAGCATCGATATGTCAGATAGTATAGAAAGCATATCATTTAAGGAGGAAATCCGACATACCGATACAAACTCAAAGCTATCACACAGTGGCTAGATATAATCTTCGGAAACAAATACAGAAATAAACATAACACAAATCAGTCACAGACATCCATATCACAAAGGCGGAAAAAAGATATGAATATATATATAACACATGAAAGTGTACATCAGAGTAGTGGTCAGAAAGATCCACGACAATACAAAAGAATAGCAACATGTGCTATACAAAAGAATACATCTATGAGTCGATATCTCAAATGTATACAACAAAAACTACTAATCTAAGTAGTTAGCTAAAAGTCAGAGTAATGGATCCCTGGAGAGAAGTCAAGCAGAAACACCTGTAACATCTCGGTCTGACCCGAGTATTATTTCATAAGAAAATAATAAACGGATCAGTCTAGCTATAAATATCAGATGACATGATATAGAATAAGAGATATGGCATAAACATATAATAACCATAAAGGCATACTACTATAAGTATGTAAATGAAAATCAACAAGAGATTAATCAATATCACAAGAATCTTCTCAAAGATAAAATGGGGTATCATACCCTAAACTTGTATTCATAACAAGTCAATGACACACGAATTCACCAATGCACAAAAATTGATAACATATCAATGAAAATCATAAAAATTGGTGAAGCACAAATTCCAGAAATCAACACACGAAATCCAGAAATCACATAAAAAAGGGGGGAGGCCTATCACAAGAACGGGAGCATGAAAACTCACCAACACGTGTAACACAAGAACGAGAAGCTATCTCATGGAAGCTATCCATTAAATTTTGACACACGAACGGCCCGAAGACCATGGGGCGCTACCCCACATATGTGATGGTGAAACATCACACAAACGGGGTTTAGTCTCCCTCGTAGACAAAGAGACATCGCATAATTGCTAGTCTAAATCACAAAAATGATCATCATGATCATCAAGAAGTGTCAATCACACCAAGCTAGTAAATATATGAGTTTAGCTTCATGTCCCATAACCACTTGCTTAACTTAAATTTTTACGAACAAGCTGTAAATCTTCACTAGAAAATTGTCACAAGAGATTCAATCGAACAAGTCCAAGAATTAACCGATGAAGTGAACGCAAGCGTTTCATACCACTCGTTTTACTAAGCCGTTTAATTAGATTTCTCATCCGAGTGAAGTAAAGACTTGTATATACTAGTAGATTGGAAAACGGTTTGAGGAAAGAGTTTTGTAATAAAATAGTGTTGAAATCGAGTTGATAAAAGAGTTTTGATATTTGCTACTAGTATTGAAACCTTCACATTTTTAAAGTGACAAACCACAAAACGATTGTTGAAACGAATCAAATCACAAAAATTCACATTCGAAGACGTGAGTAAAGTCCAAAGAAATCAATTCCAAAACCATCAAGTAGGAATGCTTGTGAGAACAAACATGGCCGAGCTAAAGTGATGCGCGACCTAACATAGCCGATCTGAAGACTGCAAGCAGGTTGAGCAACCTAAGGAAGTGAAGCCGAGCGACCTAAGGAGCTAACGGCTAAAGGGGTAGCACACGACCTAAACGGTGCGACCTAACATGGAACGACCTAAGGAGCTAACGGCTAAAGGGGTAGCACACGACCTAAACGGTGCGACCTAACGTGGAACGACCTAAGGCCTTGCGACCTAAGGTGGAACGGCCGAGTGACTTCAGGGGTCACGCGACCTAAAGGAAATGAAGTAATGCGACCTAAAGGTAATAAGGTCTAACGACCTAAAGGGAATAAGGTCTAACGACCTGGTAAAAAAAACAAGGTCTAACGACCTAATGGTGCAAACGACCTAAAGCATGCGAGCAATATGCAGTTATATACCGAGCGACCTAACTGAGGCAAGCGACCTAGAGGAGGCGAGCGACTCAAGTAATGGAACGACCTAGAGGCGAACGACCTATGGGACGCGACCTAGTATACGCACGACCTAACATAGCCGAACTACCTAACGAGGTAAGTAAGGCCGAGCGACCTAAGAGGCGCAACCTAATGGCGAACGACCTATGGCCAGAACAAATTAAGGCCGGGAACGACCCAAGCTCGGTATGACTTTTCAACAGCGAACGACCTAGCACAGGCAGAACGACCTAAGATGCAGAAAATTGCTAACACTCGAAAAATTCTAGGTTTTCCACCAATTCAATCCACACCAAATGCAAATGCACACAAAATAGTGATAGGGAATCATTCCCAATAGTCCAATGACAGTTATAGGCAAGAATGTGAGATAAAAATCTCACCTTTGCACCAAAAATCAATGAAGATGAAGCTTGAAGCAAAGCAATAACAGTCCCAAGCTTGAATCAATGTCTTCTTCTTGAATTTGGAGTTGAATGATGGATTGCAATTGAATTTGAGCTTGGAGTTTTAATTTCCCATTCCCTCCTCCATTTTTTATAAAGCTTCTATGTTTAGGAAATGAAGAATGAAGTTGTGAAGAGAAGGAAGGGGTTGGACTGGGTTAGTAGTGGTTCAGCCCAAACCAAAAGCTCAAAGCAAAAAGTGACGAAAATTTCACTATCTCCAAACATATCGAAGTTTACACTCAAAAAGATCGCAAACGTCATTTTGAACTCAATAGAGGTGGTCTCGAGTCCTAATTTGCTCGTATGCAAAATGTAGCTTTTCGGACTAACATCTGACTGACGATAAAATATTTAAATAAAATATTTAAATATAAAATCGATAAATATGCGGGTTGTTACAATTGATTTTTCGGCGATTTTGACTGGTCCGAAAATCTGGGTCGTTACAATCACTTGTTAAATTGATTGCTAATTCACTTGATAAAGTCACTTGAAATATGGTTAAAATATTGCTTGCTGAATCACTTGATAAATGCTTATTAATTTTTTTTATTAAAATGCTTACTATATATTAATAATAATAGACATTAACCACTTAAAGTTAAACCCTTGATTATATACTTTAAAAAATATATAAATTGCTAAAGTAGTTGTTGTATAAACCATTAAATAGTGATATGTTCATTGAACATTTAAAATGGATATATTGATGTGTATATATGTTAATACATGTTCCATAATGATATGGGTTGAATTTGGAATGATATAAGCATATAAAATTGGATAACACTAAATATTGGAATTGAAAATGGAATGGTCCGTATAGCGATAGTCGCCATAAACGCACTTTGAATCCCTTAAAACTATAACTTCTTAAAATTGGTGATTTTAGAACATTCATTAATATAACTTGTTTAGTTGATAAATACACTTCTATAAGTGTTTAGAAAAGCAAAGAAAATGATTTGGAAAGATATAGAAAACATAAACAAAGTCGAGAAAGGTTGAGGTAAAATAGTCGCTATAGCGGCACTTTTAAAATAACATGTTTTTGAAAATAACGCTTAGAAACTTTCTTAGGGATTTATTTACAAATTAATCAAGTAAATAATATGTTATTCTTATTGAGAAAGTTTTGAAGCCTAATTCATTCGATAGCTAGTTGAATGAAGTGTAAAAAAGTATAGTGAAATAGTCGCTATAAGTGTAGTTCGGTAAAATGCCCTATTTTTGGAAAATTCTCTAAAATAATTAAAAGATATTCTTTGGGATTTTTCTTCATGGTTTCCAAGTACCAAAGTATACTAAATATTTTAAAATGAATGGATCTAAAATTATTTGTTAAGGTATTGAAAACTAGACACAAAGTTGTAGCAAAAATGTGATAAAACTTATAACAGAACTTTAGGCACCACTTATAGAAGTGCTATCATTGTAAATTGACGATGTAAATTGTTTAAAAATGATATTTAAATTTAATATTTTTCTCTAATCTTTTTAGAATTGTTTTCTAACTTGTAATAGAAAGTTTTAAAATTGGTTTCAAGTTTAAATATATATTTAATAATTAATTATGAATTTCTAAACTAAGTAGCTTTTTAAATTAGAACTTGTTTTCTATTTATTTCAAAGTTCATCATTTTTCCATAATATTATATATAAATAATTAATATATATTTTATTAGTTTTAAAATCATTTTAACATATTAGTAAATATTTTAAACATATTTATATATATAAGTTTTAAATATTAAATTAAGTATTTTATAAATATAATAAAGGAAGTTTGGATTTTAACACTTGAGATAAAATAAATGGATCTGAGCAGTTACCTAAAAGTGTATTACCTTAATTAACTAGTTTGGATATGCTTTGATCTTTAAATAAATGTTTGAAGTTATCAATGAATAAGAAAATAGTTTTGGGTTACTATAAACAGTGTTTTTAGCAACACTTGTTTTTAACGCTTACTATTAATTATACTTGAGAATATAATTAGATATTTACTGATGGGTTTTAGTAGAAAAATACAAGTAAATGGTTTTGGGTTCATTGTGAAAAATGTTTTGAGCAACACTTGTCTTTAACCCTTGAATGTAATTAAACCTTTAAAAGGAGAGCTTTAAAGATAATGATTAAATGGAATGGTTTTGGGTTTGTAGTAAACAATGTTTTAGCAACATTTGTTTTTAAACCCTTGAATTATATTTTGGAAGAAATATTATAAAACTTTAACAATGGAATTTCAAAGATAATAGCATGTATTGAAATCTTTCATAAAGAGATATAATATGTTATATGTTTAATTTATAAAAGAAAAGGAATTTATTATAACAATGCTTTAGTAGTAATAGTTTTAATCTCTTTGATTATATTTCAAGTAAGTAAAACTTGTTAAATGATTTGTGAATACACTTATACCATTGGAATAAGTATATGGATACCTTTTAAGTATTAAAAGAATAAACGAATAGTTAAATTTATAAAGACAAGTATATACCTTTTATAAAGAGAAATCCAATATATTTATACAAGTATATAAAGGGGCTTTATTAATAATAAAATATTAATAAATAAAGGAAGTCTTGATTTATAAAAAAGAAATTTTATTAGATAAAAAGATGTTTTCCTGATAAGAAGGGTTTTTAATTAATAAAAGATAAATTAATTAAGAAGGGATTAAAAGTCGTTTATGTGACTTGACCATACCTTGCATGAAATGATACTGTAGGTATATTTACTTGCTTTTGAGAAAGTATTAGGGCCTTAGTTCTCTTATGCGATCATTCTCATTATTGTTAAATAAGACCAAATTCATGGACTCGGTCTTGGAGAGACCAAGATCGGTAAGTGTTCTACTTATCAAAAACCACTTCAAGGTTGAGATATGGGTTCTCTATTTTGAAAGTGAATGATGGAAACTATATGTGGTTTTGGAATCTATTAAGATGATGGAATCCATATGGGATTCATTATTTGGTCGAGTTTTGTTGAAAACTCGTGTGAAGATGTCGGACGTGACCTCGATATCGGAAATGGCTAAAAACAAAGTAGGCCCATAGCCAATAGGGTTTAGCTAACCTCAAAGGGTACTGATCAACTCTATTATCTAGTAGAGTGTGCTCATCGATTTTGCTAGCGGGAGTTGATCATATTCGAAACATGTTCTCTGGGTGAACTAGCTATGACTTCCTTATTTGGTATATTTTATATAGAGATATATGACGCTCGAAAGGTACTTTCTGACCCTTGCCAGGAGACATGCCTCGAGGTATTGAGGACCCTCCAACGGAAAAAATCGATTTATACGAATGTCCCTAAGCAGTTTTTGTTTGTATACCTAAATATGCTGTCAAATTTAACCATTGTAACCATTTCTGTAACGACCCGTATTTTTAAACATTTAAAAATATTAAATTAAATAAGATTTTTGAATAAAATTATTAGGAATAAAAAAATTAAGATTTTACTGGTAAAAATCAAATTATAATACAAGTTACAAGCTTAAGTAAAATTTCTATTAATGTAACATGTTTGCAATAATGTAAGGATGATAACAAATGCGGGTGTGTATTTTAATAACATTGGTTTGAGTAAAATTAACAATTGTCTGAATGTAAATTTCCAATTGATTGGAATAATAAATGTTAATAAAGAATAATAAATGTTTCTTTATCAAAGAAGAAATCATCTGTTTATTTATTTGAAATGTTTGGTAGCTGAAAGATTGATTGCAGAGATGAGAAACTATTATTTGGTAAGAAATGTATAATCCATGTTTGTATCCAATAGTGTATAAATATGTTTAAATTGCTATTAGATAGGAAATAATTGTTCTATTTCTCATTACATTTATTTTGTCTATTTTGAAATTCACCTTTGTAAACAATTGAAATTAATGTAATTGAATAATTTCAATTAATGGTAAAGAGGACACTAAATTGTAAATTAATAGATGTAATTAAACGTAGCTTATGTTTTGTGAAAATATAAGGAAAGTTGATTTAATGAAAAGAACATTTATATCAAATAAAATGAATGTTTCATTTGTGAATGTAGGTTTAAGTTCATTAAAATAAAGAATAGAATAATTGATTTAAAGGAAGAAATATATTTATATTTGAACTGTGTTTTAGCATACAAATGGATTACGAGAGTAGGAAAATAATTTAATTAAGTAATTTATTTATTACTCTGCTATATAAACAACAAATTTATAAAGGTGTTTAAATGGCTAAAGGAAACAATTATTCTATTTTTCATCCATTTTAGTTGTCTGTTTTGAAATTTAACTTTGTAAGTAATTGCAATTAATGTTATTGAAATATTTCAATTAGAAGGGAAGAAAATGTTGATTGCAATTAATAGATTTAATAAAAGAAACGCACCTTCTGTGTTAAACAGAAAGGATGTTTTAATGGAAATAAAAGATCATTTTGGGTAAACCAAATTTGAACGTTTTCAATTTTAAGGTAAGTAATTTTATTTATTATGCATAGATAAAAAAACTAAATGCATACAAATTTGAATATTATTTGAGTTAATGAAGTTAATTTGGTTACGTTTCACAAATTGAATTTCAAAAAGGTTGTGCGATGTACATGGTCCCTTCATTTCTTTTGTTATTAATTGTTGCACGTACGTTTTAAAATAGTTATCTCATTATTAATACTTGATCCATTCATTTCTCCTTCTATGTAATACCTGAGCCTAGACTTTTAGGTTGTATTTAATTCTTACCACCTCATTTTCGCGTATACAAAATTTCACTTTCCTTTGGTTTGCAAACTTTTTCATTCCTACATACATTTCTTTATGCGTTATTAATGCCTGAAGCTTTCAAAATAAAACGTCACATTTATTTTTGTCTCTCCACCTTCATTTCCTAACTATTAAATAACCTGCAGCTTATTTCTTTTATTTGCAGTGTATATTTGTGTTCTTTTTTTGGCTAAGTCTTATTGGGTTTGTTTTAGACTAATGGGCTCCTTAGTAAACCAAGAGACCCTAGGAACCCTAAGAGACTTTGGACCTTTTCTTTTCCCACCCATTGAACTTCTATTTCCTATCTGACTAAAACCAAGTACGTACAAAAATTCATCATTTGAGAAACTTTCTGCGTACTCTTCTTCTTCTTCTTGCTCAAATCTACAGAAAACTCCAAACCCCAAAACTCCTAAATCTCCAAGTCAAACTCCATCCTTCCTCCTTTAAAATCCTAGCCTACATTTCTCCTCTTGCCGCCACCCACCTCCATCACCACCCACAACCCATGGCAGTAACCCATGGCCAAAGCCCCACCTTCCCTCTCCTCTTCTTTCTCCTTTTTCCCTTCTTTTTCCCTTCCCTTTTTCCCTCTTTCTTCCCCTTATTTCCATGGCTTCTATATTCTATTAAACTACTCCAAATCAAATTTTTTTTTGAACTGTGTATAATTTCAATGGAAACAACTTTATTGTTGAACCCTTCTTCCCATTTCGAATATTTCTATATCAAAAACTCCATTTTTCAAGTCCTTTCTCGAGTCCAGTTTTGGCCGAAAATACCCCATATTGTATCAATCATATCTCCTTCAGGAATGAATCAAATTATGTGATTCTTTTTCAAATCATTTATTCTTCTAGTGTCTTCAACTTTCTTTTAGATTAGTTCTTCAAATTCCTTAATTTGCTATGCCAAAAACTCAAATATTTTTGAAGTATTTTTGAACTCGGATTTTCAACTCAGAAAACACCCTTGTTTGTTTTGACCATAACTTCCTCAAGACCGAAGATTTTTAAGTGAGTCTTTTTTTAAAAGTGGAGAGGAAAGAATTTGCAACAACTTTCTAGTTAGTCACTTTTATAGATTCAGTAATATTCTGGTTCGAATATTTTCTTAAATATGATCTAGTTTCAGGTTTGTCCGTAGTTTGGATCTTGGGTTGTTTGGAAGTTGGAAGTAGTTGAAACTTGTTTATTGATTCGTGTTCGTGTATAAGCTTTGTTGGATTTGCTTTGCACTTGGGTCTTTGCTAGGAATCTCCATATTGTTCCATTTTTATCATCGTCTTCGTAGCCACGAAAGGTGAGCAAACACTCACAACTACTAGGTTTCCTTATGTTAGTTAAATTGAATTTATGATGTGATCAAAAATCGATTGGTTGCTGTTTAGTATATGTTTAAATTGTCATTCAAGTTAAATATGACTTTTATTGAATTTAATTGTCATTTAATTTAATATTGAAATTTAAATTGCCAGTTAAATACCTATTACTGATAACTAGTAAATTGTTGGTTGTTATTGGTTGATTTCAATGATGATTGTGATGTATGTTCAATTGTTGATATTTGGGTGATTGAATGGATGTTATTGGTTGACATTTTGGATGATTGGATGTTTATTTATGTATATATCTCTTTTATCACTATGGATTGAAATAATATCCAGAGCGGTTTCCATTGATTTGGAAAGTTTGATTTTGGATACTGGTTGAAATGACATATACCCATATAATTTTTTTGAATTTGGATTATTTATTGGAATTGAATTATTTGAAAGGTTTAAGTTTTAAATTTAAACTTCAGATTTATTTTAATTAAAATGATTAGGATTGATATTTCGAATTATTTGAAATCTTTTAAATAATTATATCCACGTTGTACACTTGATAGGAGATGAAAATCCCGTAACATCTCTGAAGCCATTACAGTAATATTTCTATTCTACTTATTTTGATATGACTTACATAAGATCTTTTAGTCCTGACTCGAGTGTTTTGTCTTTTCATTACGCTCGGGTCAGTCTGAGCTTTTTAGTGTATTGAAGACCATTTTAATTTGGAGGATGAAGATGGAGATGAGTCTACTATTTATTATTAATTATTCCACTACATCATGTGTTCTGCTGCATTTTTTATTTATTTCTGCTGTATGTATAACTCTAGTTTGTATTGTAAAAGTGTAATCAAATGTCATTTGTAAAACCGCTTCATGAACTGTTTATTTGATTATTATATTTTGTCATTCCGCTGTGAGATTCTGTGTTTTGTTTTTCCTTCTTTTCTATTATTTTTTTATTTACCCCATTAACAATCCTCCCTTTTGAATGGTTTGAGTTGACATGTGTGGTTTATTTTCGATTTAAACCATCCAAAAAGTTGGGTCATTACAGTTGGTATCAGAGCTTTGGTGTAGAGATACCTTAGCTTGTTGGGGGTAAACTCATTAGAGATAGGATTAGCAATACCCTAGAATGAGTTTGAGTGTGTGTGTATATACGAGAGCGCGTATTTGTTAGTGTTATAAAATTCTTTATATAAGTTTTGAAACGAAATAATTTTTCCTAATATTATATGTTATATATAAAGAAATTTTTTTATAACTGTTATAGTTATTTGTAATGTGTTTGATTTGTGAAATGGTAATATTTAATTATTATCATTTATTGTTGATTTGTTGTATTTAGTCAGTTTATAAGCATTGGCTAATTATTGTTGATTTAATTTATGGACTAAACACTAGTTTAGTAATGGTGTATTAAAGAGAATAAAATGAATAATTAGGATATTTGGTTATGAAATTGAAATGTTTGGTTGTGACTATTGTTTTTTGTTGATTGATAGTTTCAACTATTGAAATAAAATGGAATATCTAGATGTTTTGGATAGTCGAAACTTCTGAATTAATATATGAGTTGAAATGTAGAAATTTTGTTGAATTATGCAGTTGAATTTGGTAACCTTAAATTGAAAGCAAGTGAAACAAGGTTAAATTTGTTATATCTATGTTAGTAAATAAATAGAATTGTTGTATTTATTATTGGCATGTAATGTAATAATATACAAGTGTGAACTTTAAGTCTTGGCATGTTTAAATGGAAATTGTGATTAAGGAAAAGCTGTAAATGAGATTAAAAAAAGTGTTATGAACTTAATTAAATTTATGAAATGTGGTATAAATAAATTTGAAAAGTAAGTGAAAACTAACTGGATAAACGAATATGAACTAAAAGTGAAATGATTATTGTTAGTGCCAAAATTGGTTACTAATACCCAAATGTAAATGAAAGCACCAACTAACAGTCACCGATAACAGATAGAATGTATGTAGAGAGTAATAATATGAAGAACAGTCAAAATTAAAATGAAAGCAGTAAAGAACAACAGATTTTATAGTGGTTCGGCTAACTTCAGCCTACATCCACTCTAGAAGTTTCCTTTTTATTGCTGTAATAATCGATTACAGTTACAAAAATGGTAGAGTAGCCTTAGCCTTAGAAAGTAGAAAGTCAGAGAGTAGAAGAGAAGAAGATCCCTTTTCAGAAGCCCTACGAGCTGTATTTATAGGCAAAACCAGGTAGTTGGTCTTCTCAAGTGATACGGGCCCATTAAGACTTCGACCGAGTTCACACCCTTCACCTCAACCGACCCCAAGTCCTCTATACGCCAACCCGAAGTAACTATGGTACTGACCCGAAGTGATATGCTCAGCGACTCGAAGTAACATGACCCACCTTCAAGTGTCGAACCACCCAAATGCCAAGCCACCATCGAGTGCCAAACCACCCAGATGCCGAGCCACCATTAATGCCGAACCACCCAAATGCCGAGTCACCATCGAGTGCCGATCCACCCAAATGCCGAGCCACCATCGAGTGCCGAACCACCCAAATTCCGAGCCACCATCGAGTGCCGAACCACCCAAATGTCGAGCCACCATCGAGTGTCGAACCACCCAAATGCCGAGCGATGTCCGACGCCGAGCGATGTCCGACGTCGAGCGATGTCTGATGCCGAGCGATGTCCAATGCCGAGCGAGGTTCGATGCCGAGCCACGATGCCGAGCCATCTTGCCGAGCGACCTTTGATAAGTAAAGTATGTCGATCGGCATATGCTGAGTGTAGTATGCCGAGCGGCATATGCTGAGTGAAGTATGCCGAGCGGCATATGCTGAGTGTAGTATGCCGAGTGACACTTATGACGAGTGATAATGCCGATCGCCCTTATTTCCAGACCGAGCCATCCATGCCGAACGACGATGCCGAGCGACATCACCAAGGCTGAGCGACATCACCAAGGCCGAGCCATGCATATTGAACCATCCCTGACTGACCATCTATCCATTCAGCTGGCTCCAACCAATCGTATTCCAATCATGCCAAATGAGCATTCGATTTGGTTATATCCGCCTGTCCACGGCCTTGCAAAATGGGGGATAACATTTTCCCCCCAAAACATGCCTTGCTATTGGAAGGTGTGTTTTGAATATCCTCAAATCTGATATCCGAAATCTATATTACGTTCATAACCATATTATTATATCCATGATTCAAGCCATCCGAACCCATCAACCAAGTTTTAATCTGTGATGCCCCACCTCTATACTCACGCTAGCCAAGAACACTACAGGGTAATGCTGTCAACTAGCGCGAAGAATAAGGCTATTGAGGAGCGACCATCTGTGCAATTGTCTTGTGCGAGCACCGATATGTCAGATAGTATAACATGCATTTCATTTCAAGAGGAGATCCGACATACCGATACAAACTCAAAGCTACCACACAGTGGCTATGAGGCCTTCGGAACAAATATAGAAATATACATAACACAAATCAGTCAATGACATTCATATCACAAAGGCAGAAACAGATATGAATATATAACACAAAAAGGTGTACATCAGAGTAATGGTCAAATAAGATCCACAATATCACAAAAGAATAGATACAAGTGCTAGACAAAAGAATATGTATACATCAAGGAGTCAATATCTCGAATGTATAACAACAAAAACTACAAATGCAATGTAGTTAGACAAAAGTTAGAAGATGATCCCAGATATGGAGTCAAGCAGAAGCACCTGTAACATCTCGGTCTGACCCGAGTATTATTTAATAAGAAAATAATAAATGGACCAGTCTAGCTATAAATATCAGATAAAGGAATGAGATATAAGCAGAGATGTAATAAGGATGTATGATAACAATGTTGTCATCCTAGAACAAATATGATATAAAACAACAACAAAATCATACACTATCTCCAAAAATCTCAAAGTACCAAAAAGAATGTCATATTCTTTATTTTATTCACCATACCACAAATATTGACAAACATATTATTGCCAATCACATAAAGTTGGTGAAACACAAATTCTAGAAATCATCAATTAGAAATCCAGAAATCACAAAAGGGGGAGGCCTATCACAAACGGGAGCATGAAAACTCACCAACACGTGTATCACAAACGGAACGCTATTCCATGGTCGCTAACCATAAATATTGAGCCGAAGCTCCACAAACGGTCCGAAGACCACGGGTCGCTACCCCGCCAAATTGAACCGAAGTTCCACAAAAACGGGGTTTAGTCTCCCTCGCAGACAAATAGACATCGCACATCGCTAGTCTAAATCACAAAATGATCATCATCGATCAATAAAAAGTGTGAATTACACTAGGCCATTAAATATAAGAGTTTAGCTTCATGTCCCATAACCACTAGCTTAACTTAAATATTTACGAACAAATTGTAGATTTCCACTCGAAAATTGTCACAGGATTTTCAATCGAACAAGTCCATAAATTAACCGACGAAGTAAACGCAAGCGTTTCATACCACTTGTTTTGCTAAGCCGTTTAATTAGATTTTCTCATACGAATGAGGTAAAGGTTTGTATATACTAATAGATTAGAAAACGGTTTTATAAAAGAGCTTTGTATAAAAAATAAAGTTGAAATCATCTTTGTAAAAGAGTTTTAATATTTACTACTAGTATAGAAACCTTTGTATTTAGAAGTGACAAATCACAAAATGATTGTAGAAACAATCAATCACAAAAATCCACATTCGAAGACGTGAATTAAATCCAAAGAAATCGATACCAATTCCATTAAAATGGACATTCTCAAAAATCCCGAAAAAGAAGTCATCAAAGGCAATAACAAAGGATAACAATAAATCGGATAGTCACGAATCGATAAAAGTTGGATCCTCAAACTAATTAGGCAAAATAGGCAAAGTGAAGCAGGTCAGTCGACTGACTGCAGAGAGTCGGTCGACTGAACCAGAAACCAGAATGTTTCATTTCCTACAGTCAGTCGACTGACTGCAGAGGGTCAGTCGACTGACTGCAGAAAACAGAAACTTCTGTTCTCTACAGTCAGACCCAGATTGGCCTGATTTCTACATTCAGTAGACTGACTGCAGAGAGTCGGTCGACTGACTAACACTGAAGCTGTTTTTCATCTTATTCAAATGAAGCGCAAACTCTTCCAAATCGCGATTGGACGAGCAATGGACTTAAAGGGCTTTTGCCAATCGACAACCCAGCCCTATAGGCTTTCCGATTCACCACCAAAAGCATGATCAAACATCAAAGCTAAGATTTTTAGAGTTTTAGACTTCAAACACCAAAAATTGAAATGTTCACCAAATCAATCCAAACCAAAGTCAAATGAACATGTAAAGATGTTAGGAATCCATACCTAACAATCAAAGATAGTTATAGACAAAGATGTGAGATAAAGATCTCACCTTTTACACAAAAACAAGGAAGAAGAAGCTCGAAAACAAAGGAGAATCAACCACTCTTCAATCTCAACTCTAGGAGCTTGAATCTAAGCTCAAAAGAAGAACATTTCCAAAGTTAGGTTTAGGAAATTTCTGAATTTAAAGAGAGAATGAGTTGGAGAAGATGAAGAGGAGGCTTACCAAAGCTTTTCCAAGAGTTTGGAGCAAGACTTGAGTTTGCAAATGGAATCTAGGGCTTGGCGTTTTCTAATTTCTCATTCCTCTCCCCATTTTCAGTTTTGCTTGAGAGTTTAAGAAAAATAGAAATGAAGTGAAGAGGGGAGGAGAGGGCTGAACTAGGTTATAGAGTGGGTTGGGGTGAAACCCAAACCCAAAGCCCAATAGAAAATGTCAAAATTCAACTTACTCCAAACATATCGATGTGTATACTTAAAAAAGTTGCAAACACCATTTTGGACTCAATGGAAGTGGTCTCGAGTCCCGATTCGACTGTTTGCAAAAAGTAGCTTTTCGGACTTTAATCCGATTAACGATTCTATATTTAAATAAAATATTTAAATATACAATTCGTAAAATATGCGGGTTGTTACAAACTCCCCTCCTTAAAGAAATTGTGTCCTCGCAATCTTTAAGAAATAAATAAGATGTAACATCAATAAAAGCATATCAACACAAAAAGAAGAAATTTGGAAATAAAAATTTCACCCTAAAGAGCACGAGAGAGCAAGTCCGGATGTGTTCGCTCGATAAATTCTCTGGATTCCCAAGAGCAATCCTTAGGATTTGAGGACCATTGAACTTTCACAAGAGAAACATCTTTATTTCGAAGGCGTTTGACCTCCAAAGCAATGATTCGAATAGGATGTTGCTCATAAGTCAAATTAGGCGAAACTTCAATTTCTTCAATAACACCAGGCTCAAGAATAGAATCAGAATCTCGAAGGCATTTCCGTAATTGAGAGACGTGGAATACGTCATGAATAGCAGAAAACTGAGCCGGTAATAAAAGGCGATAAGCCACGGAACCAATGCGTTCGATGATGGGAAATGGGCCAATATATCGAGGTGCTAATTTTCCCGATCGACTGAAACGCACAACACCCTTCATAGGTGAAACACGAATAAACACGAAATCTCCCACAGAAAATTCTAATTTCCTTCTTCGATTATCGGCATAGGATTTTTGTCTACTTTGAGCTTCTTTCATCCTATGATGAATAAGATCAATCTTTTCTGTGGCATCACGAATAAAATCTGGACCTAAAACCAGCTTCTCACCGGCTTCAAGCCAACATGAAGGAGATCGGCATGGCCTTCCGTATAGTGCCTCGAAAGGAGCCATACCAATACTAGATTGGAAGCTTTTATTATAGGAAAATTCAACAAGAGAAATATGATCTTCCCAACTTCCACCAAAATCAAGAACACATGCACGAAGAAGATCTTCAAGAGTTTGATTCACACGCTCGGTTTGTCTATCAGACTGAGGATGATAAGCAGTGCTAAAATTAAGCTTCATTTCCAAAGCTTTTTGAAGACCTTTCCAGAATCCACTAGTAAACAATGGATCACGATCGCTTACAATAGAAGTAGGAACTCCATGCAATTTAACAATTTCCTTGACGAAAAGTTTAGCCAAAATAGGTACAGTCCGGTTGGACCGAACGGGAAGAAAATGGGTGGATTTTGTAAGTCTATCTACTATCACCCATAGGCTATCATGTCCCGAATGGGAACGGGGAAGACCGTCAATAAAGTCCATGGAAATTTGATCCCACTTCCATAATGGAATTTCCAAAGGTTGTAATAACCCACCGGGCCTTTGATGCTCGGCCTTTACGAGTTGGCAAGTCATGCAACGCTTAATAAAGTTAGCAATACCAGATTTCATTCTCTCCCAATAATAAAGTCGCTTCATATCCACGTACATTTTACTACTACCGGGATGAATGGTAAATTTAGAACGATGAGAATCTTTTAAAATATCTTTACGAAGATCAATAATATTTGGCATAATAAGTCTACCAAATTTTCGAATACCGCCACGAACATCAATATCAAAGTCTTTCAAACCTTCAATATCAATTTTATCCCTACAACTTTGGCTAAGAAGAACCAATTCGGGATCATGCTTTTGAGCTTCAAGAATGCGGTCTAAAAGAGAAGGATGAGCTTCAAGGCTACATAAAAGAAGAGATGAACATGAGTTGGATTCACGATCTCGAATCTCACAAGTGGATAAAGTCGCGAGATCATTCCACTCGGATATCATCATTGAAACAACCGCTTGTTGCTTTCGACTAAGGGCATCGGCAACAAGATTTCCTTTTCCGGGAGTATAAAGAATATCAGGATCATAAGAGGCAAGGAACTCGAGCCAACGTTGTTGACGTAAATTAAGTTCCTTTTGGGAAAATAAATACTTCAAAGATTTATGATCGGTATAGAGAATAAATTTCTCTCCCAAAAGATAATGACGCCAAATTCTAAGGGTGAAAACAATAGCCGCGAGCTCCAAATCATGAGTGGCATATCTAGTCTCGGCATGCTTTAATTGTCTAGAAGCATAAGCGATAACACGTTCCCGCTGCATGATAACGGCTCCCAGACCAACACGACTAACATCGGTATAAACAATAAAATCTTGGTTCCCATCGGGAATCACAAGAATAGGAGCATCGGAAAGGAGTTCTTTTAATTTTTGAAATGCAGCTTCACATTTGTCTGACCAAATGTATTTAACTCCCTTCTTTGTCAAACTAGTAAGAGGTATGGAAATCTTAGAAAAGTCTTTTATGAACCGATGGTAATAGCCCGCCAATCCGAGAAAGCTACGAATTTCCGTCACACTCTCCGGTCTCTTCCAATTTTGAATTGGTTCAATCTTTGAAGGATCCACAGAAATTCTGGATTATGAAATAATATGCCCCAAATATTTCACACGAGATTGCCAAAAGTGGCATTTAGAAATTTTTTTCTTTCAATTGGTTACTCCTAAGAGTTTCCAATACAATCCGAAGATGATTTTCATGCTCCTCCTCAGTTTTAGAATAAATAAGAATGTCATCTATAAAGATGAGAACAAATCGATCGAGGAAGTCTTTGAAAACTCTATTCATAAGGTCAACGAAATAAGCTGGAGCATTTGTCAAGCCAAATGGCATAACAAGCCATTCATAAGATCCATAACGAGTACGGAACGATGTCAAAGGAATGCTATCCTCTGCAATACGGAGCTGATGAAAACCGGTTGCTAAGTCTAACTGTGAAAAGACTCTAGCACCACTAAACTGATCGAATAAATCATCAATCCGCGGTAAGGGATATTTATTCTTGATGGTGAGATCGTTAAGCTTGCGGTAGTTAACGCAAAGCCTAAGTGTACCATCGGATTTCTTCACAAAAATAGCTGAAGCTCCCCATGGAGAGGAACTAGATTGAATAAATTGCTTCGCTTCTAATTCGGATAATTGTTTGCGCATCTCCTCATTTTCTTTATTGGACATATGATAAGGAGGACGAGTAATAGGCAGAGCTCCAGGGATTAGATTAATTCTGAACTCAATTGCTCGCTTAGGTGGTAATCCTAAAACGGGCTCAAATATGTCGGGAAATTCACAAACAATGTGAATGAGGGAAATGACATCTTCGTCATCATCATTATCGTCATCATGAGGATTTGGAGAATACAAGGATGCTTTCGAATTGGAATCTGAATCTTTTAGAACGAGAGAAATCTGCTTAACAGATTGCGGATGTTGAAGATATATAGTCCGCTGCAGACATAGGATATGGGCTTCATAACGGTTAAGCCAATCCATTCCCAAAATCATTTCGAAACCTAAATAACGCATAACATGCAAATCGGCACGGAAAGAGTAATCACATAAAATAATTTCGATGTCTTTACACAATAAACTGAGTGTTGCGGATCCACCAACCGGATTCGCAATTCTCAATGAAGTCATCAAGCCAATAACATTCAAAGACAAAGCATCAACAAGTTCTTTTGATATAAAAGAGTGAGATGCACCCGTATCAAAAAGAACTCGAATAGGGAGATCACGAAATATAATAATGCCATCAAGGATAGAATGAGAAATACCTTGTCCACGAGAAGTGTTAGCAGGGGCTTGTACCACATTTAGCTTGCCCTCATTCTTGCTTTGAAGTTTGGGACACAAAGATAAAGTATGACCCGAACTCTTGCAATAGCGGCAGAAAAGAGGCTTCGTGCACTTGTTTGCATAGTGGTCCTTAGAACCACAATTGTAGCATTCTCCACGACGAGGGTTAGGAGTATTTGCTACCGGTGTTGCTTGCTTTCCCTTCTTGTTGGGATTAGGCTTGAATTTGAAAGATCTCTTCTTGTTGATGTTTGATTTGACCTCAACATCACTATCTTTATCAGCCTCTTCGAGTCGAAGAGCAATATCAACAAGTTGATCAAAAGAAACTTCCAATTTCAGAAGTAATGGCTTTTTGAGGCTCTTGTTCAAGCCATAAACAAATCTCTGGTTTTTCTTCAATGGGGTATTAATATACTCGACCCCATATTTAGAGAGAGATTCGAAAGATGCGACGTAGTCCGTCACAGAAGATTCACCTTGAACAAGGTCTATGAAGCGTCGAGCTAAAGATACTTTCTCAGCTTCCGGCACGAATTTCAACTCGAACCTTTCCCGGAATTGCTCCCAAGTAAGGTCCGCTTCAATAATTTCGGAGATAAGAAGCTCGTACCAGTCTAATGCTCTTTCTTGGAGCATACTAGAAGCCACTTGGGCTCGATGGAGATCAATAAGATTCATGCGAGAAAAGATGCGGTCGCATGTTCGAAGCCAAGCCTGGACTTCTATAACGCTCTCGGAACCTTTGAATGGCTTTCCACCCAAGTTTGTGTAATCACTGCACAAGCGTGCAAACCCAGATTTAGGGTAAGTAGGCTCAGGATTAGGTCCGACAGCTTGAGCATTTCTCACAAGATCAAGAAGTTGCTGAGCAGACATAAATACTCCATCCTGGGGAGTAGCACTAGATTGACCGGCGCTGGGACGGCCAGGTCTAACCATTTCTCTTCTTTAAGAAAGAAAGAAAAGAGAAAAAGGTTAATCTCAAAATGAATATCAACAAACTTAATTGATAAAACAAGGAATCATAAAAAGAAATAGGGTAGAGCGGTACGTAGACCCGAATTAAATCCTATGGCACGATTCCTAAGAAAGACTTAGGACAATGATCCTTGCTAGATTATTCTACATTGTTCCGAAGTTTGGCTCTGATACCAAGCTGTGACGCTCCACCTCTATACTCACGCTAGCCAAGAACACTACAGGGTAATGCTGTCAACTAGCGTGAAGAATAAGGCTGTTGAGGAGCGACCATCTGTGCAATTGCCTTGTGCGAGCACCGATATGTCAGATAGTATAACATGCATTTCATTTCAAGAGGAGATCCGACATACCGATACAAACTCAAAGCTACCACACAGTGGCTATGAGGCCTTCGGAACAAATATAGAAATATACATAACACAAATCAGTCAATGACATTCATATCACAAAGGCAGAAACAGATATGAATATATAACACAAAAAGGTGTACATCAGAGTAATGGTCAAATAAGATCCACAATATCACAAAAGAATAGATACAAGTGCTAGACAAAAGAATATGTATACATCAAGGAGTCAATATCTCGAATGTATAACAACAAAAACTACAAATGCAATGTAGTTAGACAAAAGTTAGAAGATGATCCCAGATATGGAGTCAAGCAGAAGCACCTGTAACATCTCGGTCTGACCCGAGTATTATTTAATAAGAAAATAATAAATGGACCAGTCTAGCTATAAATATCAGATAAAGGAATGAGATATAAGCAGAGATGTAATAAGGATGTATGATAACAATGTTGTCATCCTAGAACAAATATGATATAAAACAACAACAAAATCATACACTATCTCCAAAAATCTCAAAGTACCAAAAAGAATGTCATATTCTTTATTTTATTCACCATACCACAAATATTGACAAACATATTATTGCCAATCACATAAAGTTGGTGAAACACAAATTCTAGAAATCATCAATTAGAAATCCAGAAATCACAAAAGGGGGAGGCCTATCACAAACGGGAGCATGAAAACTCACCAACACGTGTATCACAAACGGAACGCTATTCCATGGTCGCTAACCATAAATATTGAGCCGAAGCTCCACAAACGGTCCGAAGACCACGGGTCGCTACCCCGCCAAATTGAACCGAAGTTCCACAAAAACGGGGTTTAGTCTCCCTCGCAGACAAATAGACATCGCACATCGCTAGTCTAAATCACAAAATGATCATCATCGATCAATAAAAAGTGTGAATTACACTAGGCCATTAAATATAAGAGTTTAGCTTCATGTCCCATAACCACTAGCTTAACTTAAATATTTACGAACAAATTGTAGATTTCCACTCGAAAATTGTCACAGGATTTTCAATCGAACAAGTCCATAAATTAACCGACGAAGTAAACGCAAGCGTTTCATACCACTTGTTTTGCTAAGCCGTTTAATTAGATTTTCTCATACGAATGAGGTAAAGGTTTGTATATACTAATAGATTAGAAAACGGTTTTATAAAAGAGCTTTGTATAAAAAATAAAGTTGAAATCATCTTTGTAAAAGAGTTTTAATATTTACTACTAGTATAGAAACCTTTGTATTTAGAAGTGACAAATCACAAAATGATTGTAGAAACAATCAATCACAAAAATCCACATTCGAAGACGTGAATTAAATCCAAAGAAATCGATACCAATTCCATTAAAATGGACATTCTCAAAAATCCCGAAAAAGAAGTCATCAAAGGCAATAACAAAGGATAACAATAAATCGGATAGTCACGAATCGATAAAAGTTGGATCCTCAAACTAATTAGGCAAAATAGGCAAAGTGAAGCAGGTCAGTCGACTGACTGCAGAGAGTCGGTCGACTGAACCAGAAACCAGAATGTTTCATTTCCTACAGTCAGTCGACTGACTGCAGAGGGTCAGTCGACTGACTGCAGAAAACAGAAACTTCTGTTCTCTACAGTCAGACCCAGATTGGCCTGATTTCTACATTCAGTAGACTGACTGCAGAGAGTCGGTCGACTGACTGACACTGAAGCTGTTTTTCATCTTATTCAAATGAAGCGCAAACTCTTCCAAATTGCGATTGGACGAGCAATGGACTTAAAGGGCTTTTGCCAATCGACAACCCAGCCCTATAGGCTTTCCGATTCACCACCAAAAGCATGATCAAACATCAAAGCTAAGATTTTTAGAGTTTTAGACTTCAAACACCAAAAATTGAAATGTTCACCAAATCAATCCAAACCAAAGTCAAATGAACATGTAAAGATGTTAGGAATCCATACCTAACAATCAAAGATAGTTATAGACAAAGATGTGAGATAAAGATCTCACCTTTTACACAAAAACAAGGAAGAAGAAGCTCGAAAACAAAGGAGAATCAACCACTCTTCAATCTCAACTCTAGGAGCTTGAATCTAAGCTCAAAAGAAGAACATTTCCAAAGTTAGGTTTAGGAAATTTCTGAATTTAAAGAGAGAATGAGTTGGAGAAGATGAAGAGGAGGCTTACCAAAGCTTTTCCAAGAGTTTGGAGCAAGACTTGAGTTTGCAAATGGAATCTAGGGCTTGGCGTTTTCTAATTTCTCATTCCTCTCCCCATTTTCAGTTTTGCTTGAGAGTTTAAGAAAAATAGAAATGAAGTGAAGAGGGGAGGAGAGGGCTGAACTAGGTTATAGAGTGGGTTGGGGTGAAACCCAAACCCAAAGCCCAATAGAAAATGTCAAAATTCAACTTACTCCAAACATATCGATGTGTATACTTAAAAAAGTCGCAAACGCCATTTTGGACTCAATGGAAGTGGTCTCGAGTCCCAATTCGATTGTTTGGAAAAAGTAGCTTTTCGGACTTTAATCCGATTAACGATTTTATATTTAAATAAAATATTTATATATACAATTCGTAAAATATGCGGGTTGTTACATAATCCATCGATAATCAATAGTCAAATACATGACCTCACCGGGTCTAGTCTTTGAATCCGTAGACCTCGCCGGGTCGCGTTATCCCATTCCAGCCTCGACTCTCCGGTCAAGGGCTCATATGTTCTCCGGCCTCGGCTCTCCGGCCAAGGACTTTTATATTCACTGGACTTGGCTCTCCGGCCAAGGACTTTGATATTCACTGGCCTCGGCTCTCCGGCCAAGGACTTTTATATTTTCTGGCCTTGGCTCTTCGGCCAAGGACTTTGATATTCACCGGCCTCGGCTCTCCGGCCAAGGACTTTTATATTTTCCGGCCTCGGCTCTTCGGCCAAGGACTTTGATATTCACCGGCCTCGGCTCTCCGACCAAGGACTTTGATATTACCGGCCTCGGTTCTCCGGCCAAGGACTTTTATATTCTCCGGCCTTGACTTTCCGGTCGAGAACTTTTATATTCTCCGGCCTTGACTCTCCGATCGAGGACTTTTATATTCTCCGGCCTCGACTCTCTGGTCGAGGACTTTTTATATTCTCCGGCCTCGACTCTCCGGTAGAGGACTTTTTATATTCTCCAGCCTCGACTCTCCGGTCGAGGACTTTGTTTATTCTATTCAAGTCTAGTCCATCACTCTCCGGCAAAGGGACTCGTAGCTCGCGATTACTGCCACGTCTCTCCGGTCGGGACTGTAATCGCTTGGCCTGTATTATTTATTGAATTAGACCAATCCTAATCATACAGAATTCAGTTATCAAAGCGAAAGTTCGTGCAACAAAGGGAATTAAATGTCCAAAGTACCAAAGAAGAAACAAGAGTTTGCAGAAAAACAGAAAGAAAACAGTATTTCATAGATCCAAGCAGTGCGGTTTTCCATCATCTCAGAGCACGCCTAGGGATCATCCTCGATCCCGTACGTGTGTAAGTGACCTAGTCGTACTACTTTGAGTTCTATTACTTATTCAAAACCATAAATCCATTCAGTTGATAACAAGCCGGTGGTGACTAGATCCAGCGCCACCTTCGTTCGAGGTCGGCGGTGGCCGCTCCCGTTCCACTACTACACCTCGATTCCTTTTGTACTGTTGCAGGTGACCATTCCTTACATGCTCCTCAACGATATCTTTCAAATTCCTACAATCATTTGTGTTGTGCCCATCCAGCTCATGGAATAGGCAATGCTTTCCTGACGCCCGCTTGTATTCCGATGGTTCCCTCCTAGCCGGTCTTCGATACTGGAGGTGCCCCTGAGTATCCAAGTAAATCCTTTCCAAAGTCTCAGTTAAATCTGTATAAGAAGAAAAATTTGACTCCCTCCGAGGCCTCTTCGAAGTGCTACCGTTGTCATTCATTTTCCTTTTTCCTTTATCGTCTTTACTTGGATCCTCCCTGGGTGGACCTCCACCTCTCACTGTATAAGCTTCATCCTCTCTCCCTACTCTCTCAGCCTGTGCGTCTTTCTGCCTTAGGAACCTTTTCGCCTCATTGTAGAACTCTCCGAGATCCCTTGGTGGGTCCCATTCAAACGATATCTTGAAATCCAAATTATATGCAATTCTTGAAACCGCTGCCATCAAAACCATCGACGGATCAGATCGATCCACTGAAGCTACCGCTGCATTGAATCTGGTTAAGAAATCCTTGAGCGACTCTCCCTTCCATTGTTTCATCGATGTCAAGGTCATTACGTTCTTGAGGCTGACTATATGGACCCGAAATTGCCTCATAAACCTCTCAATCAGCTCTGTCCAAGTGTCAATAGAACCACTCTCCAGCTGTCTGAACCACATAGCTGCGATATCCGTCAAATACAAAGGGAAACATCAAGCCATGACCTCATCCGATGCCCCCAGTACCTCCATATGCCTCATGTATCTTGTCAGGTGAACGGCAGGATTCGTTCTCCCATCATACATCTCCAACGTTGGTAGCTTAAAATCCGAAGGGTTCCTAGCTTGCCTGATAGTAGGAGTAAAGGGACTCCTATTCACATCCTCCAAGTCTTTATTTACCAATCCACCTCTCACAGCTCGTTTGACCATCTCCGCTAATCTATCATTGTCGCCAAATTGTAATCCTTGTCCGCTACCTCTTATCTGTCCCCCGAGTTCACGAGGGAATCCTGGCACATACTCCTCATCACATACTCCTGCACTCCTGTTGGTGTCGGGCTGCACAGCGTCATCTGGTATCCCTCCATGGATTGGTCCAGCATATTCTGGTGGTGTGCTCCCGAGTCTAGGTCCATCTAGATTGATAGCCGTCTGTTGATTGGGGGCTGCCCCCTGCTGAGCCACTCCCTCTGCTTGCTGGTTGAGCACTTATGATCTAGCTCCACGGATCTGAGCTCCTGCATTTCCTGCTTCTGCAAATTGTCTGAGAAGAGCCTACATCATCTCCTCTTGTCTTTTCAGCATCGCTTCCATCTCATCTCTGGTGATGTAGATGGATGCTTGACCTGCTCCAGCTCCAGAGTAAGCCTCTTGACTTCCCTCTTGATTGCTCCTTTCTGTCACTTGCTTCCTTGTTGGTGGCCTAGCCATTACTTCCTAGAATCCAAGTTCCTAAGCTTTTGAATCCAAAATCTTAGCTCTGAAATCCCCGAATGCTTGCTTCTCAGTGAAAGCACCAAAATGTTAGTGCCAAAATTGGTCACTAACACCCAAATGTAAATGAAAGCACCAGCTAACAGTCATCGATAATAGATAGAATGTATGTAGAGAGTAATAATATGAAGAACAGTCAAAATTAAAATGAAAGCAGTAAAGAACAATAGATTTTATAGTGGTTCAGCTAACTCCGGCCTACATCCACTCCAGAAGTTTCCTTTTTATTGCTGTAATAATCGATTACAGTTACAAAAATGGTAGAGTAGCCTTAGCCTTAGAAAGTAGAAAGTCAGAGAGTAGAAGAGAAGAAGATCCCTTTTCAGAAGCCCTACGTGCTGTATTTATAGGCAAAACCAAGTAGTTGGGCTTCTCAAGTGATACGGGCCCATTAAGACTTCGACCGAGTTCATACCCTTCACCTCAACCGACCCCAAGTCCTCCATAGGCCAACCCGAAGTAACTATGGTACTGATCCGAAGTGATATGCTCAGCGACTCGAAGTAAAATGACCCACCTTCAAGTGCCGAACCACCCAAATGTCGAGCCACCATCGAGTGCCGAACCACCCAGATGCCGAGCCACCGTCAATGCCGAACCACCCAAATGCCGAGCCACCATCGAGTGCCGAACCACCCAAATGCCGAGCCACCATCGAGTGCCGAGTGATGTCCGCCGTCGAGCGATGTCCGATGCCGAGCGATGTCCAATGCCGAGCGAGGTTCGATGCCGAGCCACGATGCCGAGCCATCTTGTCGAGCGACCTTTGATAAGTGAAGTATGCCGAGTGACATATGCCGAGTGAAGTATGCCGAGCGGCATATGCTGAGTGAAGTATGCCGAGCGGCATATGCTGAGTGTAGTATGCCGAGCGACACTTATGACGAGTGATAATGTCGATCGCCCTTATTTCCAGACCGAGCCGTCCATGCTGAACGACGATGCCAAGCGACATCACCAAGGCCGAGCCATGCATATTGAACCATCCCTGACTGACCGTCTATCCATTCAGCTGGCTCCAACCAATCGTATTCCAGCCTTGCCAAATGAGCAGTCAATTTGGTTATATCTGCCTGTCCACGGCCTTGCAAAAAGGGGGATAACAATTATAAATAAAGCCATGACTTATAAATTGTTATGAAATAAATGGATGTTGCAATAAATGGTTATAAATAAAGTTGTGATAACTTTAAACTCGAACAATGTCTTATAAAAAGGAATTAAGCTTTTATAAATTGGTTATGAAATTAATAAAATTCCTTATGAAATGATTTGCATATAATTGTAGTATTAAATGAAAAATATTACATGTGAAATGAATGTAATTTAAATTGAAGAGAAATATAAGCAATATTATGAGAATGAATATATTAATGTTTTATATTAAATGGAGAAATTCTGTGAAACAAATATTAAAGTATGAAGTGATACTTGTATTAATCAACGAGATTAATAATGAATTTAATCGAAATGTAATTGTGATGAAACAAATTGGAATAATTACGTGAGCTTTATGTATATTATTTATTCACAAAATTAATTTGATCCGGATTTGAGTACACAAGTTTTATGTGAATTACACCACTTCGTGTTAGGAATTTTCATTCGATTCTTGATGGAGAATATTATATGGATTTTTGGTTTGATTCTAGAATTCTCTATCATAGTATATGGCTATGCAAGGAGAATGATGGTTTCTAGTCAAGGAACCTTATCGAAGTCCGCATTAGGGAAGTCGAATGAAAATTACTAGTTCGAAATAGAACTTGCATATGTAACGACCCGGATTTTTCGACATTTGATTTGGAATATTTAAATAGTTTTAAATATTGAATTTGAATTATAGATTGATTTTGAATATGAAAATTTGGGTTTATTTATAAGATAAATTCAGAATTTAAATATAGTTATTTATTGGATAATTTAATTATTGAATTTAATAATTGAATATTGGTTAAATTTTTGTGTCCTAAGTTTTAAGCTCGATAAAAATAGTTTAAAGGCTTATAAAATTCATATTAATAATAATGAAGATAATAAAAGTTTTAAAATTGAATTTAAAGGTGATCTATTCAATTTTAAAAATAGCTTGTTTAAATTGACATTTAAAAATAGCCTTCCGAGGCACAGTCTCAGAGTTCGACAAAACCAGTTCCATTAGATCCGTAATAGTGTATTATTATCGGATTTCAAATTTCATAGCATTTGGAGTTATCGTTCGATCGTACGGGATAGAAATGCGCTGAATTTAATATCGAAAATTCAATATAATAATTGGGTCCAAAAAGCTATCTTCTCCATACGATCGAATTAGGACTCGAAACTTTTTCCATTACATTCAGAATAAGGGTACAACATTATGAACGCCTAGCGGCATGCCTCGATAGGGATTGTAAATTTCTAGTTACCCAAAACGAGATAATGTCAGTATTAAAATTTATATATGTCAAGTCAAAAGTAAAAGTCGTAGCCGCCATCTTCAAGTTAAAATGTATACACTACCCCAAGATCACACGCAACCTTTGTTTTAAAAGCCCAACCTCATTCAAAATCAAATACATAGAAAAAAAAGAAACAACGAATTCAATTCAAAAACGAAATCGCTTCGTACATCAAAGAAAAAAAATATTGAACTCGTGTTTAAATCGCGAGTTGTCTGTGAAGCAATCGAAGTCAGGCGATCCACATGATGGCTAGGGGAAGCGGTCGTGTTCGTGGGCAAGGATTCTAGGGTTTGGGGACTCGAGTCGTCAAGGCGATTAGATGGGAAAGTGGTGGCCAGGCGTTCGCGAGCGCGCAGAGGAGGTTGGCGGCAATAGATGGCCTGAAGGGCGATGGCGAAAGCAATGATTTCAGAAGTCGTGACCTGGGCTGTGTTGCTCAAAGCGAGGAATGATGGTGGGGGTCGGCAATGTTGGGGATGTCGCCGCGTGGTGGCGGGGAGAGGCTGCCATCAATCCAAGTCATTCTCGATGGTAGCAATCAAAAGTTTTGTCGACCTGAAATGCTTGAGCGCAAATAGGGAGAGGGAGGTGGAGTCGATGACGAACAGCAGGGGTAGTGCTCTGTGCGTGTACTACAGCAATTGGGTAAGATGAATTAATTTAAGGTAATTCAAATTAGTTTAAAACAATTTTAAAATCTAGTTAATTATCAATTAAATTATTTTGAAGTCCGTTGATCCATATAAAATTTCATACGAGGTTCAAATTGCAAGATCAGTGGAATTGGATTCAAAATGACGTAGGATATGGAAATAAAAAAATTAGAATGGATTGCTAATAAAAATTAAGGTGAGAAAACTCCCACTCATTTGGATTGCCAAAATTTAAATTTTAAATAGTTGAATTAAATTTTGGATGCCTGATTGAATTTATAAATTATTGTATGTTGAATGATATAATATATATAGTATATATATATATATAGTATTGGAGTGATATTCCCGCACATTATAGCGGATGAGACCCTATGCGCCCCGCATAATAGCGGATGACCCTATATACCGCGATATCCCCCTCAAAGTGGGATTGGTATTATTTTCTGTTGTATTAACATATGTGGATGCAGGGAAACAGGTTGGAGGGATCCAACTGGATTCCTCAAAATGTTGAATTTAATTTCATATATAGAGATATATGGATTGTGTAGAATAATTTAGTATAGATCATTGTAGTGATTGAAATTATTTGGATGCTATTGTAGCACTGGCCTGAAACTTTGATATTTTAAATACCATAAATATATTTTTAAAATGGAAGTAATTGAAGGAAATTTTGATATAAAAATATTTATATTGAAATTGAGTTTATTTAAAAAGAAATTGAATTAGAAAAATATATTTGATATTGATTATACTTAACTATTGTGAATTATTAGATCGGAATTTTAAAAATGAATTATACAAAGAAAATTTATAAACGATATTCTGGAAAAAAAAGGAGATTAAAATCAATATTTAAAAATAGATTGGAAGTATAAATGGGATTTATAAGAAATGAATTTATATAATGGAATTTTATAAAAAAGATTTGTTTTATAAACAGGTGAAACTCAAAGGAGTCATGAATTTATAAACGATGTTTATAATAAGGAAATAAAGGTCAGTTGATAAATTGGAAATATAGATTTACGATGTGAATTTATATCGAGTTATGAAAATCGTTTGGGAAAGAAATAGTGGAATCTATCTTTGAATATGAGAATGGTGATAAAATTGAGATATAATCGATGTGATACGAAGCGAAAGGGATTTATAAATTGGAATTGGCAATGTTGGATTTTTAAATAGATTTTTGTCGAGGAATTAAAATTGTTTTAATGGGATTTTAAATTACTATACTATGTAACTAAAATTATTATTTATAATATTCCGAATAGTTAGTTATTCTAATATTTAATATTTATTGAAATAAATTCTAATTTTATAAATCAGCTTTGTAAATTAATTAGTTATTTAAAAGTGATTTGGAAATGAGTTATCGATGTTATTTAAAATGTTTTGATATATTAAATTTACTTAAACATATTTTAAAATAAACTATTATCCTTTAAAAATACTAATTTTGTATATAAAGTTTAAAAGATTGGAATTTATTTATAAATCCTCTCGAGATTGCGAACGAAGTTATTTAACGGATAGGATTTTATAAAGGGAAAATCTTATAATAAAATTCTTGGAACTTAAGGGAGGTTCCGAAATATTAGAAATAAGAACTTCGGGGTTGAATTTGAAGTCATGGAGAAGTTATAAATAGATGGAAGAGATTATAAGTAGATATAATCAATTTTGAAAAGGAAAAAGGAATTAATGTAAATTCGGAAGACTTGTGATATAAGTCACGGAACATTCTCTTAAGTATTGATATTTGAAAGGATTTTGGAAAATAAGACTTATAATATTTTCCTAAGTATAGAAAATGGAAATTTGGGAATATTTCTAAGAGTTGAGATGTTTGGAAGTATCTTGTTACGGGTTTAAGTATTTGAAAATTGTTTTCAAATGTTGGAAAGAATTGATATATCTTGTAAAGATATTTTGGAAATATTTTGGGAAAAAATTATAATAAGGCCTAGTGACTACTTATGGATGTTTTATTGATAGTTAAATAATCGACTATCAATATTGGCCAATTTCGTTAATCGTTTCGAAGAGACCAGGATCGGATTTAATTATCCGAAATCCACTTCGATTCGGTTTGAACGTAATGAATGAATACCATGAAGATGATGAAGATGGTGATTCGGTTTGTCCAGACCCAGGACAACTTGTATGGATGAATGCTATCAGAACATCGTCATTGGAGGACGATGAGCATTCTAAGTACAATTGTTCTTGAAAGGTAACGCTTAGCCTCGAACCTCATTAACCGGGAATGACTAAAATAGGGGAGATGCAGTAAGGCTAAGTAGGTTGCATGCAAGTAGGGTATGTTATCACTTTTCTAGATGTCCTCGGAAACCTATTTATTATGGATTTGGTTATACATGAAAGAAGGAGCGCTCGATAGTAAGGTTGGGAACACCGGGGGTGATAACATATTCGGTCTATCCAGGTTAGGGGTAGGCCGGTCTTGTGAGCAGAGGATCCCAGCGTGGTCCTCGGTACGTTGTTCTAGAGGTGTACTGTGATGGGCGGTACCCTAGTGGCCCAGTCATTCGTTGGAATCCATTCTCCAATACGAGCTTACGGTTTTGTTTGTAGAGCCCAATATACTGGAATTTAATTAATGTAACAATTTTAGCTATTTGAATAAGTATTTGTACTTAGACACTATTAAAATATCAGATGATTTTGATAAAAGTTGTTTTGGTTATCACAAGGGAAAAACCCATCGTGTTTATGTGTGACGCGTTCTTATGATATACCTTTGTTTTTCAAAGGATTTTGATAACTCTAATAATTCAAATGGAGTGTGTTTTCTCACCCTGGTTTTTCAGATTGACTCGGGTGTTATTTTATTATAATGCTCGGGTCAGACCGAGTATTACAGATTCAAGTTTAAATGCTATGGAGCTTAGGAGATGAGCTAGAGGAGTTCAGACGTATTTTCGTACTTGGTTATATTTCCGCTGTGTGAGAACAAGTGATTGTAACTGTCCAGATTGATGTCCCGATTGTTGTACTCTAATGATTGTATGTATATGTTCCAGTTCTTGTATTTAAAATCTGTTATTACATATTATATTTTGTTCCGCTGCGTTTGTGAGATTCTGTGTTTGTTGTTCTATTTTCTTCTACCTTTTCTTCTTCTTACCCTAGTTATTCGCTCTTTTGTACACTTCGGGTTGGACAAGGGTGAATTATTGTCCACTCAAGGGGTACAGAACTATGGGTCGCAACAGTATAATCGAGCGAGCAATCGAATGTGATTTTGCGAAATGATGACATATGTACAACTTATGTTCTAATATTATTTATATGCTTTGACATTGAAATTGAAAGTTTTTGGGTTGGATATCTTTGTAATTTAAATTGGAATTTTTCTTGTATGCAAAACAACTATTAATTTAAAACCATTTTACAAAACTATTTTCTTTTATTATTCTTATACAAACTTTCTTATTCTATTTTATATACAAAACTATTTTATTTACAGAACTATTTTACAAACTATTTTATTTACAAACTATTTTATTTACAAAACTGTTTTACAAACTATATTATTTACAAAACTATTTTACAAACTATTTTACAAAACTATTTTATATACAAAACTATTTCACAAAACTATTTTATATACAAAACTATTCTAAATTCAAAACCTTTTATAAAGCTAAGATGTTCAATCCCATATGGCTTTTTATATAGTGAAATTGATTTTGGAAAATTTTTTATTCTTGTATAAGATGGACTTTATATAAGTATAAGGTGATTTTGAAAACTGTTGATTTTGGAAGGTATTCGATTTGAAGAGATAAATCTTATATATAACGGAATTTATATAAGAATGATTTGATATATTCGAGATATTTATTTTGGAAAGTACTCTATCTGAAAATGAAATCTTATATATAATGGAATTTATATAAGTGAGATATTTGAAGCTATGATTTTGAAAGGGTGTATATATGGTATGTTATATTTTGAAGTAAGAGGTATGGGGAAGTACCCTCCGTGAAGAAGTATAGTATGATATGCTTCGACCCAGATGGACTTAGGTAATCTAGGAATGGATTCGACCGATAAATCCTAATATACTTGGGTGAATTTAGAAATGGATTCGAATCGATATGGTTGTCCGGACTTAAACTCATGAGTTCCTCGATTTTTTTTCAGGGTAGATGGTTCTTTGGTTTACCCAATGGAGGCGCTTTCGATCCTGGGATCTGTTGTTTATGGATCTTCCGAGAAGGAAATGCATCCATTGCATAAATCATAGAATCAGCAGTTACCACTGCAGCAGGGGTCGATGGTCCCTTGTTTAAGAAATGGCTACGATATTTTTCTGGAATCCGGAAGGTGGAACGATCTTCTGGAAAGTTTTGTGTCCATTGCGTAAACACTTGAGCAGCAGCGGGCCACTGCTATCGTAACATCGTCGTTTGACATCAGATTTTGAGCGGTACTTCTCATACCTGTTTTTAAGTATTTTTCACCGGGTGTTAAAACAGGTCTACTAAGTACTTGGAGATTTCTAGTCTTATGCATGTTCAACGTAAGACCAAAGTCTGCAAGAACGAGGATAAACTTGTTAAAACATCGAGTTATAAAAGTATTTTGATAAAGTATTATATAAAAGATATTTTGGTCATTTTTTTCATTTCTAAATACTTTAAAATGTTTAAAATATTGTTTATTTATGTACAACATGATTTAATAGTAAACTATTAGTGTTGTAAATATTGTGAGAAGTTATTAATTAAATAAAACATATTTAAAGTTAATGATTATTGACTTATTAATGACGTTTAAAAGAATTTTGAGATATAAAACTAATAAAATTTATAAATAATGGATTTAAGGTTTTTAATAACTTCTTTTTAAATATAAGTAATGATGTAAATAATTGTTTTCAAATAGTTTACATATATTTATAAATATGTTATTTAAAAAATTTAAATGGTATTTATAAATGAAGCAAGAAATTTTACAAATGAATTTTTCTGTAAAGTATTAAAGATGATTGATTTGCAAATGATGTTTTCAAATGAATATTTCAAGTAAAATTTATATCAGTTTCTTTGAATGTATAATTTAAAGATATTATATAAATGGAAAAAAATTGATTTGCAAAGTTTATTTATAGTAATATACTTGACAAATAAATTTGAATCTCTATTTTAGAAGTATGGTTTGAAATATTTACTTGATTTCGGAGTACTAATAGTAAATTTATAGGTTTATTTACTATTTGAATTTTGTATTAAACCATAATCAATGTTTTTCCATGATTTGAATATTCATTTTAAAACAAGTGTGTAAAATTAATTATGAAGATATGAACTTTTATACTTTGATTTGGATATTTAATATAAGATTTGGGTATACTATTAGTTTCAGTTTAATAATCTAGAGTTTATACTTATTTTAAAATAATGAGTCTAATAAATTATCAAATTTAAGGAACTTTATTTTTTTTCTAAAAAGCTTATCATAATGTTTTGATATAAACTTCTAACATTGTTTAAACATTTTGGAAAATCCTTGCAAAATGCTATGAGGGTGTTTTAAATATATCTTATATTCTTACTAAGTGAATGAGGTTAAATGTTTTAAATGAATTTTTAGATATATTGAAATATTTCTTTTCTCTTCAAGAGTGAATACCAAAAATTTAATTTTTTATTCTATAACAGAATTAAGTAATAACTTAAGTAAGACAGTAGGAGCTTAAGTAATATTTTATGAAATGATTCGTTAAAAAAAATTATGTAAGTGATTGATCTTTATATAAATAAATGAATGGAAAGGTAAATGATGAGGAAAAAACCAGTAGAATAAACTTAAGTAAATTTAAAATTCTTGTTGTTTGGCTGATGGGAAGTTTGGGAAAAAATACTTCTAATTGTTTGAGGTTGTATGAATAATCAATCAAGTAATTATCTAAGGCTGTTGAGCATAAGATACACTTATTAGTTTATTTATCACCCTTGTACGATTAGAAATTCTAGACCTGAACAAACCATTAGTTTTGGTTGCTATAGATGTGTGATGGATTCTTTGTTGCCTATGATGGTTGTATAGTTTTGTTTGCATATGATTGTGATATATTGTATGTTGTTTGTGTTATTGATTTCAAACAACTGAAATATTATTCTTTCACATAATTTTAACTCTTTGGATTATATAAGTGAAATACATGTCATGGAAGTAATAACTACTGCTTTTGGTTTCATAAATAAAGTTCCTTTGCCCGACAAATAGGTACGTTTTCGGATTACGGTTTTATAGCGATATTATATTGTTTTCCTATGGTTTGGGATATTTTATTTTGAAATATGATATATATATATATTGAAATTATTGATATCATTATTTTCCGGACGTATTCGCGCAAAGGAGACTCTGCCAAAAAAATTCGAAATTTAAGACTTTGAATTTTTTTGCAGAATTTGAGTTATTTTCAAATTTTATTAAACTTAAATATGTAGGTTTAATTTTTTATAAATTGACTGTTTTAAATAAAATATAACAAATTTTTGGATTCCTTCTTGTTTCTTTTCGGGGACGAAAAGTTATGAGTGGGGGAGATTGTAACCCGTATTTTTAAACATTTAAAAATATTAAATTAAATAAGATTTTTGAATAAAATTGTTAGGAACAAAAAAAATTAAGATTTTATTGATAAAAATTAAATTATAATACAAGTTACGAGCTTAAGTAAAATTTCTATTAATGAAACATGTTTGCAATAATGTAAGGATGATAACAAATGCTAGTGTGTATTTTAGTAATATTGGTTTGAGTGAAATTAACAATTGTCTGAATGTAAATTTCCAATTGATTGGAATAATAAATGTTAATAAAGAATAATAAATGTTTCTTTATTAAAGAAGAAATCATCTGTTTATTTATTTGAAATGTCTGGTAGCTGAACGATTGATTGCAGAGACGAGAAACTATTATTTGGTAAGAAATGTATAACCCATGTTTGTATCCAATAGTGTATAAATATGTTTAAATTACTATTAGATAGGAAATAATTCTTCTATTTCTCATTACATTTATTTTGTCTATTTTTAAATTCACCCTTGTAAACAATTGAAATTAATGTAATTGAATAATTTCAATTAATGGAAGAGAGGACACCAAGTTGTAAATTAATAGATGTAATTAAACGAAGCTTATGTTTTGTGAAAATATAAGGAAAGTTGATTTAATGAAAAGAACATTTATATCAAATAAAATGAATGTTTCATTTGTGAATGTAGGTTTAAGTTCATTAAAATAAAGAATAGAACGATTGATTTAAAGGAAGAAATATATTTATATTTGAAATGTGTTTTAGCATACAGATGGATTAAAAGAGTAGGAAAATAATTTATTTAAGTAAGTTATTTATTACTCTCCTATATAAACAACAAATTTATAAAGGTGTTTAAATGACTAAAGGAAACAAATATTCTATTTTTCATCCATTTTAGTTGTCGGTTTTGAAATTTAACTTTGTAAGTAATTGCAATTAATGTTATTGAAATATTTCAATTAGAAGGGAAGAAAATGTTGATTGCAATTAATAGATTTAATAAAAGAAACGCACCTTCTGTGTTAAACAGAAAGGATGTTTTAATGGAAATAAAAGATCATTTTGGGTAAACCAAATTTGAATGTTTTCATTATAAGGTAAGTAATTTTATTTATTATGCATAGATAAAAAAAACTAAATGCGTACAAATTTGAATATTATTTGAGTTAATGGAGTTAATTTGGTTACGTTTCACAAATTGAATTTCAAAAAGGTTGGCGATGTACATGGTCCCTTCATTTCTTTTGTTATTAATTGTTGCATGTATGTTTTAAAATAGTTATCTCATTATTAATACTTGGTCCGTTCATTTTTCGTTCTGTTTAATACCTGAGCCTAGACTTTTAGGTTGTATTTAATTCTTACCACCTTATTTTCGCGTATACAAAATTTCACTTTCCTTTGGTTTGCAAACTTTTCCATTCCAACATGCATTTCTTTATACGTTATTAATGCCTGAAGCTTTGAAAATAAAATGTCGCATTTATTTTTGTCTCTCCACCTTCATTTCCTAACTATTAAATAACCTGCAGCTTATTTATTTCATTTGCAGTGTATACTTATGTTCTTTTTTTTGGCTAAGTCTTATTCGGTTTGTTTTAGACTAATGGGCTCCTTAGTAAACCAAGAGACCCTAGGAACCCTAAGAGACTTTGGACCCTTTCTTTTCCCACCCATTGACCTTCTATTTCCTATCTGACTAAAACAAAGTACGTACAAAAATTCATCATTTGAGAAACTTTCTGCATACTCTTCTTCTTCTTCTTGCTCAAATCTACAGAAAACTCCGAACCCCAAAACTCCTAAATATCCAAGTCAAATTCCATCCTTCTTCCTTTAAAATCCTAGCCTACCTCTCTCCTCTTGCCGCCACCCACAACCCATGGCAGTAACACATGGCCAAAGCCCCACCTTCCCTCTCCTCTTCTTTCTCCTTTTTCCCTTCTTTTTCCCTTCCCTTTTCCCCTCTTTCTTCCCCTTATTTCCATGGCTTCTATATTCTACTAAACTACTCCAAACCAAATATTTTATTTTTTGAATTATGTATAATTTCAATGGAAGCAGCTTTGTTGTTGAACCCTTACTTCCCATTCCGAATATTTCTATATGAAAAACTCCATTTTTCAAGTCCTTTCTCAGGTCCAGTTTTGGCCGAAAATACCCCATATTGTATCAATCATATCTCCTTCAAGAATGAATCAAATTATGTGATTCTTTTTTTTGAATCATTTATTTTTCTTGAGGCTTCAACTTTCTTTCAGATTAGTTCTTCAAATTCCTTAATTTGCTATGCCAAAAACTCAAATATTTTTGAAGTATTTTTGAACTCAGATTTTCAACTCAGAAAACACCTCTGTATGATTTGACCATAACTTCCTCAAGACCAAAGCTTTTTAAGTGATTCTTTTTTTAAAAGTGGAGGGAAAAGAGTTTGCAACAACTTTCTTGTTAGTCACTTTTACAGGTTTAGTAATATTCTGGTCCGAATATTTTCTTAAAGATGACATGGTTTCAGGTTTTTTCGTAGTTTGGATCTTGGGTTGTTTGGAAGTTGGAAGTAGTTGAAACTTGTTTATTGAGTCGTGTTCATGTATAAGCTTTGTTGGATTTGCTTTGCATTTGGGTCTTTGCTAGGAATCTCCATATTGCTCCATTTCTATCATCACCTTCGTAGTCACGAAAGGTGAGCAAACACTCACAACTACTAGATTTTCTTATGTTAGTTAAATTGAATTTATGATGTGATCAGAAATTGATTGGTTGCTGTTTAGTATATATTTAAATTGTCATTCAAGTTAAATATGACTTTTATTGAATTTAATTGTCATTTAATTTAATATTGAAATTTAAATTGCCAGTTAAATACCTGTTGATGATAACCAGTAAATTGTTTATTGTTATTGGTTGATTTCAATGATGATTGTGCTGTATGTTCAATTGTTGATATTTGGGTGATTGGATGGATGTTATTGGTTGACATTTTGTATGATCGGATGTTATTTATGTCTATATATCTATTATCCCTATGGGTTGAAATGATACATACCTGAACGATCTTATAGATTAGGGGAAAATCGTTAAGGCTTGAAATGATAAACCCGAGCGGTTTCATTGATTTGGAAATGTTGATTTTTGATACTGGTTGAAATGACATATACCCATATAATTTCTTGAATTTGGGCTTTTATTTGGAATCGAATCATTTAAAGGGTTTAAGTTAATTAAACTTCGGATTTGTTTTAATTAGATGATTAAGATTGATATTTCGAATTATTTGAAACCCTTTAAATGATTATATTCACATTGTACACTTGATAGGAGATGAAATCCCATAACATCTATGAAAAATTGCACTAATATTTCTATTTTACTTGTTTTGATTTGACTTACATAAGATCTTTTAGTTCTGAATCGAGTGTTTTGTCTTTTCATTACGCTCGGGTCGGTCTGAGCTTTTCAGTGTATTGAAGACTATTTTCTAGAGGACGAAGACAAAGATTCAGTATATTATTGATATTTATTATTCCACTGCATTCTGTGTTCTGCTGCATTATTTTTTTATTTCTGATGTATGTATAACTGTGATTTGAATTGTAAAAGTATAATCAAATGTTATTTGTAAAACAGCTTCATGAACCGTTTATTTGATCATTATATTTTATCGTTCCGCTGCGAGATTCTGTGTTTTTTTTTCTTATTTACCCCATTAACCATCCTCCCTTTTGAATGGTTTGAGTTTGACATGTGTGGTTGATTGTCGATTTGAGCCGTCCAAAAAGGTGGGTTGTTACAATTTCAGCTATGATTTATATTTATATTGAACACCCTAGACAGTATTATAATATCACTAAATTTTCCTATAAAATGGTTTGGTTATCATAAGGTAAAAACCCGTCCATGCTTATTTGTGGCATGGTCTTACAAGATACCTTTATTCTTTAAAGGGTTTTACAAATATATTCACTGTAATTACTTGAGTTTTCTCACCCTGAGTTACCAGACTGATCCGGATGTTATTCTTCTTATAATGCTTGGGTCAGCCCCGTGTATATTTCCAGATATCATTAATGATTCATTGGAGCTCTAGGAGAGGAGCTGGATGATTACCAACTATAGATTTTATTTCAGCTACATTATTTTGTTTATTTTTATATCAGCAATTGTGAGGACATATTGTTATAACTATCCAGGCTGATGATAGGTTAGTTTACTCTGATTATTGTATCTATAAAGTTTTCCCTTGTAAAAGTATCATATTAATATTATATGTTATCATTCCGTTGTGAGATTCTAATATTGTGTTCTCTTATTTCTTATTCCTTTTCTTTTCTTCTTTTATTTTACCCTAACGTTCTACCTTTCTGACACTTAGGTGCTCGACACGTAAATATCATGGATGTATTAGTGCCGACATTTGGGGGTCGACAATCCATTCGTTACAATTTGGTATCAGAGCTCAAGGTTAAGCGAGAATCTTGGCTTTGGTTGGGTATGACTCATTAAGAGATAGGATAATGGAATGCCTTATTATGTGTTTGAGTGTATTATATATATGAGAGCATATTTGTTAGTACTATAACAATATTTTGTGTTGTGTTGACTGGTCTGCTTAGTGCTTATGGATTTTGGTCGATGCGTTTGATCAGCGTTATCGATAAGGATTCCTAAACACTTGAACAAGACAAACTAACATAGTATTATTTTCAAAATTGGTAAATGAAATAATTCTACCTAGGATTATATTTTATATAAAAGAATTTTTTCAAATAATTAACATAGTTGTTTATAATGTATTTGTTTGTGAGGAAATGATAATATTAAATTATTATCATTTATTGCTCGATTTGTCATGCTCGGTCAGTTTTTGGGCATTGGCTAATGTTTATTGAATTTACCCTTTTCACAACATGGGTTGGGTAGATAGAAATTTATAGTAACATTGAAACGAACTCCTTGTGAATTAAGTTTCACAACTTGACTATAAGGCAGCCGATGATAATGTTGAGTTTAAAATGTTAACTTAATTAAAAAGTTGTTAATATAACTTAAGAGAAAAGGTAAGATATTAAAAAGATAAACGCTTATGAAATGATTTCATATAAGAAACTAAATTTATATAAATATGGTTTTGTATATATAAGAGTCCAAAAACTCGGCCTTCGAAAATCGGCACCCGTACTTCACTTGTACTCAAATGCCGTAGATTCAAATGCCGAATCTGGCTTCCCGGAGCTTATAACAACATTTTGTATAACAACACAGCGGAAGAAAAAGAATATATCAATATATATATATAACATTGATACAATGACTGATACAAAAATCTGTTACAATATGATACAACAGAATGATACAACAGATATCAACATACATCAGAAATATGATACAAGAAATAGCAACGGAAAGAAAATAGATAACACCAGCAGCGGATAGAATGTCTCCAATAGAATGCTCCAAGATAAGCAACGTCAGTCCATGAACTCGAAGAACTGAACTAGCTCCAGATAATCTACTAAACCTGAATATCTGAAAACCCCAACTCTAGACTGCCCGTGTGAAGAATTATGAGCACCCAGAGTTTAGGAAAGGAACAATAAACTCCGAGTCAGTCGTGGGACTGGTGTTAGTAACAAAAACAGTTTATCTTTAAAACAGACACAATAAACATTGAAACCCGCAATGCTTTTGGAAAATGGAACTACCATAAGGCCTCCCGCACATACACAGAATGCAAACGCAGAATCGGAGGAGATTTCTCCTTATGATAGTCAAAGATGCTTACTACGCAAAATAAATCATTGGATATTATTACTAGTGCATAGTGCAGAAAACATTTCAAAAGTATAATATTAATCTTAGCCAGCATAGGCATTCCGCGTTATGCCTACTATAGCTACTATGTTCAATAGTAGGTTACCGCCACATTCCATAGTAGGTTATACAATTGCAATCGTAAAGGTTCGTATTGTTTCTTTGGATTTCCAACAAATGGTCAGGCTAAGGAACTTCCTTTCCTACTGCCGAATGGGATCGCCTCTGGCTGGACGTCCCGAGAGACAACTGCTTTCTGCCAACACAAGGCCGGGTTACCCCTGTAACTAGGTAACTCACGACTATGCCATCCCCCGGTCCTTTGGGACCTTTATCCGAGGCCTCGGTAAACACACAATCACACAATAAATGAGATTGGAGTATCCACATAGGTTAAATACCAGGGCTCCATACCTGATACCACCCATTTCAAGAAGGAAATGACATACCCTAAAAGGCGCGACCCTCATAACCTTGCTGCATATTCTTGTTTCAACCATTTCCGGGTTGTGAGGTCTGACGAAGTCTCGTCCACAAAGCTACGCTTTGTCACAAAGCCATGCTTTGGGTCAACAGATGATCAAAGTAATGATCACAAAGATAAATGATCAAACAAATGATCATATCACAAATGATCAAACAATGATCATCACACAGCAACACTCAGCATGTCACATTACCAAATTGGGAGTATATTGCTGATAACCTTCAACTACATAACCTCTGAGCTCGTACGTCTCAGAGAAGGGTGTTAAGCTAAGAGAATAAATTCTCCGCCACCAACAGAAATGTATTTGAAAGAAATCTGCTTTATATCTCAAAGTGTAATGTCAGACATGTAACCATACAAGTCTGTTCCGGGTTCGAACAGAACCAAAGGCACTTCCAAAGAAGCCCTTGCAATCCGGGTATTCACAATCCCGATCGGACTTCCCATCACTTAGGAAATCTCTATACTGGCGCGACTCAATGCAGAGACAATCGATAGGTCATCCTATCGTTCTCGCAAATACCCGGTCTTCAACACCGGTCTTCAAATGCGATCCATATACGACGTATCACTAATTCGGAATGGGTTATATGACACAAAGGTCTTTTCCCGGCTAACCCGAATAGTGAGCGCAATATTTAAAAATATATGGATATTGGTATTTCAGTTGAGTTATAATTTATTACTCAAAACCTTTCTTTTAAATGGTTTAACAAATTACCATTTTCAAATCTTTTAAACAAAAAGATCTATTTTAACAACCTTCAACGGTTTAAACAATTTCCACACTTTATTCTTTTAAACAAAAGATTCATTCACAGATTTTTCCAAATCAATTTCCATTTCAATTTGATTAACTCGTTAAATATTTAAATCAAAGATTTAACTTATAGCTTTTAAAAACAATTTCATTTCGAATGGTTTAAACAAACCACCATTTTAAATCTGTTAAAAATAAACAGATTCAATTCATAGTTTTCAAAAAAAATTCATTCATAACTTGGAAAACCATTTTTCAATTCAATTTTGAAATTCCTTTAATTAAACTGGAATTTCATTTCTTATCTGAAAGCTTTTATTCTTTTAAAACAAACAGTTTTCATTTTGGAAATTTGATTCATCTATACGAGTTAAAGTTCTTAGGTTAAATCCAAATTCTCAAAGTTATACTTTTAAAATGGTTTAACTTCATATAAACACATTTATAACATCTTTAATCCCTAGTTTCAAATCATAGGATTCAATTTCAAACTTGAATTCAAATTTAAATCAATTTATTTAAATTTCAAGACTTAATCAAGTTATTCGAAAATAAGTCTTATCTTTGAAATTCCATTTCAAAAGCGTTTCACTTTAAACCCAAATTTCCAATTCAAAAATCAATTGAAATTAAAATTTCAATTTCAAAAAAAACATCAAATTTAAATCATCTGTGACTTAACTGATTTCCTCGTGAAATCCATATTTGTGTGTGTAGGTGTAGTCCAGGGGTTTAACACAATAATGCAACATCATTCAATCATCACAGATCAGAATACAGAAATATAGTTGATAAGCGGTATAACTATAACGTTTATCTTTTCATTCACAGATCACAGATATATAAATATGGCAAATAATAATTTACATTCATCCCAGATAAATGAACTACAGTAAAGATCACGCACAAATCAGAATGTATCACAAAGCATCACAGATCAGGGAGTATCAAACAATTCAACATTCAATAGAATCCAAACATCCATAAGTAGGATCAATTTAATTATCTGATAAATTTAAATCAGATTAAATTTCTATGAATAATTTTCTGGTCATGGTAGGTTAAAAATTAATTAATCACAAAATATTTAATAAATGATTCTTTTATTAATCATTAATTTACCCTCAATTAATTATTCTTAATTACAAATCAATTTAACCTTAATTAAATTTTTTTAATAAATTAATCCCCTGATTAATTCCACAAGAAATCGAATCCAAATTACTTTTATTCTTCAATAAATTACATCTTGTAATTTCCCAATGATTACTTCCCTAAGTAATTATACTTATTAAATCACCTAGTGATTATTCCCAGATAAATTAAACTTAATTAATTAATCTTAACAAATCAATTTAACTTAATTAATTACATTAAATAACTAATTTCCTTTAATTCCTTACCATTAAGTAATTATACTTAAAACAATTCACAAATTAATTTATCACATTAATTATCAAATAAATCTCAAGTAAATGATCCTCATTAACTATTCATAATTATTTAATTACTATTCTTAAGTAATTAAACTCAATTTAATTATTGTTAATTACCATTTAATTAACCTTTAAAATCATATAATTAATCACTAATTATTTAATTAATTAAGTTCTAAACTGTAACTTAATAAATCTTAATTACTTGATTAAATAACCTTAATCATTTGTTTAAAAGACAACTCTTTATTAAATTAATGAATCTTATTTACAAATTAATTTACCTTAATTAATTTAACTCAAATCTTAATTTCTTGATTAAATAAATTTATCAATTATTCACTTGAACTAATTTAATGAGTGCATATCATTTTATCTTCACTAATTCAAATTTAAAACATTTTCTAACTAATGTTTTAATTATCATCACAAAGCAAATTTAAACAATTTGTTTCAAATTTATAAGTTTACAATGTAATTTAAGTTCCGTTTAATTTCTTACTTTACAAATTTCAACCTTCATTTAAATTTACTTAATTACTTAAACTTTTAGTTATCAAAACAATTTGAATTTAAAACTTTTTTTCCTAAACTGCATTTTTAAACTATACTAGAATTTATATTAAATTTGAATTTAAAACTTAATTTAAACCTTGCTTAAAAATATATATATATATATTTGAATTTCAGTTTTAAATTTCAAAACAGCAAACCAGAACAGGTTAGAAACTGGAACAAGTTCCTACCCGAGCCTCCCCATGTTTTCTTCGAGTCAAACTAGAATTTGCTCGGGTAGATACCCAAGGCAAAACCCACTAACCAGGCAAACCCTGTCCCCCAGAAATGAAGAGCACCGTGCACGTGCACGGTGGCTTTATCCACCTTCGACCATCTCCGATGGTCCATCCATATCGGCGACATCCCCCACGTCCAAACAAAATCAACAGGAACAACCTTCCCATGCTCGAAATTGAATTCGAGTACAACCACAAACCTGGAACAAGAAAAACTGAAGCTCTTCCAAAACCTGTCAATACGTCGCACTCGAAATCCCGACCATCTGAGAGCCACCACCACCGGCCCTAGCTTCGACTACCACCCCTCTACTAATCCCCAAGAATACGTTGCACTCGATTGAACGTGGACGATAAACGAGACAAATTTTTTAGCCACGAGAAAACTAGGTTTACGAACTATAAGAGCGCACTGCCGTCACCTCGTTCAACTTCACATCCTCTCACTATTTTTCCTGCAAACCCCGTTCCCTCCACTACCACCCCTGAGAACCACGACTTTCCCCACTGACGAGATCGCCAGCGGCAACCCGAAATGCACAAATTCGAACAAACCCAACTACTCTTACATCCCTTATCTAAAAATTACACTTTCAGCTTTAAAATTCATATTATAATGTACGAATTCAGTTTACATGCCTGAAATTGTAAAAAAAATGTTTGAATTTTGACTTGTTTAAAAATTTGCTCAGATGTTTTGATTTCCAAAGGTATTTACAAGTTGCTTTATCTTAAATAAAATTTAAAAACTTAGTTTATAATCAAACAAACAACTTTTGTTTATATTTTTAAGTTCTATCAGTTATTAAATCTAAGGATGAGAATTTGTTTGCAAATCTGGTCTGGAAGAAACAAGAACAGAGGTAACTAAATTTTGTACAGGCAGACATATACATATTTAAACATCAACATACATACACAGGAATGCATAAATATATATACACATCTCAGACAATAATTAAGCAACATATATACTTAAGTATTTTAAATTTTAAGTTACTTACCTTTGTTTCCAGAGTTTCAGATTTAAGTTGAAGTTGTAGTCTTTTAAGTTGAAGATGAAATCTGGTTTTGAACTTGATAGCTGAAGCTTCTTCTTGATCTCAGAATTTGGATAAATTGTTTTGATGTTTTAAAGTTAATGTTTGTTTGAATATGAGATGATATTGCTTTAGTTTTCTACTCAGTTTTGAAAATAAACGAACTGAAATGAGGTTGGTTGATATATAGAAAGGAAGAGTACTGGTGATATTATTTTGCTTGTACCATATACCAGAGATTTTTTTCCTCTTGGTGGCTGAAGTGATTTGTGTAGTGTACTAATGCTTTATGCATTTATTAGTTTGTACAATATACTTATTTTTTTCTTCTTATCTCGGCTGATATGATAATTATGGTGACTGAAGTAAATTATGTTTTGCTTTGCTTTGTGTTTCTTTCTTTAGACTTATACTTGTTTTGTTGACTTTATTTGGTAAGTGTTCATTTTTAAACTTAATTTGCTTGTATATGAATATATATTTGCTGTTGTCTTATGCTTTGTATTTTAAACAAATTTCTTTAGTTACATGTTGTTAAAATTTTAGCTAATGTATTACTTTATATTTTTATAATTTATCTTATATAAAATTTTCTCTTAAACCTTATTATCTTATAAGATAAGTTAACTTTTATTTTATTTTCTTTTCTTTTTAACTTGTCTTTATAATGTTACTTTATAAATAAAGCTTTGTTGTTTGATTTCATTTAAGTGTTACTTCATTTTTATTTCTAATTTGAATTATTATTGTTAATTTTTTTTACTTCTATATTAATTGTCTTATATTCATTTTATAAATTCAAACCATTATTAACCATCAATTCTAATATTTATTATCATCATTTATTATTAAACCATTTACTTGAAAATTAAATTCAATTTCAATATATATATATAATTTCAAATTTACTCATATAGGCACAACTATATAGATTCACATATGTATACAGTATTTAACTTTAAATGATTTATACAAAATTTATTTTAATTCGGGGAAACTCGCCTCACTTTATCATTTAATTTTACAATTTTTATTCAAAAACACAATTAATTATTAATTTAAATATATAAAAATTTGGAGTCGTTACAATATAAATATGATCTATAATTAAAAAAAGATTTAAATTGAAAATTTGAGAACTTAAATCCCAATGTTTTTGGTAATGGTTTCTAAGGGTTTTTTAGAAAACAATAATAGTATGATTTGAAACTGTTCTAAAGAACTAATATTATTAAAAGAGCTTTAAGATTTGTTCGAGTTTGAGATTACTCTCAGAGACAACTAGTCGATTCGGGAAACAAAGTATTTTTATGTTAGCTAGTTTGAGTGACTCGGAAGTGGAAAAAAATAGGTAAGAGATGTGTTCGGTTGGAAAGCACTTCTCTCAAGCATTACATTTCTTTATAAAGGGATTATATTGTACTATTTGGTAGGACTTAGTTCCTTGTATCATTTTATTGTTACTCGATATTATGAATATTTTCTAGAGATTTTAACGAAAATATTTTGGAAATTAGTTTTAGAAAATGATCTGGTTTTAATCCCAAAAAGTATGATTTGATATCTAAAAGATATATGTATATATTATTATTTCAAATGGTTTGAAATAAAACCCGAAGTTTAATTCTTAATTTTTTTGTTAAGTTTTATTATGGACACATGTGTCCTATGCATTAGGATAGTTAGTTGTGCATCTTATTATGACATATTGTTTGTTAGTATTTAACTATTAAAATAAAATAGAATTTTCGGTGATTTTAGACAGTCGGGAACTTCCGAATTGATACAGAAATTAAAGCCAAGTACTTTTGTAGAAATATGAAAGTTGAATTTTTATAACTCTTAAATTTAAAGGAGAGTAAGTTGAAAACAAGTTTAAAATTTGTTAAGCATCCTTGTTAAAAGGAACACTCGATGTTATTGGGATAACTAATAAACGTCTTTACGTTAGGGTTGACTAAGGAAAGTATACTTTAGTCTTGAGTTTGGATACCAAAGTCCTACTCTACCTAGCTACTTGCCTAACCCGGTCGATAAATAAGTTTAGATGGTTGACTCAATTATAAGATCCAAATTTATTTTTGGTCTTCGTTGAAATTTTAGAAAGTAAAATTGTAAAAGAATGTTTTGTATGTACTCTTAGGATATAACAAAGTATTATACGAATAATGAACTTAAGTCTTGAAATGTTTTCAAAATTAAATTTTGTTTTAATAAAATGTTTAAAATAATAATAAATAAATAAATAAAGTTAAGTCTTTAGGAAATATTTATAAAACTTAAGTAATGTTGCATAAATGATTTTAATATTACATGAGAAATGATTTTTTGTAAACAAATGAGAATTGTAAAGAAATTGGTGTGGTTAAGCAAGCAGTTGTGCGTGAGTTGCATGTAGATCATTTTATTCGCATGACAGTTCTTGATCTAGGATTCAAGTACATGATTTCAAGGTGGTATACACCGGTCCGAAAAAGAATTATTTTACTAGATTTTTGACGGCGAACACTTAATACGGATTCTTGAGATGATCCCTAAGTTTTCTATCATAGTTTATTACTATGTAAGGAGAATGGAGGTGTCCAATCAAGGAACTAGATCGGAGTCCGCACTAAAGAAGTCAAGTGAGATATACTAGTTCGGAAGTGAAATTTATACGATCGAGCAAGTGGTCAGATCGATATTGAGTACAGATGATATATGTACATCATACAGGCTTAAGTATAATTTTGTACTATGCTTTTGGCCTATGGAAAGTTTGGGGAAAAGACTCTTCGAATTATATGAGAAAGTAAGAATAACCGACTAGGTAATAACCGGAGGCGGTTGAGCAAAAGTTACGCTTGGTAGTTTATTTATCATCATTGTGCAATGAGAATTTTTTGACCTAGGCAAACAATAAGCTATGTTGATATTAATTATAATACTGGTTAGTATTAATGTATGGTCGTTTCTTTGATTGCCTTTGTCGGAATTTTGAGGACGAAATATTCTATGGGGGGAGAATGTAACGTGACGACATACATTTTTGGACGGTTTAAATTGACAATAAACCACACATGTCTAACTCAAACCATTCAAATGTGAGGATTGTCAATGGGGTACATAAGAAAATAAGAGAAAAGAAGGAAAACCAAAACACCGAATCTCACAGCGGAATGACAAAATATAATAATCAAATAAATAGTTCATGAAGCTGTTTTACAAATAACATTTGATTACACTTTTACAAAAAAATTAGAGTTATACATACAACAAGTATAATAGGATAATGCAGCGGAAAAACATGATACTGTGGAATAATAATAATAATAATATAATACTAAACTCTGTCTTCGTCCTCCTGAAATAATGTCTTCAACACTGAAAAGCTCAAGCTGACCCGAGCGTAATGAAAAGACAAAACACTCGAGTCAGAACTAAAAGATCTTATGTAAGTTAAATCAACAATAACTAAATATGAGTGTAATGGCTTCAGAGATGTTTACGGGATTTTACATCTCATATCCAGTGTATAACGTGTATGCAATAACTTACACTACAAGAAAAATGGTTTTTTGCAGCTCCATGTAACAGCCTTTGATTCAAAAAGTTGTAATTGTTCAAATTTAGTTTCATTTATAATTAAATATAAAAAAGAAAACGCTGCCTAATCACATTTCTTTTGGCGGGGAGATTGAGTGTTTTCGCGGCCACGTTTTTATTCTTTTCCCTTCCCACCAAATAACCCTTCATCTCAAATTGACAAATCAATCGCTCCGCAAATCCATCGCTCCGAAAATCCATCGCTCGAGTCGTTACATCGCTCTGCAAATCCCGCAAATCTCAAATCCATCGCTCCATCGCTCTGCAAGTACGTCGCTCGAGTCGTTGGCGCCGTCCCCTTTCATCATCATTCACGTCTTCAGTTCATCGCTCGAGTCGTTGGCGTCGATAAGGTAATTCACTTAGTTCGAATACTCAATTTGGTCCTCGTATTAACGTCGATAAGGTATTCACTATTGACTCATCCACTATTGTCCAAACAGAGACTTGAAAGGATTCAAATAGAAATGATATTGATAGTTTACCAGCTAAATTACAGAAGGTAGCAAAGAGAAATTTGTTGATCAAGATAAGTCGGTTGTTAAAACCCAAAATCTGTGGAGAGGAAATAGATCAAAGTAGGTGCTGATACTGTCAATGTATGGAGGGTGCTTCGTAGTTCAACAAAGTATAAGTCATGAAAATTGCTAGTTGGAATGTGAGAGGGTTTTATAACCCAAATAGGTTTGGTGAAGTTATTAGAATAGTTAAACAAGTTAATGTCACGTCTTTTGGTATATTGGAGAACAAGTTGAAGTAGAATGAATGGAGGTCATCAAGAATAAACTTAGTAATTAGTGGGATTTAATTAGTAATGTCTCCTTTTACTATAACTGTCACATTTTTATTATTATTGACCGTGAGGGGTGGAGGTTCAATTTGCTTAGCATAAGTGACTAACCATTACACTGGACCTTACGAATGTAGGAGTTTGAGATGCAACTGTACTTTTGTTTATGTGCAAAACTTTAAGATCTTGAGATCAAAGTTTTGGATGAATCTTGAAGAAGGCGCGTGTAGTATTTTCAGACCTTGGGCGATCTATCAGCAAACTATCAAAATTGAATAACTAGATCTAATATTGGGAATATTTAAATTGCAGATAGATGGGTACAACTTTTCTTGGTGGTTAGGGCCAGATAAAAATATCATGGAAAAGATTGATAGGATGTTTCTTAATATTCAATGGTTGCACTTGTTCAGCTGTACTAAAGCGGTATATCTTCCTTCTAGTGTGAGTGATCATAATCCTATTCTACTATCGCTGGTGGACTATAATTTTCAAAGGTCGAGCTAATTCAAATATATGAACCATTAGGCCTTGTGTAAAGAGTATAATAAGTAGTTTGTTCAGGGGTAGAATTCGATATCTGTAGGAAAACCTATGTATAAATTTCTTATGGAACTTAAAGGTGTCAAACATAGACTCCAACAATGCTCAAAAGATAAGAATGACACCAAGAAGGAAGTGGAGTTTTACCGAAATTGAGCGCATCATTTCGTTGTTAATGTAAGAAAAATTTGATTAACTTTTAGCTCATTATACACACTAGTACCAGAAAAGCATAATCTTATCGTTATTGAATGATTAAACAAATAAAAATATGATTAGTTGATATGACAATAAATTTGATTAAGAGGCAGCACTTGGTTTAACCAAAATTTATATACTGTGTAGTTAGGATGATTGGGGCTTGTAGCATGAATATATTTGTCTTTCACTTAAATTACAGCATGAATGTTGACATCCTTCGGGTTCTGACATATTCTTGTCTGCAAATGTTAATACTGGTACTCATAATAGCACAAAATGGGAATATGATTGATCTTTGAAGTAGTAAAAGCATGTTTGCAAATGTTAATCTGCTTTCTGCAAATTAACATTTATCAAGGATAACAGCCATCGCTTTGTCAAGGGTAACTGCTATCACTTTGTCAAGGGTAACTGTCATTCCCACTTTAATCCTTCAGGTATTTATCATTTTTCCTGTATTTATTTTGATTTTGATTTTTATTTCCTGTATGGAATAGTTGAAAATTTGGATTTGATTTTGAACTTTATTTCGTGTATCGATTAGTTTGTCTTCAGTCATTTGAATAGTGTCATTATTTACCTTATTTCATTTCTGGATTCATTTTTCCTTTCTCAAGATCTATGCATATCCCTTAAATTTGTACTTAAATGTGGTGATTACTGCTACATAGCCAGGAAAAGTACAATCTAAAGCACAACTGTGCAGAAAATGTAATAATCATTTTATAATAAGTAACGCTTAGTTTACAAAACCAAGTGTAGCTCAGTTTACAAAACTTCCTTGATCTGTCCAGAGACTACTTTGATACAACTTACAACAACTGGTTCACTGGAAATATAATAGCAACCATTGCAAAAATACATTTCTTAAACAATGAATGCCTACAAGCAATATGTGAAGACAATACAGTTTACAAATTTTTAATCAAACAAGCTAGCCACTGATAAAAGAGTGTAGCGGCTTTTGAAGCCTCTAGCACAATTGGTTCATTTTTCATTTTTGCTTCATATCTATACAGGAAATGAAGAGGATTACTCGAAAACAGAAAAAAGCAAAAGAGGTTGAAATTGCACTCAAGGAGTCTAATGAACAGAATAAGCATGTTGAAGACAACAACGTTCAAAATGAAGACAACAACATTCAAATTGAAGATAATCGACATTTAGTTGAAGGCAATAATCAAAATAAAGACAATCCTTGTGCACTTGAAGACAATACAATGCAAAATGAACACAATGTGGAAGACATGATGGAAACCGATAGATCTATTCAAGATGTGAGCGAAAATTTAGTTCGGAAAAGAATTGCTAGAGGTCCTACTAAAATGAAGAGACTTCCTTCAAATTTCGCAAATCGGGTTGAAGTTGAATTTAATGAGAGTGGCATTCCAATAGGAGAAGGGTCAATCCACTTATCTTCTTATCTAGGGCCACTCGTACGAGAGCATGTTCCAGTCACGCTTACTGATTGGAGACATCTTGGTGATGATTTGAAAGCCGTTTTATGGGATTGCATTCAGGTATATTTATTTATAGTGATAGTGTTTCTTTTTTCAGTGTATACATTCGACAGTATCTTTCCAAAATAACTTGAAATTACTGTTAATATCATGTGCACATACAACATATGGGAGAGTAAAAAAATGACATTAACAGTAATATGTTGGTGTAATATTTGAAGAAAAAAATCCCTGAAACAATAAGCAAATTTTACACTCTTGATGTCATGTCTACTACTAAAATCATTGCATATAAAGCCAGGGTGTTGTTTGATTACAATAAGTGATGATTGAATCCGGAAAATAATCCGTGATTGGAAATTTTACTTAGTGTTTACTTGCGACATGCTTTTGGATATTTGTTTCTTCATTCAGTGAAAACAAATCCGCGATCCATCTTGATTATTTCCAATTCCAAATGTTGATTTACAATTTCATTAATACTCTCAATCACACTAAACGGCCGTTAAAACCTTGTGAGTCATCTCATCATGCAAGCTTCGAGACTAGTTAAGTTTTAGAATTGGTTCTTTTGTCGTATAACTAACTCTGAACAGTACTTAAATTGGATTGCAACTCTTTTGTATTCTCTTTGGCATTCTCTGGGTTTGACCTTGAATACGCTGTGCAGTGTTGTTTGTATTTATTACGTTGCCTGTATGCATTGCTGAGTCTGTTTGTTCATTAGACGCATTATTTAGCAGCTCTTCATGACCTTCATTGCAACTCCATTTTTGGTGTTTTTCGGTCGCCATGTTTTCTTGAAATGAATAGGACATTCATTATCTAAATGTTGGAAATAGATGCAGTCAAGCCACCTAAGCTAAAGATATTCGTATTCATTTTCCTGAGTGACAGGATCTTCATTAGGGATTTTAAATTGTTTTAAATTTTAACCTGCACTTCCTTTTCAAAATTAAAATCAGATTCCACTTCTACAAATACTCGAGCATATGCAAGTATTCTTCTTATCCTTGTCGGGTTTTCATAAGGTTCCAGAAATCAATGTTTAATCCTGGGAATTTAATCCATACGAGAATAGATGTTAATAAATAAATCTTTGTCTTACTTAATTCAGATATTCCATTTCCTCGTGATATTTAGATTCTCATCTACCAGATATGGACCAACTCCTAAAACAAACTTCACAAAATTCCGCCTTATCAAGTTTTACTAGGTAAAAGCCATTGTCTTCTAAGCGAACATTCATACAACCATTTATTAAATGTACCATACCAAAACGTTTCCTGAAGTTCATGAAACTTACAAAACTCTACTGCAGTTTCGACAATAACTCTGCAGTTTCGACATTCTAGAATTATAAATGGAAGAAAAACATGAAACCCCCCAAGCTAAAGTTGAATTAATAACAATGAAAAACCAAAACCTGATCGTTTCATCAATCCATCTTTTCATTTTATTTTCCATCTGCTTTAATGTTTGTTCAGCTGCTAATCAAAAGGACCAAAAAGTTTACATTGTTTACATGGCTGCTCCCAAAAATGTCGCCGACCTCAAGCATCTTGGTAGTTTTCGATTTTATATTTATTACACAAAACCTTTGATTTGGCAAACCCAATCATTGTTTAGAAATTCCAAAATAAAAAATTGTCATATCAGTATGCATATATGAATGAGTGTCATATTTGTTTCAGTGTCATATTTGTATGCATATATGAGGCATATAAAAGGTGACGAATCCTATTTGTTTCAGTGTCATATCTTTTTACTCCACTTTCAGTGGCATATATGAATCACAAAGGGAATAATCAGTATGCAGGAAGACAGCCCAATATAATCATATCTTTTTACCTTTTCTACTCCACTTTCAGTGTCATGTGAATGATACGAACTTCTGGTTTGCTGTTTTAATCATTTTAAGTTTTGTATCTGTTATGCGAACAGCCACTCCAATATAATCATATTTGATTTATTTACGAATGTGCTAATTTCGCTTCAACCAATTAATGGATACAGACTAGATTTAAGTTAGATGAGGAATGGCAAAAGGTCTCTATATTTCAGCAAATGGGTTGTATTTTTAGGTGTTCAAAATGTAGATTAGTTAATCAATTAGTAAAAGCAAAGTCAAAGGAGGAAAGACTTCAACTTAAACCAGATAATATTGGAAGTATGACGGAGTGGAATGATTTTATCAGCTTGAAAACTAGTTCAAAATTTAAGGTAAATTACATCTAATTGGTCATTCTTTCAATGAATGAGATAACTTTTTGATGTATTTCTTATTTTTTTTTAATTCAGATAAAAAGTGACATGTACAAGGCTTTCAGGCGCAAGCAAGTGCCACACACATGTAGCCGTAAAGGAATGGCTCGATTAGCTGCGGATATGGTGAGAATTGTCCTATTCAATTTTTGTCACGCCATCTATTTCTATAGTTATGATAATTGTTTTATTCAATTTTTGTAAATGTAGAAAAAAGAGAGTTCCAATCCCTCTTCCATTTCCAGAACTCATGTTTGGATTAGATCTCACACTCGAAAAAACGGCGAACCAGTGAGTTTGGCCATTCAAGATACAATAGTATGTGCTTTTGTTTCAATTTGATTATTATCAAATCACTTTAGAGTGTAATAATTATGGAAATTATAATAAATGTTAACATATGCAGGATCAAATTAAAAAAATTGACACCGAATCACAATCCAGCTCAAAAACTAATGTGCGAGAAGATGCTCTTTCAGTAGTGCTGGGACAGGATAGACCCGGACGATTAAGAGGAATGGGAAGAAGCATGACCTACACCAAGTTTATTGTGGCACAAGCTAATAAAAAACAAGAAACGCAACTTCAAAATAGAGTAAGCGATTTGGAGAAGACGGTGCTAATGCTACAAAATAAGGTAGGTTTTATGCTTGCGCCGATTAGATTTGCACAGACCAGTTCAAACTAGGTTACATTGAGTAGCGTGAACAGTTTGTACCGATCAATGAAAATCTTTTTGCACTGACCAGTACAAAAAGCTGTTATTTAAAAAGTATTAATGTGCATTTCAAAATCACATTAACTGCTCCCTGTTATTTAAAAAGTATTAATGTGCATTTCAAAATCACATTTTTATCTTGAAATATTCATTCAGAAAACATAGAAAGTCAAAAACTTACATTCAGCTGTGAATATTCATTGTCAGGGCGTGCATGGTAGTATTGATCCATTATTATTGGATTTTCAACCGAGGTAAAATTAATGTCTTGGAAGGTTACATCGTTCACAAGACCTCTACCAGCCTGAAACATAATATAAGAAAAAAAATACAGTAATACATTTTTGTACAATGTTATAATGAACTGTCATATACCTTGATAAATAATAATAGTAATGACATGCAAATTAGGTAGTAATGACATGCACACAGTATGCATTATATTTTCAGATTTTAAAGCTCAATACAAACTTTTTCTTTCTTTCTTTGGTTTTTTCTATCTAAATCACCAAGGCTTTGATATAAGTGTTCAAATTTGATATAGTTAGCTGATATTGAAATGCACATTAACACCTAATTTACAGTTAGTCGGTTTGTTTTGATCATTTAGTCTGGTTGTATTTGATCATCAATTATATGTGACCTAAATTAAATGTGAATCAAACTGTGCATTTATTTAGTTTGCATTTATATCTATGAGATATAAATTTAGTTCAATTTTTCAATTTCTCTGTGGTTTATTAAAAGGTGAACAAATTGTGAATTGTGAGTTATAAATTTAATTCAGTTTAAATATAATTGCATTTTATTTCATATTTAATTGCATTTGAACTATGGGTTATGAATATATGACACACAAACAAAACAACAAGACACAACACAGACACACACACAACACAGACACACACAATACAGACACACACAACACAACATAGACACAAACACACACAACGCACACGGTCAACACACACACACACTCTGTATGCATCAGACACACAAATACATTTCTTAACTCAACCTACCACACTGCTGCGACACATTCTGCTACCCATCCATTTTTTTTGACAGTATATTTATTCATTTTTTTGGTAGTATTTGATCAGACACACTCTATAAGTTATTCATTTTTTTGACAGTATATTTTTGTTATGATTCAGCTAATGCAGCAATCAAGAAAGGACGAGCAACCAAGAAGGGTCGAAGATGAGAATGCGTCTCAAGCGGTAAAGTTATTTATAATATTCGTGTGACATCATTTGAATTTGAGTTTGAATTTTTAGTTAAGTATTTAGCGTGATTGTTTTTGATTAATTTTAGAACAAGTATGACAACACAAACGCCCACTGTGATTTATTGGATTGGACTGGGGTTGATGAAATAGTTGCTGAAGGAAGAGTTCTTTCAACTGATCCGGAAGAGCTTCTATATAACATCCCTCTTGGACCGAAAGCCATGAAAATTTTGATAGTTATTCCAAAGAAATTAGATGCTTTCTTATGGAGGTCTATGCCTAAGATGCTCTCACATATTGGAGAAGCTAAGAATGAGATAGTAGCATGGCCATCTGATAGAGTTGTTTTGCATACGATGAGTCACTTTGAAAAGGATGACATTATGGTAAACTTAATTTTTTTTATTTATTCGGTACCTTTATGAATTGAATACAAAATTTATACTTTTTTTTTGTTTTCATATGTTCTAATTTGTTTTTATAGAGTAATAGTGGCAGTACAAATATCAAATGCAAGCTGTATGATTGGACCAGAAACAAAGAACTAGTTGCTGAAGGAAGGTTTTACTCTAGTGATCCAAATCAGCTTGTGAATAATATTCCTCTAGGACCATCCGCCGTGCTTGTTTTGATCGATGAGGCCAAAAAACCAGATGCATTCTTGTGGAGACCTCCAGCTGGTATGACATATGTTGGAGAAGCTATTGGCATCAAAATAGCTTGGCCAGAAACAAATGTAGTTGTTGAGAATGTTAATGCTACAACGTCTGCTCATACGGCTAATGTTGTATTATCTTCAACGGTAATGTGTATACTTTACATATTGATTTATCAAAACATATGCATTGACAAGCTTTTATTTTTAGGATCACTTTTATTTTCAAAACTTATTTAAACGGTTTCATTTGTTGCATGACAGAGCGCAAACTCCAAGACAGATATGAAATGCAAGCTGATCAGCGTTCAAGGAGCCAAAGAAGTAATTGCTGAAGGGCGTGTGGCTTCAACCGACCCTAAATCATTGGTCCATTTTGTTCCACTAGGGGAAAACGCAGTCAAAGTTTGGGTTGATGTTATAAAAGTTCCAAATGCGCCTTTGTGGAGACCTACTTCTTATTTTGAGTTTATTGAAGATGCACTTGGTTCGACGATAGCTTGGCCTTCCACGAATATTATAACCGAATCAACTTCAAGTAAGTATGAATTATCTTTTTTTTCTTGCGATATAATTTATTATGCTTATCACATCCTACGTATAATGAACTAAGTAAAATATAGTTTAAAAAAATGATAATAGTATTTAACAAAAAATTGAGTGGTGGTAGGCTCGGTTGACTGTTATGGAGCTAATATGTGGCTTCATTGACTTTGGAATTACATTTTACATGACTAGCATAGATGCCGAGTTAAACTTTGAAATATAAAAAGTGCTTCGAAGTACAATATATTGATGGCTACATGATTTTACTTTGCAGATTCCGTTAGTAATGCGCAATATCAAAGAATAATATGCTTATTTTGTTATTTTCAGTAGATCGATGTAAGAATTATTAAATAAACAAATAAGATGATGAATACAAATATAATCACAAAAAACTTATGTTAGAGAAAAAACCCCACAGTCGATATTTGAGTAACCATCAAATAGATCAAATACCACTGCGTCGTTCAAGTGTTTGCTGATTGGAGAAAGGGGTTTGGTTGTAGTTGCAGTGAACTGTGGTTGTGAATGGGGAGTTGATTGTTCGGGTGTTGAACTTGATGTAGTCACTGTCTCTTTAACTTGAAGTTGATGTAGGTGGTCTAGTTGTTGGGCTGGGTTGCTGGTGATATGACAGGCTGGTGGTGAAGTTGTAGAAGTGTATTTGCATCTGGGATTGTTCTCTGCATCTTCAATAAATAGGTGAGTAAACTTCTATTTTAAAAACAGTTTTCCCTTTTAAAATCAAAGTTAAACAAAATTTCCAGAACTCAAGTTCTAATTCACATAAATTAAAAACAGTTTGGATGGAAACTGCTCTGTTTCTTTTTAGAAGTAAGTAACCTCAATGCAAAGAACTTAAATTATCTGCTGCATGTGAATGTATAGAAATGAATATGCTTGTATCATTATATGGTGTTGAAAATTTGTGTATACATATATAAATATGTATAGGTGTGTTGTTGTGCCAAGAATCTGCATACTTGTTTGTTTTAAAACTAAGACTTTTCTTAAAAAAATATATAATATAAAAACTGTTATAGATTAAACTACAGTGCTTCATTTCTTTTAAAGTAAATAACCCCATAATATTAAGAAGCTTTAATCCATATGTTGCATGTGGATAAATGGAATAAGTTGGTTTTGTATGACTTTGTTTTGGATAGATATTCTGTGTACATTTATATACACACATAAATATGTATGTTTACAAGGATCTGGGTACCTGCATCTGTTCTGAAGCTCAGGTTTTTGGTGAAAATTTATTTCCATTTAGTTAATCTCAGTTAGAAATTAATGGGTAAACAAAGGATGTTTGGTTAGTAAGAAATTTTGTTCAAAAATCAAAATTAAATTATATTGGAAAGTCTGTTACCTCTGAAACAAATACAACAGTAAAAAAAAATTGAAATAAGCAAAAATATCAAACATCTTAAATCATTGAAACAAGTTTATAAATTGAATGCATGTATGAAATTATGATTTTTAAAACCAATATCACATTTTTAAAATTTCTGAGGAGTGAGCATCACTGGGTTGAACAGATATTGGAAATTTGGGTTTATCTAATTTCCTAGTGATATTGGGGTGATGTGGTTCTGCCTGGAGGGGGAGAATTGATGTGAGAGTGGGGGAAAATTGGGTAATAGATGATCAGAGGTGGGAGGCGATGGCAGTAGTGATTTCTAGGTTTTAGCCCTAATTTGATGAAGTCGAAGTTTTGTAACTTTTTGATCTCTGTGATGCACCGAGTGTTACCAGTTTTTGGGAAGTTGTAGAGGAGTCGTGGAAGAAGAGATGACCGGAGACGCGGTGTCTCAGATGATCGTAGGATGGATTATGGGCTGTTGATAGGTTGGGGTATATGGTGCGGATGGGTTTTTCCAGGTTGCAGATTGATTTCTCGTTTTGATTTTCGAACTGCTATGGGGATTTCGGTGGTCGTGATCAGGTGAGGGGTTGGTCGGTGACTTGGTGAGGAGGGTTGTGGTGGCTGGAGATCGCCAGAGAGCCGGAGCATATGCCCCGAGCATATTGTATGTTCAGATGAACTATCTGTTGAGGTTATGCAGGATTTTGACTCGTGTTTTACTCGGGTAGAACGAGTAGGTTACTCGAAGCAAACTAATGAAATGTACAGTCACCTTAACATTCTTTTTCTTAAATTACACACACTCTTGAGAGGACGTAAAGGTAGTTATCATGCATCTAAAATCAAAAAATGACCATATGCATTTTTGTTTTTTCTTGCAAGAATGACCTATTAACATGTTTTTCTTACATCTTCGCAGTTCCAAAGTGAGCATGCTTATGTAATTTGGCTGACTTAGCTAGTGGAGGGTGAATTGTTGAAGAGGACTAGCTTGGACTCTCACAACTCATATTTTGCTTAATTTAATATGCTATTTATGTAAAACAATGTTACTATCATATTTGCTTACAAACATTATGTATTAAATGTTGTATACGATTATTGTTTATTTTGAGTATGGAGTTAGTGCAACTTTAATTATGTTTAATATAACATACAAAGATTATATTTATCTCTTGATATAAAATTTTATAGCTGGTGGGATGTTTGTAAATGTAAAAGTTTGTGCATGGTAATTTTCATATTTAACAGCGTTTTAAAAACCCTGCGGAATCGGAAAAACGCTGCAGTATCTCAGGCAAAAGGAAAACGCTGTGAAATGTAAATCCATATGCAGCGTTTTTTAGAGCTGTTAAATGTTTATTTATAAGCTTTTATAAACGCTGTGGAAAACTGTAACAGCGTTTTTGAAAATGTTGTCTAACGAAAGAAGAAGCAATGGGTAAGGACATATTACAGCCAATATTGAAATGCTGTAATAACAAAAACGCTGCAATATGTTGCTGATTTTGCAGCCTTTAAGAAACGCTGTAATAACAAAAACGCTGCAATATGTTGCTGATTTTGCAGCCTTTTAAAAACGCTGTAATAACGAAAACGCTGCAATATGTTGCTGATTTTGCAGCCTTTGAAAAACGCTGTTATATGTCTTGACTCTATTACAGCTTGTCGTTAGAGAGCGTTCTTCATAACGCCGCGAAAGGATTTCGCAGCGTTTTAAAAACGCTGCGAAAGACCATTTTTCTTGTAGTGTTAAGAGATGTTTTGGGATTTCCATCTCCTAAGGATCTGTTAAACTATTTATATGTAGTAATATACGCTATATATGTAGTGTCTATCAGTAAAGTAAAGTATTAAAATAGCGTTAAGGCGTTACCCATATCCCCCTTAACACATTTTATATAAGTGTCGTAGTCTATACAGTACTTTAAACTCCACCATAAACTGGTGGGCTATCAGGAAGCACTCCATAGGTACGACACAAACCAAAATCGTAGTGGGCTCGATAAGGGATATGACAGGGTACACGAGGCAATATCCACGGTAGGATTCTACTGGATTGTGGAACCAGGCTAGGGGTAATGCATAGCCGCAGCTACCGCCCACCACAAACAACACTCCCATAATCAAATCGAGGGTGGCCACCAATCAACCACAAAGTAACATATATGGTATCGAAGTGTGACGACCACCCATGACCCCTGCACTGAACCTAGAAATAGTGCGCTGTAAAGTGTGCCAGGCAGCCATGGACGATTGCCAAGGTATGTTACAACAGCAGAATCTATTGTATTACTCACAGCGCATGGATAAAATACAATAGAGAATATATATAGTGAAGCTTCACAAAATAGAATCTGATCAATTAAACTTCATAATAGTTGAATACAAACATCTGAATAGTCAATACATCAAGCCTCACTACATATCACTCAGAGAATTATACAAGCAGCGGAACATCCAGTACATATAGTAAGAAAATAATATGCAAGCCTCTAGCTCGTCTTCGTCATCAGCATCGTTGGAAACTAAAAACAGCACCTGTCACCTGCTACCTAGTTTGTCCATCCCAAAATGGATGAACAGCCCAAGGTAATAAGAGTTGAACATAAAACCTTGAGTCAGACAACAGTCTTAGTGAGCGGTAAATTAACTAACAACATACCAAAAGAACATAAAGGTAAAAGGAATAGGAATCCAACCCTCCCACTCCACCTCTTTCTACAGTGATAGCCCCCAAACACACTAAGCAGAAGTAAACATAGCAAAGCAGACATTTAAAGTAAAGCAATTATCACTCGAGTCAAGGTCAACATTTTCCAAGTACAAACCCCCAAGGCCTAAACCAAGATCAGATAAGCACCCAGAAAACATTGCTCTTGAGACCGAATGACGATACAACCAAACATCCATGACTCTGGCTATCACTGTTATCTTTGCTTCGATACCACCGTTAATTGAATGACCGGCACATTCTTTCAGCCGTCCGTCAAGGGTTAATGGCAACCCCGGTTCTAGACAGAACTCCGCACGTCGTCGCAGCCCATGCCTAAGACTATCGAATCTGCCCAGAGTACTCGACTACAATCATAGTCTTTAGGGACTATCGAATCTGCCCAGCGTACTCTTGCTTTGAGTCTGCTAGAACCTTCAATAACGATGAAATCTCAGCCTTCTAGTCATCCTCCTCGACGACTATTCTCATACTAGCTCAAGCGCCTCTCGAGCCAACCATTATCCTCAAACTCGAACCATTTCACCGAGTCATCAACATGCTTGGAATGATCCCATCTGGATTAAACCAAGGCTATCTCATACCATGCCTCGCTTCATCTCATCATAGCAAAGCCTCATCTCAACATCAACATCATCAAATCTATCCATATGAGCTTCATCATCCGCCACATATGCCACGAGCAGCTTTTCCAATTCAAGAGCCTTTCCCTTAGCTTTTGAATCATCTTCGACCATCTTGTCCAAATCAAATCATCAATAAACTAATTTATAACAATCAATCAAGTCAATCATTATTCCAAGTAATCAAGCATTCAAACATGATCTAATAAACAATTATAACAATAATGGCAATTTTGTAAATAAAGAGTCCAAATCTAACAAGCATGAAACATGAGCACTATCTCTACAACTTGATGAATGAACTTGCATAGATTAACATGTAGTAAAATGGATGTCAAATCATCATGAACAATGGATCTATACTTAAGTTTACGAAAATGCATGGAAATCACTATTTTAACACCAAATCAAGCCACCAATCCGATATACTCCTTTGGATCCGTGTGAGAGATAATCACCACTCACCGAATCACCTAAACACCTCAAAAGCAACACACTTCAGATCTGGACAGCGAAGGATCTAACTCGATCTATCAAAATTCCGCTTCAAACGATGAAATCTCTCTTCGAAGAATGTAGATCTTCAATCTAAGCTCTTGGATCTTCGATTTGATCTTCAATTTGGATGAAAGAAATCACAAGATTAAAGTGGAGAAGAGAAGTGAAGAAGTGTAGAACTCGAGCTCTCAAAATGGCAGGACTTCGTCGCTTCAAAATCCGGATCCCAAAAAGTGAGGCAAGGGTGTGTATTTATAGGCTGAATCCTTAGGTCGTCCGCTCCTTAAGTCGTCCACGACTTATAAAAACCTCACGACTTACGACTTAACAGATCGCACGACTTAACCAACCCTTCGACTTAACAACTCAGGCCTATGCGCATCCAGGACCTAACGAGTTAGCAAGTACTACGACTTAACAAAATGTGGCCTAACGACTTAACAACAGTCGCGACCTAATACAAACACTACCTAACGACTTAAGTCCTTACGCGACCTAACGACTTAAGTGGGTTACGTCTTTAACGACTCAGGCATACTACAGAAATGTCCTAACGACTTAAGCACCCACGCGACCTAACATAAGTCGTCTACGACCTAACATAGACACGGCCTAAACTTCAACGACTTATCCCATAATCCTTAAGTCGCTCGAACGACCTAGCTTCCTTAAGTCGTTAACCCGCTTAACCCCCTAGGTCTTTAACTCCCCTAAGCCGCTAACTCTTAAGTCGTCGCTTCCCTTAAGTCGCCAATTCCTTAAGTCGCTCCATTCCTTAGGTCGCCTATCCTTCTTAAGTCGGTCAATTCCTTAAGTCGCTAACTCCTTATAGGTCTCTCCTATCTCTTAAGTCGTTCCACGACCTAAGCTACCATCCGACTTAAGCTACCACTCGACTCAACTTCTACACGACTTAAGCTACAACACGGCTTATCTCTGGACGACCTAACTTCTTCACGACTCAAGCTCTAGTCGTCTAAACTCTGGACGACTTAACAACACTAACAACCTAATACAACTGTTTTACAAACATTCGATCCGTAAAAATACGGGTCGTTACATTCTCTCCCCTTAGGAATTTCGCCCCCGAAATTCCAAACAAACAAGAGCAATCAAAAACTATTCCGCATGCCTACCATCCATAGCAATCAATAAACCATGCGTCCAATTCTAGCCTAGCATGCAGAATTCTAAAACTAGAACAAGTTACAATGTCGTGAGATGACACGACACCTCATGGCCATACCTTGAAGAGTTCAGGATGAGTTGCCTTCATCCTCTCTTCCACCTCCCATGTACAGTCGTTAACATCATCACTCCATTGTATCTTGAGCAACCTAACTACCTTCCTCCTAAGCTGTTTCGTGTCAGTTTCCACAACACGAAGCGGCTTACGAGGTCTCTTATCAACTAGGTCAACTTCAAAATCTTCACAGCTATCTGCAGAAACCACAGTATTCGAGTCGTGCACATACTTCCGTAGATACGATACAAGAAAAACATTGTGCACACCCGCCATCTTTTCTGGTAACTCCAATTTGTAGGCGAGCTTTCCAATTCGCTCGATGATCGGGAATGGCCCAACAAATTTCGGAGTCAATTTTCCTTTCTTCCCGAATCGAAGAACATTCTTCAGTGGAGAAATCTTCACAAAAACCATATCACCTATGTCGAATTCCAAATCCTTACGACGCTTATCGGCATAACTTTTCTGACGGTCTTGGGCTGCCTTCATTAGTTGTCGAATGATCTCTATGAAATCCGAAGTCTATCGAATCATTTCTGGCCCAAGTATCAACTTTTCTCCTGTCTCTTACCAACATGTCGGAGAGTTACACGGTCTTCCATACAATGCCTCATACGGTGCCATACCAATGCTTGACTGGTAACTGTTATTATACGAAAATTCCACCAAATGAAGGTGATCTTCCCATGATCCTCCGAAATCCAAAACACAAGCTCTAAGGGGATCTTCCAAAACTCGATTGACACTCTCGGTCTGACCATCTGTTTGGGGGTGATAAGCTGTACTCAAACACAACTCGGTTCCCAAAATTTCCTGGAAGCTCTTCCAAAATCCACTAGTGAACAATGGATCTCGATCGCTCACTATACTCTTCGGAATACCATGGAATCGAACTATCCACTTAACATACAGCTCAGCCAACTTTGATGCAGTCCTAGTTGATCGAATAGGAACAAATCTTGCACTTTTAGTCAGACGATCTACGATGACCCAAATCCCTTCATTTCCCGTTCTTGTTCTAGGTAGTCCATCAATAAAATCCATCGATATTTGCTCCCACTTCCATGTAGGAACTTCTAATGGCTGAAGCAATCCACTTGGCTTCTTCTGCTCGGCTTTTACCAGCTGGCAGTTCATGCACTTGGAAATAAAATTTCCAACATCCTTCTTCATACCTTCCCAGTAATAGGTTCTCTTCATATCTCGATACATCTTATTTCCTCCTGGATGAATTGTCAACTTCGAGTGATGACTTTCCTTCAGAACTTCATTTCTCAATTCATCTATATCGGGAACAACTAGTCGTCCTTGCTTCCGAAGCCAACACTCTCGATCGACCTCGAATCCTTTATCCTTTTCTGGATCCAATCCAGATTCCAAATCACGGATAATCTTGACAAGCTTATCGTCTCGCTTTTGGCTCTCGCCAATTCTTTCCACAAGAGTCGGGCTTATCGATAAGTTTGCCAACATCTCAGGTTCCAATTCACATCTAGGCCTGAAGTCAAATCCAGCCAAATACTCGAGACTCTTCCATTCCGAAAACATGGCTCCCAATCCTGCATGTCTTCGACTTAACGCATCTGCCACTGCGTTACCCTTTCCCGGAGTATAGGCTATACCAAAATCATATGATGCCAAAAACTCTAGCCATCGTTGCTGCCTAAGATTCAAATCCTTTTGGGAGAAAAGATACTTCAACGACTTATGATCTGTAAACAACTCGAATCGAACTCCCAATAGATAATGTCTCCACATCTTCAGAGCAAAAACAATCGCCGCTAACTCCAAATCATGAGTCAGATAATTCCTTTCATGCGGCTTCAGTTGTCGACTTGCATACGCAACAACTTTACCCTTCTGCATCAGCACTTCTCCAAGTCCAGTACCACATGCGTCGGTGTAAACCACCATCTCATCATTTCCACTTGGAATAGTCAAAACAGGAGCACTTGTCAATCGCTCTTTCAGGATTCTGAAAGCTTGCTCACACTTAGTATCCCATCTGAATACTTGGTTCTTTTTCGTCAATCCTGTTAATGGTGCAGCCACCTTGGAAAAGTCTTTGATAAATCGTCGATAGTATCCTGCTAATCCAAGAAAACTTCTTACATCAGATGCATTCTTAGGTCTACCCCAATCCTGGATTGCTGCTATCTTGGCGGGATCAACCGCTATTCCGCTTCCAGAGATAATATGACCTAAGAACCTCACTTCGCTCTTCCAGAAGTGACACTTTGAAAACTTAGCCTTCAGCTGATGTTTCCGTAAGATTTCCAAATTATACGCAAGTGCGTCTTGTGCTCTTCTTCTGTTCTGGAATAAATCAAAATATCATCCACGAATACTAGTACGAACTTGTTCAACTGATCTCTGAACACTTTATTCATAAGATCCACAAAATATGTTGGTGCATTGGTCAATCCAAACGGCATTACCAGCCACTCAAAGAAACCGGATGGTGTCCTGAAAGCAGTCTTCGGCACACTATCCTTAGCCACTCTTAACTGGTGAAATCCCGTTGCCAAATCCATCTGAGAAAACACCTTACCTTCGTGAAGCTGATCAAACAAGTCATCTATTCTCGGCAATGGATACTTGTTCTTCTTAGTCACTTTATTCAGCTCATGATAATCCACACACAACCTCAACGATCCATCCGCTTTGGTTGCAAACACAACTGGTGCACCCCATTCGGACACACTACGCCGAATGAATCCTTTCTGTAAGAGATCATTAACCTGCACCTTCAACTCCTGCTGTTCCCTAGGCGCCATCCGCCTAAGAGGCATCACAATAGGTCTGGCTCCTTCAACTAAATCGATACGAAACTCGATCTCTCTATGCGGCGGTAACCCTTTGACCTCATCAAAGACATCCTCAAATCCATTAGCGATTGGCACCGATGATAGTCCATCCCGTGGAACAACAAGCGAATACATGAAGCTCATGAAGACGCCTTCCTCATGCTTACATCGTATCACAACCTTTCGCCCTTCCACATTCTCGACTGTCACCTCCAACCTTTCACAATCAACCTTTGTCGCATACTTCCTAAGCCAGTCCATACCCAAGATAATTCCGAATCCCGCAAAGTTCATTATAAACAAAAGAATGCGACGCCCCAGTATCGAATAGCACTCTAACTGGAACACCACATATGGAAAGAGTACCTTGAACTACCACACTCTTTCCTTTCTCTTCAGTGGTAGGAGCTTTTGAAGATGATGGAACAGCCCCCAAAGCATAAGCTCGCACAATCTGCTTGTCCTTCCGTGGTTCTGGACAATTCCTCTTAGTATGCCCCGGCTTGTCACAGTTGTGGCATTTCATCGGCACCCTAGGATTCTTGCAATCTCTGGAGAAATGGCCCTTCTGCTGACAATTGTAGCAGGTCACTTCGCCCTTCGGCTTCTTCTGGCCATCCTTACCCTTTTGCTGTTGTAGCTTCCTCTTCTTGTATCCACCCTGCTGTGGTTTAGACTCTTCCTTGGCCACAGCAACAACAGATCCTTCTCTAGGAAACAGATTCTCGTGCCTGAGAGCCTTCTCTACAAGCTTCTCAAATGAATCGTCTAAATGATCCACCAACTGCCTCCCAAGATAACTGTCCAAGCCTGTCACAAACTTCTCGTTCTTCTGATATGAAGATTCAATATACGACCGGGCATACTTGGACAAAGCTTCAAACTCAGAAACATACTCAAGAACTGGTCTTCCACCTTGCTTGAGCTCCACAAACTTCCTGAACAGAACAGATTTCTGAGCTGTAGAAATGAACTTAGCTTCAAATCTGGCTTGGAATTTTACCCAAGTAATCTCTTCCTCCGGAGTATCAATGGTGATAGAGTTCCACCAATCAGAAGCTCTTCCTTGAAGCTGTCTTGATGCGAGCTTCCTTTTGGTTGCATCTTCGATTCCCAAGTCACCAAAGATCCTTCTACAATCATCTATCCATCTCTGGACTTCAATAGTTGACTTTGTTCCCAAGAAAACCTTTCCTCCAAGAGCAGTATAATCTTTACACAGCTTAGCAAAATCCACTGGTTTTGGAGTTTGAACTTGAACTCCAACATCTACTGATGGCCCCGGAGCTGGCATCCTTCTCATGATTGAAGTCATCATAGCCTCGAACATGGCGGTATAATCAGTAGCCCCGTCAGTAGCACGGCCTTCCCTAGCAGCTGGTCTCCCTCTTCGACTCATTCTTAATATCTATAAAAAGGAATGATCACTACACCTTGAGAACAACCGCATAAAGGACTCACATACTTCTAAGCTACTATATTATATATAGTAATCATCCATCAAAATACAATTACGTCTCTCATACGTAGTTACGTCAGCGAGCGTTGGGTAAAATCAATTAACCAAGGCTCTGATACCAAATTTGACGACCGCCCATGACCCCTGCACTGAACCTAGAAATAGTGCACTGTAAAGTGTGCCAGGCAGCCATGGACGATTGCCAAGGTAAGTTACAACAGCAGAATCTATCGTAGTACTCACAGCGCATGGATAAAATACAATAGAGAATATATATAGTGAAGCTTCACAAAATAGAATCTGATCAATTAAACTTCATAATAGTTGAATACAAACATCTGAATAGTCAATACATCAAGCCTCACTACATATCACTCAGAGAATTATACAAGCAGCGGAACATCCAGTACATATAGTAAGAAAATAATATGCAAGCCTCCAGCTCGTCTTCGTCATCAGCATCGTTGGAAACTAAGAACATCACCTGTCACCTGCTACCTAGTCTGCCCATCCCAAAATGGATGAACAGCCCAAGGTAATAAGAGTTAAACATAAAACCTTGAGTTAGACAACAGTCTTAGTGAGTGGTAAATTAACTAACAACATACCAAAAGAGCATAAAGGTAAAAGGAATAGGAATCCAACCCTCCCACTCCACCTCTTTCTACAGTGATAGCCCCCAGACACACTAAGCAGAAGTAAACATAGCAAAGAAGACATTTAAAGTAAAGCAATTATCACTCGAGTCAAGGTCAACATTTTCCAAGTACAAACCCCCAAGGCATAAACCAAGATCAGATAAGCACCCAGAAAACATTGCTCTTGAGACCGAATGACGATACAACCAAACATCCATGACTCTGGCTATCTCTGTTATCTTTGCTTCGATACCACCGTTAATTGAATGACCGGCACATTCTTTCAGCTGTCCGTCAAGGGTTAATGGCAACCCCGGTTCTAGACAGAACTCCGCACGTCGTCGCAGCCCGTGCCTAGGACTATCAAATCTGCCCAGAGTACTCGACTACAATCATAGTCTTTAGGGACTATCGAATCTTCCCAGCGTACTCTTTCTTTGAGTCTGCTAGAACCTTCAATAACGATGAAATCTCAGCCTTCTAGTCATCCTCCTCGACGACTATTCTCATACTAGCTCAAGCGCCTCTCGAGCCAACCATTATCCTCAAACTCGAACCATTTCACCGAGTCATCAACATGCTTGGAATGATCCCGTCTGGATTAAACCAAGGCTATCTCATACCATGCCTCGCTTCATCTCATCATAGCAAAGCCTCATCTCAACATCAACATCATCAAATCTATCCATATGAGCTTCATCATCCGCCACATATGCCACGAGCAGCTTTTCCAATTCAAGAGCCTTTCCCTTAGCTTTTGAATCATCTTCGACCATCTTGTCCAAATCAAATCATCAATCAACTAATTTATAACAATCAATCAAGTCAATCATTAATCCAAGTAATCAAGCATTCAAACATGATCTAATAAACAATTATAACAATAATGGCAATTTTGTAAATAAAGAGTCCAAATCTAACAAGCATGAAACATGAGCACTATCTCTACAACTTGATGAATGAACTTGCATAGATTAACATGTAGTAAAATGGATGTCAAATCATCATGAACAATGGATCTATACTTAAGTTTACGAAAATGCATGGAAATCACTATTTTAACACCAAATCAAGCCACCAATCCGATTTACTCCTTTGGATCCGTGTGAGAGATAATCACCACTCACCGAATCACCTAAACACCTCAAAAGCAACACACTTTAGATCTGGACAGCGAAGGATCTAACTCGATCTATCAAAATTCCGCTTCAAACGATGAAATCTCTCTTCGAAGAATGTAGATCTTCAATCTAAGCTCTTGGATCTTCGATTTGATCTTCAATTTGGATGGAAGGAATCACAAGATTAAAGTGGAGAAGAGAAGTGAAGAAGTGTAGAACTCGAGCTCTCAAAATGGCAGGATTTCGTCGCTTCAAAATCCGGATCCCAAAAAGTGAGGCAAGGGCGTGTATTTATAGGCTGAATCCTTAGGTCGTCCGCTCCTTAAGTCGTCCACGACTTATAAAAACCTCACGACTTACGACTTAACAGATCGCACGACTTAACCAACCCTTCGACTTAACAACTCAGGCCTATGCGCATCCACGACCTAACAAGTTAGCAAGTACTACGACTTACCAAAATGTGGCCTAACGATTTAACAACAGTCGCGACCTAACACAGACACTACCTAACGACTTAAGTCCTTACGCGACCTAACGACTTAACTGGGTTACGTCTTTAACGACTCAGGCATACTACAGAAATGTCCTAACGACTTAAGCACCCACGCGACCTAACATAAGTCGTCTACGACCTAACATAGACACGGCCTAAACTTCAACGACTTATCCCATAATCCTTAAGTCGCTCGAATGACCTAGCTTCCTTAAGTCGTTAACCCGCTTAACCCCCTAGGTCTTTAACACCCCTAAGCCGCTAACTCTTAAGTCGCCGCTTCCCTTAAGTCACCAATTCCTTAAGTCGCTCCATTCCTTAGGTCGCCTATCCTTCTTAAGTCGGTCAATTCCTTAAGTCGCTAACTCCCTATAGGTCTCTCCTATCTCTTAAGTCGTTCCACGACCTAAGCTACCATCCGACTTAAGCTACCACTCGACTCAACTTCTACATGACTTAAGCTACAACACGGCTTATCTCCGGACGACCTAACTTCTTCACGACTCAAGCTCTAGTCGTCTAAACTCTGGATGACTTAACAACACTAACAACCTAATACAACTATTTTACAAACATTCGATCCGTAAAAATACGGGTCGTTACACGAAGAAGCGTGTCCGATCGGAGGAGCAACCTCACTTGGCCTGGTTATGGCTCCTGTTTTAGTCATATCATGCAGACTTGAAGGTCAGGGCTGCGTTCTTACCTCATACCAGTAGCATTCGCCAAACCATCCTACTTCGTTCTAGATTCTCCACCACGTGCACAGTTGTTAAAGTAGTTTCGGATTTGGCAGAGAGTATGACAATATCCGACCCCGGTCTCTTTAACAACCAAACGCTTATTTCACACTGTGGTCATTTTACAAAACATTTTTAATAAAAAATCCAAAAAACAGTATATACCTTCATATCAAGATATCCATATACTTATTCCAAAAGTATAAATATATTCATAAACACCGATAAAGATTTCTTTCAATCAATTTCGAAAATAATTTATAAATCTCTCTTAAACCATTTATAAAATATTTATGTGATTTAAAACCATTTATAAAGCTATTTATAAATTCCAAAACAGTTTACAACTCTTGCCTTTTTCATAAACTTCCACGTAAATTCCTTTAAAATGCTTCCAAATCCCTTTACACAAGTTCTTTTATAAAACCCTTTATAAAATCCTTTAAAACCTTTATAACTCCTTTATAAAACCATTATAAAATCGTTTGTAAAAATCTTTTATAAAAATCCATTATAAAATCTCTTACAAAACTTTTACAAATTCCTTACAAAACTCCTTACATTTTTATTTATTAAAGTTATTATAAAATCTATATTTATTATATTAAATTGAATTTAAATAAAGCTCTTAAAACTATATTAAATATTTTATTAAATTAAATTTTAAACCATTTAAAAATATATTTTTAAAACTAAATAAAATTATAAGTAAAAATCTTAAATTTACTTTTGAAACCATGTATTAACTTATAATTTGAAACTTTAAAACATATAAAATAAATTATTTTCCAAATATAATTTTTTTTAAATAAAATCTTTAAATTAAATTTAAAAATCAACATACTTTACCATTTAGAACATAATTTAAAACCGACCAATGGTGTCCGTATATAATTTTCTACCCTATGGTCAAGTGATAGGGTATGTATCATTTCAACCCAATGTTCTAGTAGGATATCTGAAATAAACCCAATTAATAGATTGTGTCTCATGCATATACTTTTACTAAATTTAATAATAAATTTCAAATTTAATTAAATAATGAATACTTTGAAGTATTCAAATGAAAAAACATGTTGATTATATCAAAATTAAGAAGCACCAATAATTATAATTCGTCATGGGCAGAGACACTATTGCTGATATAATAACTTCAGTTAAATTTTTCGGGTATATATCATTTCAACCCGTATTCCAAATCAATAATTTCCAAATCAATAAAATCACTCGGGTATGTATCATTTCAACCTATAACGATTTTCCCTAATCTATAAGATCATTCGCTATGTATCATTTCAACCCATAGTGATAACAGAGATATAAACATCCAATCATCCAAATGTCAACAAATAACATCCATCACAATCAACATCCAAATCAGCCAATAAGTCACAACAATTAACTGGTTATCATTATTAGGTATTTAACTAACAATTTAAATTCAATATAAATTTAAATGGCAATTTAATTCGACATAAATTCAAATTAAATTTAAATGACAATTTAAATTACGAAATAGCAATCAATAAAATTCTTATCACATCATAAACTTAATTCAACTAACATAAGAAGGCTTAGTATTTGGTGAGTGGGTTAAATCACTCACCTTTGATTTCTAGTCAATTTAAAATCCAAATAAAGCCCAAAATTTGATCAGTCTCCAAAACCAACCAAATCAGTTCCATATTGTTCAAAATTTCGATACGAACCCAATGGAAGAACCGCATCCAAATCCGAGCTCGTATGGAAAAATTATTAACATTAGAAAGTTTGAAATTTTTAAATTTAAATTTAAATTAAACAGGGGCATATTCGTAATATCATACCTTCTCTCTAACCCTAGCTTGATTGAACACGAGAACGAACCCACGCACTACACCCAGCCGCCACCTTTGACCATTCATCGTCGACATCTCGCTCCACCGCGACCATATTAGTCCAAATTGTCGCCTTTGCGCCATTCTCCTCCACTCCTGGCAACTTGCGGCGAACTCTGGCCTCCCCACGTTCACCGCCGCCGCCGCTCCTATAATCGCCAATTGTGGCGAATTCCTTCACCTCTGAGACGAACCAACCATACCGATGCACTTGCCTTGCTTTCCTCTACCAGCAGCAACTTCCCGACCGTCAAACGGTCGACGATCCACCATTAAATCCCATGCCCTAATATGGATGGTCGAGGCTTCTTCACTGATTTTTGGTCACAACACACCCCAAATTGAAAAACGAATCTCAGATCTAGATTACGTTCGTTAAGAGCTTTCCAATGATATATATATTGATAGGTTTTGAGGAGTTTGAATTTTCGATTTGATTTTGAATTGGGGATTTAGGATTTTTATGTCTGACATTGGGAAGAAGGGAAGGAGCAGATGGAAATAAGAAGTACGTACAGGAATTGGAATATACTACTAGGGTTTTAGAAAAAAAAATCTATTTATATAGACAGGAATGGATAAGAACGAATGGACAGATCGAATTGGGTCGAAACAATAACAACGACCCGAAAAGCTCGTTTCGTTCCCGAAACGAAAATAGGTCATCACATATATCAAAATAGAGATTTTCAATATTTTTAAACTCAATGGAACTAGTTTCAAGCCCCAATTTCATTGTATATAGAAGTTAGCTTTCAAAATCAAATTATATTCATTTTAACTTCTTTTAATAGATTTCTACGCATTTCAAGCTTGCACGATCAAACAATAAGTACGATCGCTATGAAACTTGAAATATTATAATAATTCACTATTACAGATCTGATGAAACTAGTTTTGTCGAAATCCGAGATAGTGCTCAAAAACCTAATTTTCCACGTTAATCTAATAAATTATTATTAAATTGATTTAATCACTTTCAAATTCAAATTTAAAAGTTAACAATTTTATCATTGTTGTTTAAACGGGAATTTATAATGTTTAAAATACAATTTTCCATATTAAATCCAAGATTTAAATATTGCACTAATTTCAGCGTTCAATTACAACTGTAATAAAACCCCAGTTAATTAAATTTTAATTTCAATCAAATTCTTTTATTTCGATTTACACTCTTATTATTGAATCAACTATTAATTATGAATATAATTAACATTAGTTTACATTTTATTACATTCTTATTCTTCAGTTATCATCTTAACTCATATTAACTTCAGTATTTAATTACATTAAATTTTATTGATTTCCAAATTAATTTCAACGGATTAAATAATAAGGTAATAAATAAAAAAATTGTCATACATTAGTAATCCAAACACATTTCTAAATTTTATTGTTCATAAACAGAAGCTAATAAATTTACGTACTAATTAATTTACTTCATATTCTATAATAAACCTATTTCAATTAATAACAAATAATTTCAACATTGAATCCAACATTTAATTTATTCCTTATTTACAATTATAACCAAATTAACTTTACAATTATTTCAATTGATTGAAATTACATTAAAATAGTTGTCAATAACATTCAAGCAACATTATTAAATCATATTCTAATTATTTTTCTCATTAATAAATCATAAATTTTAATTTCTTACAATATTAAATTTCAAAATCTTATTAAATTTTAGTTATCAAAAAATACGGGTCGTTACACTCTTCCCCACTCAAAACTTTTCATTTCCGAAAAGGAACAAGAAAGAATTAAGAAGTCTGATATATTTTTATTCAAAATAATCAATTTATAAACAATTAATTTACATAATTTAGTTTAAAAAAATTTGAAAATAACTCAACTTTCATAAAAAATTTCTAAGTCCTAAATTCATGAAAAATTTCGACATAGTCTTCTTTGCGCGGTTAGGTCCAGAAAAATAATAATATCAATAATTATAATATGTATATTGTAACGACCCAGATTTTTCGACGTTTGATTTGGAATATTTAAATGGTTTTAAATATTGAATTTGAATTATAAATTAATTTTAAATGTTTAAAAGTTAATATCTTACCTGAATTTCAAATATAACGATTTATTGGATAATTTAATTTTTGAATTTAATAAGTGGAATTTGGTCAAATTATTGTATCTTGAGTTTTAAGCTCGATTAAAATAATTTAAAGGCTTGTAAAATTTATATTAACAATAGTGAAGGTAATAAAAGTTTTAAGATTGAATTTAAAAGTGATCTGTTCAATTTTAAAAATAGTTTGTTCGAATTGACATTTAAAAATAGCGATCCAGATTACAGTCTCGGATTTCGACGAAACTAGTTCTATTGGATCCGTAATATTATATTATTATCGGATTTCAAATTTCGTAGCATTTGGAGTCATCATTTGGCCGTACGGAATATATAATTATAAAAACAAAAAATGAATTTTCATAAGGCAACTACCAACTATAAATAATATACAAATAGAGAATTTGATGCAGAACTAACTATTACATAATCTTATTTTTAGTGGTATGTTCACACAAAATAAAACTTATGAAATAAAGGACTAAGTAGAATTTTTTTAATTAAAAGATAAACGAAGGAGATTGAAAAAATATAGTTAAAACTGAGAAATTGATGCATTCGGATTTCTAATATGATTTACGTATTATCGTTCACTATATACTAGAAATAAACATTAAGAATGTGAAGATATTTCTTCTCTAACACTTATAACAATGAACGACATTAATTAAAATATCAGGCATTTTACACTAAATTTGGTAGTGATATACTAGCACATATTGGGTGATACATTGATAATGGTTGGTATTTTGGAAAAAATATCGGTTATGGAGCGATATGATTTGGCGATATATTAGCTATACTATAAGATATTAACTACATTGCTGGTGGTATTGACTCATGCATTAAGTGCGGCATCAGTGCGTGAGGAGGAAAAAATTTGAAGGCCGGTCTATTGTAGCAGTAAGCTGTTTAGGGGTGCGGAAAACTGCATTCCTAAACTGGATAGATTTTCTTTCTGCTTATTGATAGCATTGAGGAAGTTACGACCCTACTTCCGGGCTTATCCAATAAGAGTGTTGATGGATCAACCTCTCAGCAAAGTATCACATCACCTTGAGACTTCAAGATGATTATTGAAATGAAATATTAAGATAAGTTAGTGCGAGAAAACTTATCATCCTAGGAAAGCTATTCCAGGATAAGTATTGCAGGATTTCATTGCATAATTCACTATTTGGGATGATGAAATGGAAGAAGAGATGGTTGAACTTTCCCAGTGGATGTTACATATAGATGGTGCATCCAATGACCATAATTCTAGAGCATGAGTAGTCTTCATAACTCTAGAGGGTTGGAGGATATGCTATGCTTTGAAACTTGATTTTTATGCTATGAACAACAAAGAAAAATATGAGGCATTAATTGTGGGACACCAGATAGCGAAGGAGTTGGGAGTAGGGACAATGCACATATTTAGTGACTCCCAATTGATGGTCTGCAAAGTTAAGAATGAGTTTCAGGCTAAGGACACATGACTCATCCCTTACCCGTTGAATGTGTTGGAACTACTAGACGAGGTCACGCGTTACACAAATACACACACATCCTTAGAGAGGAAAAAGCAAATGTAGATTCTTTAGCCAAGCTGGCCAGCTCTGGAGATGCGCAACTATTGGGAATCATTTTGGTGGAACTATTAAAGACTCTAGGCATTGATGAGATGAATATCTATTATGTTATGGAGGTAGAGGAGAAGGAGTCACAGATGACTCAATTTAAGGAATATTTAATGAAGGGAATTTGTTTGAAAAGCAAAAATGATCGACGGAAGCACTTGTGTAAAGTACCGTGATACATTATGCATGATGAAGTATTATTTTAGAGAGGATTCTCATCCTCTTACTAAGTCACGTCGACAGAGATGAAGTGAAGAAAATCCTTGAGGATGTTCATCAAGGAGGTTGTGGAGGTCATGTTAGAAGGCAGAATTTGGTGAAAAAAAGTTACTTCGGTACGGATATTTTTGGCCAACTACCAATTATGATGTAGTTAAATTTTCCTATAAATGTGACAAGTGCCAGAGACTTGCGAAGATATCAAGAGCAGCATACAATGAGTTAAACATAGATGTTTAGCCCATGGCCATTTGATGTTTGGGAAACTAACATTATTACGACATAGTCAATAGCACATGGAGGAGTAAAGTACATGACTACAGCAGTGGACTATTTCACAAAATGGGTCAAGGTAGAGCCACTCACCACTATCTATCTGGCGGAAGTTATTAACTTTGTAGTCTAAAAAATTTTGTGTAGATTTCGAGTACCACTAAAGATCATTGTAGACTATGGAACTAATTTGAGAGTGTAGAGTTCTACAAATTCTTTGCTCGGCATCGAATTGAAAAGAGTTTCTTGGTGGTAGCACATCCATAGTTAAACGTATAGGTGGAGGAAGTGAACTAAATCATTAAATTCATTATCCAAAATCAGTTGAAACGAGCAAAGGGAAATTGGGATGATGAGTTACCACTTGTATCATGGGCTTATCAAACGACCAAGAAATGCACAACAGGATACAATCTGTTCACACTAGTTGAAGGAATTGAAGTGATGATACCAACTAAAGTAGAGGTCCTTCTCTCTAGTGTATGCATTATGACCTCAAGATGAATGAGGAGCTATTTCTAGCATCCCTCAACTAAATGGAGGAAAATCAAGAAAATTCTACTCAATAATGAAGAGTGGCATGAAAATTCAACGCCAAGGTCCAGAACTGTACTTTTAAGATTTGCAACCTTATTTAGAAATGGTCTTTCTGTGTACGAGAGTGTTTGTACCAAAATTGGGCACAACGCTCTTTGGATGTGATTGAAGAGATTAAAGTGAAGAAATTAAATGGAAAAAGTGGCTAATCTAACAATCACAGCAATAAAAGTTTGCAGAAATGAAAAGATGCAAGAAATTATAGTGGTTCGGTGTTGTAGCCTACGTCCACTTTGAATGTTTTTATATTTTATTGCTGATTGATAACTGATTACAATAGTACAACACTCGAAGACTCAAGTTACAATGGAGTTGCGATAGAGTAACGGTGTAGCAGAGTCAAAAAGGTCCTTTTTCTGTAGGCGCAGAGGTGTTATTTATAGGTGTGGTCTTGAAATATCTGCCTTTGAACTTGGAATACTCCTTCTCACATGTGGGTTGGCCCACCAGATTGATCAGGGGTCATTTGAGATCGATTGGGATTAATCCCCATTCCATTCGTATCTATTAAGATTTGCTCCTTTTGGGCTGGATCGATCAGAGACATTCTTGAGGTGGTAAGAAAGCTCCTAAGAAAATTTGGTAGCATTTGGACTTGTAGATTTTGAGTTATGATCGATCCAAGATTGAGATTGTAGGTTGGCTGAGGTGTACGTATCGATGCCCTCGTATCGATCGTTCTTCATATCGATGCTATGCATATCAATCAAATGACGTGGACCGATAACTCAGGAGAGATCCAAGTTTCATGCTAGAAAACCACTTCCTTCGGTTGACCATCCTTCTTCGTATCGGTCCTGATGATTGCTCTTCGTATCGATGGTCGAAGGCCGCTTCGTATCGATGCTTGCTGTTGGTTTCGTATCGATGGAAAGTTTTGGTTTCGTATCGATGGAAAGTGTTGGTTTCGTATCGATCTATTGCCTGATCGATACGAAATGCATGAACGTGGTCGATCAATATGAATTGGATACATGGGTAGCTACTGATGGATACGAAGGAGGTTGACTTCAATGGATACGAAGCTGTATGGATACGAAGGCGGGTGGCTTGTGATGGAATGAAATGAGGTCTTCTTTCTTGATTTTGATCGATCCATAACTTGAGCATACGAACTCCGATTGACCTAAAATTTGGAACATTGACTTTTATAGCTTTGCTTGTCATACCATGTTAATTGTAGCTCGATTCAAACTCGGACCAAATTTTCCATTATCCATAGTGAACCTGTGTATAACCGATCTTCGGGTCGAATTGTCTTTGGTTTCTAGTCAAGTCCTTGGTATCACGGCCTTGCCAAAAGGCAGGATAATAGGGAGCACTTAGATCCAAATTGGGAAGAACCTATGTGATAAGTGGAGACAACACTTTCAAGCAATTAACAACCTATAAGATCTCAATTTCGTGGGCATGCAATGATGAACATTAATACCCTAATTTGATTCTTTTTATATAAGCATTTTTTTCCATTTGGACATTCATTTGATTGGATTCGATGAAATAAAGTAACATTTGCCATAGAGATTTTAAATAAAATTATCTTTTTGAATTTCTAGAACCGTATAAGTTAAACTATGTGTTATGAGATTAATAACATAAACATCTTCTAAAAATCCGATATTTAGGTATTTGGATTTGGCAATGACAGACTCTTGTGAACGACGATCGGTTTCTTGAAGCATAACTGGATTGGGGGAAGATCGGATAATTCTCCCTTATAAGTCCAATCTTTGACCAATGCCCAAAGATAAGTGATGCCATGGATAGATGCTCGAAGATAGGCATCAACGGACATTAATACTCAAAGATAAGTATCGGTATATAATCAAATCTGTGCAAGTACATTGTACAAGAATTAGAATGGTGCTTGTGTGGACATGAGCGGAAAGCCATGTAAAAATCATCCAAGCATCCTAGTATTATTTATAATTTAACATGATAAGTTTAGATGGCAACAAGTAAAACTAAGTAATAGAGTAGTGCTATACGATAGCAAAAAATTATTTATAAGTGCAGTGGTATAGTATGTAAATGCGGTAGACATTTTGAAATGCACATGGAAGGGTAATATAAAGGTAAGACAATACCGGCATATACACACACACACACACACACACTCTCATTTGTAGGAATTATAAATAAGTATAGGTACAGGAAGTGGAGACAAATAGGATAGAAATGATCTTATTATTTACATTCACTACCAAGTACAAAATCAAGAGCCAATCCAATATAACATAGTGGCCTATGTAACGAAAGAGCAAAAATGAAAAAAAACAAGAAGTCCGTAAAATCGTTTCTTTGGATCCCGACAAATGCTGATCTTTTTTATGGCTTCGTAGGCGTTTTGCCGCCCTTTGAAGGGTGACCTATTTGAATAGTGAAGGTTCTTCAATGGATATAATTTGCTTCTCACTCTCGGACATGTGGGACCCTCTAGTGATAGCTGGATCTAAGGCTGGCAGAGATGAAATTAGGACCTCATAAGTTTTATCCTTAGAAGAAGAGGGAGGAATGCCATCGAACTTCTCGACCTTAAACCATTCAAGCATTTTCTTCTGGGCTTCAAAAATGTTTGCTATGATAGGTTCTGCATTAAAATTGTGAATGATAGGGACGTCCCCTTCCTTGTAAAAAAAAGCAGTCGGTTTATCGCCTTTTAGTAAGGCCCTAATCTTTTTGGCATCAAGATCGGGTCCAAAAATGACGAAGGGGATGGCATAGTGCCTCTGTGGTGATTTCCCTGGTTAAAAGATTGGGAGAAAGAATGACAAGAGGTGGTAGAATAGGTCAAACTAAAAATGGAAGATAGAGTTTAACTTCTTTTAGGGGCATCTAAACCTTTTCAAAGAAGGAGGAGTCGGCAGGAATACCTTCAGTTGGGAGCAGGTCAAAACCTATAAGAGTGACTTATCCTAGAGATTGAACTTCGAAGGATGGAATCTGCCACTCCTTGGAGATTGGAGATAATAATAAGCTAGGAGAAGTAGAGATGATGTGTGGTGTATATTCTTCTAGAGGTTTGGAGGAGGAGCTTCGTTAATGAAGAAGACGGAGATGCGTATACATCAACGGCCTTAAAGCTTAGGACAGTCGATGTTACTATCAAAGATTCTTTGTTGGATACGTCAATAAGAGATTTGATCGTCTCCTTGGCGAGGAGATAAGCGAGGACCTAGATAATAGTCTATATTGCTTCTTTTAGGCATATCATTTTTTGGCCTCCTCCCAGGAATCCAAATCTTTAGGATGGGAAAATTGATCTAAAAAGCCACCTTCCACTAATAAGATACCCTTTTGTTTCGCACTTCTCTTCTCCTCTTCCATAATCTTGTTTGGTATGTCTACTAAAATTTTGGGGTATTCCTCCTCTACCATTTCAAGGTTTTACTTTAAAAGACATTTACGTAAAATTTTAAAATATTACAATTGACCTTCTCAACAGCGAATTATTTTAACTTTTTGCGCTATTTCTAACTGATTTTTTGAACCACCGATGGTGGGCTTTAGTTTCTCATTGTTTTATTCTAAACTTGGAACATTTCTATCCTCGGCTTTGGATTTATCAAGATTAACCTTGACCTGACTCATTTGTGTGTTAATCGCAATAAGTTAAGCTTTTGACTTAGTGATACTAGCTTTGAGTTGCTTGATTTCATTTTCCAAATCATCATGGCAAATATTAGCCAGCTTAACTTGTTGTCCCATCAAATCAATCTCACTTTGTGTAATTTAATTTTGCCTCATGCTTTTCTTTTTTCTTTGCCCAAGTATGTTAATTTTCTTTCATTCTATTCTCTATAGTGTTTATATCCTTTCTCCATGAATCTATCAACTTCTAGTCTTCCTCCATTGCCTTTTCTTTATATGTGAACAAGTTTGGTTCAAGAAATTGATCTGGCTTAGATGTTTTGCAACCTTTCTCCAAGCCTCATATCAATTAACCTTGTTGTTGAAGGTTTCCCGAGCATCCTTTATCTTGTCCAGTGAAATTTTGTCCCAGTTGTATGAAAATTTGAGCTCGGTGAGGTTCATGTTCGGTTACTTGAAATGCATGGATGTAGGAGTAGACATGAATGACAAGGAAATGTTACAAAAAGAAGCAGACATTTGCCTGAACACTGCTAGCAAAATGTAGAAGAAGTGATCAATGGAGCAAGCATAGTGGTTGGTTAAGAAGTTGGTATTGATGGTCCAAGTAGATGCTTTCCCTTTTAATTACGGACAAGCAAGGAAGAAGTGGAAAAGGTAGAACCCACCACAAAGGTGTAGAAAAGATCTTCAGGGCAAGGAGAATGCCTAGTAAGAGAGCGACTTCTCTTAGGATGAGTGTCTCGGGAGTGATGGGATAGAGACAGGCGCTTTGAGTAATGGAAGCCTGAATCTTAAGTTAAGTGCGGACGCTCGCAGTGCTGACCATCGTATCCATGGTGTTCATCCTTATATGTCTATCCCTTGTGTGTTAATGGCTAGCTCTCACCCTCTTCGGGAGTTGCTACGGTCATCCCTTGTGTGATATTTGTCGCATTACTAATAATTCCTAGAAGGTGATAGAGATTCATCCTTATATGTCTTTTAGTGAGACCACCATAGTAGTCAGATCGACCCATTGTACTTGAAACAAATAAAAATGAGAGTTACTATCGGATTAGTAGTATGAGAACATAAGCAATGTGAGTGAGTATCATTCTAAGTGGTGTGAGCAATAGTATAGCCATATCTAGCATACAGACCATGCACGGTAGGAAAGGCAGAGGGAGGGAATATGCCCATGAAAGGAGTAAGACTGATGGGACCCATTCCACCTGAAAGTTCATCGATCTCAGGGGAGTCGAAGTCAAATTTGCTAAGATCATCAAGAATCGGGATGTTTTAGCGGCTGATAGCTTTGTTTCCATAGGTAGTATGAGTTTGCCCCTCGATCCAGCTTGAAGTTGAAGACGGAACTTCTTCAGCGCTACCCCTCCTTAGTCGTCTAAACTAGGGAGTAGGAATTGAAAAAAGGTCCCTATCGTTGTTCTCCCAATTTGATCCTAATGTAAAATCCTCCTCTTCTTTAACATCCTCCTTATCTCCTTATTTCACGAACTCTTCTCCTTCTTATGTCTTCACCTTAGCATCTCTATCTTCGTGGTTGTCATTGATGTTCAATCGTTGAGCTAGGTGTTTACTAGGACCAATCTGGTCTTGCTACAAGATTTGGACCCTAGCTTATTAGGTTCCAGTTAGTTTATGCTCAACGAAGCTTCTTTGGCTATTGTGGAGCAGACGATCCTGATAGAGGCACGGATCAAGGAGTAGGAATGAGGTGATGTGTTCAATGTCGGGGATGGCTTGAAGAGTGATTACCGTATGTCTTAGATCATTGATGCTGACCTTTGGTGTTACAAATGAAAATTAGAAAATATGTCTAAGAGACTTAGGTGAAGTAAGTCCAAGTAGGATAAAATTTGAAATCAGCTATGTATGCCTTACATTTAGAGAACCACCATTGAGCAAAAATGATAGGGCTACAAACGAAGAAATATTCTTCTTTAAAGTAGCTCTGGTTATTTTAAGGATCGAACATCACCCGATTGTATCATATGCTTCACACAAAGTTAGCGAATGATTTAAAGATCAACGTTTGAAAATATATAACTAGCGCATGTCAGTGAGTAGTGGTTCTCTTCCTAAATGATGAGCGAAGATCACTACAAACTCAAGAGCACCACATACGAGTAGGGATGTAGTTGAAAAGGAATTATTCTCATGGATTAGAGAAAGTGACATAAGAATGTGTTGATAAGTGGTACAACCCTATAAAAGCATATGGACCCGTTAAAAGTAATGTAATTAGTAGGAGGAAAATGAGCTTTTTCATGCAGCAACATGAACCTGACTTCATCTAATGGAACCTATGCCTCTTGCATATATGTTGATGCTTGGAGGCAGTTAAACGGGAAGGAGGAGAGTTAGGTGGATTATCTAATATTATGACCCCGTTCAAAGTAACACCCTGGGGAATCTTATTGGCTTCTCAATGATTTATATAGGGACTTGGTGGAGATGAGACTTTCCAACTGCTACAGTAGAGGTGGAGATCAACACCTAGCTGGAAGCTAATGTAGGTAAAGAAGAAGTAAAGGCATCTACCGTGGTTTAGAAGATAAAGAGAGCATCCTTTTCTTATAAATTAAGTAGGAATTAAGTAGGAATCTTAGATGATGAGCATAGTCTGGTAAGTTCTATATATTTTCTACACTAGTGTGTTTCCGTGTTAAGCGCCAGTGTGATCGATGTAGAGCATCTAATGGACTTCGCATGTGTCAACCATCATATTATGTACATCGATTGGGGGCATGGTGTGTTGTCCTACATTGTGTGTATCCTTTATCCTGCGCATAATGTGCGGAAGCATGTTGTTTAGAGTGAAAGCCTCCTCGTGCTAGCAAATGAGCTTTGATATGCGATGGAACTGTTTATTCTATAAAAATTGTTTACGTAGAAAGTATAAGAATAGTTGAAATGGATCCAATGCAAATAGGAACCTTTACATTCAATTAAAACATCCCAGAGATGGTACAGTCTTTGAAGGATGGAGATTTCTCAATAGATAAATATAAGCGTTGGCAAAATGCATATTCTGGGACAAGCCAATGCTCAAATTAGTTGAGATCTTCGAAGTTATCAATAAAGAATCCATCGAGTAATCTCTAAATCCATGAAGGCAATTTGAAATTGCCTCAATCGATGAGAACTTCTACGATCCAAGTCCATCTCTTTCCCTTTAAGCTAATACCATACTTGTATCATCTGATTCTAAACTGGCCTTCTCCTTCCTCACATCGATATTATCTTGTAATGGCAAGAATCAATTGGTTCTACCTCAGGATGGAAAAGATAGATTGACATCAAAGAGAAGGGAACGGTGGTGGCTAGGCAGGCATAGATCGGTAGCAGCATGGGTGGTTAGAGATGAAAGTGTGCGTTAACAAGATGATAGAGGTGATGGACTACCTTGGATCGACGATTGATGGATCAGTGAAGGATCTAGAAGCTTGAGATTAGAAGTTTGAAAAAAATCTAGCTTGGACTCACAAAGGTTGGAAGGAGATTGGTAGCAGAATGAAGGTGAAAGTCAAGAATTTTCTAACTGTTATTTTTATATGGGAAAAAAAATCGATCGATACTGATCCACAAAGCCATTTTTAAAAATAATGATGAATAATGATGAGAATGAAATGGATAAGCTTTCTAGACTATGAAATTACAGTATTTATATCTGTCGAATAAACGTGAATCGATGACCATATTGAAATGAAATGTTTGGATTGTTAGTCCATGAGTAGATGGTTTTGATGACAACAACCTTAGAATAAGATTATAAAATATAAATACTAACATTATAGTTTAGATATATATGTATATGCAGGATTTAACCATGCAGGTACCAAGAATGAAGACTGTACAGTATAGAGATTCAAGATATCAAGATTGAAGACTCATGAGTATCGAGATAATCAAGAGTTCAAGATTTCAAGATAAGTATTGAGTCTAGAATTATGTTAAAACTTCACAATAGCACTGAAATCTTCACTCCATTTTTCTTTTGGGATGGAACCGATTTCTACCTTTATAGTGGCTTACAAACCCACGACAAGTAGCTTACAAACCTACGACAAGTGGCTTACAAACCCACGAACATCTTGGTTTTGTACAAGTTCTCGAGTCCAGACATGATGAGATATTCTCTAGGAAGAAGCTTGCAAAACTACTTCAAAATGATTTTCAAAACTACTTCAGAATGATTTTCAAAATTGTTTTTCAAAATGTTTTAGCCTTAAAAATTATCTTTTCAAATGATTTTCAAAAAGATGTTTTAGCCTTAAATATTCTTGTTTTTAAACTTCGGTTGTTTTAAACTATCTTTTAATTATAATATATTTATGCTTAGATTTAAATATAAAATTATAGTAAAATTATATATATATTATTCTTTATATTCATCTATGTATTTTATCTATAGTCAAGTATATTTATAAAGTATTAAAATAGTTTTAATATAAGATAAAGGTTATTTTCAAAGAAAAACAAAACTTTAAAAATTGCTTTGGGATGTCGACATACCCATGGTGACCATGTCGACATAGTGTCAGTTAAAATTCAAAATTCAAATTTCAAAAGAAGTGTCTATTCGCCATAACCTTTCACGAATGGACATGACTGTTGTTCTTCTATAAATAGGGGTTAGTTTCAATGAATTTTAAATCAGTTTTTCTGGTTTTTCACTTCTCTTCTTCTTCCACATTTTCTTAATCAAAATCCTATCGTTACTCTACCGAAATCAACATTGAATCTAACTAGATTATCTCTGGTTTGATTCTCTATCACTATCTCAACAAGATCTAAGTGATATTCAGAGTTATAGGCTTCTTTGTAATCTATCTAGCGAGAAAAGGTGTGATTGTAGCCTTGGAAATCAATCAAGCGAGAAAAGGTGTGATTGTAGCCTTGGAAATCAATTGGGTGAACTTGTTGCCCTGGAAATCAAGTATCTCTACCCAGAGGATTGTGATTCTGGAGGGTGTACCTCGTAGCCTTGAAACCGAGGGTTGTAATTGTTAAATTGCTTTTGAAAGGAAATCCGTACTTAGTTGTGCGGGACTGGATGTAGGGTAACCCTGAACCAGTATAAAATCCGGTGTGTTCTTTCCTTTACTACATTTACTTTATTTTTGCATCTGTGATTATATCTGTGTCTGAATATTGCATACATTTGTGTACAAATCAACAATAACTGAAAAAGATTTAGTAATTTCTTAAAAACACTATTCACCCCCCTCTAGTGTTATTCCTAGCCTTAAGTTCCGTAATCCGCAATCCTCACATTTGGTATCAGAGCAAGGTTTTCAAAAGTTTCACAATCTGATTTTTGAAAATTTTTCAAAATGGCTACCAATACCGGTACTGTTATTAACACTAGTATCCCTGTCGCTAGTTCATTTGTAGAAGGTCAGTCTACTGCCAGACCACCACTTTTTAATGGCAGTAACTATGCATATTGGGCATGTAGGATGAAAATATATTTACAATCTGTAGGATTAAATACTTGGAATATCACACAAACTGAATATTCTGAACCCACAACTAATTTTGCACAGTGGACCACTGAGCAAAAGACTATTGCACAAAATAATTCTAAAGCAATGAATATTCTGTTTTGTTCACTTGAAAGAAATGAATTTAATAGAGTGTCAGTTTGTAAGTCTGCATATGAAATCTGGAAAACTTTGCAAGTAACTCACGAAGGAACAAGCAAAGTTAAACAGACCAAAATTTCCATGCTCACAAATCAATTTCAGTTATTTAAAATGAATACTAATGAGTCTATTTCAGATATGTATAGTCGATTTCAAGATATTGTGCATTCTTTAATATCTTTGGGAAAGGAATTTTCGGAAGAAGATCAAGTCAGGAAAATTTTAAATTCTCTCACTCCAGAATGCGATCAAAAGACACTTGCAATTGAAGAGGCAAATGACATCAGTACTTTAAAGATAGAAGAATTAATTGGAAATCTAATGTCGTTTGAAGTTCAAATGATCGGGAGAAGAGAAAGCAAAGCATCTGAAAAGAAATCAATGACATTCAATGCATTAATCGACGGATCAGATTCAAACAGTGATAATGATGAAGAGATAGCATTTATGACCAGGAATTTTCGGAAATTTCTGAAATACAGGAAGATGAATAATCTCAAAAGAAACAACTAATAGAATTCTGGAAATCAGAATGTAGTACCAAACAATGTCAAATGTTTCAACTGTGATGAACTAGGCCATATCAAAAGTGACTGTCCGTATCTAGAAAGGCAGAATCCTCCTATAAACAATGATTCAATAAAGAAACGGAAGCGTGCATTTACTGCTACTCTAGATGACTCAGACTCGTCCTCAAGCGATGATGATCAGAAGTCAGATAACTCAAATTTGTGTTTCACGGCAGTTCACGACCTCAACAAATTCAAGGAAACGGACTCAGAAAAAGGTACACATTTACAACACAATTGATTGAAATTGCATGATTAGAATTAGATGATTGATTGGTTTTGAATTGGTGTGTTGATTGAATTTTAAATTTATTTTTTATTATTATTTTATTATTATTTTTATTATTTTTAATATAATATTTTCTGGAATATACTATAAGAATACTCCAGATATATATATATATATATACATTAGAATAATAAGTATATATATATATATTAGAATTCTTAGGAAAAAATAAATCTTAGAAACTCACAGGCACATGTCGACATGGTCCCTACCATGATGTCGACATGGGTACAAATTTTGAAATTCAAAATTTGAATTCAAATGGTTGAATTTCCCTCCATCTTTTCACTTCATTCAATACTCTAAAAAGGCATCTTTTTACCAGAGAACATGTCTTTCAAAAATCTATTTATTCACTATCTTTTATCACAACTTTTCACTTTCATTCTCAAATTCAAACTCTCTCTTCAAAACTTCAAGCTCTCCACTCTCTACTTTAATGGCTTCTTCAAGCAACCCCTCCACCATGAGACTTTCCAGAAACTTGAAAGAGCAACTCCTCAATAATCCGAAGGCAATAAAAGAATACATCAATTATGCAAACTATGGAAAAGTCCATCCCGGAAAGTTTGCTATTTTTCAAGATTTTGCTTCTTATGAAATTGATACTCTTTTTGCAAACAATCAAATTCTTAGTCTTGTTGATTCTTCTCAAAATGATTTTGTTTGTTACCTAAATCTTGTTAAAAAATTTTATGCAAATCTCAATCGAGAATTTTATGAAGGAAATGATAATGAAATTTGGAGTAGTGTCAAAGGCCCTAGAATTGTTTTAAATTATGATTTTTTGGGTACCATTCTTAATTGTAAGAATACGAGAATGGATCTTTCTAGTTTTCAAATCGATGAACATGATCGTGAGACATTTCATCATATTTTTGAAAGAGAAGAAAACTTTGAATTTAAAAATCGAAACTTTCGTCCTAAAGCAAGAATAGTCAATCTTCTTTTACAACATACTTTGACCCCAAGATCGGGAAATTTTAACAATCCTACTTCAAAAGTGTGCAAAGCACTCTTTGCTATTTTCAGAAATTATGATATCAATTGGGCGCAAGTTATTTCGAATGAACTTCGTCCTAAAAATTTTGAAATGGGAGAAAACACTTTATATCATGGAATTTACCTTACTCGGATTTTCAACTATTTTGGAGTAAATTTCAAAGGAGAAGAATTTATTTCAAGAAAAGTTTTTAATATCTCAAACATTTCTCTCATGAAAATCCCATAGTACTGAAAAGGAAGAGCGCTTGGCTCATGAAGAAATGGAAGAGGAAGAAGAAGAAGAAGAAGGAGAAACATCCCTAGAAAGTATTGAATATCCCTCCAATCCTACCAACAAAACCCTTCTCAAAAACCAAAAGGTTATTGTTGAGAATCAACGGGTTCTTAAAAGATCCGTTAGTAAGAAATAGGACAAAATATCATCCAAGATGAACAAGTTTTTCTCCAAAGTCAGCAAGAAACTTGGATTATCTTCATCTTCATCATCCTCTAACTAGTTCTATATCTTCATATCATATCGAATTAGTTTAAGTTTGTTTTAATTTGAGTGTTTATGTAGTTCTTTATATTTAATCATTGTATTATCCTATTATGTAATGAAATTGAATTTCCTTTCTGTTATCTAGCTTATCTTATCTCTTGAATAAATTTAGTATATTATATAAATTTATATATATACACAATTATTCACAAAGTCAAAATTACCATCAAAATTCACTGTAGTATGTCGACATACCCCCTTTGACCATGTCGACATATACTGGTCAAAAATGACAATTCATTTTGAATTTGAAATTTGAATAACTACCATATGTCTATTCATTTCAAACGAATTTCTACACCTATAAATACCCATTTCTTCCAGAAATCATTACTGAATATTATTTCTTATCTATTCTATCTCTCATTCTTCTCTCAACTTCAAAAATGACTAATCCAATTCATAACTTATCCGAGAATCTTGAAGAAACTCTTAATTCATTCAAGAATATTCTCTCGTTCATTCTTCGTAACCAGCGACACTTAGAGTTTAGTCAAATGCAGATGATCAAGGAGCAAGAAAGGCATTTCGATGCAATTCGATGGATGATTTCTTCCCTCCACAAGGATGATAACGAGGCACATCCTCCTGTCTCTCTCACAAATGACAATGAAAATTGGGATGCCATCAAAGCAAACCCTATTTTCAGAGAAGAAGGATGGGTGGAAGTTCCCCGTAACGTTTAATTTGTTTGCTTTGTTACTTTGTTTGAATTGATTGTTTTGATTGAAATTGGTTGTTTTGATTGATTTGATTTATACATTGGTGTGGTTTGATGATTGTATAAATATACATTAATATATTTATAATTGTTGATTGAATATCATGTCTATAAGTATAGTTATTTCTTATATACTCTATTATATAGTTTATTAATGCAGGTACTTGAGTACAAGAATGAGGGGGAGTTGTATAGTTTAGAGTTTGTTTGTTTTTGTTGATGACAAAGGGGGAGAAATATAAAATAGGAGAGTTAGGCATAGATTAAGGGGGAGTTATTAGATTTAGGGGGAGTCAATAGGATAGAAGTAATATTTTATAAACAAAGGTTGTCATCATCAAAAAGGGGGAGATTGTTAGTCCATGAGTAGATGGTTTTGATGACAACAACCTTAGAATAAGATTATAAAATATAAATACTAACATTATAGTTTAGATATAAATGTATATGCAGGATTTAACCATGCAGGTACCAAGAATGAAGACTGTACAAGATAGAGATTCAAGATATCAAGATTGAAGACTCATGAGTATCGAGATAATCAAGAGTTCAAGATTTCAAGATAAGTATTGAGTCTAGAATTATGTTAAAACTTCACAATAGCACTGAAATCTTCACTCCATTTTTCTTTTGGGATGGAAATCATGGAACCCATATCTACCTTTTTAGTGGCTTACAAACCCACGACAAGTAGCTTACAAACCTACGACAAGTGGCTTACAAACCCATGAACATCCTGGTTTTGTACAAATTCTCGAGTCCTGACATGATGAGATATTCTGCAGGAAGAAGCTTGCAAACTACTTCAAAATGATTTTCAAAACTACTTCAGAATGATTTTCAAAATTGTTTTTCAAAATGTTTTAGCCTTAAAAATTATCTTTTCAAATGATTTTCAAAAAGATGTTTTAGCCTTAAATATTCTTGTTTTTAAACTTCGGTTGTTTTAAACTATCTTTTAATTATAATATATTTATGCTTAGATTTAAATATAAAATTATAGTAATTTTTTTTATATATTATTCTTTATATTCATCTATGTATTTTATCTATAGTCAAGTATATTTATAAAGTATTAAAATAGTTTTAATATAAGATAAAGATTATATTCAAAGAAAAACAAAACTTCAAAAATTGCTTTGGGATGTCGACATACCCATGGTGACCATGTCGACATAGTGTCAGTTAAAATTCAAAATTCAAATTTCAAAAGAAGTGTCTATTCGCCATAACCTTTCACGAATGAACACGACTGTTGTTCTTCTATAAATAGGGGTTAGTTTCAACGAATTTTAAATCAGTTTTTCTGGTTTTTCACTTCTCTTCTTCTTCCAGATTTTCTTAATCAAAATCCTATCATTACTCTGTCGAAATCAACATTGAATCTAACTAGATTATCTCTGGTTTGATTCTCTATCACTATCTCAACAAGATCTAAGTGCTATTCAGAGTTATAGGCTTCTTTGTAATCTATTTAGCGAGAAAAGGTGTGATTGTAGCCTTGGAAATCAATCAAGCGAGAAAAGGTGTGATTGTAGCCTTGGAAATCAATTGGGTGAACTTGTTGCCCCGGAAATCAAGTATCTTTACCCAGAGGATTATGATTCTGGAGGGTGTACCTCGTAGCCTTGAAACCGAGGGTTGTAATTTTTGAATTGCTTTTGAAAGGAAATCCGTACTTAGTTGTGCGGGACTGGATGTAAGGTAACCCTGAACCAGTATAAAATACGGTGTGTTCTTTCCTTTACTGCATTTACTTTATTTCTGCATTTGTGATTATATCTGTGTCTGAATATTGCATACATTTGTGTACAAATCAACAATAACTGAAAAAGATTTAGTAATTTCTTAAAAACACTATTCACACCCCTCTAGTGTTATTCCTAGCCTTAAGATTCGTAATCCGCATTCCTCACATGGATTCTCGATAAAAATATATTCCATGGAAATAGTTCGAATAATGGATGCTCATCAAATTTCAAAGAATGCTTTGTGTTCACAAAAGCATACTTTAAGGGGCAAGTGTTATCGGGTATTATTCACATGTGATATTTCGATGAGATAAGACTACAAAATAGTGAAGGAATGGATTCTAGATTCAAAGATGATCGAACATGAAGGATCAAAGGAAAAAGAGAGAAAATTGACTAAGTCCATGGAGGTAACAAACCATAAAAGTGTCTTTTTTCCCTATAATCTCTCTACAATGGTAAAGACATCTATGTAAGGAAGAAGATATAAATTTGGCAAAGTCTATGGATCGTTGTTGATCCATAGATTCTCTTCATAAAATCAACATTCTCGGTGAATACTCGAAGAAATAATCTTGAAAACAACAAAGGAAGATTGATTCGAGGGACATGATATCAATACTTAGAGGAACTGGGAAAAAACAAGTGGTTGGCCAAAGCCATGGATTGGTATCAAACCATAAAGGTCTCAGGATTTGGTCTATTTCTCTCATAATATTTTAGATCTAACTATTTGACGCGTTCTATAATGATCTGGTGACTCAAAGCCCAATTACAGCTTATTTGAGAAATAAATAAGAGGCTATCTGTAACAATCTTCCTTTTTCGACTCTTGAATTTAACATCCGAACATACGTTAACACCTCGAAGATCGAAAATGACAAGAACTTATGATATGATAACAGAAAACAAAAAGAGTCTAACGATAAACTTACTAAACTCGCAGTGAACATAAAACATTTTATGTTCAACATAGATCCAAATACATATTTAGAACTATAGAATTAAATCTCAATCAAAAATGGATAGAAATATATTGATCATGGTTTATATTAACAATACATATAATATGAGATATTTGTCACCATGTCCTCCACAACACCGAGGTCCATTGGTCTAGTGATATAAATAAAAAGGAAAACAGAAGTGGGTCAAACATACGTCCAAGTGAGTGAAGCAGTTCTATCTCTTATATACTAAAAAGGACTGGTAAAACATCATTAGTGTCTTCTAACCCATATACACTTACCTTAACCAACCCACTTGCACCCGAGTAATATCAACACTATACCAGGGTTAACTACTCGATTAAGGTTATATTCCAATTCATCATACTCTATACAAAAATATGTACACTCAACCAATGGAGTCTACCAAATCCACATTACTAAGGGAACACAGGTTTCCCAAATGACTAATATGCAATTGCTGAAGGAACAACCATTTCCCTGGAACTATTTCCAGAATCACTATCGCTGATACCGAGGGAACGACCACTTCCCCGTAACAACTATTTCCTCTTAGAATACTAAGGGAACAACTATTTCTCTAGAACAACTATTTCCCTAGGACAACTATTTCTCCGAGACAACTATTCCCTGCACCATGCGTGCCTTATACATAATTACTTAACAAATTAGTAACACATTAAACGTACCCAATATCCTTTATCTGATCATACCTAGTTAATATGACATCCAATCACCGATAAGAAAAACCAAACATCTAATTTTACACACATCAAACACACGTATCTTCAATGATATTTATATGTTTTCCCACGTATTATCTTACCCTATTTCCTCCTTCGAAATAGCCTAAAGCTTCGCACGAAGTCCTAATTCTCCAAATGTCTCCAATCGCACCCGACTCGATTGGGTCCTGTAGTCGCCATTCTCTTCCTATTTCCTTGTTTTTGTTCTTTGGTTGTTTCATTTTGCCTTTATTTCAAATTTAAGTTCATAACTTGTATATAAAATTATTGTACTTTATAAATTAGTCTCTATATCTTCACTTCCACACACACACATATATAATTCATATAATTTTATACAACTTATTTACTGTAAGTTAATCTACTGTTGACTTCAATGACTCGATTAATCACCAAATTCATTCATTCAACTCATTATAAAACCATAGTTATTTCCTAACCACACCCCTACAATATTAAATCATTCTAATTGCATTATATAATCATAAAGAAGATACACTCGCTCAAAATGGAAGGCTAAATCCTGTAATCCTTCGCTATCCTATTCTTGTAGTACATCGAAACCTTCTAATTTGCCCCGATTCTTTCACTCGATCATAGTACTTGTCTCCACGATCATTTTGATGGGTAGATTTTCAAAATTCGTTGAGAATTCAGAGTGTTATGTCACTTTAAAGTTATGAAATGAAAAAGGAAGAATGGTGATGAACGGAAAGAAGATTAATTTGTTTTTCTGGTCCAAAATGGTGTTTATATAGTGTCAAATTTGATTTAAAAACCGTTCCTACCAATTTAAATAGTCAACTTTAATTTGGATTTAAAAAAATTGAATAAATTATTGTATGTCGACATATCCCAAAATGTATGTCGACGTATGTATAATGATTGAATACATGTTGACATATCATTTCATGCATATTGACACACATGCCATATTTTTCATTCAGCTATTAGTTCATTTGTATCTCTTTCATATGACCTCCAAATTGAACAAACATATATATCATTTGATCAGAAAAACGAGTCGGTAGCAAATGGTGCACGTCTCATTGTCAAATTCAAGGCTTAGAAAAATGACTATTTTTTCCCTTTAATATTTAAATTAATTAATTAGTCACTTAAAATCCAAATTTATTTATTATTAAAACATGAAAATTCTATAGTGATCTATGTGGCCGACTCATGCCCGTAATATCATTACTTTAAAGCTTACATCGAAAGAATGTGGAAATCTAAAGGTGATTTTTTCATACATACTAAGGAGAACTATTTCTCCGTCATCAAGTGTGAAAGTAGACAAGATTATGAAAGATATCTAGCGGGACACCCTTACTTATATGATAAGAAGCTTATGATAATGAAGAGATGATCTCTAGAGCTCAACTTATCTAAGAAAATGCTACAGAGCATTCCGATATGGCTCGGTTTTCAAACCTCAAACTAGAATTTTGGTCAGAAGAGGGTATTAGCAGAATTGCATCCATATTGAGCAACCTCCTAAAAATGGACCACTACACGAAGGCTTGATTGGAATTTTATAATCACGAGCCTTGATAGAAATTAGTAATCAACTCAATTTCCCAAATGAAGTTACTATATAGTTAGAGAAAGTGGCTAAGTGGTCTCCCAAGCTGTCGATTATGCCAATTGTGAATATTTTGGACACGTACCAAACTTGTGCTCTTTTGAGAAAATATGGGTGGCCAAAACATCAAATGACTTCCCTCCTATAGCGAACAATAATACTACATGCAGCTCTCTAGCGATAGATAATAACACGTTCTTAAAAAGCACAACACACTCTAACTCTACATGTAACAAGTTGGATTATCAAGCATACACAAATGAAATAGCAGTAGCTCGTATTAAAGATCAATCTGGTCCTTCTAGCAACTCTAAAATACAAGTATACCGAAGCAGTTTTGATCAACTTAACATCGCAGAAATGGACTTAGAATCAAGGTACTAAAGTCCGGCCGGCACGTCGGAGTTCCGGCCATCTCGGCCCGGTTCCGGCGTCGGCCGGACCGGAATAAGGGGAAAAACCCGATTCCGCTATTTTTATCTTGGACAAAAAAAAAACAGACGAAAACGAATACCAACAGAATCAAAGAGAATGCATGTGATGCAAACAAACAAAATCAAAGCTTTATTCTAAATCAATCACAGTTTGTCGGCCTTTTACAAATTCACCCAATTCAAAAATTCACGTGAACAAGAGTTGATTTACGCTCTATAAAACCAAAGACGTTCATCATACAATATACAGACAGTAACTAACCTCCTCTTCGCGTCGCATCTGACAATCGTTGATCGAGTGGCAGCGGCAGAACGAACGCAACAGATCGAGCACCAGTTCGCGACAGAAACCAACCTTGCTCGAGCGCACATCAGTGAAGAGCGCACACCAGTTCACGGCAGAATCATCCATCCTCATTAGCGTCGGCTGTAACGATCTCCTCGAGCTTGGCAGCGGCGACCAGGTTTTTTTCCCCCTTTCTTTCGTTTGATTTTCGTTTTGCTAGGGCAGACATAACGGGCCGGTTAGTATCACCTATTTAACTATTTACCGTGCGTAAATAAAGTTTATTAGTTAATGGGCAGACATAAACAGACGTGGTGAGTTTATAAGGAAGCAAGGTTAGTGGTACTCTTTATTAGTTAATGGGCTGTTAATTCAACTCCTTCAAACAAAAAGACAAATATGTTTCTGGAACTGCAGTAGCGATTGCAAGTCTCAAATATGTACACTTCTTAACCCAATGATAAACTACTTGAACAATGTACTGTAAACTGAAAGAATACTAAAGAAAATAGGTCTAACAAAATTTGCATATTCACATATGACACCAATACTAGCTGTTTTGCTAAAGCTATAAGCAATTTTAAAAATATATTGTGATAAAAATTATTATGTAAAAAAAAATTATCGGTTACTTTAATTTGATAATGAATAACCATGAATGGAAGTTGTATAATGCAAATAATATATTGTTTAGCTTGCATTAAAATGTATTAGCGTTAAGTAATTAAATATTAAATTATTTTGTTTCTTATTTAGGTGGCTGATTATGACAAATCGTGATATCGTTTGGAATTATTGTACGGCAGTTATTGGTGAAAAAAGAAAAAACAAATGTAATTATTGTCATAAAATAATTTCTGGTGGTGGTATAACACGTATGAAAGAACATTTAGCATGACAAGCAGGCGATGTGGCAGTATGTCTGACTGTTCCCAGAGAAGTCAGGAAACTTATACAAGAACATATGAAGAAAAAGAGAACTGAGCGAATCAAGGGAAGCTCGAAAAACAACGTGTGCAAGAAGAGCTAATGAGCATGCCCGAACAACGTACTGAAGATACCGACAGTGATGGAGGTGAAGATGACATAGAGCTACGGTGTGCCTTGCAAGAAAGCAAAGAAAGTTATATGAACTCAGGTGTAGGATCTAGTGGAACAGGTATACGATCTAGCGGACTAAAGCGCAATGATCGTTCTAAATCAATCAGAATAGATGATGATTTAGCAACACGAGCAGCTGGAAGGATTGATCCCTATGTACAAAAACGCGGAGGTAGAACTCAACCTTCTATTAGAACTGCAATAAAAGGTATTAAAGATGCCAAAAAACACATAGGTCGTGCAATATCAAATTTTTTTTACTTCAATCATATCCCACACAATGCTGCTAATAGTCCTTACCATGAAACTATGGTAGAGGCCATTCAAGAAGCTGGTCCTGGAATTAAAGGACCGACGGCACATGAATTATCAAAAACATATTTAGATTTAGAGTGCACTGAAATCAAACAATACATCGACACTTATTCCAACTTTTGGGATGAGTATGGTTGTACGTTGATGTGCGATGGTTGGAGCACACAAAATAGAAGAAAAATCATTAATTTTCTTGTGTATTCTACCCAAGGAACTGTGTTTCTTAAATCTGTAGATGCTACCGACAAATTTCAAAGTGCTGAGTATATTTGTGGTCTAATGGATAATGTTGTTAATTTTATTGGAGAAGATAGAATTGTGCAAATAGTAACTGACAATGGAGCAAATTACAAAGCTGCTGGCCAACTACTGATGGAAAAAAGAAGAAAACTATATTGGACACCATGCGCAGCACATTGTATCGATTTGATTTTTGAAGATATCTCAAAAGAAACCGAGGTAAAATCGATAATTTTAAATTGTCAATCAATAACAGGATTCATATACAATCATGGTTGGTTGCTTACCATAATGAGAAAAGAAACCAATAATAAAGAGCTAATTCGGCCAGCAGTAACCAGGTTTGCTACTCACTTTATTGCATTGGAATCCATATACACACATAAAGAGAATCTAAGAAGAATGATTTCTTCGAGGGAGTGGAGCGCAAAGATTCCTAAACTCGGTCCTAAAGATAAAAAAACTGCAATTCTTATATATAATTTGATCCACAGTGATAAATTTTGGGCCAACGTTGCTGCTATTATTCTCGTATTTGATCCACTTGTAAAAGTTTTAAGAATGGTGGACAATGATGATAAAGCAGAGATGGGATATCTATATGAAGCAATGGATCGAGCGAAGGAATCAATTAAGAAAAATATCGGTATAAGACAGTGTCAAAAGTGGTGGAATATAATCGATAAAAGATGGGAAAGACAATTGCATCGACCTATTCATGCAGCAGGTAATTTTTTTAATTATTGCACAATTATAAAAGTACATATCACGTCAATATTTTTTTGAACTATCAAATTGTTTTAGGTTACTTTCTCAATCCTCATATACAATACGGAGATAATGCAACAAACGATGATGAGGTTTTAAATGGATGGATAAATGTTCTTGAAAAAATGGTACCTGATATTGCTATGCAAATTGAAATTTCAAAAGAGGTAATAAACAAATTATTAAAATACTCATGATTCTTGCTATTATGTTTAACACAAAGAATAACTTGGTTTATTATGAATGATTTGTAGGTTGAAAAATATAGAATGAAACTTGATGTATTTGGTTCTACAAAAGCAAAACGTGCAGTTAAGTCGTGTCTTCCAGCTATGTGGTGGTCAATAATTGGTAGGGAAGCTGCGTCAAATTTGACACGCATAGCTATGCGTATTCTTAGCCAAACAGTTTCTTCTTCAAATTGTGAAAGAAATTGGACAACATTTGCAATGATTCACACGAAGTTAAGAAACAGAATAAAAATGGAGAACTTAGAAAAACTGGTATTTGTACATTATAATATGCGATTAAGAGTACGACATGCTAAACGCCAACAAACAACCGACCAACTTATTGATTTAGATTATATCTTTCATGAGGAGGATCCACTTGCAGAATGGACTAGAGAAGCTGAGAATCCACTACTTGATAATGCAAGCGATAATCCTTGGTCGGACAATGATAATGTATCTGCAGAAAATACTGAAAATGATAGTTCATCAAATGATGATTCCGGTAATGCTGGTGGTGACGGAATTGGTTCTAGTGGTTATGGCGTTGGTCCTAATTTTGATGAGTCTCAAAGACATATCCAAAATTATAAAGCAGATGACTATAGTCGACGAAGAGATAGAAATTTGAACGTTGTACATGAAGATCAAGGGGATTATGATGGCAGATATACTTCTAACAATGTCCCTAGTTTTAGGTATTCTACGTCTGACTATACCGGAGGTTATTTGTATTGTGGGTTAAATCAACCGTATGCTGCTGAGGAATCAAGTAGCCAAGATGAACCTTCACCCTTTGATAATATGATGACGACATTTCTAAGTTCGGATCAGATACAGCAGTATGCTTTTCCGACATATTACAATCCGATACCAGATGAAGAGAGCGATGGACAAAATTTATATGATGCTCAGAGAAATAGCTTTTGGTATTAAACTTTTATGTTGTATGTTTTGTAACTTTCATGTCACTTGAATAATTTAGTGTAATTGACTATTAGTATTGCGTATTTATTTGCGTATTTATAATAAAAATGTACCGGAATTCACAAATCGGATTTAAAACGGAATTTCCGGAAATCTCAAAACGAGACCGAAATTTTAAATTTTTCAAATGACCGGAACGGAAACGGAATCCGGAACTTCGAACCTTGCTTAGAATGCAATGAATCACTATCATAATCAGATTTACATACCCCAAATGAAGTGGACACAACACTATGCACAACAGCATTAGTTCAAATATAACGTCAGGAGTTCAGAGTCCGGTCTCAGAATACAAGTCTAAGTCTACAATAATGGAATCTAATATAATTCCACAACCAAATAGCAGTAATTCAAAACAATCCAACTCAGCCACCTCAGAGGAAATGACTAGGCGATGGACGCGGCTGAGGATGGTTGGCAAGCTACCAGTTCAGATAACTCCTTCCAGAGATCTACAATCGTTGACAGTATAGGTGCATGTACTCGATCGAAACATGCTCGAAAAAAGAGACAAGTTGATGTATCCTTTGAATTTTCTACTACACAAGTTGAGGTAATTGACATCCCGACGTGACATAATATGATTAATCACCTAAAATCAAAAGGAAAAAAAGAAAAGAACAAAATCTAGTTTAAATGTTTACCCTCACGTGGAAAATGGGAGTGTCTCTGTCAATATTTCTAAATGACCATAATTACTTGGAACATTAGGGGACTTATCTCCCTGTCTAAGCAGTTAGATGTTGCTACATTAATTAAACAACGTCAATCTTTGATAGTTGGGCTGTTACAAACCAAACTTGTACAAAACAAAAAACATAATGTAGTTAATTGACTTATCAAAGAGTTGGGCTTTGCATTTAATTTGGACCAACAACATAAATTTATTGATTTTATGGGATACTAACTTATGGCGCATTTTTTTATAATTGACAAAAGAACAACATATTACGTGTCGGGTGCAGAACAACATGGGTTCGTCTTTTTCTTCTTCTTTTATATATGCACACAATCAACAAGACAAAAGATCTGAACTATGGGACTACATTAAATCACAAGCTAATGCTTTTAAAATAGCCAGGGTTATAGTAGGTTATTTTAATGATATCTTATACCGTCACGATAGAATCAACAATGGTAACTACTACTTGTCCCTGGATTTAGATTTTATAGATTGTATAAGGACAGCAGATCTATCTAAACCTCCTTATTTAGGGAACTATTACACATGGAGGGAGGAGTTAATTTGTTAGTTCATAGCAAAATTTATGGGCTATTCACTAACAAGGAATGTCTTAGTAAATTCCCTCACCTTTCTGTTTACTCTATGAACCATTCAGTGAACGACCACACCCCTATCATCTTTAACTTTGCAACCACACCACTTAACAAAACAGGTTTTCCTTCTAAATACAATAATTCTTGGCATGGCAAATTGGGTTACCACAAGTTAATTTCATCTATTTGGGAAGAATCTATAACTGGAAACCCTTTATTTCAAATTTATTTCTAAATTAAAGAAAACTAAGGCTTGTCTCCGACAGTGGGGTGAAGAGAAAAGTAGCAATGATCAAAAGGGGATTGAACTTATTAGAAGAGAACTGGATGTTTCTTACTCGTCATTAGTAAGGAAACCTAATGACGACCTGGCGTTGAATGCATATAGACAAAAATTAGAATAGCTCTTAGTGTCTTTACACAAACAGGGCTCAAAATATATGAAGCGTTTAAAATTTAAATGGCTTACATAGAGGGAAAGAACGTCATAATTTTTTCACTCCAAGTTTTTAGATATGCACCCAAAGCGCACAAGCAAATTAATAGTGGATGAGAATGGTAATTGGGTAAATGTGAACGATATACTAAACAGGGAAGCTTTACGATTCTTTTTAGGTTTATTTAATTCATCTTCCATCAATAATAATTTTCCTCATGTTACATGTAAAAAAAATCTTATTGCTAGTACTAGACGGATGATAAATATACCTTTTGACATGGACGAAGTTAAAAAAGCAGTTTTTCAAATTGATGAAAACAGTTCCCCCGATCCATATGGCTTTAATCCCAAATTCTACAAATTACACTGGGACTTAATTAAGAATGATGTTCTACAATCAATGTTGGGTATTCAGCAATCAGGTGAGATTATTAATAAAATCAATCATACCTTTATATGCTTAATCCTGAAAACTGTAGACCAACTAATTCCTTCAGACTAATGTCGATTTCATTGTGTAATGTAATTTACAAAATTTTGGCTAATCTGTTGTGTAATAGAATGAAGCAATATCTCAGTGAGTTAATATCAATAAACCAAAATGCCTTCATTCCAAATATAATTATAACAGAGAACTCTCTCTTAGCGCATGAGATGGTAAGAGGATTCAATAGGAAAACGACCAATGATATATGCATAAAAGTAGATTTGCACAAGGCTTATGACAAAATTAGTTAAGAATTCATATATCACACGATGCTCTATATGGGTTTTTTTGAAAAGCTATCACATTTGATATATGAATGTATATCTACTATCACCTTTTGTTCACTAATTGATGGCAGCCCTCTAGGATTCTTCAGTAGCAATAGAGCAATCAAGCAAGGAGACATTCTGTCCCATTCCCTTTTTGACATAGCCATGGAATACTTCACTTTACTATTAGGCATGGGATTCTTTGAGACTAATATAAGAGCCAATTTTTCCTATTAAACCAACCCTCACACATCTCCTATATGCAAACGACATTTTAGTTTTCACAAAACAACTTCTAAAAATGTGAAGAGTATTTCCAAAATTATGAAAAAAATTAGAAAATCTATGGGGTTGGAAATAAATGAATAGAACTTTATGTTAGCAAAGGAACAAAATTCAAAACCCAAATTAGCAACTAATTGAATGTTCAGAGTAGGAATCTCCCAATCACATATATGGGATTTCCCCTGTCTATAGCAAACTGAAATCAAGGGATTTCTGATTACTATTAGACAAAATCCACAAGACATTTAATAATTGAAAAAATAGAATGCTGAATGTAACTGGCAGAATTGAACTAATTAAAATCATGATATACCCAATGATTATGTTTTGGGCTCAATTCTATCAGTTATTGTAACGATCTGCCCTTCTTACTTCTAAAGACGACACTTAATACACCCACGGTATTCACGTGTCGATCATCGAGGTATACGAAAGATAAGCCATTAGGGAAAAATAAAGAAAAGACAAGAATGAAGAAAACATAGAGTCTCACATCATAAGGCAATCACATATAATAGTCAATGTAAAATAGTATATAGCAGCATTCCCAAATTGAATACCAGAGTTACACAAATACTAACCTCAGCCGGGGACATTTATAACTGCTTATCCCCACAATGCTGATACAAAATACATACTACATAGTGTGTAACGACCCGTATTTTTAATAATTGGATATTAAAATAATTTATTTAAATATTTAATCGTTAATTAATTAATGGTCTCAAAATTTTGATTTTTCACATACGATCGAATCAGGACTTGAGACCACTCTATGAGTTCGTATCAACGTTGCGAATTAAAATGAGTATTAAAAATCAGTATATTTGAAGATCAGATGATCTGATGGCCTAAACGGTCTCGAAAAGCACGAAATTATCATCCCAGAACACCGTCTCAGATAACGATGAAGTTTATACCAACGCGACAGGGAAAATGAGATAATGTATGCAGATGTGTTTCGTAACGATCAGATGCACCATTTGATCGTGCGAGCTCAAAACCTACAACGTTTTATTCAAGAATTCAAATAAAAATAATATTATAATAATCACCCTATCCAATCAAAACCTTTCGCTCTATTTTTCCCAAACCAGGTTACTATTCCGTTAAAACAATGACCGCCACTCCCTTTGTATTTCAAAAATCAAAATCAGGAACTCCGTTCCATGATAAATCATGAGACCTGATTCATTGGATTCATGGAGAACGGGAGCATCTTTGATACGAGTTTGGGCATGTTCAGTGATGGTCAAGGTGGGATGTTCCAAACTAGGGTTTGGATTTATGGGTGATGTGGTCAGAGATAGGGGATAAGGAGGTTGGTGTTAGCTTGAGGGAAGAGAGGTACATTGGGGACGCCGAATAAGGGAGGTGTGGTTGTGTGTAAGGGGGTGTGACACTCACGTCATGGGCGAAGAGGTGCAAAATGCATTATGATTTAGGGTGCCGGACTCGAGGGTCTTTATGTCAATAAGTCAAGCATCCGATGAGGAGCAAAACGGCGCAGACGACGTTCAAATTCGTTAAGAGGAGCTCTGTATCACTGCAATTCCATGAACACTTGAATGAGTTCGGTGATTAACTGATATTTGAGGAAGAAGGAGGATTAGAGTTAATAAGGTAATCAGTTTAGATTATTTATTAAATAAGTTAATTATTTATTTATTTAATTCTATTTCTTACATTACACGTATCTTTGGCATATGAGGTTCATTTTGGACTGTAACGACCCGCCAATCTGTACAATTCAAGTTGACAATAAATCCACATGTCCAACCTAAATTGAACAGAAACACCGATAGTTATGGGAAAGAAAGAAGAAGATAGAGAAGAAGGTAAAAGAAACCAAAACAATACAGAATCTCACAATCACAGCGGAACAATATATATAATGTTATATCAATGATCTTTACAAAGAGAAACTGTTATATACATACATCCATCAGAGTACAACAACAATCACAATCATCAGCCTGGACAGTTATAACAACCAATCCTCACAATTGCCGATGATTTAACAAACAAACGGCAAAAATAAAACATACATGTAAATACGACTTGAAGACCTCCAACTCGTCTCTTGAGCTCCATGTATCCAAAGCAATTTGTAAAATGCTCGGTCTGACCTGAGCATTATAATAAAATAACACCCGAGTCGGTCTGGAAAACCAGCGGGAAAAAACACACCTAATTGGATTTTAAAGTTCTAGAAAATCATTTGAAAATCAAGAGTATCTCGTAAGACCACGCCGCACATAAACACGGACGGGTTTTTACCTTATGATAACCAAAACAATTTCTATAGAAAATTCAGTTATATTATAATAATGTTTAGGGGTCAAAGTAAAATATGAAAATAGCTAAAATGCTTGCATCTCACGTTTCAGCATAGTTGGGCACAACTAAATCCGTAAAGCTCGTATTAGAGAATGGATTTCATACTATGACAAGGTAAGGAACTACCTTTCGAAGGTACATCTCTAGATAAAACGCATCGGGGTATGACAAGAACATCTTATACCCCTGCCACAATGGACTAGCCTACCACTTGACTAGTAGTACTGAATATGATCATCCGGTTTAGGCCCCGAAGCATACAAGAATAGATAATAACCGATCAAGATTTTGAATGACCATACCTTGATGGGAGCGACCCACTTGGCCCTACTGCATGCCCGATTTTTGTCATTTCCCAATTGATGAGGCTCGAGGCTACGTTTTACCTTTATATAGCACTTCCCACCTTGAATGCTAACACTACCCTCCAAGCAACAATGCAATATCACCATTCATCCATAAAAGTTCGTTCTGGGACTGAACGAAACACTTGAGAGCTCCGTCTCCAAATTATCTTCAAGATGTCTTCACTTTGAAATGCATTCGTCGGATCGATATGGTTTTCGGATAACATATTTGATCCCAGTCACTTCAAAACAACGTTCGATAATTTACGGTAAACCCAACCCCGGTTCTTTAGGAAATAAACAGTCAAAGATAAGAGCGGAGATCACCTCCTAACCGTTAGTGGACGGGTTTCCTTATCATTGTCCTAGGAGAACGAAACGAGATTTATACGCACAGTACCGCATCATCGGAGATGATTGTGCCACATAACTCACGTGTTTCTCCTAGATATTTCCTAAGTTACGTTTGGGTCCAAATTCGATAGTCGATTGTTTAACTATGGATAAAAAACATTCAATCAGGGATTTAATTCCATAGGGAAAAACCAATAGTGGTTCAGCATATAAGCAATCACTAGCCTCATTTTTTATAAATCTTTCATAAATAAAACCATTTGTAAATTACTTGTATAAGAATACTTTTACAAAGATATATCCACCGATTCTTATATTTTCAATGCTTAGAAAATATCCATATACTTATCTCTGCGGTATAAGTATATTTACAAACTGAGAAAGATTTCATTTTTATTTGATTCAAAAATCATTCATACACTCCTTATAATTTTCTAAAACCATTTATAATCATTTTATAAAACTTCTGGAACCATTTATAAAACTTCTTTTATACATTCTAATCAATTGTAAATCCTATTTGTACATTTCTAAAAATTAGTTATAAATCCTTTATAAATCTCTAAACCATTTATAAAACTTCTTTTATACATTCCAATCAATTATAAATCCTATTTGTACATTTCTAAAACTCATTTATAAATCCTTTATAAATCTCTAAACCATTTATAAAACTTCTTTTATAAATCTATAAATTCGTTCCTTAAGTCCGTTTATACATATCTAACCATTTATAAAACTCTTCACCTTGTAAATAATTTGCCTTATGTCTCTAAACCATTTCATAAGCTCCTTTATAAAATTCTAGTCTTTCAACTCTATTCATGGTCTCGAAAACATTTACACATAATTAAAAGTCTTTACTTCAAAATAGTTTCATATAAAATAATTGTTTAAAATAATATTAAAAATAAATAAATAATAATTATCAATCTTAAAACATCCAAAAATAATTATTAATCATTCCAAAAGTAATAATAATAATTCTTTATTCTTATTATAAATAATAATAATTTATTTTCAGAATCTAATTAATAAACCCTTATTATTATTATTATTTAGCAAAGCTAAGCCGGCGTTTGAAGTGTGTCATCCACATTTATTACCCACACAATAGAGAACATGTGTTCGGAACATGCTCCGAAACAGCTAAGATATAATGCAAAAAATACAGGAGTTAGACTGACTTGTCTAAACAACTAAAGGCAAGACTATAAGTCCTCCCGAACTGAACTGTCATTGCCAGCAAAGGCAGGTCCAAGAACATCAGAGAATACCAAGGCAAGCTTAGGATCCAAAGATCACGAAAGTGAAGAATACAGATATTTCCTATCCCAAGTAGCATCCAGAAATAGATATAGCAAATTATGATAACCTTCATAACCAGAAGTTGACAAGGAAAGCCCGTCCCACTCAACCTGATAATATAGAGTCCTACTCTCACCTCCTTCATCAACATACATATAATAGTGATTAAATTCTGGATTATACATCATTTCAGTTACAGCATGTATCCAAACCTGGTCAACATCATCCTAGTAGGTACCATCTTTAACAGAGGAAGAGTCATCAACAACCACAGAATCATTAGGATTGGCATTCACAACAAGCGTCTCAGTAGGAACTAGGGCGGGGGGAGAATCTAGAGAAGAGGGAACTCTAATTTTAGGCATCCATTTTAACACAGGAGTAGGAAGGGGAACCTTGGCAAGAGGGGAATTCACAGAATCGTCCAAGCATGAATTCGTCGAATGACCAAACAATTGACATGATACGAAAATTTCTGATTTCCATTTATACTGGACATCTACTTCCACTTCATTACCTTCACCTAGTCTTACTTTAAGCTTCGATGGCAAAGATCTAGTTGGGGTAATCTCAATCAACACTATGGCGTATGTTAAGTTCCTACGGGATTCAGTATTTGAATCTAAGCATTTAAGATCTTCGATAAGACTAGCTAGTCAGTTTAGTCCTATCAGAGGTTGTAGGATAGATGGGATGTGCATAAAGGTTGCCCAAACTGGAATAGATAAGATTTGCTCTCTCGCTTTATCAACCCCAAGACTCCACGGAGTGACAATAAATGGTTTCCCATCAATTATTAATGGGCTAGGCTCAAGATCTCTCAATTTATCTTGCATATTTCCAAATTTGAAGTAAAACATAGAATTGAAGTGTTGTACCTGAAGACTACCTCTCAAATGTCAAATACGTTTACAAGTGTCTCGAACATCCTTGTATAAAGCGGTAGAGTCCAGAAAGAAACCTACTAAATGCTCAGACCAATAATTTATCCCCTCTTGAACCACTTCAATCGGAGGGATGAAGACACCGTCTATCTCATCCAACTTGAATGTCTAGGCGAATATGAACCCGCATTCTTGGAAAGGGATTTGAACAAGGAAGTCCACTATTTTTGGGAAGGCACGACATCAAAGGGTGGATTATCCCCCTGCTGCAAATTATAATCACTACCTCCTCCATATTACTTGATGAATCGGCCGCGGCCTTATCAGTATGTTCCTCCAAATTTCCACCACCAGAACTAAGAAGAGCATCGGGCCATGTGGCACAAACAACACCAACTGTAGCAATGGATATTCCACCTAACTCGGATGTATTCATACCATCGTATATATGTGCATTCATATTATCACCATTAATTATATTATCACCACTGTCGGAAGCACAGAGTACATCAATATTGTTTCTTCCGAACAAATCAGACAAAGGAAAAGGAGTATCTTCACTCCATCTCGGCTTTTCAGAATTCAACATGGAGATTAGGGGGAGCTTACCATTTGCCTCAGTGCCATCGACCTGGGGTGAAGAGATCGGATAAGTGAAATCGTTCAATGGAGCAGCTATAGGATTGGTCTCCATTTCAATACAAGCGGCAGATAGGATAAGCGCAGAGTCAGACCGAAGGGCTGACGAAGGTTGGTTGACCAACGAAGCAGAGCTGGAGACTTAGATTCCATCTGCATTGGCGAAATCGCCAGCGATAACAAGCTCAGATCTGGAAAACAGACATCCAGATCGTGTTAGCGATAGTGAGGTGTTTCGATCGTACGACACTGATAATCTTGCCTTGTCCTTCCCGTTCTTAGCCATGAGGGAGGCAGAATAAGGCGGATCGAGGGGAGTTAATCAATCAACATAAGCGAAGTGGAGAAAAGAAATAATTGGCAGGATGCCATTGATTATTCCTAAACTACATAACCCTTATTATTAATTTCAAACCATAATTATCCTTGAAATAATTAACCTTTCAAATTATTAACATTTTGATAAATTCTTTAAAAAAATATTAACTATAAACAAATAAATTTAAAACAATTCTAATATAATTAAATTACCTTAAAATAATATTACTATAATTACATAACTTTAAAACAATATTAATATAATTAAATACTTTTTAAAATAATATTAAATAACTTTAAAACAATATTAATATAATTAAATACTTTTTAAAACAATATTACTATAACTTTAAAACAATATTAATATAATTAAATACTTTTTAAAACAATATTAAATAACTTTAAAACAATATTAATACGATTAAATACTTTTTAAAATAATATTACTTTAACTTTAAAACAATATTAATATAATTAAATACTTTTTAAAAAAATATTAAATAACTTTAAAACAATGTTAATATAATTAAATACTTTTTAAAACAATATTACTATAATTAAATAGATAATCTTTTAAAACAAAATATTTTCGAAACCCAATTTCGGATTTAAAAATCGTTTCCTGTCTCAAAACTCAATTTCAACTCAAACGACAATTTATAGTATTTTTAAAATACTACTTTGAGGCCAATAGCCGCCCAACACTTAACCAATATCGATATTTATTTTCTATCACTACTGGGTTTTATTTTCAAACATATAACGATGTTATAACCATAGTGTCCACAATCATGTTCATTATTCAATAATAATCCATATAAAAGAAATATTATTGAAACAATTCAATAATAGTGAGGAATCTCGTTGGATCCCTCCAACTCGTTTCCCCCTGCATCTCAAACGTTATATAATCATAAATAAAATCAACTGCTTCGAGGCGGGATTCATATACATGGGTCATCCGCTCTTACACGGGAACGTAATAGGGTCTCATTCGCTCCAATAGACGAGAATATATCCAACTAACAATATAATTTAGTATATTATCCAAACAATCAATAATAAATATCCAAACGTCCAATGAATAATATTTATTGACTATATAAATTTTCTGATTGACTAAAAATGTGAGATTAACTCACATTGATTTTAATTGCCGTCCAAACATTCCATTTTGAATTAAAATTAAATAAACGTCTAATCCAACTCCATAGCGTAGTGCTCGCTGATATGAACACAATGCAACTCGTCACGCTCGATTTGGACCTTGTACGAAGGAGTTATTAGATTTTTAAGTTTCGATAATTAAATTTATAATTATAAAATAAAATTATAATTAACTTTTTTACAGTTTTACCCTTCTTCCCCGATTTTTGAATTTTCCTCCTCCAGTAACTCCCTCCCTCATTGCCGACCCTCTTTGACCACCTCTAGCTCCTCCACCTTCGCACGAAACGACATTCCGCCATCACCATCGAATAGCTCACCAAAATCTACATCTTTCCGTACCACCAACACCATGCTCGAGCTCCCTCGCTAGACCGCGATACCCCAACCTCCACCTCATCCATACGACATGTCGCATCACCCAAAAATGCACCGCACCCCCTCACATTATGACCGCCGACGCTTCCTACCACCCATAATCCAATTACGACGACGAAATCGCCAAACTCCACTTCGATAATCAAGAAACCCAAACCCTAGCTCCAACCCGATGTCGGCAATATTATCGATCAACAAAAACAAGACCTGGTCATCCCTACGCTATATGATATATCCCACCATTTCCAAACAAAAGAATTAAGCTTTGAATTTATTTTACATTGGTTTGATTTTTTTTCTTTCCATGAAAGTTTAAATTTTGTTCAATGGCAACAATAAAAGAAAAAGGATGGAGGAATAAATTTGAAGTGATGGGGATGGTTTAAACGTGGGGGTATGGGCAAGTATGGCTTTGGTATGGCCTTGGTATGGTGATATGGTTATATAATAATATTTATATTATTTAAAATTTTAAAATATTCAACAAAACATCCCCGAAAATCTTGAACTCCAAACGAGGCATGCCTCCTGGCATTCTATATGTTATACCCCTATCCCAAATGCAATGGAACTTGTTTTGATACCTAATTCGATCGTATGCATAAGATAGGTTTTTGAACCCAATTATTATATAAAATTTTTGATATCAAATTCTACGCGTTTTGATCTCGCACGTCCAAACGATTCATCTTATCGCCATGAAATTTAACGGCGTATTATAATTCACAATTAAGGATCCAATGAAACTAGTTTCGTCGAAATCCAAGACAGTGCCCCGGAAGGCTATTTTCACTCGTTAAGTAAAACGAATTATTTTCAAAATCAATTAAATCACTTTTAAACTTACATTAAAAGTTTTATTATCTTCATTCTTATTAAATAGAATTTAAATAAGCTTTTAAATCATTTTTATCCAAATAAAAATCCAATATTCAATTATTTAAACGATTTCAATTATTAAATTCAATAATTAAATTATCCAATAAATCTCTATATTTGAAATTCGAGTTATTTAATACATAAAATTAACTTTTCAATATTTAAAATTAATTAAATATTCCGATTTCAAATGATAAAAAATTTGGATCGTTACAACGCGATTTTCTTGCGTTGTGTTCTTGATGAAGAGCTCTACGGCTTGGTGATGGTTTGGATGAATTTGGTTGAGGTGAATGATAATGTCTCCCACCGTACTATGATTGTTAGTATAATATTCAAATGACGTTTTGAAATGATTTCTAACTTTAAAACGTGGTTTTTGATATATTTAAACCTACATCTTATGTTATAAAAGAATTAAGAAGTGTTTTTAAATGGTTTGAAATTAAATATCACAATTTTCTCATTGACACACTATTTTGACGATATTGCTATATTTATGCTATTTTGATATTAATCCCACATTGGTTGCTTGGATGTATTGTATGTATGTTATTATAGATGCATATAGGCTATTATAGATGTTTGTATGCTTATTAGTTGCATGTATGCTTGTTTGCTTAGTTTTGTTGAAAACGCCGAACGAAGGCGATATTGTATTAGAAAAACTCATATGATAGGATTTTGTGCATAGATTTTTGTGCATGCCGATTGATCTGAATACAGAAGATGGATTTAGAGATGTGCTTCGGATTTTGGGATAGATACCGGATGTTTTCATTTAGTTTGTACTTAACCTTTTTTTGTTAAGTACACGACCAAAGTGGTTGTTATCAACTACTCTGGAGTTGTCGACATCTACCATTATTGATGATGGCTGATTGGGCCAATCTTCGCATGAACGATGGAGAGGCTTCGAGGAGCACGATGCGATGGTTCGTTCATTATTTCAACATTCAAATTTGGTGTTACTGCTCTTCGATGAGTGGTTTTGGCAGTGAAGCAAAGATGTGACACTTTGACGCGATGACTTCACGATTTGACGATGATGATTCCGTGATGAGAAATAATGGCTTCGACGATGGATAGCTACACTTCTAGATGCAGAGTAGTTGGATGGAAGGGACTGTGAAGGAAGGTTATAGGATGCACGATGAAATTCTATGATTGATGATGGCTGTCTAGAATAGTTCTCAACCGCGATGACTTCATATGGGAGTTGTAAAGACAGTTTCAAGATGAGCTGCTATGGATGAAGTGTGCAAAGGGATCATTAATATTCGTAGATTTTGATGTGTACTCATAAAGCAGGGGTATGTGAGGATGCTCACTTGTGATTTGCGATGATGCCCTAGATCACATGGCGTTTCGATCTGTTTACCCTAAATTGAGTGTGATGGCAGTCTAGTTCCTGGCATTCTAAGAGGCATGGATTCTAGTACTGAGAAACCGGGGACATTGAGTAGTCCTTGACTATTGCAATGGGGTCATACGAGTATCATATATCCAATGCACTGAGTGAGTGATTGTGAGGATGGATGATGGATGTAATGTTGTCTGGCTATTTTTATCACCTTAGGGATGTCAACAATGTAGATATTACCGATGCTGATATCTAGACATCCTTAGTACTTTGATGTATAGTACACCTATAATGACTATCATAGAGTAACATATATTCGATGTTATGTGATAACCCTGGGGATGCAGGGAAAGGTCAGGTATGATTCTCCATACCCTCTGTTCCATATACTATACCGACTTTTATAGTGTTTTGAGATTATTTATCGCTCATACCAGACAGTTGTCTGACTTGAGGTTTTATGCTTTGGTTCTTATTATCTCAGGTACTCTTAAATGAGTAGACTAGATAGCAGGTGTAAACAACACTTGGAGCTGTGCAGATGGACAGCAGGAGGTGACGCTTTCTCATATTTATATTTTGAGTTTAATATTGTATTCCGCTGTGTGACACTGTAGATCCTTGACAGTGTTTGACTTACTACTATTAGAGATAGTTTATCAGTTTATAAACTCTATTACTCTTTTGTATAACTGTATGAGCATGTGTACTCTGATTATGTGGTTTATATAGTTATTACTTTCTCATATCTTTTATATTTGTGAAGAATATTATATTTTATCTGATGCGATGTGAGATATATGACAGGTTATGTGATTGTGTGATGTTTTATTTTTTATCTTTTCTTTTATTCTCTCCTCTTCTTTTCTATTTCCCTTCTTCATTTCTATTTCTTTCCCTTCACAATCTTCTTACATCGGCCGGATGCTCCAACAGTGCACTATTCGGTTATATGAGCATCGGAGGTGTAGGGCGGTCGTCACGTTTGGTATCAGAGCTTAGGTTATGTGATTAACCTGAGTTGGTACCATGATCCAATAGAGATAGGGTAGGAGTTGTCGCCTTAGAATAGATCGAGAATATACCTATATACGAGAGAGCGCGAATTTGTTATATATTTTGGTTTTAAAACTATATTATAATATATAAGTTGTATTGCACACACGAGTACTATTGATGCAACTTTCTTTATGAGAGACTGATCATCCTTATTAAAGAATAGGAATGATCTAGCATATTAGAAATGTTGCTATTGACTCCATCTTCAGAGTAGAGGAGTGGGCAGGATCAGGGACCACTAACCCTGATTTACAGAATATGTTCTGTAACAACCCAGAATTTATGTCATTCGAATTTGAAATATTTAGTTCATTTTAAATATTGAATTATTTTTTTATAAGTTAAATTGCTTAAATCTCAAAAATAAGGATATATTGGAATGGTAAATTTTGTTAATTGGGATAGTAATTTTAATATTGGAATTTGTTTAAATAATTTACTGGGATTTAATGTTAATGAAAATGATTTCAGAAGTAGATTTAAATTCTATTGGGATAAAAACGAAGACAGTAAACATTTGAATTTGGATTTAAAAGTGATTAAACTTTTTTTATAATAATCATTTCAATTAACGTGTGAAAATAGTCTTCTCGGACACTGTCTCGATTTCGACGAAACCAATTTCATTGGATCCGTAATAGTGAATTATTATACGCCGTCGAATTTTGTGGCTATTGGACATATCATTTGGTCATGTGAGCTCGAAATGCGTAGATTAATTACATAAATTTATATAATATAATTGGATTTGAAAAGCTATCTTCTGTATATGATCGGTTTAGGGCTCGAGACTAGTTCCATTATGTTCGAAATGGGGGTATTACATATAGGACGCCAGGTGGCACACATCATTTGGAGTTTAAGATTTTGAGGTGCTTTGAATGAATATTTTTAAATGAAATAATAATATAACCATATTCAAGCCCATACCCTATTATTCAGCCCATACTTCACCATATTCCCCATACATGTTCAATCATCCTCCTTTTCTTTATATGATTCATGTTCAACCAGAGAAGGCAAGTTTGCCAATTTTCAAAAATCAAACAATAGCCTAATCAAACGGCCATGGATCATCGAAGCTAATCGAGGCGTTTCAGGCCAAGTGTTCAACTAGAAATTGTTCGTGACATCGAAACGAGGAAGATCAACGGTTGGATTGGGCTGCGACGTGGCGAGGTGGTGCTGGTTTTTAGATGAACGTCATGGCGGTTTTCACATGATTTTTCGGCATCGGTGGTGCTAGAGGTGGTGGGATCTGAAGGAGAAGTGTAAGGGGGTCGAGAGCTACCCATGGCCAAAGTTTGGTGAGCTATCATGGCCGTGGTTGGTCGAATTTCTTGATAAACATTGGGGCATTTATGGGTTCGTGGCGGCGCTCGGGGGCAAGAACGACGATGGGGTTTCAGGCGTGGGTTCATCAAAGGTTGGGCTATCCTCTAGCAAGGCACGGTGGTCGGAGCTGTAGCGTGGCGGTGGCGTCAAAGGTTTGAAGGTCACGTTTTCCTTCGTGGCTGAGAACAAGTGAGGGAGACGAGAGTGAAGGGGAATGGAAGGTGATTAACTTAAAAACTTAATTAGTTTAAGTTAATTAAACATTTAAAATATCTCAAACGTTCATTTATTCGTATCTAATTCATACGAGGTCGAAATCAAGCACGACGAGTTGCATTGTGCTCGTATTAGCAAATTCTACGACATAAAATTGGATTGGATGGATTTGGAGCTAGTTGAATTTCATGCTAAATCGAACGTCGTTCGATTTAGACGGAAACTGGAATGTCTTGACGACAACTGGAATTTCAATAAGTCAAACTCATCTTTTTGGTTAACCAGAAATATTATATAGTGGATACAAATTGTTGATTGAATGTTGGATGATTTGCTATTTTATCAGTTGATTTGGATTTATTCCCGCCCCTGGAGCAGATGACATTTTATATATACCCGCCTAGTAGCAGATGACCCTTAATATATGGTTATATATTGTATGTGATGTAGGGGGACAGGTTAGAGGGATCCAACAGGATTCCTCACCACTGTTGAATTTATGTATATATATGTACTGATATATATATATATATGAGTTGTGATGCAAGGGGACAAGTTGGAGGGATCCAACGGGATTCCTCGCTATTGTTAATTTATTTCAATAAAATTCATGTTATATGATTATTGAATATGAAATCTGATTGTGGACACTGGTTTATGACATTATTATATGTTCAAACTTAGACTCTGTAGTGATAGGAAATCAATAATTGATATTGGTTAAACGTTGGTAGCTAATGGCCAATAATTAGTATTTAAAAATACTATAAATCGTCAGTGGAGTTGGAATTGGTCTTTGAGACAGGAAATGATTTTAAAGTCTGAAATTTGTTTTTGGAAGTATTTTGTTTTAAAGGATTTAACTTCTATTTTACTCCAACCTTTTCACTTGTCATTTCTAAGTTATTTATTTATATTTAATATTGTTTTAAAAAGTTATTTATTTATATCTAATATTGTTTTAAAGATTATTTATTTATATTTAATATCGTTTTAAAAGTTATTTTTATTTAATATTGTTTTAAAGTTATTTACCGATATTTTAATATCCTGAAAGGTTAATTATTTTAAATAATTAATATGGTTTGAAATCGGTAATAATAATTTATTAATACTATTTTTGAAATTAATTAATTTTATTTATAATAATGTTGAAAATTAATTATTAGTGTTTTAATCAATAAGGTCGTTGACATTATTAATTATTATTTTAAGATGTTTTAAAGTTAATATTATTATATATTTATAATGTTTATTATTGATAATTTTTATTATATAATAGTGTTTGAAGTAAATGATAATTATTTATTTATAAATGTCCGAGATTTATAAATATAGTTTTATAGGAGTTTTATAACATGGTTTGGAAACGTAAAGGAAGATTAGTTAAGGGTGAAAAGAGATTTATAAATGCTTTCAAGGATTTATAAAATAGTTTTATAAATGGTTTATATAGATTTATAAAAGAGTTAATAATTGTTCTCAGATATTTATAATAGGGATTTTATAAAGGGATTTATAGATTTATAAAAGAGGTTTTATAAATAGTTTTACGGATTTAAAATGAGTCGTAAAGGATTTTTAGAAATGTATAAGCAGAATTTATAAGTGACTGAAATTTATAAAAGGGATTATACATGATTTTTAGAGATTTATAAGATAGTTTATAAATGGGTTTTTATAAAATTATAAAGTAGTTTATAAACGGTTTAGAATTGTGTAAAAAGGAAATCTTCCTTCGTTTTGTGAATATACTTACCATTGAGACAAGTATATGGATATTTTTCCAAGTATTGAAAATATAGGGATGTATGGGTATATCTTTGTAAAGGTATTTATATACAAGTAATTTACAAAGTGATTTTAATTAATGAAAAAGATTAATTAAAGAAGCTAGTGGTTACTTATGAGCTTAACCAATGTTGGTTTTCCCTTTCGAAATAAATCTTGGATTTGGATGTGTGTTGTGGATAGTTAAATAACCGACTATCCAATTTGGACCCAAAACGCAACTTTGAAAATATCTAGGAGAAACACGTGAGTTATATGGCACAGTCATCTCCGATGATGTTGTACCGTGCGTATATATCTTGTTTTGTTCTCTTACGACAAATGATAAGGAAATTCATCCACTAACGGTTAGGAGGCGATCTCCGCTCTTATCTTTGACTATGTAATTCCTAAAGAACCGGGGTTAAGTTTACCAAAAATCAACAAAAGTTGTTTCAAAGAGACCAAGATCTGATATGTTATCCGAAAACCACTTCGATCCAACTCAAGCATTTCGAAGTGAAGACATCTTGAAGATAATGGAATTGAAGATGGAGCTCTTTGAAGTGCAAGGGTTGCTTGCTACTAATCCTGAGGGTGATTGCAAAATGGATGTAGTAGAAGTAGTGCCTTCGGTTTGTCCATCTCCTAAACAACTTGTATGGATGAATGCTGGCATTGCATTACTGTTTGGAAGGCAATGTAGCATTCCAAGTGGGAGTGCTATATAAAAGGTAAAACATAGCCTCAAGCCTAATCAACTGGGAATGACTAAAACAGGATAGATGCATCAGGGTAAAGTGGGTCGCTTCCAAGTAGGGTATGATCATTCCTTTCTAGAGTCGAAATTATCTCTCATTTGTATGCTTCGGGGCCCATTAATAGAGGGGTGATTATATTCGGTACTACTAGTCAAGTGGTAGGCCGGTTCTGTGTTGGCAAGGGATCCTGGCGAGGTCCTTGGTGTTATTTTATCTAAAGATGCACCGTGACGGGTGGTACCCCAGTTGCCCGGTCATTGTATGGAATCCATTCTCCAATAAGCGCTGTACGAACTTAGTTGTGCCCAACTACGCTGAAACATGAGATGAAAGCTTTTCGGCTATACTCATGTTTTACTTTGACCCCTAAACATTATTATAATATAAATGGATTTTCTATAGAACATGTTTTGGTTATCGTAAGGTAAAAACCCGTCCGTGTTTGTGTGCAACGTGGTCTTACGAGATACTTTTATTTTCACAAGATTTTCGAAACATTAAAAATCAAGTTGGGTGTGTTTTCTCACGCTGGTTTTCTAGACTGACTCGGGAGTTATTTTATGATAATGCTCGGGTCAGACCGAGCATATTACAGATTTAGTTTGGATGCATTGGAGCTTCAGGAGACGAGCTGGAGGCCCAAGATGTATCTACGTATTTCATTATGTTCCGTTGTGTTGTCTATTGGTTGTATTTATTAGCAATTGTAATGACATGCTGTTATAACTGTCCAGGCTGAAATAGGTTAGTATACTATGATTAGTGTATGTATATTACATATTTTCTTGTGTAAAGATTTGATGTATATTATAGATTATTCGTTCTGCTGTGAGATTCTGTATCGTTTAGTTTTCTTCTTCCTTCCTTCTTTGTTTTCCCTAACATTCCGCTTTTCCGTTCAATTTGAGTGGCTCATGAGTGGTTGATTGTCCGCTTAAACTGTACGGAAAGGTGGGTCATTACATCATGGTATCAGAGTTGAAGGTTAAGCGAGAACCTTGGCTTTGGTGGAGTACTCATTATAGATAGGGCCAACAACACCCTATAATGAGTTTGAGTATAGTATATATATGAGCACATATTTGTAGTGATATAAAAATGTTTTATATTGTGTTGGTTGATCTGTTGAGTGGCTTATGGATTCTGGTCAATACGAATAATTAATGTTATTGATAGGGATTTCTAAACACTTGAACAGAGCAATTCGACATAGTATTGTATTGAAATTTGGTAAATGAAATAATTGATTATATTTTATATATAAAGGAATTATTTTTCAAAAATTATTATAGTATATATGGTGTGTTTGATTGTTAGAGAATGATAATATTTGATTATCATCATTTGTTGTTTATTGTTTGTGTTATAATAAAAATTATTATTATAATATAAACAAAGATAAACAATTAAGAAAGAGTTTTATATAACCAAAGTGAAATCATATATAAGAAATTTATAAATATGATTTTTAAATAAAAAAGATCTAAAAGCTGAGAATTTGAGAATTTAAGTCTCGTTGATTTTGAAAATTGTTTTTCAATGTTTAGGAAAAGAACAAATAATATTGTTGGAAAATATTTCTGAATGGAAATATTTTAAAATCGAATTTAAAAGAGATAAATAGCACTGAACTCACTTTAGTCGTTGGAAAATAATTTCGATAATGACTACAACATCATCGACGTTTATTTTCGGGTTTCCAAGAGAGGGATTGGTACCATTGGAGTTTTATTTTGGTAAAAATAGTTGATTTTACGATTCAAAAGTATGATTTGGAATACAAAGGAATTATTATCTTAAAAATAATTTGAAATAAGAATAGAGTGCTTAAAATCTGAAAATTTTAATCTAAGTATTTTGTTGAAAATATAAGAAATCAATGTTTATAACTTATAAATTTTGAGAAATAAGAAGTTAAAACAAAATTTTAAATTGTTGAATATGAATGTTAAGAATAGCAAAATTATAATGGAATTTTGCTTAAGTTGAGTTAAATAAAAGGAATTTTGAAATGGAATTTAACCTAAGTTAGGTTAAATGAAATAATTTTTGAAATGAATTAATGAAATGAACTAATTAAATAAATTAGTGAATTGAATATGGTTTAGACTGTTGTTGGATAAAATTGAATAATGAAATGAGTTAAATGAAAATTGAATTTGACTAGAAATGGATATGAACTTAAGTTGTGGAGTGATAAAAAAAGGAGTTGGGTTGTATAAAATGTTTATAAACTTAAGTAAAAATTTATGAAATGGTTCTTAAGAGACATTAGTAGTGAAAGAAATATACCAAATAATAAATGAAAGTAAAAGAATCTGAGTAATAAGAAGCCAATTGAAATAAATATGTAGGTTGTACGTATATTATTCGCATAACTGTTTAATCTAGATTCGAGTGCATGATTTCGAGATAATTTACATCGGTCCGAGTTAGAATTTTTCACTTGATTCTCAACGGCGAACACTGAATATGGTTTTTTTTGATTGATTCTGATATTCTCTATCATAGTGTATGGCTATGCAAGGAGAACGGTGGTTTCTAATTAAGAAACCGGATATGAGTCTGCACTAGAGTGGTCGTGTGAACGATACTAGTCCGAAAGTGGAATTGTGTGATCGAGTGAGCGATCGGATTTGATATTGCATATGGATGATATATGTACATCTTACGGGCTTTATCATTATTAAATGTTGACATTACAAAATGCAATGTGATATGGTTGAAGATTATAGGGTTGGATATTACTTGTAAATAAGATACAGGTATGTAGAAGCAAAAGCTAGATGGATGCCTTTGATTTCATAAGAAAGTTGGTTGCCCGACTAAAAAGTACATGTTTAAATTGTTGTTTGGATTGAATGATTTTATGCCCAGCCATTTGGCTTTTTTTTTCTTTTGTTGGTTTGGGCCCGTGGTGGTAGTTTGTAGTTTTTCCAATCGAGCTGTGCAAGGGAGACACTGACAAAACTTTTCCAAAAATTTAAGACATTGGAAATTCTTTTTAGAATTTTGAGAAAAATTTTAATAACTAAAATTTGGTGTTTTTTATAAATTGGAATGGTATTAGTTAGTAGTTATAAATGAATATAAAAACTTAGAAAAGGTGATTACAAAGTTTCAATAAATTAATTTTGGAAAGTTAAAGGCTTAAAAGAATTTGGTAATCTATTTCAACTAATTGGTTTTGAAAAGTTAAAGGTTTGAGGAATTTTTCTTACTTGCTAATTTCGAGGATGAAATTCTTTTAAGAGGGGAAGAATGTAACGATCCAGAATTTCTATCATTCGAATATTTAATTGATTTTAAATATTGAATTATTGTTTTTATAAGTTAAAGAGCTTAAATCTCAAAAATAAGGATTTATTGGAATGGTAATTTAATTAATTAGGATAGTAATTTTAATATTGGAATTTGTTTAAATAATTTACTAGGATTTAAGGTTAATGAAAATGATTTCGGAAGCTGATTTAAATTCTATTTGGATAAAAACGAAGATAGTAAACTTTTGAATTTGAATTTAAAAGCGATTAAACTTTCTTTATAATAATCATTTTAATTAACGTGTGAAAATAGTCTTCCGGCACACTGTCTCGGATTTCGATGAAACCAATTTCATTGAATCCATAATAGTGAATTATTATGCACCATCAAATTTCATGGCGATTGGACGTATCGTTTGGTCATGCGAACTCGAAACGCGTATAGATTAATTATAGAAATTTATATAATATAATTGGGTTTGAAAAGCTATCTTCTGTATATGATCGATTCAGGTCTCGAGACTAGTTCCGTTATGTTCGAAATAGGATTACTTATAGGACGCCAGGTGGCACGTTTCGTTTGGAGTTCATGATTTTGAGGTGCTTTGAATGAATGTTTTTAAATTAAATAATATATATAACCATATTCAAGCCCATACCCCTACTAATCAGCACATACTTCACCATACTCCACATACTTGTTCAATCGTCCTCCTTTCCTTTATATGATTCATGTTCAACCAGAGAAGGCAAGTTGTCCAATTTTCAAAAATCAAACAATAGCCTAATCAAACGGCAATGGATCATCGGAGCCAATCGTGGCATTTTCAGGCCAAGTGTTCAACTAGGAATATGTTCCCGACATCGAAACGAGGAAGATCAACGGTTGGATTGGGTTGCGACATGGCGCGACGATGCCAGTTTGTAGATGAACATTATGGCGATTTCACGTGATTTCTCGGCATCGGTGGCACTATAGATGGCGGTGTCAGAAGGAAAAGTGTAGAGGGGGTCGAGAGCTACCCACGGCCAAAGTTTGGTGAGCTATCATGGTCGTGTTTGGTCGAATTTCTCGATAAACATTAGGGCATTTATGGATTCATCGTGGCGCTCGGGGAATGAACAATGGCGGGATTTCTAGCGTGGGTTCATTAGAGGTGGGGTTATCCTCTGGCAAGGCATGGTGGTCGGAGCTGTAGCGTAGCGGCGGGTTCGATGATTTGAAGGTCGCATTTTTCCTTCATGCCTGAGAATGAGAGAGGGAAATGAGTGAAGAGGGAGGGAAGATGATTAATTTAAAAACTTAATTAGTTTAAGTTAATTAAAATTTTAAAATATCTTGAACGTTCATTTATTCATATCTAATTCATACGAGGTCGGAACCATGCGCAACAAGTTGCATTGTCCTCATATCAGCGAATTCTACGACATTGAGTTGGATTGAATGGATTTGGAGCTAGTTGAATTTCACACTAAATCTAACGTCGTTCGATTTAGATGGAAACCAAAACGTCTTGACGACAACTAGAGTTTTGGTGAGTTAAACTCACCTTTTTGGTTAACTAAAAATATTATATAGTTGATAAAATTTGTTGATTGAATGTTGGATGATTTACTGTTTTATCAGTTGGTTAGGATTTATTCCCGCCCCTGGAGCTGATGACCTATAACAACCATAATTTTAGCTAACATTATTTGGACATTTAATTTGACAAATTAAATAAAATAATGTAAAGGGTTAGAGGAATTGAGATTTGATAATTAAACTTGAGCCGTGCCTTAATCAATATATTAATGAAGGGAATTAGACATAGGTTAGAAGGAGAGTTATGATAAGGGTAAAATAGGAAGAGTCTTTATTCCTATACCCTAAACCCTTCCATTCCCTCCACTTCATCATTAATTCTACATTCACAAACTAAAAAAACAATACTAAGTTCAGTCGGCCATTACAAGGAAAGAAAACAAGAGATTAAAGGGAAAAGCTTAGGAAATCAACGTTAATCCAAATCTCAACATTCTTAATCAAATCAAGGTGAATAATAATTACCATCTCATTTTTGGATAATGATTTCGGTTTTAAAGGATAAATCTGTTTATTTGCAAGTTATATGCCATGTTATAGTGATTAAATGATTATATGCTTTAAGTTGATGATTTATAGAGATTTCATAAGAATTTTATGATATGTTTACATTAGAAAACCTATCATATGGCAACAAAATGAGTTGCTTTTTGATATATGGTCAAAAATATTATTTTAGAAGTGGGTTTCAAGTTTCATAATTTTCTAAGTAATTATGGATTTATTATGAATTTTCTATGAGAGAAAATAGTTAATTTCAGGGTTAAATTATTTAAGGCAATTAAATAATCTTTTTGGGTCTGAAATTTATACATGTTAGAAAACATATTTAATGTGAATTATTGCGATTTTTGGGGATTTTTTCAAAGTGCTTTACTATGGTTAATAAATTATTTAAGTTAGAGGACTTAAACGTTTTAAACGTTTTATTAAGGAGAAGAGCTTAAGTGTTAAATTGTTTCAAGTAATCCAAATTTGATTTCGGCAGCAAATTCTAAAAAAGGGAATTGATAAAGTTTTCTAAACCAATAAGATTTCCACAAATATTAGTGATAGGTAAAAAAGGAATTTCTTTAAAAGGTTAAAACATAGTTTTTATTAAAATTACATCTTCACCACTACCCTTGCTAGCTTTCGACATCATACACCCACAAAAAACCTCTTCCATACCCATTCGAAACTAATATACATGGTATCAATTCATTGGTATGTAGTGTGTTGGATAAAGGCGGAAGGTAGGATGGTGGCGAAGGCATGCATTCGAAAGGGGTGAAGTTGTCTTTCAAAGCTTTCGAACCTATAGACCTGCTTTTGTTTAAAAGAGTGTTTCGAATAGGTTTGCCGCTTTGAACTCCTTCGATACCTAGTTGTCGCACCAATACTTTTACCTTAGTTAGAGGCCACTTTTTACAACCTTCAAACAATGCATGCGAAAGGGGAGACTTTCATCTCCGTACCTTCCACCAATATTGAAGCCGCCTTCCCTAATTTTTTCGAAAGAATTGACTTAGCCGCTTTTACTAATATTTACGGAGGCAATGGTTTCAAAAGGATAGTTTTGAAGCTACCCTCTTTTCCAATTCTTTTACTTAAGACCAATGCTTTCGAAAGTGATGCTTTAACCCATGTTCCCTTTGACCCTATAGTTCAATTAAGTGTTGAACTCAATGATTTCGAAAAGGACGCTTTCAATGATTTCAAAAGAGGTTGTTTAAAGTTGTCAACAATGGTTTCAAAGGTATTGTTTTGGTTTTATAGCCTAATGTTTTCTAAGTTAAAAAGGGCTTTAACTTATTTTAAAGGGATAGATAACCCTATTGATTTTAGGTTTTCATCAACATTGTTTTGTATAAAGCATACATCATGGCATAAGTATTTTGAGTAAAGCAAAGAGTATGATTTCCTTGTTTTAAAAAGATATGATTTCAAGGGTTAAATCATTTGTAAAGATTATTTTCAAGGAAATGAAATTTGAATAGAGTGGTCAGCCCAGATATCTTCTAAAAGAATGACTCGGATATTAGAAGACCAGATGGGACTGGTGTGGGGTTGCGCTCTATACTTTAGCTAGTAGCCCCTAGCTAATATAAGTCCAAATTTCCAGTGTGTAAGGCTTTGTCACGGGTAAGACTAAAATGATGTTACGCATAGAAAGGAATACACAGAGTAGAGATAGGTTATTAGTGAGCCCGCAAAACCATTAGGATCAGTTGACCCTAGGAGAAGTAAGTTAAGGACAGACCATCCACAATTGTGTCTAACAGAAGCTAGAATATTTATTATGTCTGGTAGGCCCGAGTCAGCCAGTGGTTAATAGTCAGCCTGATAAAACTATAATGTTCGGACGGATATACCTGATTTGTATGCATATATGTTATTGATATTGTTGTTATAATTGGTTTGATTGTAGGATTTTGATTTGCAAAAGATATGCTTTTAAAAGGATATTAGTGAGAGGAAACTCGTTCCGCTAAGCAACGTGGTCTCACTTAATTTTAGTAAAATGAGATGTCAAAGAATTATTCACACTAGGATTTAGGTCTGACTCGATGTTTATGTTTTCCCCTTAAACTCTCGGGTACTCAAAATTTAATTTGAGTAGATTGAGATTTAAGGTATTTTAGGTTTTAGTAGGTGACGAATAAAGCTTCTGAAGATGTGTAGGAGGCAAGAATTAGCTTTTAGAAGTCTATCCATTATTTTATCTGTTGTGATGTATTTATTGACTGATATATCTATTGAATATTTTGATCATCCGAGAGGGCATCTTCATATGTTGCTCTTGGCGTATTTTGTAATAATTATATTTATCTGAACCCGGGAATCGTTTTGGGATTATGTAATTGAATATGAAATATTGATTTGAAATGTAATCAGAAAAGTTGTTTTGAAATATGCGTTGATTTTATTTCATATTCATGTGCTTCTGCTATTATGAATACCATAAACATTACCGTATTTTGTCACCGAAAGTTAAAACTATAGATGACTGCAGCATTTGTAGCGGTTAGCTTCGGGCCTCAAAATAGGGGATGTTACATGACCTTTTATATATACCCGCCTAGTAGCGGAATATATTATTATATGTTGTATGTGATGCGGGGGGACAGGTTGGAGGGATCCAACAGGATTCCTCACCACTCTTGAATTTATGTATATATGTGTTGATATATATATGAGCTATGATGTAGGGGGACAGGTTGGAAGGATCCAACGGGATTCCTCGCTACTGTTAATTTATTTCAATTATATTCCACTTATATGATTATTGAATATGAAACCTAATTGTGTACACTATGGTTTATGACATTATCATATGTTCAAACTTAGACTCTGTAGTGATAGGAAATCAATAATCGATATTAGTTAAACGTTGGTAGCTACTGGCCTCAAATTAGTATTTTAAAAATACTATAAATCGCCATTTGAGTTGGAATTGGTCTTTGAGACAGGAAATGATTTTAAAATCTGAAATTTGTTTCGGAAATATTTTGTTTTAAAGGATTTAACTTCTATTTTACTCCAACCTTTTCACCTGTCTTTTCTAAGTTATTTATTTATATTTAATATTGTTTTAAAAGGTTATTTATCTAATATTGTTTTAAAGACTATTTATTTATATTTAATATCGTTTAAAAGTTATTTATTTATATTTAATATTGTTTTAAAGTTATTTACTAATATTTTAATATCATGGAAGGTTAATTATTTTAAATAATTAATATGGTTTGAAATTAGTAATAATAATTTATTAATACTATTTTGGAAATTAATTAATTTTATTTATAATAATGTTGAAAATTAATTATTAGTGTTTTAATTAATAAGGTCTTTGACATTATTAATTATTATTTTAAGATGTTTTAAAGTTAATATTATTATTTATTTAAAATGTTTATTATTAATAATTATTATTATATAATAGTGTTCAAAGTAAATGATTATTATTTATTTATAAATGTCCGAAATTTATAAATATAGTTTTATAAGAGGAGTTTTATAACATGGTTTGGAAACTTAAAGGAAGATTAGTTAAGGGTGAAAAGAGATTTATAAATGGTTTCAAGGATTTATAAAATAGTTTTATAAATTGTTTATATAGATTTATAAAAGAGTTAATAATTGTTCTTAGATATTTATAAAGGGATTTTATAAAGGGATTTATAGATTTATAAAAGAGGTTTTATAAATAGTTTAATGGATTTAAAATAAGTCGTAAAAGATTTTTAGAAATGTATAAACAGAATTTATAAGTGATTGAAAATTATAAAAGAGATTATAAATGATTTTTACAGATTTATAAGATAGTTTATAAATGGGTTTTAGAAAATTATAAAGTAGTTTATAAACGGTTTAGAATTGTGTAAAAGGAAATCTTCCTCTTTTTTGTGAATATACTTATACCGTTGAGATAAGTATATGGATATTTTTCCAAGTATTGAAAATATAGGGATTTGTGGGTATATCTTTGTAATGGTATTTATATACAAGTAATTTACAAAGTGATTTTAATTAATGAAAAATATTAATTAAGGAGGCTAGTGGTTACTTATGAGCTTAACCAATGCTGGTTTTCCCTTTTGAAATAAATCCTTGATTTGGATGTGTGTTGTGGATAGCTAAATAACCGACAATCGGATTTGGACCAAAAACGCAACTTTGGAAATATCTAGGAGAAACACGTGAGTTATATGGCACAGTCATCTTCGATGATGTTGTACTATGCGTATAAATCCTGTTTTGTTCTCCTACGACAATTTATAAGGAAATCCATCCACTAACGATTAGGAGGTGATCTCCGCTCTTATCTTTGACTATGTAATTCCTAAAGAACCGGGGTTAAGTTTATCGGAAGCTATCGAATGTTATTTCGAAAAGACCAAGATCGGATATGTTATCCGAAAAGCACTTCGATCCAACTCAAGCGTTTTGAACTGAAGACATATTGCAGATGATGGAATTAAAGACGGAGCTCTCTGAAGTGCAAGGGCTACTTGCTACTGATCCTTAGGGTTATTCCAAAATGGATGTAGTAGAAGTAGTGCCTTCGGTATTTCCATCTCCTGGACAACTTGTATGGATGAATGCTGGCATTGCATTGCTGCTTGGAAGGTAATGTAGCATTCCAAGTGGGAAGTGCTATATAAAATGTAAAACATAGCCTCAAGCCCCATCAACCGGGAATGACTAGAACAGGGGAGATGCAGCTAGGCAAAGTGAGTCACTCCAAAGTAGGGTATGATCATTCCTATCTAGAGTCGATGTTATCTCTCATTTATATGCTTCAGGGCCCATTGACGGAGGCGTGATCATATTCGGTACAACTAGTCAAGTGGTAGGCCGGTTCTGTGTTGGTAGGGGATCCTGGCAAGGTCCTTGGTGTTATTTTATCTAGGGATGCACCGTGATAGGTGGTACCCCAGTAGCCCAGTCATTATATGGAATCCATTCTCCAATAAGCGCCGTACGGACTTAGTTGTGCCCAACTACGTTGAAACATGAGATGCAAGCATTTCAGCTATATTCATGTTTTACTTTGACCCTTAGACATGAATTTTTATAGAAAATATTTTGGTTATCGTAAGGTAAAATCCCTCCGTGTTTGTATGCGGCGTTGTCTTACGAGATACTTTTATTTTCAAAAGATGTTCGAAACATTAAAAATCAAGTTGAGTGTGTTTTCTCACGCTGGTTTTCTAGACTGACGTGGGTGTTATTTTATGACAATGCTCAGATCAGACCGAGCATATTACAGATTTAGTTTGGATGCATTAGAGCTTCAGGAGACGAGCTGGAGGCCCAAGACGTGTCTGCGTATTTCATTGTGGTCCGCTGTGTTGTCAGTTGGTTGTATTTATCAGCAACTGTAAGGACGGGCTATTCTAACTGTCCGAGCTAAAATTGGTTAGTATACTCTGGTTAGTGTATGTATATTACATCTTTTCTTGTGTAAAGATTTGTTGTATATTATAGAATATTCGTCCCGCTGTGAGATTCTGTATTATTTAGTTTTCTTCTTCCTTCCTTCCTTCTTTGTTTTCCCTAACATTCCGCTTTTCCGTTCAATTTGAGTGGGTCATGAGTAGTTGACTGTCCGCTTAAACTGTACGAAAATGTGAGTCGTTACATGTTCGCTGAGATTGTGCGAATCATTATTTCGGAGTGCCTAAGTTTCTCTAAATGATTTTGGTGCTCAAGTTCAAATGCATATTGTTGACTTTGCCGAGCTGTATAAAGACTATGCAGAAAGATCTTCGATGACTTGGAGTTAGATAACACCGTGAGGTAGCAGTTGACCTCTAGATGACTCCAAGGACGAACAATAAACTGGCGGAGTACTCTTATATCTTAGATTCTCGAGGATCATTTTACTTAGGATTAGTTCATAGTTCACTTTGAAGGAATTTATCTCGACTTTTCAAAAGTCAATGTTGTTTAGGAAGTTCGTTGATTCGAAGTAAGGCGATATGTCTGTGTTGGAGTAAGTGATCAAATTCGATGTGCTATCGAAGTATGGTTTATCTCTCCTTGATACTCCATACAGGAAGAGTAGAGAATTTATCATTGAGTTGAGCGATCATCTCGAAAAGCGATTGGTTGGTCATATTGATGAGAGCTTCAAGAATTGATCGAAAAGGCTTTACGATGTGAGAGTCTGAACCCAGTATGAAGTATTGTCCCAAACTGGTTGAGTAGGGGCAGATAATGAAAGCATATGCGTTGAATGTCGTTCTGATTTCGCCGTGTGCTCCATCGACGAAAGAGAAGGGAATTGGCATTACCATATTGAGGTATGCTTTCCAATTATGGTGATTCCATACTTGTTTTATTTGACATCAAGACTTCACATTCCTTCATATCTAGTGATTTGTAGATAGATTGGAATTGAGACTTGAAATTGTTGGCCAACCTTTTTAAATTATGACGAACCTTGTTGGGGGCTCAACCAGACTATTTATGTGTAATATCCCATATTTTATCACTAGAATTTAATACTATGGATGACTGCAGCATCTGTAGCGCTTAGTTTCTGGCCTCAAAATGCGAAATGTTACCATATGGTTTGTCTACACTTAGCTTATACATGGTTTGTCGGAACTCTGTCTTATCAAGTCATGGATGTTTATCTGTTTGCTATTGATTTGTTTTGGGTTTAGTATTGGAGTATAGGAATTGACTGGCTAAAGGGGTATGGAATTATGATGGATTGCGAGAGGTCGTTGGTGACAATAAGGATTGACGATGAGCGGAAGGTAGTGTGTGGTTGCCCATCTGATGATGAGATGGTTAGCATTCTATATTCGCTTGATATATCCCACACGATGAGCTGCCATCTGTGCCTGTAGCTAGAGAGTGTCCAGACATATTTGATGAGGTGACCGAATTACCACTATATAGGATAGAGTTTCGTATCGCTCTTGTTAGATGTGCTAGAACAGTAGCTATGCCTTTAAAGCATATAATGCCCAAAGAACATAGGAGACTAAAGGTGCGAGTGGATGACCGTTTGAGGTGAGGGTTCATCCGTAGGAGTGTATTTGAGTGGGATGCACCTATAGTGTTCGCCACTAGGACGGATGCCTCTTTGAGGTTGTATGTTTATTGTCATGAGCTGAGTGGGATGACGAACAAGTAGCCACTTCCATTTATTGATGGCTTGTTCGATCAGCTCTATAACGTGACGGTGTTCTGTCAGTCGGACCTTACGATGGGGTTTCATCCACTGAGAGTACCTAAAGAGAGTGTGTTGATTACAACGTTTCGTACGCTACCTTGATTTTTGATTGATTGGTTATGTCGTTCGGGCTAACCAACGCATCGGCATGCCTTGTTGATTTTTTGAACCGTGTTTCGAGGAATCACTTAAGTGAGTATGTGCTGTGTTTGTTGATGATACTTTCGTTTACCCAGGGACGAAAGAGGAGCACAAGACACAATTGATGATTGTATCGTAGGTGTTGAGAAAACACCGATTGATGATAAGAAGTTTTCTTGGATTAGCAAGATATTATATATGTTTTACCAAGGACTTCTCCAAGGTAGCAGCACTGTTAACCAATCTGAGGATAAGAATCGTATTTTTATTTAGGATGCGAGGTGTAGACACGCATTAGTGAGTCTAATAGAGAGGTTGACGAGTGCTTACTGATTTTAAGTGGGAATGAGGAGTCAATAGTACTCATGCATGTGGTACTTAACTAGGTGCAGTATTGATGTCAAAAGGTAAGGTTGTCGCATATGCTAGTCAACAGCCGAAACTGCATGAGAGGAAGTATTCGATGCATGATTTGGAGTTGGCAACTATCGTATTTGCTTTGAGCGGAAGACATACCAATTTGGGATCAATATTCCTAGAGTGCTTGAGTTTATTGTTGGTTATGACTCTACAACTTGATGTGAGCTAGTGCCAAAGATGATGGCTAATTTGACTGTCAGACCTACTTTGATTTAGCAGATTGGTACTAATTAGAGGCGTGAAAGTAGACTAGTGGAGATCATGGCTATATTAAAGGAATAAGTAGTGTCTGTAGAGGTGATGCAGTGCGTACCCGACTGAGACTGTTGGTTCCGTAGAGATGAGACATTGTTTGTTCTTGAGTAGTGGAAACAGATATCTATAGTCTGCATCGATGGATTGCCGAGGACTGATGATTGTATGATAACATTTGAGTTACAGTCGATTGATTGACGATGAATGCTAGATTTGTATTCCTTATGTCTAGTAGAACGGCATCTGAATTTATCGAGCTATTTATGGAATGGATAGTGTAATTCCACAGTGTGTCAGAGAACATTGTAAGTGGCCAAAACCAATTGTTCACTGGCAGGTTTTGGGAGAACTTACAAAAGGTGTTTGGAATTTGGCAACAAATTGATTTAATGATATCGAGGCTGAACCAGAGACCCCGAGACCTCATCGGCGTATTCATACCGATAGACGTGATAGAAAACAGGTTAGAAGGAAGGTAGTGGAATAGTAAAGGTTCAGTAGAATGAAAGCGAAGGGGATTGCACATGAGATTTCTATTTTTCCATCATCTTTCATGTTAGATATTGTATTTGATGTTTTATACTAGATAGTTTAATATCCTGCTTGCTAAGATGGACATGGATGTTATTTTTTATGTTTGATCCAATATGTGCATATTGATGTCTGATTGTTAGCACTTGATACGATTGCTTATGCTTATACGGTTATTAGGCATGCAGGATAGTTACAGTTTGATATAGCACATTTATTTGAGACGATTACCACATATATGATCTAGTATGCTGATTTACATTATGATGTTGCTATTGTGCTTAATCCTCTTTGTTGAGTACTTGATCAGGTACATGGAAGAAAGTGTTGCTATTTGGATGCGTACCCGCTTTTATTTGCATCTAAATGATATGTTCTTGCTGTAGAAGAGGTATGTAACACTTGTAGTGTAGATTTGGCTATATATGTTTGGTTGTCCTCGGAAACGAGATGCCTCAGATATGAGATGTACATATGTTTATGCTGTATCGGGATTGTTTCTAGATCTAGCTGCACGCAGGAGGTGCTGCCAAAATTTTTCGTGACATAAGGCAAGATTGAGAGAAAAGTCAATGTATAGGATGTTAGACATTATCGATAATTGAGGGAGTCGGTAACGTATGATATTTAGTTAACTTGCCTCCGATTAGTGAGTTGGCGCTTTTGTTTTCCATTGTCTGTTTCTTTGGAAATAAGCTCGTAACTTAGATGCTTGGTTTAGCTACATTTGATTTCTGACTTGGTAGTGATTGTACTTAGGGATGAGGATGATGGCTCCAACTGATTCCAAATCTATTCCCTTTTGTTGTAATCGCTTTCAGTGATTGTTCTCGAGAGTTGATGAGTGATAATTTTTCTTGTATTATTTCTTATATGAGGGTGTTGGATTGTGTTGCTTCATCCTTGGGATTTCGAGGACGAAACCCTTTTAAGGATGGGAGGATGTAACGATCCGTATTTTTAATGATTGGATATTTAATTCTTAATTAATTGACTCTCAAAAATATGATTTTTCACATACGATTGAATCAGGACTCAAGACCACTTTCATTGAGTTTGTATCGACATTGCGAATTAAAATGAGTATAATGATCGCTATATTTGGAGATTGGACGATTCGATGGCCGAAACGGTCTCGATAAGCACGAAATTATCATCTCGGAGCGTTATCTCGGATAGTGATGAAGTTTATACCATCGAGACCGGGAAAATGAGGTGATGTACTTAGACGGGTTTCATCACAATTGGACAAACCGTTTGATCGTACGAGTCCAAAAACTATGACGTTTTATTTGAGAATTCAAATAAAAATAAAATTATAATAATTACCTTATCTAATCAAAAATTGATCTCCCTATTTTTCCCAAACAAGGTTACTGTTCCGTTAAAACAATGGCCGCCCCTCCCTTTGTATTTCAAAAATCAAAATCAGGAACTCCGCTCGACGATAAATCATGACACTTGATTCATTGGATCCCTGGAGAGGAGGAACATCTTTGATATGAGTTTAGGTGTGTTCGATGATGGTCGAGGAGGAATGTTCCAAATTAGGGTTTGGGTTTATGGGTGATGTGGTCGGAGATAGGGGATAAGGAGGTTGGTGTTAGCTTAAGGGAAGAGAGGTGCATCGAGGATGGCGAATAGAGAGGATGCGGTTGTGTATAAGGGAGTGCGACACTCACGGTCGTGGACGATGAGGTGCAAAACGCATTCTGATTTAGGGTGCCAGACTCGGCGTTTTGATGTCGGTAGGTCGAGCATCCGATGAGGAGCGTAACGGCGCAGACGGCGTTCAAATCCGTTAAAAGGAGCTCTGTATCACCACATCCATGCACACTTGGATGGGTTCGGTGATAACTGACATTGGAGGAAGAAGGAGGATTAGAGTTAATAAGGTACTTAGTTTAGGTTATTTATTAAATAAGTTATTTATTTAATTCTGATTCTTATATTACGCATATCTTTTGCATACGAGGTCTGTTTTGGACATGGTTTCTTGCATTGTGCTCGTGATGGAGAGGTCTATGACTTAGTGATGGTTTGGACGAATTTGGTTGAGGTGAATGATATTGTCTCTTACCATACTATGATTGTTAGTATAGTATTAAAACGACGTTTTTGAAATGATTTTTAACTTTAAAACGTGATTTCTAATAAATTTAAGCCTACATCTTATTTTATAAAAGAATTTAGAAGTGTTTTAAAATGATTTGAAATTAAATATCACAATTTCTCATTGACGCACTATTTTCACGATATTGCTATATTTAAGCTATTTTGATATTAATCCCACATTTGTTGCTTGGATGTATTGTATGTGTGTTATTATAGATGCATGTAGGATATTATAGACGTTTGTTGCTTGTTAGTTGCATGTATAGTAGTTTGCTTAGTTTGGTTGAAAATGCCAATCGACGACGATATTGTATTAGAAAATATCCCATAGATAGGATTTCATGCACAGAGTTTCGTGTATGTCGGTTGAACTGAAGACGGAAGATGGATTTGGAGATCTGCTTTGGATTTTAGGATAGATGTCGGACGTTTTCATTTGATTTATACTTAACTACTTTTGGTTAAGTACACGACCAAAGTGGTCATTTTCAACTACTCTGGAGTGGTCGATATCTACCACTATTGATGATGGTCGATTTGGCCAATTTTCACATGGATGATTGTAACATCCCCTATTTGGAGGCCCAAAGCTAAGCGCTACATATGCCGCAGTCATTCATAGTATTAACTTCTGGTGACCAAATACGATAATGTTGATGGTATTCATAATGTCAGAAGCACTTGAATATGAAATAAAATCATCACAGATTAAAACACTTTTCTGATTACATTTCAAAACAACATTTCATATTCCAAGTTACATAATCCCAAACATTTCCCAGGTTTAGATCAAATATAATTATTACAAAATACGCCAACATCGACATATGAAGATGCCCCCCTGGATGACCAGAATACTAAATAGTCATAATAGACTTAATACAACACAGCGGAAATAAAACATAACAACTCCTAAATAGCTAACTTCCGCCTCCTGCTCGTCTTCGGAAGCTTTATTCATCCACCTACTAAAACCTATAAATCCTCAACCCTCAGCCTACTCAAATAAATTTTGACCACCCGAGAGTTTAAGGAGAAAACATAAACTTCGAGTCAGACATAAAGCTTGGTGTGAATAATACTATACATCTCGGTTATTTGATATTAAGTAAGACCATGCCGCTTAGCAGAATGGGTTTGCCCTTACTAATACCCCTTTTAAAACATATCTTTTGCAAAATAAACCCTGCAACCAAACTGGTTAAAACAATAATACTGATATCATGTAAGCATATAAATCAGGTAATCAATGGACTATCTGTCCGAGCACTGTAGTTTTGTTTGGCTAACTACTAACTTTTGGCTGACTCGGGCCTACCAGACAAAGTAACCAAATAGTCTAACTTTTGTTAGATACTCTTCTGGACGGTCTGTCCCTAACTTACTCTCCCAGGATCAACTGATCCTAATGGTTTTGCGGGCTCACTAATAACCTATCCTCACTCTGTATATTCATTTCTGCGTGTAACATCATTTTAGTCTTACATGTGACAAAGCCCTACACGTTGGAATTTTGGACTAAATTAGCTACGGGCTAATAGCTAATGTATAGGGTGCGACCCTATACTAGTCCCATCTGGTATTTTAATATCTGAGTCATTTTACTTAGGGTCATCTTCCCTTAAAATTTTCCTTGAAAACCTTTTCTTTCAAAATGATTTAACCCTTTTTAAATCATACTTAAACAAGGAAAATATACTCTGCGCTTTACTCAAATCACTTTGCCATGTTATATATACTTTAAACAAAACATTGTTGATGAAAACATTCGAAACCTTTGAAACTACCCCTTTCGAAACCATTGAAAGTATCCCTTTCGATACAAGTAAGCTACTTTAATTTATAACCTAGGCCGAAGGCCAAAACATACCTTTCGAACCCATTTGCATTTAACCTTTCAAAATCATTGAAATCATCTCTTTCGAAAGCTTTATAAAACCATAGACATCCTCCTTTCAAAACACTTGAAACATGTCTTTCGAAACCATTGGAAACCTTCCATTTAAAACCTTTCGAAAACATTGGGGAACCATCCCTTCGAAACCTTTATCTTAAACCTTTCGAAAGCATTAAGTTCTTTACATAAATCAAACCTTTTGAAAGCATTTGGGTTCAAGTAAAACATGTGGAACAACCTTTCGAAACCATTCTTCCTTTCAAAACCTTTGAATTTAACTTTCAATAGAACAAAAGGTCTTAATACAATTAAGTCGAAAGCACTCTTTCGAAAGCAGTTTCCTAAGTAAAAGAAATGGATGATGTCGAAACTGATCCCTTCAAAAGCATTGGAGAAGCGGCTTAAATTTTAAAACAAAGAAACCCTTTCGAAGGCATTGCTTAGAAAGGTAAGATGCGGCAGCAAGGGGTTTCAACCCCTTTGAAAGCTTCTTTATAAAACAAGGGCGCAACCTCTTTCGAAACCATTCTTTAAAACCATCTAACCAAGTCGAAAGCATTCTTCTCGAAAGCAAAGCAGGTGCATTTTCTTTTAAAAGCAAGGCAAGGTTTCGACCCCTTCAGAACCCCTTGTTTTGACCCAATACCTTTCGCCTATGTCCAATTCGCTACGTACCAAGTCTTTGATACCAGACACATTGATTTCGATGGAGATGAAGGCGGAAGTACTTAGTCGAAAGGTAGGTGCCGAAAGTGGCGAAACAGCAAAAGTATTGTTAAAACTGAATTTTAACTTTAAAAGGTAATTCTTTTCAACTAACCTGCTTTGTTTGTCAACATATGATTGGTTGCTAATTTCTTTTCCAAATTCTTCTCTAAAAGTGCTGCCGAAATTTTAGAAGTATATAATTTAAAAGATTTACAAAATGCCCTTTCTCCTTTTATAAATATATAAAATATTTAAGTCTCATACCTTAAATAATTTTATACACTTATTAAAACACTTAGGAAAATTCTACAAAATTCCCATAAATCATTTTAAATATGTTTTCTAACATATATTAATTTCTAACCCAAAAAAAATTAGCCGTATTTAATTTAAACCCAATTAGCAATTTTCTTCACTAGAAAATTAATAATAAATCCACATTAATTCAGAAAATTATGAAATTTGAAAATCATCTCTAAAATATTATTTCTGACCTTATCCCAAAATCGTAAGGTATTTGGATGTCATCTAATAAGGTTTTCACATCAAAACTTATCATAAAATCCATATGAAATAGCATAAATCATCAACAAACATATATGTCCATTTTAACAATCAAAAACATGGCAATACATTTGAAAAATAATTTGGATTTCAATCTAAAACCGAAAATAATAAAAACATGAGATGTAACCTATTATTCACCTTAGCTTTGTGATTAAGGAGTTGAGATTTGATCTTGGATTTGATTAATCTTCCTCTTAATCTTTAGCTTTTCTTCTTCTAGCTTTGTTTAATGGTGGCCGACCTCTAATATTTGATTTTTGTTTGTGAACGTGAATAATGAACGTGAGTGAGGGTTTAGGGTATAAGAATGTTACTTATTCCTATATTGCCCTTATCAACTACCTTAACTTATTCCATTTCATTTTTCCTTAGTTCATTTGTTTAAATGGCACGGCTACCTTCTAATTACACAACCTTAATCCCTTAATCATTTACGTTATTTTATTTTATTTAACTAATTAAATGCCCTAAATAATGTTACTAAAAATTAGGGTCGTTACAATGATGGAGAGGCTTCGAGGAGCACGATTCGATGGTTTATTCATTTGTTCGACGTTCGATTTTGGTGTTACTACTCTTCGATGAGTGGTTTTGACGGTGAAGCGAAGATGTGACACTTTGACGCGATGACTTCATGATTCTATGATGATGATTCTGTGACAGGAAGTGATGGCTTCGATGATGGATAGCTACACTTCGAAATGCAGAGTAGTCAGATGGGAAGGACAATGGCGGAAGGTTATGGGATGCACGGTGACCTTCTATGACTGACGATGGTTCTCTAGAATAGTTTCCAACCGCGACGACTTCAAATTGGAGTTGTAAAGATAGTTACGAGATGAGATCTGCTATGGATGAAATGTGCAAAGGGATCATTGATATTCGTAGATTTCGATGTGTACTCGTAAAGCAGGGGTATGTGAGGACACTCGCTTGGGATTTGCGATGATACCCCAGACACACGATGTTTTGATTTGTTTACCCTGTATTTAGTGTTATGGTAGTCTAGTTCCTGGCCTTCTGAGTGGCATGGATTCGAGTACCAAGAAACCGAGGACGTTGAGTAGTCCCTAATTATTGTAATGGGGTCATACGAGTATCATATATCCAATGCACCGAGTGAGTGATTATGAGAATGGATGTGGATGTCATGTTTGTTTGACTGTTTTTTATCACCTTAGGGATGTCACATAATGTAGATATTACCGATACCGATATCTTGACATCCTTAGTAATTTATGTATAATACACCTATGATGACTATCATAGAGTAGCATATATTCGATGTTATGTGCTAACTCTGTGGATGTGGGGATAGGTCAAGTACGATTCTCCATACCCGCATATCCATATACTATATCGACTTTTATAGTGTTTTGAGATTATTTATCGCTCACACCAGACTTTGTCTGACTCGAGGTTTTATGCTTTGCTTCTTATTATCTCGGGTACTCTTAAATGAGTAGACTGGATAGCAGATGTAAACAGCACTTGGCGTTGTATAGATGGAATAGCAGGAGGCGATGCTTTCTCATATTTATATTTGGAGTTTAGTGTTGTTTATTCCACTGTGTGACACTATGGAGCCTTGACAGTGTTTGACTTACTGTTATTAGAGACAGTTTATCGGTTGAGTTTATTTATCAGTTGTATAAACACTAAAACTGTTTTTTATAATTTTATGAGCCTGTGTACTCTGATTATGTGGTTTATATAGTTATTACTGTCTCGCCTGTTTTATATCTATGATGACTATTATATTTTATCTAATGCTCTGTGAGATATACGATAGATTATGTGATTGTGTGATGTTTTGTTTCTTTTTCTTTTCTTCTATTCTCTCCTTTTCTTTTCTATTTCCCTTCTTCGTTCCTACTTCTTTCCATTGACAATCATCCTATATCAGTCGGATGCTCCAGCAGTGCACTATTCCATTATATGAGCATCGGAGGTGTAGGGCGGTCGTCTCACAATGAAAAATAAAGAAGATAACTATATATCGTCGAAGCAACCTGCTCCATGCTCCTCCAAAATGCATCTGTAGAACCTGGACTACTTTGCTACTTACACAAATTTGAGTATCCAAGAGTTTTAGGAAAGAAAGAAAAACTCCGGGTTAAACATGGGTCCAGTATGTGTAAACTCCTAACAACTGAATTATTAAGCTTATAAAACTCTTTAAAAATAAAGGTATCTTGTATGACCACGTCGCATATAAAAATGGAGGGTTTTTACCTTATGATAACTAAAATCACTTTGATAGAAAATCCAGTAATATTATAATAATGTTTAGGGTTTAAAGTAGATTATAAATATAGCTGAAATGCTTGCATCTCACATTCCAACATATTTGGGCATAACTAAGTTCGTAAGGCACTTATTGGAGATTGAATTCCATACAATGACAAGGTAAGGGATTATCTTCTGTACAGTATACCTCTAGAGAAAATATACTAAGGGCCACACATGGACCCTTTGCGAATCAGGACTGGACTACCCCTTACTGGATAGTAACCGAATATGTCACCCCTTGGTCGTTATTAACAACTATGTCAGGCCCGAAGCATACATAAATATATAAATTCCAATCCAGATCAAGTGATTACCATACCCTAATGGGAGTGACCCACATAGCCCTGCGGCACTTCCCTATTTTAGTCATTACCGGTTGTGAGGCTTGAGGCTACGTCTACCTTTTCATATAGCAATCTCACTTGGAATGCTAGCACTGCTCTCCAAGCGACAATGCTAGCGTTCGTCCATACAAGTTGTTCAGGATATGAACAAACCGATGACACTACTTCTACTACATTCATTTTGGAATCACCCTCAAGATTAGTAGGAAATAGCCCTTGCACTTCAAAGATCTTCGTCTTCGATCCCATCATCTCCACGATGTTTCCAATTTGAATGCTTACGTTGTTTCGAAGGGGTTTTCAAATAACTCATGATATCTGATCCCGGTCTCTTCAAACCAACATTCAATAATTTTAATAGGGTCAAGTTATCAATAGTGGACAATTCCACTATCTGGGATGTAAATAGATTTGTATATGAAAATAAGACATCTTATATTCATCCTCACTTTCCGATTTCAAACAGTACTATCCCTTGATTAACAATAAAGTCAAACAAGTTAGAAAACTAACCTTGACTCGATGTACATTCTTACTTCTCGGAATAGAGACGAGTTTCCATACCTCGGAATTTGGTAGTATACAAAAAAATATCTTACATATACTTAATTTATCATGACCCATTTATCGAAATTAACTACTTTGTATTTATCATGTTTCTGACATTTTGATTTCTTTATCCCTCGCCTATAAAATCAAGTTCTAGATCTCACAGATAGAGGAAAGCATACTCATCGGCTTTTAGTACTAAATACAAGACGACTTACTTCCAATAAAACATGTCAACCTTTTAGTATAACTTATTCATATTTGTTTGGCTGCTTAATGGCACAGACTGTAAACCATTCTTTGTAAAAGAAAGCTGCTTTTAAACAAACCGATCCTTGGAAATAAACTTAATTAAAAATAAGTTTAAACCTTTTATTTATTAATAAGTAAATCTTAACTAATTAATAATTAAGTAATAATTGAACCTTACCTGATTGATAATTAATTAGTAATTAAACCTTAATAAATTAAAAGTTAATTAATAATTAAAGCTTACTTAAATAATAATTAATTAAATAATTAACCCTTGCTTAATTAATATCTAATTAACCTCTGCTTAATTAATTATAATTATCTTGCTTAATTAATACTTATGTAATAATTACCTTTACCTAATTAATTAGATAATCATTAAACCCTTACTTAGTTAATAAATAATAATTACCTTTTAGTACTTATAGTAATTTTGAAATATTTTTTTCAAAAATATTTAAGATGAAATCACTTTTAGTTTAAAAAAATTGTTCATTTTTACTAACTGCATCCATAGCGACTATCGCTATGAATACATAACTTCGAAAGTAGTTTTATATACAAAATACCTCTCTAAACCCTTACTTTTTATATTATAAATTTACTTTTATAAACTTTGTATAAAGTTTTGAAAACAAAAGTAAAAGTTTTGGAAACTTTATAAAACATTTCTAGAAAATAAATAGGTAAACAAGTTTTTAATACAAAGGATTCTTTATGCCACAACATAATCCAAATGCTAGCTTTCCTTTAGCTTACTATATCCATAACATAAGCTCAACCATTGCACACATGCCATAACATCGTACACGAGTAAAAACCATAACTTACAAACTATAACTTCACTTTTGACTTCATTTCCTAGTCTATACAATCACTGCATATAAGCACATATATGATCTACAATCAACATCATTTTTCACCCAAGCAACCAACAATTTGCATCCAAGATAAGTAACAAAATAAAGTTTAAAACTTTAGTTAAAAAGGCGAGCTTTACTCACCAAAAATCACCTGAATCAAGTCAAACTACCACTACAACTTGAATTAACACTAGATCTTGGTTTTTTTTTGAAAAAAGATGGATTTTTGGAGGCCTAAAGGGGCCTAAATGATTCGACCTAGGTGAGGTAGGCTCGGCCTTGGCTTGAGGGGTGGGTGTTTGGCTTGTTTTGAAAAGAAGAAGGTGTACGAAGGGAAGGAAGGGTGTTAAAATAATGGGGCATTTCACTAGAAGGACAAACTTTGCAGTCCAATTAGTTTCTAGGACACACATCCATAGAAATTAATTTCTAGGCCAAAGTCAGCAGAATAATTACTTTTAAGGACAAAGTCAGCAGTCCAATTACTTTCAAGGACATAATTTCATAGGTTTTTAGGCCTTAGAAACTAATTATTTTGCATTTTGTCCTTAAAAATAATTATTTCAGTTGTGCGTCCTAGAAACTAATTGCACTAGTTAAAGAGGCCCTTGTGGCTAATTTCCACTAAAATAATTTTTTAAGAATTAAAAAGGGAAAAAGGAAGGATTTTTTAATTTAATATTTCAAAAGTAACCATGGAAGTTTTAAGAGAGATTGGAAAAGATTATGATGAAGTTTTGAAAATGAGAAATGAAATGAAAATGAGAAGGGAAAAAAAGAAATTGTTTTTATACAAAAAAGAATAAGTGAATGACCTAAATACTCTTTGGTCCATTACCCTCCACTCTTCTTTTGCCACATCATCACCTCCCCCCCTTAACCCATTCTACACGCAACAATCACCCCCTCATCATGTCCATCACTTCACTCCCATGATGTTACATTAAAATGTGACATTTCCTTTTTATTTTCTTTTTATTTTATTTTTATTTAAAAAAAAGAAAAGTCAACCTTACCATTTCACTTTAAGTAAATATCTAACTTATTTTTAACCATTAGCATATCATATTATATATATATATATATGTGTGTGTGTGTGTATTTATCTTGTGTACACAACGTTTTCCAACAACTTTTAGACTATGAAAAGTCAAAAAATCCGAAAAACGATTTTCGGTCATATTTTCGATTTTTCTTTAAACTAATTATTTTTGTAAGCCAAATTTCAAAACAGCCACACCATCATTAGTTATTATTTAAAAAAGGTTTGTTTGAGTTATAAAATTCATTAATTAATTATTTAAAATTATAACAAATATTCGTACTTAAAGTGATTAAATTTCGGGTCGTTACAGTTACTAGCATCAATAATTGCCAAATTAAATTCAAAATGTGCAAAAAAAAATCTAGAAGAATAATAACCACAATATGTGTTGGGCTGACCTATGTTGTCCAAAAGCAAAAGGCGGAGTCGATTTAAGAAAATTACAAGATATAGTGAAGGTGATTTCTCTAAAACTCACATGAAGATTTATAAATGGGCAATGACTATGGGCGGCGCAATGGATGAGAAGCAGATATTGCAAAAAAAAAAATTGGACCATCACTTTGGATAACAATGCATCCAATACATGGAAATTACTTATTAATTCAAGATCACAGGCTAAGGGTATGGTTGAAAGGAAGTTGTGGGTGGAGAAAACACAAGTCTATGGTATGATCCTTGGATTGATGGGCAATCTTTGATGGAGTTAGTAGGAGCGGGCTATACGTCACTTGCTAGTAGTCGCAACAGGAAAGGTTTTTCCTCTCATATTCGGTGGGAGATGGAGAGGAGACTATCCCTATTTGTCACCTCACATTAAATAAAAAGTTGCAGATATTCAAACAATTCATAATCAAACTGGAGATTTTTGGGTCTGGAAACCAACTAATAACGGAGAATTCTCTTACAAACCCACGTGGAATCAGGTCAGGCAGACCGGAAATAGGTTACCATGGTGTAAACACGTGTGGAATAATGTGTGCGCACCCAAAATGTTTGTATGTCAGTGTTAGCGAAAACAAACAGGCTGCATACTAAAGAAAGAATTTCCAGATGGAATCACTCAATAGACATGCAATGTCCATTGTGCAACAAGGAAGTAAAGAATTTTTCTCATCTTTTCTTTCCATGCTAATAGCCTTTGGGAAGAGATGAGGATAAAATTAGAGTTCCCAAAAACACAATAAACAACTACCTGGAAGTTATTTTTGAGCCTATAATCAACCTAAACAGTGGCAATAAATCTTTAATCAAGGTGATAGATATTGTCATAACCATGCTAATTTGGCATGTGTGGGTTTGAACGCAACACAAGGATTTTTCAAGCCATTCACACGCAATATCAAGTCAGAGCAGAGAAAATGACTAACGATTGTAAACACTTAGCAAAGCAAGTAAGCATCGAATCAGAAGACCGAAGACATGAGGGGACAAGAACTTATCTTTGGGGAGTTTGGCCTTAAACTCCACCCAACCTTTCAACGCTGATAGAGAAACACCAAGGAAGCGTCGTGCCTAACAACGAACCAGCAGCTGGCAACTTAGGACCCCGAAGCAGCATGACAAGCTTAAAGTAAATGAAGTGTCTTCCTAGTATATTGTCAATGTCAAAAGAGAAGAGGAAAGCGAGTATGATTTGGCGAACATGAAACGCTTCTTCAATCGAGTCAATAATGAAACAACTCTTCAACTATAGGAAGAAAACAGAGTTACTAATTTGCTTAGGCATATAAGACGTATTTGTCTATACGTGGCCATACTTAGTTGTCTTTTGTCCGGTTTGTGTTTCGTGTTTTTTTTTCTGTCTTTAATCCTTGTATAGGAAGACAAGCTAATAGGGGTGCATTAAGTGGTTTTTGACTCTAATATTTAGGTAAAATTCGTGCTATAGTTTGCCCCCTAAAAATGCATGCTCACTGTGTAACTTTTTTTATCCAAGTAAATAAAGTGCCTGTTTCAAAAAAAAAATTGATGATCCAAGCCGAATTAAAAGCTAAGCGGTGGTAATGATAAAGATCCTGATGAAAAATTGAGATGTTTCCTACGTTGTCTCATTCACTAGTGCATCCAGAGACCTAAACAATATAAGTGTTTCCTACATTATTGCATTCTCTAGGGTATACAAAGAGCCAAACATCGTAAGTGAGATGTAAAATGGTACGGTTAAGTAAGGACGTAAATTTTGGCTCCGAGCATGTAAGGTGTCTGATCCTTGTTCGTACGATTATCATTCAGCACACGAATTAAGGCAAGAAAAAATGTATGAAAATATGTCCGTTCGAAAGTTTTCGATGTTTTTATATTGTCCGAACATGGTCTGTCCGTTGTCCGGCTTGTACGAACAATTGTCCGAATATAAACCTTGTTTGATCTTTGTCCATCCGAAGCTCTTATTGGACAGGACACACATATGTTCGGTCCGATCCATTTACACCCCTGCGGCTAAATCTAAAATATCAACTTTTCAAGCTTTACCCTTCTCAATATAATCCATTGTTGTCTCGACAGTGTGCTACCGAAGGCTCTATAGAGCACTCATCTTAGGATAGGCCAGCTACTTTGAGATTTTTAGCAGTTATCTGTTTTCAAGCATTGAAAACTCACTAATGTTTGCGTTACTTAAGCCGACATTCTCGCTTCCGCTTCGTCCTCACCTTATTGTGTTGGTGCTTCCCTACTACTACATTTCGACATCTCATAGCTTCAACGGATCGTTTAGCCCTGCCTATATTCAACGCAAGCAATCAACGACTATTCACTTTGAACTGTTTCTACCTGAGGAGAACAAGGAAACATGTATCAACAGCTGATTTTGCAACAATCGGACATTGTCTAACAAGAATATGTTACATTATGAAATCGAAGTCGAAGAAGTAATTCCCGTTTTTATGAACGGACATTACGACACGCGCTTCGTATATAAATTATTTTTTTACAAATTGTATATGTTTAACACATTCAATAGAAAATGATTTGCATAAATATTTAACCATATTTTTACGTTGAAATCCTACGCAGTTAAACTTAATTTTTATTTTTAGGTTGTAACATCTACTTTTTAATTAGTTTGATGTTTTTATTATTTAAGTTATATAGAATGAATTTGTAAAGAAAGATTATTTGTTAGATCCTACTTTTAATTAATATTAAAATTTGCTAAATATTTATACGGAGGTGTTTTGAATTTATAAAGAAAGCTTAATGGTTAGATCCTACTTTTAGGTAATAGTAAGAATCGTTAATATTTGTAAAGGGGCATTTTTAATAATTTATGCAAACACCAAAGGTATTACAACTGTTATTAAAAATAAAGATATGCAGTTGACCCAAAGACAATTATGATCGTACATTGAATAAAATGAATATGCAGGAAATCAAACTGAATTCGTTCAGAGTATCTATGCAGTTGACCCAAAGACAATTATGATCGTACATTGAATAAAATGAATATGCAGGAAATCAAACTGAATTCATTCAGAGTATCAACTATGTACATGAGAACAAATAAGTATACAGTCAACATATTTTAACACACCCATTGCTTGTCATTTCAAATAGGCTCAGAACTAGATAAAATTCAAATTATGATAATTTTACAGCAGTTGCCAATCATCTTCACTAGTATAATCACGGTCACCACTGTAATTTGCGTTGCTTTCATCATGTATCTCATGACCTTCGCAACTAAGCGAGTCAACTGATTTTGTTGTCATAAGAGACTGAGTAACAGTGAACAATGGTGCTCCATTTGACCTTTCCACAAGCTCGGAAACTTGAGAGCATAAACTTTTGAAATCATCTATAGTTCATAGTGAAACATACATTATATAGTAACTTATGCAAGTTAATCATGCAACTAGAGCTATTTTTCTTCCTGAAAACAGCATGAAAAATACATACCTTCATCATGGCAGTAGAAACCAATGGCCAGAGACGGATCTATTTGGTCAAGCGGCATGTCTCGAACAACGCTAATAAATAGGTTAGAAAAGTTAGGAAAATAGACAGAATAATTAAAACATCGACACAGTTATTTGTTCAATGGAATTTGATGGTACCTGCAGTGATATGAAGAAGTATCAGCCTCCAAATCATCGCTCTTTATCTCAGTTACCTGTATCATATATGTTAATGTATCCAGTTAAGTATCTAAGCTGAAGATTATGCTCAATTCATTGACTTTTAACATAAGGTTTATCTTCGCACATTATGTAGCGGAATCAACAAATAGCAAAACCAATGGTTTAGAATGTATGAAAATAGCAACTCCCCTTTCCTCTCAATACTCTAAACAATTATCAATATTTGAACAAAGTCCCCCCCCCCCCCCCCCCTCCCCCCAGCCTTATCCTTTTTTCACGTTTGCACTACATATTAGGATCAACATTTGGAAAAAATATTTGGACCAATATTTGGATAACATGCTTTATAATACACAGTTTGAAGAATCATATTTCTAAATCAACCAATATTGTTTAGAAATACAGTTAAACCAATTAATACACATCAACAACAGATCTTGTCCTTTGTTTACAATTTAAGCCACTAACAGGTAAACATACTTCCTAACCAGTATTAGTTCAACACTATCAATCACCTCCGATGTAAAAAAACAGTGTAACCACATCTCCACCATTAATAAAACGAACACGTAATATTTGATTTAACCATGGGTCAACTGTTGTTGAAAAGAATACAGTATCCGTTTCTTTCTTTTTTTGACAAATTACATAGGTGGGAAAATAAAGTGAGGAGGAAGTGATGATGTACAAAAAGAAAAGAAAAAATAGATAGAAGAAAAAAGAGAGGAGATAGTTGGGTTGGGGTGAGGTGCAAGTGGTTATAATAGAAGTGAATAAATTGGAACTTGGCTTTACGGAAAACCTTCCACTTGAGTTTTTCATTGACAGCTGGCTCACTCCAACTGATTTTAAAGTGATATATAGCAATTCTATCTTTATCCTCATAGGTGGATAACAAATTATCTGGAATTTAAAATGCTAGGCAGAAGCACCTATCCAAAGTATATCTAACTTTAAGCTCCCAAAGCACGCACGCCATTTCAATTCAAGTATCACACCAAGTATAAAGGCTATTCAAGATATTCCTCGTGTATATCCCAACAACACGAGAATATGCTAAAATTGATAAGGATGCATTTTTTTTTTTCATATTATGACATTTTGTTTGCTTAACGGACTACCACCACCTATATTTCTACATAATTTAGTATTGAGGTGGAAATTTTTTGTTGGACACGAACATATTTGTGTGTGCGCGCGCGTGTGTGCATTTATATATGTGTACAAACATAAAACATACTGGTCTTGTATCATGCGGATCCAGATAGAAAGCTTTTTCATCTTGTATACCAACAATGTAAGTTGATGCACCTGGTTTTCCACCCATTATGCCTAAACTCTGTGGAAATTTGAATACATCGCGTAGCAATGGAATATATCTGAAAAACATAAACAGATGTCGCAAGGAATCAAAGAATATATCACAGTTAGGACAAAGATACAGGTCGTTTTGTTAGAAGTATTTATCAAGGAGTGCAAAATTCAGAATCTTGAATGATTGCATGGTACAGTTTATTCTTCTTGTATAATAGATCAACAATGTCAGACATTTGATTGCATACATGCATCGATTCCACTCAATAAAGTGTTCACATATTTAGTTGAAATAACTGATAGTAATGCCAATGCTCTCAAAATATAATGGACAGGAGATTAACATCGTATCTGTGAAATAGTTTCTTCCATTGGATGGCATATGAGAAAGTGTAGTACAAACAACTTACGGTCCATTTGGATGGACTTAAATAAGTTACTTATTTGCTTTTGAAAAGCCAAAACTAATTCATTTTGCCTTTCAAAAAACCCAAAAAATGGCTTTTTTGAATCGATCCAAACGAGCCCTTAATTTGCCAGCATGACAATGAACAAATCATGAAAAGAAATATTCAAGGCTAGCAAATGCTTTACAAAAAAAAATAACAAAAAAAAAAGATTATAATTTAACCAAAAACCAATAGAAAAACAGCTTATATTGGCCTAACTATATAAATAAACAATATATCGATATTAGAAGAAAAACACCCAGAAAAATCTGTCAGAAACGATGAAGGGTTGAATTAAACTCAAATCAATATAACTGGATAACAAAAATTCTAGCCTCTATGAAAATTGAGCTTTTCACATCACACTAAGGCTATTATGATAATGGTAAACGTAACCGATATGAGGAAACTGTTACCGTACCGATACGATTGATAAGTCAAAAATGACTACCGATACTTTACCATTACTGTTGTTAAAATGATCGTTCTGATAAATGGGTAAACTGTCGACTGATGGTAAATTTACCAGTACATAAAACTTCCAAATTTTATTGTATTAAAATTTTGATAATGATAAAAAAAAGTAAACATTTTTTTTATTCTAACTCCATTAATATTTACTTCAACATTTTAACTTATTTTAATTGACATGAATTTTTTTAATTCATCACAAATTATTTATAACAATATGAAATAATAACTTTGCTAATCTTAAACTTTGAATCTGATAAAACTAAAACGGAAATATCAAACATCTTCTTAGAAAACGATATAGCTTATGTCCATGTTTAGGGTTAATTTAAATAGTGAAAAAACAAAATTAATATGATTAGCAAATTGACAGTTACCACTGGTTTTGACGTTTGCTTACCGCTATATTTAACATTAACAATGATAAATTTACTGTTACCATACCGATAACAATGTATACCGATGTAACTCAATATTGATTACCAAGTACTTGGCATTAGTATAGTAACGATAAATTTACCATTACCATAACAGCCCTACATCACACTACAGTTTTACCTGGGGTTGACTTTCTCTAGTCCAAGAACAAGAGGAACTAATAAGAGGATGGGTGCCCAAGTATTTGCACCATTATTAAATTCATAACAAAGTTTGGCTGCAATATCGATACAGATTGCAGGCGCACCACCTCGTTCTCCATTTCCATCGCCTGAAACAATATATACAGCCATCGGCAAATTTTCTTTTCCTTTTTGATGAGCAATTTTCTCCCACGTGCGACACATGGCATATGGACCAACCCATGACCCCGCAACCAAACCATAATGTTGCCCAGCTTGTACCAAATTATGAATGGAGAAGGCACAATCTTCCGAGTCGCCAAAAAGATATAAAATTTTGAGATATTCTGAATTGTATGGCTTCAAATATAAAATAGAAATTATAAGTACACTTTAATGAAAATTCAATAATTGCTAGCTCAAAATTCCCTTTAGCTTATTTTGATATACTTTTTTTTTCACATACCAACTCATGCAGCTTATAAGCACATGCATGACATTCAAACTAGTAAAAGTGACTTACCTTAAAAGGATGCCAAGAATAGGTGCATCTGCTAGCTTAGTGTACTTGCAGATTTAGAAAATCAAACATTTTTTTATGTTTATAAATGACAGCACTTGTAAGTTATAAGAATTTATATCTGATTTCACTTAATAAGTGATCAAAAACAAATTACTCTAAGTTCCAAACTTATAAGTGCACGTTGTTTAAAAGGGCAAACGGTAAAAAATCAAATTACTCCAAGTTCCAGACTTGTTTTTGCACTAGTAAATGCCAAAAACAAACATCCCAGTAAACCTTAAGGAACAGAGGAGGTGAACTTAAGAATTTGTGTGAGAAAATGAAATATTGTAATAAGCATCAATGCATCATTACACTGCAACTGCATAATTAACTAGATTTATATTAGCTTACCTTTTGAACAGGCCTCCTCCAAGCTCTCCCAAAGTGATGAACAAGAAGAGCCTGAGAGTTTAATCCTTCACAAATCAGATAACAAATTCACTTCATGTGCTTACGAAAAAGCAAATGAAAAGTAATTGAACGATGTCAAAAGATTGTATTTATGGTTTAAAATACCTGAGCAACAAGCATTTGGCTACTTCGTATCATGCATCCCCATCCAACATCACTAGTTAACTTCGAATTAACTATAGTTTGAAAACCTGGAATGAAAATGCAACGCACATATAAATTGCATTGTACAGCAAATTAGTGAACGTTTTTTATTTCCTTTTTTTGGCAGGATAACAAATAAGCTCACGAGGCATCTCCACACAAAACATAACCTATGAATAACATTTATTCTTCATATCCTCATGTTACATGTGATATGAAGTATCTAGGATGCTCATTCAATCTCCTTAGTCTTCAACATGCAAAAAGCCGTTGAATACTTAAGCAATTAGATGAGCATGCTACGGATCTCAGATTCTCCAAAGTAACAACCTTTTCTATATGTTATCCAAATTCTTGACGAAAAATCATGCAGAAAGTCAGCTAGCGTATCATGAGTAGCAATAGAAGATGATTCAGCATGTGAAGCTTTATAACAAGTGCCAAGAAGCCATATTTCACTTGTTGAGCTTGTCATGTCAGTGTTGCTTGTGCCTAATATGCGCTCCTGAAATCTTCTCATTGTATTCACTGTTGTAGTCCATCCATTGATTCTAAACCTATGAACCTTCTCATTGATAAATGATGGAGTACAATCAGTTGATTTGGAAATGAAAGGAATTTTTTTTGACCATATGAACTTCTTTCGTATATGACTGCTACTTCCCTCTATTGTATTCTTATTTAATGACTTGGTTGAGAGCGCTGCATATAAAATGAAGGTACAACTTTCTCAGGTAAGTATGTCATTATATAAACATGCATAAAGTTGGCTATAATGGAACATATACTCGGTGATAATACATAACATATTCTGTGCATATTATAATGTGATGGTTAATAGGCGCAAGCAAGATGCTCCAACACATCACACAGAGACAGGCGCATAGGCCATAAAAATAGTAAATACTAACAGGTTCATCGTCTACAAGATGGGTACAAAAATCTAGAGCAAGATTCCACCAAATATCATAAGACTAATAAACTGTGTGATTTGCAAAGAATCTGCAACCTTATTACCCACATGGAAAATGTAGCAGTAGTGCTTTTAGTTTTTATTAACCTATACATTTCACCCAGCCCGCTCATGATAAGGGCCGTACCTGCACTTATTTCTATTAATAATAGAAATAAAAGAGAGAAATAATTTGGGGGTATTTGATTTGTCAAAATTTTCAAAATTAACATATCAAATATACCAATTGATCAAATAATATATTAACCAGTAATAGTGGCGTCTTTCCATTGTTTTTTGGGTCATTCTATTTTTTCAACTATCTTTTTCCTGATAACAAATGAGAATATTAAGACAATATAATATTTGTTTGAACTAATGAAAATTGGTTCTTAAAATGTAAATAATTTTCACAGTTTAAAATCAGTAGGGAGATCTTTTCCCTTCCACACCATTTTACATATGGAAATCATGGATGACAAGTTGTGAACTCTGCAGGCAAAAATTACAGCATATTTCTAAATCTGTTCCCTTCCAAATTTGACAAGGCATAAAAAATTTAATCAGCTTGATTTCAAATAAGCGGGCACAATCATTAAGCTGAATAATGATTATACAAATAGAAAACCAGTAGCTTGGTTGCGATTTTGATCAATTTGACATCGTTAGACTAAAGGAAATGTCCCCAAATCAGTTTCGAGGGTAATAAATATACGAACGATAAGTTCGACCATCTTAAAAAAAATCCAGTTCGAGCAAATCAAGACGGAAAAAAATAGAGATTACCAGGAAAATATCTTCCCAACGAGAATTTAGGATCCAGAGATTCGATTACGATTGTGAATAATTAATTTTTGTTGACAAAACAACATAGGAAGAAACAGGAGAGAGAGAAAGCGTGCAAGGCAGAAGAAATAAAACACTGGCCGAAAGGACAACTCATTTTATTACGAAGCCCCCTTTAAGATTGAAAAGGGGAGGTAGAAATTTACAAAAAACAAAAATGCAATGGAATTGCGCATCCAGGGAATCGAACCCTGGTCAGTACCGTGGGAGGGTACTATGATACCACTACACCAGATGCGCTCATATGCATGGCAGTGATTTATTTTTTATTTAAATGAAAAATTGTTTTTCGTTTGCTCTACGCTTTCATTCATATTAACGCCGTTTCCAAGGCTCTACTCTAGGGTTCAGCATGCTTTCTGTATTACTTCATTTTGGCTTGATTTTCACCAAATATTCTTGTTTTGAACAATACCAATACGCTATCTTTCCATCCAGTGACCTGCTTTGAATATTTTATTTTGATGTCATCTTTCAGAAAAAGAGTAAATATGTAGGTTGTAATTCAATTTGGTGTTTCAATATTGGGGTGAATATGATTTGAGATTTAATTTCAAACGGAAATCTTTGGCATTTGTAATTAAAGATGAAATTAAAATTATGGCAAATTCTATCCATACACTATAAACTACCATACATACATCATTTTTCACTTAGCATACACCAGACAAGTTACAAAACTATCATCATTTTGGAATAAAACTAAACCTTATATCAATTCATTAACTTACTCTCTTTTAATGAAATTTTAATTTCGTTTTTTATTAACATTTCATTAACCAAACTAAGTTTCCCAAATTCCCCAAACTCACTTTTGTAAATTTCATTTTTCAAATTCAAATATTTGAATAAAATTCTAGTTTATTTAATTATTATACATAGTAAATTAAATTAAAATTTTGAGCATTAGAATGCTAAAAATATTTAAAATTTAATGTTAAATTTAAAGTTGATTTAATTTAAGTAAAAGATATATAAGAATTTAGTACTCTACGATTCATATTAATTTTACTAATGAATTGTAAATTAGCAAATTTTATTCATACATCATTAACTGCTTTACCTACACCATAAATAATTCAATAAAGCATTACACAAAAGTGCCCTTATTTGAGAAAAAAATAAAAATCAATATTAATGAATCACAAATTCATAGTATAACCAATATAATTTCTTTATAAAGTAACTAAAATTTCTATACATCGGTAGTTTGATTAATTTAAAATTCCTTTTAGGTATCAAACTCTATTTATACAGTTTCAGGTTGTATTCATTCATAGTCAATTTTAACAGTTTTCACTTCAAATTAAATATAAAAAGTAAATTTTAAAATTATTACTAAAATGATATAATTCATAGGGTGCTGAATTCTTCTCTGACTTCTACTCAAATTAAATCAAGCTTGAATTTAACATTAAAATTGAAATAGTTTAACATTTCAATATTCAAAAATTAACTTAAATTCGCTATACATAAATGGTTCAGTTTAAGGTATTTGAATTTGAAGGTTGAAATTTACAAAATTGAATTTATGAACCTTATTTTGGTTAATACATGAGAGGGAGAGAGAATTACTAAAATGAGATATTTCAGATTGAGGATAGTTTTGCAATATATGTGGTGTATATTAAGTAAAAAATGATGTACCTGATTTTTGTAAATTTTTCTGTGTATGTATAGCAAACTAAGGTGTACGAATAGAATTTGCCTTGTAAATTTTATATTTAATCTGAAGTGAAAATGTTAATTGACTACGTAAAACATGAAACTGTATAAATAGTACTTGATACCTAAAAGGAATTTAAATTTAATTCAACGATGATGTATAAAAAATTTAGTTACTTTATTATATAAGTTATATAGATCATACCATGAATTTGCGATTCTTTAATATTGATTTTTATTTTTGTTATATAAGGGTGTTTTTGTCAAATATTGTAAAAAACATTACGGCATTGGTAAAGCAATTAATGATGCTTGAAAAGAATTTTCCTTCTGTTTATTCTACCTATCTTCTACATTATAACAAGAATACTTCAATTTGAAACTTTTGCAATTACCAAAATGCCATTTACTAGTAAGTAGATTTACCAATGGTATTTTTATAATTTCTCTTGCACTTACCTTTTCTTATCTTCTCATGCATTCTCAATTTTATCATAGAAGAATCAAAGCGCTACAAAAATAAAAGAGAAAAGATGTTCATCGTTTTGGAGAATAAGATTATTTATTCTTCATTATTCGAATGAAAGAGGCAAAAAAAATTGTGTTTAAATTAGGGATTGAAAGTACGGAAGGACGCAGAGCCGACCCCAAGCCAAGACTAGTAAGACTAATGCCTAGGGCAACACATTAAGTAGAGGCAACTAGAAAACATGCATAATGATGAAAGTCTAGTTTCTAAGTGTTTTAAAATGGATCTTTAATCTAGCATACCATATATACACGTACTACAAATGTAATATAATGTCTAGGTTCAAGACTCTAGATTCATAGTACATATATCTTGGATGTGTGAAATAGTTTTTGATGAACTGTACTATGATATGTACACGTTATAGCTTGTAGCTTTGTTAAGAGTTGTTTATTTATAATATTCATACTATTGATGTATAGTACTAATAAGAGCATTAAAGTCGTCTGGGGCAACTAATGTTGTGGGTCAGCCCTGGAAGGACGGTCGGTACCGCTTTGACTACAGTTGATGGTCTGGGCTTCCGGTGTGACTTCATGTGAGTCATTTGGTATTTCCGAAAACTTCCACTTTTTTTGTTATTCAACATTTGTTTGACAATTTACTGTGAGTACATGAACCATGCATTTTTTCACTCTTTTGAACATTATAATCTCCTGAAATATGTATGCTTCATAATGCTCTCTATTCTTTCCTCACATGCTCCAAACCATAAATTTGCATTTTGAACCTCAATTGTCTACATGTTTGGAGCTTTATTTTCTAGAAGTCTTTCCATTGCACTTTAAAAATATTATTAGTGTGTAACCCGTGCATTGCACATGGTATGCTGTAGAAAAATAATATTATAAATATTTTTGCAGAATATAATTTATTATACAATATGTAATGAATTTATTACCGTAAATGAGTCATAAATTGAACTTACTATATTTCTAAGTGTATAATTTTGTCATGAGATTTGTGTACTTTAATATTTAAATACAAATTAAATTATTATTTTTATCAATAAAAATGAGTTATATATTGGTTTATTATTTTTTAGGATTCGATATTTGTTATGCAAATAAATAAAAATTAGTATTCTTAATTAATTTTAAAATTAATATTTTTATAAAATTATATAGATAAATATTCATGTACATAGATTTGAAATTGATGTTAAGCTTTTGATATATTTGACTAGAAGATAAATGATGTATAGTTGAATTTCTAATTTTACTCGAGAATTGGCGAAAGTGCCTAAAAATGGAAGTTTGATACTAATGCATCAATATATTTTTATGCATTTAAAGTTCCTACAACGCGTATTTATCAAAAATAAGTATATGATACTAACAAAGTGATAAAAAAATATTTATTTAACTACTAAAAGAAATATTAAGTGAAAATAAGACCCGAAACGTTACAAATTACATTGTCATTTTAATTATGTAAAAAAAGGATTTTTAATCCATTGTTTCATAGCTCAATAACTTTAATTTATAATAAATGTTTCAAGAAAGATTTTAACATTTAATTCCTAAAGATAATAAGATACAAAAGAAAAATATTTCTAGTCAAAATCTGGTATGATTACTGTCCATTGATTAACATAAATTGCTGATATAAATAACTATAATGAAAAATTTTTACAAAAACATTCTAATTGAAAATGTTAATTATTTTTTCAGCCTTATAAAATACAAATATTAAGCTTATCATTATTTGAGTGTCTTTCATCAAAAAAATTAATTTATTGATGACAAAGATTTCACCTGATATTTAAATTTTGGAAAGTAAAAAACTGTACGTTTGTAATGATATACCAATTTTAGAAAGAAAAAATATGTGTATATTTGTTTGTAATAAAATACCAACTTCAGAAAGAAAAAATTATGTGTATATTTCTCTATATTAAAATACTAATTTTAAAAATAATTTTTTTTATGAACTTGAATGTAGAATAATATAAGAGAAATAAGGATAATTTTGTATACAATTTGTGAAAATTTTAAATCATATGGACTTGAATGAAAAAATAATTTCACCATTTTTTTCAATAGGAATGTGATATGCACATTGAATTATCATTTTTATGTTAGATCAATTAATAATTATTTGTTAATTGAATTTATAAAAGTTTAAAATGTAGAAAACTTACGAGAAATTCATGAATAATTGTAAAAACTATTAAGCGTTGATGTAAATGATAGGGGAGAGAATTAGTATAAATTGTAATAATTTTTATATAATTGCAAAAATTTTAAACTATATGGACTTGAATGAAAAATTATTTTTACCATTTTTTGGCAATATCATGAACGTGGTACACGCATGGAATTGTCATTGTTTTAAATGAATTTATCACATCAACCAATGGATATTTGTTAGTTATATTTATTTAAAAAGTTTAAATTTAAGACCGCCCAATTGGTTTTAACATATGGACTTAAATGTAAAATAATAGAAGAAAATCTGGGAGAAATCTATAAATAATTGTACAAAATTATTAAATGTTGGTATTTAAATGCAAAAGATAGAAGAGAGACTAATAGAAACATTATAATAATGATAAATAATAGGATTTGGAAATTAAATATCTAAAGGAAACCAAAGAGAGAGAGATAAAATCCCTACAACTAATAAGTGAGCGGGAAATTCTTCTGCTTGATTATTATTTAATAGACTAAGAAGAGAGGATAAAATCTCTAGAATTAATGAGAGAACGGGAAATTCTTCTACTTTAATAGATTCATAACCATAAAGCTTTAACATGAAAGGAGCTTGAAAATTTTTCATAACCACTGCAAATATTGCAAACTGTGAATGTTTTATGTGTATATACTTTGTGTTGGCATATTTTTACACAATTAGAAAAAATCATTTGGTCCTTCGGAAATGTCATGTAATTTTAGAAATAATTAAACATCAAAAGAATGATGTACATTGTAGTTTATCTTCTCTCTATTCAACTTAAACATGTCATTTTCTTTAATGATTGTAATAAATTAAGCCTTTATAATGGTCTAACCATTGATTTTTATCTTCAGGGCTATTTTATTTTTAAATGGTCATGGGTTGACAATGTTTAACCAAAAATATTTAATTAGAGTAACTGTTGGTGTTATGATTATTTCAATTTCAATCTAATTTTGGAAGTAGTTTTACATGACTAAATATACATTAGGTGAAGTTACGATTAATGATTTCCATCTCATTTTCATTTTCCAAATTATTATTTAATCGATTCTTATAGATCTGAAGGTATCTAGTGCAACTTTTGGCACAACCTCGTCGTTGCTGCTTTTCTACATGTCCTTTTGATGTGTCTCAATGATTGTAAAAAATTCCCCACCCAACAATGTAAGTACCTTATGATTTCAGATACCACTAATATACTATTACATCAAGTGGAGTGGCTTTTACCTCAACAAGGCTAAAAAGCACGGTCTTTATATTTTGGGTTTGATACTGTACAATGTAATAGTCATTGTATAACCAGCATTTGTTGGAATTGATAGGTAGCAACAATAATGAGAAAGGAGAAAATTTGTGTCATGAATGAGGTTACTACCCTGAAAGCAAAAATTGACAAGACTATGGTGCATCGATAATCATTGTCCGCTTTCCAAGGTTTACTAGGGCTGTCAATGGGTACCCAAAAAATTCGATATCCGTCCAAATCCATATCCGAAAATATAAAATATATCTGTTATTCGAAAAGCGGATGCAGATATCTCATATCTGAAAAGCTCTATAGATACAGATATGGTTATAGTTGTATCCGTATTCGAAAAATATTATTCCGATTGTCTGATGTGTGTGTGTATGTATAATGCTTAAATTAATATATAATTTTCCTCAAACAAATAGTAACCAATATTAACCATTGATCTTAACACTACCATACCCAGATAAATACAGTTAATTTCTCAACCCAAAACCCTAGCATTTTCGTTCTTCTTTTTTTCCCCTAAAAAACTTCAACCACCTTCGTAGAATAATCCTTCCTCAATTCTCATCTCGACATCGCCTAAAAATCTTCAGCCATTTTCATTGCCTAAAAATCTTCAGCTGCCACGAGCGCCTATCTCGACATCAACATGCTTGTTTCCTAATCCTGATATCGCCGTGCCTATCTCGAATTGCACATCGCCGCGCCAATTGATATCACCACATCGCCTTCCGCTTGGAAAGCTCGCCTGGAACCAATCCCGACCTCCCTGGAAAATTTAGCTCGTCTGGTATAATTTCTGGACTTATTTTTGAATCTCTATTAAATTTTTATTTAATTTTGGCAAGTTTAGATAATATTTACTACATGATACTTGTTTAAATCAGTAGTTTAAATGATTATAAATACCAATTATCCTAGATTGAATAAATTGCTTTTTGGACGATAAATTATGTTTACTCTCATTTTACTTATGTATGGATTTGTATGTTTCATATTTATGCTCTTTTATATCAAGCTGATTTCTTATGATGATTTATTATTAACCATGCTAATGCTGATATCTAGATTAGTCATTGTGTTCTTCCTGAGGAAATCAGTTTGTAGTTTAGAATATAAAGATTAGTTTAAACTTGATAATCCATCTTCGGCGTAATTTACTAAAATAAATGCTATTTAATTTTTCATTTGATATTCATCAGTAGAAGATGATGTCATAACTGTGATCCCGACTCCTTTAGATCTATCATTGTAAATGGTCTATCGAGGATTATGAACATGATATATGTCTGAACTTCAAATAACTATATCAACATCTTTATTTGTTTATTTTGTTGTAACTCTCATTGTGTCTCACATCTATTTTGACACACTGTACATTGTAGCTATTTTCTATACTAACGTTAACAAAAAATATTCATAATTACCTGTATGTAATTAATTATTTATTTAAATGGATTTCTTCATGACGGTCAACTTCACACAATTTATTAAAATCAGTATAAAAACTTACTATGACACTAAAGATTATTTCTGCTTGTATACTACAAATTAGTTTAATACACTATACACGGTTGTTAGGAGGTATGAAGTACCTTATCATACTTTTCTTTGCAAAATTGGTGAAGGAAATGCAATGCAATGCCAATGCAATATAGAATTTTATTACTTGAAACATGAAGCATAACTTGCAACATGCTTGCATGTTATGTACTTATGCAGGCTCAATTTGCCCTCAGTGAAACTTGTAATTTTCGCATATATAAGCTTGGTAACAGAAAACTTGGTTCATTTTTGATAATTAAACTGACTTTCTGATTAGCAGTAACAATCCACTAAAGCAAATGAACTTATTGTCCTACACACTAAGTTTGGTTCAAGTTCAAAGAAAGATGTGTGTGTATGTATTCTTTATAAAAATCCATAGTCATTATGACGACCCGCCTTTTTCGAATAATTCAAGTCGATAATAAACCACACATGTCCAACTTAAACTGTTCAAAATTGGATGATTATCAATTTGGGGTTTATAATAAGAATCAAAACAAAGAAGCACAGACACAAAATAAAACAAAATCTCGCAGCGGAAATAAAATAATATACATAAGTAGTTCATGAAGCTATTAAATAAGTTATATCAGAGTTACAGACTTTAATTATACATAATAGAAAATACATAGAAGTTTTTTAATACATGCCAACTGAAATAGGGAAATAATACTGGATAGAAATGGAGTCTTCGACTAAGTCATCGACTCCAGATAAGTGCTCCTCGAACATTGTAATACTCAGGCTGGCCCGAGCATATAGTAAAACAATACACACGAGTCAGGACTAAAAGTTCTTATATAAGTAAACCAAACTCAAGTGGAATGATACAAATAACTCAAGAGATGTTACGGGATTTCCATATCATAAGGATCCATCAAACTATCTATATATAGTAGGATACGCTATATATGTAATGTCTATCAGTAATATAAAATATCAAAATAACGTTAAGGCGTTACCATTAACCCCCTTAATGCGGTATTAAGCATTGTCATACAGTTTTCATATAAAATACCAGTAAACCGTCAGTGGATAGGGATGCGTCGTGATACGACAAAACTAAATCAAAATCGTAGTGGGGTCGTATAAGAATAAAAGTATGACAAAGCATGTGAGGCAATGCCCAAGGTAGGATACTACCAGTTTGCCTGATCTGGACTAGTGGTAACGCCAAACGGCCCACCGCAACACAACACTCCCAAAATCACGGGCGATCACCAATCAATAACAAAATATGGAATACGAAGAAGTGTGTTCGCTAGAGGTAGCTAACCTCATTGGCCCGGCACGGCTCCTGTTTTAGTCATTTCAAGTTGACACAAGTGTCGGGCCATCCATCATTGTTCGCTTTCTTTGAATCCAGCAAACATTTATCAAACCAACCACTTCATTCTAGATCATCCTCCATGTACATAGTTATAAAAGTGGTTCCGGTATCGATAGAGAGTATGTCAATATCCAAACTCAGTCCCTTTAATAACAAAACGTCATTTTACACACCGATCGGTCATTTAGATTTTAACTCAAAGCATCTCGTGCCTTTATATTAACTTCATTATTTGAATTGAACAAATTTATGAATTTATGGTATCAAAATTTGAAACAATTCTTTCTCTTCTTTCAATATATTTTACTCAAGTTCAAATTACAATTTAAATAATTTCAGTTAAATCAAATTTAAACTTTATCCAAATCTTAATTAAAACAATTTCATTTAAATATTTAACTTAAACCAATTCAATTAAATTTTCTAATTTATCAATTTAATTAAATATTCAAGTTAAACCATTTCAATTTTATTCCAATTAATATTCAATTTAACAATTTTATTAAATCTTCTTTCAAACATTTTTATTAAATATTCAATTTAGCAAATTCAATTAAATTCTCAATTTAACAAATTTAAATAAATTTTCAATTTTACACCATTTATTAACCTTTATTTAAATCAATTAAATTTAAGTTCCTACTAAATCAATTCAACAAAAACCAATTAAAATTTCAATTTCACAATTTAGTTAAACATTTCATTTCATAATTTAATTCAAATCTACTTTAAACAAATTAAGTTCAGATTTTTATTTAATCAAATTTAATTGGATCTTTCAATTTAAACTTTTCAAGCATAAATTTCAAATTAAAATTTAACTTTAATATTTAACTTTTAAAATTTATAATCTTAAATTAAAATTTTCAACCATTTTATTTAATTAAATTTAAATATTTAAGCAAAATTTTCATTTGACCAAATCAGTGCTTATTATTTAATTTTCTATCCTAGGCCAAGTGATTTAAATTTTTGGGTATATATCATTTCAAACCACATACCAGTTTAGGTTTTCAGTTTCAATCAATTCATATAGTAATAACATTAAGGTGACATGGTATATTTAAATCAATAAATCGATATACTAACAGTCAAATTTTTCACAGTTAAAAGGGTTTCACATGTAATTGGTATCTCAATCGATAAATTAACATATGTCAGTAAAATCATATATCGCGGCATCGACTATCCATGATTTCCAATTCCAATACCAACCATATTTCCAAACAAATTATTTATAAAAATTTCGGGGCACTTGCAGTGTAAATTTTCAGTCATGAGTTTATAAATGCTCACCTTCGTGGATTAGAAAAGCAAGAACGAACATGGCGATACGGATACGGACATATGAACACACACTAGCAGCTATAATATGCTGCTGCAAACTCGAAGACGGATTCAAACAACGAAGCTAAGATGCTATAAGCGAAATGGATGGCGACAACAAGAATGGAGACTGTTGCACCTTGGCGGGATGCTACCGCGTATGGGACTGCTCAGTAATGAGAAAATGGGCAGCGGACAGTGGTAGGTTTCGAGTGCTCTTTGGCACTGGAGTATCAGCAGGTCGTGGTTCGGGTGGGGAGCAAAGTCTATCGGTGGAGGAGCTTATGGGTCAGTGCTTGGCTCAGGTTGCTGACAGAGGAGGAGGGTAGCGGCGAGGAGTGGAACTTGGTGAGGAGGGTGTTTAGACAGTGTTTGAACCTGGTGTTTTGATGATAACAACCATACAACAATGTTGCTAATAGTTTATTAAGTTATTTCAGGTCAAAACGATGATGGCAAAGGTGAAAAATAAATTGGCTAAAAAATATGCGGAGCTGGGACTCAAACCCGGGTGGGCTGACAGATGAGCGCATGCTTTTACTACAGAACTAAGCAAGCTTTTGGAGATTATGCTTATTCAGTCAACTGAAATCCTTGCTCGGTCAACTGAACTAGCATAAGTTGGCTAACCTATAAAAACCAGCCGACTGAATCAAGCCCGAAGTTCTGGACCAAAATTGGCGACTTTCAGTCGATTGAATTTGATCCTCGGTCGGCTGAGCTAGTACAAAAATGGCTATTTTTTTGAATTAGTGCCTTCATGTCTCATCGCTCTAGAAGTTGCATCTCTTCGCTACTGCATCCACTTCCCTTCATCAATGGTGAATTTGGAAGGTTGCACCCTTACATTGGCATCCCTGCAATAACTATATAATCCCTTAATTATTCCTGAATCATATAATTGAAACACAACTCTATGCTTTGAATTCTAGGCCTCAAACTCTCAATTCCTAAGAAATACTCTGAATTCCACATAATTCATGTGATTTAGAGATTTTGACTAGTGTGGTTCATCTCTGCATCCCATATTTTAGTTGAATAAACTCCTTAGCCTCTACACCTCCACTTAATATAGTTTGGTTTGGTTATATAAGTTATTGTACACAAAGTAACATTCTGTATATCAAGATATGTCGTGTCAGAAAGTAACATTTGTTACACTACTTGTAACTGTTGTTGAAGTCCTATTTGGTTGTTCAAGCGGAGTATGTAAACCTGTTCCTTCGGGTGAAGTGAGGGTGTTGATAATGAAATTCGTAAGAGGTGCTTAGGGATTGGATGTAGGAGAGGTGCTCCGAACCAGTATAAAATCGACTGTGTGATCTACTTTACTATTTCCACTGCATTTACATTGTTTACAACTATTGGCCATTTTTGATCCTATGCACAGCGACTAACAAGTGGTATCGGGGCCCGGAATTCTATCGATCATCACAACATCATATAATAATGACCAGAAAGAGAAGATCCAGTCAGAGCTCAAAGCAGTCGAGAAAAAGCAAGTTTCTAGAAGCGAGCAACAATCAATAGAATCGAAGTACATGCGTTGTATGGCTAATCTCAGACCAAAATCGGTACGCTTAGATTCTATATATAATGATCTTTTACAAATGTATGAGAAGTTATTAAAACATTTTAAAACATCAAAAAAGGTCAATTCTATTGCTTTAGCTAAATTGGATGATTGTGAGCGTAAAATAGGTATTTTAACGGAAGAAAATAAGTTTTTAGTAAAACAAATTGAAGTTTTTGAAAAATACATTGGAAGAACTTGTTCTACAAAAAGATTTTCTATTACAAGAAAATGAGCGCTTAAACGATAAAAGTACCGATCTTTTAAAGGAAATTAAAGTTTTGCAAAATAAAAATATATTTTTGGAAAATTCTTTAAATGGTTCTAATTCTAAACCTTTGTCTCTTGAAAAAGAGAATAGGACTTTAAATGATAAGAATCTAGAATTAATTATAGAATGTGGATTTTTAAAAAATAATAATAATATTTTGCAAAAAGAAATTTGTGATTCCAAAGCTGTTTTTAAATTAAATGAGAAAATCACAAATTTTAATAAAGAAAAAGATGATTTATCTTCCTTAACTACTAATAACAAATCCCACAAAATAGAACTGATTCAGACTATAAACAAGATAATTGTAGAAAAAAATACTAGATATGCATTCTTGTATACATAATTTAATACTAGTACTAAAAGTAGAAATAGTTCTAAAATTAATCTATGTCATGATAGTATCATGCTTAAAAATAGAAAAATCCTTTGAATACTAAATCAATGACCATTAATGTTGATATATGGGTTCTTACTAATCTAACTGATTATAATAGACAATCATACATTAGAGATTATTACGATACTGTGATTAATAATGGAAATTATATTTTTTAGAGATCAACAACATCCAATTGGATATGGTTTCCTAATTCATAAACCTTATATCTATTGTAAAATGAGATCATTTTGCTTGCATTTGACATATCTATTAGATACTCATTGCTTTACAATAATGTTAAAAGAAATTATTATTTATGACTTCTCTATAATATTCTCCATTTTTTCAATTTTCTCATACTTTTTGTTAATTACAAATAGGGAGAAATAATAAGCATATTGGTAGGGGGAGTACATAACTAAAAGTTAAAGAGAAACATTATATTTAGGGGGAGTTATTTTATCATATAGTGCGCCAATGCTTTTATCCTTTTTTTTATGACAAAGGGGGAGAAGAACACGTGTTTTAAATATTTTATATTAGCATCTATATAAAGTTGAGGGAAACAAACTTATTATAGGGAGAGCTATTATTTTATATTATAAGGTTGTGTGGTTGTCATCATCAAAAGGAGGGAGATTGTTAGAACCATATATATGGTGTTTTGATGAAACAATCATACAACAATGCTACTAATAAGTTTATTAAGTTATTTCAGGTCAAAACGATGATGGAATAGGTGAAAAATAAATTGGCTAAAAAATATGCGAAGCTGGGACTCGACCCGGGTGGGTTGAGAGTTGAGCGCATGCTTTTACCACTAAACTAAGCAAGCTTTTGGAAATTTTGCTTATTCAGTCAACTGAAATCCTTGCTTAGTCGACTGAACTAGCCTAAGTTGACTAACCTATAAAAAAACAGCCGACTGAATCAAGCCCGAAGTTCTGGACCAAAATTGGCCACTTTCAGTTGATTGAATTTGATCCTCAGTCGACTGAGCTAGTACAAAAACGGCTATTTTTTTGAATTGGTGCCTTCGTGTCTCTTCGCTCCCGAAGTTGCATCTCTTCGCTCCTGCAGCCACTTCTCTTCATCAATGACGAATTTGGAAGGTTGCACCCCTAGGCTGGCATTCCTACAACAACTATATAATCCCCTAATCATTCCTAAATCATATACATTGAAAAACAACTCCATGATTTGAATTCCAGGCCTCAAACTCTCAATTTCTAAGCAATACTCCGAATTGCATGAAATTCATGTGATTCGGAGATTTTGACTAGTGTGTTTCATCTCCACATCCCATATTCTAGTCGAATGAACTCTTTAGCCTCTACACCTCCACTTAATATAGTTTAGTTTGGTTATAGCAGTTATTGTACATCAAAGTGATATTCTGTATATCAAGATATGTTGTGTCATAAAGTAACATTTGTTACACTACTTGTAACTGTTGTTGAAGTCCTGTTTGGTTGTTCAGGCGAAGTCTGTAAACCTGTTCCTTCGGATGAAGTAAGGGTGTTGATAGTGAAATTCCTAAGGGGTGCTTAGGGACTGGACGTTTGAGAGGTGCTCCGAACCAGTATAAAATCGACTGTGTGATCTACTTTACTATTTCCACTGCATTTACATTGTTTACAACTGTTGTCCGTCATTGATCCTGTGTATAGCGACTAACAGACAGGAGGTGGAGGACTTCAGGTGTCAAGGGGTGATAGGCCGAGGGTGTTATAGTGGATGGAGGTGGGAGCTGCTGGTGGGTTGGTGAGGCAATAAGGCGAGGCGGAGTGCAGCTGGCGAGGCTGGGCAGTGGGAGAGGGCGGAGCAAGTGTTGATGATGGCAGTGATGGGCTGCGTCGGCTGGAGGAAGTGGACTGGGGCTGTTGGTGGGGAAAAGCTAGGAGGAGCTGTTGCGTAGAGAGAGGTGGAGAGGAAATAACAAGAAGAGGAGTGAGTTTTGTTTATATATATTTATAATTATTTTCTTCTTTAGTTGCGTTGTTATAAGATGGAGAGTAGAGAATGAGGGGAGAAATAAAGTGAAGAGGAGGGAGAGAAAGGAGAACATGCTATTTAAAAATATGAATGAACAGTGTTTTTATTTGATTTCCTCTCGATATTCTCTGGCGTGCATTAAATGTAGACAAAGAAAATTTGACCTTCGTACAGAGATTTCGAACTTCCATTAAATGCGAGCGATTTCGTTCAGAATTTGGTCTGCTGAGTATACATTGTGAGATCGGGTACCACTATTCGTCATATTTTGTTCACTGAACGTTGCGCACCTGACGCCAAAACAGAGAAATGAATATACCCAAAAAAAATCAGCATGACGAGACGAATCATATATTATACAAAAATCTATGTTACAACCTCTGTATCAAAGCTCCACTTTTGCCACCAATTACACTAATTTGAATAGACGATAATTAAATAAATAAAGCTAGAAATGTCCGAATTGAAGAAACGAACTTTGACGTGTTCATAAGAAATTTTTTTTATAGATATTTTCTATGTAAAAATATACACAATTCAAAATTTGATAATTCTCACTAAAATTATTAACTGAGTTTCAAACGATTTTGAAATCGAAATAAATTTCAGTATTTTTCAATGATAAATTTTCCCCTATTTTGTCTCATTGAACGTGTTTCAAAAATTAAATTTTCATCATGTAATTTTATTGTTTATTTTTATCGTTAAATTCATTATTTAAATCGTTGAAAAATTCAAATCGTTACAATCCCCCACTAAAAACTTTTCATCCTCGAAAGACGTAATAAGAGAATAGAGCAATAAGCAGAAAGATAGAAAAGAATTAAAATATGAATTGCATACCTGATATAAGCAATTCAGGATTTGAAGCACGGATACTCTCCTCTGTTTCCTAAGTGCAATCTCGGACATCTCTACTCCACTAAACTTTGACGAGATTGACTACTTTTCTTCTAAGCTGCTTCATACTTCTGTCTACTATACGAAGTGGCTTCCTTTCAACAGTGAGATTTGGCTCAACATCTAATTCTTCAAATAGAGCAGGTTGGGCTATCGTTGATGGGTCGTGTACATATTTGCAGAGATGTGAAACCTGGAACAAATTATGCATGCCCAATAGTTTATCTGGTAGGTCGACTCTATAAGCCAAAGATCCAATCCTTCCTAAGATGCGAAAAGGACCAACAAATCTAGAAGCTAACTTCCCCTCCTTCCAAATCGAATCACATTCTTCAAAGGCAAAATTTTTACTTGACCTGCTATTTCGAATTCTAAATCTCTTCTCCTTCTGTCCGCATATTTCTTTTGCCTGTCCTGGGAAATTTTCATTTTCCTTTTAATCCCTTTGACTTTCTCAGAAGCTTTTACAATCATTTCCGGTCCAAGAACAAGTAGATTTCCAGATTCAACCCAACAAGATGGAGATTTACAAGGTCATCCATAAAGAGCGTCGAACGGTGCCATTTCGATATTTGCCTGAATTTTCAAAGATTGATTTATATATTCACATTTATTCAGTATAATTTTATTTAAATTAAATTACCTAATAGCTATTATTATAGGTGAATTCGACAAGATGGAGATAGTCTTCCCAAGATCCTCCGAAATCTAAAACACAAGCTCGAAGAAGATCTTCTAGAATCTGATTCACCCTTTCGGTCTAGCCATCCGTCTAAGGATGATATGTAGTGCTCAAATTCAATTGAGTACCTAAAGTTTCGTAAAAAGCTTTCCAAAACTTGCTAGTGAAGATGGGGTCTCTATCACAAACTATGCTAGTCGGAACACCATGAAGTCGGACAATCTCTCTCATATAAATCCCAGCTAAACTCGAAGTAGTTCGAGTTGTCTTTACAGGGATAAAATGGGCAGATTTGGTCAATCTATCAAAAATCACCCAGATGCTCTCATTTCCCTTTCTCGTCCTCGGTAGTCCGTCAATAAATCCATAGAAATTTGATCCCATTTCCATTTTGGAATCTCAAGAGGTTGTAACAATCCTGTAGTCTTCTGATGATCGGCTTTAACCTATTGGAAAGTGGCACATCTGCTGATGTGAATAGAAATATCCCGCTTCATTCCACTCCACCAATACAACTTCTTCATATTCTGATACATCTTTGTGATTCCAGGATGAATAGAAAGTCTGGACTGATGATCTCTAAGCACTTCCTGCCTCAAATCATCCACATTTGGAACACATATTCTATTGTTAATTCTCAGAATTCCATTTCTATCAACTTCTGCACCTTGTCCACTTTGAGTACGAACTTCTCTTCCTAGAACATTATCCTTGATGCGCCCTGGAATATATCTTCATTTTGTTTAGCAGCAATGCAATCCATAAGAGCTGGGGAAGCAAAAGTTGATATAACATTGCTTTGTTTCTACTCAAAGCATCAGCCAATATACTAGCTTTTCCGGGAGTGTAGTTGATGTCGAGGTCATAAGCCGCTAAGAACTCAAGCCATATGACCTACCTTTGATTCAGGTCCTTCTGAGAAAAGATATACTTCAACGATTGGTGATTAGTGAAGAGTTCAAATTTTGTTCCCAAAAGATGATGTCTTTGTAATTTCAGAGCAAATACTATTGCAAGTAATTCCAGATCATGTGCTGCATAATTAACTTCATGAGTCTTTAACCGTCGACCGACATAAGCAATGACTCTTCCATGTTGAATTAAAACAGTACCTAATCCTTTTTGGCAAGCATCTGTATAAACAAACAAACCTTCTCTTCCATTCGGAACAGTGAGAACAGAAGCAGGGGTTAACTTGCGTTTTAGTTCACTGAATGCTTCTATGCATTTGTCACTCCAATCAAACTTAACGTCCTTTCTAGTCAAAGCTATAAGAGGAGAAGAAATCCGAGCAAAATTATCAATAAATCTTTGGTAATAACCAGCTAAATCTAGGAAACTGCGAACATTAGTGGGAGTTTTAGGAGTTTTACAATCATTGATTATGGCGGTCTTAGCTGAATCGACCGAAATCCCATTCTGTGAAACAACATGTCCAAGAAATCTGACTTCATCTTTTCAGAAATGGCATTTAGAAAATTTTGCTTTTAATTGGTGACTTCTAAGAGTTTCAAGAACAAATTTAAGGTGCTCTTCATGCTCTTTCTTAGTTTTAGAAAAGACTAGAATATCATCAATGAAAACCAGAACGAATTTGTTCAGGACCTCCCGGAATACTCTGTTTATAAGATCTACAAAGTAAGCTGGGGGCATTAGTTAAAATGAAAGGCATAACTAACCATTCATAGAAACCATCTTCTATTCGGAAAGCAGTTTTAGGAATACTATCCTCTGCAATTCTGAGCTGGTGGAAACCTATGGCAAGGTCTAGCTGAGAAAATACCTTTGCTCCATGCAATTGATCAATGTCGTTTATACGAGGCATCAGATATCTGTTTTTGTGTGTAAGCTTATTCAGCTCTCTGTAGTCTATGCACATTCTTAAAGAACCATCAGACTTAGTAACAAATACCACTGCTGCTTCCCATTCTGAATGACTACGTCTAATCATACCTTTAGAAAATAAATCTTCAATTTGGACTCTTAGCTCAATCTTCTCTTTAGGTGTCATTCTTCTCGGAGAAAGTACAATAGGTCTAGCTTCAGGAATAAGATCAATACGAAATTCGATTTCACGTTTAGGCGATAAAGAAGTTACCTCCCCGAAAACATTAGGAAAGTGCTGGACAACTGGAGTAATGCTAAGATCAATAAGATGGGAATCAAGAGAGAAAATGAAACTTCCGGCAAAATCTTGAGGCATTTCACACTCGATTTCCGAGTGTTCACCCTTATCACTGAACAAAGAAACTGTTCGGGCTTTGCAGGAAATAAGCGCATCGAACTTCCTTAACCAATCCCCACCCAAAAAAATATCGAACTCCTTGAAGCCAAGAACATAGAAATCCCATGTGAAACAGTACATTCCCTTAAGGAGTTTTACCCCTTTACAAATCATTCGAAGGTTCGCGGGTCCGCCAATGGTATTTATACATTCAAGTTTGTCACATAAATCAATAGATATAAAGCTATTGGATGCACCGGTATCAAATATAACACGAATAGGCAGATAATGTAATGTAAAGGTACCTTGAAGTGTACCTTTGTTGTCCTCCACCTTGGGAGTAGAAGTGGTAACTGCAAAGACTCCGGGTGGGGCGCCTTCCTTCTGGGTGGGACAATTATAATTTATGTGGCCTGGCTGCAAGAAAATGTGGAAAAGGTCTCGCCTGGTCATCTAGACTGGTGGAACAGATGCTCCTATTGAAACTAGGTACCTGTTTGCATAAAGACCCTTCTGGTTGCACTTGAAACAAGTGATAGTAGAAAAATCAATGGGCTTCCCATTAGAATGTCCAATTCCGCTCCCATTCTGCAAATTCTTCTTCTGCTGCTGAAAGTTGGGCTTCCTCTTCCTTGAGTTGCTAGAGACTACTTGAGAAGATGGACTGTGATCAGCTGGTGTTTCTATTGAGCTCGGGGTTTCATGTCTGAGAGCTATATCAATAAGACCAGTAAAAGTGCCATGAACATGAGCTGTCAAAAGGTGATAATATTCCGGACGTGCGCCAGCTATAAACTTCTCATTCTTCTTTAATGGAGTATCAATCAGGTCGGGTCCAAACTTAGATAACTCGTTAAATTTCCTTTCATACTCAGAAAATGCCATGCTGCCCCACCTAAGATCTATAAAGTTGCGATATACCTAAGACTTCCCAGCTTCGGGCATCCACTTAGCTATGAATGCATCCCTGAAAATTGGTGTGCAAGATTAAGCTAGATTTCAAAAAGGATAAACTTATCAAATTTGAATTCAAATCTTAGATTTCACCTAAACTGCTCCCAGGTGATATTATCTTCAATAGTGTGAGTGGTGACAAATTCCCACCAATCTTAGGCAGCTTCCTGCAACTGCCAAGAAGCCAATTGACGTTTCTGGGCATCAATGATCTCAAGTTCGGTAAAAATCCTCTCTAAGCTCTTAAGCCATTGCTGAGCTTCTATGATGCTTTCTGATCCAGTGAATTTCGTACCACCTAGCTGTGTGAACTCCTTGCAAAGTGTAGTGAACTTTACTGGTGGAACTAGTGCTACAGATTCTAGTACAAGGCCATTACCTCTTCCCCTACCTCTGGCCTTCCTTTTGTTATTCATCCTGAAAAGTCAAGGATGAACTTAGAACATGGATAAGAAATCTAAACTTAAGGAAATCCTAATCAAAGCGAATTGTAACAAGGAAGATGTATTCAAATTGATAGAAATTTTGAAAATAGATTGGATTTTAAAACATTTTATGTTTTCTAAATATGCTCAAGGAAGATTCTACTCATTTTAAGGTATTGCTAACCCTATCTCTAATTAGTTCTACCCCACATGCTAAGTTGTTTACTAAACCAATTTTTTTATACCAACTGTGACGACTCGCCTTTTTCAAACAATTCAAGTCGACAATAAACCACGCATGTCCAACTTAAACCATTCAAAATTGACAGATTATCAATTTGGGGTTTATAATAAGAATCAAAACACAGAAACACAGACACATAGTAAAACAGAATCACGTAGCGGAAATAAAATAATATACATAAGTAGTTCATGAAGCTACTAAATAAGTTACATCAGAGTTTCAGACTTTAATTATACAGAATAGAAAATACATAGAAGTCTACTAATACATGCCAACTGAAATAGGGAAATAATACGGGATAGAGGTGGAGTCTTCAACTAAGTCTTCATCTCCAGATAAGTGCTCCTCGAACACTGTAATACTCAGGCTGACCCAAGCATAAAGTAAAACAATACACTCAAGTCAGGATTAAAAGTTCTCATGTAAGTAAACCAAACTCAAGTGGAACGGTACAAAATAACTCAAGAGATGTTACGGGATTTCCATCTCTTAAGGATCCATCAAACTATTTATATATAGTAGGATACGCTATATATGTAATGTCTATCAGTAATATAAAATTTCAAAATAGCGTTAAGGCATTACTGTTATCCCCCTTAATGTGGTTTTAAGCATTGTCGTACAATTTGCATATAAAACACCAGTAAACCGTTGGTGGATAGGGATGCGCCATGATTCAACAACACTAAATCAAAATCGTAGTGGTATCGTATAAGGATAAAAATATGACAAGGCATGTGAGACAATGCCCAAGGTAGGATACTACTAGTTTTCCTGATCCGGACTGATAGAAACCCCTAATGGCCCATCGCAACACAACACTCCCAAAATCATGGGTGATCACCAATCAATTACGAAAGATAGAATATGGAGAAGTGTGTCCCCTAGAGGTAGCTAACCTCATCGGCCCAACGCGGCTCTTGTTTTAGTCATTTCAAGTTGACACAAGTGTCGGGCCATCCATCATCATTCACTTTCTTCGAATCCAGCAAACGTTCATCAAACCAACCACTTCATTCTAGATCATCCTCTGTGTACACAGTTATAAAAGTGGTTCTAGTATCGAGAGAAAGTATGTCCATATCCGGGCTCGGTCTCTTTAATAACCAAACGTCATTTTACACACCGATCGATCATTTAGATTTTAAATCAAAGCATCTCGTGCCTTTGTATTAAATTCATTATTTGAATTGAACAAATTTAAGAATTTATAGTATCAAAATTTGAAATAGTTTTTTCTCTTCTTTCAATATATTTTATTCAAGTTCAAATTTCAATTTAAATAATTGTTAGCACCAAAATTGGTCACTAACACCCGAGAAAAGATTTGTGTAGAGAGATTAATGAAGATAGAAAATTAAAATAGAGGAATGTATGCCAAATTAACTGCAAAAACTAGAACATCGAATTTATAGTGGTTCGACGTAACTGCCTACATCCACTTTGAGTTTTATCTTTGTTGCTTTTCCAAATAATTGAATACAGATACAATCCATACACCAACGACTTGAATACAAGTTTGAACGGAAAATAAATGAGTCTTAAAAATGGCAGAGTCTCCCCGAAGTTCCCGAAAAAAGGTCCCTTCAACTGTGCCAATGCCCCTCTATTTATAGACGAAGATAGGCTGCTTTCCCTACATAGGCCCATAACGAAGACACTTCAGCCAACAACAAAACCCATGTTCGTCGACCCATGGATATCGACCCTTGATGGCCGAACCAGGGGTCCCATGTGGATGACTCGAAGCAGGCTACCATATGACTCGAAGAAAATGGCGTTAGAACTCGAAGCAAGGAAACACCAGGTAACTCGTCGACTCACTTTAGGATGCACTGTCCCAGGTATGCCGACCCATATGTGCCAAATCATTATGACCGAACCACAAGCACCGAACCAGGCCCGACCGACCTATCTTGGCCGAAGCATACACGACCTTTCTTCCTTAACCGAGCGGCATTTGCTGATCCACCAAGACTGAGCCCCTTTGACCGAGCTATGTATTTCATACGTGACCAAACGACATGTTCGTCCCTCCTTTGACCGAGCCATACATATCAATCTGTACCTACTGAGCCGCACATTCCTACCGAACCATATCAATTGCATCAAACCCTTATATCTCCAGTCTCTTCTTGGCCAGAATCTTGTCCAGTGCTAACTATAACTTTTGCAACTGTCGCTTTGTAGCCGGGCCAAGTAGCTGGGTAACATTTGCCCCCCAAAGTACGTCTTGTTGCATACATGACGTGCTTTGAATCGAAGCAAGTTAGAGTCTCCAGAAAGAAATCCATCATGTTTCCTGAATAGTCATTATCCTTCAATTTTATCCTCCCAAAGTGTCGTATCCTTCTTCCGTCGCCATGACGCTTGGTCGATTCCCAATAGTATAAATTCAGGATTGTAGTTCATCGGTGGTCATCTGTATCTAGTTCTACAGGACTAGTAGGCTTCGGCTATCTGATCCAGTCTTTTCTTAATAACCCTAAGTGAAAATTCAATTTATGTTGATTTCAAGAAGTCGAATTTTTTCGAATATACACGTGCATGTTCAGGTACATGTTCTTGCCATTGGCTCCCGGATGTGTTTTATATGTTTGTGAGTCATCACCAATTCCTTCTAGTTTAATTGCAATTCGGTTACAATTCCTTGTTTATATGTATGTATATATATATATATATATATATTGAAATATTGGTTGTAATTAGCCACTCGATGAGAGGGGACTTCAAGTTCTACGTAGATGATGGCCTCGGAGCCGTAAGTAGGGCGAATGGAGTATGGCCAGTCGCGAACTCCCGGGTAGTTCTGCAATCCCATAATGCTATTGAGAGCTCATTCACTGTAACAACCCAGGATTTGCATTACCAATTAATAAATAAAAGTTAGGTTTTTTATTTATTTTAATGAAGCATAAAAGGATTTGGAATAATAAAATTTATTATTTGAAAAGGCTATTTTAATTAAATAGGAAATATGGGATTTTAAAATGAGGATAAAATGTTATTTTTGGAAAGTTAAATATTTGAGGAGAGATTTTAAAATGGGTTTGGATAAGAAAAAAAATGAGTTTTATAAACATATATGAACACTTAGACTAATTTTTGGAAACATGTAAATAACTCTCTTCTTATTGGGTTACAAAACCTAACCCAATAACCCACCCTAAACTTCCTCTATAAATTATCTCAAACTCTCTTAACCTCATTCATTCAACCCTAATCAAAACCCTAATCATTTCCTAAAGCTTTCATAACAAAAATGGCCTCTATCTTCATCTCCTTCTAGTTTTAGCTTATGCAAGTCATTCTATGCAAAGGTAATGCAAATACCCACCTCAAATCCATTTTTATATCTTTCTCATTTCTGAAATGTATTTGGTAACACATGTTTTATATTTTTTTTTGATCTTATAGCCTCCTAATCATCTTTTGCTAACTTGGGTTGATGCTATAATAGTCTTTGTTGCTTTCAAGAGAGATATATTGCTAAAAACCTCTTCTAATATGTGTTTAATCATCTTTTGATTTTGGTAATCAGTTAGTAACACATGTTTTATTATGTAACATGTGAATCATAGCTCTTTGATCATCTTTGCTTTCATTTTGGGGTGTGCACATAAGGTACTTGTAGTATATGCTAGCTGAAATTATAATTAGTTTATTGCTGTTAGTAAATTAGGCGTATCTCATTCATCTTAAATCGGAATTAAGATTTTCTTGAAGTTCTGGAAAGCTTATTCTGTACCCTATAACTTTTATGTTTTGTTCTTTGACTAATTTTGAGGTTTGAATGGTCGAAATCATGCTTGTTTGTCGCTGACCTGACAACAAACTACAGGGTTGATAAAATAAAAACCTGAAATTGATTTGGCCATAAGTTACTCGTTTCTTATTCAAATCTAATAATTTTGGATGTTCTGGAAAGCATAGATTTAGAGCTAAAACTTTCATGTTTTGATTTTCATGAAATTTCGAAGTTAATTTGGTCAAAACTGTGCATTCTTACCACTGTCCCGAGAGCACAACGACAGTGATATAAAATTTAGATCTGAGAATTGTTTTAGTCATAGAATTTTCATCTCTGGTCGAAATTTGACGATCTTGGTCATTCCGGAAAGCATAGAAACTAAGCTACAACTTTCATTTTATTCATTTTGCCATAATTTGAAGTTTACTATGCCAAAATTGTGGTTTCTCATCTCTAGCCAGTTAGTGCATAGCTATAGGCCTTAGTCTCTTTTCTCCCGTTGTTTTCAGCGTAGAACCCCGATTTTGCGACACCATCTCGGGCTTGTCCTTTGTCGGATTTCATCGTTTTTGGTCTCGTTAAAAAGATGAGATCGAGATCTTTAACCATGATAAGTTTGGTTTAGATCTGGGTGCATTAGATACTTCGTTTCTATTACCGAAGTAGCACCCAGAAACTGTTTTACAATAGTGATCATTTTCAGTTATCGTCGGACCAACTTTGAAACATTGTCGTTTCTTTGTTTCAAGTCAAAACCGAACGATTCTTGTTGCATATCAAAGTAGGAGTACTTTACTACGCTCCTGCAAATTTTCATGAAGATCTGAGTTCATGTGACCCTTCAACCATGTCGTCGCAGTGGGACCTTTACACTGTTTTGACACAGTAAAGTTTTATGATTTTTGTCTGACTTTGAGACGACGTCGTTTCTTCGTTTCAAGTCGGAATTTCCCGATTCTTTTTGCAGTTTGGAGCAGGGATGTTGGACTATATGCCTACCAATTTTCATGCCATTCGGATTCAGTTTGCTGGTCCGAATAATTTTCCGAACTTGGGTTCGCGTCATTTTTGGACTATTTTCCAACACTTTGAATATTTTCAGTGATTTTCTGGTTTTATTGATTTCTTTAAGATTTGTCTCTAGATTTCGTACACGGGTTTTATGAATTATTTTCAAAGGACTTTTCACTCCTAAATGGCTTTCGAAATTATTATATAATATTATTTTTAATTATTAAATTAATTACTCCATAATAGGAGAGTTTTCAAAAGCCGTTTTAAAGTGATTTCAAAATCAATTATAAATCCGTTTCGCACCATTATTTTCTATAATAAAAATCTCACACTCACTTTTTAGCACATCGAGCGAAGTGGAAAGGTGCTTAAACGGTTAGGAAATCTCCGGCCTATGGAACCGTGTGTATTTTCTTTCAGATTAATCCCCGACCTATTCGATTGATCGTTTTGACCTTTGGGTCTAGTTTACCGATGATACGAGGTGTACTTTTTATTGTTTGGAGTGTGAGCTTTCTATTGGTTAGTAAACCGTTTAGTGCGAACGTGGGGTATGGGACTCATTGTTAACACTTTACGGGTTCCTCTCCAAGAAGTTTGTGACACATTAGCCTCTGGGCGGCCAGTACTGGACCTCTGGGTCACCACGCCTCTGGGCAACCGTCTCTGGACACCTGCTCTATGGAGCAGTTTATTTTTCGGCGTGCGCCTCTGGGCCTTTATCCTTCTGGGAAGGATCTCGCCTTCTCGCGCGTTCCGTATCTGTGCGAGTGATCGATCACAACTCTACAGTACTTGGCAACAACGACTCTGGTCGGTGCACGTGCAATATTGGTATTATTTGATGATTTTACATCCATTCGAGTACCGCCATTCGGTGTTGGTTCTATGGAATCATACGATGTAAGTGCGATTACCTTGTGGATTCACAGTGTCTCTAGACACTGCTTTTCAGTGTTTTGATTTCATTGACTTTTCAGTATATCCCCATTGCTCTTTGGAGCATCGATCTTTGCTTGGGCATTGATTACGGACTCTGGTCACTCTTGGGATTATTGCCTATGGGCATCTTTTTATAGCTTTGGCTACGCCGATGATATGAGGCGATTTTATTTATTCTACACTTTGGTGTTGATTTCTCTTTGGAGATTTTTATTGTTTATTGATGATTAGGGATCGTCATTATATTCATGTGGTTCATAATATACTTCTCTTTGGATAAGTACTGTTTTATTTATGTAACGCATTACTATATATCTCAGTTATTACTGATTGTTTAGCTAGCCTGACCCGAGTGTTTTTGCTCGGGTCAGACCGAGTTGTTTCAGGTTAGGTCTCTGGACTTAGCTTTTGTGCTTCCGCTTGGACATTATCTGCTATGCTGATAGATAGCGCTTTTATTTTTCTACTATTCCGCTACTCTGTTATTATTCAGACTTTGATATGTACATATTTTTAACCCACATGTGTGGGTAGTGGCTTTGTACCCACTTATTGTATTTGGATCTGTATTGACGATGTATTGTTCTGGGATTTTATATCTGTTATGTGATTCTGTTCTGTGATGTTTTATCATTTAATATTATGCTTTGTCCTGATAGATCTTTAGCCATTTATAATTTCGTTATAAGTATTTACTGAATATGTCAAACCACTTGAAAAAAATATATAGATACCATCCTTTCGACGTATTCAGTAGATAGTTATAGCTTGATTACAAATGGTCGCTTCCACTATACTCTATTCTCCGCTTTAACAGACAGTATTACTCCCGTAATACTCTTTGTTACAGTGGGTCTCAGAGTGGGGTGTTACAGCTTGGTATCAGAGCCAGGTTTCAGGAATAAGCATAATAAACACAGAAAAGATACACTAAGTACAATACATTTTAAATTAGATCCGAATTAAATCAAATCCCTTCCTTATGTTTATTGATAGATAAGTTAGGAATATGTATAGGAATCCGTTATATTCCGTAGTATTCCTTATTAATTATCTATCATTGAATCATGTCTAACTCTAATTCCCGTTACGACATGTTTGACCAATTGAGCGGTGCGAAGGTCTTCTCTCAGCTCGACCTCGCCACCGGATTCCATCAGCTACGAGTCGCAGAAGACAGCATTCCTCTTACAACAGTTCGCACTCGTTATGGTTCTTTTGAGTGGTTGGTCATGCCGTTCGGCTTGACGAACGCTCCGGCTTTCTTCGTCGATCTCATGAATCGAGTATTCCGGAAATACATCGATAGATTCGTTCTGGTTTTCATCGACGATATTCTTGTTTATTCTAGATCCGAGGCAGAGCATGCTCGTCATCTGCGGATCGTCTTGGATACTCTTCGTCAGCATCAGCTTATGGCCAAGCTCTCCAAGTGCCGTTTTTGGGAGAGCAAGGTCAAGTTCTTGGGCCATATTGTATCATCTGAGGGTATTTCTGTCGATCCTGCCAAGATCGAAGCTATTCAGAATTGGAAGCAGCCCGAGAACGTTCATGATATTCGCAGCTTCCTTGGACTGGCGGGTTATTACCGTCGGTTTATCAAGGATTTTTCTCGAGTTGCACTTTCCCTTACGACGCTGACTCGTATGGGTGTTCGCTTTATTTGGTCTGATAAGTGTGAAGCTTCCTTTCAGCGACTAAAGGAACTTCTCACTCATGCTCCTATTCTAGTGGTTCCTGAGAGTAACCATGATTTTGTTGTTTACACCGACGCTTGTGGTAGCGGCCTCGGTGCTGTGCTTATGTAGAAGGATTAGGTAGTTGCTTACGCTTCTAGGCAGCTACGTCCGAATGAGGTTCGCTATCCTACTCATGATCTTGAGTTAGCAACTATCGTCTTTGCCTTAAAGACGTGGCGTCATTATCTATTGGGCGAACATTTCATTCTCTACACCGATCACAAGTCGCTGAAGTATTTATTCAGTCAGAAGGATCTCAATATTAGGCAGCAGCGATAGCTCGAGTTTCACGCCTCATATGACTTAGGCATTCAGTATACCCCTGGCAAGGGTAATCGTGTGGCTGATGCACTCAGTCACAAACACTCGGCAGTAGTTTCTATGATGATAGCCGAGTGGGATATTATTGAGACTCTTTTATGTGTGATATCCGAAATCGAGCTCCGTCTTCTGATCCTCAGATCTTGTTATTCAGCTTGGAAGCTCGACCTATTCTATTGGATCGCATTGCCCATGCTCAGCGGCAGGATCCAGACTTGTTGCGATATATTCATCTCCTTGAGTCGGAATCCTGTAATGAGACATTGTTGGATTATTCTATTGATTCTCATCGGTGTCTTCGCAGGAAGAACCGTATTTTGGTACCATCTGATTTATCACTTAGGCATGACATTCTGGACGAGTGTCATCGCACTAAGTACACCATTCATCCCGGTTCAAGCAAGATGTATGCCGATATGTGTCGGGTATATTATTGGGAAGGCATGAAGAGTGATGTTGCAAGTTATGTAAGTCGTTGCATGACTTGTCAACAGATCAAAGCTGAGCACTAGCATCCATCCGGTCTTCTTCAGCCGCTAGAGATTCCATTGTGGAAATGGGATCATATATCCATGGATTTTATTGACGGTCTGCCTCGATCGAGGTCAGGCCATACTTCTATTTGGATCATAGTCGATCGCTTGAACAAATCAGCTCATTTCATTCCTATTAAGTCCACTCGGACTGCTCCTCAGCTTGCCAAGTTATATGTGAAGGAAGTCGTTCGACTTCATGGCATTCCTAGCTCTATCGTCTGTGATCGAGCCACTATCTTTACTAGTCACTTCTGGAAGTGCCTACCGTCAGCTTTGGGCTCAAAGCTGAATCTCTCGACTGCTTATCATCCTCAGACCGACGGTCAGATGGAGAGGGTGAATCGTGTTTTGGAGGATCTTTTGCGCTGTTGTATTCTGGATTTCGGAGGTGGTTGGGAGGATCACTTACCGCTTGTAGAGTTCTCCTACAACAATAGCTTTCAGTCTAGTATCGGCATGACACCTTTCGAGGCTCTTTACGGAAGGCCATGTCGCTCTCCTGCTTGTTGGTTAGAATCTGGTGAGAAGCACCTTCTTGGTCCAGATTCAGTTCGGGAATCTTCTGAGAAGATTATTCTTATTCGTCAGAGAATGAAAGAGGCGCAGAACCGTCAGAAATCATATGCGGACAGCCGTAGGAAGCCTCTTGAGTTCTCCATTGGTGATCATATCTTTATTCGGATTTCTCCCATGAAAGGGGTTGTGCGTTTCAGCTATACAAGGAAGTTGGCTCCTCGCTTTGTTGGACCATTCCCTATTACGGAACGCATTGGCCCCGTTGCTTATCGTGTGGCTCTACCTGCTCACTTCTCTGGAATACACGACGTGTTCCATGTTTCCCACCTTCGCATGTGTGTCCGCGATCCTGATTCTATCATTGAGCCACATGCTGTGCCTGATTTAGAGATCTTACCTGATTTATCTTTGGAGCAGCAACCTCTTCGTGTGCTTGATTCGGAGGTTAGACGCCTTCGCAACAAAGAGGTTCCACTCGTGAAGATTCAATGGACACCGAATCCTAAGGACTGCACTTGAGAGACCAGAGAATCTATCGAACGCTCTTATCCTGGCTTTCTCCCATCTTCTTCTACAGGTGAGAATTCTCTATATTATCTCTATCACTTCTTTTGTGGATTTGACGTTATAGACGACATATATCTTAAGGAATTGCGGGGACACAATTTTCTTAAGGGGGGGAGTCTGTAACAACCCGGGATTTGCATTACCAATTAATAAATAAAAGTTAGGTTTTTTATTTATTTTAATGAAGCATAAAAGGATTTGGAATAATAAAATTTATTATTTGAAAAGGCTATTTTAATTAAATGGGAAATATGGGATTTTAAAATGAGGATAAAATGTTATTTTTGGAAAGTTAAATATTTGAGGAGAGATTTTAAAATGGGTTTGGATAAGAAAAAAAAATGAGTTTTATAAACATATATGAACACTTAGACTAATTTTTGGAAACAAGTAAATAACTCTCTTCTTATTGGGTTACAAAACCTAACCCAATAACCCACCCTAAACCTCCTCTATAAATTATCTCAAACTCTCCTAACCTCATTCATTCAACCCTAATCAAAACCCTAATCATTTCCTAAAGCTTTCATAACAAAAATGGCCTCTATCTTCATCTCCTTCTAGTTTTAGCTTATGCAAGTCATTCTATGCAAAGGTAATGCAAATACCCACCTCAAATCTATTTTTATATCTTTCTCATTTCTGAAATGTATTTGGTAACACATGTTTTATGTTTTTTTTTGATCTTATAGCCTCCTAATCATCTTTTGCTAACTTGGGTTGATGCTATAATAGTCTTTGTTGCTTTCAAGAGAGGTATATTGCTAAAAACCTCTTCTAATATGTATTTAATCATCTTTTGATTTTGGTAATCAGTTAGTAACACATGTTTTATTATGTAACATGTGAATCATAGCTCTTTGATCATCTTTGCTTTCATTTTGGGGTGTGCACATAAGGTACTTGTAGTATATGCTAGCTGAAATTATAATTAGTTTATTGCTGTTAGTAAATTAGGCATATCTCATTCATCTTAAATCGGAATTAAGATTTTCTTGAAGTTCTGGAAAGCTTATTCTGTACCCTATAACTTTTATGTTTTGTGCTTTGACTAATTTTGAGGTTTGAATGGTCGAAATCATGCTTGTTTGTCGCTGACCTGACAACAAACTACAGGGTTGATAAAATAAAAACCTGAAATTGATTTGGCCATAAGTTACTCGTTTCTTATTCAAATCTATTAATTTTGGATGTTCTGAAAAGCTTAGATTTAGAGCTAAAACTTTAATGTTTTGAGTTTCATGAAATTTTGAAGTTAATTTGGTCAAAACTGTGCATTCTTACCACTGTCCCGAGAGCACAACGACAGTGATATAAAATTTAGATCTGAGAATTGTTTTAGTCATAGAATTTTCATCTCTGGTCGGAATTTGATGATCTTGATCATTCCGGAAAGCTTAGAAACTAAGCTACAACTTTCATTTTATTCATTTTGACAGAATTTGAAGTTTACTATGCCAAAATTGTGGTTTTTCATCTCTGGCCAGTTAGTGCATAGCTATAGGCCTTAGTCTCTTTTCTCCCGTTGTTTTCAGCGTAGAACCCCGACTTTGCGACACCATCCCGGGCTCGTCCTTTGTCGGATATCATCGTTTTTGGTCTCGTTAAAAAGATGAGATCGAGATCTTTAACCATGCAAAGTTTGGTTTAGATCTGGGTGCATTAGATACTTCGTTTCTATTACCGAAGTAGCACCCAGAAACTGTTTTACAATAGTGATCATTTTCAGTTATCGTCGGACCAATTTTGAAACATTGTCGTTTCTTCGTTTCAAGTCAAAACCGAACGATTCTTGTTGCATATTAAAGTAGGAGTACTTTACTACGCTCCTGCAAATTTTCATGAAGATCTGAGTTCATGTGACCCTTCGACCATGTCGTCGCAGTGGGACCTTTACACTGTTTTGACACAGTAAAGTTTTATGATTTTTGTCTGACTTTGAGACGACGTCGTTTATTCGTTTCAAGTCGGAATTTCCCGATTCTTTTTGCAGTTTGGAGCAGGGATGTTGGACTATATGCCTACCAATTTTCATGCCATTCGGATTCAGTTTGCTGGTCCGAATAATTTTCCGAACTTGGGTTCGCGTCATTTTTGGACTATTTTCCAACACTTTGAATATTTTCAGTGATTTTCTGGTTTTATTGATTTCTTTGAGATTTGTCTCTAGATTTCGTACACGGGTTTTATGAATTATTTTCAAAGGATTTTTCACTCCTAAATGGCTTTCGAAATTATAATATAATATTATTTTTAATTATTAAATTAATTACTCCATAATAGGAGAGTTTTCAAAAGCCGTTTTAAAGTGATTTCAAAATCAATTATAAATCTGTTTCGCACCATTATTTTCTATAATAAAAATCTCACACTCACTTTTTAGCACGTCGAGCGAAGTGGAAAGGTGCTTAAACGGTTAGGAAATCTCCGGCCTATGGAACCGTGTGTATTTTCTTTCCGATTAATCCCCGACCTATTCGATTGATCGTTATGACCTTTGGGTCTAGTTTACCGATGATACGAGGTGGACTTTTTATTGTTTGGAGTGTGAGCTTGCTATTGGTTAGTAAACCGTTTAGTGCGAACATGGGGTATGGGACTCATTGTTAACACTTTACGGGTTCCTCTCCAAGAAGTTTGTGACACATTAGCCTCTGGGCGGCCAGTACTGGACCTTTGGGTCACCACGCCTCTGGGCAACCGTCTCTGGACACCTGCTCTATGGAGCAGTTTATTTTTCGGCGTGCGCCTCTGGGCCTTTATCCTTCTGGGAAGGATCTCGCCGTCTCGCGCGTTCCGCATCTGTGCGAGTGATCGATCACAACTCTACAGTACTTGGCAACAACGACTCTGGTCGGTGCACGTGCAATATTGGTATTATTTGATGATTTTACATCCATTCGAGTACCGCCATTCGGTGTTGGTTCTATGGAATCATACGATGTAAGTGCGATTACCTTGTGGATTCACAGTGTCTCTAGACACTGCTTTTCAGTGTTTTGATTTCATTGACTTTTCAGTATATCCCCATTGCTCTTTGGAGCATCGATCTTTGCTTGGGCATTGATTACGGACTCTGGTCACTCTTGGGATTATTGCCTATGGGCATCTTTTTATAGCTTTGGCTACGCCGATGATATGAGGCGATTTTATTTATTCTACACTTTGGTGTTGATTTCTCTTTGGAGATTTTTATTGTTTATTGATGATTAAGGATCGTCATTATATTCATGTGGTTCATAATATACTTCTCTTTGGATAAGTACTGTTTTATTTATGTACCGCATTACTATATATCTCAGTTATTACTGATTGTTTAGCTAGCCTGACCCGAGTGTTTTTGCTCGGGTCAGACCGAGTTGTTTCAGGTTAGGTCTCTGGACTTAGCTTTTGTGCTTCCGCTTGGACATTATCTGCTATGCTGATAGATAGCGCTTTTATTTGTCTACTATTCCGCTACTCTGTTATTATTCAGACTTTGATATGTACATATTTTTAACCCACATGTGTGGGCAGTGGCTTTGTACCCACTTATTGTATTTGGATCTGTATTGACGATGTATTATTCTAGGATTTTATATCTGTTATGTGATTCTGTTCTGTGATGTTTTATCATTTAATATTATGCTTTGTCCTGATAGATCTTTAGCCATTTGTAATTTCGTTATAAGTATTTACTGAATATGTCGAACCACTTGAAAAAAATATATAGATACCATCCTTTCGACGTATTCAGTAGATAGTTATAACTTGATTACAAATGGTCGCTTCCACTATACTCTATTCTCCGCTTTAACAGATAGTATTACTCCCGTAATACTCTTTGTTACAGTGGGTCTCAGAGTGGGGCGTTACAGCTTGGTATCAGAGCCAGGTTTCAGGAATAAGCATAATAAACACAGAACAGATACACTTAGTACAATACATTTTAAATTAGATCCGAATTAAATCAAATCCCTTCCTTATGTTTATTGATAGATAAGTTAGGAATATGTATATGAATCCGTTATATTCCGTAGTATTCCTTAATTAATTATCTATCATTGAATCATGTCTAACTCTAATTCCCGTTACGACATGTTTGACCAATTGAGCGGTGCGAAGGTCTTCTCTCAGCTCGACCTCGCCACCGGATTCCATCAGCTACGAGTCACAGAAGACAGCATTCCTCTTACAACATTTCACACTCGTTATGGTTCTTTTGAGTGGTTGGTCATGCCGTTCGGCTTGACGAACGCTCCCGCTTTCTTCGTCGATCTCATGAATCGAGTATTCCGGAAATACATCGATAGATTCGTTCTGGTTTTCATCGACGATATTCTTGTTTATTCTAGATCCGAGGCAGAGCATGCTCGTCATCTGCGGATCGTCTTGGATACTCTTCGTCAGCATCAACTTATGGCCAAGCTCTCCAAGTGCCATTTTTGGGAGAGCAAGGTCAAGTACTTGGGCCATATTGTATCATCTGAGGGTATTTCTGTCGATCCTGCCAAGATCGAAGCTATTCAGAATTGGAAGCAGCCCGAGAACGTTCATGATATTCGCAGCTTCCTTGGACTGGCGGGTTATTACCGTCGGTTTATCAAGGATTTTTCTCGAGTTGCACTTTCCCTTATGATGCTGACTCGTAAGGGTGTTCGCTTTATTTGGTCTGATAAGTGTGAAGCTTCCTTTCAGCGACTAAAGGAACTTCTCACTCATGCTCCTATTCTAGTGGTTCCTGAGAGTAACCATGATTTTGTTGTTTACACCGACGCTTGTGGTAGCGGCCTCGGTGCTGTGCTTATGTAGAAGGATTAGGTAGTTGCTTACGCTTCTAGGCAGCTACGTCCGAATGAGGTTCGCTATCCTACTCATGATCTTGAGTTAGCAACTATCGTCTTTGCCTTGAAGACGTGGCGTCATTATCTATTGGGCGAACATTTCATTCTCTACACCGATCACAAGTCGCTGAAGTATTTATTCAGTCAGAAGGATCTCAATATGAGGCAGCAGCGATAGCTCGAGTTTCTCGCCTCATACAACTTAGGCATTCAGTATACCCCTGGCAAGGGTAATCGTGTGGCTGATGCACTCAGTCACAAACACTCGGTAGTAGTTTCTATGATGATAGCCGAGTGGGATATTATTGAGACTCTTTTATGTGTGATATCCGAAATCGAGCTCCGTCTTCTGATCCTCAGATCTTGTTATTCAGCTTGGAAGCTCGACCTATTCTATTGGATCGCATTGCCCATGCTTAGCGGAAGGATCCAGACTTGTTGCGATATATTCATCTCCTTGAGTCGGAATCCTGTAATGAGACATTGTTGGATTATTCTATTGATTCTCATCGGTGTCTTCGCAGGAAGAACCGTATTTTGGTACCATCTGATTTATCACTTAGGCATGACATTCTGGACGAGTGTCATCGCACTAAGTACACCATCCATCCCGGTTCGAGCAAGATGTATGCCGATATGTGTCGGGTATATTATTGGGAAGGCATGAAGAGTGATGTTGCAAGTTATGTAAGTCGTTGCATGACTTGTCAACAGATCAAAGCTGAGCACTAGCGTCCATCCGGTCTTCTTCAGCCGCTAGAGATTCCATTGTGGAAATGGGATCATATATCCATGGATTTTATTGACGGTCTGCCTCGATCGAGGTCAGGCCATACTTCTATTTGGGTCATAGTCGATCGCTTGACCAAATCAGCTCATTTCATTCCTATTAAGTCCACTCGGACTGCTCCTCAGCTTGCCAAGTTATATGTGAAGGAAGTCGTTCGACTTCATGGCATTCCTAGCTCTATCGTCTGTGATCGAGCCACTATCTTTACTAGTCACTTCTGGAAGTGCCTACAGTCAGCTTTGGGCTCAAAGCTGAATCTCTCGACTGCTTATCATCCTCAGACCGACGGTCAGACGGAGAGGGTGAATCGTGTTTTGGAGGATCTTTTGCGCTGTTGTATTCTGGATTTCGGAGGTGGTTGGGAGGATCACTTACCGCTTGTAGAGTTCTCCTACAACAATAGCGTTCAGTCTAGTATCGGCATGACACCTTTCGAGGCTCTTTACGGAAGGCCATGTCGCTCTCCTGCTTGTTGGTTAGAATCTGGTGAGAAGCACCTTCTTGGTCCAGATTCAGTTCGGGAATCTTCTGAGAAGATTATTCTTATTCGTCAGAGAATGAAAGAGGCGCAGAACCGTCAGAAATCCTACGCGGACAGCCGTAGGAAGCCTCTTGAGTTCTCCATTGGTGATCATATCTTTATTCGGATTTCTCCCATGAAAGGGGTTGTGCGTTTCAGCTATACAAGGAAGTTGGCTCCTCGCTTTGTTGGACCATTCCCTATTACGGAACGCATTGGCCCCGTTGCTTATCGTGTGGCTCTACCTGCTCACTTCTCTGGAATACACGACGTGTTCCATGTTTCCCAGCTTCGCATGTGTGTCCGCGATCCTGATTCTATCATTGAGCCGCATGCTGTGCCTGATTTAGAGATCTTACCTGATTTATCTTTGGAGCAGCAACCTCTTCGTGTGCTTGATTCGGAGGTTAGACGCCTTCGCAATAAAGAGGTTCCACTCGTGAAGATTCAATGGTCAACGAATCCTAAGGACTGCACTTGAGAGACCAGAGAATCTATCGAACGCTCTTATCCTGGCTTTCTCCCATCTTCTTCTGCAGGTGAGAATTCTCTATATTATCTCTATCACTTCTTTTGTGGATTTGACGTTACAGACGACATATATCTTAAGGAATTGCGGGGACACAATTTTCTTAAGGGGGGGAGTCTATAACAACCCGGGATTTGCATTACCAATTAATAAATAAAAGTTAGGTTTTTTATTTATTTTAATGAAGCATAAAAGGATTTGGAATAATAAAATTTATTATTTGAAAAGGCTATTTTAATTAAATGGGAAATATGGGATTTTAAAATGAGGATAAAATGTTATTTTTGGAAAGTTAAATATTTGAGGAGAGATTTTAAAATGGGTTTGGATAAGAAAAAAAAAAGAGTTTTATAAACATATATGAACACTTAGACTAATTTTTGGAAACATGTAAATAACTCACTTCTTATTGGGTTACAAAACCTAACCCAATAACCCACCCTAAACCTCCTCTATAAATTATCTCAAACTCTCCTAACCTCATTCATTCAACCCTAATCAAAACCCTAATCATTTCCTAAAGCTTTCATAACAAAAATGGCCTCTATCTTCATCTCCTTCTAGTTTTAGCTTATGCAAGTCATTCTATGCAAAGGTAATGCAAATACCCACCTCAAATCCATTTTTATATCTTTCTCATTTCTGAAATGTATTTGGTAACACATGTTTTATGTTTTTTTTTTGGTCTTATAGCCTCCTAATCATCTTTTGCTAACTTGGGTTGATGCTATAATAGTCTTTGTTGCTTTCAAGAGAGGTATATTGCTAAAAACCTCTTCTAATATGTGTTTAATCATCTTTTGATTTTGGTAATCAGTTAGTAACACATGTTTTATTATGTAACATGTGAATCATAGCTCTTTGATCATCTTTGCTTTCATTTTGGGGTGTGCACATAAGGTACTTGTAGTATATGCTAGCTGAAATTATAATTAGTTTATTGCTGTTAGTAAATTAGGCATATCTCATTCATCTTAAATCGGAATTAAGATTTTCTTGAAGTTCTGGAAAGCTTATTCTGTACCCTATAACTTTTATGTTTTGTTCTTTGACTAATTTTGAGGTTTGAATGGTCGAAATCATGATTGTTTGTCGCTGACCTGACAACAAACTACAGGGTTGATAAAATAAAAACCTGAAATTGATTTGGCCATAAGTTACTCGTTTCTTATTCAAATCTAATAATTTTGGATGTTCTGAAAAGCTTAGATTTAGATCTAAAACTTTAATGTTTTGAGTTTCATGAAATTTTGAAGTTAATTTGGTCAAAACTGTGCATTCTTACCACTGTCCCGAGAGCACAACGACAATGATATAAAATTTAGATCTGAGAATTGTTTTAGTCATAGAATTTTCATCTCTGGTCGGAATTTGACGATCTTGATCATTCCGGAAAGCTTAGAAACTAAGCTACAACTTTCATTTTATTCATTTTGACAGAATTTGAAGTTTACTATGCCAAAATTGTGGTTTTTCATCTCTGGCCAGTTAGTGCATAGCTATAGGCCTTGGTCTCTTTTCTCCCGTTGTTTTCAGCGTAGAACCCCGACTTTGCGACACCATCCCGGGCTCGTCCTTTGTCGGATATCATCGTTTTTGGTCTCGTTAAAAAGATGAGATCGAGATCTTTAACCATGCAAAGTTTGGTTTAGATCTAGGTGCATTAGATACTTCGTTTCTATTACCGAAGTAGCACCCAGAAACTGTTTTACAATAGTGATCATTTTCAGTTATCGTCGGACCAATTTTGAAACATTGTCGTTTCTTCGTTTCAAGTCGAAACCGAACGATTTTTGTTGCATATTAAAGTAGGAGTACTTTACTACGCTCCTGCAAATTTTCATGAAGATCTGAGTTCATGTGACCCTTCGACCATGTCGTCGCAGTGGGACCTTTACACTGTTTTGACACAGTAAAGTTTTATGATTTTTGTCTGACTTTGAGACGACGTCGTTTATTCGTTTCAAGTCGGAATTTCCCGATTCTTTTTGCAGTTTGGAGCAGGGATGTTGGACTATATGCCTACCAATTTTCATGCCATTCGGATTCAGTTTGCTGGTCCGAATAATTTTCCGAACTTGGGTTCGCGTCATTTTTGGACTATTTTCCAACACTTTGAATATTTTCAGTGATTTTCTGGTTTTATTGATTTCTTTGAGATTTGTCTCTAGATTTCGTACACGGGTTTTATGAATTATTTTCAAAGGATTTTTCACTCCTAAATGGCTTTCGAAATTATAATATAATATTATTTTTAATTATTAAATTAATTACTCCATAATAGGAGAGTTTTCAAAAGCCGTTTTAAAGTGATTTCAAAATCAATTATAAATCTGTTTCGCACCATTATTTTCTATAATAAAAATCTCACACTCACTTTTTAGCACGTCGAGCGAAGTGGAAAGGTGCTTAAACGGTTAGGAAATCTCCGGCCTATGGAACCGTGTGTATTTTCTTTCCGATTAATCCCCGACCTATTCGATTGATCGTTTTGACCTTTGGGTCTAGTTTACCGATGATACGAGGTGGACTTTTTATTGTTTGGAGTGTGAGCTTGCTATTGGTTACTAAACCGTTTAGTGCGAACATGGGGTATGGGACTCATTGTTAACACTTTACGGGTTCCTCTCCAAGAAGTTTGTGACACATTAGCCTCTGGGCGGCCAGTACTGGACCTCTAGGTCACCACGCCTCTGGGCAACCGTCTCTGGACACCTGCTCTATGGAGCAGTTTATTTTTCGGCGTGCGCCTCTGGGCCTTTATCCTTCTGGGAAGGATCTCGCCGTCTCGCGCGTTCCGCATCTGTGCGAGTGATCGATCACAACTCTACAGTACTTGGCAACAACGACTCTGGTCGGTGCACGTGCAATATTGGTATTATTTGATGATTTTACATCCATTCGAGTACCGCCATTCGGTGGTTCTATGGAATCATACGATGTAAGTGCGATTACCTTGTGGATTCACAGTGTCTCTAGACACTGCTTTTCAGTGTTTTGATTTCATTGACTTTTCAGTATATCCCCATTGCTCTTTGGAGCATCGATCTTTGCTTGGGCATTGATTACGGACTCTGGTCACTCTTGGGATTATTGCCTATGGGCATCTTTTTATAGCTTTGGCTACGCCGATGATATGAGGCGATTTTATTTATTCTACACTTTGGTGTTGATTTCTCTTTGGAGATTTTTATTGTTTATTGATGATTAGGGATCGTCATTATATTCATGTGGTTCATAATATACTTCTCTTTGGATAAGTACTGTTTTATTTATGTACCGCATTACTATATATCTAAGTTATTACTGATTGTTTAGCTAGCCTGACCCGAGTGTTTTCGCTCGGGTCAGACCGAGTTGTTTCAGGTTAGGTCTCTGGACTTAGCTTCTGTGCTTCCGCTTGGACATTATCTGCTATGCTGATAGATAGCACTTTTATTTGTCTACTATTCCGCTACTCTGTTATTATTCAGACTTTGATATGTACATATTTTTAACCCACATGTGTGGGCAGTGGCTTTGTACCCACTTATTGTATTTGGATCTGTATTGACGATGTATTGTTCTGGGATTTTATATCTGTTATGTGATTCTGTTCTGTGATGTTTTATCATTTAATATTATGCTTTGTCCTGATAGATCTTTAGCCATTTGTAATTTCGTTATAAGTATTTACTGAATATGTCGAACCACTTGAAAAAAATATATAGATACCATCCTTTCGACGTATTCAGTAGATAGTTATAGCTTGATTACAAATGGTCGCTTCCACTATACTCTATTCTCCGCTTTAACAGACAGTATTACTCCCGTAATACTCTTTGTTACAGTGGGTCTCAGAGTGGGGCGTTACATTCACCCATTTACCTATAGCCTTTTCCAAACCTCTCTTCATAATAGACTTTATGATTTTGTTCACACCTTTAACCTATCCATTTGCTTGAGGGCGGGCAAATACTGCAAATCTCTTTTCAACATGATGCCGACGGTAGAAGTTTTCAAATTTAGCGTTGTTGAATTGAGCTTCACTACTGGTTATAACGGTTTGTGGAAGGTCATAATGACAGATGACGTACTGGACAGTGAAGTTGATTATTTTCTAAGTCTTGGTATTGGTTAAAAGTTCTGCATCTTCCTATTTGGTGAAGTAACCAACTGCTACGATGATGTATTTCACACCACCTTTAGGATTGGCAAGAAGATGATGATGTCAATGCCTCCAATTGCCAAATGGCTATGGATTAGCCATTTGAGTAATTTCCATCAGCGGGGCTCTCGAAATTTTTGCAAACATCTTGCACTCGTCACATTGTCTAGCATGATCAGTTGCATCTCGATTGACAGTTGGCCAGTAATACCCATAACAGAGTATTTTCTTTGTCAGGGTTTACCCTTCGGTATGATCGCTACATTTTTCTTCATGAACTTCTTTGAAGACTTTTTTGATTTCATCATGGGTGATACATCGAGGCATAGGAATGGATAAACTCCTTTCTACACATGACTTCTTCTTGGATGATTTGGAGTGAAGCTTTGAGGAGGATCTGTCGTTTTCCATTCCTCCATTCAGTAAGAACTCCTCATTGTAGATAGTCTTTGATAGGAGTCGACCGTGACCCCTTTTCTGGCTCTGTCACCAAGATCTAGTCGATCTCCATCCGTCAATACTTGGAATATTAAGTATTTCAACCGGAACAAAGTATGTCCGTTGTGCGTCCCTGAAACTGGCCAGTGACTTGACTCTTTTCATTTCGTTCGCTGAGGATGTGTGTAATGATGTAATATGTGAAGTTGGCTGGTAGCTCTTGGAACTGGCCGAGACAAGGAGCAAGACAGTGCCCCCTGGAAAGATTAACTTCCTAACTTTGCATGCTACCAATCAGGAATCACAACAGATATGTAAAGTTTCCACTCCAAGTTCTCTAGCAAGTTTGAGGCTGGAGGTCGAGGCTTCATACTAAGCATTGTTGTTTGTTACACGGGAATCGATTTTCAAGACGTAGTAGATCGATCGTTCCTCAGGATTCCTTAACGCGACTCCTGTGCCACAACACCGATCATTGGATGCTTCATTCGCGTATATTTTCCATCTGTTGGTTGGTTCTCCACTACTCTTCGAGTAGTCATCTGATGCAGTGAATTCAGATATGAGGTCTGCTAATTTCCGTCCTTGGATAGCCCTTCAAGGGAAATAAGTGATATCGAATTGGCTTAGTTCGATATTCTATTTAAATAGTCTTTCAGACGTCTCAGGTCGTTGTATGATGCTAGCTTTTGTAGCTTCGGGTCGATATTCAATTCATGGCTCGCGATAGTTGGTGAAATCACACATGAATGTCAGAATGGGTCCAAGGGAACATATCATCATTTATTCAGAGAAATCCAACTAATTATTTTACCATCATTGCATTGAGCTATGATCCGATATTCAGCACCCGAAAAGGATCACCATGGCTGGCTGTAATGTCGATTGTCAGCTTAGTGGGTGCAATCTCGGATTCTTTGAGTTCAGATATAACTATTTTGTGCAACATTCAAAGTGAAATATGGTTGGGATGGTCAGTGTTGATAGTTACTCTGGTCGAATCCTAGAGTCTTGTCATAAGTTATTAAGTCTGATAGTGAAGGGCTTTGAATGCTCTGATCGATTATGTGCAAATGGCCAAAGATCAGGCTTAGAAGCACATTGAAAAAAATGTCGAGTAGGGGTCAGCTTCGAGTTGCGTGAAGCTGCATAGTTGGATCTTGCTTTGAGTTTGGAGTTGCTTGTATATTCGAGTAACGCTCCTTCCATTCAATGCATTCATGATCTTTTATCCGTCCTTCAGGTTGGAGTGATAGTCAGTTGCCAACGAGCTTAGGCATTGATTTAATGATTCTATTGCTAGGTATCCTTCCGGTCGTAGCCTTGAATAGTTGTAAACACTATATATAAGTTTCAATATTGAGATATCGTAGTCAGTCTTTGGATGATCACGCTTCTGCTCCCAGTCTTGGGTTGATAAATGTACTGTGTGGACGGTTAAATCTCTTCCTAGCTATGTTTATACTCCCACCTAAACTCCAAAGACATAGAGATCGGTGAATAATCGGTTCACATTCATCATGCTTCTCGCTCGTGCCCCCTAGTCTGGGGCATATACCGATAAGTAGGAAGGCCAGCCATGCCCGCTTTAGCTTTACTCTCTTTCTCGTTGAATCGTGGGATCAGGTCAGTTGATGGGAGGCTGAGTGTTTCCTATCCTGGATTGTATTGTGGTTTTTCATTCCAAGGGGAATACTCCGATGCCTCGTCAGTTTATGGGCGTAAGTTGGGTACTGGACGGTCAGCTACATCCACTTTGGTTCATGTTCTGTAATCAGATCTCGGGGTAAAGTTGGCTCACGTGCAGTCGAGTCATGATCATCTAGTTTCATACTTCTCCTGATGGATCGAAGGAGGGTGCTGGAGAATTAATGACCAAGTCTTCGTGGTTTACTCTCCTTTCCACACTCTGGTGGTCATAGTTTTTCAAGGGACATTCGGGTCACATTCGCATGTGCTTGGTGCAGATCGATATTGACTCTCGATCTGAGGTATGATATAGTCGGTCGCCCGTAGCTTTGGATGCCGTTTCGATTGATTTTATGTTGAGGCCTCCTTGCAGTCGTTGCCTTAAGTTGTAAAGAACGCCAGGCTAGAGCTATAATGAGCTGTCGTATTCAGCTTTTAGTGATTTGTACTCTTGCTCCCAGCATTGATTTGGCCAGGCCACAAGCCGGATGGCGAACTCCATCCTTAGCGAGTTAATATTCCTCCTATCGATTTCCGGCCGAAGTTTGCGGAATAGAGAATGGTCGGAATCCACTCATCTATTTATCGGTGTTTATAAGCCACTCTACATTCTGGTGACTTAGAGTTATTCTTCCCGGTGGAACCTCGTCACTGGAAGTTCCTCTTCCTTCCCCAGGCACCACTTCCCTAGTAAGCAAGGCGTCCAAAAAAACGCTTGGGGAGGAGTCTTCAGAGAAACCGAGGAAGGAGAAGAAGTCAAAAAAGTAGCCATCATGCCTCGCTCAATGCGAATAAGCTTGGATTATGTAATTATCTCTATTTATTTTCGTAGTCGTTGTAAATAGATTTTTTGCTCCGAGTTCAGAAGAAGTTGTAGTGAAACTGAATCCTCGATTAGTAAATAAAATTTTGTTTTTTCTGATGATCTTTGCTACTTAGCTTTACCATCCATCTTGTATATTTAGCATGTACTTCGGAGGCTGAGAGATTTTTGAATCGTTTATACTCTAATCCGCACTCTGGGGACTTAGAGTACTCTAGTCCGCACTTTGGGGACTTAGAGATTTTTGAATCGTTTATACTCTAGTCCACACTCTGGGGACTTAGAGTACTCTAGTCTGCACTATGGGGACTTAGAGATTTTTGAATCGTTTATACTTTAGTCCACACTTTGGGTACTCAGAGTACTCTAGTCCGCACTCTGGGATTAAAGATTTTTAACTCGTTCATACTCTAGTCCGCACTCTGGGGACTCGGAGTACTCTAGTCCGCACTCTGGGGACTTAGAGATTTTTGAATCGTTTACACTCTAGTCCACACTTTGGGTACTTAGAGTACTCTAGTCCGCACTCTGGGGACTTAGAGATTTTTGAATCATTTATACTCTAGTCCACACTATGGGTACTCAGAGTACTCTAGTCCGCACTCTGGGGACTTAAAGATTTTTAACTCGTTCAGACTCTAGTCCGCACTATGGGGACTTAGAGTACTCTAGTCCGCACTCTGGGGACTTATAGATTTTTGAATCGTTTATACTCTAGTCCACACTCTGGGGACTTAGAGTACTCTAGTCTGCACTATGGGGACTTGGAGATTTTTAAATCGTTTATACTCTAGTCCACACTCTAGGGACTTAGAGTACTCTAGTCCGCACTCTGGGGACTTAGAGATTTTTAAATCGTTTATACTCTAGTCCGCACTCTGGGGACTCAGAGTACTCTAGTCCGCACTCTGGGGACTTATAGATTCTTGAATCGTTTATACTCTAGTCCGCTCTCTGGGGACTTAGAGTACTCTAGTCCACTTCAGGGACATAGAGATTTTTCTGAAGTCGTTTATACTCTTGTCCGCACTCTAGGGACTTAGAGTACTCTAGTCCTCTTCAGGGACTTAGAGATTTTTCTCAAGTCGTTTATACTCTAGTCCGCGCTCTAGGGACTCAGAGTACTCTAGTCCGCTTCAGGGACTTAGAGATTTTTGTCAAGTCGTTTATACTCTAGTCCACGCTCTAGGGACTCAGTGTACTCTAGTCCACTTCAGAGACTTAGAGATTTTCATTGGGAGCAGTCGTATTTCCACCCGTTTGATTTGTATTTCATTTACCATATCGAGGCTAATATTGTCGAATGAACGATCGAACCACGTTTGCTCATGGAATGGGACTCTGCCCCCAGCATCAAGGATGAAACTTGAAAAATGGACGGTCGATTCTCGTCTGCTTGGTGATTATAGATCCTCCAATCAAGTCAAGGAAGGAGGTATATGATAGATGGTTGGATCACATCCATGTTGGGGTTGGATAATCAAGTCTCGCACAATTTGCTTCGTATCTCTTTCTAGAAAACGAGGATAATGGATCACTGAGTAGACGAACTAAGTTGCATATGTTCCAAGGTGCAGTCGTGTCCATGTATTGGGAGCGATGGTTGACGAGTAAGCAGTCCATCACAGCTACTTCAAGTCGGGCTTTCAAACTACCTCTTGTGTTCCGGGTAGGAGTTGATGTGTAGATGATCAAATCATGTCGGCTCTAGTTAGATCCCGGCATCATTGAGCTTCAGGAGAGGCATATGTATTTTATCGAACTTTACTTTATGACACGAGGAATGGATGATCGGGCCATATTCATTCCAAGCCTTGCTTAGGCCACCAAATCAAATATGGAGGTCAATGAATGGACGGTCAATCATGTATGCTTTGTATTGGGCTCTGACCGTGATGAGCTTTTCAATCTTTAATCCTTGGCCCCAAATCAAAGGCACATGGTTGATGATGAGCGATTGAATCATGATCGTCTTGATGAAACTCCACAGGTCCGATCAAGGTCTGCGCGGATTGGTTGGCAGCCAACTTTGAGTACTTGGTCACCTGTATCATTTTGGAAGAAGTTTAGTTCAAATCAGTCGTAATTCAAAGCACAATTGAAATTGAAATAGAAATAATCCAAAGAAGATTGGTATAAATCTCATTAATAAGTGGAGCAACATCGTGTGCTCGCTATTCAACTCTGCCCCTAGCCCCTTATAGTGGGATGTCGACTGCCAACGGTCCAATTGATAATTAGAGTTCTTTATTGATGGGCATCTGAAGTTCCTGGCTCGCCATTCTACAAGGCTTGTACGTACTATTGAAGCTTTCCTTTCTGAATCAGCTTTCCGATCATACCTCGGAGGTGTTTGTAATCGCTAGTGTGAGGATCATTGTGCATCTTGGAATATACAATATTCCCTTGATTTTCTCTGGACTTTGGTGGACTCTCTCAAGGTTGGTTTTCAGTACCACTCTGAGTCGCGAGTCTCCAAGTAGAGGCTATCGATTGAATCTTTCAAAGAGCATATGGGTTGGACTTTGAGATCTTGTTTTGTCTACTGGAATCAGAATCTTTAGCCAACGGGCCTGCATTGTTATTTTTCCTAGCCTGCTCCACTCCTCCTCACCTGATTCATTTTGTAACAGAAACGATCCATGGTCGTAGGAGGCTCTCCAGCTAACTAGCTGCCAAAATATATCTGGAGGTCGACTCCCCTCATACGTGATCATTGTGGTATCCTTATTAGAATTTGGAACAAATTGCTTGGAGTCCAACATTGGTTCGATTGGAGTCACTAAATTCGAAGTGTTGGGTTAGTGAAGAATGGTGCTTGGAGTCATCTTGGCATTTGGTTGGAGAAAATATTGGTATTACTCGAGTCTGGTTTTGGTCAAAAGTTTCTTGCATTTGCCTAGAGTCATAATATCATTAACATTCTCCAACCTTTGGGAGTATCGTTTGAGTAGCGGTTGCTTGTCCGTTCCCTTGTTGCCATTCAGAGGCTGCCGCTTGATCCTCTATGCCCTGGTCGGTTATAGGATGTAAGGGAAGTGGATAGAATCTTCCTTCACTAAGTTGAGTTTTGAATTCACTATGTGGAGGCACTGCTGTGACGACCCGGAATTTCTGGATATTTGAAATTGAAATATTTAATTGATTTTAAATATTTGAAAGTTAGTTAACTTGAGTTTCAAATATCACTATTTATTTGGTAATTAAATTATTGAATTTAATTATTGGAAGTTGGGTAAAATATTGAATCTTCAGTTTTATACTTGTTAAAAATATTTCAAAGGCTTATAAAATTTATATTTGGAGTACTGAAGATAATGGAAGCTTTAAAATTGAAGTTTGAAGTGATTTGTTCAGTTTTGAATTTGTATCTTTTAAATCGATATTTAAAAATAGCCTTTCGAGGCATAGTCTCGGGTTTCGACGAAACCAGTGCCATGGGATACGTAATAGTGTTTTATTATCGGATTTCAATTTTCGTAGCCTTCGGAGTTGTCGTGTGATTGTACGGTAGATAAACGCGCTAAAATCTATATCGAAATTTAATATAATAATTGGGTCCAAAAGCTATCTTCTCCATACGAGCAAGTTAGGACTCGAAACCTTTTCCATTGCATTCAGAATAGGGGTATAACATTACAAACGCCTAGCGGCATGCCTCGATAGGAGTTTGAAATTTTAAGTTGCATTTGAATTTGAATTTAATTGTATATATTTATACTTGTCAATTGCAGTTGAAATTATATCTACATCAGTGCAATTCTGTCCCTCTTCAATCACTGTAGGCTTCCTTTGTATGCTTCCTTCCTTTCAATCACTTCCTGCCTTCTTTTACATCAACGCAGCCGAGAATTCTATTTTCAAACGAGAAAAAATATACAAAATCAAAATAATGGCTGCTTCCTTTTCTATACAAATCGAAATCAAATCCCATCGTTCCTCTTAAAATGGCGAAACTTAGAATTTCAAATTAATCAGTGTCGAGCCTCTGAAACAACTTCGTTCCTCCTCCGATTCGAATCGAGATTCCTTCCTCCATGTTTGATTCGCGAAGTATCGTGCTCGTGTTCGAATCGCAGCCTCGTTTGTTTCCTTCTGTTCGATCGAGCCTTTTTATATCTCAAATCAAAATCGAATTGATCGCTTGATCGAAGAGGAGGTTCTAGCAAAGAGGGCGGCACAGTGGTGTTGGGTGCCTTGTTCGAGCTCGAGGCGATATGGCTTGTCGAGTGGAGTAGCAGGAAGTTAGGGCACGGCTCGAGGTGGGTCTCGATTGATGAGTTGCTGATCAGGTTGTGGATCATCTGAGAGGAAGGGAAGGGAATCGTATGCTTGTCGAGTTGGTTTGGGTGTGCGATGCTGTAGCAGCGGTGGTCGAGCGGTGGTCGATAGTCGAGGCTAGGGTTGAGGGAGGGTGGTTCGTAGCAGTAAGGTATAATTCTTTTTCAATTAAAATAAAATATTTATAAAACAAAATGCAGATAGGTTACAGTAAAATATTAAGCAGTTATGTTTTTGAATTTAATTTGATATAAAGTTATACAGACCTTAAATTACTGGTTAATTTAAATATATATACAAAGATAAACAGTAAATATATTCATAGGGATGTTAAAATGTTTGAGGAATTTATAAAAATAGATTTTTGAAAATCTATAATTTATTTTTATTAGTGTATATGTAGTTTCAAAGGGAAATTAATAGTTTAATTAAATCATTAGTCAATTAAATTTTTACATGGAAATTGATTATTAAATTAATTCAAAATATTAATAAATTGTATAATGTTTATACAAGGTTTTAAATCATGGAAACAAGCCAGTTTGGAATGGAGTGCAAACAAAAATCAAAGGTGAGTTAATCTCACTCTTCTGGATTGATATTTAAATTTAGATGGTTAAATTTAAATAACTGGTTGAATGATTGAATTGACTGGATGTGATATTATATATGGTAGTATATATATATATATATATATATTGGAGTGATTGATATTCCCACATTATATAGCAGATGAGACCCTATGCGCCGCATAATAGCGGATGATATTATATTAATCCCATATACCGCGATATTCCACCTCAAAGTGGAATTGGTATTTTATATTGTGCTAACATCTGTGGATGCAGGGAAACAGGTTGGAGGGATCCAACTGGATTCCTCAAAAAAAAATTTAGATTGTTCTAATAATTCCGTGATATGATTATTTGATATTCTGTGATGAATTATATTGATAATTGAAATGTTGGATGCTGTGTTTGATTGAATATACCTTTCGGTATACTGAGTTATCAAAATATATAGAATTGGATTTTTGAAAAAGAAAAATATAAGAGAGAATTTTTAAGTAAAATAATTATAGGGAATTTAAATAAATTAAAGAATGAATTGGGAAAGGATAAAAGTGATTTTTAAATCCTAGTAAATAAATTTCGAGCATGGAAAGGAGATTTTGAATAAAAAGGGGAAATAATGAATTTTAAATCTTAAGTGATAATATTTAAAGGAATGAAAGATTTATTTTTGAATTCAGAATTAAAATGGTTTAGAAAGAAATAAAAGAAGCATTTTGGAATAAATGTGAAAATTTGTATTATCAGTCAAAGTAAGATTTTAAATTATCACAAGGAAGTTAAACCTGAAATTTATAAGTTTTGAAATAAAATTGGATAAGTAAAGAATTTATTTTAAAATGGAGTAAATTTTGGAAATCAATTTGAAATTGATTAAGTATTTGGAACTGGGATTTTAGAAGGAAGATGAGACTATGAAAATTTATAAATTGGGTTTATAAAGGTGAAGTAATATATCAGTGGATATTTGGAAAAATAAATTCACAATGGGAATTTATTAAGGGAATGGGTAAATTTGGTTAAAAATAAGTAGTGATTCATTTTTAAAAGATGTGAAAGAGAGGTGTATTTCCCTGGATAGCCAAGTACGTTTTCAAAGCAAATTTTTAAGTACAAGTGAAAAGTGTTAAAAGAAGTTGTAAAAATATGTTTTAGAAATTTATTATTTTTTAATGTTTAAGTTTAAAGTAAGTATTATTTTCAAATTTATTTTAGTAGTAATTATTTAAAGGTGACTAGGTATTATGTTTTGAAAAGATGAAAATTTAGTTTTATAAAGTAGCTTTATTTAAAATATTCTTAAAGTATAAATTTTTGAATAAAGTATTAAAGTAGTTTTTAATTTAAAGTATATTTTATAATAAAGTGTTTCTAAATTATTTTTAAAATCTAAAGTGTTTGTACTTGGTGATTTCAGTGGAAATAAAATATTTAGGGAAATTTATTCCATGAGAGAAGGACGGTTTGAAACTGTTTTCAAAGGGTGGAAAGGTGGAAATATATCTTGCGAAGATATTTTGAGGTAAATAAGTAATTTGGAAAATTATTTATTGTTTGATGGATGTTTGTGAATTTAATTGATAGTTAAATAACCGACTATCAATATTGGCCAATGCGCTGATCGTTTCGAAGAGACCGGGATCGGGATTGTTAGCACCAAAATTGGTCACTAACCTCGTAGAAGAAGATTGTGAAGAGATATAAGTGATGAAATCAAATTAAACAGAGAAGACAGTGCTAATCTAAATACAGAAAGTAAGAACACCAAATTTATAGTGGTTCAGCGTAATTGCCTACGTCCACTTTGAGGTTAAACTTTATTGATCTTCTTTATAGTTGATTACAAATACAATTCGTGAATCAAATGTTTGAATGAAGTTGTTAAGTAGAGAAGATGAGTCTTGAAAATGGCAGAGTCTTCCCGGTGTTTTCTCTCCCAAAAATGGATCCATTTCACTGTGACCCTGCCCCTCTATTTATAGGCAAAAGTAGGTTGGACTACCCAAGTGGGCTTGATAGCCGAACGCTCTAGCCCAGGCGCTGCATGCCGAACCAGGTACGCCGAATGCTTCCATGCCGAACGGTCCTTCCCATGCCGAACGGTGCTTCTGATGTATGGGAAGTGTAGGATGGTTGCAGTGAAGCCGAGCGTATCTTTGTTCGAAGCTCTTGACCGATCAATGTATGTAGGTCGAATGATATCGTTACCTTGCGTAGTTGTGCATACTGAATGCCTTCTGAATGCCGAACGCTCTCGTTGCCGAGTTATCCTATCGCCGAGTTCTACTGACGCCGAGTGCCTCTGGATGCCGAGTACTCCGGATGCCGAGTACTCCGGATGCCGAGTACCATGGGATGCCGAACACTAGTTGACGCTGAGCATAGGTTGTTGCCGAGTGCCAGTTGATGCCGAACACTACTTGACGCCGAGTACCCTTGTTGCCGAGTAGTCTCGATGCCGAGTGCTCTTGATGTCGAGTGCTCTCGTATGCCGAGCAGTCTTGGTGCCGAGCAATCTTGATGTCGAGCGTTGGTTGACGTTGAGTGCCAGTTGAGGCCGAACACTGCTGAGTACTACGCCGAACACTCCTGGACGCCGGACACTATGGATGTCGAGTACTACGCCGAGTACTCATGGATGACAGTTGCTTCGCCGAACACTCCTGGATGGCAAGTGCTTCGCCGAACACTCCTAGATGCCGGACACTCTCTGATGCCGAGCACTTATTGCCGAGTACTAGTTGCCTGGTCAAATCCCCAGGAAACACTTGCCCCCCAAAGTGTATTGCGTGGCCGAACGTGATGCGCTTTGAATCTGGTACAATCTACCTCGGAGGTACCTCTTCAAGAATGCTAGTGAAGGAGGTGCGAGACGAACAAGGTTGGGATGCCGAACGATACGTTCGAAGCCGAGCGTACCTCGTGTGCCGAACGCTCTGGTATTGACCGGTTCTACCGGGTATAGCCTCTTCGTCTTCTACCTCCCTCTATATAACCAGGCGCCCTTCCATCATTTTCTTTTACGTCTTCTTTATTATCACTCTTAGAGATTTGCAATCCTATTAGATATAAAGCCTATATAATCCATTCTCAACTTCGATCGTCGAATTAGGTATCCTTCCTCTAACAATTGCACTACTTCCATTTTAGGTTCATCTTATGGAAACAGAGTATTTCCTTTAGTTGTAAACGCATGGCTAGTGGGAGTGGTTCGCTCGTTTGGAATCGCCGAATGGTGCACGGGAGTTGAGCCTAGCTCCTTTGCGCTGATCAAGATTGGAAGAAGAAAAAGGTAGATGGGGAGTCGAACGGCGTAACCTGCGTCGGGCGATCTGTCTCTGTCGTTCGGCGTAAATGGAGTGGGAGCAGGGTGGAGTTATGATCTAAGGCGGAGCTCTACTCTAGCCGAACGAACTTAAGCCGAACACTACCCTAATGCCGAATAGACGCATTCGCTGAATAACCTTTAGCCGAACGACATAATCATCGAACAACTATCGTGCCGATCAGTACTTAGACATGCTGAACGAACGTATACACCGAACAGGACTTAGTCACGCCGAACGCACATATACACCGAACAGGACTTAGTCACGCCGAACGCACATATACACCGAACAGGACTTAGACATGTCGAACAGTAGTTATATGCCGAACAAACATATACATGCCGAATAATTTTAATGCCGAACAGAACCTTTGACTGGACAATGTCTTTAACCGAACGAGGCTTTTAGCTGGGCCAGGACTTTAGCCGAACACTTGACTATGACTTGACCGAACCAAGATGCATGCCGAACAACATTTAAATGCCGAACGATATAAATGTCAAATTAGACTTACGCCGGACACTTCATAAATCACATGTTTTCTGAATCTGGAACTGTAATCTCCTCAAGGCAAGCTTTTTGGGACGGTCAGCGATGACGGTCTTCGAAGGCGGCGATTCGAAGCTAATCATTATATCTTTAAAATCTCACTACTTGTACACAATTGTTTTCACTAGTTCACACACCACGTGGGGGGGGGGGGGGGAAAACTCGTGTTGCTAATTCTAACGTTCAACGTTTTTTGAGTATAGCTCTCTCAAGCACTTAGTTATTTATTTGAGATGTCGAGAAAATCTAGCTCCACCACCATATCCGACAGGCCTGGGCCGTCATCGAGGCAAGGAGCCGCAGATACTTCTAACCCGTCAACCTCTCCCGCACATAACTTGGCGCCTGATGCTCTGGAGTCAACCATCTTACTAGACAATCCGATCGATTCTCAAGCCTCGAAGATCAACGAGGCTGCTCTGCGACGGATATGCTCCATTCACGGGATTCCCTTTGCTGACGTGTTAGTTCCTTCGAGACACGACCTCCCTCATCTGCCCCCAGTCGGGTACACTGCCTGCAACAAGTTCATGTGTTGGATGGGCAGCGTGCCTCCATTCAATTTATTTCTCCGGGATGTGCTGCAGTATATAGACATAGCTCCGTCGCAGCTGCACCCGAATGGCCATGCATTTCTATATGGGACTTATTTACTTTTCATGGCCGTCTTTTCCAGACCTCCGACCCCCAGTGATATCCGATACATTTATATGTTCAAGAGACGGAAAGATAGCCCTTCTTTTATGTTCCTCGAGCCATACCACAAGTGCCAGATCTTGACAGGGGCCTGTAGCAAATTCGCCCTGTACAAACAGGAATGGTTCTATGTGCGCTGCCCTTCTGGTTTCGCTAGGAGATGGGTTGAAGGCAGTAAGTCTCTCTGCCGAATCGTTATTCGTATTTAATTGGAGTCATGCTTTTCCTAACTCTTCATTTCATCTTTTCAGGTATCAACCCGCGTCCGGAAGGCCGAGGATATTCTGAGGCTGTTGAAGCCATTAGAGCTCTTCCTGCTGAGGATCGAGACATCTGGACTATCATTTCAAATGAATCGCTGTCGGGGTTCGGCTTGCTAGCCCCTGGTCGTCGGATCAGCCTTCCAGAAGGTGTTACAATTCCCAAACCTCCATCTGGTAAAGGGAAAAAACTTGCCGGACCGTCGTCGCGTCGCGCTCGCGACATGCACGAAGAGGGCGAGCGTAAAGAGGATGATGCTCCCGAAACTCAGGGCGAGAACGTGGGTCCCGCTTGGAATCCGGCAATCGAAGTTCAGGATATTGAGACATCATCCTCCCCTTCGAAGGGAAAGAAGAAGTTGAAATATACGATTCGAAAGGAGAAAGTTGGTGGCACCTCAAAAGTTATGCCTATCCTTCCTGAGAAAGAGGCTTCTTCGCTGCACCTGGAAAGTTCTCTGAGGGGTCTGTCCAACTTGTCCATTCCCGATGATTTACTTAATTACGGATTCGATGATCCTGAAGCTCTCAAATTCTCTTCGCCCGCTAGAGGCAATGTAGGAGTTCAACTCCCGGCTCAAGGAGACAATACTCCGATTAGCAAAGATAAACGAACGGGTCCGTCGGGGGGAACACTAGGACACACACGCACATGCGCATTCCATAATATACTTCAAGTCTTTTTAATTCGTGAATTCTCCTTAACTCGTTGTTATCTCCGTTCTTTGCAGGTGATATGGGCCGCTCACACGGACTTGATCGCCTTCAGGGGTCTTCTATATTCCATCACTCCGGACGGGATTCCGGTTCAGGCAGACGCAGGGACCGAGGTGATTATGAAGATAGGGACAATCGTCCTCGCGAGTCGTCTCACCGCAAGAAAGCACACTCTCAATCTTCCCAGTCCCGCGATCTTCCTCCTCCAACTGAGCCGGATAAAGAGAAGTCTTTGCAGAAGGGTTATCAGTCTGATGCTGCTCGAGAACAACATTCCAGTTCATCGAGTACGAGGCAAGTTCGAGAGCAACGTAAAAGAACGGAATTCTCTAAGCCTCCTCCTCCTATTCCTGCCGTGGACCCAACTGTTGCGGAAAAGATGGTCGACCTTAAGGCCAAGTTTCCGAAAATCTGTTTTGACGGCTTGAAATTCCTCCCAGCCATCCATCACATTCCTGGGCACGTGAAGCAAAGTGCCATTGCCTGCAACAATGACGTCTATGTTCAACATGACGCATTCGTGCACTTGGTGGAGAAGATCTCGGAAGTATTTGTCGAGCGTCAACACGAGATTGACCGTCTGAATCTGGAGGTTGACAGCGATAAGAAAATCATCAAACTCCAAGACGAAGAGCTCGCTTCGTATAAGTCAAAGCTAGAAGCCGCTGAACAAGGTGCGAAAGATACTGCTGAGGCAGTTACTCGCTTAGAGGTGGCTCACAAAAAGGAGCTTGACGAAGCAGTTCAGCGCAGCGGCGCCCTTGCCCTAGAAAAAGACTCTATCCAAAAAGAAAGGGACGCGCTCGCTACTCAAGTCAAAGAGCTGAAAGAACAACTCTCCAAGGAGAAAGAAGACAAAATAGCTGCTCAGGAAGAATCACAGCGATATTGTGATGAGATTGTTGCTACCCGACTCCTGAAGACAAAGCTCGACAACGAACTTGCCGGGGTCGAGAAAATGAAGGATGAGGCCCGTGAGGAGGGCAAAAGAATGGCTGTGGAGGAGCTTGATTCTCGCCTTGAGGCGGCCGCAGAGGCCAGCAGGGAAGAGGTCAAAAGTATGTTTGACCCGTTGATCGCCGAGTACGGAGCCCGCGTCCTTATGCACCGTGACTTAACATTCTTGGGCGACGGCTACCTCGAATCCCTGGCTGAGGCATGGGAAACTCTGATAAAGATCAGGAAAGTCGAGTCGGGCCCCGAAGAGGTCGACGAGGATGCATTGGTGAAGGAGTTCTTGAGGGGGAATGAGCCATCGGACTTATCCGTAGCATTGGCTCTTTATGGCAAAGGCTCTTCCCCTTCGAAAGAGAAGAACGACGCGGCCGGCCCGTCAGAGGCCGATGCTACTACTCCTCACATCGCCGCTCCTTATGCTGCTCAATCGGCCGGTCGGTCGACGCTTGATCCATTCGAGCAGCATGCCAGTTATGATCCCGAAGATCCCGGGCTCGGCGTTCATGTGCTGTCACCTATCCTGGAGGGTGAAACCCCGCGCGCCACCGATAGCCAACCGGATCCTGGTAGGAAATTCTTCTTTCTCTAAAAGTCGAAGAGATCCCGTCATTTTTCAGCAACGGTTATTCGTTCTAATGCCCATTTCTTATATTTTCGTGCAGGTTGTTCTGACGCCGAGCCAACTCCGAGGAGCGATGACACCAAGGAGGAAGTAGGGAAAACAAGCGACGTTGCTCACGCAGGGGTAACTCCCGGTCCCGACGCCCAAGTGATCGGGGCGCTTGATGATGACAAACTTGATACTTCGTCTCCTGTCGAAGGAAGCGATGAAATTAAAATCACTGGCGCCTCTGAGCATACTTCAGAGATGAGCATGAAGGACCGTCTTGCCGACGAGGAGAAGAGAAAAGTCAAAGTCAAAGTCGAGTCTGAAATACTGGAACTCACTGACCCGCGGAACAGACCTTTGAAAATCATTCTCCCGGGCAGGTCCAAACCACTAGATGTTCCGTCTCCTACTCCTGACTCCGTTTCTCTAGCAAGCAAAAAGTCCAAGAAAAAACGTGAGGGAGAGGAGTCGTCGGAAACATCAAAGGAAGACAAAACGAAGAAGTCGAAGAAATAATCGATACACTCGTTCAACGAGTTTTTTGCTTAAGTCTTGTAGTTGCTTTTATCTTTCACAACTTGCAGTTTGTATAGAGAGGTCTGAATTTTGTAGGAGTGATCATGTATCCCCGTTTTGGACTTATCAAATAAAATTTTAGTTTCTTTATTGCTTGAATGATTCTCTTGTCTTTCTTTGGTTTGTTGACTAACTGTAGCCATAACTCAAGTTCTCATGAGTTGCATTATCTCCCAGTCCGTTCTTGAGTACTTGGACTCTCTCCGATTCTGCGCTCCGGGAACTCGGAGATTTGAGATCGATTATACTCTAGTCCACGCTCTGGGGACTTAGAGTGCTCCGCTCCGCACTCTGGGGATCCGGAGATTTGAAATTGTTTATACTCTAGCCCGCACTCTGGGGACTCATAGTACTCCGCTCCGCACTCTGGGGATTCGGAGATTTGAAGTCGTTTATACTCTAGTCCGCGCTCTGGGGACTTAGAGTACTCCGCTCCGCACTCTAGGGATTCGGAGATTGGAAGTCGTTTATACTCTAGTCCGCGCACTGGGGACTTAGAGTACTCCGCTCCGCACTCTGGGGATTCGGAGATTGGAAGTCGCTTATACTCTAGTCCGCGCTCTGGGGACTTAGAGTACTCCACTCCGCACTCTGGGGATTCGAAGATTGGAAGTCGTTTATACTCTAGTCCGCGCTCTGGGGACTTAGAGTACTCCGCTCCGCACTCTGGGGATTCGGAGATTTGGAAGTCGCTTATACTCTAGTCCGCGCTCTGGGGACTTAGAGTACTCCGCTCCGCACTCTGGGGATTCGGAGATTGGAAGTCGTTTATACTCTAGTCCGTGCTCTGGGGACTTAGAGTACTCCGCTCCGCACTCTGGGGATTCGGAGATTTGGAATCGTTTATACTTTAGTCCGTGCTCTGGGGACTTAGAGTACTCCGATCCGCGCTCTGGGGATTCGGAGATTCGGAATCGTTTATACTCTAGTCCGCGCTCTGGGGACTTAGAGTACTCCGATCCGCGCTTTGGGGATTCGGAGATTCAGAATCGTTCGTACGAGTCTGTATGTCGTGCAGGATAATGTAATTTATCATCCAATTAAGAGATATAGAAACTTCATAGAAAATGTGGCTTCAAGCCTTTATTAATGAAAATCAACTAAATTGCTTGATTACAACTTTAAAAGGAAACTAAGTCATTATTGAATGGAAACATGCAGGAAACAACAGTGCCTACAACAAGAAAGGAAAACATGCTAAATGTAATAGTGCCGCAAATGTTCACTGTTCCATGCTCGGGGGAGTGTCGCGCCATCAACGGTCGCTAGCTTGAATGTTCCTTCTCCAAGCTTCCGTTCAATGGCGTATGGACCTTCCCAGCTGGGATTCATGCATGATGGTACCGGGAAGACTCGTTTCAGAACGAGATCTCCCACATCAAAGATTCTTGGGCGGACTCTGTCGTCGTAGTAACGCTTGACTCGATGTCTGTGCGCCGCCGCCCTTAATTCAGCTTCTTCCCGCTTTTCATCGATGCAGTCCAGTGATTCCAGCAAGAGGTTTTGGTTCGTCTTGGGATCATAGTATGTCACTCGGTGCGATGGAACTTCAAGCTCCACGGGTATAACGGCTTCAGAGCCGTATGCCAAGGCGAACGGAGTGTGGCCGGTCGCGGACTTGTGGGTAGTTCTATACGCCCATAATGCTGTCGGGAGCTCATCTACCCACTTGCCTCCAACCTTCTCCAGACGCTTCTTCAATATGGACTTGATTATTTTGTTAACGGCCTCGACTTGTCCGTTAGCTTTTGGGTGCGCAACGGCGGCGAACTTTTTCTCGATGTCGTACTTCAAACAGAACTCTTTGAACTCTCTACTTTCAAATTGCGTTCCGTTGTCCGTAACGATGGTGCGTGGAAGGCCAAAGCGGCATATAATGTTTCGTACAACGAAGTTAACGACCTTCTTACAGGTGATAGTGGCCAAAGGTTCTGCCTCAGCCCATTTCGTGAAATAGTCGACTGCAACTATTGCATATTTCGCACCACCCTTGGATAAAGGCAAAGAGCCGATTATGTCGATTCCCTAGATCGCAAATGGCCAGGGACTGATCATTTGTGTGAGTTCCGTTGATGGAGCCCTCGGGATTTTTGCATATCTTTGACATTTGTCGCATTTTCTTGCGTAGTCCGCGGCATCCCGGTTTACGGTGGGCCAGTAATATCCATAGCGGAGGATCTTCTTTGCTAGCGTTTGCCCCCCAGTATGGTCGCCGCATTCCCCTTCGTGAACTTCCCTCAAGACTCGCTTTGTTTCATCATGAGCGATGCACCGTAATAATGGGACTGAGAATCCTTTTCGATACATGGATCCACCTTGCATTACGTACCGCGCAGCCTTTCGAAGGACCTGTCGTCTTTCGCTTCTTTTTTCTGGTAAAGCCCCGGTTGTCAGGTACAGTTTGAATGGGGTTATCCATGACTCCTTCTCGATTTCTGTTCCCAACACACGATCGACTTTCATCTCGTGTATGCTCGGGGCATGCAAGACTTCAACGGGATACAATCCCATTTGTTGAGCATCGTCGGTACTTGCGAACTTAGCCAACAAGTCGGCTTCTTTGTTATGTTCTCGCGGGATATGTGAAATGCCATAACGCTCAAGATTTGATAGTAGTTCTTGGACCTGAACGAGGTACGGAGCAAGCTTTCGTCCCTTTTCTTGGTAGTCTCCTCGTACTTGGTAAACCACCAACTGCGAGTCACAAAAGATTTCGACTGATTCGATCCCGAGTTCTTTGATGAGCTTCAAGCCAGCGATCAGTGCTTCATATTCAGCTTCGTTGTTCGTAGTCGGGAAATCGAGCTTCAGGGCATAACAGATTGATCGGTTTTCCGGAGTTATAAGAACCACGCCTGCGCCGGAACAACGGTCGTTTGATGCACCGTCAGTGTATAATTTCCATCGAACGGGGGGAATGATGTCGTGATCGTCCGGTTTGATGGGTATGGTAAATTCAGCGATGAAGTCTGCTAACGCTTGCCCTCAGATGGCTCTCCGTGGTAAGTACGCGATATCGAACTGGCTTAACTCGATGTTCCATTTTAGCAATCTTCCAGAAGTTTCCGGTCGTTGGAGTACCTGCCTCAGGGGTTGATCGGTATAAACACCGATTGAATGCGCTTGAAAGTATGGGCGCAGCTTGCGTGATGCAATCACCAAGCAGTAAGCCAATTTCTCGATTTTAGGGTAATTCTTCTCTGCCCCCGTTAAACGCTTGCTAACATAATACACCGGCTTCTAGACTCGATCCTCCTCACGAACCAAAGATGCGCTTATCGCATGAGGGGATATAGCCAAGTAAACGTACAACATCTCATGGTCAACTGGTTTTGATAGCATTGGTGGGCTTTCCAGATGCCTTACCAGATTCCGGAATGCTTCCTCACAGCTAGATGTCCATTCAAAATTTCTCTTTCCTTTCTTTATTATGTCAAAGAACGGGATGCACTTGTCAGTTGCCTTGGATATAAATCGACTCAGCGCAGCTACTTTTCCATTCAAGCTCTGTACCTGCTTTATAGTCCTGGGCGCTTGTACATCTCGAATAGCTTGGATCTTTTCTGGGTTGGCTTCGATTCCCCTAGCGTTGACGATGAATCCCAAAAACTTCCCTGATGCAACGCCAAAAGAACACTTCAACGGGTTGATCTTCATTCCATAAAACCTGAGTATGTTAAACATTTCAGCTAAGTCTTGAATGTGGTCGTTTGACCGTCGTGACTTCACGAGCATGTCGTCCACATAGACTTCCATGGTTTTACCCAGCTGGTCCTTCAACATTCGATTCACCAAACGTTGATAAGTCGCTCCAGCATTCTTCAATCCAAAGGTCATCACTACATAGCAATACAGTCCGACATTTGTAACGAAGCTGGTGTGTTCTTGATCCGGAATATGCATTGGGATTTGGTTGTATCCTGAGTACGCGTCCATGAATGACAACAGCTCGTGTCCTGCGGTGGAGTCGACCAACTGATCGATCCTAGGCAACGGGAAACTGTCCTTTGGGCATGCTTTGTTCAAGTCGGAATAATCTACGCAAGTCCTCCATTTGCCATTCGCCTTCTTTACTAGCACGGGGTTGGATACCCATTCAGGGTAGAGGGTGTCGCGGACGAACCCATTCGCCTTGAGTTTGTCCACCTCCTCTCCAAGAGCGGCGGATCTCTCCGGATCCATTCCTCTCCTTTTTGCTTGACTGGGACGTATTTCGGGTCTATGTTCAACATATGACTCGTGATGGTGGAAGAAATCCCACACATATCAGAATGCGTCCAGGCGAAAACGTCAAGATTCGCCCGGAGGAAGTCGCCAAGGTCTTCAGTCATTGCGGGGCCAAGCTGTGATCCGATCTTCAGTATTCGCGAGGGGTCGTCACGGCTAACTGAAATGTCAATTGTTAATTCAGCCGGTGCCGCCTTCTCTTCCCTGGGTTTCTCATCGTCGTCTCTCAGATCTATATCTCCGTAGATCCGAGAACTATGCCCGAGCCAGGGCTCGGGCGCTACTTGTCAATTATCCGCATTGAGGATGCGGACGGGGTTGTCCGCAACCTTTCCCTTCTCCCTCCGGTGGGCCTCTCGGAGCTCGGCCACATAACAGGAACGACCAGCTGCTTGGTCACTGTGAACAATGCCTACTCCTTTGTCAGTCGGAAACTTCAAAGTTAAGCACCACGGGGCTAATGCCACCTTAAATTCAGCCAGGGCCGGCCGACCCAAGAAAACATTATACGGAGAGTCCACATCCAAAACTACAAAGGGTAGAATTCGTACCCTCCGACGCTCGCCTTGTCCCAGTTCAACTGGTAACTCGACATATCCTACTGCATCAGTCGCAGCGCCGTTAAAGCCGTGGATACGAGCTTTGGATGGTTTCAAGTCTTTTGTCTCTAGCTTCATCTGATCGTAGGCCTTCTTGAAGATGATGTTGACTGAACTTCCACAATCAATCAAAATTCTTTTTACATATGCTGGTCCGATCGTTGCAGATATGACCATGGGATCGATGGTCGGAGCCTCTACCTGATCAGCATCTCTGTTCCTGAACACAATATCGTCTGTCATCACGCGCTGCTGCTTAGCAGGGGCCCCGTCCTCTACGTTCGAACAACACTCAAAATCTGCATGCTTCAAGGAGCTTGCATATCGTTCCATCTCTTGCCAGTTCTTATCTGCGGGATGAGGTCCGCCGATAATTGTATTTATGACCAGTCTTCCAACAGTCCGGGCAGGCTCCTCAGGATGACGTGGAGCTGGTGCACGACCTGGGTTGGACATCCCCTGTCCTCCTTCCTGTAGATCCTTTACAAATTCTTGCAACTTCTTTTGTCTGATCAATTTCTCGATAGCGTTATGCAGGTGTCTGCACTCTTCCGTGTTGTGTCCATATGTTTCATGGAAGCGGCAATATTTCCCAGTCCGCTTCTGTTCCTCGGTTGATTCTTTCGGGCGCGGCTTTCGGTATTGAAAAGTATTGCAGGTGGATAGGTAGATGTTCTCAAGTGGGGCGTTTAGCGGAGTGTACTCGCTGTAGCTGGGAATTCTCGACTTCCACTTTCCCGCTTCTTTCCTTGACTTCTTCCTCCGGACTCTTTGGGCTGCACAGGCTTACTCTGGACATTGACTTGGACCTTTCCCGAATTGTCTCCAGATTGCTTCACAGCAATGTTGCTCTTGATTGACTCTTGGGCAGGTCCCGGTGCCTTATCTCGTCATACCCACCTAGCTTCCTCTCTTCTTATGAACTGGTGTGCCTTGGAGTAGAAACGCTCTAGCGTAGCCGGAGGTTTTCCTGCCAGCCAGTCTCCAAACTCAGAATCCGGATCTACACCTCTCATTACAGCCATTAGAATTGCATGGTCATTGGGATTACTGACTTCAGTTGCCGCAACGTGGAATCTTTGTAAGTACTCCTTCAGCGACTCTCCGGGATTTTGGATTACACTTGACAGAGACATCACGTCCTTCGGGCGTGTAGTGTGTATCCTGAACTGCTCAATAAACTTTTTTGCCAACTCCTCGAAATTTGATACGGATCACGGAGGAAGTCGGGTGAACCACATAGTAGCGATCCCAGATAGAGTAATCGGAAAGCACCTACACTTGGTGGCATCATTTGCTCTGGCTGAATCCATCATCCATTCATACCTCATTACATGTTGTTTGGGGTCAGTCTTTCCTTCGTATGCAGGAATGGTTGGCATGCTAAACTTCTTGGGGTACGCCGCTTGCAGCACAACATCGGTGAACGGAGTATGACTTCTTGACACTCCCCAGTCGTCATTTGATAAGCCCTGATTTTCTTTCATCAGTTGCCTGATCATGGCTGTCAGATCGGATGTCTGTATGGAAGCTGGGAGGTTGGAGTCAGTTCTACGCGCCTGTCCATGCTGATGCCTCCTTTCCTGGCGATCTGCCAATCGTGCGTCTTGAGGTTCAACATTGTTAGCATTTTGATGATCTGGAGCTCCATCCTCCATCTGTACTCCGGTTCTGAAGCTTCCAGTTCTGGCTTGGTCGCGGTCTCCAGATGTTCGAACAGCAGCATCCGCCCTTGCAGCTTCAGTCTTACGGCGTCTACGCCTGGGTGGTTCATCAGAAGAAGTAGAGCTGTCAGATGAGGAATAAGCAGCTGGATTGCCCCCAGCATTCTGTTGCTGCTGTTGAGTGAGTTGTGCCATCAGGTTGGCATTAGCTTGCATCTGTTCTCCCAGTTGTCTCCTGCTTTCCCTAAGTTCTCTCATCAAGTCATTGAACTCTACTCTGGTGACAACTAGAGTCTGTTCTTGAGCGGCAATCCCTGCACTCGGGATCACTGGTTGATTGCTAGGTCCTGCTTGTTGCACGCTAGCAGTCTCTCGGGCATCCGCATTAAGAGAAGCTGACCTGGTACGTGGTCTTGCCATTGTAGAGTTATTGGTATGAACTCTGAGTAGAATCAACGGATGTCCTATCAGTAAGTCAGATCTTCTTTGGGGGATTTGTTCAATCCAGTAGCTTCAAAGCAGATCCTTGAGGTCTGAGAATTCGATTCTCAGTGAAAGCACCAAAGTGTTAGCACCAAAATTGGTCACTAACCTCGTAGAAGAAGATTATGAAGAGATATAAGTGATGAAATCAAATTAAACAGAGAAGACAGTGCTAATCTAAATACAGAAAGTAAGAACACCAAATTTATAGTGGTTCAGCGTAATTGCCTACATCCACTTTGAGGTTAAACTTTATTGATCTTCTTTATAGTTGATTACAAATACAATTCGTGAATCAAATGTTTGAATGAAGTTGTTAAGTAGAGAAGATGAGTCTTGAAAATGGCAGAGTCTCCCCGGTGTTTTCTCTCCCAAAAAAGGATCCATTTCACTGTGACCCTGCCCCTCTATTTATAGGCAAAAGTGGGCTGGACTACCCAAGTGGGCTTGATAGCCGAACGCTCTAGCCCAGGCGCTGCATGCCGAACCAGGTACGCCGAACGCTTCCATGCCGAACGGTCCTTCCCATGCCGAATGGTGCTTCTGATGTATGGGAAGTGTAGGATGGTTGCAGTGAAGCCGAGCGTATCTCTGTTCGAAGCTCTTGACCGATCAATGTATGTAGGTCGAATGATATCGTTACCTTGCATAGTTGTGCATACTGAATGCCTTCTGAATGCCGAACGCTCTCATTGCCGAGTTATCCTATCGCCGAGTTCTACTGACGCCGAGTGCCTTTGGATGCCGAGTACTCCGGATGCCGAGTACTCCGGATGCCGAGTACCATGGGATGCCGAACACTAGTTGACGCTGAGCATAGGTTGTTGCCGAGTGCCAGTTGATGCCGAACACTACTTGACGCCGAGTACCCTTGTTGCCGAGTACTACGCCGAGTAGTCTCGATGCCGAGTGCTCTTGATGTCGAGTGCTCTCGTATGCCGAGCAGTCTCGTATGCCGAGCAGTCTTGGTGCCGAGCAATCTTGATGCCGAGCGTTGGTTGACGTTGAGTGCCAGTTGACGCCGAACACTGCTGAGTACTACGCCGAACACTCCTGGACGCCGGACACTATGGATGCCGAGTACTACGCCGAGTACTCATGGATGACAGTTGCTTCACCGAACACTCCTGGATGGCAAGTGCTTCGTCGAACACTCCTAGATGTCGGACACTCTCTGATGCCGAGCACTTATTGCCTGGTCAAATCCCCAGGAAACAGGGATTAATTTCTCGAAAACCACTTCGATTCGGTTTGAATGTTTTCGTGTGGAAAACAAGAGTTTGGAATCGAAGATGGAGCAGTGAAGTGCAAGGGCTAGTCGCTACTAATCCTGAGGATGATTCCAAAATGAATGTAGTAGGAATAGTGCCTTCAGTTCCATTCGAACTCGGGACGGAATTGTATGGATGAATGCTTTCAGAACATCGTCAGGTGGACGATGAGCATTCTAAGTGATATGTTCTAAAAAGGTAACGCTTAGCCTCGAGCCTCATCAATCGGGAATGACTGAAAATCAGGGGTTATGCAGCAAGGCTATGTGGGTAGCACCTATTAGGGTAAGGTCATCCCTGTCTAGATGTCCCTTTTTATTCGGCTTAGTGGTGCGGTTGCTGATCCCAACCGTGAGGTGATCTTACTTGGAATTATCCAGTAAGGGGTAGTTCCGGTCTTGTGTTGCAGGGGATCAGGCATGGTCCTCGGTACGCTGATCTAGACCAGGTACTGTGACAGGTGGTACCCCAGTGCCTAGTCATTAGTTGGAAATCCATTCTCCCTACATGCCTTTACGGTTTTGATTGTGCCCAACTATTGCTGAAATGTGAGATGCAAGCATTTCAGCTAGATTCTATTTTACTTTCTATAGACACTATTATAATATCAGACGAATTTGATAAAAAGTGTTTTGGCTATCGTAAGGTAAAAACCTGACATGTTTATTTGTGGCGTGGTCTTACGAGATGCTTTTGGTTTCAAAGGGTTTTGAAAAACTTTAATAATCCAATTGAGTGTGTTTTCTCACGCTGGTTTTCCAGACTAACTCGGGTGTTATTTTATTATAATGCTCGGGTCAGACCGAGTATTATAGGATACAGGTTATGATGCTGTGGAGCTCAGGAGACGAGCTGGATGGCGAGACGTATCACACGTATATGATGTATATTCTGCTGTGTTGTGTATATTGTGTATTCTGTATGTGAGGACAAGTTATTATAATTGTCCTGAATTGTGATGTTGATTGTATTGTACTCTGATGTTGTATTCTGGTGATGTATGTATAAACAGATATAGTTTCTTTTCTGTAAAGATCGGTTATTATCTATTATATTTTATTCCGCTGCGTTTATGAGAATCTGATGTTGTTTTTCTATTCTCTTCTTCTACCTCCTTCTTCTTTAACCCTGATGGTTTGTATTTCCGTTCACTTTGAGTCGATATGTTGGAGAATAGTGTCGATTCAAGGGGTACGGGTCTGTAGGCTATTACAACTGCGCTGCGGCTAGGTTTCGTACCTGAAAAAGGATTTTTTTTGAAAATAGTGGTCGTACCCGATCCATATTTTTTTGTACATGGACCGGTCAGATGGTTTTTTAAGAGAGGGATCGGTATACAGTAGAGGGATTGGTGTACAATGGGTCGGCATGCTTGTAAAGCACAAGAATAGAAGGTGGTTCAATGTTGGAGTGAAGGCATGGTGGTTCGGCCAAGGGTGGCTCGGCAAAGGCCGTTCGGCCAAGGGTGGCTTGGCTAAGGCCGTTCGGCTAATGCGGTGTATATGGGGCGATCAGTATACGCCTTTTCTAGAGCGGTCGGCATACGTCTTTTCTAGGGCGGTCGGCATATACACAATTGCCTTGGTGAGGGTTTGGCCATATGAGAGATCACCTGAATTGCCTTCAGAGAAGTGCCAGCCTTCGTTTAACTTGAGTGCAAACTTCAACATCCAATCCCAAGATCTTGCGTACATTAGTAAATCCAATCCCATGGCTAATAACTTCCTTTAGATCTCTTTCAAATCTGTGTAGAATAGGAAGTATGCTGGTAAACAACTGGATCTATGTCGCGAATATGGAAATCCACTAGTAGATGATGAGATCCAATCAAGCTGAGAATTCAATTCTCAGTGAAAGCACCAAAATGTTAGCACCAAAATTGGTCACTAACACCCGAGAAAAGATTTGTGTAGAGAGATTAATGAAGATAGAAAATTAAAATAGAGGAATGTATACCAAATTAACTGCAAAAACTATAACACCGAATTTATAGTGGTTCAGCGTAACTGCCTACGTCCACTTTGAGTTTTATCTTTGTTGCTTTTCCAAATAATTGAATACAGATACAATCCGTACACCAACGACTTGAATACAAGTTTGAACAGAAAATAAATAAGTCTTGAAAATGGTAGAGTCTCCCCGAAGTTCCCGAAAAAAGGTCCCTTCAACTGTGCCAATGCCCATCTATTTATAGATGAAGATAGGCTGCTTTCCCTACATAGGCCAATAACGAAGACACTTCATCCCACAGCAAAACCCATGTTCGTCGACCCATGGATATCGACCCTTGATGGCCGAACCAGGGGTCCCATGTGGATGACTCGAAGCAGGATGCCATATGACTCGAAGAAAATGGCGTTGGAACTCGAAGCAAGGAAACACCAGGTAACTCGTCGACTCACTTTAGGATGCACTATCCCAGGTACACCGACCCATATATGCCAAATCATTATGACCGAACCACAAGCACCGAACCAGGCCCGACCGACCTATCTTTGGCCGAACCATACACGACCTTTCTTCCTTAACCGAGCGGCATTTGCTGATCCACATAGACCGAGCCCCTTTGACCGAGCCATGTATTTCATATGACGACCGAATGACATCTTCGTCCCTCCTTTGACCGACCCATACATATCGATCCGTACCTACTGAGCCGTGCATACATGCCGAACCATATCAATTACATCAAACCCTTATATCTCCAGTCTCATCTTGGCCAGAATCTTGTCTAGTGCTAACTATAACTTCTGCAACTGTCGCTTTGTAGCTGGGCCAAGTAGCCAGGTAACAATAATTTCAGTTAAATCAAACTTAAACTTTATCCAAATCTTAACTAAAATAATTTCACTTAAATATTTGACTTAAACCAATTTAATTTATTTTCCAAATTATCAATTTAATTAAATATTCAAGTTAAACTATTTCAATTTTATTCCAATTAAACAATTTAATTAAATATTCAATTTAATGATTTTATTAAATCTTCTTTCAAACAATTTGATTAAATATTCAATTTAGCAAATTCAATTAAATTCTCAATTTAACAAATTTAAATAAATTGTCAATTTAACACCTTTAATTAATTTTTATTTAAATCAATTAAATTTAAATTCTTAGTAAATCAATTCAACAAAAATCAATTAAAATTTCAATTTCACAATTTAGTTGAACATTTCATTTCACAATTTAATTCCAATCTACTTTAAACAAATTAAGTTAAGATTTTTATTTTAACAAATTTAATTGGATCTTTCAATTTAAACTTTTCAAACATAAATTTCAAATTAAAATTTAACTTTAATATTTAAATTTTAAAATTTATAATTTTATATTAAATTTCTTAACCATTTTATTCAATAAAATTCAAATTTAAATATTTAAACAAAATTTTCATTTGACCAAATCAGTGCTTATTATTTAATTTTCTATCCTAGGCCAAGCGATTTAAAATTTTGGGTATATATCATTTCAACCCATATCCTGGTTCAGGTTTTCAATTTCAATCAATTCATATGGTAATAACATCAAGGTGACATGGTATATTTAAATCAGTAAATCAACATACTAACACTAAAATTTTCACGGTCAAAAGGGTTTCAATGTAGTTAGGATCCCAATCAATAAATTAACACATGTCAGTAAAATCATATATCGCGGCATCGACTATTCGTGATTTCTAATTCCAATACCAACCATATTTCCAAACAAATTATTTATAAAAATTACAGAGTACTTGAAGTGTAAATTTTCAGTCGTGAGTTTATAAATGCTCACCTTCGTGGATTAGAAAAGCAAGAACGAATACGGCGATACAGATACAGACACGTGCACACGCACTAGCAGCTATAATATGTTGCTGCGAACTCGGAGATGGATCCAGACAGCGAAGCTAAGCTGCTGCAAGCGAAACAGACGGCGGCAGCGAGAAAGGAGACTATTGCACCTTTGCGGGATGCTTCCATGTACGGGACTGTTTAGTGATGAGCTAATAGGCAGCAAACAATGTTAAGTTTTGGGTGCTCTATGGCATTGGAGTTTCAGCAGGTTGTGGTTCGGGTGGGGAGCAAGGTCTGTCGGCAGAGGAGCTGCTGGGTCAGTGCTTGGCTCGGGTTGCTAGCAGAGGAGGAGGGTAGTGGCGAGGAGTGGAACTTGGTGTGGAGGGTGTTTGGACAGGAGGTGGCGAACTTCGGGCATCAGGGGGTGACATGTTGAGGGTGCTATGGTGATGGAGGAAGGAGCTGCTGGCGGATTGGTGAGGCAACAAGGCGAGGCAGAGTGAAGTTGGTGAGGCTGGGCAATGGGTGAGGGCGGAGCATGTGTTGATGATGGCAGTGATGGGTTTCGTCGGTTGGAGGAGGTGGACTGGGGTTGTCGGTGGAGAAAAGCTCAGAGGAGATGTAGCATAGAGAGAGGTGGACGAGGAGAGAGTTCTGTTCATATATAGGTTTATATATATTTATAATTATTTTCTTCCTTAGTTGCCTTGTTATAAGAGGGAGAGCAGAGAACGAGGGGAGAAATAAAGTGAAAAGGAGGGGAGAGAAAGGAGAACATGCTATTTAAAAATATGAATGAATAGTGTTTTTATTTGTTTTCCTCTTGACATTCTCGGGAACGCGTTAAATGCAGACGAAGAAAATTTGGCCTTCGTTCAGAGATTTCATGCTTCCATTAAATGCGAGCGATTTCGTTCATAATTTGGTCCGGTGAGTATACGTTGTGAGATCGGGTACCACTATTCGTCATATTTTGTTCACTGAACGTTGCGCACCGGACGCCAAAACAGAGAAATGGATATACCAAAAAATATCAACGCGATGAGACGAATCATATGGTATACATAAATCTGTTTTACAACCTTCATATCAAAGCTCCACTTTTGCCATCAATTACACTAATTTGAATCGATGATAATTAAATAAACAGAGCTAGAAATGCCCGAATTGAATGAAACAAACTTTGATGTGTTCATCAGATTTTTTTATAAATCTTTTCTATGTAAAAATATCCACAATTCAAAATTTGATAATTCTCGCTAAAATTATTAACTGAGTTTCAAATGAATTTTGAAATCAAAATAAATTCAGTATTTTTCAACGATAAATTTCCCCCCGTTTTGTCTCATTAAACAATTCAAAAATCAAATTTTCATCATCTAATTTTTGTTGTTTATTTTTATCGTTAAATTTATTATTTAAATCATTGAAAAATTCAGGTCATTACAGTCATGCTATATACACCGCAACGCCTCCTCCATTTTACCCAAATTTCGGTCGGTAGTGCACTACCGACTGAAAATAAAAATAAAAATCACGCATGATCCACTGTCGACCATTATTCAAGGTAGTAGGTGGTATACTACCAATCGAAGCATCGGGGTAAAATGAAGTTGGCGCGGAGGTGTATTTGGCTCCACTCAAAACCCATATAAATTTTCAGATTTTTATTGTCAACAATATTTTAATACATTTCATATTTTTACTATCAACGATACTTTATTTACAAGCTTGCAAGCTATGCTTGCATACTTGAAAGTCGCATTGCAAGACCGCATAAGATATTGTTTGCAAGTTGCATTGCAAGCTTGCTTGCATATGTTGTTGCTTGCAAGTTGCATTGCAAGCCTGCAAGCTTGCATAACTTGCAACATGCTTGCAAGTTACATTGGAAGCTTGCAGCTTGCATGCAATTGCAGGTCTTCTAAAACTTTTTTTTTGCTCGTTGTTAGTTTCGGCAACTATTTTTTTATGATCATCACTAATGCATGATTATTTTTCTTTTGCAGAGGTAGATTGGCGGAAAAAAGTGTTTAACTGCTCTATGGGAAAAGAATGCAACAATTATGTCTATTGCTATTTGTATTTTCTGGTGTTGGTTGTAATTTAAAACATGCATATCCTTCTATGTTTAATGTTCTATGCTTTTCTACAGTGGAAACACTCTTGATGAATTTGTTGTATGGAATTTTTTTTGTGGACTACTAGCTACATGTATTTTGTTTTCATGTTATGTGGTTGTCATATTTTGATGACGTTGTTAAAATATTTATTATACGGAGTTTGTGTGATATGATCATATTGATGTTATCATCATGTATTGAGTTCTTTTGTCTTTTTTTATGGAGAAATGTAGTTCTAGTATTTAATTTCCAGATATTTCCGAATATTCTAAAATATTCTTATCTGATATGCATTTTTGGTTTTCGGATACAGATATTTTCGGATATTCGAAAATATTCGTATTCGCTAAACCAGATACAGATATTTTCAGATATGATATGTTTTGGTTAATCTCTGCGAATATCGGATATGGATTCGAATACATATTTTCATTTTGAGATACGAATACAGATACAACACCATCTGTATTTGATTGCATCCGTTTACAGACCTAAGGTTAGCATAATGCCCTTCAAACTTATACACTCAAGTTAAAAGATTTTGAGATTTTTATAACACTCTCCCCAAAAATTTTAAGTATGTTTAAATGAAAATTTTACTATGGAGAAATTTGCAGAGAGAAAGAGACGAAGAAGATAAATTTTTCTTTTTTGTGGTATGTTTTTCATTTATTTTCAAAGAAAAGAGAAAAATGAAAAAAAAATGAATGCGGATTTCTACTCTCTTTATCCAAACAAATAAGCATTCCATAAATAAAAAGTGGTTCCCCATTATTATAGAATACAAAAGGTCGTAAAATTAAAGGACTTCGTTTTTCATTGTAGTTATCTGACAATCTCCCTACCAATTACAAGAAAATTCGAAGATGATAAATGAAAAATAAAACAAGCAAGAAAAAATTTCAAATGTAAGTAGCAATGCCTTTCAATTGAGTTGTACATAAAGAAGTAAGTTTAAAACTTAATTTAAATAGCGAATTTCTCTTGAACTACAAGGATTTGTGTTAATCAACTTAATCTAAGTTGTTTTGAGAAAAATGAATGATCCCACGATAACAAATATTATATTTGACAACAGTTATTCTCAGAATTTATATGCAAATACGGTAAAAAAAATTAATGGAAAGGGGTTTGAGTCAAACGCTGATAATACTACTAGGATTGCCCAAATTTTACTGCCAATCACTATATTTTTTCTCAACAAAATGAACGTTTTCTCAGTTTTACCGCTTCCTTTTCTCTTCCTTCTTCATTTCCCTCCATCTTATCGACCAAATTGCTTCATTTCCCTCCATCTTTGCGACCCAAAATCCTCTAATACTATTATAATTCATAGAAGCTCCGATTTAACAAGCAAATCCTCTAGCAAACCGCTTCCTTTCGTCCAACGTTTAATGAACGAAGCTCGATTACAGATGGTTAATCTGATTACATTCTTAAGTTCGTAGAATTTGTTGGTCGCTTAATTCATCCTTATGATTTGAGGTACTTCGATTCACAGAAGTTTTATAATTTGTTGTTTATGTTTGATCTAATTCACAGAAGTTTCTTTTACGTTAATTTTGATTCCAACTATTTGTTGTTTTATAGCTTGTTTTATAATTTGCTACTCTGATTTCAATTTTAACAATACCTGAATGCCAAAAAATGTTTCACTGTTGTATGTAGTTCTACTCTACATAAATGTATTTAAGAAATATTCAATAAAGACATGGCTATATATGCATTTATAAGTGAGCACCTATTTTATAGTCATCTGCTCGCTTGCTTTCAGATGCACATGTTTTTTAAACTCAACTTTCATATTGAGTTTCTTGGTGTTATAAAATAAAATATGATGTATTTTTTAAGACTTTTTTGCATCGTGAAAAAAAAAGTAAAATGCACGGTCTTGCATATAGTGCAGCAGTGTATCAGTGAAGGAGTTGTTATTTGAATCAGTCTTTGCTTGCTTAGCTTTCTGTTTGAATAAATCCTAGTTTTTAGGATGGTTGCTATTTGAATTTTTCAACTGATGTTTACCATGTTGCAGAGTTGTTGCACATATTGGCTATTTTCTTATTTCTCTGTAAGGATATATATGCCATCTTTGTATTTAAATAAGGACAAGTTCTTTTCTGTTAAAAGCCTCTAACATTGTGGTATCAGAGCCAGGCTCTAAGATCTGAAGAAAAGTTAGAGTTAATTTGAGTGATTCACAAACTGAGAGAAGAGAGAAAATAATGAGTGAAGAGAAGGGTTTCCTCCAACCATCCATACCACATTTCGATGGTCACTACGATCATTGGAGAATGCTTATGGAAAACCTTTTGAGGTCAAAGGGTTATTGGATTTTGATAGAGACCGGATATGAAGAGCCACGAGCAAGAGTGAGGCTCACTGATACGCAGCAGATGCAGCTAGAGGAAACAAAAGTTAAAGATCTGAAAGTAAAGAATTATCTATTCCAATCAATTGATAGGACAATTCTGGAGCAAATCTTGGAGAAGCGTACCTCAAAACAGATATGGGGTTCCATGAAGAGGAAATATGAAGGCAATGATCGGTATAAGCGCTCAATCCTCCAAGCTTTGAGAAGAGATTTTGAAATCTTAGAGATGAAGGTAGAAGAGACCATTACTGACTACTTTGCTCGTGTTATGACAATTGCCAACAAGATGAGGAGCAATGGTGAGGAGATGAAGGATGTCACTATTGTCGAAAATATTCTTAGAACCTTGATCGAGAAGTTCAACTACATTGTTGTATCGATCGAAGAATCTAAAAACATTGACACACTTACAGTTGATGATCTATAGAGTTCTCTCATTGTCCATGAGCAAAAGTTCAATAGAACCAGTGTAGAGGAACAAGCATTCAAAGTGACACATGAAGAAAGATTTGTAGGAAGAGCACGTGGCAGAAATGCTTACAGAGGAAGAGGTAGAGGCAGAGGGCGCCATGCATTTAACAAAGCCATAGTGGAATGTTATCGATGTCATAAGCTAGATCACTTCCAGTTCGAGTGTCCAACATGGGAACTAATTACGTGGAATCGGATGAGCATGAGGAGTTGTTGTTGATGGCTTCCGTGGAAATGAACAAAAAGAATGTGGAGACACTTGGTTCTTGGATACGAGATGTTCAAATCACATGAGTGGTGATGCAACAATGTTTTATGAGTTGAATAAAGAATTTAGACAGCATGTCAAGCTTGGAAACAACTTCAAGATGTCGGTACAAGGGAAGGGAAATGTTAGATTATGCATAAATGGAGTAAGTCACATCATCACAGATGTGTTTTATGTACCAGAATTAAAGAATAATTTTTAAGTGTGGGACAGTTGCAAGTGAAGGGATTTGCATTCTTGATTCATGCAGGAATGTGTAAAGTTTACCATCCAGAGAGAGGCCTAATCTTTCAAGCAAACATGTCCGCCAATAGGATGTTCGTATTGTTAACAAACACTCAAGATCAAAGTGTTTCTTGCTTCAGTACAAACTCACAAGACCTCACCTATCTGTGGCATTGCCGATATGGTCATTTGAGCTATAGTGGTTTGAATACTCTTCAGACTATGAACATGGTGCGGGGCTTACCTCAACTTTCTACAAGTTCAGAGATATGCACTGATTGTATGGTTGGAAAACAACACTGTGATAGCATTCCAAAGAAGAGTACATGGAGAGCCACGGAGAAACTACAACTGGTTCATGCCGATATTTATGGACCGATAACACCTATTTCCAACAGTAAAAAAGGTACTTTTTATGCTTTATTGATGATTTTAGTAGAAAAGCATGGGTTTACTTTCTTGTAGAAAAGTCAGAAGCTTTGAATTCATCTAAATGCTTTAAAAGTTTGTTAGAAAAAGAGACTGGCATGTATATCAAATGTCTAAGAACATATAGAGGGGGAGAATTCAATTCAGACGAGTTTAAAGAATTTTGCACACACCATGGTATTAAGAGGCAGCTGACAACGACATTCACCCCACAACAGAATGGCGTAGTAGAGAGGAAAAACCGCACAGTTATGAACATGGTACGTTCAATGCCGTCGGCCAAGAAAATGCCAAAAACTTTTTGGGCAGAAGTAGTAAATTGGACTGTGTACGTATTGAATCGATGCCCAACCTCCGCAGTCAATAATATCACTCCAGAAGAGGCATGGATAGGTGTGAAGCCCTTAGTTGAGCACTTTAGAGTTTTTGGTTGTTTGGCACATGCACATGTACCAAATGCTAGACAGACGAAACTCGAAGACAAGAGCCATGTTTGTGTGTTGTTGGGAGTTAGTGAAGAATCCAAAGGCTATCGATTATATGATTCGGTTGGAAAAAGAATCGTAATTAGTAAACACGTTGTTTTCGAAGAAGAAAAGCAGTGGGATTGGAATACTGATAGTGAAGACCAAGTGTTAATGGACCTTGAGTGGGGTGACACTGAAAGTGATACAAATAAAGAGACATATATAAATGGCACTAATGGTGAACTAGAAAATGAAGAAGCAAATGAAGAGGGTGAAGAGGTTGTTCAAGCCGAGGATAATCGACAAGCTGTTGGGAGTGCTGGGAAGACAAGAGCAAGGAGTAGCAGAGCTAGAAGAAGCCCTCACTGGACAAAAGAATATACTAGTGGAGAAGGGTTATCATTGGAAGAAAATGAGGTCCACATGACTTTAGTTGATGTTGAAGACCCTATGACTTATAAAGAAGCAGCTGTAAGCTCAAAATGGAGAATTGCTATGGACAGTGAGATCAATTCAATTGAGAAAAATCGAACTTGGGAGCTTATGGACTTACCGACAGAATGCAAGAAAATAGGTGTTAAGTGGATTTACAAAACAAAATTTAACGAGCTCAGAGAGGTGGAGAAGTATAAAGCTCGACTAGTTGCCAAGGGGTACTCACAACAACATGGAGTTGATTACACAGAAGTGTTCGCTCCAGTAGCAAGGATGGATATGGTGAGGTTGATTATAGGAACTGCAGCTCAAAGAGGTTGGAAGGTATTTCAGTTGGATGTAAAATCAGCATTTTTGCATGGTGAGCTTAGTGAAGATGTATATGTAGAACAACCTAAGGGGTATGTGAAGAAGGACAGCGAAGACTAAGTTTATAAGCTTCACAAAGCTCTATATGGACTAAAACAAGCTCCACGAGCGTGGTTTAGTCGTATAGAAGCATATTTTATCAATGAAGGCTTTGAAAAGTGCCCAAATGAGCAAACATTGTTCACAAAGCAGAATGCAGAAGGTAAGTTATTAATTGTAAGTGTTTATGTCGATGATTTGATCTTTACCGGCAATGATGACGATATGATGCTTTCTTTTAAGACTTCAATGATGAGTTTCTTCGATATGACGGATTTGGGGAAGATGAAGTTTTTCCTTGGCATAGAGGTGTTTCAACAGCCTGATGGCATATATATTTGCCAAAGAAAATATGCTATGAACGTTTTGAAGCGTTTTGGCATGGATGAAAGCAATCCAGTTGGAAGTTCGATTGTACCAGGTTGTAAGCTACACAAAGATAAGGATGGTGTTCAAATTGATGAGTCTTATTATAAGAAAATTGTGGGTAGCTTGATGTATCTTACATAAAAACGACCGGATATGATGTTTAGTGTGAGCTTAATTAGCAGATTTATGGCCAGACCCACTGACATGCATCTCTTAGCTGCCAAACGAATATTGAGGTATTTGAGAGGGACAATTAATTTTGGAATTTTATACAAGAAGGGAGGGTCAGGAGAACTGCTTGCTTTTTCAGATAGTGATTATGCTGGTGATGTAGATGATAGAAAAAGCACCTCAGGCCATGTATTTATTTTAAGTTCAGGTGCGGTCTCTTGGCTATCAAAGAAATAGCCTATCGTCACTCTCTCTACTATGGAGGCAGAGTTCATAGCTGCTGCTGGGTGTGCAACACAGGCTATTTGGTTGAAAAGGGTTATGGAGAAATTAGGTCATGCTCAGAAGTGTATCTCTGTGATGTGTGATAATAGCTCTACTATTAAGCTTTCAAAGAATCCAGTAATACATGGGAGAAGTAAGCATATCAATGTAAGGTTTCATTTTTTGAGAGATCTTGCTAATGAAGGTGTTATCGAGCTGGTGTATTGTGGTACTCAACAGCAGCTAGCAGATCTGATGACTAAACCTTTGAAGTTGGACACTTTTCACAAACTTAAAGAGAGGTTGGGAGTTTGTGAGGTTGCAGGTATAAACTGACTACTTACAGTAGTTAGTTTAAGGGAGGAAATGAAGGAGTTGTTATTTGAATCAGTCTTTGCATGCTTAGCTTTCTGTTCGAATAAATCCTAGTTTTTAGGATGGTTGCTATTTGAATTTTTCAACTGATGTTTACCACGTTGCAGAGTTGTTGCACATGTGGGCTATTTTCTTGTTACTCTATAAGGCTATATATGCCATCTTTGTATTTCAATAAAGACAAGTTCTTTTCTGTTAAAAGCCTCTAACAATCAGAGTGTATGTGTTAGTGCATACTTTACAGTTTACATGAGTCATCTATATGTGGTGAGTGTGTAGTATCTCATGCACGGAATATTCAATTGTTTATCACTTCTGTTTTTCTACGTAATCATATCGATTCCTACACACATTGGAAATATAGACATCATACCTTTGTATAGTCTTTGTGTCCAAAGACACCCTTTTTTCATCTAATTAGTTTGTTCTTCATACTTCAAAACAAATTTTCCATTATAGATAAACAAAATGGAACTTTATTGGTTGATGCATAGCATAAATACAAGTTCAAAAACTTTACTGAAACCCAACAAAATTCCAAGTGATGGTTACAATAACAAAAGTTCAGATACACATCCCAACATGAACTTCATAGTTTACTAAACAAGACTGATCAGAGCCATAAAATAAGTGATACATGTTAAGATCATGAACCAATTGTACACAATTTGGAAACTCTGTTTATTGGACAATGAAACACAGTAAAGAAATTAAATGCTGGAAATGATGATTAGAGTAAAACTTTAAATTCCAACCAAAGACTGGGAGGTCATAGTATTTAAATGAAAAATAGTTAGGTGAAGAGTGAACCACTTAAAGTGAAATAGGAGAAAGATGTGAATGCGTGTAACTTTATTCTAAAGAATCGTGGCAATTGCAAGTTCAGTTAGAGTATACTACTGGCTTTAAATACACCATAAAACTCTCTTTTAAGGTGTTAATTCATTCCACTGATTACATATACTAACCAATAAACACAGTGAGTGCAATGACTAATTTTGTATAAGTGGCGAGTCTGATGAGAAATGATATTAACTCAAGAATACTACACAACTTTGTTATCGAAGGCAAGTCATATTAGCACAGGTCCATAATTAAGAGAATGAAATATACGGATGTTAAAAGATAATTTATATATGATGTATAAAGGGGCGATATTGTAAATTTACATTTCCAGCTATATTTGGGCTGGGTCAAGCATCAGGCCTGAACTGTACAATATAAATACAAGCTATATGCATTGTATTATTCATTCAGAAAAAGCAATAAAGAATTCATTCATCAAATAATCTTAATTTCTAATTTGGTATCGGAGCAATAATTGCCTCAGGGCCACACCTCGCCAAGACAGTTCATCAGAAAAACTTCCTCACATGAACTGTGCATTGGTTGTGTTTTCTTTGGTTTTCTCATCAGAATAGTTTTCATCGTCCGAGAAAAGGCCAAGATCAAGAAGTATCAGTTTTATCACTTGAGAAAGAAGCCAAGATCAAGGAGTTTCTATTCTTTTCCCACTGCAGTAGTCTGTGCATCGCAATAAGATCCATCATTATCATTAGGACCCTGGCTGCACATACCCTGATCCAAGTTGCTCATCACAAACAAGATCTTGCATTCAAGAACCTTAAAGATAAATCATGGCAGAAGAGAATGATAACACTGGCAACATTATTCCAACCAATTCAAATCACAATTCATCCACAACATCCCCATCAAGAAGGGCAAATCAACAGCAGCAAAGATCCGAACCTGTTCAAGATTTGATCAGATCAATCATAAGTCCATAAAGTCAGTTAATCACAACACAGTTAGATGAAGGAAACTATTTGCTATGGAAGTTTCATATTGTAACAGCTTTAAAAGGATATGGTCTGGAGGAATATATACTGGGAACAAGCACTACACCACCAAAATTTACAATAGATGATGAAGGGAAATTGGTCAGTAATAAAGATTACATTGCATATCAAAGACAAGATCATTTACTGAGTTCTTGGATACTATCATCTATTAGTAAGGAGATTCTACCGCAATTCATTGGTTGTAAAACATTAAATGAAATTTGGACAACCATTGAGCAAGTTTTAAATTCGCAATCAGTAGCCAAAACCATGTATTACAAAAGGCAGATGCAAAATTTAAGGAAAGACAACATGGCAATGAGAGATTATCTAGCCAAAATCAAGAAATACTGTGATCTTTTAGAGGCAGCAGGTCATAAAGTGTCTCATACAGAACAAATACTAACTATCATGAATGGTTTAGATAATGAGTATGAAGCTGTTGTAGTTGTTATGTCATCTCAAGAAGTTATTCCATCAATCCAGTTTGTACACTCTACCTTACTTGCACATGAGGGGAGGATTGAACACAAGAAAGCTTTTGATTTAGACTTATCAATCAATTATGCAGGGAATACAAGAAACAAAAATCAGGACAGAAACAACAATGCAAGAAATAATCAAGGAACAAGGAATGATCAAAACTATCAAAGAAAATCAGGCTGGAAGACTTAAAGAAAGAGGAGGTAGATGGAACAGTAATAGCAGACCAAAATGTCAGATATGTGGAAAGTTAGGGCACACTGCAAATAGGTGCTACTTCAGGTTTGTTACCAATTATAATGCAATACAAAGTTCAACAAATCAGAGAAACTATGCTATCAATGCAAACATAGCAAGCATGCAGCAAGAAACCAGAAGTGTGATAGAGGATCAAAAAACACATAACCTGAACATATCAGAATCTGGAAGGTCTGAAGATTTATGTAATGAATGTTGGTATCCCGAGTCAGGAGCAACACATCATGTTACCAGCAATCTACAGAACTTAAACATTGGCAGCAAAAAATATAAAGGCACTCAGTCTATTTGTATGGGTAATGGTTCTAGCATTAATAATACACACACTGGTAATGCACAGATTAGAGGACAGAGAATACTTCATCTTAATAACTTATTGAGAGTTCCCAAGATAAAGAAAAATCTTATTAGTGTGTCTCAATTTTCATAAGATAACAATGTATATTTTTAGTTTTATCCCAAGTACTGTCTAGTTAAAGACATTCAAACTAAACAAATATTATTGCAGGGTAATACTCATAGTGTACTGTACAGATTCAACTTTTCAAACTCAAATGACAATTATTCAAACAGTTCAAGAAAATGCTGCTACATAGCTAAATCAGAGTTAAGTCAACATGACAAAAGTGTATTTGATATTTGGCATTGTAAGTTGGGACATCCAAGTATAAAAATTGTAAAGAAAGTGTTAGCCAATAATAATATAGAAGTTGGTAATATACCTTCCTCTTATGTCTCTACTTACTGTCAGATGGGAAAGAGCCATAAACTGGCCTTTCCAAAATCACAATCTAAGTTTGACAGGCCATTGCAGCTTATTGCATCTGATTTATGGGGATCGACACCTATAAACTCAGATTATGGTTTCAAATATTATGTATCCTTTATAGATGCTTATTCCAGGTATACCTGGATTTACTTTCTGAAATCAAAATCAGAAGTACAAAATGTAGTCATGCACTTTATAAAACTGGTGGAGAGACAGACAGGTCAACAAGCAAAGGTAATGCAAACTGATGAAGGGACAAAGTACAAGTCACTAAAAGAATACTTTCAAATGAAAAAAATAATACATAGAATGACTTGTCCTTATACCTTTGAACAAAATGGATTAGTTGAGATAAAACATAGACACATAGTAGAGACTGGTCTTACATTACTAGCTCAAGCTTCACTTCCATTGAAATTTTGGCCTGATGGTTTTACAACTGCAGTCAATCTAATCAATAGACTAACCACTAAAGTAAAGCAGGAAAAAACACCAATGGAAGTCTTATTTAATGAAAGACCAGATTATCAAAACCCTAGAACCTTTGGGTGTTTATGTTTTCCTCATCTAAGACCATACAATTCACATAAATTGAATTCCAGATCTACACCATGCACCTTTTTAGGTTATGGTGTAAATCAGAAAGGATATAAATGTTTGGATGGTAATGGAAAATTATTTATATCAAGGCACGTTGTGTTCAACGAACACATATTCCCATTTGCAACACAAAGTGTAAAAACTACATAGAAGTTGTACCATACAAAGGTATCCATACCACCCATACCAGTGCATGACAACAATCAGAAATCATCTCACATGGAGGAAAAAAAGAACAGTTCTGACACTCAACACATACTACACAACAATGAAACAGGTCAAGTGGAATCTGAATAGGTACAACATGAAAATTATTCTCCAACAACCACAATCAATCAACAGACAAATAGCAGAAACAAAAGTCAAGATCAAAGTACAGAACAATCAACAAGCATACAGCAGGAACCATAATTCAGAGGTCATCCAATGATAACAAGGTCCAAGAGTGGTATCTTTAAACCAAAGCTATATGCTACATGTACAACAAATGAAGAGCCAGAAACCCTTGAACAAGCACTCAACAATGAAAATTGGAAAAAGTATACTCAACAATGTGGTTTTGTCTTCAATGAGATTTTTCACCAATGGTAAAACCAACTACCATAAGAGTAATCTTAACTATAGCTTTATATAAAGGATGGGATGTCAGACAGTTAGAGGTAAACAATGCTTTCTTAAATGAGAACTTCAAGAAGAAGTTTATATGGATCGGCCACCAGGTTTCATTCAATCAAAGGGTGGTGCAATGGTATGCAAGCTAAATAAAGCTATATATGGTTTAAAACAGGCCCCAAGAGTATGGTTTGACAAGCTTAAGACAACTCTTATGGAACTAGATTACCAACAAACAAAGTTAGACACTTCATTATCTATCAAGAATCACATAAATATATCAACATACATCTAGTCTATGTTTATGATTTTATAATTACAGGTGATAGTGAAGAAGAAATTAACCATGTTATTCAACATCTAGACAAGCAATTCTCCATCAAAGATCTGGGCAAACTCAGCTATTTCTAATGAATAGAAGTCAACAAATTATCAGAAACAGAGTTGCATCTATGTCAAAAGAAGTACATAAAAGAAATACTCATCAAAACAAAAATGTATGAAGCAAAATCTTTACCAACTCTTATAACCAGTAACTTGCATTTATCAAAGCATAAGGGTGAAGCAATAACTCATGACAAAGGATATAAAAGTATTGTTGGAGAATTACAGTATGCTACAATTTTTAGACCAGAGATACTATACAGTGTCAATAAAGTATGTCAATTTATGCATCAGCCTCTAGATGAACATTGGAAGACAGTAAAAAGAATTTTGAGATACTTAAATGGCACATTAGACTATTGATTAATAATGAAGTCTAGCAAGCAGCCAACTATTACTAGTTTCACTGATGCAGGCTGGGCATCAGATCCTTATGTTCGAAGGTCAACATCTGGGTATTACATTTATCTAGGTGAAAACCTATATCTTGGTGCTCAAAGAACCAGCCTATGGTATCCAGATCAAGCACCGAGTCTGAATACCGCAATCTTGCTAGTGCAACAGGTGAAGTAATGTGGGTAGATTCTCTTCTCAGTGAATTGCAAATACATACAAGCAAAAAGGTGGTGATTTGGTGTGATAATCTAAGTGTAGTGTCACTATCTTCTAATCCAATATTACATACAAGAACAAAGCACGTGGAATTCGACTTATATTTTGTAAGAGAACGGGTAAACCGTACTAAAATTGAAATAAAACATATACCTGCTTCTTACCAGAGGGTAGATATACTTACTAAGGCGTTATCTGCTTGAAGCTTCTGTCGATTCAGAGATGAGCTAAGAGTTAGAAGCCTCAACAACAGATCTAACAACATAACTTCAAGCCAGAAGCCAAATCAATCCACTGCTTCAAGTAACTTCATGAACCAGAAGTCGCAACAGCATATTTGTCAACATAGAAACTCCAGGCAAACAGATCGACCAACATAACTTCATGCCAAAAGCCAAAACAATCTACCGCTTCAAGCAAATTCATGGACCAGAGGTCGAAACTGCAGATTTGTGAGCATAGCAACTCTAGATCAACAGATCGACATGTATTTTGGTATTTTAGATCTCAACCTAATGGATTGTCCATCAAGAGTAAAGCTTTAAGCAATTAAAGTCATTAAAACTCTCGGCAGCAAAGATGGAAGATTTGGGGAACGAGAGCAAAACCCTAGATTGTTTTGAAGGGGGCAATTAAGAGAATGAAATATACGGCTGTTAAAAGAAAATTTATATCTGATGTATAAAGGGGCAGTATTGTAAATTTACATTTCCAGCTATATTTGGATTGGGTCAAGCTTAAGGCCCGAACTATAAAAATATGAATACAAGCTATATGCATTGTATTATTCATTCAGAAAAAGCAATAAAGAATTCATTCATCAAATAATCTCAATTTCTAATTTCCATGGAAGTAATAATGTATAGCATTGAAAGGAGACTTATAACCAAAGTAAAAACTCAAAATGTAACGATCCAGAAATTTTAAAAAACTTAAATAACGTAATTACTTAAATTTTTCATGAAAATAAATAATAAAATTTTAGCAATGAAAATTTGATTTTTGAAATACGTCTTTTTAAACATAACAAGGGGAATTTTTTTATTGGAAAATATGAAAGTTTGTTTGATTGTGAAATTTCAATTTAAAATTTAAAATCAGTTAAATTGATGAAAATAAAATATTTTTGAAATCTAAATATTTATATATAAGAAAAATGTAAATCATTTAATGAGTGAGATGTCATATCTCGTTTTGCCAAATTTGGACTGCTCTAGCCCCGTTTACCTTATTTTCGGCATTTTAGCAGCTTTTTGGCAGCGAATATCGAGTTTTGATTGGAGGGTCGTGTCACTCAAATCTGTGTATCATTCTATTCGTCTCGTCGTGCTGATCTCCGCAGTATATTCATTTGTGTATTTCGGTGTCCAGTACGTGGCGAAACCTGCGAAACGGTTAGCCGTATTGGTTCCCATTTTGGTCTTTTGGTTTTCCTATGGCCATTCATTTACCCACCGTGAGAAACAAATGTCCACTTGCCTTTATTATTTCCATAAATTCACGCTCTTGACTTTCACTATTCCACCATTTCAATATATATTTTGGCCGTTCCATTTTCTTCCGTGTTCATGCTTTTGGGAGATAAAATATTATAAAGCATATATATATATATATATATATATATATATATATATATATATTCCTGAAGCTCGTTCGTCACTTTACCCATTCCCTCCTTCATATTTTGCCGAGACCTCCCTTCATCGCCACCTTCCGCCTCCGCAACACAACCCTCCCATTTCATCAACACCCGCGCCCCTCCATCACAAATCCCAACTCCACGTCATCCGTTTGCTTTCCCCACCCACTCACCTCCACTGCCAAAACCCATGCCATCTCTCTCCACCGAAACACACGCAGCCTTATCACCAGATCCGCCATCAACTCATTTCCTTTCCCTTTCAGTCCATCTTTCCTCCACCACAGCAACATCCGAGCAACACGCCAACCAACCTCGAGCCTACCACCCGAACCACTCCACAACCCATGGCCACGCCTTGCTCCTTTCCCCTACAACACCAAAACCCGATCTGCATCCTCCATGCCTACTCCGCCGCTTCCACCTCGCCAGAACAACCTGCACGCACCCTTCAGCCATCGAGACAGCCACTCCATCACCCCATCAATCGAGCAGCCGCCCTTTCCTCAGCCCTTCCTCTCCGATGTGCCACCCGAGTCACCAAGTCAGCCTTTCCGCCATCCTCAACTCGAATACCCACTACACAAACAACCCCTCCAGCACCCACTGCCGCACGACCCAGACCCTGCCACAGCATTGTCAAATCTCCACGTGACTAGCCCAAGTAGCCTTGCTACCCTAGCCTTTTCTCTAAAAAAAGAAGGAAATATATATTATATATATACATATTTGTTTATCGAATTCAAGTCAGTCAGCTTTGCATTGTTTGCTGCTGTCCGGAACTTGTCGCAGCCATCTTTTGTTTGTCGTTGTCCCAATTTGTGTACAGCAACTTCTTGCTTTGTTTCACCGTGTGTCCATATCCGTTTTCTTATTATCGTTGTTCTCTAGCCTCGAAAGGTGAGCGATCACTCATGATTAACATTCTTATGTTTAGTAAATTTATTTCACATAGAATGATGATTTAAATATGTTGTTAAATTTAATTGGATAATGATTCGATCGTTGAATATGACATGTTAATATTAAATTGGATTATCTATGTTAATTGACATATGACACCATAACCTGTTATATATATCATATTTAAATTTGTTAATTATGATATATGCTTGCAATTGATATGTATGTCATTTTATATTATTATTCTATTATTCTCACACTGCAAGTTCTCTCTTAGTTTAAATAATCTCTATGGGTTGAGATGATACATACCCGAACGATCTTATAGATTAGGGAAAATTATTATGGGTTGAAATGATAAACCCAAGCGATTTTACTGATTATGAAATTTTGGGATTGCGGGTAGAAATGATATATACTCATAAATTTTAATTATTACGGATTGAAATGATAAATTTCCGTATCACTTGACCATAGGATAGAAACCTATATACGGACAACGTTGGTCTATTTTTGAAATGATTTCTAAAATTTTAAAATAAGTGTTTTAATAAATATTGATTTTTAAAATATAATATAAAGATTTTTATTTTAAATATGTCTTTTAAATTGTATATTGATTTTTAAAATATAATATATAGGTTTTATTTTAATATGTGTGTAAAATTTAGATTTTTAAATTATATGTTTGGAAATTTTAAAGATATGGATTTTATAACTTGATAACTTGATTTTGATTAAAGGTGATTAAATGAATATTTCAAATTTAAATAAAATTGAAATTGAATATTTAATTTTGATTTAAATTTGTAATTTGAGGTTTTATTTAAATGTTTATAAAAAGTGATTAAGTGAATATTTTCAAAATTAAATATAATTGAAGTTAGATATTTAATTTTGATTTAAAATTTGTAAGTTGAAACTTTATTTAAATATTTATAAAAGTGAATATTTTCAAAATTAAATAAATTGGAGTTGAATATTTAATTTTGATTTAAATTATAATTTGAGATCTTATTTGAATGTTTATAAAAGTGATTAAGTGAATAATTTCAAATTTAAATAAAATTTGAAGTTGAATATTTGATTTTGATTTGAAATTTTGGTAATCTGAGATTTTATATAAATGTTTATAAAAGTGATTTATAAAATGAACACGGTGTGAAATAAGCGTTTGGTTGTTAAAGAGACCGGGATCAAATATTGTCATACTCTCTTCCAATACCGAAAACCACTTTAACAACTGTGCACGTGGTGGAGAATCAGAACGAATTAGGATGGTTTGGCGAATGTCTGTATGAGGTATGAACGCAGCCCTGACCCCCTTGGGTCAGCTTGATATGACTAAAACAGGAGCAATGCCATGCCAAGTGAGATCTCTCCTCCTATCGAACATGCTTCTTCGATACCATATCTGTTACTTTGTGATTGATTTGGTGACCACCTTCGATTTGATTATGAGAGTGTGTTCTGAGGTGGGCAGTAGTAGCTGTTATCCGTTACCACCAGTCCGGATTGTTAGGATTTCAATATACTTTAAGACTAATTAATCGTGAAACCGTAGATCTAAATAGGTGACCCATATTGATTTAATTGAAAAGAAATAGAGGAAAGTAAATAGGTTAGTAGAAGCCATACCTGAATTCATAGTTGTTGTTGGAAAAGTAAATATGGTTTGGTTTTCCATATTGACACAAACCCTAGACCTTATATTAGATCTGAATTCATAGTTGCTGCTTTTATAAACTGATTAAGAGAAAGAGATAGATCTAAAAGATAAGAGTTGGATCTGATCTTCCAAATTGACATAAACCCTAGATCTGAATTATTTCTATGGAAGAGATTAGGAGAATAACTGGAGCTTATGTAATTTGGGGACCATAACCCCTTATTTACAATGTTGGCATTTTCTAATTTGGCTCTTCAACAAAATAGAAATGCCACAGTATCTACACATTTATACCATGAGAATTATACTTGTAAGCCTTTTAACTTTAATTCATAATTTGATAACTTTAATTAGGCTTTACACCAAAATAGCACGACACATTTATTTTACATATGTGGCCCACATATTGAAAATTTTCAACAATCTCCCCTGGGCCATATATTTAATAACCTTATAAATGTGTTTAACTTTATGAGCTCCAGAATTTGCTATTTATAACATAAGGTGTTTCTGAAACAATCTCGTCCATTAACTATGCTGACAAAGGATCAAAGTGGCTTTCGTTATTTTCAGTGTAACTAAACCAATCAATGGTCACATATACCAACACAATCAAACGACATAGATCAATCATGGATGCGTAGCATAGAAATTACATGAGATGTGATCTATACATGTCTATTTCCAACTGGGCCTACTTTAGTGAGATCAAAATGTTCAATATTTGAACAACCTAGAGTGCAAACAAAACTTTATTGCTTTATTTTTGATCAGAAAAAAGAACATGATATATATTTTTAGCCAAATTATAGAGAAATGTGTCATATGACAGTACGAAATGCAAACTCCTCCTGAACCTAAATATTCTTACATAAAAGTTACACCAATTAAGCAAGATGCTCATGAAAGACCTTGGATGATAGTCCTTTAGTAAGCGGATCCGCCATATTGGAGTTTGTCACAGTATACTCTATGAATTACAATCTATTTTGCACTCTCCCCTTACTGGAAAATAATATGTTGTTTATTGTTACAATATTACTTTAATGATATTTCAATTTCTTTATTCAATAGTCCATTACTTTATGACTAAATTATACAATTATTTTCCATTGTTGGATGCCCCATAACGGAAAATAGCAAAGAAGTCTATAAGTATCTATATGAAAGCTTTCCTTATATAGCTTCATCCAAAAAAATAACAACAACAATAATATTATTGTTATCTAAAGTTGATCTTTTGTACTCTTAGCATCCAAAATATTCGGACTGTAATGCCTTATGATCTCCAACCAATCCATCTTGAGCATATAATCCTTTGTTTTTTAAAGATATCTCGTAACCATTTTGGTTACTAACAATTGATCCACTTTTAATGGTAGTAAGATATCTGCCAAATAATACACGCAATATCCATATGTGTATATGCTTCAGCATGCATTAGACTCCACACCGCAAATGCATGAGGGACTCTTTTGCATTTCTTTAGCTTCAAGGATGTTCTTATATTACTATATAAGACAACATTTGTCTATTTTAGCAAAAGAGAATTGATTTGCAGTTTGCATACCAATCCCCCCACTCGCTTTTTTTTAAAGCCTTATCTGCCTAGCCCGTTTGTGATAATCCAAATAGCACTCCATGAATGATAACGGTGTATTTGAATTCCAAATACAAAAAGGTAACCCATAAGTGGTTATCTTAATTGTTTCATTAATGTCTCCATTGAGTAACACAACTTTAATATCCCTCCGATATTGCTTAAACTCATAATCTACAACAAGTTTCAAAGTAATTCTAAAGAGTCCTTTAGTAACACCAAAGAGAAAGTCTCTTTAAAAATAAAACATTGTTTTCCTTTTTAGTATAGTCTTTTCTGTAATGAGCCTTATACTTTTCCACATTACGCATTTGATCTATTTTTGTTTTGAATAATTATTCATAACCAATGATCTTGTTACCTTAAGGTGGTGGGAAGGATCTCAAACTTTATTATTCTTATAGATTTTGACTATATATTCATACCTTAAATCCACATTTCAAATTAGTACCTTATTTGGATTGATGCAAGCCCAAATAATCATCTTCACCAATCCAATATTTTTCTTTATGAAAAAAATACTATATAGTCATCGGAATAGTATTTCTTCTTTTCAAGTGGATTTCCTTAGTGACCTTACACTTTAGGTTGTTTAGTTTGTTTTCTTGAAACAATAACCTTAATTTGAAGAAAATTTTGTTTTACATTGTCTTATTATGGTTCTTAATCTACTTCTTGTTAATGAAAGAAAACAAATCCTATATATTATCCGAAGAAGTAACTATAGTTGAATCAAAGATAATGATTCTCCTTAAAGACAATGATACATACCTTAAAATTTTGTTTAACATTGTCTTATTATGGTTCTTAATTTACTTCTTGTTAATGAAAGGAAACAAATCCTATACATTATCCAAAGAAGTAACTATAGTTGAATCGAAGATAATGATTCTCCTTAAAGACAATGATCCGTACTTTATTTCTCCCACCAAACTCAACATCTTCAAAAATTGTAGCATTTCCCATCTTATATTTTTTTTCTTAGTGTGGGTTTATAAAAACTTGTAGCTTTTAAGTCGCTTAGAATACTAATAAAGTATTTGCTAACTTTAGTGCCTCAATTTACAATTATTTAGTAAGTTGAAACAAATAATCATATTAATCACCGAACCAAAATTTGAGACTTCATTATAAAAGGTATTTGGCATAAGTAGATATATATAAGCTATATTTTAAACATTAAGAGCTTTAATTCCAACAATGTTTGAATTTATTCATAAATCAATCTTATTATTTCTAAATGAACAATAATAACCCAATTTGTTCATATTAGAAATAAAAAACCGGAATCTATCTAAATGACATCATAATAAAAATATCAAATAAATCCAAACAATATTGTTAAAATCTCAATAATATCTTAAAAGTGTCTAGTAAAATTTACTTTATATATCTGTATATCTTAATAAAGAAACAACTATAAATATATTTATATATTATTTCGTTTCTTCTAGATCCTTAGCGACTTCTTTATCCTTATTTATACATTTATTTACAATGTACGATAAATATGTACTTTCTATCTTACCATGCTTCAATCTCTCTTCTTCTTACTACAATGTGAAATGAGATCAATAAAGGTCATTTTATTCTTAAGAAAATTAATAATAATCTTAAAATGGTTATACTGTGAATGAAAAGAGTATAAGAAAAAATAACAATAACTTGAGCGCCTTTAACTTTTGAAGCAATACTTTCCATATAGTACTTATTTATTCTTAAAATAGTTTCCATTATACTTGCAATACTTTCCATAATGGAAAGCTCAATAAAGGTCATTTTATTCTTAAGAAAATTAATAATAATCTTAAAATGGTTATACTGTGAATGAAGAGAGTATAAGAAAAATAACAATAACTTGAGTGCCTTTAACTTTTGAAGCAATACTTTCCATATAGTACTTATTTATGTTTCCTTTATTTTGACTTTATGGAATCAAGCCATATAAAGTGTGCTTATTTCTCCTTCCCATTTTAACAAAACGCTTTTCATTCTCATTAAAGAACTCCTTAAAATAGTTATCCCTACGGATACCACATCCTTAAAACCTTCTGAAATATTTTAGTTTATGAACTTTTGACTCTTTCCTTTTGAATTTTCCCACCTTTGAATGTTCCTCATGACATTATAAAAGCATTCAAGCATAATATGAGTGGATGTGGCCCTCCTAATTGCAGGAGCTAGACCCATAAAATTAAGAACAAACAACATGTTTTATTAATAATCCTTTGAGTTAGTCCCTAGCAAGATGATAAAATGGCAGACAGTTTAGTCAAATTAGTTGAAAATTGAACAAAAATTAAGGATGACCGTATATGCCCATATTCAAATATCAGCCATAGTGAATTCAAATAATTGGTAAGTCTCTTCTCAAGATACCTAGTACAACATTAATATCAAGTATTTGGACAGTAATATTAACTGTAAGTGGTACTCTTGTTGTAATGATCAAACACTGATAATAAATTCAAGCCAAATAACAATCTTCCTTTAGGCCGATCAGTTATTCACTTGTAAAACCTTATAATTATCACATATTTATCACCACACATGTGTAAATTATTCGGCCAAATATTAGTCTTCCTTTGGGCCGGCTAACATCCGCATGAATAAATGCACACAAATATCAAACATTTTCATGAACAGCTAAAATAAGAGAGATCACTTTGGTGACATGTTATTTCAATTAGCTCACTTGGAATGTAGGGTATTTACAATTAGTTCGCAAAGAGACACCAACAATATACTTGAATTTATTTCTTAGTGTATGTACAATATTTCAAGTGCTATAAAATACTCCCAAAAGCATTTTAAGTCTATATGACACTTGAAAATCTCAAAATTATAACTATGGCACAACATGTTTTAATCATAGCTGTTATAGTCTTTTACTTTAAGTATGTGGTTATATTCATGACATTTTCTAAAAAGTATGATACAAGATATCTTAAATAAATCACATAACAAATGTCACTGATGAACGCCAGAATTAAATGCCATGTAAAATTATACATAAATGACATAGTAAATGTCGTAATAAATAACATGAATGAATGTAGTAACTATAATGTATATCTGAACCACAATATAGTTATACAGAATGCTACTGTTCACTTTATCTTTAGTTTAGTATTTTAATACTTAATTAAGGTCAGTAACCATGCATTTTGGCAAAAATATGAAAACTACCGCTCCTTTTATTTCATGATAACCAAAGTATGAAAGTGAAATTTATTGTATGAGTGGGCCATACATATAAAATATCTATATCTATCAAATATAAATGCAGTAAATAATAAACAATACGTCTTTTCTAATTCCAAATACAAACATGTTGCATCGTTAAATTTATTGCAACTGGCGCATTTACTGCATTTATGATAATAGATTAATTTATTTATTACTATAACAACCACATTTAATGCAATTATGATAAAAATAAATGCAATTGACCATTATGTTGTCCAAAATGTAAACTAGTGTCATGTTAAAATTTATTTCAATAAAATAAATAAATATAAACACATTAAAGGAGCATACTTTAATTCTAATTAACCAAAATTTCCGAAATAACCCAAATACCTTATATAAATATCCAAATTACTTAATCAAAAGTTAAGTAAGGTAAAATAACCATAGAACCAGATTTATATTTCTTGCATAAATGGTTCTAAATTATATACATATGTTTGTACCATTTATAAACATTAAAAAAATGACTGTACATATCAGATTCAAAACATTCCTCACCATAAAATTCACAACTTATTTATAAAATATACAATAATAAACATGTGAATGCTTTAACCAATATAAGTTGTTTTCGAAATTTAGAGGAAGTTGGATTATTTCTCATAATTTAACGATTTCAAAATTCTAATCGTTTCATAATAACATATAGATCATTTTGATCTATTTATCTTTCTACACCAAAACAATTTCATAAATTAGCCTTTTAATTTACAACAATAATATTGATACTAAATCAAATCCAAAATCATCATCAAAATATCCTTGATGCATAGATCAAGCAGATTTGAAACTTAAGTAAGATTATTACAAGACTTCTAAAAAAAGTTCAATTCAAAACTTACTCATAATTAAAAAAAATTCCCAATGAAATCAATGATGGGTAGCTCTGATACCACTTGTTAGGATTTCAATATACTTTAAGTCTGATTAATCATAAAACCCTAGATCTGAATAGGTGACCTATATTGATTTAATTAAAAAGAAATAGAGGAAAGTAAACGGGTTAGTGGAAGCCATACCTGAATTCATAGTTGCTGTTGGAAAAGTAAATTTGGTTTGGTTTTCCATATTGACACAAACCCAAGACCTTATTTTAGATCTGAATTCATAGTTGCTGCTTTTATAAACAGATTAAGAGAAAGAGTAGATCTAAAAGATAAGAGTTGGATATGATCTTCCAAATTGACATAAATCCTAGATCTGGATTATTTCCATGGAAGGGATTAGGAGAATAACTGGAGCTTATGTAATTTGGGGACCATAACCCCTTATTTATAATGTTGACATTTTCTAATTTGGCTCTTCAACAAAATAGAATTGCCCCAGTATCTACACATTAATACCATGACAATTATACTTGTAAGCCTTTTAACTTTAATTCATAATTTGATCACTTTAGTTAGGCTTTACACCAAAATAGCACGACACATTTATTTTAAATATGTGGCCCACATATTGAAATTTTCCAACACGGATCCTGTAACAACCCTGGTTTTGTTTACCGACAAAATAAAAAGTTAAAATAGAAATTTTAAATTGAGAAAAAGAAAAGAAAAGGAGAAGTGTAATCCATTGCAAGGTCAGTTGAACATCTAGGTGGTAGCATGTTTGAAATGAGTGGCAAATTGCCTTCACGTGCGTGTAAAAGAATAGGCCATTTTAAACAAAAAGTGAACACTTTTACTATCACAAAAGTTTGAACACTTTGCCTTTGCTATCACTAAAATTTTTAAAGCAAAGCTTGAACACTTTTTGTGCCATCATCATATTTTTATATTCAGCCGTGTACTTTCTTTTCACTGATGCACGTTTTCTATTAAATGCATTTGTACAATTCTTGCCAGCACTTCATTCCTTGACTTGTTCACAAATCGGTAAATGAAAAGTAAACACTGCATCATTCTTTTGTTCCATTTTATTTCTAGTAGCTCGGTAAAGCTTTAATGGCAGTTCAAATTCTTGCTCTCTTTTGGATCTTGGTTGCTTATTGGTTTTGAAAAAAAATTATAGGTGAGTGCAAACTCACACTCCTAATTAAAAATATGGCTGCCTGTTTTTTTTATATGTTTTTTTTGAAAAAGGGTTCGAACTTTTCTATTAAAACTATAATCCAAGTCCAACAAACAAAATACAAGAGCCAAATGCAGGCCCTAAGACAAAGTTAACTCGACTACAAGATAAAACAAGACAGGCCCGAACAATTTAAAACAGCCCAAAGCCCACTAAAACAGAAAGCCTCTAGATAGTTCGAGACACTTCTCACTAACAAAGAAGGCAAAACGACCTCTTCAATTACTTCATAACTCTTCTCAGAACGAATCAAACTAAAAGAACGAAAATGGCGGCCATCAAGGAGCAGACTTCTTCCTTTTCATTCGAAGAGAAGAACAGTAGCAACCACTTATAGAGAAACAACTAACGGGACAGGGAGATCTACAATCCATCCATAAACCACGAAGTAAGTATAAAATCTGAAATTATCTTCTGTTTAGTTCTCATGACTGCAGACTGAAGCTGATTTTGAGACCAGGACAGGGATACAAAAGCTTCATAGCAACCTACAACATTCCTTGAAGCTCAAATTCAGATATGAGCTTCACAAAACAGATCTGAGCTTCTTACAAGACAATAGAAACAACAACTCTTCCTCAAGACGTCACTTGAACAAGATAAGTGTTTGATACTGCTTCTTTTGTCCTCATTTAAGTTAGTTTCCTTTGAATCTTCTAATCTGACCTCATACTGAAGCAAAGTCTTATTTGTCCAGGACGAGATCATAACCTCTCTGAGCCACCTGCAGATCTATATACTTATATGCTAATTTAATAGATATAGATGAGAGAAAATTATAATGTAATTAAGAGAGAGGGAGAGAGAAAACATTGTAAGTTATACAGGTACCCGAAACCTGAAGCCAGACGACATAGGAACAGAAATATTGTAGGAGAACAGAACTTATGATAAAGCCGATGAATCCCCAATTCAGCGTTGGGAGGTAAATCCCCATTTCAATGCTATATCTGTATTCATGCCAGTGATATTCTTGAAATGTTTTGATTTTGCCATTCTGATATTCATTGTCTGGAAAATTTTTAAACAAATCTTCGACCTATCAGTAAAACGTTTCTGGAAAATCCTTTCATTTCTTTCTTTCCAAATGTGCCAGACGCAAACTGAAAGTGAAAGTTGAAACAAATCTGAATTGAGATTTTTTGAGCTAGAGATAGAAACAATTTTCTGTAAATCCTCCTTCAAAGTGAAAGAAAATAAACTCTTCGGCGTTATGAAAATTATTTTACATGTTGTTTTGTGGTTTATATTGGTTTGCAACTTTTGTTAGTTAAGTTGTTTACGTTTTGTATGCAATATCTTTTGAGTTCAGGAAAAATGATGCACAGATCTTAAAACTTTCAGTTGTAATAAAAATATATGGTTTAGTTTTCATTTTATTATGCAGGCATTCACACGGCATGCCACACATATATATATGGCACATATATACATACGCATATAATTATTCACGTCTTTGTAAAATGAGTCAGTCTTCATTTTTGAGTTGAAAATTTTATGTGTATGAAATACACCTGTGTACGCACGTTACACATAACATAGATATGAACATGTTGTGTACAAAAGTAAGGGTCCTTGCATTTTATTTCTTTTACTTCAGTACGTGCGTACATGTAGCTTTGCCCTGGCCCTTTTCTATCCCATTTTGGTGTGTGCAAATGTGTAGCACGAAAGTGCAAGTTGAAGTATAAGAAAATATGGCCATGTCATTTATATTTTGTCTATTTGTACGTGTGTGCAAGTTTGTATTATACGAAAATAGGACCAGGTATATTATTTACTTTATTTTGTGCGTGGAAACTATGTTGCCCAGATATTTTTGTTTCATTCCGTGCGTGCAAAAAATTATATTACCCAGGCCATCTTTTTATTATTTATTTTGTTATGTGCGTGTATGCATGTATTGCACAAAGCACAGTTGCACCAAAGTTTTGTAATACTATCAGGTAATTTATTTTATCAGAGTCATTACTTGCGTGCAAATTGTGTAGCATAAAAATTTAGTCCAGGCCATTCCGTGTAATTTAGTACGTACGTGCATGTAGTTAGTGCCCAGGCAGTTCTATATTTGGTGCATATATAAGTAGTGTAGACTAATTAGTAATTTATTTTGAACCGGTGTTTTGTTTTGGAACGTATTTTGTTGCCGTTATTTTATAACGGGTTTTACCCCGGTGTTTATATTTGAAGCGTGTTATTTTGATGAGATTTTTGACGAATAAAAACTACTGTTGTTTTGACTTCAGTAACCGTCAATTTAAAGTGAGTTTTCAAGCGGTTAGTTTGCAACCAAGAAAACCCGCAATGCTGATTTTATATCTGTTTTTACGGTGTTTGGTGAAGCAAAATTTCCTTGTCGAAATTGCTATAGAAGTTGCTGTTTTAATCACGTGTTTTCAAATCGTTTTAAAATATAATTTTTTCCAAATAATAATAATAATAATAATTTCACGGTTTACGCTTTCAAAAGAATGAGAAATTGATTTAAACGCTTCAGCAAAATTAAGGACTATGAACCCTTACTTTTACCGATTCGCTTATTTCCGGACTTGTCCATTTGAGAACGTAAAAAAAATTATTTATATAAAATACACAATTTTGCACTTTCAAGGAAACGATGATGAGATTTAAACGACTTAGCAAAAGTGCGGAATATTGAACCACGCCTTTACTAATTCGGTTAATTCCGGACTCGTTAATTGAAATATTTGTCGTGTAGTTGCTGTTTGAAAATTTTGATGATTTTGTTTGGCTTTCGAGCCACTATGATGGACCTTCGGGTCAATTACCAGTACTAGGCCTTCGCGTCATTTGTTGGACCTTCAAGTCATTCTTTGGGCGCCAAATATTATGCTACTAATACTTGGTAGGCTTCGGCCATTTGAGATGCAGGTGCGGCGTAGCTTAGACTCGCTATATGCTGGGATCGATCCATTTTATGCTGATTTTTCTAGTTATCTTATTTTGATTTCTAGATTTTTGTGTATTGCTGTTTGAATTCAATTTTGAATTTGGGAGTTGATTTTGGTGGTGTTTATTGAGATTTCTTCATTTAAACTATGTTGATTATTTATGCTGAATAGTCTCATTCGAGATTATGATTAACTTGCTTTAGTGTTGTTTATCATACACTTATTTCTAAGTTTAAATTAGACTGATCCGTTTATTATTTTCTTTTAAATAATACTCAGGTTAGAGTCGACCGAGTTATTTCAGGATAGTCGCTATCTCTGATTCAGTTGCTGCTTCAGCTTTTGGGATTTCTCCTCATCTTTTGTTTAGGCTTCGGGGTGTTACTTTTGGTGTATTGACTCTCATCTCATGTGTGTTATGATGACTATGTATATGTACATTTGGTTAATGTGAACCATCGAGTGTTGTAGCATGTATCCAGACTTACCTTCCGCTATGTATGATATTTCTATTCTGATGTGGTTATACTTATCTATGTTGTTGCTATTATGAGTTGTTCTGAATTTTTCATAAGCCACCGTGGTTTCGCTTTAGATTTGAATTGAATATATTGTTGGTAGTAATTTGATAAACGGATTTTTTTTACACAACTCCTATCGATGTAATCAATACTCATCTAAGGCATAACTTACGGATGGTCGCTCCTAACAAGCCTTATTCTTCGCAATAGCAGACGTTATTACCTCATATTAACCTTTGTTATTGTGAGCATAGAGGTGGGGCGTCACAGTTGGTATCAGAGCGGAGGTTCAGAACAAATTATAATAAACACGGAACAGAAGTAGAATGGAACATGTGTTACAACTATTCGAGGGTTTTATTCGTGCCTTTCTAATCTATTCCTTCGTTGTTTTAAAACTTTTATCCACCTTAACATGTTGGAATATGTCTAGGAATAAATCTCATATTTCCGTAGTATTCCATTTGTTAAATTCCTTTTCAATTTTGTATTGTTTTAACTAATCCTTATCTTCTCTTGTTCTCTCAGCCTATGGCTGGAAGAGGTAGAGGGAAGCGTTCTACTACAGGTCCGTCTAGTGATTCTCATCCGGACGGAGTCTATATGTCAGCTGATCAGTTTATGGAGCTATGTCGGGGTACTCAGCCTTCTGTTGCTACTCCCGCAGCTCCCACTCACAAGTCTGCCTTCGCCCGCATGTGTAGTGACTATTCCCACCTTGGAGGCAAGCCTTTCAAGGGATCAGAAAGTGTATTGGAGGTTCAAACTTGGTTGCACGCTTATGAGCGCATATTTTCTCGGATGGATCTTTCAGATCATCATCGCGTTCTCATGGCATCTAGCATGTTGCAAGAACGTGCGCTTGATTGGTATGAACTTTTGATTGCGGAAGTTGATGAGTCCTCTCTCTCATGGAATCAGTTTAAGGAACGATTCGAACTTAAGTTCGTTCCTGAATCAGAAAAGGCCAATCTTGCTTGTAGTTTCCTTGAGTTAAAACAAGGAAAGTCCTCTGTTTTTGATTATGTTGCATCCTTCGAGGCCTTGTCCAAATACAGAGTTGAGTTCATTAACACTCCGCGTAAGAAGAATTTTAGATTTGTCGAAGGTTTGAAGAAGTATTTGAAGAAAGTCCTTTTGCTTTAGCTTAAGCTTCCTTTTGAGGAACTTGTTGATTCGGCACTTTGCGTTGAAGCTGTCGAAAAGGAACATGATAGTAGTGATGAGGTTGAGGTTTCTAAGAACCCCAACAAGAAGAGGTTTCCATTTCATAAGCCTAATTCTTCTTCCAACAAGAAGAAGAAGAAGCAAGCTACCTCTAGTTCTCAGCCTAGTAGTGCCTTCTAATCAGAGGGCGTGCTATAATTGTGGTTCTCTGGATCATCTTCTCCGTAGTTGTCCTAAGCCTCGCATCTGCCGCTATTGCAAGAAAGAAGGTCATTGGGTTTCTAATTGTCCTACTGCTCCTAAGGGTTTCAAATCTGGGAAGCTTAATGTTGCTAAAGCTTCTGGTGATTCTTCTCAACCCAAAGGTATTCCTCCTTCTGTTTTGGAAGGTTTTATTTTATTTCATGGTCGTTCTATTAGAGTCCTTTTCGATACGGGTGCATCACATTCATTCATGTCAAAGGAGCTTGTTGATGTTATTCCTTGGATGTTGTTAGTCTTTGCGACCCTTTGAGGATTGTGAATCCTATTGGAGGATCTGCCACTCTTGGTTTGTTAGGTGTTGATGTTGAGATTATTCTATGTGGTTTTTCCTTTCATGCGAATCTGCATGTTATGGATTATCTTGGTTTTGATATGATTTTGGGAATGGATTGGCTCGTCCGTTATGAAGTTCAAATCTTATGTCCCGAAAGAACTTTATATCTCAAGCATCCCAATGCTATCGAGCAGTTATCTATTATGTTTCGAGACATGGACCATGCTTTGAATGCTCTCATTTCTTCCTTCGAGTCGGAGGATGTCATGGCTAATATTCCTGTTGTTTGTGATTTTTTTGATGACTTCGAGCCTATTTCGAGTTTGCCACCAAAGAGGGCAATTGAGTTCCGTATTGATCTTATCTCTGGTGCTCATCCTGTCAGTCGTCCTCCCACGAGGATGTCTGCCAAGGAAAATGAGGAACTCAAGAAACAATTATCTGAATTGGAAGCCAAGCAATTTATTCGTTCTAGCTCATCTCCTTGGGGCGCCGCCGTTATCTTCATTAAGAAGCCAGATGGTACTCTTAGGCTTTGCATTGATTATCGCAAGCTTAACGAGCTCACTATCAAAAATAGGTATCCATTACCTAGGATCAACGACATCTTCGATCAATTAAGTGGCGCTAAGCTTTTCTCCCAACTCGATCTTGCTACCGGTTTTCATCAGTTACGAGTTGCGGAAGATAGCATCCCTCTTACCGCATTCCGTACTCGTTATGGTTCTTACGAATGGCTCGTTATGCCGTTCGGTTTGACGAACGCTCCAGCGTATTTTGTTGATCTTATGAATCGGATATTCCGGGAATATCTCGATAAGTTCGTCTTGGTTTTCATAGATGATATTCTTATTTATTCCAAATCTGAAGCCGATCATATTCAGCATTTGGAGATTGTTTTGAGCACTCTTCGTCAGCATCATCTTTATGCCAAATTCTCCAAGTGTCACTTCTGGGAGAATAAGGTGAAGTTTCTCGGTCATATTGTTTCTTCCGATGGTATTTCTGTCGATCCTTCCAAGATCGAATCTATTCAGAATTGGAAGAGGCCCGAGACCGTTACTGAGATCCGTAGTTTCCTTGGATTGGCGGGTTATTATCGCCGGTTCATTAAGGACTTTTCTCGTATTGCTTTACCGCTTACCACTCTCACGAGAAAAGCTGTTGCTTTTATTTGGTAAGATAAGTGTGAGTTTTCTTTCATGAAGTTAAAAGATCTCCTTAGTCCTTACTCATGCTCCTATCTTAGTGGTTCCCGAAGGGAATCATGATCTTGTTGTTTATACCGATGCCAGTGGTTATGGACTCGGTGTTGTTCTCATGCAAAAGGATAGAGTAGTTGCCTATGCTTCTAGACAACTAAAGCCTAACGAGATTCATTATGCTACCCATGATTTGGAGTTAGCCGCTATAGTCTTTGCTCTAAAGATTTGGCGACATTATTTATTGGGCGAGCGTTTTGTTCTCTTCACTGATCACAAATCTCTGAAATATCTCTTCACTCAGAAGGAACTTAATATGAGGCAACAACGTTGGCTCGAATTTCTTGCTTCATATGATTTCGATATTCAGTATACCCCTGGTAAGGGTAATCGAGTTGCTAATGCACTTAGTCGCAAGCAGCAAGTTGTTGTTTCCATGATGCTAGCAGAGTGGAATATATTGGAATCTTTATCTCATTGTGATATTAGAGACTGTCCTTCAGTTTTTGATCCCCCCATGCTTTTATTTAGCATGGGAGCTCGTCCTAGTTTGTTGGATTGTATTGCCGATGCCCATAAGCAAGATCCAGATCTCTCTTATCTTATTCAGAGTTGTAAATCGGAACCCTGAAGTGATAATCTAAATGATTTCGATATTGATATTCATGGTTGTATTCGGAAGAAGGGAAGGTTGATCGTGCCTAATGTTCCTAATCTTAGAAATGACATTCTTAAGGACTGTCATCGTTCTAAGTATACTATCCATCCGGGTAGTAGTAAGATGTATGCCGACATGAAACACTTATACTTTTGGGAGGGTATGAAGCGTGATGTTGCAAGTTATGTGAGTCGTTGCATGACTTGTCAACTTATTAAAGCGGAACACCAACATCCTAGTGGTCTTTTGCAGCCTCTTGAGATTCCATTGTGGAAATGGGATCAAATTTCTATGGACTTCATTGATGGTCTACCTCGTTCAAGGTCGGGCCATACTAGTGTTTGGGTGATTGTTGACCGATTGACCAAATCAGCCCATTTTATTCCTATCAAGTCCAATCGGACTGCTCCTTTGTTGGTTAAGCTTTTTATTAAAGAAGTCGTTCGACTTCATGGTGTTCCTAGTTCCATTGTTAGTGACAGAGATTCGCTTTTCACTAGTGGTTTCTGGCAGAGCCTTCAGGAAGCTTTGGGTACTAAGCTCAATCTCAGTACCGCTTATCATCCACAATCTGATGGTCAGACTGAAAGGGTGAATCAACTCTTAGAAGATCTCCTTTGCGCTTGTATTCTTGACTTTGGAGGTAGTTGGGAAGACCACTTATCTCTTGTTGAATTTTCTTATAACAACAGTTTCCAATCCAGTATCGGTATGGCTCCTTTCGAAGCCCTTTACGGAAGGCCATCTAGATCACCATCTTGTTGGTTGGAATCCGAGGAAAAGTTAGTTATCGGCCCCGACTATATTTGTGAATCTTCTGAGAAGATTGATATTATTAGACAGAGAATGAAAGAGGCTCAGAATAGGCTGAAATCTTATGCTGATCATCGTAGGAAGTCTTTGGAATTTTTTGTAGGCGATCGCGTGTTTGTTGGTGTTTCTCCGATAAAGGGGGTGGTGCGTTTTAGTAGCTCCGGGAAATTGGCTCTTCGATATGTTGGACCATTTCCTATTACGGAACGCATTGGCCCCATTGCTTATCGTGTATCGCTACCTATTCAGTTTTTGGGAATTCATGACGTATTTCATGTATCCCAACTTCGTCGATGCCTTCGAGATTCAGATTCTATCATTGATCCTCATGTGTTGCAAGATCTTGAGATCTCACCCGACTTTTCTATGGTACAGAATCCTATTTGTGTGCTAGCTTCGGAGGTTAAACGCCTTCGGAATAAAGAAGTCCCGCTTGTGAAAATTCAATGGTCCGCAAACCCCAAAGATTGCACTTGGGAAACTAAAGAATTCATCGAGCGTTCTTATCCCGGTTTTCTCTCCTCTTCGGGTGGGGGTGAGCATTCTTTATTCAACTTTTCTTTTTAAATCTTTGTTGTGGTGAATAATTTGTGTTATAAAAAACTTCTACTATGAAAATTGCGGGGACGCAATTTTTATAAGGGGGGAGTTTGTAACAACCCTGGTTTTGTTTACCGACAAAATAAAAATTTAAAATAGAAATTTTAAATTGAGAAAAAAAAGAAAAAAAAAGAGAAGTGTAATCCATTGCAAGGTCAGTTGAACATCTAGGTGGTAGCATGTTTGAAATGAGTGGCAGATGGCCTTCACGTGCGTGTAAAAGAATAGGCCATTTTAAACAAAAAGTGAACACTTTTACTATCACAAAAGTTTGAACACTTTGCCTTTGCTGTCACTAAATTTTTTAAAGCAAAGCTTGAACACTTTTTGTGCCATCATCATATTTTTATATGCAGCCGTGTACTTTCTTTTCACTGATGCACGTTTTCTATTAAATGCATTTTTACAATTCTTGCCAGCACTTCATTCCTTGACTTGTTCACAAATCGGTAAAGGGAAAGTAAACACTACATCATTCTTTTGTTCCATTTTATTTTCAGTAGCTCGGTAAAGCTTTAATGGCAGTTCAAATTCTTGCTCTCTTTTGGATCTTGGTTGCTTATTGGTTTTGAAACAAATTATAGGTGAGTGCAAACTCACACTTCTAATTAAAAATATGGCTGCCTGTTTTTTTGATAATTTGTTTTGTGGTTTATATTGGTTTGCAACTTTTGTTAGTTAAGTTGTTTACGTTTTGTATGCAATATCTTTTGAGTTCAGGAAAAATGATGCACAGATCTTAAAACTTTCAGTTGTAATAAAAATATATGGTTTAGTTTTCATTTTATTATGCAGGCATTCACGCGGCATGCCACACATATATATATGGCACATATATATATGCACATATAATTATTCACGTCTTTGTAAAATGAATCAGTCTTCATTTTTGAGTTGAAAATTTTATGTGTATGAAAAAATTTTATGTGATGAAATACACCTGTGGACGCACGTTACACAAAGCATAGATATGAACATGTTGTGTACAAAAGTAAGGGTCCTGGCATTTTTTTTTACTTCAGTACGTGCGTACATGTAGCTTTGCCCTGGCCCTTTTCTATCCCATTTTGGTGTGTGCAAATGTGTAGCACGAAAGTGCAAGTTGAAGTATAAGAAAATATGGCCAGGTCATTATATTTTGTCTATTTGTACGTGTGTGCAAGTTTGTATTATACGAAAATAGGACCAGGTATATTATTTACTTTATTCTGTGTGTGGAAACTATGTTGCCCAAATATTTTTGTTTCATTCCGTGCATGCAAAAAATTATATTGCCCAGGCCATCTTTTTATTATTTATTTTGTTACGTGCGTGTATGCATGTATTGCACAAAGCACAGTTGCACCAAAGTTTTGTAATACTATTATGTAATTTATTTTATCGAAGTCATTACTTGCATGCAAATTGTGTAGCATAAAAATTTAGTCCAGGCCATTCCGTGTAATTTAGTACGTGCGTGCATGTAGTTAGTGCCCAGGCAGTTCTATATTTGGTACATATATAAGTAGTATAGACTAATTAGTAATTTATTTTGAACCGGTGTTTTGTTTTGGAACGTATTTTGTTGCCGTTATTTTATAACGGGTTTTTACCCCGATGTTTATATTTGAAGCGTGTTATTTTGATGAGATTTTTGACGAATAAAAACTATTGTTGTTTTGACTTCAGTCACCGTCAATTTAAAGTGAGTTTTCAAGCGGTTAGTTTGCAACCAAGAAAACCCGCAATGCTGATTTTATATCCGTTTTATGGTGTTTTGTGAAGCGCAATTTCCTTGTCGAAATTGCTATAGAAGTTGCTTTTTTAATCACGTGTTTTCAAATCGTTTTAAAATAAAAAAATTTCCAAAAAATAATAATAATAATTTCACGGTTTACGCTTTAAAAAGAATGAGAAATCGATTTAAACGCTTCAGCAAAATTAAGGACTATGAACCCTTACTTTTACTGATTCGCTTAATTTCGGACTTTTCCATTTGAGAACGTAAAAAAATTATTTATATAAAATACACAATTTTGCACTTTCAAGGAAACGATGATGAGATTTAAACGATTTAGCAAAAGTGCGGAATATTGAACCACGCCTTTACTAATTCGGTTAATTTTGGACACGTTAATTGAAATATTTGCCGTGGAGTTGCTGTTTGAAAATTTTGATGATTTTGTTTGGCTTTCGAGCAACTATGATGGACCTTCGGGTCAATTACCAGTACTAGGCCTTTGGGTCATTTGTTGGACCTTCAGGTCATTCGTTGGGCGCCAAATATTATGCTGATAGTACTTGGTAGGCTTCGGCCATTTGAGATGCACGTGCGGCGTAGCTTAGACTCGCCATATGCTGGGATCGATCCATTTTATGCTAATTTTTCTAGTTATCTTATTTTGATTTCTAGATTTTTGTGTATTGCTGTTTTGAATTCAATTTTGAATTTGGGAGTTGATTTTGGTGGTGTTTAATGAGATTTCTTCATTTAAACTATGTTGATTATTTATGCTGAATAGTCTCATTCGAGATTATGATTAACTTGCTTTAGTGTTGTTTATCATACACTTATTTCTAAGTTTAAATTAGGCTGATCCGTTTATTATTTTCTTTTAAATAATACTCGGGTCAGACCAAGTTATTTCAGGATAGTCGCTATCTCTGATTCAGTTGCTGCTTCAGCTTTTGGGATTTCACCTCATCTTTTGTTTAGGCTTCGGGGTGTTACTTTTGGTGTATTGACTCTCATCTCATGTATGTTATGATGACTATGTATATGTACATTTGGTTCATGTGAACCATCGAGTGGTGTAGCATGTATCCAGACTTACCTTCCGCTATGTATGATATTTCTGTTCTGATGCGGTTATACTTATCTATGTTGTTGCTATTATGAGTTGTTCTGAATTTTTCATAAGCCACCGTGGTTTCGCTTTAGATTTGAATTGAATATATTGTTGGGAGTAATTTGATAAACGAAATTTTTTTTACACAACTCCTATCGATGTAATCAATACTCATCTAAGGCATAACTTACGGATGGTCGCTCCTAACAAGCCTTATTCTTCGCAATAGCAGACGTTATTACCTTATAATAACCTTTTTTATTGTGAGCATAGAGGTGGGGCGTCACAGATCCTCAAAATGGTAGTATCCTACACTAGGCATTGCCTTGTGTGCCTTGTCATATGTCTTATCGCTCCCCTACGAGTTTGTTTTGTGTCGTACACTATGGAGTGCCCTTTGATAGCCCTCTAGTTTACGGAGGAATTATGGTACTGTATAGACTACGACATTTATATAAAATGTGTTAAGAGTGATATGGGTAATGTCTTAACGCTATTTTAATATTAACTTTACTGTAGACATTATCTATCTAGCATATTGTATTATGTATATAGATAGTTTAACGGATCTTTAAAGGATGAAATCCTAAACATCCTTTAAGTTATATTGCATTTCACTTGGACATTTCACTTGAGTTGATTTACTTGCATAAGAATGTTAATCCTGACTCTAGTGTTTTGTGTTTTTCTTTAAGCTCGGGTCAGACTAAGTGTCACAACATTTGAGACTCTCCTTTGAAGCTTGGAGCTTTGCTTGAAGATTCCATCTTTATTTATTCAGCTTTTCAGTTATCTCTAGTTATTTATGTTCAGACTTGTCATTTGCTTATGTATTAGAGACTTCTATGTATTTAGGATTTTTGTTGTATTTGCTTTAGACTCTGATGATGTAGTAGCTTCATGAACGACTATTTATCTATTTCCGCTGCTTATTATTGTATTACTTTGTGTCTGTGATTCTATGATTGATTTATTTACCGTATATGCTAAGTTTTGCCAAATATAAATAACAATTTGTTGTTTTGAGCAATTCAAGTCTGACATGTGTGGATTATTGTCGATTTAAATGGTTCGAAATGACAGGTTGTTACATGTGGTATCAGAGCTCTGGTTTAGGAAAAACTTAGCATATAGAGTAAAACTCATTAGAGATAGGGTAGTAATACCCTAGAATGAGTAAATTTAATTACAGAATCATCTTCGTTCGAGCTTGAAATTATTTGTTAGGATCCTCTTTGATTTGGAATTCTTTTGAATTTTGGAACTTTACCTTTGTTCTAAAATCCATTCTCATTTTTCTTGCTCGTGTTCTTTTTGATACTAGAGCGTCCCATAGCTTTATTTCTGTTGATCACTGTGATAAATTTAAGCACATCTCGCAACCTCAATTGGCAACTTCATCATTATGTGTGACTAATCCCATTGGTGGTCCCACCAACTTTAGTATGATTTGTAAAGGGGTGAAACTCCTTTACAACTGGCGTCGATTCACCGGAGATTTCTATGTCCTCGGTTTTGATGCATTTGTTATCTTACTTGGGGCGATTGGTTAAAGCATTATGATGCTGTTATTTCTTGCAAAGCCCGAACCGTTTCTCTAGTAGATGACCAGGGTAATTCTCTTGTGATCGAATGTCGAATGCCTCAGGATTATGCAGGCAGTTTTATATTTTCGCTTGATTCTCAGCCTAGTGATCTTGACTCTACCCCGATAGTCAGGGATTATCCTGATGTTTTTGGTGAAGTCACTTCTCTACCTCCTAAGCGGAAAATTGAATTCCTCATCGATCTTATTCCTGGAGCTCGACCTGTTCTTCTACCTCCCAAACGAATGGCACCCAGAGAGAAAGTCGAGTTAAGGAAGCAGATTGAAGACATGTTCTCCAAGAATTTGATTAGGCAGAGTTTTTCAAAATGGGGAGAAGCTGTGGTCTTTGTCACCAAATCTGATGTTTCTTTGAGGATGTGTGTTGATTATAGAGAGCTGAACAAGCTTACTCTTAAGAACAAATATCATATGCCTCGTATCAATGATATGTTCGATCAGCTCTACGTAGCTAAAGTATTCTCTCAGCTTGATCTTGCAACCGGTTTTCACCAGCTTCATGTAGTTGAGGAGAGCATTCCTAAGACAGTTTTCCGAACAGATAATGGTTTATATGAATGGTTAGTCATGCCCTTTGGATTAACCAATGCTCATGCCTTCTTCGTCAATCTCATGAATCACGTTTTCCACGATGTTCTCAACAAGTTTGTCCTCGTTTTCGTTGATGATATTCTCATCTTTTCTAAGTCTGAGAAGGAACATGAGTCACATTTAGGCTATGTGCTGGAAACTTTTAGGAGTCATCAGTTGAAAGCAAAAATTTCTAAATGCCATTTCCGGAGGGATGAAGTCCGATTCCTTGGGCACATTGTTTCTAAAAATGGAGTCTCAGTTGACTCGGTTAAGGTCGCCATGATTAATGTATGTCTATCAATCTATCCTCTTTTGTAATTTAATTATCTTATCTTCCTTTCGAGCCTATCTTCTTAGTTAGAATTCTCTTTGATTAGGGTCCCTCTAAATTTGAATCTCTATCCTTGTTTTAAAATCCATTCTTGAATCATCCTATGAGGGAGCGTATTTGTAATTGATATAAAAATGTTTTATATTGTGTTATTTTAGTTGTTAAGTTTGAATTTTGGGTTTCGATAGATTCGTTTAGCTAACGCTATCGATAGAATTTCCAAAACACTTGAACAGAGCAAACTGACCAATATTGTTTTGCAAATGAAATGAATTTAAAATTTTGAAACTGACCAATATTGTTTTGCAAATGCAAATGAAACAATGCAAAAACTGACCAATATTGTTTTGCAAATGCAAATGAGATGAAATTTTAAAAACATGGTTTATAAATTTGATTTGGAAATGAAATGAATTTAAATTAAGGATTTGAGAATTAAATTTTTGGTGCTTTTCAAAATTTGGTTTTCAAAGTTTTGAAAAATATATTATTTGAAAGTATTTTTGAATGGAAATTGTTTCCAAAGAATTTTAAAAGAAGTAAGTCACTATTCTCCTTATATGTCGCTGGAAAATAATTTCGATGATGACTGCAGCATCATCGACATTCATTTTCGAGTCTCAAAGTGAGGAAACAACTTAGTAGCTTCGCTACACTATTGTTTTGGAAAATGGATTTGATTTGAATTTCTTGAGTATGATTTGATGTACATATATATATATATATGTATATATTTAATTCAAAATGGTTTGAAGTGAAACCGAAAATTTAACTCTTAAGTTTTATGTTAAGTGATGGTTTTCAATTATTGAAATGAAGCAAATTTTTTGAATACTTGGAGTGTCTAAAATGAGAAATGAAATTAAAACAACTTGAAACAGTTGAATTAGGATAAAATTAATTTGTATAATACTCAATTGCATTCTAAAACATATATAACTTACCTGAAATATTCAAAAAGTAAAAATGTAATGTGAATATGTAATTGAAGGTTATACAAGAGAAAACTTAAGTAATAAAATATTCAAACTAAATTTTGCTTAATAGAGATGTTGTAAATAAAGGTAAATTTGTATAGTACTCAATTACATTCGGAAACATTAATAAAACTTACTTGGAAAAGTTTGAATGTAATGAGAACATGTAATTAAATAGTACAATATAAAATATAAGTAATAAGATGTCCAAAAAATGAAATTTTGGTAAGGGAATTTATAAATAAAAATTGAGTGGTTATAATAAATGTTTATACACTTAATATATGTTGCAAGATATGTTAAATGAAATAAATTGAATAATAAAAAGAGAATGCTATTTAAGTAAATAAATATGAACTTAAGAAACTAAACAGGTAATAAATAAATTCATATCTTTGTAAACTGTTTGTGATACAAAAGTAAATTACAAAGAATAGTTGAAATTAAATTATGAAGTGGAATTAACTTAAGTGAAGTCAAATGGATTAAATAAATGAGTTAAATAAAATAAAATTTGTTTTGAAAAAAAACGAAAATGAACTTAAGTTATAAAAAAAGGTGAATGTAAATAAATTGTGAATGAAATAAATTGAATTGAAGGTAAATTAATTGAAAGTGAGTTAATTAGAACGATAATAATAAATGGATGTTAATAAGTAATGAGATGTATAATGTTAACACTCGAAAATGAAATTTATATGGTTTTGAATTAATTGTTGTATCTGGTACTGTGTATTTCAAATCTATCTTTTCTTTCTGTTGCTTCTATTCTCCTATCTCGTTCCTTTTCGAGGACGAAAAGTTTTGAGTGGGGGGAGTGTAATGACCTGGAAATTTTAACGATTTAAATAAAGTAATTAACTAAATTTTCCATGAAAATAAATAATAAAATTTTAGCAATGAAAACTTGATTTTTGGAATACGTCTATTTAAACATAATAAGTGGCAAATTTTTATTGGAAAATATGAAATTTTATTTGATTGTGAAATTTCAATCTAAAATTTAAAATCAGTTAAATTGATGAAAATAAAATATTTTTGAAATCGAAAAATGTAAATCATTTTCTAAGTGAGACGTCATATTTCGTTTCGCAAAATTTGGACTGCTCTAGCCTCGTTTATCTTATTTTTGGCGTTTTAGCAGCTTTTTGGCAGTTAATATCGAGTTTTGATAGGAGGGTCATGTCACTCATATATATGTACCATTCTGTTCGTCTCATCGTGCTGATCTCTGCAGTATATTCATTTGTGTATTTCGATGTCCGGTATGCGGCGAAATCTGCGAAACGGTTAGCCGTATCGGTACCCATTTCGGTCTTTTGGTTTTCCTATGGCCATTCAAGTACCCACCGTGAGAAACAAATGGCCACTTGCCTTTATTATTTTCAAAAATTCACGCTCTTGACTTTCACTATTCCACCATTTCAATATATTATTTTGGTCGTTCCATTTTCTTCCGTGCTCATGCTTTTATGAGATAAAATATTATAAAGCTTATATATATATATATATATATTCCTAAAGCTCGTTCATCACTTTACCCATTCCCTCCATCATATTTTGCTGAAACCTCCCTTCACCGCCACCTTCCGCCTCCGCAGCACAACCCTCCCACTTTATCAGCATCCGCGCCCCTCCATCATAGATCCCAACTCCACGTCATCCGTTTGCTTTCCCCACCCTCTCACCTCCACTGCCAAAACCCGTGCCGTCTCTCTCCACCGAAACACACGCAACCTTATCACCAGATCCGCCATCAACCCATTTCCTTTCCCCTCCAGTCCATCTTTCCTCCTCCATAGCAACAGCCGAGCAGCATGCCAACCAACCTCGAGCCTACTATCTGAACCACTCCACAACCCACAGCCACGCCTTGCTCTTTCCCCTGTCGCACCAAAACCCGATCTGCATCCTCCACGCCTACTCCGTCGCTTCCAACCCGCCGGAATAGCCTGCACGCACCCTTCAGCCATCGAGACAGCCACTCCATCACCCCATCAGCCGAGCAGCCTATAACAACCCGCATATTTTACGATTGTATATTTAAATGTTTTATTTAAATATAGCATCGTTAGTTGAATTTAAAGTCTGAAATGTGACTTTTTGTAAACAGTTGGATTTGGACTTGAGACCACTTCCATTGATTTTAAAACGACGTTTACAACTTGTTTAAATATAAAAATCGATATGTTTGGAGTTGATTAGGATTTTTGTATTTTCATTTGGGCTTTGGGTTGGGTTCTAGCCCACTAACCCAACAAGAGAACCCAAAATCTTCTACCAAATACCATAACTCCTCTCCCCTTCATTCATTCTACTCATAATAATTCCTAACACTTAAGCTAAATGAAAAATGGGGGAAAGAGAGGGGATTAGAAATTCCTAAGTGCCAGTTCTCTTAGGAAATTCAAGTTCTAGCTCTAAAATCAAAGAGAAGACTAGATTGAAGATTCTAGAGGTGTAGTGAAGAGGAATTGGTCTTGCTTTGTTTTAGAGCTTCTCATTCATTTTTTTAAGTTTAAAGGTGAGTTCTTGAACTCACATCTATGTCTATAGCTTTCATTGTTGTTAGGTATGAATTCCTAATATCTATTTCATGTTCATTCGCTTTTGGTTTGAATTGTTTTGTTGAATTTTGCCAAATTTTGGTTTTGAAGTCAAAATTTATGAAAATCCTATCTTGGATGTTTGGACATGTTATTGGTGGTGTATCGAAGAGCCTATAGGGCTAGGTTGTCGCTTGGCATAAATCCCTAGCATCCATCGCTCATTCAATCACTTTCGGTTTGGATTTGCCCTCTTTGGGCTAGGCAAATTTTGCCTAGCAGAAATATCTAGACATCTGGTTGAAAAATCTAGACATCTGGTAGGGGTCTCTGGAAAAGAGAAAAAAATAACAAACGTAGAAAATAAATGGCAGAGCCAAAATTTAGACGTCTGGTTTAACCCAACCAGACGTTTCGAAAGCTTCTGGAATTAAAAAGAAAAAGGAGAAAAAATATATATATTTCCAGAACCCAGAGCCAGACGTCTGGCTAAACCTACCTGGTACTTTTCAATTTTGCCTATTTTGTCTGTTTTTGAGTGGATTTTTGGGTATATCCATTTGATGGATTTGATATCGATTTTTAAGGTTTTAATTCACGTCGTCGAATGTGGATTTTTGGTGATAGATTGTTTTTACAATCATTTCTATGATTTGTCACTTTAAAATATAAATGTGCTTATACTAGTAGTAAATACTTAAACTTTTTCACAAAAAAAATTTCAACATTATTTTAGTACAAAACTCGTTTTAAAATCGTTTTCCAATCTATTAGTACATACAAACCTTTACCTCATTCGTATGAGAAATCTAATTAAACGGCTTAGCAAAACAAGTGGTATGAAACGCTTGCGTTTACTTTGTCGGCTAATTCTTGGACTTGTTCGATTGAAATCGCGTGACAATCTTCGAGTGGAAATCTACAATTTGTTCGTAAATATTTAAGTTAAGCCAGTGGTTATTGGACATGAAGCTAAACTCATTTATTTACTAGCTTAGTGTAATTTACACTTATCGATCAATGATGATCATTTTGTGATTTAGACTAGAAATGTGCGATGTCTCTTTGTCTGCGTGGGGGACTAAACCCCATTTGTGGAGTTTCGGGTCAAATTGGTGGGGTTAGCGACCCATTTCCTCGGGCCGTTTGTGGAGCTTCGGCTCAAATTTGGTGGGTTAGCGACCATGGAATAGCGTTCTGTTTGTGATACACGTGCTGGTGAGTTTTCATGCTCCCGTTTGTGATAGGCCTCCCCCTTTGTGTTTTCTAGATTTCTAATCATTGATTTCTGGAATTTGTGTTTCACCAATTTTTGTGATTTGCATTGATATGTTTTTTCAATATTTGAGGTTTGGTGAATAAGCTAAAGAATATGATATTCTTTTTGGATATTTGAGGAGATTCGAGATATTGTAGGATTTTTGTTGTTATCAAATGTATACTTGTCACAGTATGGCATTGTTGTTATCATATATTTTTGTCGTATCTCTTATCCTACCTCATCTTGTATGATATTTATAGCTAGACTGATCCGTTTATTATTTTTCTTCTTAAATAATACTCGGGTCAGACCGAGGTGTTTCAGGTGCTTCCACTTGACTTCTTAGCAGGGACTAGCTTCTGACTTTTGGCTAACTACTTTAGCTCAGTAGTTTTTTTGTTCTTATACATTCGAGATAGAGACTCCTTGATGTATACATATTCTTTTGTCTAGCACTTGTACCTATTCTTTTGTGGTGTAGTGGATCTTGTATGACCACTACTTTGATGTACACTTCTATGTGTTATATTCATATATGTTTCCGCCTTACTGATATGAATATCTGTGACTGATTTTTGTTGTTATGTTTATTTTATATTTGTTTTCGAAGGCCACATAGCCACTGTGTAGTAGCTTTGAGTTGGATTTGATATGTCAGATTTCCTCTTGAAATGAAATGCGTGTCATACTATCTGACATATCGGTACTCGCACAAAGCAATTACACAGATGGTCGCTCCTTAATAGCCTTATTCTTCATGCTAGTCGACGGCATTACCCCGTAGTGTCCTTGGCTAGTGTGAGTATAGAGGTGGGGCATCACACAACTGCCATTTCCTCAACCCTTCCTCTCCACTGTGCCACCCGAGTCACGAAGTTAGCCTTTCCGCCATCCTCAACCCGAATACCCTCCACGCAAATAACCCCTCTAGCACCTACTGTCGCACGACCCAGACCCCGCCACAGCATTGTCAGATTTCCACGCGACTTGCCCAAGCCGCCTTACTACCCTAGCCTTCTCTATAAAAAAAGAAGGAAATATATGTTGTATATATATATATATATATTTGTTTATCGAATTCAAGTCAGTCAACATTGCTTTGTTCGCTGTTGTCCGGAACTTGTCACAGCCATTTTTTGTTTGTCACTGTCCCAGTTTGTGTACAACAGCTTCTTGCTTAGTTTTGCCGCGTGTCCGTGTCCGTTTGCTTATTACCGTCGTTCTCTAGCCTCGAAAGGTGAGCGATCACTCACGATTAACATTCTTATGTTTAGTAAATTTATTTCACATGAAATGACGATTTAAATATGTTGTTAAATTTAATTGGATAGTGATTTCATCGTTGAATATGATATGTTAATATTTAAATTTGATTATCTATGTTAATGACATATGACACCATAACCTGTTGTGTATATCATATTTAAATTTGTTATTTATGATATATGCTTGCTATTGATATGTATGTCATTTTATATTATTATTCTATTATTCTCACACTACAAGTTTCCTGTTAGTTTAGGAAATCCATATGGGTTGAAATGATACATACCCGAACGATCTTATAGATTAGGAAAAATCGTTATGAGTTGAAATGATAAACCCAAGAGATTTTACTGATTTTGAAATCTTGGGATTGTGGGTTGAAATGATATATACCCGTAAATTTTAATTATTACGGATTGAAATGATAAATGTCTGTATCACTTGGCCATAGGATAGAAAACTATATACGAACAACGTTGGTCTATTTTTGAAATGATTTCTAAAATTTTAAAGTACGTGTTTTATAAATATTGATTTTTAAAATATAATATAAAGATTTTTATTTTAAATATGTGTTTTAAATTGAATATTGATTTTTAAAATATAATATATAAGTTTTATTTTGTGGGAATTAGCCACAAGGTCCTCTTTAGCAAGTGAAATTAATTTCTAGGACACACAACTAAAATAATTACTTTTAAGGACAATACGCAAAATAATTAGTTTCTAGGGCCTAAAAACCTATGAAATTATGTCCTTGAAAGTAATTGGACAGTTGACTTTGTCCTTGAAAGTAATTATTCTGCTGACTTTGGCCTTGAAAGTAATTATTTCAAATGTGTGTACTAGAAATTAATTGGACTGCAAAGTTTGTCCTTCTGGTGAAATGCCCCTTTTATTTTAATATGTGTGTAAAATTTAGATTTTTAAATTATATGTTTGGAAATTTTAAAATTAAAAGTTAAGTTCCGAAAGATATAAATTTTAAGATTTTACTTATAACTTTATTTCTTTTAAATATATAAAATAAGATTTAATATAAAATATATTTAATAATAAGATTTAATTTAATATAATTTTAATATAATTTAATTAAATAAATTTAATCTAACTAATACATATAAAATATGTTTAAAATATTTATTTAATATTTGTATTAATATTTTGAAATAGATTTTGTAATAAGCATAATAAATAAAGGTTGGAAAGATAAATTAAAGTTGATTTTGTAATTTAAATTTGTTTAAGAATTGAATTTTAATAAAAATTGATTTGAAACTTATTGATTTTGAGGTTTTAAAGTTATGGATTTTATAACTTGATAACTTGATTTTGATTAAAGGTTATTAAATGAATATTTCAAATTTAAATAAAATTGAAATTGAATATTTAATTTTGATTTAAATTTGTAATTTGAGGTTTTATTTAAATATTATAAAAGGCAATTAAGTGAATATTTTCAAAATTTAATATTATTGAAGTTAGATATTTAATTTTGATTTAAAATTTGTAATTTGAAACTTTATTTAAATATTTATAAAAGTGAATATTTTCAAAATTAAAAAAATTGAAGTTGAATATTTAATTTTGATTTAAATTGTAATTTGAGATCTTATCTAAATGTTTATAAAAGTGATTAAGTGAATAATTTCAAATTTAAATAAAATTTGAAGTTGAATATTTAATTTTGATTTTGATTTGAAATTTTGGTAATTTGAGATTTTATATAAATGTTTATAAAAGTGATTTATAAATGACCATGGTGTGAAATAAGCGTTTGGTTGTTAAAGGGACCGGGATCGGATATTGTCATACTCTCTGCCAATACCGAAAACCACTTTAACGACTGTGCACGTGGTGGAGAATCCAAAATAATGTAGGATGGTTTGGCAAACGTCTGTATATGGTATGAACGCAACCCTGACCCCCTCGGGTCAGCCTTATATGACTAAAACAGGAGCCATGCTGAGCCAAGTGAGGTCGCTCCTTCGATCGTACATGCTTCTTCGATATAATATGTGTTACTTTGTGATTAATTTGGTGGCCACCTTCGATTTGATTATAGGAGTGTGTTCCGAGGTGGGCGGTAGTAGCTGCTATCCGTTACCACCAGTCTGGACCCGCAAAACGGTAGTATCCTACCCTGGGCATTGCCTCACGTGCCTTGTCATACGCCTTATCGCGCCAACTACGAGTTTGGTTTGTTTCATACACTATGGAGTGTCCTCTGATAGCCTCCACTTTACGAAGGAATTACGGTACTGTATAGACTACGACATTTGTATAAAATGTGTTAAGTGGGATATAAGTAACGCCTTAACGTTATTTTTAAAATTTAACTTTATTGTAGACATTATCTATGTAGCGTATTGTATTATATATGTAGATAGTTTAACGGATCCTTAAAGGATGGAATCCCAAACATCCTTTAAGTTATATTGCATTTCACTTGGACATTTCACTTGAGTTGATTTACTTGCATAAGAATGTTAATCCTGACTCGAATGTTTTGTGTTTTGCTTTATGCTTGGGTCAGACTGAGTGTCATAACATTTGAGACTCGCCTTTGGAGCTTGGAGCTTTGCTTGAAGATTCCATGTTTATCTATTTAGCTTTTCAGTTATTTCCAGTTATTTATGTTCAGACTTGTCATTTACTTATGTATTAAAGACTTCTATGTATTTGGGATTTTTGTTGTATTTGCTTTAGACTCCGATGATGTAGTAGCTTCATGAACTACTATTTATCTATTTCCGCTGCTTATTATTGTATTACTCCGTGTCTGTGATTCTATGATTGATTTATTTACCGTATATGCTAAGTTTTGCCAAATATAAATAACAATATATTGTTTTGAGAAATTCAAGTCTGACATGTGTGGATTATTGTCGATTTGAATGGTTCGAAATGGCAGGTCGTTACACAAAACATAGGCGAAAGTGGTACCAAATCAGGCATGTAATTTATAGGAATCAAGGGTTTTACAAAACACATTTAGAAGCTTTATTGCATTAGTCATCCTATCCTACATGTAACCCAATGTTGTATTATTTTACTACATGAATGAGTGTTGGACACTTTGGAATCCCTTCTCTTTCATTGTTTAACTAAAGTATATTGGAATTTGCAAGTATTTGCTTATTACTCTGTTGGGATCCCTCCTTAATTGGAGAGTTTCTAGAAAATTCTAGATCTTTCTAGAGAAGTATAGAATTTTCTAGAACGTTCCGGAGAACTCTCTAGAAGCTTGTGGAAGAGTGTGGAACCCTCTAGAATATTCTGGAGATGTGTGGAACCTTCCGAAACCTTACGGAAGAGTATGGAAGGATGTAGAAGGGAATGAAAGAGTGTAGAGATTCCTAGAGAGTGTAGAGCATTCTAGAGAATCAATCTCCACCCTTGGATACAAGTAATCTCCACCATTCATTATGGAGGTTGAGTAGTATAAATAGGGGTAGGAGCCTTCATTCTTAATCATCAATCAAAAAAAAAGAAATATCCAAGAATTATAATAGAGAGCCTCTTGGAGAGAAAAAGAGAGATAGCTTGGGAAGTCTCTATCCTCAAGCTTGAGTGAGCCACCGAGTGTGAGTTGCTTTTGTAATCATATTCTTGTAATCCTACCATTCTTTGGTATAGTGGAAGAATCTCCATATTGGAGAATTTTAAACTCGTGTGCTCCCATTACTACTTTCAATCTTAAAGTGCCTATCTTAACTTCACGAAGCGGGAAAGCCCGAGATTTCCCAACAGTGGTATCGGAGCCAGGTTCATCCGTAGCTGTAATCAAGCTCGTGCAAGTTCAAGATGGAGGATAATGTCGCTCATGATGTAGACATGTTCAAGCTCACAGCCAACAACTACTCCTATTGGAAGTCGATGATGGAGGACCACTTGTATTGCAAGGATTTGCATGAGCCCATCATCTACAAAGACAAGGTAGAAGGAAAGAGTGATGCTCAGTGGGAACTATTGAACTGGAAGGCTGTTGCTATGATCCGTAAGTACATCGACAAAACTCTCTTCGAGCATGTTTCTACTTATACAAATGCTTATGAATATAAAATACGAATTTTGGTGGATTGTGATCCATGTTAATGTTGCTCCAGAAATTGCAAGAAAGGATGTGATATATGGATAGATAGCCATATCAACATGTACTTAATAAATACAATATATTTTGAGTCCATGATTCTGAAGAAAACACCTCGTAACAAGGCTAATTTTGTTCGACGGTTGGTGAAGTTGGAGTATAAGGATGGTCATAGTATGATTGAGCACTTGAATAATTTCAAGGGGCTCGTAAATCAACTAACAAAAATTGATATGAAGATTGATGATGAGTTACAAGCCCTTCTACTCCTTAGTTCCTTACCGGAAAGCTGGGACACACTCGTAGTTACACTTAGTAACTCAGCTCCGGAAGGAAAGCTAACCATGGATACCGTAAGTGGCAGTCTTCTTGGTGAAGAAGCAAGGAGAATGGAACGAGGTGAGTCTATCCATCCCGAAGCAAATGTTGTTGAGAATCGGGGTAGGAATGAAACTCGTGGACGTAGTAAGAGCCGAGATCCGCATCAATCTCAAGGTAGATCCAAGTCACGCTCGAAGATTGCATGCTATTACCGTGGAAGGATAGGTCACAAGAAAATGGAATGTCGATCCTTCAAGAAAGACCAACATGCCGGTATTGTTAAGCCAAACCAAATAAGCCCAACGAAGAAGCAAGAAGAGAAGAGTACTACTGCCATAATATTAAAAGAAGATATGATATATCTCGTTAGTGAAGGTAACATTCTAAACATTTCTTATGATGAGAGTTCTTGGATTGTTGATTTCGGTGCTTCCTTCCATGTTACTCCACATAAAAGCTTCTTCTCATCCTACCAAAGCGGTGACTTTGGTATGGTGCAAATGGGAAATCAAGATAAGAGCAAGATCGTTGGGATATGAGACATCATTCTGACAACAAGCACCGGGTGCAAGCTTGTTCTGAAAGATGTGAGGCATATCCCGGCCATGCGCCTCAATCTTATCTCTACCGGAAAGCTAGATGATGATGATCTGATGAATTACTTTGGTGAAGGAAAGTGGAAGCTCACCAAAGGAAGTTTAATAATGGCTCGAGGAAAGAAGGTAGGATCATTGTACATAATGCAAGCTAAGCTCTGCAAAGGAGAGGTAAACATCACCACTGATGATATGGACACATGGCATAAACGACTTGGATACATCAGTGAGAAGGGTCTTCACATACTTGCTCGGAAACAACTCCTCCCTGATGTGAAAGGTAAACCACTCGATCCTTGTGCTCATTGTTTAGCTAGAAAACAACACAGAGTTGCCTTCCAAAGATCTTCTCAGCCCACAAGGAGAAAGAACATTCTAGACCTCGTGCACACTGACGTGAGTTCGATGTCTGATCCATTGGTGGTGCTTTACATTTTGTCACCTTCATTGATGATCATTCAAGGAAAGTGTTGTTGCACCTGTTAAAATCAAAGGATCAAGGGCTTGATGCCTTCAAAGAATTCCATGCTCTAGTGGAGCGTGAGACTAGACAAAAGATCAAGTGTGTACGATCAGATAACGGAGGTGAGTATAGAGGTCCTTTTGAAGCCTATTACAAGAAATATGGCATTAGGCTAGAGAAGACTCCACCCAAGACACCACAATTGAATGTGCTAGCTGAGAGAATGAACCGTACCATTGAAGAAAGAGTTCGTTGTGTGCTCTCTCATGCTAAGTTACCCAAATCATTTTGGGGAGAAGCTATAATGACCATGGATGACATTGTCAACCTCACACCATCAGTTCCTTTGGATGGGGCCATTCCAGAGGAAGTTTGGACGGGCAAGAGGGCTTCATACAATCATCTCAAGGTGTTCGGGTGCAGGGCATTTGTTCACATCCCCAAAGATGAGAGAGCTAAGCTTGATGCAAAGACAAAGGAGTGTATCTACCTTCGTTCACCAAAGGATGGCTCTAGGATCCAACTAACAAGAAGATTGTTCGCAGTAGAGACATTGTATTCTTCGAAGATCGAACAATTGAAGATATCAAGAATTTAGAGAGGCCAAGATTGAGAAGCAATAATAACACCGAACCTACTTTAGTTCGACATGAAGATAATAACACACAAGAAAGTAGTGATGTTGAAGATCATGAAATTCATGATGAACCAGTTCAGGAAGAACCTCAATCTAGCACTCCAACCGCACCAGAGCCGAGACGATCCTCAAGGGACAGAAGACCATCCACCCAATACAACACAGAGGAGTACGTTATGCTCACTGATGAGGGGGAGCCTCAAAGCTATAAAGAAGTAATGAGTGATTGTCATAAAGAAGAATGGAGAATAGCCATGTAAGAAGAAATGCAATCCTTGCATGAGAATAACACATATGAACTAGTGGAGCTACCAAAAGGGATAAGAGCTTTGAAGAATAAGTGGGTGTATAGAATCAAGACCGAAGATAACTGTTCAAAGCCTCGCTACAAAGCTCGGTTAGTCATCAAAGGATTCAGACAAGAAAAAAGTATCGACTTTGAAGAGATATTCTCTCCCATGGTAAAGATGTCATCCATCCGAGTTGTCCTTGGCCTAGCAGCCGTGCAAGATTTGGAGATTGAACAGCTCGATGTCAAGACGACATTTCTTCATGGTGACCTAGAGGAAAAGATCTACATGAAGCAGCCTGAGGGATTCAAAGTTCCAGGTAAAGAAAATTTAGTGTGCCACCTCAAAAAGAGTCTATACGGGCTTAAGCAAGCACCAAGGCAATGGTACAAGAAGTTCGACGCATTCATGGAAGAACATGATTTCAAAAAGACGAAAAGCGATCATTGTGTCTTCACAAAGAGGTATGTAAGTGGTAACTTTCTCATACTTCTGCTCTATGTTGATGATATGTTAATTATTGGTCAAGATCGCATAAAGATAGCTGCTTTAAAGAAAGATCTAAGCAAGAGCTTCGCCATGAAAGATTTGGGACCGGCTAAACAAATCCTTGAAATGAGAATAACTCGTGATAGATCAAAAGGACTGTTATGGCTATCCCAAGAAAGGTATATTGAGAAAGTTTTGGAAAGGTTCAACATGCACAAATCAAAGCCGGTTAACACTCCACTTGCCGGACAGTTCAAGCTAAGTTCGAAGCAGAGTCCGACAAGTGAAAAAGACATGGAGGAAATGAAGAAGATACCATACTCATCTGTAGTAGGCAGTCTCAATGTATGCAATGATATGCACAAGACCAAATATCGCCTATGCGGTTGGTGTTGTCAGTCGCTTCTTGGCTAACCCAGGGAATAAACATTGGGTTACCGTCAAATGGATCCTTCGATATCTACGTGGAACTTCCAAAAGATGTTTATGCTTTGGAAAAGGAAAACCTATATTAGAAGGATACACAGATGCAGACTTGGCCGGTGACATTGATTCAAGGAAAGCAACATCGGGATACTTAACTACTTTTGTAGGGGGAGCTATTTCATGGCAATCAAAGCTGCAAAAGTGTGTTGCATTATTCACTATAGAGGCAGAGTATATCGCAGCTACCGAAGCTTGCAAGGAGATGTTGTGGATAAAGAACTTATTGCATGAGTTGAGAATAGATCAAGAAAAGTATGTCTTGAAGTGTGACAATCAAAGTGCAATTTACTTGGCAAAGAATTCAACATTTCATTCCCGCACAAAGCACATTGATACAAGATATTATTGGATCCGAGAAGTCCTCGAGGAAAAGCAAATACATCTTGACAAGGTTCACACAGATGAGAACTAGTCTGACATGATGACCAAGGTAATACCAACAAAGAAGTTTGAAGATTGTTGTCAAGGTGCCGGTTTGCTACTACCCCCCAATTAAGTCGGGAGGAGGAGATTTGTTGGGATCCCTCCTTAATTGGAGAGTTTCTAGAAAATTTTAGATCTTTCTAGAGAAGTATAGAATTTTCTAGAACGTTCCGAAGAACTCTCTAGAAGCTTGTGGAAGAGTGTGGAACCCTCTGGAATATTCTGGAGATGTGTTGAATCTTCCGGAACCTTACGGAAGAGTATGGAAGGATGTAGAAGGGAATGAAAGAGTGTAGAGATTCCCAGAGAGTGTGGAGCATTCTACAGAATCAATCTCCACCCTTGGATACAAGTAATCTCCACCATTCATTATGGAGGTTGAGTAGCATAAATAGGGGTAGGAGCCTTCATTCTTAATCATCAATAAAAAAAAATCCAAGAATTATAAAAGAGAGCCTCTTTAAGAGAAAAAGAGAGATAGCTTGGGAAGTCTCTATCCTCTAGCTTGAGTGAGCCACCGAGTGTGGGTTGCTTTGGTAATCATATTATTGTAATCCTACTATTCTTTGGTATAGTAGAAGAATCTTCATATTGGATAATTATAAACTCTTATGCTCGCATTACTACTTTCAATCTTAACGTGTCTATCTTAACTTCACGAAGCGGGAAAGCCCGAGATTTCCAACATACTCAACATTAAATCACCTTTATTTAACAGGTTGGAGCTGAATTTAAAGTCAAAGTCAAGCATAAAGGACATAAAACCATGGAAGAATGATGCAGCCCAGCCTGATATTAGGTCGCACTGTGATAAGTCGCATGCCTTAAGTCGCCAGCGACCTAACGAGTTACAACCTACCAAGCTACAACCCAGGGAGTTGCGACCTAACTCTAGCGAGTTAACGACCCAAGGAGTCAAGCCTAGCGAGTTAAGTCGCTCACACAACCGGATAAGCGACCTAACGAGTCGTGCCAAACCAATACTGCCACATTTCTTTAGGTCGCCAGCGAGCTACGACCTAACGAGCTACGACCTAGCGAGTTAGGTCGCATATGTCGCAAATCCTTAAGTCGTATGTCGCTTCTGCTCTTCTATGCCGCGTTTCCTTATGCCGCTATCTTTAAGTCGCTCACCATGATAGGTCGCTGCTTCTCATGTTGCTCAGACTTTAAGTCGCTCAGGACTTATGCCGCTGTTTGTTTTAGGTCGCTCGACCTTATGCCGCTGCGAAGCTTAAGTCGCTCCAGATGTTAAGCCGCATTGTTGTATGTCGTGTGAGGTTGTATTTTGTTAAGTCGCATGTACTATTGTGTTGTAACTTTCTTATGTCGCTTATGTTGTTAAGTCGTGAATGTTAGGTCGTGAGTCGTTTGTTTTTATGTCGCTATTGTTAGGTCGTGTGTTGTAAAATCCTATAAATAGCGGGTGAGTTGTATCATTTGAAGGAGTTGGTTTTTGGAATAAAATTTGTTGAGTGCTTTGTGCCTCCATTGAAATTGGTAGTTGAGTGTTATCTCCTATCTCCACCTTCAGCATTCGAGTGCGCTCGAATTAACGATTGTTGAAGCCAATTCACGGAATCAAATGCGCTTGATCAACGTTCGAAGAATTGTAGATCTTCTCTCACGGCATCGTGCGCGATCAACGTGTCGAAGATTGCTAGAATCCGGTATCTTCGTGATCAATGGATTTGGGCCTTTATCTTGGGTATCTTCAATCCATCAATTCATCATTGTATCATTTCATCGATTTATCATCGACTCACCGATTATTTCCGCTAATCGTGTGAGATCCTGGACGGATTCGATTTACATCGTCGAATTCGCTTCCTTGGCTGCATCAGTTTGGTATTAGAGCTAGATCGCAAGGAATTTGAAGTTTGGAGATCGGATTTGCATTGTTGAGAAGTTTGGTGTCCATCGTGTTCATAGTGAAGTTGCTACAAGTTGGGAGTTTCGATCCATATCATTTCGGATCAAAGTTCGGAAAGTGTTTGAATTTTTGAAGATTTGTTTGAAGTTCAATCATGCCACCGAGACGAGCTCAACGTCATCGCAATGTTGATGCTTTGTATGGAAGAGAAGATGCTGAACAAATGGTGCAACGAATTAGTGATAAATTCAATGAGAAGTTTGATGAGGGAATTGGTCGATTAGAGAGAATGATGCTTGAAATGAATCATAGTAGAAGAAGGGTTTCACCTGAATCTGAATCGAGCCATGGGGGAAATAGAGTTTCACCACATTCAGATCGGGAGAGAAGAGAAGATCATGATCGTAGAAATGTTGACGATCGTGATAGGAATGTTGATGATCGAAATCGGAGAGATGTGGATGATCGTGATCGGAGGAATGTAGATCGAAGGGATGTTGGTGGTAGAAATGGTGGTGGTAGAGATGTTGGTGGTCATGATCGACATCGATATGCATCAGATTTTGATGAGGAGTTTGATGGTGGTAGTGTTCATGGTCGAAATCGAAGCCAAGAAAGAAATCATTCAGAGTATGATCACAAATGGGAGTCCGGAATGAAAATTGAAATTCCAGAGTTTAAGGGTGGTATGCAGGCTGAAGAATTTCTAGATTGGTTATCTAATGTTGAAGAGATCTTTTATTTCAAGGAGGTTCTGGAAGATCGTCGAGTGAAGTTGGTTGCTACTAGGTTGAGAGGAAGAGCTATGGCGTGGTGGCAACAAACCAAACTTACACGAGATCGGATGGGGAAGTCAAAGATTGTTGCTTGGGAGAAAATGAAGAAGATGATGAAGGCTACATTCTTGCCTTACAATTATCAATCACTCATGTATCAGAGGTTGCAGAATCTGAGGCAAGGGATGAAGACTGTTAATGATTATGCTGATGAGTTTTATCAACTGATTGCTCGAAATGACATTATGGAGATAGAGGAACAATTGACTGCTAGGTTTGTTGAGGGGTTGAGGATCCAGATCCAGGATATGGTAACTATGTTTGATCCTAGATCTGTAGCTGAAGCGCACCAGAAGGTGTTGGCTTGGGAGAAGCAGGGAAGACGAGGAGGTGGTGTGTTTCCAAGTTCCAATACTCAGAGCAAGGGTGCTAGTGGGAGTTCCAATGTTTCTAAAGCTGTCAGTAAACCAGTTGTGAATGAAGTTACGAAGGCGAAGGTCAACAACAGTTTCAAGTGTTATAATTGCCAGGAAGTGGGTCACAAGAGTAGTGAATGCCCGAAACCGAAGAGGCGAGCTATGATTGCTGAAGTGGAAGGTGAGGATGTTGATGAAGGTTATTCTAGTCCAGTTAAGGAGGATGAACAGGATATCGTGTCAGGAGATGAAGGATGTAATCTAATGTTGAGGAGATCATGTTTGACACCGAAGCAGGAAGAGGAGGCTAGTTGGTTGAGGAGTAATATCTTTCAGTCAACATGCACTATACTGGGGAAGGTGTGTAAATTTGTGATTGACGCGGGAAGTTGTGACAATATCATTTCTACCGAAGCTATGAGAAAGTTGAAGTTGAAGACGGAGAAGCATCCAAATCCTTACAAGTTAGCGTGGTTAAGGAAAGGAGGAGAGGTGAAGGTGGACAGGCGAGTTCATGTTCCATTTTCTATTGGGAAGAAGTATAAAGATGAGATCTGGTGTGATGTGATGGAGATGGATGTTTGTCACTTGCTTTTGGGAAGACCATGGCAGTATGACCGAGCAGTGCAGCATGATGGTCGAACCAATAGCTACAGCTTTATGTTTGAGGGTACTAAGATCATTTTAGTTCCGAAGAAGACACAGCACGGAGAGAGAAAGTCAGAAGAGATTGAGGAGCTGAAGACTTTGTTGACTTTGAAGGAGTTTGTTGAAGAAGTAGAGGAGAGTCCAGAGGTGTTCTTGTTGATTGGACATGAAGCTACTGAATCTGTTGAAGTTCCAGAGGAAGTAAATCCAGTGTTGGAAGAATTCAGAGATGTGTTTCCTGAAGAGTTGCCAAAGGAGTTACCACCGTTGAGAGATATTTAGCATCAGATTGATCTTGTGCTAGGGGCGGCATTACCTCACAGGCCACATTACAGGATGAGTCCTAAGGAGCATAAGGAACTGAGAAGGCAGGTGGAGGAGTTGTTAGAACAAGGGCGTGTTCAGGAGAGCTTGAGTCCTTGTGCAGTGCCAGCCTTATTGGTACCGAAGAAGGATGGGACTTGGCGGATGTGTACGTACAGTCGGGCTCTAAACAAGAACACTGTGAGATACAGGTTTCCTATGCCGAGGTTCTATGATTTGATTGATCAGTTGAGTGGGGATGTTATGTTCTCAAAGATTGACTTGAAGAGTGGATACCATCAGATTCGTATTAGACCGGGTGATGAGTGGAAGACTGCTTTTAAAACTAGGAAAGGTCTATACGAATGGCTGGTTATGCCGTTTGGCTTGTCAAATGCTCCTAGTACTTTTATGAGAGTGATGAACCAGATTTTCAGACCATTTATTGGGAAGTTCGTAGTAGTTTACTTTGACGATATTTTGATCTATAGTGGGAGTATGGAAGAGCATATCCAGCATTTGCGAGAAGTGCTGTTGATTCTACGACATGAGCAATTCTTTGCAACAACGAAGAACTGCGTGTTCATGACGCACTGTGTTTTGTTTCTGGGATATGTTCTGTCGAAGGAGGGTATTCAAGTGGATGAAAGCAAAGTGGAAGCTGTCAGGAGTGGGCCACAACCTAAGACAATTACTGAAGTGAGGAGTTTTCATGGGTTGGTATCTTTTTATCGAAGATTCATTCCACATTTTAGCAGTGTAATGGCACCTGTAACCGATTGCATGAAAGGAAAGAAGTTCGTGTGGACAGAGGAAGCAGAGTTAGCTTTTGAGAAGATCAAGACACTTTTGACGACAGCACCCATTCTGGTACTGCCGGATTTTCAGTTATTGTTCGAGTTACACACTGATGCTTCGAAGGTTGGGATTGGTGGAGTATTGAGTCAGAATGGAAGACCAGTTGCTTATTTCAGTGAGAAGTTGTCTGGAGCCAAGTTGAGATATAACACTTATGACGTGGAGTTTTACGCAATTGTTCAAGCTATGAAGCACTGGAGGCATTATCTGTTTCAGAAGGGGTTTGTTCTTTATATGGATCATGAAGCTTTGAAACATTTGCAAGGGCAGGACAAAATTTCAGCTAGACACGCTTCGTGGGTCGCGTATTTGCAGCAGTTTACTTTTGTTGTAAAGCACAAATCAGGGGTGACGAATCGTGTAGCTGATGCCTTGAGCAGGAGGAATCATTTGTTGACGACGATGAAGGTTGAAGTGACAGGATTTGAACTATTGCCAGAGTTGTTTGAGGAAGATCCTTACTTTGCGAAGATTGTTGAGAAAGTCAAGGATGGGAGTACTGATGAGTTTGTGTTGGTAGATGGATTCTTATTCAAGGGGAATCGATTGTGCAGACCAGATTGCAGCTTGAGAATGAAAATTGTAAAAGAGTTGGATGAAGAAGGACATGTTGGTCGGGATCGCACATTGCAGTTGATTTCTCAGACTTATTATTGGCCCTCGATGAAGCGGGAAGTTGAAAAGTTTGTTCGAAGATGTCATGTTTGTCAAGTTTCGAAAGGGACAGCTACAAATGCGGGTTTGTATATGCCTTTACCTGTTCCTACAAAACCGTGGGTTGATGTAAGCATGGATTTTGTGTTGGGCTTGCCGAGGACTCAATGGGGAAATGACTCTATATATGTTGTGGTGGATCGTTTCTCGAAGATGGTACATTTTGTTGCTTGTAAGAAGACGGCAGATGCAGTCCATGTGGCACAATTGTTCTTTAGAGAGATCTATCGCTTGCATGGTTTACCAGAATCTATAGTTTCGGACAGGGATACCAGATTTCTGAGTCATTTTTGGCTAAGTTTGTGGAAGATGGTGGGAACGAAGCTGAAATTCAATAGTGCTTATCATCCACAGACAGATGGACAGACTGAAGTTGTGAACATATCCCTGGGAAATTTGTTGCGGTGTCTTGTGAAGGATAATCTGAAGAGTTGGGATGTGAAGTTATGTCAAGCGGAGTTTGCTCATAATCATGCTATCAACCGTAGTACGGGTTTCAGTCCATTTCAGATTGTATATTCAAGCTTGCCAAAGGGGCCGTTGGATTTAACGATAGTGCCACAACCGAAGGGGACAGTTAAGCGGGCTGCTGATTTTGTTGATGGGTTGACAGAATGCCATAGAATCGTTCAGGAACGATTGGAGAAGACGAATGAGAAATATAAACAATCCGCAGATATTAAACGACGACATGTTGACTTCAAAGAAGGAGATTTAGTATACGTTGTACTAATGAAGGATCGTTTTCCAGTGGGAGCATATAATAAACTTAAAGCTCGAAAGATTGGTCCTGTAAAGATTGTGAAACAGATCAATGAAAATGCTTATAGGTTGAAGCTGCCGGAGGATGTGTACACTTCTGACGTGTTTAATGTTAAACATCTTATACCTTATTATGGAGAGGAACAACCCAATGGAGAAGAACTTTTAAATTCGAGGACGAATTTTTCTCAACCAGGGGAGGATGATGCAGCCCAGCCTGATATTAGGTCGCACTGTGATAAGTCGCATGCCTTAAGTCGCCAGTGACCTAACGAGTTACAACCTACCGAGCTACAACCCAGGGAGTTGCGACCTAACTCTAGCGAGTTAACGACCCAAGGAGTCAAGCCCAGCGAGTTAAGTCGCTCAGCCAACCGGATAAGCTACCTAACGAGTCGCGCCAAACCAATACTGCCACATTTCTTTAGGTCGCCAGCGAGCTACGACCTAGCGAGTTAGGTCGCATATGTCGCAAATCCTTAAGTCATATGTCGCTTCTGCTCTTCTATGCCGCGTTTCCTTATGCCGCTATCTTTAAGTCGCTCACCATGATAGGTCGCTGGTTCTCATGTTGCTCAAACTTTAAGTCGCTCAGGACTTATGCCGCTGTTTGTTTTAGGTCGCTCGACCTTATGCCGTTGCGAAGCTTAAGTCGCTCCAGATGTTAAGCCGCATTGTTGTATGTCGTGTGAGGTTGTATTTTGTTAAGTCGCATGTACTGTTGTGTTGTAACTTTCTTATGTCGCTTATGTTGTTAAGTCGTAAATGTTAGGTCGTGAGTCGTTTGTTTTTATGTCGCTATTGTTAGGTCGTGTGTTGTAAAATCCTATAAATAGCGGGTGAGTTGTATCATTTGAAGGAGTTGGTTTTTGGAATAAAATTTGTTGAGTGCTTTGTGCCTCCATTGAAATTGGTAGTTGAGTGTTATCTCCTATCTCCACTTTCGGCATTCGAGTGCGCTCGAATCAACGATTGTTGAAGCTAATTCACGGAATCAAGTGCGCTTGATCAACGTTCGAAGAATTGTAGATCTTCTCTCACGGCATCGTGCGCGATCAACGTGTCGAAGATTGCTAGAATCTGGTATCTTCGTGATCAACAGATTTGGGCCTTTATCTTGGGTATCTTCAATCCATCAATTCATCATTGTATCATTTCATCGATTTATCATCGATTCACCGATTATTTCCGCTAATCGTGTGAGATCCTGGACGGATTCGATTTACATCGTCGAATTCGCTTCCTTGGCTGCATCAAAGAAGAAGCTAGTGCATTTAATAGAAAGGAAGGGTGAACAAATTTATCACTACGCCATAGATGACCTTCTGCAATACAAAAAAAATGTTGGCCCAGACCCGAAAAATGTTGCCATAGGTCTATGGCAACACTTTTAGGGTGATGCAATTTTTGTCGTTGCCTTAGACCTCAAAGGCAACATTTTGACTATCTAAGGCAACATAAGTAATATTGTTGCAATAGAACCCTATTTGGGTCTATGACAACACCCATAGGTATCTGTAGCAACATTCCAAAATGTTGCTATAGATATTAACTTTCTGAATTTGTGGGCCCACAATGTAGAGCATATTTGATTTTTTAATAAAAATTAATATTTATTTAATAAAATGCTATTGCATAGAATTTGATATTTAAACAGTAATTTATTTAAATAAATATTTTATTTCAACATTTGAAATAGTACAAATTCCTGACTCCACTATTTTACAATTCAATGATATATAACACTGATATTCACATATACAGATATTCCTCACTACATCACTCAGTTCACTCATTACATATGCAGTTTCAATTTATACAGACACCGACACTGACAAATATATGACGAGCCGAGTGCCGAGCCGAAGGCGAGCCGAGTAGCGGGTCCGGGCGCAGCGCCGGCGGGGGTCCGGGGCACCGCAGTCCCGGCGGGGATCGACCTCGGAAGATCGAGCCTTCTTTGAAACCTGTCTTCAAGCTCATGCATTCATACACTCATGCACATTTGATTTGACTCTGTCTTCAAGCTTGTATCCAGCTGTCCAGTCTTCAATACCTGTCACATATAATTCAAAAGCAGTAATCTGGAAAATAATATTTAACTCAAACAGAAAATGAAAATAATTTTGTTATAATATTTGCCTCAGGTATTTGAGTTGTTTCTTTTCATAAGTGCATAAGCCAAACATGAATGCAACACATGGATACAAGGACACGACACAAGGTCAAACCCGAGTCATCGACTGGATTCAACTCAGGGCCAAGCACCTAACAAAACAAATAAGAACCAGGTTCAGCAAAATATAGACAAGCCAGTGCAAGAAACACAACAGTACACATAGGCAGCCCATCAAGCAAAAACAGTGAATGCATCAGGCATGTACAAGAGAAACATAGGCAGTAATATGATATACAGAGGACTTGGAGCATCAGTTCATGTTCTGGTTTAACAAATGCAGCAGAAAGGAGCTAACAAGCTCAGATCAGAAATCAAAAACAAGCCAGTGAACCAAAATCCAACATACCAAATAATATCACATTGCAATTCATCATCGGCAAAGCAAAATCAAGCCAGTGAACCAAAATCCAACATACCAATACATTATCGCAATCCAACATACCGGATTTATCAAAGTCCAACAGAAAGATTAAACCCGAGATTATAGGAAATAAAGCCTATAAATAAATCCCAATTCATCATCGGCAAAAGCATGCGAGTGTAACCAAAATCGAGAATAATCAAGTAAACCTGAAGGCAGAAAACATACCAAATAATATCACATCCCACCCGACGACGAAGTCAAAGCAATTCGAGCAATCAATCAAGGAATTGAAACTGGTTTTATGATTGCTGGCCAATTTGAAAATTTAAGCGGCATTCTCTCAAATAAGAAATCTGCGTTTGACATCTTCCTTGAATCCGAAAATGGTACTTTTTGAAGCAATCGAGCGAAGCTTCATCAGAATCGAACTTCTTCTGAACATTGGCGAGAAAGATTCAAGCATCGGATCTGGTCGAAGTATCATAAATTGCCAACCCTGCCGTCACGGAACCACCAGATTCGAGGAACAGCAGCTGAGCCACAACTATCGCCGACGTATCGTCCTCGATGGGTCCGTTAAGGCAGATGACGCGCTCTTTGAGAAGCCGGGAAAAGATATCGCAGGCACGCTGGCCACGGGATGTGTGCTCGATGACCATCGGAATCAGGCCGTAGAAACGGCGGTGGGGTAGTGGAGTTTTGTTGGAGGCTGCGGTTGGTAGGATTTGGGAGAGGTACATGTAGGCAAACAGTAACGAAATTGGGGGTGAGAACGAAATGGGAACGAAAATATGATTTGGAAATTAGGGATTTGGAAATTGGGGATTTGAAAATTGGGGGTGAGAACGAAATGGTATGAAAAGTAAATCGGGAAAATGAAAATTTAGGACAAATTGTAGCGGTGATCCATGTTAACAATCAGATTAAATGTAGACCGTTGGATCGTATTCACGCGGATTGCTAATTTTATTAATTTTTTAATTTGAAAACATCTATAGCAACACTATATAAAAATGTTGCATCGTGTTACACTTGTTTAGCTAGAGCAACACATTTTTATGGCTAAGGTAACACCATAAATACAACGTTGCAGTAGGACCAAAATTTTATATCTATCGCAATATTTTAGCTGGCAACACCTTGCAAAAATGTTGCAGAAAGTCATCTATGGCGTAGTGTATGGTACGTACTTAATTTATTCCTTAAGTTTTGGGTTTAAAAAATGTAATGAAGTCAAGCCTAACTCGTCATGATATTTGGATGAAATATTGGAGATAAAGAGCTTAAAATTGTTAAGTGAATGAATGAGTAGAAGTAGAAATTGCTACTGCCACTTTGGTTTAACGAGAAAATATATACTGGGTTTTACCCAATGCTATACATCCCAGTATTTGGTATCCTATATTGTGTACCAGTGCACGTTAAACATACCATATAAGCACATTTACTAAATCTGTCGTCCTAACTAATGAAATGCTATTAACACGCTGTCGTCCACCTGTTGGGGATGCATAAAAAACCTTTAATAGACCTTATTTGGTCGATGCATGTAATAAAATAGAGGCACTATAGTAATGTATTTTTCCATGAGTCAAAGAAAGGCTTGTTAGAGTCATTTTGTGAATGTTGAGCTGCATTTTGTTCAAATTGCGCTAAACAAAATGAGCTGCTGCTTTTTATAGCCATTTTATAGTTTTTGCTTGCTTTTTTTTTTTCTATTTGGAAATGTATACAATCAAGAAAAAAAAAAAAAACTCTCTATTTAACCTTAACTATATATGAAACCTTTTTCCATTGACATATATGTCTTGGTATTTCACTGTTTCTGGCAACATTAGCCAAGTAATCTAAAGTTTTATGTTGGGTGCATGTTCAGTAAGATATGTAAACGTATCCTATTTTCAACTATATAATTTGACTTAATTAAATATACAACATTACAACTCACATGCTTTGCAAATGGCGTAGCTTAGAAATGCCATTAGATAAGACACCCAACAGACCTTGGTTACCTAGGCCTCTGCATTTTGAGAAAACAAATTGTAGCTGCTTGAACAAGGATGCATATATATGGTTATAGAGACAAATTATACACTTTCTTATTTCAACTTATAATACAAATTTTGTAATTTGCAGCTATATGGACAAAATCATATGCACAAAACAGTTGCTTACTTAAGCATGTTGTTACAATGATTAGATTAATCATTATGATTAGGCGACCTGAGAATATTATTAACTAAACTGCAAGTCATACGATTGATAGTACAAAGTATAACCTTGGGGTCTAGATTGTCTTGATTTTACATCATTTTGGAGTACAAAAATAATTGCATAATGTGCTTTTGTTAATCGTTTTGTAGAAACTGGATTAAGCCTGTAAACTACCAAGATAGTTTTTGTTATCAGTTTTGCAGATTGACTCAAAAAACGAAAAAGAAGAAGAAGAAGAAGAACAACAACTTTGAATCTCATGATGTGCATACGTTGTTAATAATATTTTATAAGATCGACGGTAACATGGTATATCTTTGAAGAGCTAAAAGTCATTTAACAGACCAATTCTAAGTTCGGCTATGTACCATCTATGTTTCATCTATATTCGTTGTAGGTAAAAAGATTGATAAATTACATACATTGAAAAGCTTTTGATGTCCCCAGGATGTTTTTTTCTAGGTCCACCTGTAGCCTGCATTAAGGCTTTAAAATGAGGAGATACTGATTCCTTTGGAGTGTTGCAGGAGTCATATGTATCTTGTATGCGTAAGATGCTACATGTCTAATAGATAATGAAGGAAACATATATCCCTGTGTATAATAAGATAATGAATGCGGATGTATATTATAAATATGTGGGCTTACCCGCAAAGCCCAATATCAGTTTAGCTTTATAAATACAAAGACAAGCCTGTACAAACAATTATTTAGAATACAATATATCTTCTTTCTTTTACATGGTATCAGAACCCTCAATAAATTGCTTAACAGCAAATTGATCTAAAACCTCAAAAAAGAAAAAAAGAAACTTGAATCTCATCAAAACAATCTCATCATCTGAGATTTTGGTCACACGGTTTAACAACTGTGTAACAATCTTGAAATCTACCATCATTTGGAGAGGTCACCCTGTCAAGAAAGGGAGATATCAGAGAAAACTCATCACATATCACCCCTCTGGCTGCCACCAAACCATCAGATTATCAAGATTCCGATCAACTCACCTGAAGTGTTGTGCCTAGAGCCACCTGTCAGATTTTAATCGTCACTCAAGCGAAATCTGGTTGCACTTCATCCATGTTTCATCTGCATCATTGCTTTTCACCATCACTGATCATCTTCTTGATAAATTCTCATCATCATGTCTGAAGGAGGCAGTGACAACACACCTCATGAACATTCAAGAACCACTCAGCAGCAATCCAATACTACTCAAGAACTCATCAAATCCATAATCAAACCACAAAGTCAGATCATCACCATTCAACTTGATGAATCCAACTATCTGCTCTGGAAATTCCAGATTGAAACTGCTATCAGAGGATATGGACTGCAAGAGTATGTTCTTGGTACTCTAATTACTGCTCCAAGATTTACTACAGATCACGAAGGAAAACTAGTAAGCAATTCTGAATATATAATTCATGAAAGACAAGATAGTCTAATTAGTTCTTGGCTATTATCATCAATTAGTGCCAGTTTATTACCACAGTTAGTTGGGTGTAAAACCACACATTAAATATGGCACACCATTGAGCAGACATTCAGTTCTCAATCTGCTGCCAGAATAATGCAATACAAAAGACAATTGCAAAATTTGAGAAAAGACAATGTCAACATGAGAGAATATCTCTCTAAGGCACTACACCAAATACTGAGATTTGCAACTAACCATCCGCGCATTTGGCAACGGTTATTAACCGTTGCCATTTTGAAACGGTTAATAACCGTCTTGGTTCCGTTAGCAACGGTTTTTTATCGTTGCTAATTGGGAACGGTTACTAACCGTAGCTTCTTTGGAGACAAATGATGGCGGTGAATTTCATCCTTTCGCGCCATAATTTTTGGCGCGTTTTGTTCTAACTAGCAACGGTTTTCAACTGTGGCTAATTAGCAACGGTTTGTAACCGTGGTAAATATTGTGGCAGCTAATTTTGTGCCAAATATCACAGTACTTGTGTCGTTTACTCTGGGGCACAAAATTTACCGAGCATACAGTAAAAAAAACCGCAGATCTTTGATTCTCTCAGCCGCGATTTCGTCCTCGTCGATCGGCTCCTCCAGTAGTAAAGCATACAGCACAAAATTTAACTTGCAGCCACGAATTAACATCTCCAGCCTCCAACAGCAGCAGCCGGCGCTCCGGCGGATTCAAAGCTAGGGCATCTTTCATTTGTTTCAGCATCTTCATATCGCTTCTGGTGATCTTCTACAGGTTTCCCTACTGCTGCAAGTTTTTATTTATTTCGTTAATTTCAACTTCCTTGAGCTTCGTACCCATTACCACTTACCTAACCAGATCTATCATTTTCAAGCCCTTAATCTCCTCCAACAGCACGAAAAAATTGGGATGTTTTGTCTTCTTGAGTTAGTCATTTTATTTTTTAGTGTTGCAAGTTTTCTATGGCCTGCTTATGCCGAGTCTCAGATTATTGATCCACTTTTTGATTGTAGAGATCTAGAATTTTATGCGTACTAGATCATGATAATCTGCCTTGAGACGTCATAAGTTGTTATATCTAAAAGGGGTACCTTTCCTGTAAAATGTCGAGATGGCCAGATTAAAAACGATAGGTGTGTGATCGCCAGTTTTACCGATTGGTAAAATTGACTAAAAATTTAGGATCATGGCAGCTAAATTAATCCAGATACTTGGCAAAATATGTTGATCTGTAATTTTTTTGGTTTTATAGTTAGTCCAACAATTTATTTCTGGTTTTGTTTATTCTCAGTTTTTGTCTGTCTTTTCTGCAAAAACGGATGAGCTTTCTCCTCTTTTCTACAAATCAACATTTATGTTTTTGTTATAATCTTCTGCGTACGTATATTCTGGTAGTAAGAAACTTACTATTCTGATCAAACGTTGAGAAAAATTTGACTACAAAAACACACTGAGTTTCAAAGTCGGCTTAGGACAAACTATTCGTTCGAATTAACCAAAAAGCATGATTATTTATTTCAAGTTTCCTTTCTTTCACGTAAAAACAAGGGTTTCATACGATGATGTGGTGGATTAAATAGTCGCCACAAATCTTGGTGGTGGGTGTACGATGATTGATGAGGTGTATTTGGTGGTGATGAAGGAGGAGATGGTTGAGGTTGTGATGATATAATCTATAATGCTATTTTTAGTTGCATTTTAATGAATTGTAATGGCATTTTCAAAGGAAGCAGTTCTATACATTAACTCATAATACTATTTTGCAGTAACATTTGTTAAGAATAGAAGAATGTGATTGAATTGAGAAAAAACGAATTGCTGTAATTTGAAGTGAATGGGAAAAATTCTTTATTTTAATGAAAATGCAAAACCGATATCTCTTGTACATGTTACAGCTTCTACTTATAATAACAAACTGCTATTTGGGCTGAGATAATATGTGTGGCCCTCCCCTTCTATCGCCGTAGCCAACCCCTTCAACTTCGAATCTTCGCTCGAACCACAGTCGACCATATTTAGTAAGTGGATAAAATTGTTGTTAATGGCGCAAGCCAAGTATCAGGAGAGGGGTAATGCATAGACATTACTCTAGTGCTACAAAATGACGCCGTTGTAATGGCAAATTTTTTGGAAACAGTTTGATGCTAATGTTAAATTTCAAGTGAAATCAAAAGAATATTCATCTGTTTAGTTAATATCAGAGTTGAACTTGGTGAAAAGCCATAAGATATTGTTACCCATGATTTCTTATTAGCTCTTGTTATTTTCATTCAGTATGTCTTTTAGTATAGACAAACAATGGATGAATCAATCTAATCGAAGAAATACAGAATATGTGGAAGGTGTGAGAAATTTCGTTAAATTTGTTGCTGAAAACGGTGGCAATAAGGAAAAGTATTCGTGCCCTTGCACGCGGTGCAAAAATGAAGATACATTCAAATTAAATGACATTCATTTTCATTTGCTTAGATATGGTATTGTTCAATCATATACCGTGTGGTGTTTTCACGGAGAAAGAATACCGGAGAAGCCAAAACAACAACCGGTTAGTCATGCCACAAATACTGATGAGTCCGAACATATTAGGATGGAGGATTTGATCAATGATGCAGATAGATTCCATCATTTTCAACCTACAAGTCAGTTGCATGATAATGCTAATATTAATGAGCAGTTTACGGATAAATCATTTTTTGATAGTGCAACTGCAACAGAGCCATTGTATCCTTCTTGTCCAAAAGAGATTACAAAGTTGTATGCCATTGTGAAACTGAATAGCTTGAAGACCCAATACGGCTTTTCAGACAATGGTGTGACTGCAGTACTCGAATTCATAAAGGAGTTACTCCCCGAAGGTAACACACTACCTTCAAAGTACCCCGACGTGAAGAAGATCATTAAGCAAGTTGGGATGAATTACATAACTTATGATGCATGCATTAATGACTGCATCTTGTACTGGAAAGATAATGCGAACAAAGTTTCATGTACAAATTGCAACGCACCAAGATACAAGACATCATTCGACGAAGAGAGAAAAGCTACCACAGTACCTCAAAAGACCTTAAGACATTTTCCTTTAATTTCTAGATTGAGAAGACTGTATACTGTACCATGGATAGCAGAAGCGATGACCTGGCATAGTCGTGCCAAGTCTGGTACAACCGTAATGCATCATCCGTGTGATACTTCTCAATGGAAAACTACAGATTCTTTTGATTCTTCGTTTGCTGCTGAACCACGAAATATCACGCTTGGAATAGCAACAGATGGTTTCTATCCGAATGCTTCTTTAACTAACCCTTACAGCTGTTGGCCAGTAATTGTAGTACCATATAACCTTCCTCCGTCTTTGTGCATGAAAAGAGAGTTCTCAATGTTAACACTGTTGATTTCTGGGCCAAAACAACCGGGGAAGGATATTGATGTTTATTTAGCACCTTTGATAGACGAGTTAAAGCAGTTATGGGAAGGAGTCGTTACATTTGATTCATTTATGAAATCTGAGTTCATAATGAGAGCTAGAGTGTTGTGGGCAATCCATGATCATCCCGCTCTTGGGACTTTATCGGGATGTACAACTCACGGCTACTTTGCATGTCCTCTTTGTGGAGAAGAAACTACATATGTTTATCTCCCTGAAAGTAAGAAGATTTGTTACATGGGACATCGTAGATTTCTTCCGTCCGGACACAAGTTTCGATACGATAAGACAAATTTCAACAACGAGCAAGAACTTAAGCGTCCTTCAAAACCACTGACTGGTTATCAAGTTGAAAAAAAGGTAGCGAATATAAAAATGAAAGTTGGTAAAAACATACCGGAAATTGGTCGAAAACGGAAAAAGACAATCGATGAAGAAGTTCCTGCATGGTATAGGAGGTCGAAGTTCTTTGATTTGCCATATTGGAAAACAAATTTGACCCGACATAATATTGATGTTATGCATACGGAGATGAATGTCACGAAACATTTGATCAACACAATTATGAACCATAAAGACATGTCAAAAGATGGGATCAATGCACGGAAGGATTTGAAAATCATGGGTATAAAACAAAAGTTGTGGGTGATAGAAGATCCTGAAACAAGTAAAGTAACCATACCAAATGCGACTTTCACTTTGAGCAAAGAAGAAAAGATACGGTTTTGCACCGTTTTGAAAAATTTGAAAGTGCCGAGCAAATTCTCTTCGAACTTCCATAACAATGTGAGCATCAACCCTCCTGAACTAAAAAATATGAAGTCACATGATTACCACGTCATAATGCAACATTTACTTCCGGTATTGCTTCAGCATTGTTTTCCGCAACATAAGGATCTACGGAATGCTATTCATCGCATTAGTCTCTTTTATAACATTTTGTGCTCAAAGGTGATCAACAGGGAACATCTTCTAAAAGCAAATGCTAGTTTGGTAGAAGCAATGTGTGTTATTGAAAAACATTTTCCGCCTGCATTTTTTTGATATCAGTATTCACCTTATGGTTCATTTAGCCGATGAAGCATTGATTTCTGGTCCTGTTAGATATAGGTGGATGTACCCATTTGAACGGTAAATTACTAATTTTAGTTATGTACATAATTATTCGATTTAAATAGCTATTGATGTTTACATTTTACAATTGAGTTGCTAGCTGTTGTAGAGTAAAGACAGGTGAGTTTGAAACTCACGCATTTAATATATATGTTGCCTGGTTGCCAAAAAAATTCTCTGTAATTCACTTCTGGCATTAAACCTAAGTCATTATTAGGCAAATTTGGGTCTAGTTCATATGCTATGAAACTTGGGCCATCGCTTCATGTTTGTGAAATGGTTTTGGGTAGCATGAGTTTTGTTTTTTGTTTATATAAGTTTTCATCCTAAAAAAATCTGGTGCACTGTCCCTGATGCATGCAAGTAAATCCTTTTGTACCTGCGTATGCACTGCCCTTGAACCATGCAAGTTTATTTCTTTGTTACCTGCGTGTGTTATTTTTGCAAATTACATGCTTTATACATGTGTTTTACTTTGATTTTTGTGTGGAAATTCTTGCATGCGTGATATATATTGCATGTATAATTTTCTAAAGGCAAATGGTTCCAAGATTTAAAACTTTTATTCTTGCGTGTGTAGTGTCCCTGAAGCATGCAAATATACCACCTCTAATATATGCGTATCCTTGCATTGAAATTATTTCATGCGCACACTTATGCTTTTGTGCCCATATATACCACCTCTTAAATGTTTGGGAGCTTGTTAGTTCTGTAAATGTGATTCCATATATTCACTCCAGAAATGCTTATATAACAGGTACTATATGCCGAGATTCCACAGCATTAGTAATTCATGGAAAACCAGTACCACCCACATATGAAAAAGTGTTGTTGGAAAAATTTTTATTGCCGAATGAGCTAACCGCCAAAATATGTCGACAATTTACCGAGACCTTTGGGAATGTTGGAGCCGGAGGTTATGTGAGCCATCAAAAGGGTTTGATACGATATCTTTAGTCGGAGGTATTGATATTTCTGACTTGTTCTTTGCATATATTGCTGATTTTCTTTTGTTTGCTGTATATGAAATTTGCATATGCAAATGCATGTGTATTTTGTCCTGGTCTGTCTTGTTTACAAGATAATCGACAATTTATAAAATACTAGGAAGTAAAGCTTTTACCTTCCAAAAAAAAAGGTTGAAGCCCATTATATTCTCCTTCAATGCCTCTCAAACTAAAAAACAACCGTGTTTAAAAATTATTATAACATTATATATTTGCAACTTGAAAGAAGTGTTGCCAACTCGTACAAAGCATAAAACATTATATTGATTTTGCATTTCAAAGTCTAAGCTAGAAAGTTGGATAATGAATTGCATTCAAGATTCAATGCAACTTCTATTAGTGGTAATTAATACTTATGTCACACGGACTGAGTCAAATTACATCCAGTGTCTATTCAAGACTGATCAAAAACAAGAGGGTTGATAATCTAATTGAATTCAGCCACATCAATGATGTTCAGATGATAACATGCATCCCAAGATCTAATGCTTTTCTTGATTAAACAAGAAGATAAGTAACAACATTAGCAGCCTGTGTACATAACTGTGATATAAGAATAGCAATGCACCTGTTTTTATCTGAAATTATTTTCATATATGAAATTACATTATTTCAAGCAATTTCCTTTTAATGATCAAAGCCTAACATTCATTCTTTTGGGTGGTATGAATTTTTAGACAGGTTTATCAAACCTGTCATGTATAAACAGAGGCATGTTGCCTGTACACAATCGTACACACAGTCATGCATACATAAATACAAGCATGCAAGCACCTTTCACAATTTACATTCAAGACTTATCACATGCAAAATAGATATATCAAGTTTTAAGAATTTATAAGGGTGGTTTTCTCACCTGGATAGTTTGACAGAGAGGAAAGAGAACCTGAAAAAGATTTCAAAATCTGGAAATTGAGGCTTGATCAAATTTGCTTTATCCTAATCGTTGTTTGCTTTGAATTGCTTTGCATTATTTGATTTGCTCTTTGCTTGGGTTCTACTTTGTTTTAAATTGTTTCAGACTTTTTGAATCAGGTAGATGTTTTTTGTTTTTGAACTAGAATATTCTTTCCAGATTTATGAAGTTGAACTGCCTCTGAATTTAATCTTCGAGTTGCACATGAACCAGGTTGAACATTGAAGTCTGAAAACTGGAATGCTTTGCCCTGTAATGAACCATGTAGACTTCACTGCTTGCAAAACAATGTAGTGTAATTAATGAAATCTTTGTACTGTAGTGTAATAAACAATGCAGTGTAATAAGTATGATATTCCGGCACGGTAGCATTCTGTTTGCAAAACAATGAGTGTAATTATAAGTTTGATAATTTTATATGTATGGTATATGTGCGATATGTTTATAGTGCTTGTGTACCAATATTTTTATATTCTGGCATATTTTGATATATATTGATATTCTGGTATATATACTGAGATATGCGTGTAACGCAGTAGTGAGTTGCAGATGTGATTTTGTAGGAGCAGGAGCAAACACTATGTGCAACGGTTGTTAACCGTTGCTTTATGTGTGACTTTGGGCATAAAGCAACGGTTTTAAACCGTTTTTTACTGGACATAAAGCAACGGTTTATACCCGTTGCCTATTGTCCATAAAGCAACGGTTTATACCCGTTGCATTTGGCCCAATTTGCAACGGTTTATACCCGTTGCATTTGGCCCAATTTGCAACGGTTAATACCCGTTGCCTTTGGCCCAATTTGCAACGGTTTATACCCGTTGCCTTTGGCCCAATTTGCAACGGTTTATACCCGTTGTTTTTTGGACATAAAGCAACGGTTTTCTCTCGTCGCTAAATTCAACCACTCCTGTAATGAAGACTGTTTTTACCCGTTGCTTTTGGACTTAACAACGGTTTTTACCCGTTGTTAGTAGCTTATAATGGTGTAGTGAGGCCAAGACAATTTGTGATCAGTTAGCCTCAGCTGGACATAAGGTAACTGACACAGAACAAATATTGTGCATCTTAAGTGGTCTGGATGAAGACTATGAAGCAGTAGTTGCTGTAATATCATCTAATGAAAAGCTACCTTCACTGCAAAGTGTTAAATCCATTCTCATTGCACATGAGGGAAGACTAGAGCAAAAGAAACCAGCAAATTGGGAATACAATGCTAACTATGTATCAATAAGCAAAAACAAGAATCAAGAAAAAAATCAAGGCAACAGAAACCAACCAAATAACCCCAGAGGTGGTCAATCAGGCAGATTCAGAGGAAGAGGTGGTAGATGGAATTCCAATAACAACAACAAACCAAGATGCCAAATTTGTGAGAGATATGGACACAGTGCCAACAAGTGCTATTTCAGATTTGATGTCAACTTTACACCAGCACAACAAGGCAACAATAACTCAAGACCTCAAAATCCCAATGCCAACATGGTCAGTGCACAACAGGAATCAACATCAGACAACACAAACACAAATATAGCAAAGGCTGAAGATATACATGATGATAGCTGGTACCCAGACTCTGGTGCAACCGATCATGTAACAAACAACATGAGCAACTTGAACCTTGACAACAGAGAATACAAAGGTACACAGTCTCTACATATGGGGAATGGTAATCCTATTAAAATCTCTCATATTCGAAATGCAAGCATTAATGGAGTCAGGCAGTTATACCTTAATAATCTATTAATGGTTCCATTAATAAAAAAAACCTAATGAGTGTGTCACAATTTGCCAAAGACAACAATGTGTACTTTGAGTTTCACTCTACATATTGTCTGGTTAAAGATAATCTAACTGATAAAGTTCTCTTGCAGGGTAAAGAACATAAATGACTATACAAATTTGATGCACCAAATTCAAGAAATGTTGAAAACAGTAAAAAATGGTGCAACATTTCTGAGATTAAAAATACTGAAAGCTTTGATGTATGACATTGTAAATTGGGCCATCCCAGTTTAAATGTAATAAAACATGTCTTGAGCTGTTGTGACAATACTCATATTAGTAAAATTCCTGATTGTTATACTTGTACATTTTGTCAAATGGGTAAAAGCCATAAACTTGTATTTCCACATTCAAAGACTGTACACAACAAACCTCTTGATCTTGTTGCTACAGACTTATGGGGGCCAGCCCCTATATATGCTGATTATGGTTATAAGTACTATATTTCATTTATTGATGCCTATTCTAGACATGTGTGGATTTACTTTCTAAAGTCAAAGTCTGAAACTAAAGATGCTGTGCTACAGTTTATCTCTAATGCAGAAAGACGGACAAACTGTCAATTGAAAGTCATACAAACAGATGGTGGTAAAGAATTTTTGCCCCTAAAGAGTTACTTTCAAATGAAGGGGATCACACAGAGAGTCACATGTCCTTACACTTCTGAGCAAAATGGTCTCATAGAGAGAAAACACAGGAATATAGTTGAAACTGGTCTGACACTGTTACCACAGGCATCTCTACCATTAAAATTATGGCCAGATGCCTTCTCTACTGCAGTCTACTTGATTAATAGACTGCCTACAAAGGTTTTAAAATTTAAAAGTCCAATAGAAGTGCTATTCAGTGTCAAGCCAGATTATCAAAGTCTAAAGACTTTTGGATGCCTATGTTTTCCTTACCTAAGACCATACAACACACATAAACTAGACTATAGATCTAAGCCATGTACTTTCTTGGGATATGCTACCAGTCAGAAAGGATATAAACGCCTTGATGAAAATGGAAAAATATATGTATCCAGACATGTTGTATTTAATGAGCATGAGTTTCCTTTTAGAAACGCAGCAATCAAAACAACTCAAAAAATATCCAATCCAAAGCTCTCAATACCTCAAGTGCCACCCTCACCAGAAGTTGTCATACCAATAAGTAGCAATGGTCAGCATGAAGAAAGTGGCATCAGTCCTCAACACACAGAGTCCACAAATGAACCAGGTCAAGGAAATGCACCAGTAAGATCTGACAGTACAGCATCAGACACAAGTCATCAAGCAGACCCCTATCAAGTACTGCATGACACCCAGCCATACAGTACTCAACCAGAAGCTACTGATGAAGACAGACATCCATCCACACCTGCAAACACTGGACACCACATGATGACAAGAGCAAAGTGTGGTGTATTCAAGCCAAAGACATACAGTATTGAGGCAGAAATCACTGAGCCTACCACATATCAACAAGCAATCTTAAATGATGACTGGAAAAAGGCTATGGAAGAGGAATACAATGCACTAATAAAAAACAAGACATGAGATCTTGTACCCCTACCAGTGAATAAAAACATAGTTGGATGCAAATGGACTTTTAGATTAAAGAAAAATCCAGATGGCTCAATTCTTAAATACAAGGCAAGATTGGCGGCAAAGGGGTATTCACAACAAAGTGGATTTGACTTTAATGAAACTTTTTCTCCTGTTGTGAAACCCACTACCATCAGAGTTATATTAACAATTGTCTTGCATAAGAATTGGCCTATCAAACAATTAGCTGTTAATAATGTCTTTCTTAATGGTGAATTGCAGGAGGAAGTATATATGAAGCAGCCACAAGGGTTCACAAAGGAAAACAAAAAACAGCTAGTATGCAAACTCAACAAAGCACTCTATGGGCTTAAGCAAGCACCAAGAGTTTCGTCTGACAAGCTAAAGACAACTCTAGCAAAACATGTCTACAACTCCACTAAATCTGATAACTCATTATTCACTAAATTTGTTAATGACACAATAGTCTATATACTAATTTATGTTGATGACTTTGTTATTACAGGAAACAACAAATCAGAAATCATGAACATCACACAATGTTTGAAAGAAGAATTCTCAATCAAAGACCTGAGGGATCCAAACTACTTTCTTGGCATAGAAGTCAAAAGAACATCAAAATCAGAGATACATCTAAATCAAAGAAAGTACATTAATGAAATACTAGTTAAAGCCAAAATGGACAAAGCTAATCCTCTACCCACTCCAATGATAAGCAACAGTCATCTCTCAAAAAACAAAGGTGAACCAATTCTAAATGACAAGAAATACAGAAGCATTGTGGGAGCACTACAGTATGTTACTATCACCAGACCAGATATCTCATTCAGTGTAAACAAAGTAAGTCAGTTTATGCAAAGACCTCTTGATGAACATTGGAAAGCAGTAAAAAGAATTTTAAGATATTTAAAGGGCACAATCAATCAAGGACTAATTCTACAAACAAGTGCTGCTCTAAGTATTAATGGCTTCACTGACTCAGATTGGGCTACTGATCAGGATGATAGAAAATCTACCATTGGATATTGTGTCTATTTGGGCAAAAATCCAATATCTTGGTGTGCAAAGAAACAAGCTATTGTATCTAGATCCAGCACAGAGGCCGAGTACAGAAGTATTGCCGGTGTTACAGCAGAAATTATGTGGCTAACATCACTACTAAGTGAACTACAAATCAAAACATGCAGCAAACCAACTATCTGGTGTGACAATCAAAGTGCAATCTCAATCTCAGCAAATCCAGTACTTCACTCTCGCACAAAGCACATCGAACTCGACTTGTACTTTGTGAGAGAGCAAGTAATAAAGAAAAACATCGAAGTCAGATACGTACCTTCAACTTACCAGAAGGCCGACATCCTAACCAAGCCACTATCTCGACTAAACTTTGCTAGGTTTAGCCGAGAACTCAACGTGGATGAAGCAGACATGAACCTCAGATCCAAGGCACAGATCTATATTCCTGAAGCCTTCGAGAATGAAGACAAGGATCATCAAAATCTTATCTTACAGCTTGACCAAAAGTGTAGTCAGATCTACATTTCTCAAGCCTTCAAGAACGAAGTCAAGGAACATCAAACCCTCAACTTACAGCTCGACCAAAGGTGAAGCCACTTCACAAACTACAAATCACAAAAGGATCTCGAGAAGAAAGGAAATCGAATCAGAGAATCTGAAGAAACCAATTTTTCACTGGCGGCTCCTAATATCGCAAACTCTAACTTTTCGTGTTAGGTTTGAAGGGGGGTAATAGATAATGAAGGAAACGTATATCCCTGTGTATAATAAGATAATGAATGCGGTTGTATATTATAAATATGTGGGCTTACCCGCAAAGCCCAATATCAGTTTAGCTTTATAAATACAAAGACAAGCTTGTACAAACAACTATTTAGAATACAATATATCTTCTTTCTTTTACAATGTCATCACTTTCTCAAAACACATTAACATGGTTTATGAATCCCAATTTCTTGGGTTTTTTAAAATGGACATATAGATACATACATTGTGTGTGTGTATCTTAAAAATGAAGCACAAGCAAACACTACAAGAAATCTTACTGATGACCACGTCTAGTCTCAGTGTTCAAAATGCAAGTGCCGTGAAAATTATTTTTAAATGAATAATATATACTTGCAGACGCTGAGAATAATACTAGGTTTTAATTTTCATTGTCAAAATATTTGCCGCCTTAGAGCAACTCCAACAGTTCGGAGTGCGGAAATTGGATTTTCCACACTCCGAAATGTTGGAGGTCTCATTTCCACAACGGAAATGAGGTTAGGCGCATGTTGAACAGGCGTTTGGGCATCAGGCGCCTTTCAACAGGCGTCTGTGTTTAAATATACTATTTATTAAAGTTAAGTAACATTATATGACTATTTATTAAAGTAACATTTTATAAAGCATATTGTTGCCAGGCGTCTGAAAATGAGGCGCCTGTTGAACAGGCGCCTCATCCAATACCAAATTCTCGAACCGAAGCCCCTCCTTTCTCCACTTTCGGGGATTCTCGCAATCTGTTGGAATCGTTTCTGGGTGCGCATTCGAGAATTCTGCATATGTTGAAGTTGCTTTATACTTTCCCAAAAATTCCATTTTCCCTCATCGCTCTAACTACCCCGCCATCATCTCTCCTTCATTTCATTTTCCCCCGTTTTCATTTGCCTCAGATTTCGCTTGCTCTTTAATTTTGTTGGCCATTGCTGCCCTGATTCGCTTTAATATCTCAGGTGCTCCCTTATCAATAAATCACCATAATTCATCTTTTTTAGATTTAATAGATTCGCCAATTGGTTATCGTTGCTATTGAGAATATTAGGTTACCTTAGTATTGTCTTCAACTCATACAGGTGGGATCAAGTCTTCGTTTTGGATGCCATGTCAAGGTATAAACAGCTGATTCCCGTGACGCTGAAAATGTAGTGGAACGAGTAACATCTCGCCTCCCACACAAAATTGTGCAATTGTCCTTTCTGCCATCAGTTAGAATATAGAGTTATTTTCAACAAGTAAGCAATCTGTAGTTGAAATTTAGCCTGGGAAACCAAAAGTTGCGGTGTGGCCCTGTTTAGAGAGGAACATGCATGTGAGCTCTAATACCAATGCGATTGCACTTCCATATAAGTGTATTAATGTTAACATTTAATGATAACTTTTCCAACTTAACAATTTGTATATTAACTTAATTATTGTGGCAGGTTTCTATTTACAACAGTAGAGAACTTTTATTTTTCATTTACTTGTATATACGGTAAAGGTAATGCAGGTCCAAGTCTAACAGCATATGTTGGATTTTACGAGATATGTTCTCCAAAGAACAAAGAAGGGAGATCATGATTTTGTATCAGCAGCATCGAGTGCAGTTGGGCAACTTGTTGGATAATTCGCTAAACTAATGGATTGTTATGTTGTCGGAAGTGCAGGACTTATGAAAAGGTACTTATAAGTAACAAACTGTAATAAATGCTTTATTTGTGATCAATTAGCATTTAACTTTCACCGGCAGATTTGATTATTTAGAGTTCATGTGATCATGCAAGCTTTTGCTGCACTTTTGGATGATCTTATACTTTATTCCCTCTCCACTGTTAATACTGCTGTTGTTGGATTCGATTTTGGACTTGCGATATCCTTTTTATTAGTTTTATTTTTATGAATGTTTTATTTGTTCCTTTTTCGTATTACAATGATGCTTTTTATACAGTATACGTATATAATAAGTATAAAAATTAACACAGATTATATATTTAATAAATAAATATTATATAAACATACTAAACCAGAGTGCAAACGTATCATAGAATTATATGTATGAAAATAATATGAAATCAATATGAATTATTATATACTTTATAAAATGATCACACCTTGAAAATGAAAAGAAAAACAAAGGACATATACTTTATAAAATGAGCACGTGGTTGTAAGCCTGGTGTAACTGAGCCACCAAAATAGATTAAAATGCAGCCCAATTATAAAACATCTGATATTTTAAATGTCAAAAACCAAACCAAAGTTTTAATTTTACCAGGCTCTTAAGATTCAAATGCCCAGTTTATCAAATTCAGGAGTAATTTAGTAGAGGGTGACAACATGGATTGCAAATGCTTTTACGTACAACTGTAAACTTGGATAAACATCCTATTGTTTGGCAATGTGGGATTTTTTTTAACAAGCTGACAAACTACCTTTATCTTGGTTCACATTTTCACTACTTAACCAAAAGGTAAAATGATGGCATTCGATCACGATTTAATCAGTTTTTAGTAATCCAATTACTTATGATGGCCCAACTACCCATCTAAGTTCCGGATGGATTGATCATTGACCCAATCCGGTTATGATAACCTATACTTCCTACAAAATTACTGAAGTTAATAAAAAAGTGTGACAGTATATGTAAATAATAAAACGAATATGCTTTTACGTTGTTTTGTTTAGTCACACATCGTGGGAAAAGTCAATTTCAAACTCTAAAGCCTTTATATAAAGAAATGTAAATATATTACTTATCTTTAAAATGAATAAAATGTCTCATGCCTCTTTCTCTAATGGTTTCTGCTTTTATTCCTTATAATATGTTCTTATTTGTTTACAACACGTTATCAGCACGATCTCCAAAATGATTTATTCAACGGAAAAATATATTTCAGATGGATGATTGGTGGTTAGAAAAATGAAGGTATTTCCCAGCTACTTTTTGATAGTTTCTACAATTGCAAATCAATCAGAAAACCCTGCTGTCTAACCTCCGGAGGCGGTAGAATAAGCTGTCAAATTAAGGATCATTCTATGGAATCAGAGAAGGAAAGACAGGGGTTACGTAGGGATTTATATCCCAATATCGAGCCATACACTTCTGGATTTTTACAAGTTTCTGATTTGCATACAATATACTGGGAGCAGTCTGGGAATCCAAATGGTTATTAGGCACATCAATTCTCAGTTCTTTACTAGAACTAAAGAACCATAAAGTTGGATTATTTTGGAATAAAGCAGATGCACCATGTTAATGGTAACTTATTTATTCTTGAAAAAATTTACATTAATATTTTTTTTTACGCTCAAATTGACAATTTTATATCATTTTGTTTTGCTCAATCAATATTTGTATGACTTAGATATGTAGTTTAGTTCAATGTGAGTAGTCAATTAACTCATCAACGATTGTTCAAATTTTTTGATTTACAACCTAATCTTTATGCTGAGAGAATCAACATTATGAAATTCACTATACCTTTTACATTTAAACTTCACAGTACATGTTTGCTAAATCTACACGTTGCTGTGAAAGGTTTATAGGCTCTAGTGCATTATTTTTTTTCACCTTTCGGTCTTTTAGTCTCTTATCCATGTTGTTCAATATTTCATTAGCTGACATATTTAAGTTTTATGATTTTATTAAATTTATATTGTTGGAGTTTTTTTTATAACTTTAATCCATCTTCAAAGTCATTTTTTCCACCCTAATCAACCATGGATTACATATCTATTATGATTTTTGAACTTATGTCATCCTTTTAATAACACTTTTCTACCATAAATATTCTGGAAACTATTTTAACATAGGCATTCTAAATCATTGGATCTGAATTTTGGAAACTTTGGAATGCACGTAAGTTGTTTATAGAAGTAAAGCAGTTAATATTCTGAATTAGATTATCAGATCTGAACTTGATTATTGATGGATGTGCATTTGAATCCAAGCTAATATTTTATATAAGCTAGATTATGATATGATTCATATACTTACAATCTCAATACTTAGAAATGCCACTAAAAATGGTAATAACATGTCCCAGCAGGATAAAACAAAGACTCTTATATTTTTAAAGTGTCATATCCACGATAATCTTAAAATAAAGCATTTAATCGAAAAAGATTCTCTTCACTAATGGAACTTCCTGAAGGAGCGTTATGACCACTAGAAAATTGTCACACTTCCAAACACTAGACAAAAGTGGTTGAACCTAAAGTTTCAAGACTTTAAATCTGTTAGGGAATACAATTCCTTTATGTTTAGAATTACTTCTAAACTGAAATTGTGTGAAAGGATTGTTTGATAATACTAACATGATGATGGAAATTTCATTAATGATGAAAATCTAAGTGCAACGATAAATGATATTATTGAATTGATCAACTAGAAGCACCTTAAAGTCTATTGTGTGGATTTTTTTTTATTTCAGTTTAATAAATCAGTTTGAAGTTGGTCAAACCCAAGTTTTGATAATTTTTGGGTGCATTTGCCAAACTATTTAATTGAAGAAGTACATTTAATATTCTCCAGAAGAGATAACCCATATGACATACTCTTGAAGAGATGTTTTATGATTTTATTTATATTTATATTGCAAAATCCAAACATCCTAGAAGAGATGTTGTAGAATTTTTTTTTTACGAAAAATATTGCAATTCCTAAATAAATAAATTAAACTCTATGTCCCTTGAAGGAACATTGTATAAAACTCCAGAAGCAGCGATAATAATTTATCTTCAAAATAGTTGTGTATTCCAATACTGCACTCCAAAAGCAGTGGTTTTTCTCTCTCTCAATCTAACATTTATTTAGCGCATCTAATATTATTTTTTACTATATTTAAAATTTGATATGACATTTCAAAAGTAGTTACGATAAAAATCTCTAGTAGGGATATTGTATACTAATCTGAAAGTAGTAATTATGTCAATTATGTAGAAAAAGATATTGAGTGTTGATGATATTCCAAAAATAGTGCATATAAAGTATCTTTAGAAGTGATATGTTTTATAACTTTAAAATAAATTTGAGATGTGTTTTCTCACGCTGATTTACCAGACTGATCCGGACGTTCTTCCCTTTCAATGCTCGGGTCAGACCAAGCATATTTACAGATTCAGATTTGGATGTTTTGGAGCTTCAACAGATGAGCTGGAGGTCTTCAGGTCGTATTCCATGTATATGTTTATTTTCCGCTGCATTGTTGTTTAAATTATCAATATTTGTGAGGACATGTTATTATAATTGTCCAAGCTGATGAATATGATTTGATTGTTGTACTCTGATTGATGTATGTATATTATAAAGATTACAGTTTCTCTTTTGTAAAGCTCATTGATATTATATTATATGTTGTTCCGCTGCGATTGTGAGATTTTGTGTTTGTTTTAGTTTATATTTCTCTCTTCTTCTTCTTCTCTCTTCTTTCTTTTCTTGTGACTATCAGTTTTTCGGGACTTGAATTTCCGACACGTGAACATCGAGGATGTATCAGTGTCGATTTTCGAGGGTCGAAAATTTGGTTCGTTACAAAATGTTCAACACTTTTTGTAATGATTATTTTAAGTTCCTAAAGCTGAATGATGATTTCTTCCATGTATCCCTATTAACATATAGGAAAGTAGAATAAATTTTGAATTTGTAAATTACATTTTGGTCTTTCGAGTTTAAGAAAATTCAAAACTCCATAATTAAAACTTTTGAAAATTGTAACGTTTATTTCCACATTTTTAAATTCAAGCATTTTTAAAGTTAATTTTATAAATTAAGAGGTTTTATATTTTTTAAACTGAATGTTTTAGAATATGAATATTTTATAGATAAAAAATTTCAAAATATCATTATTTTTTTAAATTTGAAAATTTGAACATTAGAAGCTTATGTCTATATGCCTGTTGCCTACGTTGTCGTGCCTGTCAGCCTGATTGATGCTTCGGTCTATGTGCCACTTTCTTGAAATCATTTCACACAAGCTCGACCTACTGTATTTAATCCCTATTCCCTTGCTATTAGCACTGGCAATTCTTCTCACCATGTCGCTTCACATGCTGGCCACCATGTCAGCTTACCTAGATGATTTTGATGGTGCACCTTCTCACGTTTCACATGTCACTCATGCTTCTTCCGTTTGCCATAGTGGTGCACCTTTTCTTAGTGCATAATAACTCGATAGTTAAAAAAATCATTCAGCAAATATTAACACGAGTGTCACGGCACACGCTTCGTGCGTGAATTATTTTCGTGATAAATTGTATATGTTTAAATCAGTCAAAAAATAATTTTTTATTTTCAAGTGATATTAATATCTGTATATTTGTAAAGAAGTATTCTGAATTTATAAAGGAAGTTTAATTTTAGATTAAGCATTTTGAATTTGTAAAACATGTTTGATTGTTAGATCCTACTTTTAGGGACATTTGAATTTGTAAATAAGTTTAATATTAGATCCTATTTTTAAGTGATTAAGATTTGATAATATATAGAGGGATGTTTTTTATAGTTCACGTTGAACCAAAAAAGTGTGACACCAAAGCTATTACAACTATTATTAAAGATAATAATAGATAAAATCAAAAGTTCTATGCAGTAAAGAAAAGAATGTAGCATGAACTATTTCACTATAAGTTAATCTAAACTGATAATTGACATATATTCATTTTTTTTAGTGGATTCCTGAGCTATGACATTATTCTTCAGGTGTCCTAATAATTTTTATTGGAACAAAGCTTAGTGACTTATATTTATATCTTTGTAGTCATTTTCTATCATCTAATATGGTTTACCTTCAATTGTTTTAACAATGGATATGATTATAATTTACAAATGAAGTATCTTGAAATTTTAGGCAAAAGTATAGTAGATCAACCTCAGTGATGGATGTAAAATGAGTTTTCTGTGACAAACATTACTAACATTATTCTCTTAAACTTATTAAAAGTTGACATGCTTGAAATATTACATAATAAATGTGACAGCCTATTATTTCGATTTCTAATAATAAGTCAAATCTAATCAAAACATTATGGAGGTTATACACATTAAGAGCAACATATATACCTACAAAGTTAGGTTCAGTTGCAACTAATTTTGTTAGCTATAAAGTATAATTGGTTGCATTTTAATCCTTTTTCCGATATGGAATAACATTTGAGTGAAGTGGGAGAGTGCACGACTAATCATGCTAATCAGTAACTAAATTTTAGGTTTAAAATATTATATAATTAGATTGAAATTGTTCTTAAACACATTTATTCTTGCCTCTTGTCATGGAGAATATGAAAATTTTAAAGAAGAAACAAAAAAGTTAGATGACTAATTAGTAGAGCAAGTAGAAATAATAAACTGAATAGAGACTGAAAATGATTGTAATGCATGATCACTTTCACTAGTAATTAATGATATATTTTAATCCATATATCAAAAAATGATATTTATCCTTGTGACAATACCCTAAATTTTATCATCAAGCAAAGGATAATATTTTTATTTAGGCCATTTTCTAAAACTAATCACAAAAATAGACCAACTTCAAAACAAATTACAGAAATAGAACAATTTCTATCATGTTGGATACCACGTGTACTGGCGGTATTTGAAATGCCGCCAGTATACGTATTGTGTTTAAACTATACTGGCGGCATTTGGGATGCCGTCAGTATGCGACATTTAGAATGTCGCCTTTATAAGCTGGTTTTTTAGGCAGCCACCTCTATAAGTTTTGGCTTCTTCCACAAATTTTCAAATCTACAAAAATCCTAAAAGCCAAAATCGCTAAAATATTTTCAAAGTGTAGTTAAATCTTGATTGGAATTAGCTATAGTCGAGGAGCAATGCCTAATTCTTCCTCTTGAACAAAGAATTAGCTATAGCCGGTATGTTATTTTGGAAACCCTAGTTCATTAAATTTTTTTGTTCTCATTTGCTGTTTGATATTTTATGGAAGTAGTTAATAAGTTGATTAATTGAAATGTAGAATGGCTCCCAAGTGCGTACCAACGATCTGTTATTATGATGGTGAATTGGTTGTTGACGAACTTAATTATGGAAAATATGTGGGTGGGTCGTGTAAACCAGCTAAAGTATTGAAAGGTTGTAATTTGGCGCAGTTAAAAGAATTGATTTATAAAGCGACCATGATAAAATCTGAAGAATTTGACATAGAGTTAGGGTGTAACTGGCCAATGGATTCAAGATCGAAAGCCATTAAAATAGCCGATGATGACGATGTGGAGCTAATGTTTTCAGCGACATCGAAATCCATAGAGCTATTTGTTGAGAAAAGTAGGCGGTTGCAAGTAGAAGAACCCATACGAGAACAAGTAGTTAACAGTGTAATTGAGGACCATCGGGGAATGGTTGAGGCAGTAAGTATCAGTCGTGGAACTGCATCTCGGAGTTTTAGTAATCCAACTATGACATCGATGTACGGTCAACAACAAGCCCTATATGGATATCCGCCGTGTATGAGTCATCAACAAGGCATTCAGTATACCTACCCATATCCAAGTCAAGGTAGCTTTACAAATTTGCTCGGAAGGTGAAACATTTATCTATGAATTTTATGTCGTATTAGATTGTTAGTTGTGTGATAGCTAAAAGTTTTGTCGTTGTATATGTAGTTATCTTCCTTGTCGACTAGCACCACCAAGTACTGCCGGACCATCAAACTGTCATATGTCTCCTTATATGTATCCAACTCCATCTGAGTTATATGATCTAAGTCAGAGGTATTTCTCAGGAATAAGCAAACTTTGTTAGCTAGTAATTCCGGTACTAGTTTCAAATTAATACTTATATGTGAATTGCAGATTTCCCACACATGATATTGCTACTCAATCTAATGCCGAAGTGGAGAATGTAAACGTAACCGCAAAAGAAAAAGACGTTGATATTGAGATGGACGTGGATGTAGGTGAAGATGCCCATGACGAACCCCCTGTAAATAGTATGGATGTAGTGAATATGGCGGAGAATGATATGTCGTGGATTGGTAGTATGCAAGTGAATAATGATCCTTTGAACTATGATTTTCCGGTTGTCCCGAAGACAGCGATGAGGTGGAAATGGATGTACCTTTGGATGATGATTTGTGCAATGCACAAATCATGGCAAGATCAATCGTTGCAAGTCTTGAGTTCAACAATGAGCTAATTTCAATCGTAAGCGTTCATAATGGATTTAAAGTTGGTATGATTTTCGAGACGAAAGATAAATTGTTACAACAGTTGAGCGAATGGTCATGCCATTTCTTTTAAAGCAATAAAATCAAATAAACCAAATACACCGTCATTTGTAATTTAGATGGCAACTGTCCATGGAGAATTCATGTTATTGTTTCTAAAAATCAGAGCAGAACCGGTGGATTATAAGAAAATATCCCAACGAACATAATTGTGTTAACCCAACGGTGAACTTCACTCACAAGCAAGCGACTTCTAATTTTGTAGTGTCAAAGATCTTACCTTTCGTGAAAGCCATCTGAACATAACAGCCGACATGGTGCAAGTTTTGATGGAAGAATAGTTGTTCGTGAAAATTAGTTATATGAAGGCTTGGAGAGCTTTGAGTAAGGCGGTGGAAAGAATTTATGGCGATTGGGCAGAGTCATATACCACTCTAAGACAATATTTTGCTGAAATTGCTAGAGAACCCGGGAGCGTTGGACACGTTACGACTGATGAATATGGAGTCTTCGATCGAGCTTTTTGGGCCTTTGGTCCTTGTATTGAAGGATTTGTTTATTATCGTTTACTGTTATGTATTGACGGGACACATTTGTACGGGAAATACAAAGAGACATTACTTGTGGCCACTGCTGTTGATGCGGATGATCACTTATACCTTTTAGCGTATGCAATTGTAGAGTAAGAATTCGGTGATAGTTGGGGGTGGTTTTTTGCCTGCATGCGGCCGTTCATTCATAGTGTTAACAATCGAAGAATTACCTTCATTTCGAATTGAATGAAAGGAATACCATCAGCATTGGAATCGAAATGGTGTTTGCCACATAAACACCAATTTTGTGCTAGATATCTTAAAGCCAATTTTCAAGCTGTAGGATTTAGAGAAAAAACGATTCACCGGTCTTTTTTATGATGCCGCTTGTGCAGCGGAGGAAGCTGAGTACAACAAAATACGTGAAAAAAAATCAAAACTATAAGCATTAGGGCTCACAATTAGATAGAAAGGAGTTTGGGAGCGAAAGAGGAGAATTGGGCATTGTGTAAAGATGATGGCGGTCGATTTCATGTCATGACCATTAACTGCGTAGAAAGTTTCAACGGTGTGCTTAAAGGAGCTCGGTCTTTATCTGTCAAAGCTTTGGTTGCACACACCGTTTTTAGGTCGGTTGATTATTTTTGTCAACGAAGAGAAGCGGTAGCAAAACTAATTAATTTTATTTTAAAGTTGATTTATTTTATTTTATTATGTTAGATTATTAAAAGGGGCATTTCACTAGAAGGACAAATTTTGCAGTCCAATTAGTTTATAGGACACACATCCACAGAAATTAATTTCAAGGCCGAAGTCAGCAGAATAATTACTTTTAAGGACAAAGTCAGCAGTCCAATTACTTTCAAGGACATAATTTCATAGGTTTTTAGGCCTTAAAAACAAATTATTTTGCATTTTGTCCTTAAAAGTAATTATTTCAGTTGTGTGTCCTAGAAACTAATTGCACTTGCTAAAGAGGCCCTTGTGGCTAATTTCCACTTATTAAAATATAAAAGGCTAAATTATTATATTATTAATAAATGTTTTAAAAGTATTTTTATATTATTTGAGATGGTTAAGATATTTTTTGATGTTTAAAATCTTATTTATTTAATTATAAAATAAATTGTTTATAAAAGAAATCCTTATGTAAGAGAATTGGTTAAAGGAGTTTATAAATTTGAAAGTGGTTTGAAATTTGGAAAGGGAAGTTTTACAAATGGTTTGAGATTTATAAAAGAATATTTCTCTAAATTAAACTTTGAAATTTTTAAAGAAGTCTTATAAAGAGATTTTGGAAAGAAATGGTTGATTTTCATAGCGTAATTCGAGGGTCAGAGATTGCCTAAGGTTTGTTATGTTTTTGCCGGGATAACGACATAACCATCGTGCTAACTGCGATATATGATTGATTTTATGGCGTAATTCGAGAGGCAGAGATTTCCTTTAGTTAAGCTTGGATTTCTCTGGGATAGAGACGTAACCATTGAGCTGCGATCCATGGTCGATACCAAAGGGTACTTTCCATATCTATTTTAAAAAGTTTTCAAATATTTTTAAAAGGAATGGTTTGTGAATATACTAATTCCGGTGAGATAAGTATATGTCTGTTTTTGATAAAGAGATTAAATTTATTGAAATTAAATTAAAAGAGGCTTAGTGATTTTAGGGGGAAATGTGATCTCTGTTTGAATGTTTGTTTATTTGATAGTTAAATAACCGACTATCAAATCTTGGCCTAAATATCTAATCCTTCTTAATTTTGGTGGTAGGGAAATATTCCGTACTTAACACCTAAGGAATTTAACTCTGGAAATATCTAGGGAAAACATGAGAATTATATGGTATAGTTACCATCGGTGGTGCTATACTGTACATATAAACTCGTTTAGTTCTTTAGTTCTTCTAGGATAAATGATAAGAAGATCCATCCACTTAAACGGTTAGGGGGTGATCCCTGCTCTTATATATTGTCTGATTATTTCCTAAAGAACCAGTATTGAGCATTCCAGAAAATCGACGAATGGTTTATGGAGCGCCCGGGAAGTGGAAGAGTGTACTCGTAAGAGATGACTCGAATTCGTAACCACTCCGAAACCATATACGGTTCTATGGAGGAGTTTCGTGTTATATTGAGATGTTGGAATCCATGTGTGATTCCGAGACCCGTTAGGGTATGGGAATCTATATGTGATTCCAAGATCTATTGAGATGTGGGAATCTATATGCGATTCCAAGACCATTGTGGCCTGGGAATCCATGTGGGATTTCGTGATCTATTTTGGTGCGGTGCGTAAGCTGGAATGTCGGACGTAGCCTCATCAACGGGAATGACTAAAACTAGAGATATGATGCATGACCAGTAGGGTTGGTAAACCCATAGGGTATAGTCGGCTCCCTTTTCTAGCAATATCTATCTATCAGTTTTGGCATGCCGGGAGGGATGCACTAGTTCTTAGCAAGACCAGTTATGTTTTTCCCATAATACCCCGGCTTGACGGGTATGATGCTTCGGAAGGATAACTCTGATCCTTGTGCAGGAGGACCGTTCTCGAAGTACTGAGGACACTTCCATGAAAATCCTACACAATTAGCGAACGTGCCTTATCATTTTTTGATTTTATATCTAGTATTGTTGTGATGTACACTCACGAGCATCACAACTATTTGATTATTATTATTTTCTCCCTTAGACATTATTATAATATCACTGGATTTTCTGATATAAAAGTTTTGGTTACCGTAAGGTAAAAACCTGTCCGTGTTTATGTGCGGCGTGGTCTTACGAGATAACTTTGATTTTAAATGATTTTAAAAGTTATAATAAATAAAATTCCTTTTGATTTAAGTTCTCACGCTGGTTTTACCAGACTGACCCAGGCGTCGTTTTCCTATAATGCTCGGGTCAGACCGAGCATATTTCCAGGCTTACTTGGATATTTGGAGCTACAGAAGACGAGCTGAAGGCCCAGAGACGTATTCACGTAGATGATTATATTTCTGTTGCATACATGGTTTTATATTACTCAGCAATTGTGAGGACATGTTGTTATAACTGTCCGAGCTGAAATAGGTTAGTATACTCTGATTGGTGTCTGTATATACATATATTACAAATTTGTTATTGTGTAAAGGATTGTTATATATTATAAATTATTCGTTCCTCTGTGAGATTGTGTGTTGTTTAGTTTCTTCTTGTCTTCTTTCTTTCCCTAATTATCCGCTTTTCCGTTCAATTTGGGCTGGACATGTGTGGTATTTTATCAGCTTAAACTGTACGGAAAAAGTGGGTCGTTACAACATGGTATCAGAACTGAAGGTTAAACAAGAACCTTGGCTTTGATGGTGTAACTCATTAGAGATAGGGTCAGTAGCATCGTAGAATGAGTTTAAGTGTATATATATATATAAGAGCGCGTATTTGTTAGTGATATAAAAATGTTTTGTATTGTGTTGTTTGATCTGTTGAGTGGCTTAAGAATTCATGTCGATACGTTTGGCCAACGTTATCGATAGGGATTTCCTAAACACTTGAACAAGACCAACTGAAACAGTACTGTTTTAAAATGGGTAAGTGAAATAATTTTACCAAGAAATATACTTTACATATATGAAAGAATAATTTTTTCGAAGGAAATTTAATATAGTTATTCTTGGTTGTGCTTGATTATTAGGAAATGATAATATTCCATTATCATCATCTAGGATTTGATCGGTTATGCTCGCCCATTTCTGACCATTGACTACTATCCATTAATCTATCCGAAATCTTCCTTTTTGAAACCTAGTTTGGGTAGATAGGATTTTCGGGAACATTAAAACGAGTACCTTGTGAATTAAATTTCATAATTTGAATATAAGGCATTCGTTGATAATGTTGAGTTAAAATTTGATTTCTAAGGGTGTTTATTTAAATAGAGAATTTGAATATTCTGGAATGAATATTTTAGGAATATAAAGATTGATTTGATTAGGTTTAGATAATTGTTTTATTAAAAGAAAATTTGGAATATTTTGAAATAATATTTGGGAACGATTGAATATAAAGATTGGTTGTGATTAACTGGGGTTTTATAAGAGAAGTTTATTAAAAAGAATGTTCAAACATTTCCAAAATAATACTTGAAGAATGATTTATATTAAAGAAGCTATCATATTTTCACAATTAATATTTAAGAATGATTTCCTTTAAAAGGAGATATTTTATAAATTTGATTTATAAAAATATGTCTTATAAATAAAAGGAACTTGATAGTTTAAATCCCGATGATTTTGGTAAAATGGTTTTCAAGGTTTAAAGGATTAATAATAGTATTGAAAATATTTTCGAGTTTCTTAACAGGGAATTGTTACCATTAGGACCTTGCTATATAACTGTTTTGATAAAATAAATTTTGATTTGATTCCAAAATTATGGTTTGATTTACTATAAAGAAAAGGTGTATATTATTATTTCGAATGATTATGAAGAAAGGAAATAATAATTTTATTTGAGATAGCATTGGGTCTTAAAGGGGTTTTTAGTGTATCAATGTTTTGGAAATAGTTGTTAGAAATATATTTAAGTATAAATATCTCTGAAAAGGAATTTTGTGGAAAAATGGGCATCTCTTTGCATTAGCTTGGGAAATAAGTCCCGATTCGTTTTGTGGTGATAAGAATAATCTTCCAAGTGACGATCGGATGTTTGCTGAGGCAAACGATATTATGCACTTTGTAAATTATTCTCTTTGTCATTGTACGGTTGAGACGACTTTGAACCCGAACGAATTCAAAACAAATTGGAATTGGGATTGGATATTTTGTTGAAATATTTCGCTAGAAATATATTTAAGATATTGTTTCAAAAATGGATTTGTAAGGAAAGAAGTGATTTTTAGTTAACTAGTTCGAGTGGCTCAAAAATATCTAAAAATAGGTAAGAGATACGTTCGAATGGTAAACATTTCTCTTGAGTATTATTCTTCTTGTAAGGAAGGATGTAATACTGTTTGGTAATACCCAGTTCCTTAGGATAATTTTGGGATTACTCGAGCTATATATATATATATATATATATATTTTTGTGGATTAAATATTTAGTATCGTTTCAAAAAGTGTTTTGAATAAAAAAAACCGGGTGTTTTAAAATTCTTAAGTGAATTCCTAAAATAAAAGTTTGAATTAGATGGTTGTGGATGCCTCTGGTTGCGATAGGATATTATATAAATTTGGGAGTTGAAATTGGGTTTATAAATGTTTTCACAAATGTGAGAATTGAATTGGTATTAGAAATAACCAATTAAATGAGTACGTAGGATGGATGTAGATCATTTCTTTTCCATATACCTGATCTAACATTCGAGTATAAGGCTTGAGGTGTTTCACACCATTCCAAATAAGGATTTATTACTCGATTTTTGACGGTGAACATTTGATGAGGGTTCTTGATATGGAACCAAGATTTTCTATCATAGCTACAACTATGTAAGAAGAGCAGAGGTTCCTAATCAATGAGCCTGATCAGGGTCCGCACTAGTAAATCAGGTGAACGATACTGGTTTGGAAGTGAAGTCATGTATTCGAGTAGTAATCGATTCAGATTCTGTGCGTAAATGATCTATGAACATCCTACAGGCTTACGGATAGTATTGAGTGTTCTTGTGGTGAAATTTTGGGGACGAAATTCTTTTAAGGGGGAAGAATGTAACGACCCATATTTTTGCATCATCAAATTTGAATATTTAATTTATTTAAATATTTTAAATTATAATAAAATATATATTTCGAATTAATAATTTATTTTTGATGACGTCATTTTAATTTAATTTATAGAAACTTTCCATAATTTTTAATTTGAAAAATAAAAATATTTTCATTTGACGCGTTTTGCGGCAAACGTCGGTACTTTTGAAACTTCACAGAATAAGTTAACTTGTCTATTTTATTGTTGTTTTATGATCGTCTCACATTGTTGTGCACGATCGTACTTTATTTTTTGTCATTCGTGGCTCGTACGTGGACGCGATTTTATGCAATGGGGGTACCCCAAAAATATTTTAAAAGCAAAGTTGAAAACTAAGTACACCATACCTTTCTCTGTATATTGCATGCATGTGTACTTGCTCACGATTTTAGGGGCTTTGCATTTAATGTTATACATTGGGTTATAAAAAAAAATTAAACACACAACGCAATTTTTATAAGCAAATAATCTTTGTAAATCTTACCGCACCCATTTTGTCTGTCCTTATTTACGCATAACATTTAATGTCTGTACTTAAGTGTTCTTAGCTTTGAAGCAAATTGCATTATATATATATATATATACTAGTGCGAACCCGTGCTTCGCACACGGATGTTGAAAAAATATTGTTGTTGCATAGGTCATATCCAAATGTATAAGAAATTTAATACGGTGGTAATGAAAAAACATTGTTGAACGATAGTGTTACATCATGAATAACAATTTGGTAGGATAAAGAATACATAGATATATTTGGTTATGATAATCACAATTAAAATCGAACAAAACAATTACAGTGAATATGTTAAAGTTCACAGACTATTTAGAGGATAATGTGTTAAGAATTTATCCGCTAATGCATAGATATATTCACTGTGGCATATAACGCCAATGTTGTTGCTTTTGCAATTACACAGCTGCTTCAATGTGCATAGATATAGTTGAAGTATTCACTGTGAACTGCAGACACAAAGACACAGTGCAGTTCGATTCAATTAAATAAGAGTAACAAAAGTTTTTTGCAATGGGGAGAAATACAGTAATATGATGAAATTTGTAAACAGTCAGGAAAAGTATTTGTCAACAGCTAAAAAAAGGGAGCAAAAGAAAAAAGAAAAAAGCAACAGATGTAGTACAGGGGAAAAGTAGTAAAACAGAAGATTCAATTGAAATAGAAATGATGATGCAATAAGAAATTAACATGGGTTTCAATATAAATTACTATTGTTCACCGAAAACTGATCTATGTCGATGCAGGGTACAAAACACGGCATACAGCTGGTCGTAGTAACCAATATTTGAAAATATCCAAAACATACAGAAGAAAACAATTGTGAGAAGTCCATTCATTTTTTAGCCTCAGAAATAACTGCTAGCAACGCATGTATGATATTGGCTTGAGCGCAAATAGGTGATGTTTTCTTGGCCTTAATAGATGCATTACATCAGTCAATTATTTTAACCATTGAAGGTATTTTTACCTGCAGCCAAAAAAGGCAAAAGTGTCATTGATGCAGTATTATTACTAAATTCTCTCACTGCTCGTTTGACCTATTAACTATATCTAATAATCAAACTATGACTACATAATCATCTATACAAAGATACATTCATCAATTGTTTTCTAGAAGTTTTCCGACGGTGGCGGTGCAAGTGATTTTAGAATTTACTGCAAAAAATAAAAAATAAACTCTTTTAGGTGGTTATCAACATTATTCTCACTACAACACATGTTTTGACCCAGCACTTAAACTGTGCATCTACCTTAAGCCCGAATACAACAATTTATATGCTTATTGTATTATTGATCATCGTAATTGTAAACGAAATTGAGTAAACTTAGCCAAATTATGTCATCAAACCTGGAAGCAATGTATTAAACGCTGAGCTGCACGGTTGAATCAAGCATTAATTATGTGAAGTCATTATTTAATCATCTCAAGCTATCAAAAATCAAAATTCATTTTTCAATTATATTTTCATAATGCGGTTAAATAACTATCGTTAACATCAAACAAAATTATTACTACAGCTAAATTAGTATTGCATCACACAAATGCAGTTAAAATATTCAAAAACAATAATTGCTTAATTCCAAAAATACTGCAAAATAATAACCGCTTTTGCTTAATGCATTTAAATTTTAACTACAGTAAGCTCGAATAAATCATTGTGTACAACCAAAATTATTACTGCATCATATAAATATAGCTGAAATATTCAATTTCTACCATGCATAATTCAAAATTGTCATTAAATTATAACTGCATTTTATTAATGTAGTTAAATTTTAATTGTATTAAGATTGAATAAATTCCTGAAATGTAGCCAAATTTATTACTTCATCACGTAAATGTGGTTAAAAATCTTCAAATATAGTTAAATTTACCCAAAACTTGCTGATAAATTATAATTGCATTTTCTTAATTTCATTAATTTATAACTGTTTTAAAATTGAATAAAATTATCAAATATAGTCAAAATCATCAATGGTAAATGCAATAAAAAAAATGCTAACGTAGTTAAATTAATTCAAAAAATGCCTATAAATTATTACACCATTTTTTGATGGGGTTAAATTATAACTGCACTAAGTTTGAATACTATCAAACACAATCAAGATTATTACTTTATTACATAATGTAGTTACAATATTCAAAGGCAACCATAATTGTATAATTCAAAAAAAATATTCCTTTCAAATATGTTAAAAGATAATAAATACATTATAATAATCTAGGTAAAACTACTATGTAATGTTTATGATCATCGTAATAATGCTGTTACAGAAACGCGGTACACAGCGGTGACACAAAATAATTGTCCAATTAAAGCTGCTATATAAAATTATGATTTTAAAAAATTTATTTTTAGCTATCAACAATGGATATCATTGGAAAGCAAATTAAATTTGAGATTTAATAGTGAATACGATTCTTAAATCCAATCAATGTAGAAAAAGTTATCACATTTTAAAGTTTGGAATATAAAGAAATTAAAAATACGACTGTTAAAATTATGATTTTAAAAAATTTATTTTTAGCTATCAACAATGGATATCATTGGAAAGCAAATTAAATTTGAGATTTAATAGTGAAAACGATTCTTAAATCCAATCAATGTAGAAAAAGTTATCACATTTTAAAGTTTGGAATATAAAGAAATTAAAAATACGACTGTTCAGTTGCCAAATTTCAAGGGGGCTTGTGTGAGCTTGAAATTCTTCAACCCACTAATAATAACTAGTGTGAACCCGTGCTTCGCATACGGGTTGGCGAAAGAAGTTATATAAAATTAGTAACGCAAAATAGTTAGAAAGCATTTTTTGTAACTAATTTGTCATTACTTAATAGAACGAACCTATGCTATGCATATGGATAGTTGATAACCATTTTTTTAACATTGCAAAATTACCTTTTTAGTAGCATGAATACCCAATTTAATATCAGTTCATTAACAGACTGTATATTAAATTTTAATCACCAAATAAGAGTGTCTATTTTTGGAAAATAATGATTTGTTGTGAAGATTATTCGAAGGGAAACAAACATGTGTTCGCTAGATAACTTGAAAATGTGCAAGCATGACAATTTTATTTAAACATGCAAGACATCGTATGTATCAATCTGTTACCCATCTGGTGTCAGGTGATGGTGAACCATTGCAACAACAAAAACCGAACAGTGACAACTAAAAAGTACCTCCTATGTTATAGCTTCATACTGTTTGCTGAAGTACAAAGTGGGATATTTTGTCAAATTCATATAAATATCTTAAATGTAGTGAAGGATGGTTCCAACCTATTTTTCTGAAACGAAGTACAATATACCTTACATGTCATACTTCATAGGTCAGCAAGCATGACTCTAAGTGAATCAAATAAGATTACCTTTTGTCAAATCCATACAACAAATTGGAAAACAATGAATAAAACAACCAAGAATGTCAAAATGCAGACTTCATTAACATGTTTGTTCTGCATGTACTGTTTGGAAAAAAGCAACGGATGATTCGAGAGCAGGACAGTTTAAAGGAGAAAAATAACATTGAGGCACTAACAATCCTAATATGGTAAAAGCAAGGACGTCATCCAATCAAAGCTAATTAGTGGTAGAGGCGGAAGACAGTTTTTGATGCTGTAGAGGCCTTTGATGACATATCCAACCCTATAAAAATTTAGTGGTTAACCGCTAAGGTTTTGGACTTCATCGGCTATGACTGTATAGTTTGAACACAGAATTAGAGAATGAAATTTAACAGCAAACAATTAATAAGTCTATTTGAACATCCAACATACAAAACAAAATATTCACGTCATGAAATCAAGATTATGTCTAATTGAGTGCAGTAATGTCTTAACAGTGCATCACATAGTCATTGTAGAAAGGGTGAATGTAAAATGATGGGAATAATGGATGAATATTCAAATAAGATAGAAAAAATATAAAGCAATCTTAGTTGACGCTTGTGTCGCGTTTTAATAAATAGGTTACATAATTTTTATTTGAAGAGTTGCCTAATTAATTAACATGTTGGATTTGTTCTTTACGTAAGAGTTAATACATTTCAAATCAAGTGAAGTGAAACTTTTAGTGCGAAAACTATGCTACCAATAGTGTTTATATGAAACCCACTTCAAACTATTTGTATACTAACATAGTCAACTGTGGAAAAACAAATGATAGAATAGATAGTTGGAAGAAGATTGCAAAATAGATAGAATAGATAATGTGCACAAAAAATATTTTTTCCAAGCAACAAATTAAAGGGTAACATGAAGTGGAGTAAAATATATTATCAGTCAATATAGAGCACTTTAATCCACTTTAGAAACACTAATTTGATATCAAGAAAGTCGACGGTTCATATGGTATGCATTCGTTTTATAGAAATGGTGAACAACATGGCATGTGCAAGAAAAATATAGTTAATTTCCAAAGGGAAAAATGAAGGGTTTACAATTCTGCAAAATAACAGTTCTAAAAAATTATAGAACTTACTGTCCTACTAATATATAACCATAAGATTTGAAGAAATAGGGAAATATTTTACTATTCAATTATTAGACGCTACAAAAAAATATTGCAATAAGCGTAAAACTTGGTGCTACTAATTGAGGTATGGAAAAGAGATTGCAGGCTGAGTCAACCATTCATCCTAATGAAACTTGTATTAGAAAGTAGATTAGGGAAGTAATGGGTTTGCTTTGTATTCAAAAAGCTGTACATATATGCTACAACGTTTTAGAGGGAATAGATACCACAAATAAATAATTATGAATGGACAAATGTCAGCATGTAGTGTTTTTTATAGGTACATGAACTGAATTTTCAATGACCACATTCTTTCCCATCTATCATATTTGTAAATGGTTAAATGTTAATAAAAGATCATATAAATTCATGAATTTTTATAGAAAAAAAGGACCGTTATAAATCTACCTGAATCTAGCATCCCTTTTACGCCAAAACTGCTATTTCCATTCCTTACAGAAGATCCATCCTCTTTAGCATAATGGAAATTCATACCATTATATTACTCTGCTATATGAAAGAAATAATGATAGTATCAATGAGCTAATTTTTCTTGTAGACACATTAACTAAAGTATTTTAAGCTTAAAATGGCTTTCGATCCACACAATATTTTATAAGTAATTATTAGTTATAAATACATACATCTCAGCGAACCTGAAGCGTGAAGTTAAAACAGTTAAGAAGAACAAAATTTTAACTCTTTAAATCCTATATTATCTTACCATTGTGTCTATCTCCATCTTCAATGAAATCATTCTTCATAAAATGATACCGCTTGCTACGGTGCTTCGTAACGAAAACCTTCAACCAGTTAATGCAAGTGTAATAAACTTCAATATCATCATAAGGTATATTTTTAGCTGGATTGTGCTTAATGTTGTCAATAACCAAATACATGTTCCTACCTCATTTTACGATGTTTATAGGTAGGTAAATCAACAGCTGTGCAGTTAGTTACCATATGAAGTTGCCAATGGTCGCTAAATGTGAATACAATATTTGTTTAATATGATTTGTAATTGTGCACGTTCTCGAATATCAGACAAAACATTAAATAAGCTAATTCGGACAAAATATTAAATGGCTATTATGTGGAATTATGTAGAGAAACCTTTTTTTTCATTTCTAGATCATAGACAGATTGCAAATTCATGATAAATTTTTCAAAAGTTTTATTTGTAGATAATTATAATATCAACGGTTTTGTATTAACTTCATACCATGCATATAGTGCACATATTGCATTGCATGAAAAAATTGCCAGTTAACACTTAAAAATGAATACAATGATAAACAATACCAAAGCAATAATTTACTTCTGTTATACAAAATCATGAATGTTATTGAATCTACTGGCGAAAAAGATCAAATGATAATGAATTAAAAACGAAATAAGTCAACAAAACTAATTCAAAATGCTTATTTGGAATCCAATATAAACCGAATTAAAATATTCCTATAGTCTTTGAGAACTCAGAAGGAAAAAACCTATGTATGCCACTTTCTTTTAGAACAACATTGTAATATCTATCTACAGTTCAAGTGTAGCATATTTTTTAGTTTCGAACAAATTTACATAAGACACACATGAATCGGAATCCATGAGTTAGTAAAAGAGGTTAAAAAACATTTGTAGCAAATGAAACATAAAAATAGAAGCTAAGAAATTATGTTTAATGCACAAATGAAAACAAAGTCACCATTAATACCAACTTGACATAAATTCAGCATTTAAAATCTCTGTAAAAATAAATTTGTAATTCTAGATTTCCTATTACCATTAAAAGACATAACTTGTGAACAAAATTGCCAACTAATTGATAACTTAAAACAAAACTGTTAAGTCAACATTAATTCCATTTAATTCTCATTAACATAATTGAATGTTTAGTTATGAAATCTCTATCGCTAAAAGAAATTTAAAATGGATCGATTCTTTGAATTAATAGTTGTTAGTCGTAAGCTAAAAAGGCTGGAAAAAAACCGAAAGAAGAGTTTCAGTACGTCCTTAAACCATGTGGAATAAGATACCAAAAAAAAGAAGACTTAAATTAACTTGTGGGTATTTAAATATTAATTTTCGTTATGAAATAAATAAAGATCACGGATTTCAAGGTCAAACCATATTTGATCAGCATGGTTACATAAGCTGTGATAGGAAATTTTTATTTGGAGATATAATGAGTAGTCTTCATTAAGATAAGCTCGTTGGTAACATGATAATGTCAAAATCCATTCAAAATGACAGGAATTGTGCTCTTCGTAGACATAACAAATAAACGTTATAATAATAGACAATTTTAAAAAAAATGGCTGACATAATAAAATAGTTTATATACTTGGTTGAAAAGAGAAATGCTTTACCTCAACTAAAGCTCACAACCACCATGTTATTTAGTTTTGAGAGAATCAAATCACTAACTGCACACGGAAAATAGAATAATATGGTGAAAGCCAAGTTATATTTCCTTTGAACGTATTAGATTTTCACATAATATGTACTATAACTTTTATCATTAGCTCATATCATTTTATATTGTCGTATTAGCGCTACTGAGAACTCCAATATTATCATTGGTTTATCATGGTAGAGCAAGACTTATATATTGCACTGAAATAATCCTAGGCTCTCATCGAATATGACTTTAAATATAACATGTACTATATATAGAAACCGCACATCAAAAATATTTATGATGCCAATCAGAGTGAATCAGAAAAGCATGAAAGTACCAAATGTAATATACATGTTATTCTACAACATAGAAGTTATTAAGTTTGAATCAAAACATTCATGGAACCATAGATTGAATTGGTGGGTTAGTGCATGAAAATGGCATCAGAAAAGGATGGAAACAATATATCAATTTATTGTAAACAAATCAATGATGAAATTAGCGTATAGTTGGTTAAATAATTTTACAAACCTCACCAAAATGAATTGCTCCCAAGCATAGATTGTAAATAGCTTACTTGCTAGTTGACATGCTGACAATTGCACCAACTGATCCATAGGCAAAAACCTAATTTAATAAAAACAAATCGGATCAAAATTAGACAATAATTAAATCAGTTTAACGAATTGTGATAAAATCAATAATAAAATTAATGGAAAGTTAATGACCGAATTGAACAATGTTATCAAATGAAATCACTTCCGCCACGAAGAAGACCGACCTAGGAAAGATTTCTTTGTCTAATTAGCAATCTAGAAACCAATTCGAGAAGAACAAATTAGGATTTTTACCTGAGGTAGGTAGACGATTGGGTGACATAGTCTGCCAGATCTTGTAGCCGAAGCATGATTAATAATGGATGAAACAAACTTTGGATTGGACTTGCAATTTTTGGTCATCTCGGATCCAGGTGGAGAATACAGACGATGAGAGCAGACCAAGATCTGAAGAAGATGCAAAAGGAGATCGCCGTTTTTTAAGTGTTTGGGAGTGGAGAGGCCAGAAATCGGAGAGGACGACCAATGCCGAGTAAGGGATGAGGAGTAGCGGAGCTCTTATCGATGCCTGCTCGAAGAGTCACTGACTCCATAGATGCGGGTTAGAGAAAGAAAAGTTGGAGACGAAGAGATTGTGTGAAGGAAACGAAGAGCTGGTTACGAAAAGAATTACAATATGTAAAACCCAGAAGAAAAAAATCAATAAAATCAAAAGAAAAACATTCAAAGATTATATAGATTATTACTAAAAATTAATTTAATTGTGTACAACAATAAGGAGAGTCTTAGGGTAAAAAGGCTAAAATTTTCGACCTTAGTGCTCATGGTGCTCACTAATATGCTTTAATATTTAATTATTTCAGTTTGAGCAAACAATGGTAAACCAACAAATCGAAGAAAGTTGATGAATGTAATATAATTCCCTTGCAACATCCATATAAATGGATAAGAAAGTAAAATACATGGTGGTAAAAGTTAGTAGTATAAAGTAAGACTACCGTGTAAGCTAATAATCAAGGACAAAACAGTACCAATCAAATAGAGTTGGTTCATACACAAACCCAATTTGTAAGGAAAAGAATGAGGTACACATAAAATGAATAAAACCAAATTCTTTGTATAACAGGATACAAATAAGAGACAGTTGGAAAGAATGGAATGGTAGCGAAAGATTGAAAACGTACTATATTTGGCATGTTTGCGAATAGTGCGGCACAACAATATCCATGTAAAAACCTTATTAATTTTCAAATGATTTGAATTCTATATCTAAATATGCAGTTTAAGTCCCCAATAGGTGCTCGAATGATGAATAGGGCGGAATAATTTTAGTAAAAAAAAGTTGTAACCACACTCTAGGAAGATTCATAGATTCGGAAAAATAGTTGATTCGCAAAATTACACAATATTGGTACATCCATCAAGAGTTCAAAAAAAATAAAAACTATATAACAGTAGTAAGCGCTAAGCGCAAATACACTCATCTATGATGAAATGGATAAAGCAGTATCAATTGCATACGCACATTAAGAAATCGTAGAAAATCCGCTCATAGTATGAACCATATCGAAAAGTTATTCTAGGCATATACTAAACTTTATTACCCCTTACAAAAGTCCCAGTGATGATACATCCACTACAACTAACCATCAAGTACATTTTCATTGGACCGGCACAAATAATAGCAAAAATAAAATTAATACATTTTAGAAATTTAGAGATTCAACTTATGGAAAATAAATTATGCTGAGAAGTGAATCTTTATGTGCACAACTTCATATCTCCTATTTCAGAATTTACGTTAGCTATACAAAAGGCACAGCAGGTCACTAAAATTTTAGGTATATAAAAGTACATTTAACAATGGAATCCAGACTTGTACTGACTTTAATATGTAAAACAGGGAAAAGAAAACGTATACATAGGAAGTCGGTTAAATCTAAATTTCGAAATCAAGAAGAGAACAAAAGTTCAGAAATTTAAGAGAAATAAAGTCATCATATAAAGTAAAGAGAAGTTAATTAGGCGTATAACATTGTGAAAATCTTTTTAAAGGCAATAAACATTAACGCAAAAATACAGGGACGAAATTAGGACATAGAAAATGAACAAAGAAAAGGGGGGATTACCTGAAACACACAAGGTGAGAAAAATAGGAAGATCCAAAGCACGGAAGCAGAGTCCTTGGCACCGAGATCTGAGAAGATGCAAATGGTCAGAGGATGTAAATGATCAAAAACATCATAGAAAGAAGAAGGGAATAAAAATACCTGCGGTTAGAGGAGGAGGCGAGGGGAAAGATGGAAAAGGAAGAAGCAAATGCGGCCATTGCCTATATTGCGTAGTGCGACTGTCCATTTTTGTGGGCCTTTGCCGTATCAATTCAAATTGGGGACATGAATATTTAGGGTTTAGATGAGAAGGGAGGAACGGAAGAAGTAAGAACCATGTACGAAAAGAAGAATTAAAAAGTGTGACGGTTGAGTTTGTATGAAATTTAAGGGAGGAAAAGGGAAAAATATAAGAGGCAACTGTTCGGTTGCCAAATTTCAAGGGAGCTTGTGTGAGCTTAAAATTCAACTTACTAATAATAGTATAGTATAAGGGAGGAAAAGGGAAAAATATAAAAGGCAACTGTTCGGTTGCCAAATTTCAAGGAAGCTTGTGTGAGCTTGAAATTCAACTTACTAATAATAGTATAGTATAGATATAGTATAGATATGTTCATTTACGCAGCAATAAAAGAAGAAAAGTATATAGACCCAGGGACAAAAAATTATACATTCCTTCTTCTCTGGATATTCATGCAGTCATTTTGCTTTCACTTTCTTCCATTTACCTTCACTACAAATGAACACACAAAGGCATTTCTTTGTCCCTCTCTCCATGATTAATCCTTCCTCTTCATGTAAACACTTCTTCCTTCTTAATCCGATACACATTTACTTACTCTCTAAACTTCAAAACAACCTTGGTTGCCACCTGAACTTCATCCTCGTTCCGTGCTTCTTGAGTAAAACATAAGATGGAATGGTGGCAACGATAGTAACCACAGCTTGTCTAAAAGCAGCAACTCGACCACCATCGAAGGGATTAGCTAGGACATGACTATCCACATAGTTTGGTAGAGGAGGGGATGTGTACGGGGGTGCGTAAGTTCATGTGTGTGCATGGCTGTCCTTTTGTGTGTGCGTGTTATATATGTTGGGAAGTCCAGGCAAAAGTTGTTGGAAGGAGAAGTGGAAACGTGGGCTGTGGGTGAGTATATATGTAAGTATGTGCATTTGTGTGGGTATAAATGTATATATACATGCATAGTGATACACGTGCATGCAAAGGGGAAGGATAGTTTATGTGGAAATGGTTTTGGAGTAGGTTGTGTTGGACGGTGTGTGCATGGTGGGGGAAGTGTTCATGCTGAATATGGGTTGTTGTGCTTGCACGCAAGGAGAAAAAAAAAGAAAAAAAAGTGGAAAAACATATGTACGCATGGACTGGGAGGAGGAATGGCACGCTTGCATGAAGATGGAGGTGGGAAGATATATGGGTACATGACAGGAAGTGAGAGGAAGAAGAGGATTGCAATAGAAGAAATTTTCATATTAGTCCAAATCAATATGTTCAATTGCAAAAGGAGGGGAGGCTTTCATTTTGGCTCTGTGTGGTTGGCAAATGGGCTCGTCCCGTTATTTTTGTTGGTGAGGACTTTATATCATGATTTTTTTAATATTTTATATTAATTGAACATAGAAAATTTATAAATGTGGTAACATGTTCATCCTAAATCCGTTTTAATTGAGGATTTTTGCATTGGGCTCGTATCGGCTAGTACAATGTCGTAGTGCAATTTATTAGTAGGTTTGGATATTTAAATTTGTAGCCTATGAAAACGGACATGATTTAAATTACGTTATTTTAATGAAGAACGTAGCTTAAATTTATACACCTTATATAATGATGTTTATTTGGCCAAATAAATTACTGTCAAGTTAAATTGGATTGAATATGGTAATTGGACATTTGGTAGCGGAATAAAACACTATTCCGCTAATTAAATTAATTAGCAGAATAAATCTCCGTTCTGCTATTTTATGAATTTGGACATAATACCGTTAATTGATATTCCGCCTTGAATATGTGATATATTAGTTAATGATGGATAAGTGTTGGATTTATTTACGTAGTCGTTGATTATGTAAATATATGTAATTTAACTTGAAAAATATATTGATATTTTATGGTAGCTTGTTAAGTACCGTTGTGATCGTTAAGCCTCTTTCTGAATTTGGAAAGTTATGGTTTTTGGTTAACTTCAAATTCTATAATTTGAAGTAAAAAAGGGTTATTTAATTCTTATATAAAAAGGGGTTTGTTTAAATAATTATTTTACAAATGTTTTGTAAAATCATTTCTTTAGTAAAGTTAATTATGTTTTAAAATTTAATTATTTATTTAATTTTGATTAAAGAAAATAAATTATTTTATTATTGAATATTTAAAACTAGATAAATATTTCATTATTAATAATACTATTTAAAGGTTAATTAATTTTATTTTAAAGTTGATTAAATTAATTTTATTATGTTAGATTATTAAAATATAAAAGGTTAAATTATTATATTATTAATAAATGTTTTAAAAGTATTTTTATATTATTTGAAATGGTTAAGATATTTTTGTGATGTTTAAAATCTTATTTATTTAATTATAAAATAAATTGTTTATAAAAGAAATCCTTTATGTAAAATAATTGGTTAAAGGAGTTTATAAATGTGAAAGTGGTTTGAAATTTGGAAAGGGAAGTTTTACAAATGCTTTGAGATTTATAAAAGAATATTTCTCTAAATTAAATTTTGAAATTTTTAAAGAAGTCTTATAAAGAGATTTGGAGATATTTATAAGATAAAGAGATTTTGGAAAGAAATGGTTGATTTTCATAGCTTAATTCAAGGGGCAGAGATTGCCTACAGTTTGTTATGTTTTTACTGGAAGAGCGGTGTAACCATCATGCAAACTGCGATCTATGATTGATTTTATAGCGTAATTCGAGAGGCATAGATTGCCTGTAGTTAAGCTTGGATTTCTCTGGGATAAAGACGTAACCATTAAGCTGCGATCCATGGTCAATACCAAAGGGTACTTTCCATATCTTTTTCAAAAGTTTTCTAGTATTTTTAAAAGAAATGGTTTGTGAATATACTTATTCCGATGAGATAAGTATATGTCTGTTTTTGATAAAGAGATTAAATTTATTGAAATTAAATTAAATGAGGTTTAGTGATTTCAGTGGGAAATGTGATCTCTGTTTGAATGTTTGTTTATTTGATAGTTAAATAACCGACTATCAAATCTTGACCTAAATATGTAAACCTTCTTAATTTTGGTGGTAGCGAAATATTCCCTACTTAACACCGAAGGATTTTAACTCTGGAAATATCTAGGGAAAACACGGAAATTATATGGTACAGTTACCATCGGTGGTGCTATACTGTACATATAAACTCGTTTAGTTCTTCTAAGATACACAACACCAGAACTGTCATTTTGTAACGATTATAACCGTTGGTAATCAAATTCCCAACGGTTATAACCGTTGGTAGCAGGTACGTTATAATTTTTTTTACATATTTTGTAACGGTTATAACCGTTGGAAATTTTGGTCATTCCCAACGGTTATAACCGTTGAAAAAAACCATAATTCCTAACGGTTATAACCGTTGGGAATCTTGGTAATTCTCAACGGCTATAACCGTTGGGGATTACTTCACGTTCCCAACGGTTATAACCGTTGAGAATTTCTTGCATAAGTAAATAGCAAAATTACCAACACTTAAAAGTGTTACAAATTTGGTATAACTGAACCATATCTTATTCAGCATCTAATAGTATTTCATTCAACTATATCTATACGAATTTACAACAATAGTAAACACAAGAAAAAATTTCAAAACTAACATATCATCAAATCAGTAAAAAAAACATCAAACATACGAAATAGAACATATCAAATTCTACAAAGTTCATTGTGACAACTTCAAATTTCACTACTACAACATATCTAGAAGCTTACAAACATCGATTATAACACTCCGACCAAACTACAAAACCAAAATATTCATCCTCTATGTTCTTCATGTATTCCTTGGAGAGTTTTGAATTCAATACGAACTCCTGTTCTTTCACAAGAGAATGCCCAGCTTCAAGCAAAGCCTTAAGGTTTGCAGTAATATGAAATAATCAAATTTAGGAAATTACCACCTGAAAAAATTATTTATTTGTGTGTTAATTTAAATTTCCAACTTTTGGTACTTCGGTTCGTGGACTGTTGCGAGTTTTTCAATGCCATTATTGTGTGTTTCTATGAATAATTAGTCGTGTTATCAAGGATGTTAAAATCGAGTTTTGGCTCATCATACTTGGCATCATGGGTGTTGTAATAATTTTCAGTTAAACATCAACACATGTCACTTCTTATTTTTCTTTTGAAAATATGAATTACACAGTGCTAAGTTAAGGAAGAAATATTTAACATAAGTAGTAAATTTTGAAGCTGGGCTTTACGGTTTAGTGATATTTACCTGGGATGCATGATTTTGAGGAGATGCAGCCATCTTATCTACAAGCAAAATAGCCGCAGCCCATTCTCCTGAAAGCATCGAACCATAGTATCATGTAAACTACTTTCAGTTGTATAAAATAAAATATCAGGCACATATGCATTACACAGAAGAGATATTCAATAGAAGTTTGTGTAGTATAGGGCAAGTATTGGATGCACACATTGTACAATTAATAGCTTCTAAATTTAAAGAGTTATAAACATTTAATTAATGCACACATTGTACAATTAATAACTTCTAAAATTTGAAGAGTTATAAACATTTAATTATTCTTTTCTCTCATAACCTACAACTTATTATGGATGTATCTAACGCATTATTAAAAAAAATTCCAGGTCTATTTTGTCTCATGTCATTTCCTCATGTGCATGTAACACAAATGATATCCAATGTGCCTTTACCCAGCTACCTTAAATATCAATACTTCAAATGTTTTATTCATAATTTATTCTTATCATCTAAAATAATGTACCACTATGCATAATCATATTGAGAAACTCACCTCAATGCTACATTTCCTAAACCCTGTACCGATAAGAAACTCTTCTCTATCGGCTGCTGCATATGCATACTGAAATATATAACAATCTCCCGTGTAAAATTTTGATTCCTCGGATGAAGACAGAAGAGTCTTCTCCTACCCCGTTTATTTACCAAATTATACCTATAAAAGGATTAATAAAACAAGAGGAACAAAAATAACTTGATACTTAAGTAGCGTCATGGATTCATGATTAACGAGTAATGTGCATGACAAATCACCTGTAAATCGCCTGAGCATTCAATGTATATTTGAGGTCCTTCTTCTACAGGTTTGGATTTCACGAGGCCCTTCGCATCAATTACTTGGCATTTCAGTATTTCAAAAAAAAGGTGAAATAAGACGGTAAACATTATATTAACTAAAGGTAAATGCATTAAATGATTTTTTCGTCTACTTACTAACCAGAAACTTTGCCTCAACCTCCCTCTAAATGCCTTTACCGTAGTTGTTTCTGGCCACGGATCAAATTTAGATTGAAACTGGCCAGGGAAGGAACTTGGGTGGGTGTCAAGAGATGCAAACCTAAACAAGATACCCAATAATCGTGATGCAGTCGTAGCTAACTACGCAAGCAGTAATCAACAATCAAAATCTGATGATAGCCAGTAGTAAAAATATATAGTAATTATGGGCGAAGCGTGCAATAATTACTAGCAATCAATATGCTTCAAAGTTTGTACAACATCTACCATTTAATTTATGTTATCGATATATCTAGCAAGGTACAACTTTGTACACATACACTTCGAAGATGTTATTGTTAACATCACATTGTCATTGGTGTAACCTTGTCTTTCTTTTAATTCTATATCTGTTTAGGAGTATGAACCTGGAAATCTTTAGTGAAGCATATGTGTAGTTCCTGTACAGACCCACTTTTACAAACAATTTTAGGTGTAGCGCCAAATGCCTTCTTAATGGCTGCAATGATTTCTCCAACTGGATATTTCTCAGCATTTGATGCCATGAAATCCAATTTTATAAACACATCCTGCAGGCATATAACAGGAGAAGACATGCATCACACTTACATATTTCAAACATAAAAAGAAATAAACAAACAAAAGTGATTGACATTTGTAATGGTAACAGACGAGAATGATAATAATCAATAAACGAAATACAGAAGTTCAATCAAGTGAACTAATTAGGCATTAAGATTAAAATTTGAAGAGCATGGATTTGGATGATGACAAAATTAAACACTAAAAGTGCATCGCAACTTATAATGAATATGACAGTACAACATAATTTGATATAACCATCTTAGCCTTTTCAATTGTGATAACTAAAGAATGATAGGTCTCTATGAAAATAACCTGGAGTATGGAGATTTAAAAAAAAAAGATAGTTCTATTTAGCTTTCACGGATCGGCAGGCTAGAAGAGACATCCATTATTATTTTATGTAATTGCATCCTTTCTAGTAAATTTAACGTGTTCCCACTATTATGCTAAAATTGTATGTTTTTACAAATTTTCAATGGTAACAACTAATAAGTAGAGAACTAAAACTTCAGAAAGAGTCCATATTAAAGAATCAAAATAGCAAAACACATCAATAAAATACAACACAAATAACAATTTATGATATTTTTATCCATGAAAATAATATAGTATCAACACTTCCATCCATATTATTGGGAGAGCATGAATGGTCGAAAAAGGCTATATATGGAATGGCGTAAAGAACCAGATTCTCAGTTATCCATTAGAGCATATCTATCATGCATGTACCTAATATCCTCTATAAATGTATGCTGACCCTTCTTGTACACATCTAAAACATCAACTAATTAATTTAAAAAAAAAAATCAACAGTATAGAGCAAGCCTTCCACAATTTTCAATAATACCATGGTAATGTTTCTGGATGATCTTCTCTGTTCCAAGTTTTATTTCTGGTTTATTACTGTTCACTCTCAACGTTGCCTGAATGTAATGTTTGAGTGATTCATCGAAAGGTTCCTTCCCCATGTCCCCAAAAGCAAGAAATTTTAACTCCGCCTGATCCAAAAGCCAGTGGAGTTTTGAACTGCATTTCATTGCTCCAACCAGCCGAATTGCTGAAAGAACATTAACCTTGCAATTGTTTAAAAATTCATGCAACAATATCTGTAAATAATAGTACTAAAACTTCTGGCTGTGTGTTCAAAGAGTTACCTTCCATATTTGTAAGAATAAGACTACAATGGTTGAAGCCCAAACATTACAGTTGAATGAATGTATCCAGGATCGTGCCACCCGAAATCTTTAGCAGGGCGCTATCATGCCACCTTATAACATACACACACACAATACATAATATAACCAAACTGAATAATGTGATAATTATTATTTTTCTGTAAAATGCTTACTGCACATCCTTTTGTGTAAATGTGGTAACAGCTGAAGTTGTAGATTTTCCATTTGCGTATGTCACTTGTTGTGGGTTGCTATCTCCACTTACCCATGTTACCCTCATCTGTATTTCATGAAAATGTATAATATTTTGTTGTTTGGCTAACACAGACTCATTTTTTCTCTTTTATGTACATATCATAGTGTACTTACTGATGTTCCGGAAGAATCCACACTGGAAAGGTGTGCATACAAAGGCTGATTTGGGTTCGAAAACTTCAAAGGACCAGATCTAAAAAATATTCAAAATCATCACAATTTCAAAGAACTTTCTTTTCTTCGAACATGGATTTTGGATGACAAAACACTTAATTTAGGATGCAACTATATATTATATTCAACCAATTCTCATTTCCTGAAACTAGTATCTTCAAAAAAATTCTATGAAATATTAGCACTCTCCTTTAACACCTGCATAACACTCTATTTTTGATTCATGAAAGTTATATCAAACTGTGAAACATTTACCTCAAATGCAAAAATCCATTTTTTTCCTTCAAACTCACATAATTCTTTCTAGTCGATCTTACAAGAAATTTCTTGTATACAGCTTCTAATTTTCCAATGGTTTCACTCTCCTATTTCACCGAGTAAATATTGTCAGCATTAGACATAATTTACAGTTGAAGTTAAAAGAAGAATCTTACCTAGCTATGCCAAGATTAAAAATATCATCAGCTCTTTTAGGTTTATTTTTTGATTCCATATGTGATGCATATGCAGTATAAAACACTGAATAACTCTGTCCAATTTCATTCGCTTCAAGAAATGCATATATAGCTTCAACATCTTCGCAATTCCTAGTCTGTAATTGATAAACAAGAAATATAGGCTTTCAAAACGTGATTCAATAGTAAATCATAACATTATATTCCATTTTCAAGTATAAAATAAATGTTGTATTGATAACTCTTTAGATTACCATGTATTTCAATTTTCGAATACGTGCAAGTCATAAGTTTGAACATGAGTTTACCAAATACTGTGAATGAAGATGCCATAATAACTTGTAGAGATACTTGATACCACGCAAATACTGTGACTAAATATTGTGAATTAAGGGTGTAACCAAATATTTCTTAGGAAGCAGTTGCTTGTGCATAGGAAGCAAATGTCATGGTGCAAATTGAATCATACTGAAAAGATATAATATGCATATCGCCGTTATTAACACACCGGCTACAATGCAAGAGTTTTCTTTTCCCATAGAAAAAAAAGAAAAATACCCGATGGAGCAAAGAAGGATGAGTCCCACATTGAAAAGGAATGGATTCATCAAAGTTCCTCCCTATCTGAGATACAGTTATTATCATTATCAACAAAGAGAAGCAAAAATACAATAATATGAATGATAAATAATTTAAGTGCTAGGTGAGCAATATAGTTTAACTGTATTTGAACGAGCTCAAACAAAGTCTGTTGACAACCAGATTAATGATGCGCTGAAATTTAAAATCTATAAATTGCAGCATAAATAAGCTATACTTGACCCTTTCAATTCCAGTTTTACCTGAGTTTGGTAGAAAAATTATGAGAAGTTTGTTCATTGAACAAACTAGGTTATACCTGACTTGAATTGTAATGTTATACAAATATTACTGAGTATAAGCCAGAATTTCATATTATATACTGCTTTTACCCAAATTCAAACTTTATCTCAGTTCGATAAGTTTACAAGAATTCAGGTATACAAGGTTAAAATTAAGTAATCTATTCAATTAGCTATCCTACAGACACTACCAATTGTCTACTAGCCTGTAAGTATATATTATGTAAATATATGGTTGGTCTGTATTGCTTAAGTTCACAAACAACCATGCATTGCTGGTATGCAGGCTTAATCTTGTTTAGGACAGCAGCACATATGGCATTGAGATAAATACAAAGCCAATTTTAGCTAATCTTGTTTACTTTACCATCACTCTGTTGTACAGTATGAATACTAGTTTTGAAAATTGAAACTTATATCGATTCAAAATTTGTGCTATAAAATGTTTTTCTTAACCACTTCAACACTACCTAATATCAATCATATTTAGTTTTCATCCTTTATGTTTTGTAAATTAGAATCATGAAGGTTGTTACTATTCATTCACGTCTCAAATTAATATACCCACACCAAAAATAATGAAGAAATGATACTATTATTTACATCAAGTTTTTATCCAGTTTCATGAAACCCCTTCAAAAACTCGAACTTTCTCATGATCCTCGAGGCTAGAGTATTTGACCAATTTTTTTTTCTCAATTTTGGACATCTCATAGGAATAAGCTTTAATTGATTTCATCTTCTAAACATGCTATCTAATATTTTTCAAAATCTGTAGGCCATGTCAAGCATTTCAAATGTATTATTTCATTTTGTAGAGCAATAAAGTATTAATAATAGTCATCTTACTTACTTTTTTTTCAAGTTAGAGTCATAGCTAAATTTTGGAGGAGATAAATATACTTATAAGTTTTCAATGCGTTCAGTGGCTTCAATATGAAATTTTAACCCGCCTTTGACTATAACACCTAAAATGCAAATATATTTCGACCATAAATACTATATTGGAATATTCTCTTAATCTTCTTCTTATACAAAAAAATTACATAACATTAACTCTATCATTATCCATAGTGGTGGTCAAGATTTATCTAATTCTCATTCATTCAAACAACTCTTTAATACTTTTCCTACATGATCATCTCTGTGATTACCAATCTTTGTAAAAAATTGATATGAATTCGTATGTAAGAAATTCGAATTCGTATGTTGGAACTTTGCCTACGTTGCTATGCTTAAATTCGAATTCGTATGTAAGAAATTGAAATGAATTTTAAAAAAAATGTTCATACCCGAGTAGACGGAGGTGGAAAAGCGAAACCCTATATTTATAATTCACAACTCAGATCTTCCTTCAACTTCGTCAGTTTGATAGGACAAAGAGAGCAGGCGGTAGCAGAAGACAGAGGCGGTGGCAGACGGCGGAGGCGGTGTTAGACAGTGAAGGCGGAGGCAATGGTAGACCCGTACGAACGAAAGAGAAGTAACACAAGAGAGTGAGAAATGAAAAGTTACAGTAAGAAATGAGAGAACGATGGGTAGAAGATAAATTTACAATCTTATCCATTTTGCTTTTAATTATTTGCGAAATTACCATATTTACTAACAGTAATAACCGTTGTAAATGGTTGTAACGGATATAACCGTTAGAAATTTGTAACGGTCATTAGCGTTGTAAATTGAAAGCGGAAAAGTGTTACAAAATGGGTTGTTTGGTGTAGTGATAAATGATAAGAAGACCCGTCTACTTAAACGGTTAGGGGGTGATTTCCGCTCTTATGTATTATCTGATTATTTCCTAAAGAATCGGTTTGAGCATTTCGAAAAATCGACAAATAGTTTATGGAGCGCCCGGGAAGCGGAAGAGTGTACTCGTAAGAGATGACTTGAATCCGTAACCACTCTGAAACCATATACGGTTCTATGGAGGAGTTTTGTGTTATATTGAGATGTTGGAATCCATGCGTGGTTCCGAGACCCGTTAGGGTGTGGGAATCTATGTGTGATTCCAAGATATATTGAGATGTGGGAATCTATACGCGATTCCAAGACCATTGTGGTATGGGAATCCATGTGGGATTTCATGATCTATTTTGGTGCGGTGTGTAAGCTGGAATGCCGGACGTAGCCTCATCAATGGATATGACTAAAATTAGAGATAGGATGCATGGCCAGTAGGGTTGGCAAACCCATAGGGTGTAGTCGGCTCCCTTTTCTAGCAATATCTATCTACCAGTTTTGGCATGCCGGGAGCAATGCACTCGGTCTAAGCAAGACCAGCTATGTTTTTCCTATAATACCCCGGCTAGACGGGTATGATGCTTCAGAAGGATAACTCTGATCCTTGTGCAGAAGGACCGTTCTTGAAGTACCGAGGACACCTCCATGGAAATCCTACACAATTAGCGAACGTGCCTTATCGGTTTTCGATTTTATATCTAGTTTTGTTGTGATGTACACTCACGAGCATCACAGCTATTTTATTATTATTATTTTCCCTCTTAGCCATTATTATAATATCACTGGATTTTTTGATATAAAAGTTTTGGTTACCGTAAAGTAAAAACCCGTTCGTATTTATGTGCGGCGTGGTCTTACGAGATACCTTTGATTTTAAAGGATTTTAAAAGTTATAATAAATAAAATTCCTTGTGTTTTAAGTTCTCATGCTGGTTTTACCAGACTGACCCAGGCGTCGTTTTCCTATAATGCTCGGGTCAGACCGAGCATATTTCTGGGTTTACTTAGATATTTGGAGCTACAAAAGACGAGCTGGAGGCCCGAAGACGTATTCACGTAGATGTTTATATTTCCGTTGCATACATGGTTGTATATTACTCAGCAATTATGAGGACATGTTTTTATAACTGTCCGGGCTGAAATAGGTTAGTATACTCTGATTGGTGTCCGTATATACATATATTACAGATTTGTTTTTGTGTAAAAGATTGTTATATATTATAAATTATTCGTTCCGCTGTGAGATTTTGTGTTGTTTACTTTCTTCTTGTCTTCTTTCTTCTTTCTTTCCCTAACTATCCGCTTTTCCGTTCAATTTGGGCTGGAAATGTGTGGTATTTTGTCAGCTTAAATTGTACGGAAAAAGTGAGTCGTTACATATCAAAATAAATAACAACCATACATCCAACATCAATCAATAGGCATCCAATAACAATCAACATCCAAATCAACCAATATATCACAACAATTACTAGTTATCAATTGTCAGTGTTTAACTAGCAATTAAATTCAATATCAATTTAAATGCCAATTTGATTCAATAAAAAATTCAAATTAATCTAATTATCAATTTAACTACCAAACAACAACCAATACAATTTTATCACTTCATAATTTTAACTCAACAAAAACAAGAAAATTTAGTATAGCGTGAGTGAGTTTAATCATTCATCTTTGGTTTTAAGTCCATTAAAAAAATTCCAAAATCTCAAAAGTCTCCAAATTCAACCAAACCAGTTTTATATTGTACAGAATTTAAATACGAGTCCAACAGGAGAAACCGCACGTCAATCGAAGTTCGTATGCAAAATTTATTGATGTTAGAAGATTTGAATTTTAAATTTAAATAACATAAAACAAGGGAAACTATGTAGTTAACCCAACCTTCCTCAACCCTAACATTTAATAACCCGAATCCATTATCATCAGCCGCCACCTTCAAACACCTATTGTCGTCGCCACGAGCGCCTTCGTCCAGATCCAACATCACCATCGTGATGCCCACCTCCGGCCACACCTGATCATGGCCACGCGACCACCTTCGGTCACCCGACGTGGCTCCGCCACCACCGCCTATAAACTGCCAATTTTGGCACTCTCGTGCTGATCTGTAACGACCCGTAAAATTTCAACTGTTTTAATAACGTAATTAGTTGAAATTTTGTAAAATTTTAAACGATAAAATTTTGAAATAAAAATTTGATATTTGGAATACGTCTAGTTAAACATAGCAACTGGTAAATTTTCGTCCGAAAATATGAAAGTTTATTTCGCGCGTAAATTCACTTCAATTTAATCAGTTAAAAAGCGATGAAAATAAAATATTTCCGAAACCTAAATATTTTTACATAGAAAAATTCTAAACCATCTTCTGAGCAAGATGTCAGTTTGTCGTTTTTCCAAATTCGGACATCTTTGGCTCCGTCGATCTTATTTTTCAGTGTTTTTCTTGCATTTTCTACTATTAGAAAATTCGAAATTTTTATAATTCAATCATACCACTGACATCTTTATACCATTTTGATCGTCTCGTTGTGCTAATCTCTGCGGTATATTCAATTCTGTGTTTCGAGATCCAGTACGTAGTGGAATCCGCGAAACGTTAACCATAGTGGTACCGTTTTATGTCTTTTTGGTTCATATGTCCATTCATTACCCGTAGGGAAATCCAATGGTCACTAGTTATTATTATTGACTAAATTTGTTGATATTGCCACTCTATTCAATGCATATTGTTCGTGCTAATTCATTTTCTCTGGGGGTTTGCATTCTTAAATACGTTCACTTGAAGTTTTTGAAGACTACACATATTTTGTTGAAAACTATGTCACATATTCCATTCTTCTTCCTATAGCTTGCCTTTCACCCTCCCATGGCCGCACGCTAGTGCTTTTACCCTTTGCAACGCAGCCTCGCCAACTTCATAATCTAACTTCAACCACCACATGCGGATCATCACCTCTCTTGCAAGCCACCGCTAGATCTCCACACCAGAGAAGCTGGCCTGGTCACCGCCATCTTCTCCGGCCTAACACCCGACCGCCTACATCAACCCATCACCCACCAGTTCGCCGCTACCCAAGCTCACCCTCCGCCTTGCCGAATGGCCACTAGCGTTACTTCTCGTCAGCCGCCACACTTTCTCCTTGCAACCGAGACCCATCTTCCCTCTCTCTGGCCGAGCAACCTCCGCCCCGCCTCGCCTTGCATCGTCGGCAACCCAGACTCCACGTCAGATCACTTGCAGCCACCCAAGCCTCTGCTGCGTTTGCTTTCCCTGTAAGTGACTGCTTACATTTTTTTTAGTTCCAAATTTCTTGTATATGTGTATATATTTAACAGTAATTGGGATAAATTATTATTTTTAAATATATAAGTATGTGTGAGATATAGATTAGTATATTTATTTGTTAAATATATAAAGATTTTGCTGTTGGATTTTGAACATATACATATATATTTATATACGTATTCTCAGTCATTGTTTGTGATGTCAGTGTGGAGTAGAAGTATTCGTATAAGTTATATTAGTTTACATCATATTCGGGTTACATTTCAATGTAATAAAAATAGTAAATATATTTTAATAGCATATATTTTAAAGCTTGTAATATAAAGAGTTTCGTATTTTATTATAATGGATTGAACGATAAAATGTAGTATATGAAAGTTATAATATATGTCTGCATGTTTGCTTATATAAATTTATAAGAGTTATATATATTTGGCTAGCTATAGCCTGAATTCCCTTTTCCATTGTTTAACAGGTTGTAATTCTTTGTTTTAAAGTTTCATACAATTGTAGGTCGAAGCTATATATACAATTGTTATTCAATTCAAGCATATATGATGCTTGTGTATATTGATATTTTATTTTAAATATATATACATTTATAATATATGGGTTACAAAATATTAGATCTAGAAATATTATAGGTGTACTATATGTAGGTTACAGTGCATTGTATAAAGGTAGTATTATAAATACTATATTATAAGTAACTATTCTAGTCATGATTTAAGAGTATGAATACGAAAGTATATTTATAAGATATGTTTATATATAAGTTTGTATTAGATTTGTACTATCGGTTTGAGTCATATTTTAATTGTATAAGCCTATATAAAATAGCGCGTTGAACGTACACCAATTTATATCAGTATTTTATTTGACTTAGCAACCGGTATAAATGCATATATTATGTAAATTTTATATAAAGATTATACATTCTGTATATATTATTCCAGTTGCGTGCTTTATTTGAACGACAACATTTTTTTTTATATTGCGACTTTGAAATTTACGTATATAAGTTTATTTACGTATTGAATATTGATTTCGAAATTTTGTAGCATTTTAGTATAATTGTATTAAATATATAATATAATGATAATATACCTGTAGCCTTACTGTTCTGTCGAATTGGTTTTGATTTGTTCTCTTCGACTTCTGTTATCAGCTTTGATCTTGAATTCGTGCCAATCTTGTGTTGATTTGGAAATTCGTGCTTGGATCTGTTACTCAATCCACTGTATATCCTCTCTAGCCTCGGAAGGTGAGCACTCACTCACGATTAACGTTCTTTTATTTATTAAATTTGATTTCAATTGAAACGACAATTGAAATATGCTGCTGTTAGTTAATTACACTGTTATATATGTTATTGCCTGTATCAGTTCACCTGTGACATCTGACACCATTATCTGTTAATTATTTATGCGATGATAATACAGTTTGGCTGATAATTGATTGATTGTTGATGTTTATATTGGACGTTAAATTGTTAATGTTAAAATGATAAACAATATGAAATTGAACTTGATGTAGGATAGTTAAATGTTAAATTTGATTAACTGACATTTGTATAATATGACCCCTTTAACTGTTGAATTTATTGACACGTAGGATTTGTTTAATTACACTTTGAACCACTGAATGTATGTTGTTAAATTGATGGTGTATGAAATTTGAAATTGGACGACAAGTGAAGAATCGTAATGTAATAATCTTTAATCTACATGAAATGATAGTGTAGATTCTAGAAATAATTATATTAATTCGTACAAATAACAATGCGAATTAATACGGTTATTTCGGGATTATTTGAATTGATTATTGGATTGTTATTGTTTGTTGTTATTGCTTGTTTATTTACTTTGACACCATCCCAGTTATCACACTGCAAGTTCCCTTTACTATGCTTTGATTTTGAATTGAATTGGAATCGGGTTGAAATGATAAATACCCAAATTGAACTTTGACCTAGGATAGGAAATTAAATAAAACCCGATTGGTCAATAATTTGATTTAAAAATAAAACGAAGATTTTATTTGAATAAATAATATGGTTTTGAAATGAAGTTGAAATTTGAATTTTGATGAAAGGAAAATGTTAATATTTAATAATCTGAAACAAAATATTAAAAATGTAATTGATGGAAAAATGTTGTTAAATTTGAGAAATGAATGAATTAAGTTTGAAATGATTAAATAATTAAGTTTGAAAATATAATTAAGTTTGAAATTATTAAACTTTGAAATGATTTAATAATTAAGTTTGAAATTATAATTAAGTTTGAAATTATTAAACTTTGAAATGATTTAATAATTAAGTTTGAAATTATAATTGAGTTTGAAATTATTAAACTTTGAAATTATTTAATAATTAAGTTTTGAATTATTTAATAATTAAATAAGATTGAATTATTTAATGATTAAATTGAATTGAATTCTTTAATAAGTAAAATTGAACTTTTGAATAAGTGGATTTTTCTTCGTAAATGATTGAAATTGAGTTTCTTTATTTATTAGGTTTTGGAAAATTATTTAAGAAAGTAAATAAGTGAAATTGAATTTCTTTAACAAGAAATGAAAATGTGATATTTTTGGAATCAATGTAAGACTTGTAATTGAAAGAATTGATTTGACGAATTTAATTTAATTCAAAAGTGTAAGTTGATTTAATGAAGTTGAACTTAAGAAATTGATTTAATGAATTGGAAATTTAATAGAAATTGTTTTGAATGATAAAGTAACTTAACGAATATTGAATGAAATCGATAAATGAGTTTAAACTGATTTGAATGTTAAATTAAATTAATTTAAATGATTTCGGAATGAAACTTTTGTGCGAACTTGAATCAATATTTGAATTGTTTCAATATAAAGATTGAAATTGAATTATAAGATTTTGAAATGATAATTTGGAAGTTTTGAAACGTAAATTATTGGAAATTGGTTTTGAAAGACAAATGAAATGTTGATTTACGAATCGAAATTAAAATTGAAATTGATTTGGTTTTGAAATAAATAAACGACCAATCGGTGTAATAATTACGAAAGTTATTAAAGAGACCGGGATCGGTAATGGATATACTCTCTATCTAAACCGAAACCACTTTAATAACTATGCGCGGAGTGATGATCCAAAATGAAGTGGTTGGAATGATGTACGTGATGACTGAAGAAAGAGAACGATAATGGATAGCCTTGACACTTGTGTCAAATTGGAAATGACTAAAACAGGAGCTGTGCCGGGCCAATGGAGGATTAGCTACCTCAAGTGGACACACTTCTTCGAACTACTTATTACTTGTTGTCGATTGGTGCACCCTTGATTTCGGGAGTGTTGTTTCACGGTGTTGCGGGCGCTGCGGCGTTGCGTTCTCACCAGTCCGAATCAGGCGAACGGTAGTATCACTATCTTCGGTATTGCCTCATGTGCCTTGTCATACTTGTATTCCATTTATGCGCGACCACTACGATTTTGATTTGTACCTTTAGTATATGGATTGCCCTCTGGTGACTTCCGGTTTTGGGGAAACTACGGTCTTGTATATGCTTTTGGGAATAAAAATGTGTTAAGGGTGGAATGAGCCATGACTTAACGCTATTTTGATATCTTCTTATATTACTGATAGACATTATCTACTTATCGTACACTACTACATAGTAGATAGTTTAACGGATCCTTAAAGGATGGTTATTCCAAACATCCTTTGAGTTACTTGTATTTCAATTGCTATTTCACTTGAGTTGGATTTATTAATATAAGAATGTTAATCCTGATTCGAGTGTCTTGTGTTTTTGCTTTACGCTCGGGTCGGACTGAGTGTACCAGTATTCGAGACTCGCCCTTTGAAGTTGGAGCTTTGCTTGAAGATCCAGCCATCTATTCTGCTTCCAGTATTTGATGATTCCAATGATGTATTCTGATTTGTATCTGATGTATCGTACTACTCTTCCGTTGTATTTGGTTTAACTCTGATGTATTTTATATATTCATATAGTAGCTTCATGAACTACTATCTCTTTTATTTCCGCTGCATTTATTACTCTGTGTCTGTGATCTGTGATTATTTATTTACTGTATATGTTCAGTTTTGCCAATTTAAATTAACAATGCGGTATTTTGAGCAATTCAACTCCGGCATGAGTGTTTACCTATACACTTACAATGGATGCGAATGGTCCAAAATTCTGGGTAATTACAGTTGGTATCAGAGCTTTGGTAGCTCTAGGCAAAACTTAGCATATAGGGTAAATGTATTTATAGAATCACTTTCATTTCGAGTTTCAATCTCTTCCGTTTTGACTCAATTCCTTTGAATTTTGGAACGTTCCCTGCGGTTCCAAATTTCATTCGTGTCCCTCACTATTCGGCTTCTTTCAATTCTGGAGCATCACATAACTCCACTTCGAATGACCCTTATAATGAATCGGCGGTCTCGCCAAACTTTGAATGATTTGTAAAGGGGTGAAACTCCTTTACAATAGGCATCGATTTACCGGAGATTTCAGTATCCTCGGTTTACGATGCTATCTATTACCTGCTATACCTGAATTCCATCGCTTGAGATCGAGTGTTGATTTACCTCGGAATTCAGCATCGATCTTATTCTTGAAGTTACGGACGACCCGGTTAAGGTTGCCCGTGAATTAAATAAACTCCTCCATCTCCCGATTGTGAAAATTGAATTATCTTATCTTCTGTTTCAAACTTATTTTTCGAATCAAAATTCTCTTTGATTTGAGTCCATCAAATTTGAATCTCTATCTTTGCTTTGAAATCTATTCTTATATAGTCGAGCGAGGAAGTGTATTTGTAAATTAATATTTAAAATATTTAAAATATATTGTGTTGTTTGGGTTGTTGATGTTGATTTGGGTTTCCGATCGATTCGTCTGATCAACGCTATCGATAGGATTTCCAAAACACTTGAACAGAGCAAACTGACACAATATTGTTTCAAATTTGGAAAATGAAATAAATTTGTTTGATTATATTGTGAAAATATAAGTAAAATTTTCTCGAATTTAATAGGTTAATTAAATCGTTTGTTTGAAATGATAATATTTGATTATCATTTATTGTTCTAAATAAATTTATAAATACGGTTTATAAATTGATTTGGAATTTGAAATGAATTTAATTCAGAAATTTGAGAATTTAGTTTCCGGTGATTTCGAACTTTGGTTTTAAAATTTTAAAGTATATATTATTGGAAGTATTTTCGAATAGAAATCGTTTCCAAAGAATTTTAAAATGTTGAAATCAGTGCTCTTCTCTTTGTCGCTGGAAAATAATTTCGGTGATGGCGGCCGCATCATCGACGTTCAATTTCGAGTTTCGAAGTGGAGAAACCATTCTGTAGCTTTGCTACGGTTTTGTTTTGAGAAGAAAAAAATTATTTTAATTTGAATTTCTTCAGTATATTTTGATTTACATATATATAAGTATCTTATTTTAAAATTTTAATTTGATTAATATAAATATATTATATAAATTGTTTAAAGTTAATCGGAAATCTAATTCTTAAATTTTGTTAAAGGATGATTTTAATATAAATAAAACCAAATTTGGAATAAACATTTAAACTTGAATAATTGAATTTGGAAAATTTTATTTGTATATTGTTCAGCTGCATTCTAATACAACTTACCTAAATCATTCAGAAGTTGAATATGTAATTGGATAATATATAAGATAAATTGAATTTATAAATAAAATTTGAGGGTTTATAATAAATGTTATACACTAAATTTTGATTATAAAGATGTTAATAGAGTTAGATAGGATAATAAGTAAACTCAGTTAATAATTAATAAATTTGTTTTGAAAGAATTAATAAATTGAAATTTGATTAACTTATGAAAATACCTTGAATTTAAAAGAAATTAATAGATGTAAATTAATTTAAATCGAAACTTTTATGGTTTAAATAAATTTATATGGTTTAAATATATGTGATAAGATATATTAAGTAGAATAAATTAACAGTAATTTGGAATAAAGAAGAATTTAAATTGCTGAAAAAAATATGATTATAATAAAAAGACTATTCAAATTTATGGTTTTAGAAATTGTAAATTTAAGATAATTGGATAATAAGATAATGAATTTAGAAATAGTTGAGATTGATTTTAGTGGAATCAAATGGATAAAATCAATTATTGAATATCAATTAATTTAAATTTGAATTAATATGGTTAAATCAATTGTTATTTTGTATTTCAAAATCTATTTTTCTTTCTGGTTGTTTCTATTCTCCTACCTTGTTCCTTTTCGGGGACGAAAAGTTTTGAGTGGGGGAGAGTGTAACGACCCGTAAAATTTCAACTGTTTTAATGACGTAATTAGTTGAAATTTTGTAAAATTTTAAACGATAAAATTTTGAAATAAAAATTTGATATTTGGAATACGTCTAGTTAAACATAGCAACTGGTAAATTTTCGTCCGAAAATATGAAAGTTTATTTCGCGCGTAAGTTCACTTCAATTTAATCAGTTAAAAAGCGATGAAAATAAAATATTTCCGAAACCTAAATATTTTTACATAGAAAAATTCTAAACCATCTTCTGAGCAAGATGTCAGTTTGTCGTTTTTCCAAATTCGGACATCTTTGGCTCCGTCGATCTTATTTTTCAGCTTTTTTTGCATTTTCCACTATTAGAAAATTCGAAATTTTTATAATTCAATCATACCACTGACATCTTTATACCATTTTGATCGTCTCGTTGTGCTAATCTCTACGGTATATTCAATTCTGTGTTTCGAGATCCGGTACGTAGTGGAATCCGCGAAACGTTAACCATAGCGGTACCGTTTTATGTCTTTTTGGTTCATATGTCCATTCATTACCCGTAGGGAAATCCAATGGTCACTAGTTATTATTATTGACTAAATTTGTTGATATTGCCACTCTATTCAATGCATATTGTTCGTGCTAATTCATTTTCTCTGGGGGTTTGCATTCTTAAATACGTTCACTTGAATTTTTTGAAGACTGCACATATTTTGTTGAAAACTATGTCACATATTCCATTCTTCTTCCTGTAGCTTGCCTTTCACCCTCCCATGGCCGCACGCTAGTGCTTTTACCCTTTGCAACGCAGCCTCGCCAACTTCATAATCTAACTTCAACCACCACATGCGGATCATCACCTCTCTTGCAAGCCACCGCTAGATCTCCACAGCAGAGAACCTGGCCTGGTCACCGCCATCTTCTCCGGCCTAACACCCGACCGCCTACATCAACCCATCTCCCACCAGTTCGCCGCTACCCAAGCTCACCCTCCGCCTTGCCGAATGGCCACTAGCGTTACTTCTCGTCAGCCGCCACACTTTCTCCTTGCAACCGAGACCCATCTTCCCTCTCTCTGGCCGAGCAACCTCCGCCCCGCCTCACCTTGCATCGTCGGCAACCCAGACTCCACGTCAGATCACTTGCAGCCACCCAAGCCTCTGCTGCGTTTGCTTTCCCTGTAAGTGACTGCTTACATTTTTTTTAGTTCCAAATTTCTTGTATATGTGTATATATTTAACAGTAATTGAGATAAATTATTATTTTTAAATATATAAGTATGTGTGAGATATAGATTAGTATATTTATTTGTTAAATATATAAAGATTTTGCTGTTGGATTTTGAACATATACATATATATTTATATACGTATTCTCAGTCATTGTTTGTGATGTCAGTGTGGAGTAGAAGTATTCGTATAAGTTATATTAGTTTACATCATATTCGGGTTACATTTCAATGTAATAAAAATAGTAAATATATTTTAATAGCATATATTTTAAAGCTTGTAATATAAAGAGTTTCGTATTTTATTATAATGGATTGAACGATAAAATGTAGTATATGAAAGTTATAATATATGTCTGCATGTTTGCTTATATAAATTTATAAGAGTTATATATATTTGGCTAGCTATAGCCTGAATTCCCTTTTCCATTGTTTAACAGGTTGTAATTCTTTGTTTTAAAGTTTCATACAATTGTAGGTCGAAGCTATATATACAATTGTTATTCAATTCAAGCATATATGATGCTTGTGTATATTGATATTTTATTTTAAATATATATACGTTTATAATATATGGGTTACAAAATATTAGATCTAGAAATATTATAGGTGTACTATATGTAGGTTACAGTGCATTGTATAAAGGTAGTATTATAAGTACTATATTATAAGTAACTATTCTAGTCATTATTTAAGAGTATGAATACGAAAGTATATTTATAAGATATGTTTATATATAAGTTTGTATTAGATTTGTACTATCGGTTTGAGTCATATTTTAATTGTATAAGCCTATATAAAATAGCGCGTTGAACGTACACCAATTTATATCAGTATTTTATTTGACTTAGCAACCGGTATAAATGCATATATTATGTAAATTTTATATAAAGATTATACATTCTGTATATATTATTCCAGTTGCGTGCTTTATTTGAACGACAACATTTTTTTTTATATTGCGACTTTGAAATTTACGTATTTAAGTTTATTTACGTATTGAATATTGATTTCGAAATTTTGTAGCATTTTAGTATAATTGTATTAAATATATAATATAATGATAATATACCTGTAGCCTTACTGTTCTATCGAATTGGTTTTGATTTGTTCTCTTCGACTTCTGTTATCAGCTTTGATCTTGAATTCGTGCCAATCTTGTGTTGATTTGGAAATTCGTGCTTGGATCTGTTACTCAATCCACTGTATATCCTCTCTAGCCTCGGAAGGTGAGCACTCACTCACGATTAACGTTCTTTTATTTATTAAATTTGATTTCAATTGAAACGACAATTGAAATATGCTGCTGTTAGTTAATTACACTGTTATATATGTTATTGCCTGTATCAGTTCACCTGTGACATCTGACACCATTATCTGTTAATTATTTATGCGATGATAATACAGTTTGGCTGATAATTGATTGATTGTTGATGTTTATATTGGACGTTAAATTGTTAATGTTAAAATGATAAACAGTATGAAATTGAACTTGATGTAGGATAGTTAAATGTTAAATTTGATTAACTGACATTTGTATAATATGACCCCTTTAACTGTTGAATTTATTGACACGTAGGATTTGTTTAATTACACTTTGAACCACTGAATGTATGTTGTTAAATTGATGATGTATGAAATTTGAAATTGGACGACAAGTGAAGAATCGTAATGTAATAATCTTTAATCTACATGAAATGATAGTGTAGATTCTAGAAATAATTATATTAATTCGTACAAATAACAATGCGAATTAATACGGTTATTTCGGGATTATTTGAATTGATTATTGGATTGTTATTGTTTGTTGTTATTGCTTGTTTATTTACTTTGACACCATCTCAGTTATCACACTACAAGTTCCCTTTACTATGCTTTGATTTTGAATTGAATTGGAATCGGGTTGAAATGATAAATACCCAAATTGAACTTTGACCTAGGATAGGAAATTAAATAAAACCCGATTGGTCAATAATTTGATTTAAAAATAAAACGAAGATTTTATTTGAATAAATAATATGGTTTTGAAATGAAGTTGAAATTTGAATTTTGATGAAAGGAAAATATTAATATTTAATAATCTGAAACAAAATATTAAAAATGTAATTGATGGAAAAATGTTGTTAAATTTGAGAAATGAATGAATTAAGTTTGAAATGATTAAATAATTAAGTTTGAAATTATTAAACTTTGAAATGATTTAATAATTAAGTTTGAAATTATAATTAAGTTTGAAATTATTATACTTTGAAATGATTTAATAATTAAGTTTGAAATTATAATTGAGTTTGAAATTATTAAACTTTGAAATTATTTAATAATTAAGTTTTGAATTATTTAATAATTAAATAAGATTGAATTATTTAATGATTAAATTGAATTGAATTCTTTAATAAGTAAAATTGAACTTTTGAATAAGTGGATTTTTCTTCGTAAATGATTGAAATTGAGTTTCTTTATTTATTAGGTTTTGGAAAATTATTTAAGAAAGTAAATAAGTGAAATTGAATTTCTTTAACAAGAAATGAAAATGTGATATTTTTGGAATCAATGTAAGACTTGTAATTGAAAGAATTGATTTGACGAATTTAATTTAATTCAAAAGTGTAAGTTGATTTAATGAAGTTGAACTTAAGAAATTGATTTAATGAATTGAAAATTTAATAGAAATTGTTTTGAATGATAAAGTAACTTAACGAATATTGAATGAAATCGATAAATGAGTTTAAACTGATTTGAATGTTAAATTAAATTAATTTAAATGATTTCGGAATGAAACTTTTGTGCGAACTTGAATCAATATTTGAATTGTTTCAATATAAAGATTGAAATTGAATTATAAGATTTTGAAATGATAATTTGGAAGTTTTGAAACGTAAATTATTGGAAATTGGTTTTGAAAGACAAATGAAATGTTGATTTACGAATTGAAATTAAAATTGAAATTGATTTGGTTTTGAAATAAATAAACGACCAATCGGTGTAATAATTACGAAAGTTATTAAAGAGACCGGGATCGGTAATGGATATACTTTCTATCTAAATCGAAACCACTTTAATAACTATGCGCGGAGTGATGATCCAAAATGAAGTGGTTGGAATGATGTACGTGATGACTGAAGAAAGAGAACGATAATGGATAGCCTTGACACTTGTGTCAAATTGGAAATGACTAAAACAGGAGCTGTGTTGGGCCAATGGAGGATTAGCTACCTCAAGTGGACACACTTCTTCGAACTACTTATTACTTGTTGTCGATTGGTGCACCCTTGATTTTGGGAGTGTTGTTTCACGGTGTTGCGGGCGTTGCGGCGTTGCGTTCTCACCAGTCTGGATCAGGCGAACGGTAGTTTCACTACCTTGGGTATTGCCTCATGTGCCTTGTCATACTTGTATTCCATTTATGCGCGACCACTACGATTTTGATTTGTACCTTTAGTATATGGATTGCCCTCTGGTGACTTCCGGTTTTGGGGAAACTACGGTCTTGTATATGCTTTTGGGAATAAAAATGTGTTAAGGGTGGAATGGGCCATGACTTAACGCTATTTTGATATCTTCTTATATTACTGATAGACATTATCTACTTATCGTACACTACTACATAGTAGATAGTTTAACGGATCCTTAAAGGATGGTTATTCCAAACATCCTTTGAGTTACTTGTATTTCAATTGCTATTTCACTTGAGTTGGATTTATTAATATAAGAATGTTAATCCTGACTCGAGTGTCTTGTGTTTTTGCTTTACGCTCGAGTCAGACTGAGTGTACCAGTATTCGAGACTCACCCTTTGAAGTTGGAGCTTTGCTTGAAGATCCAGCCATCTATTCTGCTTCCAGTATTTGATGATTCCAATGATGTATTCTGATTTGTATCTGATGTATCGTACTACTCTTCCGTTGTATTTGGTTTAACTCTGATGTATTTTATATATTCATATAGTAGCTTCATGAACTACTATCTCTTTTATTTCCGCTGCATTTATTACTCTGTGTCTGTGATCTGTGATTATTTATTTACTGTATATGTTCAGTTTTGCCAATTTAAATTAACAACGCGGTATTTTGAGCAATTCAACTCCGGCATGAGTGTCTACCTATACACTTATAATGGATGCGAATGGTCCAAAATTCTGGGTCGTTACATGATCCAAGGTGATTGGCCATAGTGGATCACCCCTACTTGTCGTCCTCTACGCTGCATCAACTTTCGATCGTTGAATGGTCGACGTTTCGCCGTTAATCACGAAACCCTAATATGGACGGCAGAGGAAAGATCGCCAATTTCTGATCAAATCGAGATCGATTGCAAAAACGAATTGCAGATGCTGATTCCATTCGTCGAGAGCTTCACAACGATATATTTTATGATAGGATTGAGCAATTTGAATATTTGAATTTAATTTGCAATTGGAAATTAGGGTTTCAAGATATTCACCATTGGAAAGGAGCATATTAGATTTGAAAGTACGTACAGAAAATTAGAACAGAAGGCTGCTAGGGTTTCATAACAACATATATATAGACAAAGATGGAACAGGAATGGATGGAACATATATTGATTGGGCCAAAGCGATAACAAAGGCCCGAAAAACCCGTTTCGTTCCCAAAACGAAAATAGGTCATCTTACATATCGAAATGTAGGTTTTTAATATTTTTAAACTCAATGAAACTAATTTCAAACCCTAATTCTATTGTATATAGAAGTTGGCTCTAAAACCAAATTATATTTATTTTTACACATTAGTTAAAACGAATTATTATTATATTGATTTAATCACTTTTAAATTCTAAATTAAAAGTTTTCTATCATCATTCTTGGTTAAACAAGAATTAATAATATTTTAAAATTAAATTTTTTCATGTTAAACCCCAGATTTAAATATTGAACTAATTCCAACATTAGATTACAACAGTAATAAAATCCTAATTCATTAAATTTTAAATTTGAAACAAATTCTTTCATTTTTATTTACCTGTTCTTTATACTAAATCAACAATTCCTTATGTAATTTATTTAACATAAGTGCCATTTATTACACACATTACTCTATAGTTAACGTCTTTGCTCATATTAACTACAATATTTCAATTACATTAATTTCTCATTGATTACCAAATTAATTACAAAATGCATAAAATAATGAGACGAGAAATTGTGCAATTGTTACATCTTAGTAATTTAAACACATTTATCAATTTAATTTTACAAACAAAAGTTAATAAATTTACGTAATAAATAATTGATTTCTTATTGTATGCTAACATATTTAGAATAGAGGAAATTAGTTTAAAGGAAAAAGTTTAATAAAATTTAATTTTAACGGACGTTAAAATTAAACTTTGGTCTGAAGGACAACGCCAAAAATTGTATTTCGTTCGTACTTCTGTAGTTTCATTTCTTCTACAAACAAAATTTCTTCTTCATCAAACAATGGCAACCCAAACCGAAATCAATTTTCTTTCTCAAACTGATTTAAAAGCGCAATCGACTTCAGAATCTAAGTCGATGGACGTAAATCAAAATATTTCAATAAATCCTGAACAAATAAACGATGAACCTACGATTTCAAAAAGTAGGGTTTCCAATGCTATGCGTACAGCAGTAAAGAGAAGGCGAAAAACTACTTCATCAACGGCTGTTGATTCGGATGAGATTGACGAAGATACAAAGAGGACGAAAAAACCTAGGGCATGTAAAACTATGAATGAAGACGAAAGGAAGAAACAATAGCTTACTGATGAAAACGTCAACAGAAAAAGAAAAACAAAGGTAAAACAACTGATTATTTTTTAAAATAAAAGATAATTTTACAATAATAGTTCAACTATCATTTGATTTGTTATTGAATGATAGATCAATGTATCATTTGATTTGTTGCATGTATAATATTGATGGTAAAAAATAATTAGATGGATACTTATTTAATGATAGTTCAATATATCATTTGATTTGCATGTGTAATATTGAAATATGAAATGATGGATGAACATAGCATTCAGTCTTTGACAGATGATAGACAATGATAAGATGAATATTTATAGAATGATAGAAATATATAGCATTGAAAAAAATGTTGGACAAATATATCATGATAGAATGATAGTTGAATATATCATTTTATTTACAATATTTGCTAGTATAGTATGATAAATGATAGTTCAATTTATCATTTGATTTACTGTATTGATAGTTATAGAATGATAGTTCAATTTATCATTTGATTTAATGTTTTGATAGTTATAGAATGATAGCTCAATATATCATTTGATTTACTGTTTTGATGGTTATAGAATGATAGTTCAATATATCATTTGATTTACTGTATTGATAGTTATAGAATGATAGTTCAATATATCATTTGATTTAATGTTTTGATAGTTATAGAATGATAGTTCAATATATCATTTGATTTACTGTTTTGATGGTTATAGAATGATAGTTCAATATATCATTTGATTTACTGTTTTGATAGTTATTGAATGATAGTTCAATATATCATTTGATTTGTATGCATCATATTAAAATATAATATGATAGATGAACATATGATAGACAAACATAGCATTTAATATTTCGACTTTAGAAGCATACATTGAAAAAAAGAAATGATAGACAAATATAGCATTTGAAAAAAGAATGATAGATGTATATATCACTAGTAAATTATGCTTTCATAGTTGAAAAAATTGATAGATAAAAATAAGAAAGCATTTAAAAAATGAGACATAAAAATAATATTATAGTTTGTTAAATACCGAATTATTCATTCATAGTTTTTTGTACAGGGATCAAAAGGTAAAACATTGAAGAAAGCAAAAACAACTGAAGGAAAAAAACCAAAGAAAGTATCTCAGAAAAAAATTCAGTATAGATGTAGCTTACTGCCAATGATAAAAATTTTCAAGAAAATTAAGGAAAAAGGAGGTTATCTTATAGATCAATTAAATTATTTAAAACAAACACCTTTCGAAAAATTCATGCTAGTGTTTTTCAAAGAAATTTTATCCATAGCTGCTTTTACAAAATCATCAACAACCTTAGATGATATAATAGAAACATTTTCTATCAATGATGAAGCTTTTAAAGTAGGGAATATTTTTTTAAAAATCAAACCTGAAGATGTTTCAATTATCTTTAGCTTACCTTTGTCTGGAGTAAATATTTTTCCAGTACCGAAAATGAGTTTACAAATCCTTCCAGACAATTGCAAAGATTTTGTACTGAGAAACTTTGGAACAATAGAGCACATCACAAAGGATCTTACAATTTCAAAGATAAATAATGTGCTAGAAACACAACAATTTCAACATGAAAATGATTTTCCAAAATTGCTTATAATTCTTGCAATGATAACCTTCTTCTTTCCTGATAACCAAAGATACTTACCATGGGGATATATTCCCTATATCCTAGATCAAAAAAAAATGAATTCAGTATCTTGGCCAGTTTCAATTCATCATTCATTGATTAGAGCTTTGACAACTTTCAAAACAAAGCCAAGAAACATGCCAGGTTGTTCCATGCTCCCTATTGTAAGTACAGCATTCTAACTTTATGTTCATGCATCAATCTGTATAAATTAAATTATACACATTATATGTTTTAACATGTAATATTTTATTTGTAGTTTTTCCTATGTGAGCATGTGAATTTGATACCTCCATTAGCAACATACTGTTCAAACTTACCTAGATTTGGGAGGTGGAATATTGCAAGCTTGAAAAAGGTGATCTCAAGAGAAGCATTGATGAACATGGACAATAGAAAGGTATTATTTATCACACTAGTATAACAAATATATAATGATAGATAAATATATCATAACATAGTGTATATCAACAGTTGTCATTTTGTTATTATATCATAACACTAGTATAACTAAAGAATGATAGTCAGATATAGCATCACATGAAAAATGACAACTATATATAAAATTAGTTTATCCTTGTATGTTACCTGATTCATTACTATTTATGTTATTACATAGATTTTTGTTGAAATAAGAAATCTGACTGAAGATGAAAAAGCACTTCTTCAACAAAAAAGCCAACAAAAATTTGTCCAGCTGGATAATAATGAGAATATTGGGATGCACAAAATAGAAAATGTGGAAGAGACATCAAAAAACCAAGTTGAGTCAATGCAGCAGTACATCATACATTTGGAAAATAAATTGAAGAAAAGTGAAAAAGAATTAGAAAAGGAAAAACATAAAAGAATACAAGCAGAAGGCACTGTCATACAATTGAAAAAAGAAATCAAGATTTTAAGATCAAAAGAAAAAGTAGAAATAGAACCACCATCATTTGATCTCAAAATAACTCAGGAAATTGAAAAGATGCGGAAAGAGAAAGAACAACAGGATCAAAAGAAACCTTCAGAGGCAACAGAAAAATCACCAGCAGTGCATGAAAAAACGCAGAAGAAACCAAGCTCTTTAGTTTTGAGGGTTAAAAAGCGCCAACGAAGGAAGAAAATTGATTCTGATTGCCAATATGAAATTGTGTGCAGAAAAACAAAGAAAAATGTTGACAATGAAAACCAAAAGCAACAATTTGAAACCAAGGAAGGTCAGAAAGAAAATACAAATGAACAGAAACAAGAGGAACAAAATGAAGAATCGGATTATGAACATGAATCTGAAACTAAAACAGATGAACAAGTCACAACAATTGAAAATGAAGAAATTATTGATGTTGATGGATACTCGCAATCAAGTAAAACCTACAAGAGTAAGGATATCACAAAAAGCAGTATTCTACAATTATTGAATGAAGAACAACAAAACTAAATTCTTACTTTCTTCAAATTTAACAAAAATGAGAAGTAAGAATTCTAATATTTTTTCTTTCATTATATTTGTAATTAAATAAAATTGAAGGAAAATATAGTTATCAATTGTTAATTTTTAATTACAGCACTGTAGCATATGAAAAAGATGAAGGACACAAAGGAGGAATCACAATAGTTAAATCTATGCTGGAAGCTGTTCTGTTCGAGGGGGTTACAGATGGACAGGTATGCATCAAATTAAAATTATGATAACTGTCTAGGATGGGAGAATGAGTAATAAAACTAGCATTCATAGTTTTTTAAGTGCATATAAGTGTATAGAATGAGAGAATGATAGTTAAAACTAGCATTCAAAGTTTCAAACTGCATATAAATGTATTGAATGAAAGAATGGGAGTTAAAAATAACATTGATATTTGTAAACCACATATAAATATATAGAATGTCCAAGATGACTGATTAAATGATCATTTGCATTTTTCAACGCATACAATGTAGTAAACATATAAATGAAAATGAATACTAGCATTAATATTCCCGATCCAAAATAAATTAATTATCCCATGAAACTTACAACCTTTGTTGTTTGGTTTAACAAATTATTGATTGGTTTTATTACAATCAAGAGATGTATGAACACAGTTACTACTTCACCACAATGATGATGGTAAGTATAAGCTTTTTAATATAAATGTTAAAAATTAATATAAAGTATTCTAATACATATAAATGTGCAGAATGCTTTAACACATGACCAGCAAACTGTGATCAAAGACATAGTTATACCAACAGTAGATGTCATTGTCAAAGATGAATTTACAGAGAAAATTTTCTTCCCTCTACATTACGCAAACCATTGGAGCTTGTTGATGCTAAATTATGAAACAATGCAGTGGAGTCATTATGATTCAACAAAACCAAAAAATAGATCAACAAGGACTTCAAACCCCAGCTATAACCAAGCCTTCGTTCTTGTAAGAAAAGTATATTTTTGAAATCACTCTAACATTAATATACAACACTAATTTTACTTCTTGCAGAAAGACAAAATTGAATTGATATTCAAGACAAAATGGGCAGAATTAGGAATACTGAACAAAGAATTTCACAAACCTAAAATGCTGCAGCCAAAAAGCCCACCACATGATTCAGATTCGTAAGTAAATAATTTCATTTCTTCTCTTGTTTAAACTATCATTTCTATTTTTAAATTGCAGAAGAATGCATGAAATATGCAAAATGATAATTAAAACTAGCATTGCTAATTAACAGTTCATTGATCTGCACTTATTGAACAAAAAGATAATGTATAAGCATGCACATTCCACACACAGCAATGTTGTCTCTATGAATGCATTGATTAATATTGTGATCGAAATATAAAGCTATGTTTTAGAATTCTGGAGTAAAAATTGCAATATTATTTTAGAATTAGGTTTTACTGTAATATGAACTAACATTTGTATATTTGAAACAGACTTGATTGTGCGTTCTTTGTCATGGTAAACATGAAAAAACTGGACAAGGATGAGATACCAGAAAAATATCCAAAGGAAATGCTTAGAAACCTAAGAGTTGTAGTGGTGTATAGCATACTCAATGATCCACAATACAGTTGGTCACTGGAGAAACTCTGCAAAGATTCTACATAAAAAAAGCTGTTGCATTGTAACTTCGAAAAACTTTGGATATATTTGAACTGAACCATTTGTGCTAATTAAATTGATATGGAGTCTGATATGGAGTCTAAGATGGAATCTGAGATGGAGTCTGAGATGAAGTTTTATATGTTTTCCAATAATTGAATTTTGTTCTTAGTGTATAAACTGTGTAGATGAATTTGAACTTCTTGATTTGAATTTGATTTGATAATAGTTGTCTAATTTCAATGCATGAACTACAATGTATAAACTATCAATATACTCAAGTGTCATTTTTATGTGTTTTTTAATGCCTTTATTGTATTTCTGATGTACCAAATAATGTTTTATACTGAAATGCTAGATAGAACTAGCATTATGCAAAAATACATTTCTCAGTGATTGAACAGTGATCAATAATGTGTGAATTTATCCATATCGAATTTTTATATGATTTCCAATGTTTCAACTCCATTTCAAATATGTTGACTATTGTTTACACGGTAATGCTACTTATAACTAGCATTAAACTGAAATGATAAACAGATATAGGCAATTATGGATATGGTAAGTGCTGGGGTAGAAACATGGAGATAGTGGTTTTATTGTAAGTTAGGAAGGAAAACGCAGTGGGTTGTTGTATGGTGATAATGGAAGCGTTGCTGCATTAAGAAAATGGTGAAGATGTCAGAAATTTAGCAGTGGAAGTTTGAGTGTGGGATGTATATCAGCAGAAAAGTAAAGATGTAGTTTAAAATGAAGTAGCAAGCAATAGTGGTAGTTTAAGTAGTAAAAGGTAGTATAATGTTGGGGTGGTGAAGAAATATGCAGGGTGGAAGAAGTAATTAATAGATGACTGGTATACACATTTGTGACTGAAGTAAAGAGATTAGTTTGCACAGTAAGTAAAGTAGTTATTGAACACACTGTTTGTTCTGTAGCAGTGTATGTTGTTTTATGTTATTTTCTGAAACAGAGAGATGCAGTTTGCATAATGAAGATATCTCATTTACAAATTACCATTAATTATTTTTTCCAACTACTGTTTTTAACAATAACAGAAGATATTCAGATGCAGTGTAGAAGAAATATGGGAACAGATGTTCCACAATATCATATAAACAATACATCATCGTACTGAAAAATCATTACAAAACCACTTAAATAATCTAACCAAGTAATCATATAAACAGTATATCATCATCATCAAATCCTTCATTCTTGCTCAAAAGCTTACTCAGTTGTATACAATGACAGATGATTGATTTCAATGAAAAAACACTGAATACTAATTATAATTAAATGCTAGTTACAACTGGCATTCAATTGAAATGATAAGTACATATAACATTGAATACAAATATCAATACCAAAATGCAAAGGAACAACAGATATCACAAATTTAAAAAAAAAACCCAAAACATATCACTAAGATGTGGCCAAACTTCACAGATTTCAGTCTTAACACCAAACAAAGAGGAGCCCGTCGTGAGATGACAAGAATAGAAATTCTCATTATGTTCAAAAATAACTAGCAAACTTTTTGATTCATCATCATAGATATCAGTACTGCAAAAGAAATTAAAAAAACAGTTAACAAACTTACTTAATATTATGACACAACAACAACAGAAAATGTTAAATTAACATAGCATAACAAATCAAAATGATAATTAAGACGTAAATAAAAGAAATATAAATCAATTAAAAAGCAGATGATAAATGAACATAGCACAATCAAATTACAACAAAATATGAATACAACAGCAAAAAATGCTATATAAATATAGCATAACGAAAAAAACTACATATGAAATTCACTCGTAAGATAGATGAACAGTAAAATTGTAAAACCTTAAACTATACTGAAGAAACAGAATAATACACAATAAAATCTTACATTACCATTGAAACAAATCCAAAATAGGAACTGAAATCTGGAAGAAGACAATCTATACAACCTACAAAAACAAAAAATATAATTACTAATCGAACGATATTTTATCAGAGAAAGATAAAAAGAATATCGAAACAAATAAAAGTAATATACCTGAATGTAACGAAATTGTAAAGATCCAGAGCACGATGAAGATCGACGATGAAAAAACACGACGAAGATCGATGACAATCGAGAAGATCGAATACAAAACGCGTCCTTGAATCGAGAAGATCGACGAACAAAGATCAGTAATATCAAAAAGAAGGTGGAGAAGAAACAAAGAGGAAAATTTAAATTTTATAGAAGTTTGTCCTTAGAAAGAAAAAAGTAAGCCCACGTCCTTTAGATGAAAAAAAACATGCGCGTCCGTAGGCCCAAAAACAAAAATAAAAACTTCCTTCAGCCCATTTTCCTGTTTAGAATATTGTTTATCCTATTCTTTATGAACAATTATGATTACAATCGATGGAATTTACACTCAAGTAGTTATTAATTATAATCAAATCATTGTAACGACCCATCTTTTTGGACGGTTCAAATCGACAATAAACCACACATGTCAGACTCAAACCATTCAAAAGGGAGGATTGTTAATGGGGTACATAAGAAAAGAAAAAAAAGGAATACAAAACACAGAATCTCGCAGCGGAATGAAAAATATAATAATCAAATAAACTATTCATGAAGCTGTTTTACAAATAACATTTGATTACACTTTTACAATTCAAATCAGAGTTATACATACATCAGAAATAAACAAATAATGTTGTGGAACACAGAATGCAGTGGAAAAATAATTAGCAATAATATACCGAATCTTCGTCTTCATCCTCAAAAAAATATTCTTCAATACATTGAAAAGCTCAGAATAACCCGAGCATAATGAAAAGATAAAACACTCGAGTCAGAATTAAAAGATCTAATGTAAGTCAAATCAAAACAAGTAAAATAGAAATATTAGTGCAATGGTTTCATAGATGTTACGGGATTTCATCTCCTATCAAGTGTACAACGTGAATATAATCATTTAAAGGGTTTCACATAATTCGAAATATCAATCTTAATCGTCTAATTAAAACAAATCCGAAGTTTGAATTAACTTAAACCCTTCAAATAATTCAATTCCAAATAAAATTCCAAATTCAAGAAATTATATGGGTATATGTCATTTCAACTAGTATCAAAAATCAACATTTCCAAATCAATGAAAACCGCTCGGGTTTATCATTCAACCCATAACGATTTTCCCTTAATCTATAAGATCGTTCGGGTATGTATCATTTCAACCCATAGGGATAATAGAGATATAGACATAAATAACATCCAATCATCCAAAATGTCAACCAATACATCCATCCAATCACCCAAATATCAACAATTGAACATACAACACAATCATCATTGAAATCAACCAATAATAACCAACAATTTACTGCTTATCATTAACAGGTATTTAACTAGCAAATTTAAATTTCAATACTAAATTAAATGGAAATTAAATTCAATAAAAGTCAGATTTAACTTGAGTGACAATTTAAAATATACTAAACAACAACCAATCAATTTCTAATCACATCATAAATTCAATTTAACTAACATAAGAAAATCTAGTAGTTGTGAGTGTTTGATCACCTTTCGTGGCTACGAAGGTGATGATAAAAATGGAGAAATATGTAGATTCCTAGCAAAGATCCAAATGAAAAGCAAATCCAACAAAGCATAGACACAAACATGAATCAATAAACAAGTTTCAACTACTTCCAACATCCAAACAACCCAAGATCCAAACTACGGACAAACCTGAAACTAGGTCATCTTTAAGAAAATATTCGGACCAGAATATTACTGAATCTGTAAAAGTGACTAACTAGAAAGTTGTTGCAAATTTTTTCTCTCCACTTTCAAAAAAAGAATCACTCAAAAATCTTCTGGTTTGAGGAAGTTATGGTCAAAACAAACAGAGATGTTTTCTGAGTTGAAAATCTGAGTTCAAAAATACTTCGAAAAGATTTAAGTTTTTGACATAACATATTAAGGAATTTGAAGAACTGATCTTAAAAAGGTTGAAGCCACTGGAAAAATAAATGGTTTGAAAAAAAAAATCACATAATATGGTTCATTCCTGAAGGAGATATGATTGATACAATATGGGGTATTTTCGGTCAAAACTGGACTCGAGAAAGGACTTGAAAAATGGAGTTTTTGTTATAGAAATATTCAGAATGGGAAGAATGGTTCAAAAATAAACTTGTTGCCATTGAAATTATACACGGTTTCAAAAAAAGAATTATTTGATTTTAAGTAGTATAGTGGAATATAGAAGCCATGAAAATAAGGGTAAGAAAGAGGGAAAAAAGGAAGGGAAAAAGAAGGGAAAAGGGAGAAAGAAGAGGAGAGGGATGGTGGGGCTTTGGCCATGGGTTACTGCCGTGGGTTGTGAGTGCTGATGGAGGTGGGTGGCAGAAAGAGGATAGAGGTAGGCTAGGGTTTTAAAGGAGGAAGGATGGAATTTGATTTGGAGATTTATGAGTTTTGGGGTTTGAAGTTTTCTGTTGATTTGAGCAAGAAGAAGAAGAAGAGTACGGAGAAAGTTTCTCAAATGAGGAATTTCTATACGTACTTGGTTTTAGTTAGATAGGAAATAGAAGGTCAATGAGTGGCAAAAGGAAGGGTCCAAAATCTCTTAGGGTTCCTAGGGTCTCTTGGTTTACTAAGGAGCCCATTATTCTAAAACAAACCCAATAAGACTTAGCCAAAAAAAAGAACACAAATATACACTGCAAATGAAAGAAATAAGCTGCAGGTTATTTAATAATTAGGAAATGAAGGTGGAGAGACAAAAATAAATGTCACGTTTTATTTTGAAAGCTTCAGGCGTTAATAATGCATAAAGAAATGTACGTAGGAATGGAAAAATTTGCAAACCAAAGGAAAGTGAAATTTTGTATACGCGAAAATGAGGTGGTAAGAATTAAATAAAACCTAAAAGTCTAGGCTCAGGTATTAAACATAAGGAGAAATAAACGGATCAAGTATTAATAATGAGATAACTATTTTAAAACGTACATGCAACAATTAATAACAAAAGAAATGAAGGGACAATGTACATCGCACAACCTTTTTGAAATTCAATTTGTGAAACGTAACCAAATTCACTTCATTAACTTAAATAATATTCAAATTTGTATGCATTTAGTTTTTTTATCTATGCATAATAAATAAAATTACTTACCTTAAAAATGAAAACGTTCAATTTGGTTTTTCCAAAATGATCTTTTATTTCCATTAAAACATCATTTCTGTTTAACACAAAAGGTGCGCTTCTTTTATTAAATCTATTAATTGCAATCAACGTTTTCTTTCCTTTTGATTGAAATATTTCAATAACATTAATTGCAATTACTTACAAAGTTAAATTTCAAAACAGACAACTAAAATGGATGAAAAATAGAATAATTGTTTCCTTTAGTCATTTAAACACCTTTATAAATTTGTTGTTTATACAGCAGAGTAATAAATAACTTACTTAAATAATTTATTTTCCTACTCTTGTAATCCATCTACATGCTAAAACACAGTTCAAATATATTTGATGTGCACGTAAATGTGCATATATTTACATCCATATTTTATCTCTTTTTATTTAAATAAACATCATATTTGGTCATTTTAACATGTTTAAAACCAAAATTCATTTATTTTCAAACCATCATATTTTCATCTTCATTCAAGGGCAAAATGGTCATTTTTGTGCTTGTGTCAATTTAAGAATTTTTACTTGGACATTTTTTGATAATTTTTATAGGAATTTGGATGCATATGGAAGAGGCTTATATGAAGATACATGCATGCACAAAGGAATGAAGAGGAAATAATTCAAGTTCAAGATCATGGAGGACCCCACCCACTTACCTAAATGTACAATTATGAGCTAATGGACAACTAAGTGGAGGTTAAAGCTTCATGCACAACAAATGATGGATTAATTAGTGGCTAATGGTTACTTGGTAGCCACACTTCCTAAAGGGCATTTTGGGAAGCACCCTAAAAATGGAATTAGGGTTTTATGCATGTTTAAATAGCCCACTTGTGTACATGAAAACATCATCTACTCTTTCATTTTACTTAGGAAATTAAGAGATCAAATTGTAAGCTCAATGTTACATGAAATAAAAATGGCTTCCAAGCCTCTTTCTTCCCTCTTTTCTACATGCTTTTCCTTGCTTTTATGTTGATGTTTATTTTTATGTTCTCTTTCTTTTCATGTTCATAGTTTAGATTTACATTTATGCACTAGTTTAATACATTTCCTTCTAGTAGTTAATCTTATTTTTCTTGTTTGTTCTCTACTTTACTTCATTTTCAATGTTGAAATCTCTATGTGTTGAAATGATAACACAAAGGAGTAGCTAAACCCCTTCAATTTAGGGGTAATGAAGCTCTCAAATATTATGCGATTTCAACATTTTATGATTTATGATCTCCTTATTTGTGCTTCATTAAAGTGAATTTTGATGCAAGTTTATACAAGTGGGTTTGATAGCTTATGTTGCTTTTGCAAATGAGCTATTCTTATTCAACATAAACACAAGTTGCATCATCATTTGCTAATCCATTTTTGATTTTGAAATGAAAGTAAAAAGGAAATTTGATGATCTATATTACTAGTTACAATAGTAAATAGATCATACTTAAAATAACTTTTACTTTGGCTTCATTTTCATGAGAGTTATAAGTGGTATAATTGTTGTATTATAGTTTGATGGTTTGAGTTATGTTAATTAATAACATAAACAAACCATACTTATAATCAATGCAACGATTATTTCACTTAATATCAAAGCTAGAGATCATAAATTATTTGTTTGTTGATTTATAAAAATATAAGAGTGGATTTGCCTCTAAATTGTTTTCTAGTCTAATCTTTTTTAAATCACATTTTAATTCTAGTTTTAGCTTCATTTTTAGTTAACAATTCCTCCTCCATTTGGTCTAATTTGATTGAATAGATTTTTAAACTCTAACAATTCCCTACGGATCGACTCGTATTCGCCATGTACTACGATAGTACGCCGTGCGCTTGCGGTAAATTTATTTCTAAATTCGTTCGACGGTTTTCTAAACCGATAGAAAATCCGTCGACGAACAAGTTTTTGGCGCCGTTGCCGGGGAATTGCTCTGATTTTTTATTTCTATTCTTCGATTTTTTTGTTTGATTTTTGTGTGTTTCCAAAAAAAAAAATTTGTTTGTGTGTGTGTGATTTTTGTTTGCATTTTCCTTGTGTGCTTGTTTCTTTTCATTTGCATTTGCATTTCTATTATTTTCTTTTAAAAAAAACATACACAAAATTTATAAAAAAAAAATTACATTTTCATTTTACAATTTCTGCTTTCTTTGTACAAATTTTCCTTTACAATTACAAACTGCCAGTTTCTTTTTTTTTTCTTTTTCAGTTTTGTGCATTGTTGAGCACTACTGTGCACTCTACTTTCCTCTCTGTTCACATCTGTTCTTCTACATCCCACTACCAACCACACAAACATCCTTCTCTAACACTGACCATTACCATCCCCAAATCAATCTCCTCACCATCTACAATCAAACAAGCATTACCCTCTGCTTGCATCTCAACCAGCCTTTATACCACTACAAACTGCAGCAGTATGCATCCCCTACAAGTCACTCCATCACCACTGTGAAAAGAAACTCCATCACAACTCAACAAAACACTTTAACATCAACTTCTGATGCAGCCCAGCCTGAAGAAGTTCTAGGTCGCTCACGACCTAACGGGCTAACACTTGAGAATAAGTCATTGGAAGATGAAGTCCTAGATCGCTCACGACCTAACGAAATTTTAGGTCGCTCACGACCTAGTGAAGACAGCACGCGAGTCAATGGATTCAGCATGATGGCATCCGAACGAGCTAAAAGGTTATGACCTAAGTTAGGTCGCGAAATTGAAGTACGACCTACTTTATGTCGCGGAGATATGAGTCGACCTATGTTAGGTCGCTGGAATTTAAGACGAGTGAAGTTAGGTCGCCAAGAAGAGATACGACCTAAGTTAGGTCGCAGAGAGAAGTTACGACCTATGCTAGGTCGTGGGAAGATCTGGGGAGATAAGCAGTTCACTATAAGTCGCGAGACTTTAGGTCGTGAAGCCTTAGGTCGTGAAGACTTAAGTCGCGAAGTTTTCTGAAGCCGCTTCTTTTAGATCGCTGATGGGGATGCCGTTCATTTTTAGGTCGCTCGCTCCAGATGCCGTTCATTTTTAGGTCGCTGCTGCCATGTATTTTAGGTCGTGTGGTTTAGGTCGTTGTCGACCTATGTGTTGTAAAGTGTTGTGTTGTATTTGCTTATGTTGTAATATTTTTTTTAGGTCGTAAGTCGCCTGTTTTTTAGGTCGCACTATTTTTAGGTCGTAAGTCGTTTCCGACCTAAGTGTTGGGCAAGTTGAGTCGTGTGATGTAAATGCTATAAATAGGCGTGTGTTGTACATTTGAAAGTTTAGTTGATTTGAATAAAATTTTGTTTTTGTTAGCTTTGTGCTTTCATCCAAATTGGTAGTTGAGTGGAATCTCCTATCTCCACCTTCGACATTCGAGTGCGCTCGAATCTTCGATCGTTGAAGCCAATTCGCGGAATCAAGTGCGCTTGATCAACGCTCGAAGAATTGTAGATCTCTCCTCACGGTATCGTGCGCGATCAACGTGTCAGAGATAGCTAGAATTCGGTATCTTCGGATCAACGAATTTGGGCATTCCAGTATTCATCAATTCACCGATTGCTACTTTCATCGATCTACATTGTTTTGTTTAATCCGCTGCGTCAGTTTGGTATCAGAGCTTGTTTTAGCCAATCATAGCTAAATCGAGTCTTGGAGCCAATTCTTTGAAGAATCTCGAAGTTGAAGTGTTAGCCGAGCTTGAAGTGTTGAGCCGTGCAATTTTGTTTGAAGTGTTGAAGTTGTGTTCATCGTGTTCATCATATTTTTGCAACAAAGTGGGAGTTTTCGATCCATTTCATTTTGGATCTAAGTTCGAAAGGTGTTTGAAATTTGGAGTGGAGCCGAAAGTCAAAGTTTTGAAGAATCAACCATGCCGCCGAGAAGAGCTAATCGTCACCAAAACGTAGAAGCTTTGTATAGAAGAGAAGAAGCTGATGAGATGGAGCAAAGAAATAATGAAAACTTTAGTGAGAAACTTAATGAAGGGATTGGACGATTAGAGAAGATAATGTTGGAGCTGAATCAGAATCGGAGAAGGGTTTCACCTGAATCTAACCATGGGGGAAGTAGAGTCTCACCACATTCCAATCGGGAGAGAAGTGTTGATAGTGATCATAGAAGTGCGAGTCGAGATTGTTATAGAAATGATGATGATCGAAGGCGTAATAGGAATGTGAATGATCGAGAACGGAGGAATGTAGATAGAAGGGATGTTGGTGGAAGACGTGATGCTAGTAGAGATGTAGGTGGTCAGGATCGACATCGATATACATCGGATTGTGAAGAAGAGTATGATGGTGGTAGTGTTCATGGACGAGGACGTGGACAAGGAAGAAATCAGTCGGAGTATGATCACAAGTGGGAATCTGGGATGAAGACTGAAATTCCAGAATTCAAAGGTGGTATGCAAGCTGAGGAGTTTTTGGATTGGTTGTCTAATGTGGAGGAGATTTTTGATTTCAAGGAAGTTCCAGAACATCGTAGAGTGAAGTTGGTTGCTACAAGGTTGAGAGGTAGAGCTTTGGCATGGTGGCAGCAAACCAAACTTACACGTGCACGGATGGGGAAGTCAAAGGTTGAATCATGGGAAAAGATGAGGAAAATGATGAAAGCCACATTCTTACCTTATAATTATCAATCGCTTATGTATCAGAGGCTGCAAAACTTGAGGCAAGGAACGAAGTCTGTTAATGACTATGCTGATGAATTCTATCAACTGATTGCAAGGAATGATATCATGGAGACAGAGGAACAATTAACAGCTAGATTTGTTAGAGGGTTGCGTATGCAGATTCAAGACATGGTAAATATGTTTAATCCCAGATCTGTAGCGGAAGCACACCAGAAAGCGTTGGCTTGGGAGAAGCAGGGAAGACGAGGAGGTGGTGTGTTTACAAATTCCAACAATCCAGTGAAGGGTGTTAGTGGAAGTTCTAATGTTTCAAAAGCTGTTGCAAAATCAGTTGTGAATGAGATTGGGAAGGCGAAAGTCAATAATAGTTTCAAGTGTTATAATTGCCAAGAAATGGGCCACAAAAGTAATGAATGTCCAAAGCCGAAGAAGAGAGCTATGATAGTGGAGGTCGAGGATGAGGATGAAGAAACTGAATGTTCCAATTCACCACCTGATGAGGAGGAAGAAGAAGTGTCGGGAGACGAAGGTTGTAATCTGATGATGAGGAGGTCTTGTTTGACACCAAAGCTAGAGGAGGATTGTAGTTGGTTGAGGAGCAATATATTTCAGTCGACATGTACTATTCTGGGGAAAGTTTGCAAATTTGTTATTGATGCTGGAAGCTGTGATAATATAATTTCGTTAGAGGCTGTGAGGAAGTTGGCACTAAAGACTGAGAAACACCCAAAACCGTACAAGTTGGCTTGGTTGAGAAAAGGCGGGGAGGTGAAGGTTGGACGAAGGGCTTGTGTGAAGTTTTCAATTGGAAAGAAATACAAAGACGAAATCTAGTGCGATGTGGTAGATATGGATGTCTATCATTTGTTGCTGGGGAGACCGTGGCAGTATGATAGGGCGGTGCAACATGATGGGCGTACCAACAGTTACAGTTTCATGTTTGAAGGCACGAAGATTACTCTAGTTCCAAAGAAGCGACCACAAGAAGAAAACAAACTGGAGGAGATTGAAGAGCTGAAAACTTTATTATCCCTGAAGGAGTTTGTTAAAGAAGTCGAAGAGGAGCCGAAAGTATTCTTGTTAATTGGGCGTGAGAGCAGTGAAGAGGTTGAAGTTCCAGAAGAAGTGAAACCAGTATTGAAAGAATTTGAGGATGTATTTCCAGAGGAGTTACCAAAGGAGTTACCGCCACTGAGAGACATTCAACATCAAATTGATCTTGTTCCGGGAGCAATGTTGTCACATAGACCACATTATCGAATGAGTCCGAAGGAACATGAAGAATTGAGGAGGCAAGTGGAGGAATTGCTTGAACATGGGCGTGTGCAGGAAAGTTTGAGTCCGTGTGCTGTGCCAGCTTTGTTAGTAATGAAGAAGGACGGGACGTGGAGAATGTGCACTGACAGTCGAGCATTGAATAAGATTACTGTGAGATATAGATTTCCAATGCCGAGGTTGGATGACTTGCTATATCAATTGAGCAGAGCTACTATCTTTTCAAAGATTGATTTGAAGAGCGGATATCATCAAATTCATATCAGGCTAGGTGATGAGTGGAAGACTGCTTTTAAAACCAGGGAGGGTTTATACGAATGGTTGGTGATGCCATTTGGCTTATCAAATGCGCCGAGTACATTTATGCGGGTGATGAATCAAGTTTTTAGACCATTCATTGGGAAGTTTGTGGTGGTGTATTTTGATGATATTCTGATATACAGTGGAAGCACAGAGGAACACTTGCAACATCTGAGAGAAGTGTTGATGGTACTGCGACAAGAACAATTTTATGCTGCAACAAAGAAATGCGTGTTCATGACGCATAGTATTTTATTTTTGGGATATGTTGTATCGAAAGAAGGAATACAGGTGGATCGGAGTAAAGTTGAAGCTATCGGAGATTGGCCGCAACCCAAGACGATAACAGAAGTTCGAAGTTTTCACGGGTTGGCTTCATTCTATAGAAGATTTATTCCACACTTTAGTAGTGTGATGGCGCCTGTTACAGATTGTATGAAGGGTAAACAGTTTTCATGGTCAAAGGAAGCAGGGGATGCTTTTGGGAAAATCAAGGAGTTGCTGACGTCTGCACCAATTCTAGTATTACCAGATTTTCAGTTAGTGTTTGAACTACATACTGATGCATCCAAGGTTGGGATTGGAGGAGTGTTGAGTCAGAGGGGACGTCCGATTGCATATTTCAGTGAGAAGTTATCAGGAGCGAAGATGAGATATAGTACGTATGATGTGGAATTTTATGCTGTTGTACAAGCTATTAAACACTGGAGACACTATCTATTTCAGAAAGAGTTTGTTCTTTACACTGATCATGAGGCGTTGAAGCATTTACAAGGTCAAGACAAGATTTCAACGAGACATGCATTGTGGATTGCGTACCTGCAACAATTTACATTTGTGGTGAAGCATAAATCTGGAGTTACAAACCGTGTGGAAGATGCGTTGAGCCGAAGGAATCATTTGTTAACAACAATGAATGTTGAAGTGACGGGGTTTGATGTGTTGCCAGAATTATTTGTCGATGATCCTTACTTTGTAAAGTTTGTTGATAAAGTCAAGGAGGGAGAGACGGATGAGTTTATGATGGTAGATGGTTTTCTGTTCAAAGGAAATCGATTGTGCATACCTGATTGTAGTTTGAGAATGAAGATTGTGAAGGAGCTACATGAAAAAGGCCACGTGGGTAGAGACCGTACGCTACAGCTGATTTTTCAATTTTATTTTTGGCCATCAATGAGGAAAGATTTGTGGAACGATGTCATATCTATCAAGTGTCGAAAGGAACTGCGACCAATGCTGGATTATATATGCCATTACCTGTACCAAATAAGCCTTGGGTTGATGTGAGTATGGATTTTGTTTTGGGGTTACTGCGAACTCAAAGGGGAAACGATTCCATTTATGTGGTGGTTGATCGGTTTTCGAAAATGGCACATTTTATTGCTTGTAAGAAGACGGCGGATGCTGTTCATGTTGCTCAATTATTTTTCAAAGAAATCTATCGACTTCATGGATTGCCAGAATCTATTGTGTCAGATAGGGATACTCGTTTTCTGAGTCATTTTTGGCTAAGTTTGTGGAAAATGGTCGGAACGAAATTGAAATTTAGTAGCGCTTATCATCCGCAGACAGACGGACAGACCGAGGTTGTGAACAGATCATTGGGAAATTTATTGCGATGTCTGGTGAAAGATAATCTGAAGAGTTGGGACATGAAGTTATGCTAGGAAGAGTTCGCTCATAATCATGCGGTAAATCGTAGCACAGGGTTCAGTCCATTCCAAGTTGTGTATTCAAACTTGCCAAAGGGACCGTTGGACTTAACGGTAGTACCACAACCGAAGGGGACGGTTAAACGAGCTGTTGATTTTGTTGATGAGTTGAAAGATTGTCATAGAATCGTTCAAGAACGATTGGGAAAGGCGAATGAGAAGTACAAACGATCTGCAGATTTGAAGCGAAGAAGCGTCGAGTTTAATGAAGGAGATCTAGTATATGCTGTGTTAACAAAAGATCGTTTTCCAATGGGAGCATACAATAAACTTAAAGCACGAAAGATTGGTCCTGTAACGATTGTGAAACGGATCAATGAAAACGCTTATAGGTTAAAGCTACCGGAGGATGTGTACACTTCTGACGTGTTTAATGTTAAACATCTTATATCGTATCATGGGAATGAATTTGTTGTGAAAGAGGAGAGCGCAAATTCGAGGATGAATTTTTCTCAACCTGGGGAGGATGATGCAGCCCAGCCTGAAGAAGTTCTAGGTCGCTCACGACCTAACGGGCTAACACTTGAGAATAAGTCATTGGAAGATGAAGTCCTAGGTCGCTCATGACCTAACGAAATTTTAGGTCGCTCATGACCTAGTGAAGACAGCACGCGAGTCAATGGATTCAGCATGATGGCATGCGAACGAGCTAAAAGGTTATGACCTAAGTTAGGTCGCGAAATTGAAGTACGACCTACTTTATGTCGCAGAGATATGAGTCGACCTATGTTAGGTCGCTGGAATTTAAGACGAGTGAAGTTAGGTCGCCAAGAAGAGATACGACCTAAGTTAGGTCGCGGAGAGAAGTTACGACCTATGCTAGGTCGTGGGAAGATCTGGGGAGATAAGCCGTTCACTATAAGTCGCGAGACTTTAGGTCGTGAAGCCTTAGGTCGTGAAGACTTAAGTCGCGAAGTTTTCTGAAGCCGCTTCTTTTAGATCGCTGATGGGGATGCCGTTCATTTTTAGGTCGCTCGCTCCAGATGCCGTTCATTTTTAGGTCGCTGCTGCCATGTATTTTAGGTCTTGTTGTTTAGGTCGTTGCCGACCTATGTGTTGTAAAGTGTTGTGTTGTATTTGCTTATGTTGTAATATTTTTTTTAGGTCGTAAGTCGCCTGTTTTTTAGGTCGCACTATTTTTAGGTCGTAGGTCGTTTCCGACCTAAGTGTTGGGCAAGTTGAGTCGTGTGATGTAAATGCTATAAATAGGCGTGTGTTGTACATTTGAAAGTTTAGTTGATTTGAATAAAATTTTGTTTTTGTTAGCTTTGTGCTTTCATCCAAATTGGTACTCGAGTGTAATCTCCTATCTCCACCTTCGACATTCGAGTGCGCTCGAATCTTCGATCGTTGAAGCCAATTCGTGGAATCAAGTGCGCTTGATCAACGCTCGAAGAATTGTAGATCTCTCCTCACGGTATCGTGCGCGATCAACGTGTCAGAGATAGCTAGAATTCGGTATCTTCGGATCAACGAATTTGTGCATTCCAGTATTCATCAATCCACCGATTGCTGCTTTCATCGATCTACATTGTTTTGTTTAATCCGCTACGTCAACTTCCCACTACAAACTCAACCACAATCTATAATCACAAGTTACAACCCCTGATCACCACCCCATCTTCATTCCACAACTTCAGTCACCCACAACATCAACTGCTGCATATACACATACCACAGTACTCCCCTCATACTCACAACAGCATCCCACATCCACCCACAAACTTTCACAGTAGCTCCCTAAAACAATTGCTACCTGCCACAGTTATCCACCACCATCAAACTGTGCCTATAACTGACATACAACTCAGACATCCACGAACCAACTGCACTTCTCGTGCCACTAAACTTCTGCTACAACCATCACTGTCTCTATATCACAGTCCTAAACAACTACTGCAATCTCACTGCAGACATCTTTGAACAGCAGACAATCACCACGAACTGCTTCACACTCCAATATCCACCAAAGCTACCTGCAATAGAGCTTCGAGCTCTCCTCTGTTCAAACCTGCGAACACCCCATCCTTCCGCAACCATCACGCCTAAATTCAACCTGAATCCCCATAAACAATCGTGAACTCCTCCAACCCAATTCCCAATCGCCTTTCGCAAACAACTCGCACGCCACAACTCACTGATCGACCGACCAATACCCACGAATCGCACATCCATCAAACCCAAAATCATCTTCATCAATCCCCAAATCGAACGCAACTTCAACAAAGAACCGACCGCGACATCAATCCTTCGCGTGTGAATTTGATTTGGTTTTCATTGGAAATGTGAAGTGTGAATTGTGAATTTCGCGTGTGAATTTGATTTGGTTTTCTTACTTTGAAATTTCGCGTGTGAGTTTTGAAATTTTCTTGGTTCGGTGAAAAACTTTTCTGTAATAAACTATACATCTTTTACTTGGTCCAGGCCGTTGTTATTTTCTTTTGTTTTAGTAATTTTTTTTAGTTTGTTTGTTTTCTTTTAGTTAAGTACTGTTTATATTCTTTTTTTTAATAAAAAAAAATAAAAAGAAAAATCTCTGTTTTCATTTTGGTTTGTGAAAGTTGAATTTGTGTTTTTTGTTTTTAGTTAAATTGTGTGGTGTTGCATTTGTTTATGTTGTTTTTGTTTTAATTTATTTTTAATTCCATCCTAAAACTCTACTTTTAAGTTTCCTCTCCAAAAAAAAAAAATCAACTTTGTTTAATTTTCATTTTTCATTTGTTTTCACTTGTTTTTTCAATTTTTTTGTTTTTCGCTTATTTTGTTTTTCATCTTTGATAAACATACTAAAATAATAATAAAAAAAAATTTGTTGAATATATCTTGTTTTTCATTTTAGGTTGCCAAAGTAGATTAAAAGGAAGAACTGCTTGCCCAAAAATAATTGCTGCTTGCTTATAAAAAAAATTGCCGCTTAAAAAAAATTTTTGCTAATAATCTGCACGCTCTGGTATTGTGCTTTCATCTCTAGTGCATTGTTGGTTGCTTGCATTTACATTTATATATACAAAAAAAATTCAAAATCCAAAAACAAAAAACAAACTTCATTTTAGTTGCATTGTAAATTCACGTTTAATTTTTGTTTTGCATCCATCTCATCTTATTTTCCTTTCTAAGGGCAATACCTCAATTCACATAAGGTGAGGGATTTCATCACCCTTTCCTTGGCCCACAAACGCATTTCATCGTAGAATTTGACTAAAAATAAAGGTTAGACATTCGACTTAAGGGTGTCGCGAGCTCATCTAGGGCTTAATTGTATCTTCACAATTGTTTTCTTTGAACAATTTTATTTCTTGGTGTCTAGGCTACGGCAGAGTAATAACTAGTTATAAAAATTACGGTGATACATAAATATTATACTGGTTGTTCTTCTGAAGGTACTTAAACCTTCGACTGCATTGCTACGGTGATTCGTGGTGCACCGATAACCCTTGCCCGTTACCTGGCTGAGAAATATTTTTGTTGATTTAAGACAAAGTGTGATTATACTATTTTGGGTTAGGAGCTACTAAGGACAGAAAACTGTAATTAAGTCTTTTGCATTCATTTAGTTGCATTAGTTCATGCATATATAAAAAAATCCAAAATCCAAAAAAAAAAAATTTGTACATTTTTCTAAACTTAGTTTTTAATTCCACAAAAAAAATCAAAACCATTTTTCTTTAAAAAAAAATTCAAAATTCAAAAAAAAATTTACAAAAAAAAAATATAAAAATTTGAAAAACCAAAAATCAAACTTCTCTTTTGAAAATAAATTTCACTTGGTAAATATTTTTTTTCCTCTAAATTTCACTTGGTAAATTTTCGCTTCGATTTTCAAATCTTCTTTCATTCACTAAACTCGATTCTGCCTTCTTTCTCTTCTCGACTTTCACTTGTGCATGAGTACTTGGACTCGTGACACAATAACAAATCGTTGGACTCGCGACCCTTCAACAAACCGTTTAACTCGAACAGACGATCCTCCCGAAATAGCAAACAAAAACGCCCCTCGAACTCTTATGGATAGAATCTTTCCTGATAGAGTTTCTATTCCATCTTGCATCACGTTACCCGCCCCTACAGGCAACCATTTCGAAATTCACTCGAACCATATTGCCACGCTTCCGAAATTTGGCAATTTCGAGCACGATGACCCATAAATTTTCTTGACTAAATTCGAACAAGTTTGCGCAACCATTAAACTTCAACAACTTTCTGATGACGGAATCAAACTTCGATTAATCCCATTCGCTCTTACAGATTACGCTGAAAAATGGTTGTACATCTTACCATCAAACTCAATTAAAACGTGGGATGAATTTGTAAAAGCTTTCTTAAAAAAGTTCTACCCTTTGGAAAAAACGAGTAGAATTCGAAATGAAATTGTAAATTTTCATAAATTCAAGGGAGAACCATTTGGAAAATATTTTGAAAGATTCAAAGAGCTTTTGATAAAATGTCCACACCATAACTTTGAAAATGGACGATTTGCCAAATCCTATATGATGGACTCGAAAACAGCTCACGAACAATGCTCGAATCAATGTGCCAAGGCAACTTTCTTGCCCAACATCACGATGATGCTTGGCAATTTCTTGAAAACCTCGCTGAAAAGTCGTCCCAATGGGAACGATCGAACGAAAAATCAGTTTACTCACGATCGAGTGCACACTCGATAGGATCTTCTGTTGCTTTGGAAGCTAAGATCGACGCAATGATTAAAAAATTCGATAATGTTTTCTCATCGAATCAAATGAACCAATCTTCCCAACCGATGTGTTATAAATGCAACGATCCTAATCATATAGCCGATCAGTGTCCCAATTCTGTCGAACAAATCAATGCTTTCAGTAAAGCCAAAAATGACCCGTTTTCTCCAACGTACAGTCCTGGTTGGAGAAATCATCCGAATTTTGCGTGGAACCAAAACAATCCAAACACAAATACGATTCATCCCAATTTTCAAGCATTTCCGAATAATGTTTCGAATCCTCCCTTTCAGCCCAACAATTTTCAAGCAAACCTTGCGGGTCCGTCGCATAATCAACCGCAACAAAATGCTGCTCATCCTCCCCAAGACGATAAACGTTTAACTTCACTTGAGAAAACTCTTGAAACGTTGGCTAAAGCAACTACTCAAAGCCTTCAATCAAACAGCAATTTGCAAAATTTATTGACTTCATATATGCAAAACACGAACCAATCAATTGCAAAACTCAAAATGCAAATGAGTCAATTAGCCACGTCTGTGAGCGAACGAGAACGAGGAACATTTCCAAGCCAACCCATTTCAAATCCCAGAAATCAAAATGCGAATTCAAATCAAGCCCATGTTGTTCAAGATAACAATGTCACCCGATTGAATGCTATCACAACTTTACGTTCCGGTAAACAAATCGATAATCAAGTCGTTAATCCAAACGATTTACCAGAAACTTCTCTCGACACTTCTAAAACAACGAACGACTCAGAACAGAATGTGGAGCCAAACATTGAATCAAATGCTAACCAAAATTCTTCATCCTCTACTCGAGTAGACCCGCCTACCGAGTATCATGTTCCATTTCCATATCGTCTTCGACCAAAGAAACACTCGGACCAAATGGAAAAGATGTTGGAAATTTTTAAACAAGTCAAAGTTAACATTCCGCTTCTTGACATCGTTCAGCAAGTCCCAACGTACGCGAAATTTCTTAAGGACTTGTGCACCCAAAAATGACACACTCAAGTACCCAAAAAAGTCTTCTTAGCTGCCAGTTTGAGTGAAGTCTTGTCCCAATCCATGCCCGTCAAATACAAAGATCCTGGCTGCCCTACGATTTCGTGTAAAATTGGTGACAAGACGATTAACAAATGTTTGATAGACTTAGGCGCGAGTGTCAACTTGATTCCATATTCCGTGTACGAACAATTAGGCTTAGGTAAGCTCAAACCCATAAAAGTCACGCTTCAATTTGCCGATCGTTCCATTAAGAAGCCCGTTGGAGAAATCGAAGACGTGCTCATTCAAGTAGGGCAATTCATATTCCCCGTTGATTTTATTGTTCTCGAAACACAACCCGTGACAAATCCCGCAAGTCAAATTCCATTGATTCTAGGCCGACCATTTTTAGCCACCTCAAATGCCTTAATCAATTGTCATAACGGATCGATGAAAATCTCTTTTGGAAACATGACTTTGGATCTCAACATTTTCAATCTTGAAAGCCAATCGAACGAACCTCGTGACCAAACGTTGGAAGTTAGTGCCATTCACGAAAACTTTGAAAACGAAACACTTGATTTTAATGATGAACACGAGGCCGAGTACGAAAAATTGTTTCACGAAATTCCAAACGAGATTGAATACACTCTTCCCTTTGAATCGCTTCAAGTTGAGTCCGAATCTCAATCAAACTCTTTGATCGAAAAACTCCCAAAGTTGGACCTCAAACCACTTCCCGATCACCTTAAGTACGCATACTTAGGTGAAAACGAAACGCTGCCCGTCATAATTTCCACAACTCTCTCTCTTGATCAAGAAACCTCGTTACTCTCTATTCTTTCGAAAAACAGAGAAGCAATTGGATGGTCGATCTCCGATATAAAGGGAATTAGTCCCGCTCTTGTTCAACATCGCATCCATTTAATCGACGATGCCAAGCCTATTGACGACGCGCAGCGAAGGCTTAATCCAAAAATGAAAGATGCAGTGCGTGATGAGATTCTTAAACTTCTCGACCACGGAATCATTTACCCAATCTCCGATAGTTCATGGGTTAGCCCAATTCACGTTGTACCGAAAAAGTCTGGACTAACTGTTGTTAAGAACGATTCAAACGAACTTATTCCAACTCGTACTCAAACGGGTTGGCGTGTTTGCATTGACTATCGAAAACTAAATACCGCAACACGAAAAGATCACTTCCCCCTTCCTTTCATTGACCAAATGCTCGAGCGATTAGCCGGCCACGAATTCTACCGCTTCCTCGATGGTTATTCCGGCTATAACCAAATTCCCATCGTTCCCGAAGATAAAGAGAAAACGACTTTCACGTGTTCATTTGGTACCTTTGCTTATCGACGTATGCCATTCGGACTTTGTAATGCTCCTGCGACTATCCAACGATGCATGGTTGGAATCTTTTCCGACATGATTGAACGCTTTCTAGAAGTTTTTATGGATGATTTCTCAATCTTTGGCGATTCTTTTTCCCAATGTTTACATCATCTCGAGTTGGTTCTAAATCGATGTAAAGAAAAACATTTGACTTTGAATTGGGAAAAATGCCACTTTATGGTCAAACAAGGCATAGTCCTTGGACATATCATCTCAAATAAAGGCACTGACGTAGATAAAGAGAAAATCGATGTTATTGCAAATCTACCCATTCCCAAACCTGTTAAAGACATTCGATCATTTCTTGGACACGCTGGCTTTTACCGACGCTTTGTGAAAGACTTTAGCAAAATTGCTCGTCCTTTGATGACTCTTCTTGGAAAAGACGTTCCTTTCGATTTTAACTCTGATTGTATCTCTTCTTTTGAACGTCTTAAGAATGAACTCATTTCTGCTCCAATCATTTGTGCGCCCAATTGGGATCTTCCTTTCGAAATAATGTGTGATGCTTCGAACTTTGCCGTTGGTGTTGTCTTAGGACAACGCATCAACAAGATCCTTCACGTCATTTACTACGCAAGTATGACTTTGAATGACGCTCAACTCAACTACACAACAACCGAAAAAGAGCTTCTAGCTGTCGTTTTTGCTCTTGAAAAATTTCGACAATACTTGATAGGGTCACACATTACTGTGTACACGGACCACTCTGCGCTTCGATATCTCTTTGCTAAAAAGGATGCCAAATCACGCTTGATTCGTTGGATCCTTTTACTTCAAGAATTTGACCTTACAATTAAAGACAAAAAAGGGTCCGATAACGTCATAGCCGATCACTTGTCTCGTCTTCTGAACGCACCATCTTCTTTGCCAATCAATGAAAACTTCCCCGATGAACAACTCCTTTCAATTTCTATCGACCCATGGTACGCTGATATAGTGAACTACTTAGTCACTAAAGAAAACCCCTCATCGTGGTCCAAACAGGACAAATGCAAATTCTTGTCCCTAGTAAAGTATTTCTATTGGGACGATCCATACTTGTTCAAATATTGTCCCGACCAAATCATCCGACGTTGCATTCCGGATAATGAGATTAGGAGTGTTCTTTCATTTTGCCAAGATCAAGCTTGTGGTGGACATTTCGGTCCTCGAAAAACTGCGGAAAAAGTGCTTCAGTGTGGTTTCTATTGGCCTTCTCTTTTCAAAGACTCGTTTGAATTTTGTAAAACTTGCGATCGATGTCAAATGCTTGGACGCATTTCTCGACGAGATATGATGCCTCTAAACCCTATTCTTACGATCGAAATCTTTGATGTATGGGGTATAGACTTTATGGGACCTTTTCCCAATTCTTTTGGAAACTTGTATATCCTTCTCGCCGTCGATTACGTTTCAAAATGGGTCAAAGCCGTTCCTTGTAAAACCAACGACCATAAAATTGTTGTGAAATTTCTCAAAGAAAACATCTTTTCGAGGTTCGGCACACCTCGCACAATAACCAGTGATAATGGGACCCATTTTTGCAACCGTTCTTTTGAAACTTTAATGAAAAAATACTCGATAACCCACAAGTTATCCACTCCGTATCATCCTCAAACTTGTGGCCAAGTTGAAGTTTCAAACGACAAATAAAACAAATCTTGGAGAAAACTGTCAATAAAAATCGAAAAGATTGTTCTCAGAAATTGACCGACGCACTTTGGGCTTACCGAACTGCTTTTAAAACAAACCTTGGGATGTCCCCATTTCATTTAGTTTACGGTAAAGCTTGCCATTTACCCGTTGAAATCGAACACAAAGCGCTGTGGGCAATTAAGAACTTAAACTTTGATCTTGAGAAAGCTGGCGAAAACCGAAAACTACAACTCAACGAACTAGAAGAACTTAGGAACGACGCGTATGAAAACGAGAAAATTTACAAAGAAAAAACCAAAGTTTTTCATGACAAGTCAATCTTAAGGAAAACGTTTTCGCCTAACCAAAAAGTTCTTTTATATGACTCAAGACTTCATTTATTCCCTGGGAAACTTAAATCGAGGTGGACCGGACCATTTGTGGTACGAACTGTTTTTCCATATGGTGCCATAGAAATAGAAAACCCCAGGGATGGATCGGTTTTCAAAGTCAACGGTCATCGTCTGAAACCTTTCTTGGAATTGCCAAATAACCAAGAGGAGGAGCTCATGATCCTTCATGAGCCAAGCTACGTCTAGTAAAAATGTTAACCCTCTTTTGTAAATATGTACATAGTTTTCCCCGTTACACTCATTATACCATGCATTGACTGTGGGGACACAGTCAAAATTAAGTGTGGGGGAGAGTCTCATTTTCAATTTTTTTAGGTTTCATGGCATTTTTGAATTTTCATTTTTTTTAAGTTAAAAAAAAAATCTAAAAATTTTTGAGTGTGGGGGGGAGTCTCATTTTCATTTTTTTAAGTTAAAATCATCTTAGCATTTTGATTTATTTTTGAAGAAACACTATGGGATAAGTATAAGTTTTGGTTAATAAATTGAAATTTTGAAAATTTATTTGTCTTAACAAAAATAAAAAATGAAGTTTGATTACAAATAACAATGGTTTAACTAGTATATAGGAAGGTTCATAAGTGTTAATTATGAAGTATGTTCTAATTGAAAATCTTTGTTTAAAAAAGTGGTAAATTTAAAGTAAAGGATATAACATTTTTATCTTCTAAGTTAAATGGTGCTAAGATGATTTTGCAAAACTCTCTCTTTCTAAAAAAAAATTTGATAAAAAAAAACTCATTTATATATATATATATATATATATTTAGCACCTAGAGTCATGTGTTCACACTAGTGTGTTCACTCGCCATGCTCTGTACCCTTCTCACATAAGCCTGAAAGGCAGTGCATGATCGGTATATCTGGCCTCAGTTTATCTGAGTTAGGTGTAGGTATATAAAAATTCTTTTTAATAACGCCTACAGTCGATAAGTGTTCACACTTGTGTGTTCACTCGCCACGCTTTGTATTCCCCTCACATCAGTTCGCAAGGTAGTGCACAGGTAATATATCTGGCCTTAGTTTACCTGAGTTAGGCATATGTAAATATTGTCAATATCAATGAAATTTTCAAGTAAGAGAGAGTAAGCAATTGAAATCCAAGCACCATTTTAACTTGTTATTGAAAAGAAACAAGAATACCACTTTGACAAACTTTGATAATCAACTAAGGATTTATTTCATAATTACACTTTGTTGTCAACCGAAATAACGAGTTAAACTATTGTCTATTTGTTATGATGACTTGATTTTTGTTGGAAATTTTGACGAGTAAATGACTTAAATTTTCAAGATAATGACCAAGACTTATATTTAACTTCTTTGTGTCAATTTAAGAGTAAATCCGTCATTTGTAAAGAACTTGCATTCATCCCATTGTAAATAAATCTTGCAGTTTGTAAATATTTTCACTTTGCATCTGGATTTCGTGGGTAGTATCCGCTGAAAACCCTCACGAGACAACACTCATCCTACTTGTAACGACCCAGAATTTTTGATAATTAAAATTCGAATATTTAATTAATTTTAAATATTAATAAAAGAATTTAAGAAGTCGAATAATTTATTATTCGAATATTGGATTTAATTTGGTCAATTAAATCGATAATTTAATAATTGAAATTCCAGAAATGATTGAAATATGGGTTTAATGTGCTGAAAATGATTTGTAAAATTTTATTTAATCATACTGGAGTTATAGAAAGGTTATAGAACTTTTAAAACTGAATTTGGAGTTAATCTGTGAAAATTGAATATTTTAATATTTAATTATCGACTGAAAAATAGTCAATTTTCGGACAGTCTCAGAATTGAACGAGACCAGTTCCATTGGATCCGTAATAGTTAGTTATTATCGGATTTCAATTTTCGTATCCATCGGAGTTGTCGTTTGACCGTGGCAGCTCGAAACGCATCGATATCGTTTTAATTTTAAATCGTCGAGTTAAAATAGTCATTTTTCAAACGGTCTCGGATTTCGACGAAACTAGTTTCATCGGATCCGTAATGTGATATTATTGTAAGATTTCAAATTTCGTAATTTTTGGATTTACCATTTGTCCGGTATGAATCAAAACGCCTCGAAATCGATTTAAATCGGTTTAATTTAAATTGATCGTTTATTGCCATATCTCACACATACGATCGAATTAGCTTCCGAAACCTGTTCCATTGCGTTCGGAACGTGGGGTAAACCTTACGAACGTCAGCCGGCACGCTCGAATCGGAGTTCGAAAAAATTCGATGAATAGTAAATCGTTAAATTTTCTATAAAAGCACCTCAACATCTTCACTTTGCAAACGAGATAAACCTAGCTAGGGTTTTTGTTCAGCAGCCGCCTCCTACAATTTCAATGGCCGAAATACACTCATCTTCCCCCTCGTTTATCTCTAAATCCATCGACCATTATCAAAAACTTTCTAAAGCAAACTTGAAGAGCAATGCGAGATCTCCACGACCAACGGTTGTGATCGTTTTCTGAGCTACAGATTGACGGCAAAGCTCGTTCAAAGTCACGCCGTTCATCATCATTTTTCATGGCAATAGCTCGACCGAGCTCATTGATATTCATGCCGAAGAGGGAGGTGGTGATGGGCTTCGAAACGTCACTCGCTGATCATGTGAAGCTTGCTCGAGGTGGGGTGCGAAATTGCGTGGGAAGAGGCGGCTTTGGGTTCCTTGTCGCGAACGATGCCTGGAGCGGGAAGAAGATGAACGCGTGTGGCAGGGATCTGGGCAGTGGAAACGTGCGGCCAGGATTAGTTTTAGGTTTAAATTTAAAATAAAAGTTGTAAATTTAATTTTATTAAAATCGTATTAACTTCAAACTGCTATAACGTTGCCATATATTGTCAGAAAATAACGAAACGAAAAGCGTTGGCTTCGTTTTGTCGAGCTCTTCGCAGTGCAACTGATTTGGAGTCGATTGGAGTCAAGGAAATTTTTGGGTAAAATTAAACGTCTGTTTAGTTTTATCCGAAATAAACCGCTACGACTGTTATTGAAAAGCAAAGGTGAGATTTTCTCACTCGAAGGAAAATTTTGATTTGCAGTTATTGTTCGATTTGTTTGAATGTGCTATTAGATATGATAGGATATATCTATATATATAGCAGTATATACATATTGGCATATGTATATATTGGATTGATTGATTCCCGCCTCGTATAGCGGATGAGACCCTATTGCGCCGTTAGTAAGCGGATTTATAAAAACCCATATACCGCGATAATTCCGTACTGGAGCGGAATTGGTATTGTGCTAACGTCTGTGGATGCAGGGAAACAGGTTGGAGGGATCCAACTGGATTCCTCACCAGTAGTTATTTATTTACAGATATGTGATGTATTCTGTTATCATATGTTGAGATATGATATTGACTGTTGTGATTGACTAATTGATGCGTTGCATCATCGGATTTAAATTTTGAAGTTTAAAAATAACGATTTTTACTTTAAAAGGGATTTTGAAGTGATTTTTGGAAAGTATACGATTTATTAAATTTGGAATTTATTTATCTTAAATAAATAAATGTTATAAATTTAAAGTTATGAAAAATTTTAAATTGTGAAATATACCTGAAAGGTGATTTTGAAATAAATAGTCAAGTGATAAATAAAATAATTTAAGTTGGATTTCTTTTGAATTTTTTTAAAATGATGTGTATAAAAGATGTACAGGATTGATATTTATCAATTAAAAGTATTGGAATTTTAAAACGAGTTTCTATAAGTGTTAGAAATTTATAGAATTATAAATTGTGAAGACATGAGATTTATAGAATTATAGATTGTGAAGATTTGAAGTTTATAGATTTATAAAGATTGAAGTTTATAGATTTATAAAGTATGAAGTTATAAAGTGAATGAAGTTATAAAATGAATGAAGTTGTAGAATAAAGACTGATAAGAAATTTACTTGCAACTTGGATTGTTGCCTTTAAATGAGATATTGATCGAATTATTAATAAAGAAGATTTATTAAATTGAAGTCGTTAGAAAATAGAAATAGAATTTATAAACGTTGTTTTATAGATTCGAAATCAATTGGATTTGATAAATTAAAAAGTTAAAGGGGATTTTATCCACGATTTTGGACAGTGGGTAATTCTTGAAATAAATGTGTAGAAAAGATCGAAATTTGGTTATTGAAGTATATTCACGATTTTGGACAGTGAATATATTATTGAAAAATGGTTATGTTTGGGAAAGCGATATTATAAAGGAAGTTAATTGTTTTAAAAGATGTTTTAAAACGTGTGAACTATCGAAATCATAGATTTCAACATTTATTGTTGAAATAGACGTTTTCGAGAAGTAGAAGGAAATGGTGGACTATAACACTGTTGTTATAGTAAATGATTTCCGAAGGGAAATGTTTTTAATGTAGTATTGGGATTTATATATCTATCTAAATTTCGAATCCCTATACTAGTGATTTTGAGTCGTCGTAACGATGTTTTACGCAACATTCGTTTTGACTCAAATAAATGTTGTTATAGTAAATGGTTTCCTTAAAGAATGAATATATACTTAAAAATTTGATTTAAGTATATCGAATATTTTCAAGTGTTGAAAATAAATGATTTATGAAATACTTATTTTTAAATAAGTATGGAAATGCTTTTCCAATATGAAATGAACTGTTTTGAGATTTTATCTTCAAAGATAAAATGAAATGTGGAAATTGAATATTTGAAATTGTTTTCAAATGGTTAAGTGTGTAAATAATATATCTAGTAAAGATATTTTTGAAGATAAATAATTTGGGGAAAATTATTTGGAATCTGATGATGTTGAGCATCTTTATTGATAGTTAAATAACCGACTATCAATAATTACCTTTAGATAGGTATTTGTTGTGAATTGGATGAATTTGAATGCCACACTTATTTTTGAAAAATCGCTCACTATTCGGGTTAGCCGGGAAAGGACCATGGGGTCGTATAACCCATTCCGAATATGTGATACGTCGTTATGAATTGCATTCGAAGACCTGTGTTGAAGACCGGATATTTTTGAAAACGGAAGGATTACCGTCGAGTTACTCTACATCGACTGATCTTCGATTTAGAGGTTTTATCACCCTTAGTGACGGGAAGTCCTGACGTGATTGAAAATTATCCGGATATGCAAGGGCTTCGTGAGAAGTGCCTTCGGTTCTGTTCGATCCCGGAACAGACTTGTATGGATAGTGTGTCTGACGTTACAATTTGAGATATAGAGCTGATTTCTTTCAAATACATTTCTGTTGGTGGCGGAGAATTTATTCTCTTAGCTTAACACCCTTCTCTGAGACGTACGAGCTCAGAGGTTATGTAGTTGAAATTTATCAGCGATATATCCCAATTTGGTAACGTGGCATACTGAGTGTTGCTGTGAAATGATCAGTGTTTGATCATTTGTGATATGATCATTTGTTTGATCTTATATCTTTGTGATCATAGGTTGATCATTTTGTTTGACCCGGAGCAGGGCTTTTTGAGAAAGCGTAGCTTTGTGGACGAGACTTCGTCGAGCCTCACACCCCGGAAATGGTCGAAACAGGAAGGATGCAGCAAGGTTCTAGGGAGTAGCGCCCCTTAGTGTATGTCATTCCTTCTGGATAAAGGTGGTATCATGGTATGGAGCCCAGATACTTAACCTCTGTGGTTACTGCATTATTATTATCTATGTGGTTTGTTGGAATCGTTGATCCTCGGGAAGATCGGCGACGATCGGGGGATGGCATACGCGTGTCAGTAGTTACCTATTTTTGCAGAGGTAACCCGGCCTTGTGTTGGCAGAGATCCGGTTAGGTTCTCGGGTCGTCTATTCCAGGGACGTACCCATCGTGGATAGGAAGTTCCTTAGCCTGACCATTTGTTGGAAATCCAAACTCCAATACGAACTTTGTACGGTATTAGTTGTAGAACCTGCCATTTACGTACGGTGGTCACCACTGTTTAAATGGTAGCTATAGTAGGCATACGATACTGGTCGTATGTTGGCTAAGATTAATATTATACTTTCGAAATGTTTTCTACACTATGCACTAATAATAATATCAAAAAGAATTTGATTTTTGCGTAGTAAGCATCTTTGACTATCATAAGAAGAAATCTCCTCCAATTCTGCGTTTGCATTGTGTGTGTGGTGGGAGGTCTTATGGTAGTTTCATTTTCCAAAAGCATTGCGAATTGACTTTAAAATTCTCTGCTGTTTATTTTTAAAGAATAACTGTTTTACGATCTCACACCAGTCAACATGACTGACTCGGAGTTTATTGTTCCCTTCTAAACTCTGGGTGCCCACCAATTTCCACACGGGCAGCCTAGAGTTATATTATCAGGATATTCTGGATATTCTGGAGCTTGGAGATAAGCTGGATGACGAGACGTAGTATTTGTATCTGATATATTTATTCCGCTGTGTATTCTGTATGAGGACAAGTTATATAACTGTCCATTGTTGTATATTGACTCTGATGATTGATGTATGTATAAAATGATATAGTTCTTTGTTTTAAAAGACTAGTAATTATTTATTGTATATTGTTCCGCTGCGATGTGTAAGATTCTGATATTGTCTCTGTCCTGTGTTTCTATTGATGTCGTTCTGATGTTTTCGGTGGTTCTTCTTCTTTCTTTCTTCTCTTTTTTTTCTTCTATCTCCTTCTTCTTCTACTTTTCCTTTTTCTTAAAACCATAACTTTTCGGGTTTCCGGCATTCGATGGCTCAGCAGTCGATAAAGTGAGTATCGATGTTGAATTTTCGAAAGTCGAAAATTTTCGGGATGTTACAAGTGGTATCAGAGCATATGGTTAAGCGACAACTCTGCTCTGTTGGGTGTTACTCATTAGAGATAGAGTCAGTAGTACTCTAGAATGAGTTGAGTGTAATAATAGATACGAGCGCGTATTTGTTTGTGAATATAAAAATGTTTTATATTGTGTCTGCTTATCCGTTGAGATGTTTGTGAATTTTGGTCGGTATGTGGGACGCCATATTATCGATAGGGATTTCTAAACACTTAAACGAGGCAAGACGACATAGTATTGTTTTAAATAGGGTAAATGAAATAATTTTACCCAAAACTATTTTTGTATAGAAAAGAAATCATTTTCTATGAATTATTATAGTATATGGTTGCATGGATGTTAGGAAGTGATAATATTGAAATGTTATCATTATTATATGGAATTGGATAAGAAATTCAAACCGAAACTCCAAAGTTAAGAAAATAATTCACATATGAATGAAATTTGAGAATATAAATTATAAACGTGATTTGTAATTTGAAACGGAATTCCAGAGAAGTATTTGGAAATGTTTTGAAAGAATTTGAAAATTTTGGTGATTTGGAAAGTTAAATCTTTTTGATTTGAAAATGAATTTTAAAGGTTTTGAAAAGTATTTTGGAGGAATGAGAAGCTCTAAACTCTTTTCGGTCGCTGGAAAATAATCCTGATGATGATGGCCACATCATTAGAATTCATTTTCGGGTTTCCAAAAGAGGAATTGCTGCCAGAATATTTTAAATAAAAGTTGATTGGAAAATTTGGATTTTGTTTTGCGAATTCAAAAGATAATTTGAATTGATTTCAAAAATGGTTTTGAAGATTGAAAAGACTCTGGAATCCTATTTAAATATTTATGGGAATGATAAATGAGTTTATAACTTATACAATTTGAATTCTGATAGAATAAATTTAACTTAAAGGATGAAGTTAAATTAAAGTAAGTATAGGTGAATCAATTAAATCTAAGTTGAGATTGTGGAATTTGAAATCTGGATTTAATATGAATTTTGAATAAGTGAAGAAACTTGACCTTGGTAAAAGTTAAATAGGATTAAAATTTGAATTTGGATTTATAAGTGGAAACTTAAGTTAAGTTAAACAAATGATGTTTAATTGGAATATAACTTAAGTAATGGTTGAACGAAGTTGATTTTGGTATCAAAGTAAATTAATGAAGGGAATTTATTAAAAGAATGTGAACTTGAGTTATATAAATGAAATTCAACTTTATTTGTTAAATGAATTAGCAATTGAATTGAATAAATGGGTTGGATGTTAATCAATCTAATGTGAAGTATTGATATGAAGCAATGAATATAAGTGTTAATTCATTAAAAGCTAATGAAGTTGAGAAATTAAATAAATTGAATGGAAGTCAATTTAATTTAAAAGTGTTGAACCAAATCGAATGTAAAATTTATAATTTGGTTGTGTTGAATATACATTGGTTGTTATTTGATTGTTAGTTGATTGTGTATAAAAATTCATTAAGTATTAATGAAATTGAATTAGCAAATTGGAAAGCTATGTGATTAAATTCAAATTGGAAGTAAACGAATGTGAATTAGTGAATGTAAACTAATTGAATTGAAAGAGAATGTTGATTAAATCCAATGTAAATGAATCGAATATGATTTAAAATTGAAAACCAATTCAATGAATGTTAATGAGAAGTGAATCTATATTGATTTGGTTATGAAGTTGTTGGATGATAGTTGGATGATTGTTTGATGGTTGCATTGTTGCTTTTGAATGCATTGTTATGTTAGCATATGTAGTTATGTTGCTATACGATGTATATTGATTTTATTTTCATATCTACATGTTCTCATATGGTTTGTTGAGTGTTTAGTAGGTGCGGATGGCGTTGCTTCGCATTTGGAGCTCGCTTTCGCGCTATATTAGCCGTATACGCTCGCTAAATAAATAATAAGGTACATATCTCGGATTAAATATCGTACTTTTACACTTTTTCCCTACGGGATGCCTCATCACTTGATGGGATGTATATTTGTGATATATATACACTGTCATTTTTTTTTCGGATCGAGCCGCGCAAAGGAGACGCTGGCGAAATTTTCTGAAAATTTAAGGCGTTAGAATATTTTTGAGAAATTTGAAAATTTTGAAAACTAAGTTATGATTTGAAAACTTAGTAAAGATTTTGTGAGAAGTTAACTATGAATTTTGGAGAAGTTAAACACTTAACAGATTTGAAAATCTAATTTGAACGATTTGTTTTGGAAAGTTAACGGATTTTGTATCTTCTTCCTAACTTGTAATTTCGAGGACGAAATTCTTTTAAGGGGGGAAGTCTGTAACGACCCAGAATTTTTGATAATTAAAATTCGAATATTTAATTAATTTTAAATATTAATAAAAGAATTTAAGAAGTCGAATAATTTATTATTCGAATATTGGATTTAATTTGGTCAATTAAATCGATAATTTAATAATTGAAATTCCAGAAATGATTGAAATATGGGTTTAATGTGCTGAAAATGATTTGTAAAATTTTATTTAATCATACTGGAGTTATAGAAAGGTTATAGAACTTTTAAAACTGAATTTGGAGTTAATCTGTGAAAATTGAATATTTTAATATTTAATTATCGACTGAAAAATAGTCAATTTTCGGACAGTCTCAGAATTGAACGAGACCAGTTCCATTGGATCCGTAATAGTTAGTTATTATCGGATTTCAATTTTCGTATCCATCGGAGTTGTCGTTTGACCGTGGCAGCTCGAAACGCATCGATATCGTTTTAATTTTAAATCGTCGAGTTAAAATAGTCATTTTTCAAACGGTCTCGGATTTCGACGAAACCAGTTTCATCGGATCCGTAATGTGATATTATTGTAAGATTTCAAATTTCATAATTTTTGGATTTACCATTTGTCCGGTATGAATCAAAACGCCTCGAAATCGATTTAAATCGGTTTAATTTAAATTGATCGTTTATTGCCATATCTCACACATACGATCGAATTAGCTTCCGAAACCTGTTCCATTGCGTTCGGAACGTGGGGTAAACCTTACGAACGTCAGCCGGCACGCTCGAATCGGAGTTCGAAAAAATTCGATGAATAGTAAATCGTTAAATTTTCTATAAAAGCACCTCAACATCTTCACTTTGCAAACGAGATAAACCTAGCTAGGGTTTTTGTTCAGCAGCCGCCTCCTACAATTTCAATGGCCGAAATACACTCATCTTCCCCCTCGTTTATCTCTAAATCCATCGACCATTATCAAAAACTTTCTAAAGCAAACTTGAAGAGCAATGCGAGATCTCCACGACCAACGGTTGTGATCGTTTTCTGAGCTACAGATTGACGGCAAAGCTCGTTCAAAGTCACGCCGTTCATCATCGTTTTTCATGGCAATAGCTCGACCGAGCTCATTGATATTCATGCCGAAGAGGGAGGTGGTGATGGGCTTCGAAACGTCACTCGCTGATCATGTGAAGCTTGCTCGAGGTGGGGTGCGAAATTGCGTGGGAAGAGGCGGCTTTGGGTTCCTTGTCGCGAACGATGCCTGGAGCGGGAAGAAGATGAACGCGTGTGGCAGGGATCTGGGCAGTGGAAACGTGCGGCCATGATTAGTTTTAGGTTTAAATTTAAAATAAAAGTTGTAAATTTAATTTTATTAAAATCGTATTAACTTCAAACTGCTATAACGTTGCCATATATTGTCAGAAAATAACGAAACGAAAAGCGTTGGCTTCGTTTTGTCGAGCTCTTCGCAGTGCAACTGATTTGGAGTCGATTGGAGTCAAGGAAATTTTTGGGTAAAATTAAACGTCTGTTTAGTTTTATCCGAAATAAACCGCTACGACTGTTATTGAAAAGCAAAGGTGAGATTTTCTCACTCGAAGGAAAATTTTGATTTGAAGTTATTGTTCGATTTGTTTGAATGTGCTATTAGATATGATAGGATATATATATATATATAGCAGTATATACATATTGGCATATGTATATATTGGATTGATTGATTCCCGCCTCGTATAGCGGATGAGACCCTATTGCGCCGTTAGTAAGCGGATTTATAAAAACCCATATACCGCGATAATTCCGTACTGGAGCGGAATTGGTATTGTGCTAACGTCTGTGGATGCAGGGAAACAGGTTGGAGGGATCCAACTGGATTCCTCACCAGTAGTTATTTATTTACAGATATGTGATGTATTCTGTTATCATATGTTGAGATATGATATTGACTGTTGTGATTGACTAATTGATGCGTTGCATCATCGGATTTAAATTTTGAAGTTTAAGAATAACGATTTTTACTTTAAAAGGGATTTTGAAGTGATTTTTGGAAAGTATACGATTTATTAAATTTGGAATTTATTTATCTTAAATAAATAAATGTTATAAATTTAAAGTTATGAAAAATTTTAAATTGTGAAATATACCTGAAAGGTGATTTTGAAATAAATAGTCAAGTGATAAATAAAATAATTTAAGTTGGATTTCTTTTTAATTTTTTTAAAATGATGTGTATAAAAGATGTACAGGATTGATATTTATCAATTAAAAGTATTGGAATTTTAAAATGAGTTTCTATAAGTGGTAGAAATTTATAGAATTATAAATTGTGAAGACATGAGATTTATAGAATTATAGATTGTGAAGATTTGAAGTTTATAGATTTATAAAGATTGAAGTTTATAGATTTATAAAGTATGAAGTTATAAAGTGAATGAAGTTATAAAATGAATGAAGTTGTAGAATAAAGACTGATAAGAAATTTACTTGCAACTTGGATTGTTGCCTTTAAATGAGATATTGATCGAATTATTAATAAAGAAGATTTATTAAATTGAAGTCGTTAGAAAATAGAAATAGAATTTATAAACGTTGTTTTATAGATTCGAAATCAATTGGATTTGATAAATTAAAAAGTTAAAGGGGATTTTATCCACGATTTTGGACAGTGGGTAATTCTTGAAATAAATGTGTAGAAAAGATCGAAATTTGGTTATTGAAGTATATTCACGATTTTGGACAGTGAATATATTATTGAAAAATGGTTATGTTTGGGAAAGCGATATTATAAAGGAAGTTAATTGTTTTAAAAGATGTTTTAAAACGTGTGAACTATCGAAATCATAGATTTCAACATTTATTGTTGAAATAGACGTTTTCGAGAAGTAGAAGGAAATGGTGGACTATAACACTGTTGTTATAGTAAATGATTTCCGAAGGGAAATGTTTTTAATGTAGTATTGGGATTTATATATCTATCTAAATTTCGAATCCCTATACTAGTGATTTTGAGTCGTCGTAACGATGTTTTACGCAACATTCGTTTTGACTCAAATAAATGTTGTTATAGTAAATGGTTTCCTTAAAGAATGAATATATACTTAAAAATTTGATTTAAGTATATCGAATATTTTCAAGTGTTGAAAATAAATGATTTATGAAATACTTATTTTTAAATAAGTATGGAAATGCTTTTCCAATATGAAATGAACTGTTTTGAGATTTTATCTTCAAAGATAAAATGAAATGTGGAAATTGAATATTTGAAATTGTTTTCAAATGGTTAAGTGTGTAAATAATATATCTAGTAAAGATATTTTTGAAGATAAATAATTTGGGGAAAATTATTTGGAATCTGATGATGTTGAGCATCTTTATTGATAGTTAAATAACCGACTATCAATAATTACCTTTAGATAGGTATTTGTTGTGAATTGGATGAATTTGAATGCCACACTTATTTTTGAAAAATCGCTCACTATTCGGGTTAGCCGGGAAAGGACCATGGGGTCGTATAACCCATTCCGAATATGTGATACGTCGTTATGAATTGCATTCGAAGACCGGTGTTGAAGACCGGATATTTTTGAAAACGGAAGGATTACCGTCGAGTTACTCTACATCGACTGATCTTCGATTTAGAGGTTTTATCACCCTTAGTGACGGGAAGTCCTGACGTGATTGAAAATTATCCGGATATGCAAGGGCTTCGTGAGAAGTGCCTTCGGTTCTGTTCGATCCCGGAACAGACTTGTATGGATAGTGTGTCTGACGTTACAATTTGAGATATAGAGCTGATTTCTTTCAAATACATTTCTGTTGGTGGCGGAGAATTTATTCTCTTAGCTTAACACCCTTCTCTGAGACGTACGAGCTCAGAGGTTATGTAGTTGAAATTTATCAGCGATATATCCCAATTTGGTAACGTGGCATACTGAGTGTTGCTGTGAAATGATCAGTGTTTGATCATTTGTGATATGATCATTTGTTTGATCTTATATCTTTGTGATCATAGGTTGATCATTTTGTTTGACCCGGAGCAGGGCTTTTTGAGAAAGCGTAGCTTTGTGGACGAGACTTCGTCGAGCCTCACACCCCGGAAATGGTCGAAACAGGAAGGATGCAGCAAGGTTCTAGGGAGTAGCGCCCCTTAGTGTATGTCATTCCTTCTGGATAAAGGTGGTATCATGGTATGGAGCCCAGATACTTAACCTCTGTGGTTACTGCATTATTATTATCTATGTGGTTTGTTGGAATCGGGGATCCTCGGGAAGATCGGTGACGATCGGGGGATGGCATACGCGTGTCAGTAGTTACCTATTTTTGCAGAGGTAACCCGGCCTTGTGTTGGCAGAGATCCGGTTAGGTTCTCGGGTCGTCTATTCCAGGGACGTACCCATCGTGGATAGGAAGTTCCTTAGCCTGACCATTTGTTGGAAATCCAAACTCCAATACGAACTTTGTACGGTATTAGTTGTAGAACCTGCCATTTACGTACGGTGGTCACCACTGTTTAGATGGTAGCTATAGTAGGCATACGATACTGGTCGTATGTTGGCTAAGATTAATATTATACTTTCGAAATGTTTTCTACACTATGCACTAATAATAATATAAAAAAGAATTTGATTTTTGCGTAGTAAGCATCTTTGACTATCATAAGAAGAAATCTCCTCCAATTCTGCGTTTGCATTGTGTGTGTGGTGGGAGGTCTTATGGTAGTTTCATTTTCCAAAAGCATTGCGAATTGACTTTAAAATTCTCTGCTGTTTATTTTTAAAGAATAACTGTTTTACGATCTCACACCAGTCAACATGACTGACTCGGAGTTTATTGTTCCCTTCTAAACTCTGGGTGCCCACCAATTTCCACACGGGCAGCCTAGAGTTATATTATCAGGATATTCTGGATATTCTGGAGCTTGGAGATAAGCTGGATGACGAGACGTAGTATTTGTATCTGATATATTTATTCCGCTGTGTATTCTGTATGAGGACAAGTTATATAACTGTCCATTGTTGTATATTGACTCTGATGATTGATGTATGTATAAAATGATATAGTTCTTTGTTTTAAAAGACTAGTAATTATTTATTGTATATTGTTCCGCTGCGATGTGTAAGATTCTGATATTGTCTCTGTCCTGTGTTTCTATTGATGTCGTTCTGATGTTTTCGGTGGTTCTTCTTCTTTCTTTCTTCTCTTTTTTTTCTTCTATCTCCTTCTTCTTCTACTTTTCCTTTTTCTTAAAACCATAACTTTTCGGGTTTCCGGCATTCGATGGCTCAGCAGTCGATAAAGTGAGTATCGATGTTGAATTTTCGAAAGTCAAAAATTTTCGGGATGTTACACTACTGGGGACACCCAGAGGTTTAACGGCTTGTTGCATACGCTCAATGCAATCGTGCTCCCTACGAAAACTGATTTATCTTAGTTTTCCTTTATTCGAGGACGAATAAAAAGATAAGTGTGGGGGTATTTGATGTGCACGTAATGTGCATATGTTTACATCCATATTTTATCTCTTTTTATTTAAATAAACATCATATTTGCTCATTTTAACATGTTTAAAACCAAAATTCATTTATTTTCAAACCATCATATTTTCATCTTCATTCAGGGGCAAAATGGTCATTTTTGTGCTTGTGTCAATTTAAGAATTTTTACTTGGACATTTTTTGATAATTTTTATAGGAATTTGGATGCATATGGAAGAGGCTTATATGAAGATACATGCATGCACAAATGAAATACAAAGGAACGAAGAGGAAATAATTCAAGTTCAATGTCATGGAGGACCCCACCCACTTACCTAACTATACAATTATGAGCTAATGGACAACTAAGTGGAGGTTAAAGCTTCATGCACAACAAATGATGGATTAATTAGTGGCTAATGGTTACTTGGTGGCCACACTTCCTAAAGGGCATTTTGGGAAGCACCCTAAAAATGGAATTAGGGTTTTATGCATGTTTAAATAGCCCACTTGTGTACATGAAAACATCATCTACTCTTTCATTTTACTTAGGAAATTAAGAGATCAAATTGTAAGCTCAATGTTACATGAAATAAAAATGGCTTCCAAGCCTCTTTCTTCTCTCTTTTCTACATGTTTTTCCTTGCTTTTATGTTGATGTTTATTTTTATGTTCTCTTTCTTTTCATGTTCATAGTTTAGATTTACATTTATGCACTAGTTTAATACATTTCCTTCTAGTAGTTAATCTTCTTTTTCTTGTTTGTTCTCTACTTTACTTCATTTTCAATGTTGAAATCTCTATGTGTTGAAATGATAACACAAAGGAGTAGCTAAATCCCTTCAATTTAGGGGTAATGAAGCTCTCAAATATTATGTGATTTCAACATTTTATGATTTATGATCTCCTTGTTTGTGCTTCATTAAAGTGAATTTTGATGCAAGTTTATACAAGTGGGTTCGATAGCTTATGTTGCTTTTGCAAATGAGCTATTCTTATTCAACATAAACACAAGTTGAATCATCATTTGCTAATCCATTTTTGATTTTGAAATGAAAGTAAAAAGGAAATTTGATGATCTATATTACTAGTTACAATAGTAAATAGATCATACTTAAAATAACTTTTGCTTTGGCTTCATTTTCATGAGAGTTATAAGTGGTATAATTGTTGTATTATAATTTGATGGTTTGAGTTATGTTAATTAATAACATAAACAAACCATACTTATGATCAATGCAACGATTATTTCACTTAATATCAAAGCTAGAGATCATAAATTATTTGTTTGTTGATTTACAAAAATATGAGAGTGGATTTGCCTCTAAATTATTTTCTAGTCTAATTGTTTTTAAATCACATTTAAATTCTAGTTTTAGCTTCATTTTTAGTTAACAATTCCTCCTCCATTTGGTCTAATTTGATTGAATAGATTTTTAAACTCTAACAATTCCCTGCGGATCGACCCGTATTCGCCACGTACTACGATAGTACGCTGTGCGCTTGCGGTAAATTTATTTCTAAATTCGTTCGACGGTTTTCTAAACCGATAGAAAATCCGTCGACGAACAGTACATATATTTCTTCCTTTAAATCAATCATTCTATTCTTTATTTTAATGAAATGAAACATTCATTCACAAATGAAACATTCATTTTATTTGATATAAATGTTCTTTTTCATTAAATCAACTTTTCTTATATTTTCACAAAACATAAGCTAAGTTTAATTACACCTATTAATTTACAATTTGGTGTCTTCTCTACCATTATTCAATTAAATTAATTTCAATTGTTTACGAAGGTGAATTTCAAAATGGACAAAATAAATGAAATGAGAGAACAATTAATTCCTATCTAATAGTAATTTAAACATATTTATACACTACTGGATACAAACAGGAATTATACATTCTTACCAAATAATAGTTTCTCGTCTCTACAATCAATCTTTCAGCTACCAAACATTTCAAATAAATAAACATACGATTTCTTCTTTAATAAAGAAACATTTATTATTCTTTATTAACATTTATTATTCCAATCAATTAGAAATTTTCATTCAGACAATTGTTAATCTCACTCAAACCAATGTTATTAAAATACATACTAGCATTTGTTATCATCCTTACATTATTGCAAACATGTTTCATTAATAGAAATTTTACTTAAGCTCATAACTTATATTATAATTTAATTTGTATCAGTAAAATCTTAATTTTTTTTCCTAACAATTTTATTCAAAAATCTTATTTAATTTAATATTTTTTAAATGTTTAAAAATACAGGTCGTTACAATCTCCCCCACTCAAAACTTTTCGTCCCCAAAAAGAAACAAGAAGGAATCCAAAAATTCGTTATATTTTATTTAAAACAGTCAATTTATGAACAATTAAACCTACATATTTATGTTTAATAAAATTTGAAAATAACTCATATTCTACAAAAAAAATCTAAGTCTTAAATTTTCGAAAAATTTCGACAGAGTCTCTGTAACGACCCAGAATTTGACCACCTAAAAATATAACATTTAATGTGATTTTATATATAAAATATAAAAGGTTTTATGATTTAAACAATATTCGATAGGATTTGGAAATAGAAATATACATTAAAATAGTAACATTTGCTTATATCAACAAAAGTGACAAACTTTGATTTTAGAAAAATAAGTTTAAATGGTTTAATAAATTATTTTAATTTATTTATGAGTGTTTATATTTTTAAATAACATTATACAAATTTATTTTTAAATTTGGTTTACATAAATAAATAGTTTAACTAAAACATCAAAATATGACCGTAGAACATTTTGTAAAAAATCAACGTTTTGTCAATTTAAAGTTGTCGCAACGTTGTTGCACCTTTATGTACACAATTTAATAAATATGTTAACATATAAAAGTAGTTAACAATTAACTAAATAAGGTTACTTTTAATAATCACACTTAGAAAATTCTAGAAAGTAATGAGCAAAAGTAAACTAAAAATGACAAAACACATGTCACATCACATGTGACATAAAGTAAAGTAATCATTATTATTCTTTACTTAACTCTTAAGTGTTTGAATTTTAAAAGTGTGATGTGATGTGGATGGTAAGTGTTGAATTAAATAAGTTTACTTAATTCTTAAGGAATGTTATTTAAGTAAAAACATAAATCTATATTTTAATCTCAAATATTTTCTATAAATACCCATCATCTTCTTCTTCTTCACTTTTACACCATTTCTTATCTACGTTCTCAAGCTCTCTTACATCCTTTAATGGCTTCTTTCCATAATTAAATAATGTCAAAATATGCCCAAAAATAAAACAAAGAAAAATATCAACAAAACGCCGTCCAAACCACTTCAAACTCCTCCTTTCCCCACTTATTGCTCACGCCCCCCTCCTTTCTCTATTTGGCCGAGCACATCTTCCCCTTCAAAGCTTGGTCATTGCCTCCTAAGGCAAGTACGAGGAAGTTTAGCAAGTTCTAAGAGCTTAAGACAAAGTTTAGCAAAGTTAGAAAAGTTTAAAACTAGATTGAAAGCAACAAAAAGTGAGAACTCTAAATTATTAAGTAGGAAATATTTATATGATGTTTTGAAAGTTATAAATATTGTTTGGATGTTAAAAATGATGTTTGATAAGTGTTTGAAAAAGAAAGAAACCACCTTTAAGTCATTTGCAAAAGTTAGTTAGCAAATATGTACATAAATGACAATCATGCGACATTGTAATGAAAAAGTTGTTAAATTGATATGCAATTTCATATAACAAAGTTAGGATAGGTTAAAATGGTTATAAACATTGTTTTGGATGTTTATTTGTTATATATTGAATATATATGTTGAAACAAGTCTCGAATTTACACGACATATAATCACATGGAAATCACTTTCCAAAAGAAATGAAATGTGATATGGAATCATTTATACCTTTGAAAAATGTTTGAATGTGCTTTAGAAATGATTCCTAAGTGTTTAAACTTGTCTTGACAAAGTTTTGATATGAATCTCAAAATACGCCTAAAAAATTGAAGCGTCGCGTAACGGTAGTTCGTGTTTTCGCGTTAAAAGTTCAAATGAACATACGAAGTGGAATATAGTTCGGAATTCTTCGAAGTAAAAATTTTCCGAATCCTTATATCCATATCTTTCAAATGAAATAAGAAAATCAAGATTTCATCTTGTATATTTTGAAATATGGCAAAATCAATTTTCAAGAAAAATCCAGTTTTTGCACTAAATGACCAAAGTTGGAAATTGATAAAATAATCGTTTTAAAAATATGAAATAAATTCTAAAAATCTTTTAAAATGTTTTAAAAGTGATTTAAGTTAAAAATATGTTTTTATAAATGATATAAAAGTCATTTTGAAGAATATAGCTTTTAAAGCACTTTTTGCAACACTTTTCGCAACGCTTTTCAATAACTTTTGAAATAAAGGTTGAAACTTAACAATTCTTTCCCAAATTCTTAGTAAATGTTTTTAGTAAACAATAAAGCATTTTAAAAGAAATTCGAACAATTTAACATTATTTCAAAGATGGTTAAACAAATAGTTAAGTGATTTAAAAAGGGAAAATGAGTATGCGAAAACGACTAATACATTTGTCCCGTCTATGAGATCTAAAAGTGAAAACAAGGTGTGTAACTAAGGTTAGGGATGGAGCAACCAGTGCCCTGAACTTACCTGGCCTCAGTTTTCTCTTTTAGGCGAGGGGTGGAACATATCGAAGGGAAAGCCCGGATACTCAACCTGGATTTTATAGAAATAATCTTCTTATACTCATTGTTAAAATCCGAAGAGGGAACTTGTCCTATTCGTGGAATTTAAAAGGTGATCTCACCGTTATTCCGCCCATAGCACTCGTTGAATACTGAAGTTGATTTTGAATAAAAGTAGAATGATTTCTATAATCCTATTTTCTCAAAAGATACTCTTTAAAAATGATTTGAGAAATATGCAAAAAGAGGTTTAAATGATTCCGTATTCACTAAAAGAATATTTTGAAAATATATATCTCTCGAAGATATTTTGGTAAAGGAAAATGAATGAATCGAAAAACAATCATCTAATTACATCATTTTTATCGATGATTGGATTTCGAAGGAAACAGGGTCGGATTTGGGTGATTCCTATCCGAAAACCACTTCAAACCAATTTACGTGTTCGAAGATTGAAGATGTTTGAAGACAGAGATATTGAGATGAATAATAACAAAGGGCTACTTGTTGATTAATTGGGGATAAACTCCCGATTCACTATATTATAGCAGTGGTCTCTTTGTTATGAAAAACCTCAAAACCACAAGGGCTTCTCGCTTAGTAATGGCCGAGGAAAGAACCTTCGGTTTCGTTCAATCCTAGAACGAACTTTTATGGATGAATGTCTGACATTGCATTTTCTGAGATTACGTACATTGGTTTTTACAAACGTACATCTGTTTGGTGGCGGAGAAGGCTACTTCTCTTAGCTTAACACCCTTCCTTGAGACGTACGGGCTCAAGGGTTGTATTTTTGTGAAAGGCAATTAGTAGTCAACGAAAATGGCAATGTGGCATTCAAAAGTGATATGTGATATGTGAAAGGTAATCGTTACCTCTTTGGCCTCATCAACCGAAAATGACCGAAACATGGTTAGATGCAGCAAGGCTAAGTGGGTCATTCTCAATTAGGGTATGATCATCCCCTTATAGATATATTTCTTTCCGCTATGACTTTCGGGATGTAAATTAATGTGGATGTATGCGAAGAGAGCTCTCGGATAAAGGTCGGTAACGACCGGGGGATGACATATTCGGTACTACCTAGTTAAAGAGGTAGGCTGATCTTGTGTTAGTACAGGGCAGATGTTTCGTGCCTCGGGACATCCTTCTAGAGGTGTACCCATCGGAAGGTAGTTCCTTCACCTGATCATTTGTATGGAAATCCATTCCCCAATAAGAACCTACAGACTTGATTGTAAACCTATTATGCTGGAATTTAATCAATGTAACAATTTCGGCTTTGATTAATAACTTTATTTGCAAGTGTTTTTAAAGAAAGTCATTAAAAATAATATCCCCAAATTTTACGTAATAAAGAGTTTTGGTTATCATAAGGTAAAAACCCGTTCCATGTTTATGTGTGGCATGGTCTCTTATGAGATACATTTTTGTTTTCAAAACATCATACTTTGAGTTCTCACATTAGTCCCATGACTGACCTGAAGTTTGTTTTTCCCTTTAAACTCTAGCTGCCCTATTTTTCGGGCAGCCAAGTAGTCAGGATACCTTTGGAGCATGTGGGGAGCATGCGGGAGAAGTCTTTTGGCGCTATGAAGCTGAAGTACCTTATGTAGATATCTACCCATTTTCCGCTGTGTTATGTAGTATGTATTTTCCAGCATATGTACGGATAGACAGTTATAACTATCCCGTTGGATTTGTATTTGACTCTGATCATTTATGTATAATTAAAATGTTGAATGCGATGTGAGATTCTATAATTTTGTTATCTTCTATCTTTATTTTCTTTTACACCCATGATAATCTGCCTCCCTGGCACTTGGATTTACGGGACGTGAATACCGTGGATGTATTAGTGTCGATTTTTGAGGGTCGAGGACACGGGTCAACACAGTCTCCTTTGCGCAGATACGACCAGAAAATAATGATATCAATAATTTCAATATATATATCATATTTCAAAATAAAATATCCCAAACCACAGGAAAACAATATAATATCGCTATAAAACCATAATCCAAAAACGTACCTATTTGTCGGGCAAACAAACTTTATTTATGAAACCAAAGCAGTAGTTATTGCTCCCATAATCAATATTTCGGTTGTTTCAAATCAATAGCACAAACAACATACAATATATCACAATCATATGCAAACAAAACTATACAACCATCATAGGCAACAAAGAATCCATCACACATCCATAGGAACCAAATCTAATGGTTTGTTCAGGTTCAGAACTTTTAATCATACAAGGGTGATAAATAAACTAATAAGTGTAACTTATGCTCAACAGCCTTAGATAATTACTTAATGGATTATTCATACAACCTCAAACAATTAGAAGTATTCTTTCCCAAACTTCCCATCAGCCAAACAACAAGAATTTTAAATTTACTTAAGTTTATTCTACTGATTTTTCTCTCATCATTTACCTTTCCATTCATTTATTTATATAAAGATCAATCACTTACATAATTTGTTTTCCATTAAAGATTTAAGTCATTAATGAATCATTTCATAAAATATTACTTAAGCTCCTACTGTCTTATCTAAGTTTATAACTTAATTCTGTTATAGAATAAAAATTTAAGTTTTTGGTATTTGCCCTTGAAGAGAAAAGAAATATTGCAATATATCTAAAAATTCAATTAAAACATTTAGCCTGATTCACTTAGTAAGAATATAAGGTATATTTAAAACATCCTCATAGCATTTTGCAAGGATTTTCCAAAAAGTTTAAACTATGTTCGAAGTTTGTATCAAAACTTTATGATAAGCATTTTTTAAAAAATAAAGTTCTTAAATTCGATAATTTATCAGACTCATTATTTTAAAATAAGTATAAACTCCAGATTATTAAACTGAAACTAATAGTATACTCAAATCTTACATTAAATATCCAAATCAAAATATAAAATTTCATATCTTCATAATTAATTTTACACACTTGTTTTAAAATGAATATTCAAATCATGGAAAAACATTTATTATGGTTTAATACAAAAATTCAAATAGTGAATAAACCTATAAATTTACTGTTAGTGCTTCGAAATCAAGTAAATATTTCAAACCATAGTTCCAAAATAGAGATTAAAATTTATTTGTCAAGTATAATACTATAAATAAACTTCGCAAATCAAATTTTTTCCCATTTATATAATATTTTTAAATTATACATTCAAAGAAACTTATATAAATTTTACTTGAAATATGAATTTGAAAACTTCATTTGCAAATCAATCATCTTTAATACTTTAATACTTTACGGAGAAATTCATCTGTAAAATTTCTTGCTTCATTTATAAATACCATTTAATTTTTTTAAATAACATCTTTATAAATATATGTAAACTATTTGAAAACAATTATTTACATCATTACTTATATTTAAAAAGAAGTTATTGAAAACCTTAAATCCATTACTTATAAATTTTATTAGTTTTAAATCTCAAAATACTTTTAAACATCATTAATAAATCAATAATCATTAACTTTAAATATGTTTTATTTAATTAATAACTTCTCACAATATTTACAACACTAATAATTTACTGCTAAACCATGTTGTACATAAATAAACAATATTTTAAACATTTTCAAGTATTTAGAAATGAAAAAAATGACCAAAATATCTTTTATATAATACTTTATCAAAATACTTTTATAACTTGATGTTTTAACAAGTTTATCCTCATTCTTGCAGACTCTGGTTGTACGTTGATCAGGCGTTTAAGACTAGAAATATCCAAGTACTTAGTAGACCTATTTCAACACCTAGTGAAAAATACTTAAAAACAAGTATGAGAAGTACCGCTCAAAATCTGATGTCAAAAGACGATGTTACGATAGCAGTGGCCCGCTGCTGATCCAGTGTTTATGCAATGGACACAAAACTTTCCAGAAGATCCTTCCACCTTCCGAATTCCAGAAAAATATCGTAGCCATTTCGTAAACAAGAGACCAGACCCCTACTACAGTGGTAACTGCTGATTCGATGATTTACGCAATGGATGCACTTCCTTTCCAGAAGATCCATAAACAACAGATCCCAGGATCTAAAGCGTCTCCATTAGGTAAACTAAAGACCATCTACCCTGAAAAAAAATCGAGGAACTCATGAGTTTAAGTCCGGACAACCATATCGGTTCGAATCCATTTCTGACTTCACCCAAGTATATTAGGGTTTATCAGTCGAATGCATTCCTGGATTCCCCAAGTCCATCTGGATCGAAGCATATCATACTATACTTCTTCGCGGAGGATACCTCCCCATACCTCTTACTTCAAAATATGACATACCATATATAGTATCCTTTCAAAATCATAGCTTCAAATATCGCACTTATATAAATTCCATTATATATAAGATTTCATTTTCTGATAAAGTACTTTCCAAAATCAATAATCTCGAATATATCAAATCATTCTTATATAAATTCCATTATATATAAGATTTATCTCTTTAAATCGAATACCTTCAAAAATCAACAGTTTTCAATATCACCTTATACTTATATAAAGTCCATCTTATACAAGAATCAAAATTTTTCCAAAATCAATTTCGCTGTATGAAAAGCCATATGGGATTGAACATCATTGCTTTATAAAAGATTTTGAATTTAGAATAGTTTTGTATATAAAATCGTTTTGTGAAATAGTTTTGTACATAAAATAGTTTTGTAAAACAGTTTTGTAAATAAAATAGTTTGTAAAACAGTTTTGTAAATAAAATAGTTTGTAAAATAGTTTTGTAAATAAAATAGTTTTGTAAATAAAATAGAATAAGATAGTTTGTATAAGAAAAATAAAAGAAAATAGTTTTGTAAAATGGTTTTAAATTAATAGTAGTTTTGCATACAAGAAAAATTCCAATTTAAATTACAAAGATATCCAACCCAACAACTTTCAATTCAACGTCAAAGGATATCAATAATATTAGAACATAAGATGTACATATGTCATCATTTCGCAAAATCACATTCGATCGCTCGCTCGATTACACAAGTTCGCTTTCGAACTAGTATTTCTCATTCGGCTTCCCTAATGCGGACTTCGATAAGGTTTCTTGACTAGAAACCATCATTCTCCTTGCATAGTCATATACTATGATAGATAATTCTAGAATCAAACCAAAAATCCATATCAAATATTCGCCATCAAGAATCGAATGAAAAATCCTAATACGAAATGGTGTAATTTACCTCGAACTTGTGTACTCAAATCTGGATTAAATTAATTATGCGAATAAAACAAACGTACAACTTACGTACTTATTCCAATTTGTTTCATCACCATTACATTTTGATTTAAATTCATTATTGGTCCCATTGGTTAACACAAATATCGCTTCATACTTTAATATTTGTTTCACAGAATTTCTCCATTTAATATAAAACATTAATATGTCCATTCTCATAATATTGCTTATATTTCTCTTCAATTTAAATTACATTCATTTCACATGTAATTTTTCTCATTTAATACTACATTTATTTGCAAATCATTTCATAAGTAATTTTCTTATGTTCATAACCAATTTATAAAAGCTTAATTCCTTTTTATAAGACATTGTTCCAGTTTAAAGTTATCACAACTTTATTTATAACCATTTATTGCAACATCCATTTATTTCATAACAATTTACAAGTCATGGCTTTATTTATAATCATTTCAATTTTAATTCATATTCGCTTATCCCATTTAGTTTTCACTTACTTTTCAATTTATTTATGACACATTTCATAAATGTTAATTAAGTTTATAAACATATTTTTTCCAATTAAATATCAATTACAACATTTCCTTAATCATAATTTCAATTTAAACATCCCAAGGCTTAAAGTTCACACTTGTATATTATTACATTACATGCCAAGAATGTATACAACAATTTTACTCATTTACTAGACATAGATATAACAAATTAAACCTTGTTTCACTTGCTTTCAATTTAAGGTTACCAAATTCAACTGCATAATTCAACAAAATTTCTACATTTCAACTCATATATTAATTCAGAAGTTTCGAGTATCCAAAATATCCAGATATTCCATTTTATTTCAATAGTTGAAACTACCAATCAACAAACAACAATATTCACAACCAAACATTTCAAATTCATAACCAAATATCCTAATTATTCATTTTATTCTCTTTAATACACCATTACTAAACTAGTGTTTAGTCCATTAATTCAATCAATAATAATTAGCCAATGCTTATAATCTGACAAAAACTCAACTAATCAACAATAAATGATCATAACTAAATATTACCATTTCATAAATCAAACACATTACAAATAACTATATTAGTTATAAAAATTTATTCCTTTATATATATCATATAATATTAGGAAAAATAATTTCATTTCAAAACTTATATAAAACATTTTTATAACACTAACAAATACGCGCTCTCATATATACACTTAGACAACTCATTTTAGGGTATTACTACCCTATCTCTAATGAGTTAACCCCAACAGGCTAAGGTATGTCTAAACCAAAGCTCTGATACCAACTGTAACGACCCACCTTTTTGGACGGTTCAAATCGATAATAAACCACACATGTCAGACTCAAACCATTCAAAAGGGAGAATTGTTAATGGGGTAAATAAGAAAAGAAAAAAAAGGAAAACAAAACACAGAATCTCACAGTGGAATGAAAAAATATAATAATCAAATAAACAGTTCATGAAGCTTTTTTGCAAATAACATTTGATTACACTTTTACAATTCAAATCAGAGTTATACAAACATCAGAAATAAACAAATAATGAAGTGGAACACAGAATTCAACCAAAGAATCCATAACACATCCATAGCAACCAAAAAAACTAATGGTTTGTCTTGGTTCAAAACTTTTCATCGTACAAGGGTGATAAATAAACTATCAAGTGTACCTTACGCTCAACAGCCTTAGGTAATTACTCCATAGATTATTCATACAACCTTAACCAATCTGAAGTATCATTTCCCAAACTTCCCATCATCCAAACAACATAGAATTTATATATTATTTAAGTTTGAACGATGTACATATATCATTTGTACACAACATCAATTCTGATCGCTTGCTTGAATGAACAAATTTCACTTTCGAACTAGTATTGTTAACTCGACTAGTCTAGTGCGGACTCTGACCAGATTTCTTGATTAGAAATTTCTACTTTCCTTGTATAGCTATAAACTATGATAGAAAACTTCAAACTCATATCAAAAATTTGTATCAAATGTTCACCATCAAGAATTGAGCAAAAAATCCTAATCCGGGCTGGTGTGAATCTCCACAAATCATGTATTCGAATCTGGATCAAAACTAATATGCAAATAAAATGATCTACGTACAACTTACATATTTTATTCTGTTGTTTCTTAAACACATGATTTACTTACATAAATTTTTTTCATTCAATATTTAAAATCATTAGTGGATAAATTCTTAAAGTATTACATATGTTTCTTTGCAGTTTATTTCACATTTATTTACTTATATAACTTGATTTCCATTAAATATTAATATTCATTAATGAACCATCTCAATCTTAAGTTTTTCCACTTTTTGATTCACTTTTATTCCTTTATATATGGTATCATTTAATATTAAATACATTTGTGAATCATTTCAACATTTTCTTAAGTTTATAATCATTTACTTAAACATTATTCACTTTTTACTATTCAATTTAATTATTAAGCATTTTAAAGCATTAACTTAAGTATATAACGTTTCCTGTACATCTTAATTCTTTATTTATAGACATAAGTTCATTTTGAAAGATTTTTATTACTTAAGTTTTTTTTGTATAACATTCCATTAAATCCTAGAAGCATATACCAAAGTCTTATTTATTTTACTTAACAAAAATGTTCAATAGTTTAAACCTTCTTAGTTTAAATCTTCTTAATTTTCATTATCATTAAATTTAAGAGCTACAAAACTTCCTCTTTTACATTTTCATTAAACACTTAGCTTTTAATTTCAGTTTTCAATTTGAAAGTTTCCAACTTATTAAAATAGTCGAAGATTCCGTTCTATTACAATAACTGAAATGATTGAAAATCATTGATTAATAGAACTTAAGAACAAAACACCAGTTTTCGTTGCAAATCATCTTGAAATAATATATACTTATACCTTTTTATATATCAACTTATATTTAATGGAAATTTAAATCAAAATTTTGTCTATCAAAACAAATGTGTAGCAAAGCCACTTTAGTGGTCCTCCCACTTTAAAACTCGAAAATGAATGTTGATGACGCCTCTGTCATCACTAAAATTATTTTCCTGTGACAGAAGAGGGGAGTACGAAACTTATTTTCTTTAAAATTCTTTTAATACATTTCTTTCAAATCCCATTGAAAATATTTTCTTTCCGAAAATACTTCCAAATAATACTAATATTACATTTTCAAAATCTTTGAAAACCAGTTTCCGAACACCGGAATTTAAGTTCTCAAATTTTCAATTTAAATTCTTTTTATTTGTAAATCCTATTTTATAAACCATATTTATATAATTACATTTTCTTATAACATACAATAGTGAATGATTTTTAAGAACCTTGACCAGCCAACTATAAATGATAATAATCGAATATTATCATTTACTAACAAACAATACACCAAAAATAACTATATCAATTTATGAAAAATTTATGCTTTTAAATACAAAATATAAAACTAGTACTAGATAAAATTATTTCATTTACCTATTTTCAGAAACAATATTATGTCGGCCTACCCTGTTCAAGTGTTTAGAAATCCCTATCGATGCCACATCGTCCTATGTACCGACCGAAATTCATAAATACTCAACAAAACAAATTAACACAATACAAAACATTTTTATAGCACTAACAATTACTCTCCCTCATATATATACACTCATACACATTCTATGGAATTACTAACCCTCTCTAATGAGTTTATCTCCAATAGGCTAAGGTATCTCTAAATCAAAGCTTTGATACCAACTGTGACGACCACCCTTTTGGACGGTTTAAACCGACAATAAGCCACAGATGTCTAACTCAAACCATTCACAAGGGCATATTATCAATGTGGTAAATAAGAAAATAAGAGAGAAGAAGGAAAGTAAAACATAGAATCTCGCAGCGGAATGACAAAATATAATAACAAATAAACAGTTCATGAAGCTGTTTTACAATATACATTTGATTTCAACTTTTTTTCAACATAACCAGAGTACAATCAACAAAATACCAAAATAATCCAGCGGAATAATAATAGTAAGTACGGTCTAGCAAACTCCATCTTCACCTTCAAGGAATAATGTCTTCAAACACTGAAATACTCAAGCTGACCCGAGCGTAATGAAAAGACAAAACACTCTGGTCAGAACTAAAAGTTCTTATGTAAGTTAAATCAATAACATGTAAATATAAGTGTAATTGATTAGAGATATTTACGAGATTTTCCATCTCCTATAAAGTGTAAAACGTGAGTGCATTAACTTAAGAGATGTTACAGGATTTTCCATCTCCTAAGGATCCGTCAAACTATCTATATATAGTAAGATACGCTATATATGTACTGTCTATTAGTAAAGTATTAAAATAGCTTTAAGGCTTTACATTAATCCCCCTTAATACGTTTTAAGCATTGTCCTACAGTTTGTCTTAGTAGCATCACCAGTAACGTCAGTAGCCACGGAGGCGCCATGATAAGACAACACTAAAACAAAGTTGTAGTGGTCGCGTATAATGATAAAAGTATGACAAGGCACATGAGCTAATGCCCAAGGTAGGATTCTACCAGTTTACCCTTTCTGGCTGGTCGTAACACATCATTGCAACGAATGTCGACCTGGTCCACCACCCCAAATTAAATTAATATGCACCAATCAAGTCAAAATCAATATAGTAATATGGAGGGGTGATGGCCTCTAAAGATAGCTAACCCTTTGGCTGGACACAGGCTCCTATTTCAGTCATTTCCAATTGACACAAGTGTCGGGGTCATACATCATCGTTGTCTTTCTTTATTCCAGTAATCGTCGCCAATTCAACCTCTACATTGTAGGTAACATCCACCGCGTACACGGTTATTAAAGTGGTTCCGGTAGAATAAAAGAGAGTATGCCATTCATCCGGGCTCGGTCTCTTTAGTAACCAAACGTTATTTTACACACAGGTTGGTTCTTTTAAATTTCAAGAACATGTCATACTTCTTATCAAAATATCAGATTTGCTTCAAAACATTTCAAATTAAAAATAGGTTATACCTTCAAATCAAAATATTCATATCTAAATCAGTGATTTAAATCTAAATAGTTCCCCTTTAAAATAGTTTGAATATTGAAAATGGTTTGAATAATTAAAATTGTTTTAATATTGAAAAATAGTTTGGAATAATTAAAATAGTTTAGAGATTGAAAATGGTTTAGAATATAAAATAGTTTTAATATTGAGAATAGTTTTGAATAATTAAAATAGTTTATTTTTTAAAATAATTTGGTTATTAAAATATTTTATATACTAAAATAGCTTATATTAAAGTGAAAATTAGCCACACATCCTTAAAACCGAACTTAAATTCAAAGCGGGTCCTTGTTATAAAATATATATTTTCTATATCCCTGTTTTTGTTTTCCGCCATTTCTTTCCCCAAATTACCCTTGCGCTTCGCTGTGGAGCTGAATATTTTTCTTATTTTTCGATTTAAATGGTAAACTGCAATTAAATTAAAGACGAATCAATTTTTTTTATGAAATATGATATTCTTAATATTTGCAGTTATGAATAATCGCAACAAATTTCTGCAAATATATGTGCAATAGTTGCAGAAATTTCTGCAACTATACGCAATAGTTGCAGACATTTCTGCAACTATAAGCAATAGTTGTAGAAATGTCTGCAACTATAAGCAATAGTTGCAGTAATTTCTGCAACTATACGCAATAGTTGCAGACATTTCTGCAACTATTTGCAATAGTTGCATTTCTGCAACTATATGCAATAGTTGCAGAAATGTTTGCAACTATGTGCAATAGTTGCAGATATTTCTGCAACTATGCGCAATAGTTGCAGACATTTCTGCAACTATTTGCAATAGTTGCAGACATTTCTGCAACTATATGCAATAGTTGCAGAAATGTCTGCAACTATATGCAATAGTTGCAGATATTTCTGCAACTATGCGCAATAGTTGCAGACATTTCTGCAACTATTTGCAATAGTTGCAGACATTTCTGCAACTATTTGCAATAGTTGCAGACATTTCTGCAACTATACCATATAGTTGCAGAAATATCTGCAACTATTTACAAATTTTGTAAATTTGCAAAAAAATCAAAAACGTTGAAAATTTGCTGACTAATCTGCAAATATTTGAAATAATTGCACCTTTAATACAAATATGAATTTTTGGTATCAACAATGGATCTCATTTCAAAGATCATAAAATTTGTGATTTTTTGGTGAAAACGGTTTTTTGATCAGGTTTTTGTACATAAAGTTATACGCGTTTGAATTGTAAAAAACGTAAAGGGTATTTGTGTATTTTTGCTTGCGCGAATTTGAAAATAGGGATCGGAAATGTAGAGTTTGTATGTGAAGGATGTTTTTTTTATTTTGAAACTTATTAGGGATGTGAGCCAAACTTTCCCTATATTAAAACCGTTTCTTTCTTTCACAACAATTTGAACTCATGTTCCAAATCACAACGAAATCAAATTTTCAACTTCCAATTCAAGTCAACTTCATATTCAAAATTCCATTTAAATCAATCTAATTTAACGATTTTAAACTTTACTTCAAATTCAATTTAAATAATTCCATTCAAATGGATGAAAGTTACAATTTACATTCCCATTTTGAAACAACTTAGTTTAAATCCATTTCACGTCCAAACTTGGAAATACCAATTTGAACCATTTAATTAAAGTAAATTCAAAGATTAAATTAAAGTATAAACCTTCACAATTATTCACTTCTGATAAATTCAAATCATATCCTGATTTCCACTTTAAGATTCAAATTAAATCCTTAAACAATTTCATTCAAACAGTTTCAATTTCAATATTTCAAATCTCGATTCAGAAAATAATTCAATTCATATAAATCAAAATTTTATTCTCTTTAAAACAATATCATTTAAAAAAATATAAATTCAAGATTTTAAAACCATTTAATTTAACCAGATCTAACGTCCGTATATAATTTTCTACCCTATGGCCAAGTGATCAGTTATTTCAAATTTTAATTACATGGATGGATATATGTAATTTCAACCCATATTTAAATGACATAGGTATATATCATTTCAACCAATTTCTTAATTCAATTCAAATAATTCAAATGACAATATATATGATGTCAAATAATAAATAGGATGATAACAAGGATATATCAAAATAAATAACAACCATACATCCAACATCAATCAATTGGCATCCAACAACAATCAACATCCAAATCAACTAATATATCATAATAATTACTAGTTATCAATTGTTAGTGTTTAACTAGCAATTAAATTCAATATTGATTTAAATGTCAATTTGATTCAATAAAAAATTCAAATTAATTTAAATGCCAATTTAACTATCAAACAACAACCAATAAAATTTTATTGCTTCATAATTTGAATTCAACTAACATAAGAAAAATTAGTGTTGCGTGAGTGGGTTTAATCACTCACATTTTATTTTAAGTCCATTAATGTAACGCCCCGCCCCGAAACCCACATTAGTAAAGAGAATTATCAAGTAATTATGTCTACTAATGCGGAAAATAGGGTTGGTTAAGGGCGACCAAATAGTAATGCATTAGCCAATGACTAAGTACGTCGAAATCTTACCAATTTTTTTTTTCGAATTCCATATAGTCGACATACTCAGTGATTCACTAATACGATATTATACGACTAACAGATCTATTCAGAACAAAGCACAATAACATCATAACATGTCACAGAAACAGCAGTCACAGATAATATATATACTGATACAAAACCAAACATCTGATGTAATACCGTTCACCACATAATATAATACAACATCATCCCATAAAAGAATATATACATGAAGTGGTAAATAAAAGATCCATCAAAAGTGGAGATATCCAAGTCCATAGTCATGAGCCCACAAAAGATAGCAAAACGGATCCAAGCATAAAGGATAGTCATCCAACCTAACCCGCAACTCGGTCTGACCCGAGTGATAAACACACGGGTCAGGCAACTGGATCTTATCATTAGCCAAAGGATATAAGATAGGGTAAATAAGGGAAACATGTATCGAGCGAAGTATAAAGGAGTTTGAGTAACTTAGCTCGATAGCATGACTATAACACTACGCTAGAGGTTTGCATCTACATCTACTAAGTTTGATAAAGGGGGTTTTATGCATATAATACAAGAATACTTCCAACACCATCCATGCATAAATAAATTTCTCATTATAAAGTCTCAAGTATAAGTTTTAAATTCGAAATCACCAAAGTCCTCAAATAAGTCATATTGCCTTATTTATCTCTATAAGGCTAGGTAAAACACATCAAAGAGGTGAAATCGAAATCATCATAACTCATAAAGAAAATCCCAGATTGGCCAATAGTTACATGCAGAAAGCATGTTGCACGTGCTAAAGTTCTCAGACTAGCGCTTGTAGAATGGTTAGGTACCCACATGAATCTCTAAGGCGACCAAAGTCACACTTTCCCAGATTCTTAATTTCCCAGATTCTCAGATTCCCGTATTCTCAAATGACCCAAAGGTCATAGCACTAGTAATTCCCAGAATGTGTTAGAAACCCTCGGATAGTAACCCGAAAAGTGGTTACGTACGTCCCATACCGTACGTCCTCACTCAGCGGTTTTCTAGCCGCTAGTCGATGCCACACTAACAAAAGCATCAAAATCTTAAAGAATTGCCTCATGTCATTGGCGTAAGCATAAAAAATCTAACCTGGCTCATCTCATTGACAAGTGGAAAATTCCATAAAGTCATAAATCTCAGAAAATCTCATATAAAACAATTGCCTCATATCATCGGCAATAGTGTTTTTCCCAAGATAGTCCCATGTCGTATATGCTCTCGAATACGAAATATTGGACTATAGTTATTAGTCTAAAAGACTAATATAACACTCTATCCCAGACCACAAAGTGGTAAATCCCAAGGAGGAAATCAAAAAGATTCCTCAATGTCGTTTCGATCGTACAAGTCCATAATTAACCGATTAAGTGAATGCACGAGTCCCATACCTCGCGGATTTACTAAATCGTTAAATTTATTTTCTTATACGCCCGAAGATATATATATATATATATATATATATATATAAAAAATAAGTATAATTATACATATAATATTTTTTTCACGAGAAAACATGATTTTAAAACAATTTCCAGCAATTTATAGAAAAGATTTTAGAGAGAAAACGGCTTATTTTCAGAGTTTTTAATAAATTATAAAATCTTAGAAAATAAGAACAATCATCAAATCCCCAACCATATTTTTTATTTATAGAATGGTTTAATTATCTAAGCTCAAACTATTCGCAAATCAAGTAAAAAAAAATCATCAGAAAACTCATCAACCAAAGCAAATACAACACACAAGGCTACATGCAAGTGCTCAGGACAGCGATCTTGCATCAGCTATTTCGACCCTTTAATCACAGAATTTTAGAAAGTGATACAAATAAAAATTTTCACATTCTTTCTGCAGTTTCCAAAACTTCAAAAATTATTGGATTTGGATAAGAAACGAAAATGTTATACGCAAAATACTAGCTCAGGTTTGCACAAAACACTGAGTACACTACAACAACAGGACAGCGAGTTTGCAAAAGATTTTTTAACATTTTAGTCAACGAATTACAGAAAGTGATACAAATAAAAGTTGTCACATTCTTTCTGCAGTTTCCAAAACTTCAAAAATTATTGGATTTGGATAAAAAACGAAAAAGTTATACGTAAAATACTAGCTCAAGTTTGCACAAAACAAAAACAGAGTCAGAATTGAAATCACTCGATCCAGCCACTTCGGCAACTGATTTTACTAATCAAACCATTTCAGAACGCAATGAAAATTTGCATGCTTAAACTAGACACATAGATCTTCAAAATGACACCAAGATTGCCTCAATCCGACACCGGATGACGGAGATATAACCAAAACGAAATAGGCTATTTTCAGCAACAAAAACAGAAACAAAATGAATATACTGTACGTATATTCAAGCATAGACTTCAAATTTTTGCTTTTTGGCAGCGAAATTTCTTACTTACAGTTGCTGTAAGTTTGCTAACTTACCTTTTGCGGCAAAAAGGAGCGAAATTGGCTGCAAGATGAGATCTTCAAGCTAGCAATGGCCTAGGCAGTACCTATAGTTGCTGAAAAATGAACATGCAAAGGAGAAACCCATCAAAACAACAATAGTAACTGAAACTAAGATTTTTCCCGGATTTAAGATGGAGATTGGTTAGGAGATTACCTGGCTATAATTTTTAGATAAGAAAATCTCTTAATTTTGTGTGGAAATAACTAAGATTTAGCAAGGGTTTGAGGTTGCCATTGATTTTACTTTTGAGCTTCTATTACTAACTGGAGGAGTAGATAGGAGAGCGAAACTGTACGTACACTATTTTCCTCACCAGAAACTTCTTTATGGGCTAATGGCTCAACACTTCAGCCCAAAAACATACTTAGCCAAAAATTCCAATTAATGTTTTTATTATGTATACAATGCTATTTCTCTCATATTTTACACATTTTATATCCGAATTCAACGAAATAAAATGTGTTGGATTCGTTAAAACACAAGGAATCCAATAAAAAGAACAAAATTAAATTTTACCAAGTTTTATTATTTATTTATCATTTATTCCCTATTTATGGCAAATTTACACTATTTATCCAACTAATGTAAATATGGACATATTTTATCAAATAAAATAGGTTATCTCATTTTATTATGTGGGGATGATTTATTTTAACTCCCCAAAATATTTATCCCCATTATATATCATTTATAACATGATTAATTATTTATTCAACACTTTTCCTTGTGTATAAACAAAGAAAAATGTAATTTAGACATTACATATATTATTGCCAAATTGTTCATGCTAATGGAATATAGGCACCAATCTCTTATTCAAAACTCATGAAATAAAGAGATTTTTTTTTCATTCCCATATATGTATTACACAACCCCAAAATATATATATTCCCCTTTCATTTTCTTTCTTCCTAAATTTATTTCAAATCATAAAATTGAAATAAATCTCATTTTATTTTATTCTCCTAAGATTAACTCACATAATATTGTTTTATTCCTAACAACAATATTATCCTCATTTTCTCCCCATAAATTTAATTAATGAATCTAATATTAAATCATAACTATAATTATGACTTAATGCTAGCGGTAATCTCCAACCAGGATTGTTACAGACTTCCCCCCTTAACAAAATTGCATCCACGCAATTTCTAAAGGAAAAACCGATAACACTGCAATAATTCACTCAAAAGAAACAAGAAATGGCTTGAGAAAGAAAGTTCTCACCGATATCAAATGAAGAAAGAAAACCCGGAAAAGAACGCTCGATAGATTCTCTAGTTTCCCAAGTGCAATCTTTCGGATTCTCCGACCATTGAATCTTAACAAGAGGAACGTTCTTGATTCGAAGGCGTCTCACCTCCGAATCAAGCACGCGAATAGGCTGCTGAGAAGTAGATAAACTCGGTGAAATCTCAAGCTCAAGCTGCTCGGAAGGATCAATGACTGAATCTGAATCTCGAATACATTTCCGAAGTTGAGAAATGTGGAAGACATCATGAATACCCGATAAATGAGATGGTAGAGACAATCGATATGCTACAGGACCAATGTGCTCAATAATCGGAAATGGTTCTATAAAGCGAGGAGCCAATTTCCCAGTGGAGCTAAAGCGCATTACTCCCTTCATAGGAGATACACGAAGGAATACAAGATCACCCACTGCGAATTCCAGAGGCTTCCTACAGTTGTCCGCGTAGGATTTCTGATGATTCTGTGCCTCTTTCATCCGCTGTCTAATCAAAGATATCTTCTCAGAAGACTCACGAATCGAATCAGGACCGAGAATGAACTTCTCGCCCGATTCCAACCAACAAGAAGGCGAACGACACGGTCTACCGTAAAGAGCCTCAAATGGTGCCATACCGATACTGGATTGGAAGCTATTATTATAAGAGAATTCAACCAATGGAACGTGATCTTCCCAAGAACCACCGAAATCAAGAATACATGCACGGAGGAGGTCTTCTAGCACACGATTCACCCTCTCAGTCTGCCCATCAGACTGGGGATGATAAACTATAGAGATATTTAGCTTTGTACCCAAAGCTTGCTGAAAGCTAGTCCAGAAGTGACTAGTGAACAAAGTATCACGATCACAAACTATCGAAGAAGGAACACCATGTAATCGAACAATTTCCTTAATATAAAGCTTCGCTAAAAGAGGAGCATTCCTATTAGATTTAATAGGAACAAAGTGTGCGGATTTAGATAGACAATCCACAATAACCCAAATGCTCGAATGACCCAACCTCGAATGAGGTAGGCCATCGACGAAGTCCATCGAAACCTGGTCCCACTTCCATAGCGGAACCTCTAAAGGTTGAAGGAGACTGGATGGCCGCTGATGCTCGGCCTTGACAAGCTGACAAGTCACGCAATTACTTACATAACTTGCAATATCCCGCTTCATGCCTTCCCAATAATAAAGGCGATGCATATCCGCGTACATCTTACTGCTACCCGGATGAATAGAATACTTAGAGCGATGACAATCTCAAGTATGTCACGCCTAAGAGCTAAATCAGAAGGAATCACAATACGGTTTCTCAACCGGAGACAACCATGAGAATCAATCGAATAATCCCGCAACTCCTCATTACGGGACTTGGATGAGCATGACTGAATGTGACGCATAATACCATCATCACATCTCTGCGCCTCGGAGATACGATCAAGAAGGGATGGTCGAGCATCCATGCTAAATAAATAAGCTGGAGAATCAAAAGATGATGCTCGATCACGAATATCAAGACAAGATAGAGTCTCCAGAATATCCCATTCGGCTAACATCAAGGAAACTACCGCCGAATGCTTGCGACTAAGCGCATCAGCAACACGATTGCCCTTCCCAGGGGTATACTCAATGTCAAAGTCATATGAGGCAAGAAACTCTAACCATCGTTGTTGCCTCATATTAAGATCTTTCTGCGAAAAGAGATACCTGAGAGACTTATGATCGGTGTAAAGAATGAAGTGCTCTCCCAAAAGATAATGACGCGACATCTTCAAAGCGAAGATGATAGCTGCAAGTTCTAAGTCATGGGTAGCGTACCGAATCTCGTTCGGACGTAATTGCCTTGAAGCGTAGGCAACAACCCGATCCTTCTGCATAAGAACCGCACCAAGACCACTAAGGCTGGCATCGGTATAAACGATGAGATCCTGATTCCCCTCAAGAACTACAAGCACGGGAGCATGAGTAAGAAGTTCCTTCAATCGCCGGAAGGAAGTCTCACACTTATCAGGCCAAATATAACGAACACCCTTCCTAGTAAGACTAGTAAGAGGAAGAGCGATACGAGAGAAATCCTTAATAAAGCGGCGGTAATAACCGGCTAATCCCAGAAAGCTACGAATCTCATGAACATTCTCAGGCCTCTTCCAATTCTGAATAGCCTCAATCTTAGACAGATCGACTGAGATGCTATTGGAAGATACAACATGACCTAAGAATTTCACTTGCTTCTCCCAAAAGTGACATTTAGAAAGCTTTGCCTTGAGTTGATGCTTGCGGAGAGTACTCAAGACAATTCTAAGATGTCGAGCATGATCTTCTTCGGATCTAGAATAAACTAAGATGTCATCGATGAATACAAGGACGAACTTATCGAGATATTCCCTGAATACTCGATTCATGAGATCAACAAAGAAAGCAGGAGCATTCGTCAATCCTAACGGCATGACGAGCCACTCATATGAACCATATCGAGTGCGGAAAGCTGTAAGTGGAATGCTATCTTCCGCAACACAAAGCTGATGAAAACCCGTGGCTAGGTCCAACTGAGAAAAGACCTTTGCACCACTCAACTGATCGAACATGTCATCAATACGAGGCAATGGGTAGCGATTCTTGATGGTTAACTCGTTAAGCTTGCGATAGTCGACGCAAAGCCTAAGAGTTCCATCAGACTTCTTCACGAATACCACCGCGGCATCCCACGGCGAAGAGCTAGAACGAATGAAATGTTTGGTTTCGAGCTCGAGGAGTTGCTTCTTAAGTTCCTCATTCTCCTTAGTAGACATCCTCGTGGGAGGACGACTAGCTGGTTGCGCCCCAGGGATGAGATCAATACGAAACTCTATGGCCCGCTTGGGTGGCAAACCCGAAACAAGCTCAAACACATTAGTGAAGTCACAAACAATCGGAATACGAGACACATCATCATCACCGTCTCGCGAATCAAGAGCATGCAAAGAGGCTAAGGAATCAACATCGGTATCCTGGAGAACCAGGGATAACTGAGAAGAGGAATCTGGATGTCGAAGATAAATGACTCTGTCTGAACAAAGAATCCTGGCATCGTATCGAACTAGCCAGTCCATACCCAAGATCATATCAAAACCAAGCGAAGGAATAACGTGCAGATTCGTACGGAAAGAAAATCCACAAAGCATAACCTCAACATCATCACAATATAAGCTAAGGGTTGCAAACCCCCCAATAGGATTTGCAATCCGCAAAGAAGTAAGCAAACAAGAAACATCCAAAGAACAAGCATCCACGAGTTCCTTTGATATGAATGAGTGTGACGCACCCGTATCACTCTAATCGATCGATCATGAAATAGAATGGAACCTTCAAGAATAGAAGGAAATATACCTTTCGACTGAGATGCATCACTAGAAGCTGCTGCTATATTAAGATTTCCCGGACGAGAACCCTTGTTCTTCTTAGGACAAGAGAAAGCCATATGTCCTTCGGCCTTGCAATAATTGCACTTCTTAGGCTTTGGACATTCACGGCCTGGATGGTTAGGAGAACCACAGTTGTAGCATGCGAAAGGCTTAGGCTGAGAAGGAGCTTGAGATTGAGAAGAAGACGATCCACCTTGTTTCTTCTTCTTGGAATGAGGAAATCGAGACTTGCGGAAAGGAAACTTCTTCTTCTTAGGATTGGACTGAGGACCACCTTCGTCATCACTCTCTTTCTCATTCTCAACTGTCTCGAGATTGAGAGCTGCATCAACTAATTCTTCAAAAGATAACTTGAGTTGGAGCATCAAAGCTTTCTTCAGATATTTCTTAAGTCCAGATACGAACTTAAGATTTTTCTTGTATGGAGTATCAATGAATTCCAACCCATACTTAGATAGAGACTCAAAGGAGGAGACATAATCAGATACCGATGACTTGCCTTGCTTCAACTCAATAAAGCGACAAGTGAGATGAGCCTTCTCAGAAGCGGGAATAAACTTAAGCTCAAATCTATCTCGAAACTACTGCCATGTGAGGGTAGTCTCATCCACCTCAGCTATAAGAAGCTCGTACCAGTCAAGAGAACGCTCTTGTAGCATACTAGATGCCACAAGAACTCGATGATGATCAGATAAGTCCAAACGAAGAAACACACGCTCGCAAATGCGAAGCCAAGCATGCACATCAAGAACTGACTCAGAGCCTTTGAATGGCTTGCCTCCGAGATGAGTGAAATCACTGCATAGACGTGCGAATACAGATTTGCGAGGAGATGTAGGTGGAACAGAAGTAGGAGGTTGAGTGCTCCCAAAAAGCTCTCGAATCTGATCGGTGGTCATAAAAACACCTTCGGGACGAGGACCACTAGATGGTCCCGCTGCCGAAGTGCGACCTCTACCTCTACTAGACATAGCTGAAGAGATAAGATAAGAAAAGATTATTCACAGAGTAGATATATATATATATCGCAATAGAAATGCAGTAGGTAAGGAATACTACGGAATAGTATTTAACATTCCTAGACGTATTCCCTCCTATCTACCCCGAAGGAATCGAAAGGATAAGGACATGACCAGGCTTGGCCACTTCTAAGGGATGAGATGTATGAAGGTATTACACTAGATGTATGGTTCTTAGTGTCGCTGTCCTGTATTTATTCTATTTTGTTCTAAAAGCTAGCTCTGATACCAAGCTGTAACGCCCCGCCCCGAAACCCACATTAGTAAAGAGAATTATCAAGTAATTCCGTCTACTAATGCGGAGAATAGGGTTGGTTAAGGGCAACCGAATAGTAATGCATTAGCTAATGACTAAGTACGTCGAAATCTTACCAATTTTTTTTTCGAATTCCATATAGTCGACATACTCAGTGATTCACTAATACGATACTATACGACTAACGGATCTATTCAGAACAAAGCACAATAACATCATAACATGTCACAGAAACAGCAGTCACAGATAATATATATACTGATACAAAACCAAACATCTGATGTAATACCGTTCACCACATAATATAATACAACATCATCCCATAAAAGAATATATACATGAAGTGGTAAATAAAAGATCCATCAAAAGTGGAGATATCCAAGTCCATAGTCATGAGCCCACAAAAGATAGCAAAACGGATCCAAGCATAAAGGATAGTCATCCAACCTAACCTGCAACTCGGTCTGACCCGAGTGATAAACACACGGGTCAGGCAACTGAATCTTATCATTAGCCAAAGGATATAAGATAGGGTAAATAAGGGAAACATGTATCGAGCGAAGTATAAAGGAGTTTGAGTAACTTAGCTCGATAGCATGACTATAACACTACGCTAGAGGTTTGCATCTACATCTACTAAGTTTGATAAAGGGGGTTTTATGCATATAATACAAGAATACTTCCAACACTATCCATGCATAAATAAATTTCTCATTATAAAGTCTCAAGTATAAGTTTTAAATTCGAAATCACCAAAGTCCTCAAATAAGTCATATTGCCTTATTTATCTCTATAAGGCTAGGTAAAACACATCAAAGAGGTGAAATCGAAAGCATCATAACTCATAAAGAAAATCCCAGATTGGCCAATAGTTACATGCAGAAAGCATGTTGCATGTGCTAAAGTTCTCAGACTAGCGCTTGTAGAATGGTTAGGTACCCACATGAATCTCAAAGGCGACCGAAGTCACACTTTCCCAGATTCTTAATTTCTCAGATTCTCAGATGACCCAAAGGTCATAGCACTAGTAATTCCTAGAATGTGTCAGAAACCCTCGGATAGTAACCCGAAAAGTGGTTACGTACGTCCCATACCGTACGTCCTCACTCAGCGGTTTTCTAGCCGCTAGTCGATGCCACACTAACAAAAGCATCAAAATCTCAAAGAATTGCCTCATGTCATTGGCGTAAGGCATAAAATATCTAATCTGTCTCATCTCATTGACAAGTGGAAAATTCCATAAAGTCATAAATCTCAGATAATCTCATATAAAACAATTGCCTCATATCATCGGCAATAGTGTTTTTCCCAAGATAGTCCCATGTCGTATATGCTCTCGAATACGAAATATTGGACTATAGTTATTAGTCTAAAAGACTAATATACCACTCTATCCCAGACCACAAAGTGGTAAATCCCAAGGAGGAAATCAAAAAGATTCCTCAATGTCGTTTCGATCGTACAAGTCCATAATTAACCGATTAAGTGAATGCACGAGTCCCATACCTCGCGGATTTACTAAATCGTTTAATTTATTTTCATATACGCCCGAAGATATATATATAAATAGTAAAAATAAGTATAATTATACATATAATATTTTTTCACGAGAAAACATGATTTTAAAACAATTTCCAGCAATTTATAGAAAAGATTTTAGAGAGAAAACGGCTTATTTTCAGAGTTTTTAATAAATTATAAAATCTTAGAAAATAAGAACAATCATCAAATCCCCAACCATATATGATTTATTTATAGAATGGTTTAATCATCTAAGCTCAAACTATTCGCAAATCAAGTAAAAAAAATCATCAGAAAACTCATCAACCAAAGCAAATACAACACACAAGGCTACATGCAAGTGCTCAGGACAGCGATCTTGCATCAGCTATTTCGACCTTTTAATCACAGAATTTTAGAAAGTGATACAAATAAAAGTTGTCACATTCTTTCTGCAGTTTCCAAAACTTAAAAAAATTATTGGATTTGGATAAGAAACGAAAATGTTATATGCAAAATACTAGCTCAGGTTTGCACAAAACAAAAACAGAGTCAGAATTGAAATCACTCGATCCAGCCACTTCGGCAACTGATTTTACTAATCAAACCATTTTAGAACGCAATGAAAATTTGCATGTTTAAACTAGACACATAGATCTTCAAAATTTCACCAAGATTGCCTCAATCCGACACCGGATGAGGGAGATATAACCAAAACGAAATAGGCTATTTTCAGCAACAAAAACAGAAACAAATTGAATATACTGTACGTATATTCAAGCATAGACTTCAAATTTTTGCTTTTTGGCAGCGAAATTTCTTACTTACAGTTGCTCTAAGTTTGCTAACTTACCTTTTTCGGTAAAAAGGAGCGAAATTGGCTGCAAGATGAGATCTTCAAGCTAGCAATGACCTAGGCAGTACCTATAGTTGCTGAAAAATGGACATGCAAAGGAGAAAACCCATTAAAACAACAATAGTAACTGAAACTAAGATTTTTCCCGGATTTAAGATGGAGATTGGTTAGGAGATTACCTGGCTTTAATTTTCAAATAAGAAAATCTCTTAATTTTGTGTGGAATTAACTAAGATTTAGCAAGGGTTTGAGGTTGCCATTGATTTTACTTTTGAGCTTCTGTTACTAACTGGAGGAGAAGATAGGAGAGGGAAACTGTACGTACACTATTTTCCTCACCAGAAACTTCTTTATGGGCTAATGGCTCAACACTTCAGCCCAAAAACATACTTAGCCAAAAATTCCAATTTATGTTTTTATTATGTATACAATGCTATTTCTCTCATATTTTACACATTTTATATCCGAATTCAACGAAATAAAATGCGTTGGATTCGTTAAAACACAAGGAATCCAATAAAAAGAATAAAATTATATTTTACCAAGTTTTATTATTATTTACCATTTATTCCCTATTTATGGCAAATTTACACTATTTATCCAACTAATGTAAATATGGACATATTTTATCAAATAAAATAGGTTATCTCATTTTATTATATGGGGATGATTTATTTTAACTCCCCAAAATATTTATCCCCATTATATATCATTTATAACATGATTAATTATTTATTCAACACTTTTCCTTGTGTATAAACAAAGAAAAATGTAATTTAGACATTACATATATTATTGCCAAATTGTTCATGCTAATGTAATATAGGCACCAATCTCTTATTCAAAACTCATGAAATAAAGAGATATTTTTTTCTCATTCCCATATATGTATTACACAACCCCAAAATATATATATTCCCCTTTCATTTTCTTTCTTCCTAAATTTATTTCAAATCATAAAATTGAAATAAATCTCATTTTATTTTATTCTCCTAAGATTAACTCACATAATATTGTTTTATTCCTAACAACAATATTATCCTCATTTTCTCCCCATTAATTTAATTAATGAATCTAATATTAAATCATAACTATAATTATGACTTAATACTAGCGGTAATCTCCAACCAGGATTGTTACAGACTTCCCCCCTTAACAAAATTGCGTCCACGCAATTTCTAAAGGAAAAACCCATAACACTGCAATAATTCACTCAAAAGAAACAAGAAATGGCTTGAGAAAGAAAGTTCTCACCGATATCAAATGAAGAAAGAAAACCCGGAAACGAACGCTCGATAGATTCTCTGGTTTCCCAAGTGCAATCTTTTGGATTCTCCAACCATTGAATCTTAACAAGAGGAACGTTCTGGCTTCGAAGGCGTCTCACCTCCGAATCAAGCACGCGAATAGGCTGCTGAGAAGTAGATAAACTCGGTGAAATCTCAAGCTCAAGCTGCTCGGAAGGATCAATGACTGAATCTGAATCTCGAATACATTTCCGAAGCTGAGAAATGTGGAAGACATCATGAATACCCGATAAATGAGATGGCAGAGACAATCGATATGCTACAGGACCAATGCGCTCAATAATCAGAAATGGTCCTATAAAGCGAGGAGCCAATTTCCCAGTGGAGCTAAAGCGCATTACTCCCTTCATAGGAGATACACGAAGGAATACAAGATCACCCACTGCGAATTCCAGAGGCTTCCTACGGTTGTCCGCGTAGGATTTCTGATGATTCTGTGCCTCTTTCAACCGCTGTCTAATCAAAGATATCTTCTCAGAAGACTCACGAATCGAATTAGGACCGAGAATGAACTTCTCGTCCGATTCCAACCAACAAGAAGGCGAACGGCACGGTCTACCATAAAGAGCCTCAAATGGTGCCATACCGATACTGGATTGGAAGCTATTATTATAAGAGAATTCAACCAATGGAACGTGATCTTCCCAAGAACCACCGAAATCAAGAATACACGCACGGAGGAGGTCTTCAAGCACACGATTCACCCTCTCAGTCTGCCCATCAGACTGGGGATGATAAGCTATAGAGATATTTAGCTTTGTACCCAAAGCTTGCTGAAAGCTAGTCCAGAAGTGACTAGTGAACAAAGGATCACGATCACAAACCATCGAAGAAGGAACACCATGTAATCGAACAATTTCCTTAATATAAAGCTTCGCTAAAAGAGGAGCATTCCTATTAGATTTAATAGGAACAAAGTGTGCGGATTTAGAGAGACGATCCACAATAACCCAAATGCTCGAATGACCCAACCTCGAACGAGGTAGGCCATCAACGAAGTCCATCGAAACCTGGTCCCACTTCCATAGCGGAACCTCTAAAGGTTGAAGGAGACCGGATGGCTGCTGATGCTCGGCCTTGACAAGCTGATAAGTCACGCAATTACTTACATAACTTGCAATATCCCGCTTCATGCCTTCCCAATAATAAAGGCGATGCATATCCGCGTACATCTTACTGCTACCCGGATGAATAGAATACTTAGAGCGATGACAATCGTCAAGTATGTCACGCCTAAGAGCTAAATCAGAAGGAATCACAATATGGTTTCTCAACCGGAGACAACCATGAGAATCAATCGAATAATCCCACAACTCCTCATTACGGGACTTGGATGAGCATGACTGAATGAGACGCATAATACCATCATCACGTCTCTGCGCCTCGGAGATACGATCAAGAAGAGATGGTCGAGCATCCATGCTAAATAAATAAGCTGGAGAATCAGAAGATGATGCTCGATCACGAATATCAAGACAAGATAGAGTCTCCAGAATATCCCATTCGGCTAACATCAAGGAAACTACCGCCGAATGCTTGCGACTAAGCGCATCAGCAACACGATTGCCCTTCCCAGGGGTATACTCAATGTCAAAGTCATATGAGGCGAGAAACTCTAACCATCGCTGTTGCCTCATATTAAGATCTTTCTGCGAAAAGAGATACCTGAGAGACTTATGATCGGTGTAAAGAATGAAGTGCTCTCCCAAAAGATAATGACGCGACATCTTCAAAGCGAAGATGATAGCTGCAAGTTCTAAGTCATGGGTAGCATACCGAATCTCGTTCGGACGTAATTTCCTTGAAGCGTAGGCAACAACCCGATCCTTCTGCATAAGAACCGCACCAAGACCACTAAGGCTGGCATCGGTATAAACGATGAGATCCTGATTCCCCTCAAGAACTACAAGCACGGGAGCATGAGTAAGAAGTTCCTTCAATCGCCGGAAGGAAGTCTCACACTTATCAGACCAAATATAACGAACACCCAACCTAGTAAGACTAGTAAGAGGAAGAGCGATACGAGAGAAATCCTTAATAAAGCGGCGGTAATAACCGGCTAATCCCAGAAAGCTACGAATCTCATGAACATTCTCAGGCCTCTTCCAATTCTAAATAGCCTCAATCTTAGACGGATCGACTGAGATGCTATTGGAAGATACAACATGACCTAAGAATTTCACTTGCTTCTCCCAAAAGTGACATTTAGAAAGCTTTGCCTTGAGTTGATGCTTGCGGAGAGTACTCAAGACAATTCTAAGATGTCGAGCATGATCTTCTTCAGATCTAGAATAAACTAAGATGTCATCGATGAATACAAGGACAAACTTATCGAGATATTCCCTGAATACTCGATTCATGAGATCAACAAAGAAAGCAGGAGCGTTCGTCAATCCTAACGGCATGACGAGCCACTCATATGAACCATATCGAGTGCGGAAAGCTGTAAGTGGAATGCTATCTTCCGCAACACAAAGCTGATGAAAACCCGTGGCTAGGTCCAACTGAGAAAAGACCTTTGCACCACTCAACTGATCGAACATGTCATCAATACGAGGAAATGGGTAGCAATTCTTGATGGTTAACTCATTAAGCTTGCGATAGTCGACGCAAAGCCTAAGAGTTCCATCAGACTTCTTCACGAATACCACCGCGGCATCCCACGGCGAAGAGCTAGAACGAATGAAATGTTTGGTTTCGAGCTCGAGGAGTTGCTTCTTAAGTTCCTCATTCTCCTTAGTAGACATCCTCGTGGGAGGACGACTAGCTGGTTGCGCCCCAGGGATGAGATCAATACGAAACTCTATGGCCTGCTTGGGTGGCAAACCCGAAACAGGCTCAAACACATTAGTGAAGTCACAAACAATCGGAATACGAGACACATCACCGTCTCGCTAATCAAGAGCATGCAAAGAGGCTAAGGAATCAACATCGGTATCCCGGAGAACCAGGGATAACTGAGAAGAGGAATCTGGATGTCGAAGATAAACGACTCTGTCTGAACAAAGAATCCTGGCATCGTATCGAACTAGCCAGTCCATACCCAAGATCATATCAAAACCAAGCGAAGGAATAACGTGCAGATTCGTACGGAAAGAAAATCCACAAAGCATAACCTCAACATCATCACAATATAAGCTAAGGGTTGCAAACACCCCAATAGGATTTGCAATCCGCAAAGAAGTAAGCAAACAAGAAACATCCAAAGAACAAGCATCCACGAGTTCCTTTGATATGAATGAGTGTGACGCACCCGTATCACTCTAATCGATCGATCATGAAATAGAATGGAACCTTCAAGAATAGAAGGAAATATACCTTTCGGCTGAGATGCATCACTAGAAGCTGCTGCTATATTAAGATTTCCCGGACGAGAACCCTTGTTCTTCTTAGGACAAGAGAAAGCCATATGTCCTTCGGCCTTGCAATAATTGCATTTCTTAGGCTTTGGACATTCACGGGCTGGATGGTTAGGAGAACCACAGTTGTAGCATGCGAAAGGCTTAGGCTGAGAAGGAGCTTGAGATTGAGAAGAAGACGATCCACCTTGTTTCTTCTTCTTGGAATGAGGAAATCGAGACTTGCGGAAAGGAAACTTCTTCTTCTTAGGATTGGACTGAGGACCACCTTCGTCATCACTCTCTTTCTCATTCTCAACTGTCTCAAGATTGAGAGCTGCATCAACTAATTCTTCAAAAGATAACTTGAGTTGGAGCATCAAAGCTTTCTTCAGATATTTCTTAAGTCCAGATACGAACTTAAGATTTTTCTTGTATGGAGTATCAATGTATTCCAACCCATACTTAGATAGAGACTCGAAGGAGGAGACATAATCAGATACCGATGACTTGCCTTGCTTCAACTCAATAAAGCGACAAGTGAGATGAGCCTTCTCAGAAGCGGGAATAAACTTAAGCTCAAATCTATCTCGAAACTGCTGCCATGTGAGGGTAGTCTCATCCACCTCAGCTATAAGAAGCTCGTACCAGTCAAGAGCACGCTCTTGTAGCATACTAGATGCCACAAGTACTCGATGATGATCAGATAAGTCCATACGAAGAAACACACGCTCGCAAATGCGAAGCCAAGCATGCACATCAAGAACTGACTCGGAGCCTTTGAATGGCTTGCCTCCGAGATGAGTGAAATCACTGCATAGACGTGCGAATACAGATTTGCGAGGAGATGTAGGTGGAACAGAAGTAGGAGGTTGAGTGCTCCCAAAAAGCTCTCGAATCTGATCGGTGGTCATAAAAACACCTTCGGGACGAGGACCACTAGATGGTCCCGCTGCCCAAGTGCGACCTCTACCTCTACCAGACATAGCTGAAGAGATAAGATAAGAAAAGATTATTCACAGGGTAGATATATATATATATATCACAATAGAAATGCAGTAGGTAAGGAATACTACGGAATAGTATTTAACATTCCTAGACGTATTCCCTCCTATCTGCCCCGAAGGAATCGAAAGGATAAGGACATGACTAGGCTTGGCCACTTCTAAGGGATGAGATGTATGAAGGTATTACACTAGATGTATGGTTCTTAGTGTCGCTGTCCTGTATTTATTCTATTTTGTTCTGAAAGCTAGCTCTGATACCAAGCTGTAACGTCCCGCCCCGAAACCCACATTAGTAAAGAGAATTATCAAGTAATTTCGTCTACTAATGCGGAGAATAGGGTTGGTTAAGGGCGACCGAATAGTAATGCATTAGCTAATGACTAAGTACGTCGAAATCTTACCAATTTTTTTTCGAATTCCATATAGTCGACATACTCAGTGATTCACTAATACGATACTATACGACTAACGGATCTATTCAGAACAAAGCACAATAACATCATAACATGTCACAGAAACAGCAGTCATAGATAATATATATATTGATACAAAACCAAACATCTGATGTAATACCGTTCACCACATAATATAATAAAACATCATCCCATAAAAGAATATATACATGAAGTGGTAAATAAAAGATCCATCAAAAGTGGAGATATCCAAGTCCATAGTCATGAGCCCACAAAAGATAGCAAAACGGATCCAAGCATAAAGGATAGTCATCCAACCTAACCTGCAACTCGGTCTGACCCGAGTGATAAACACACGGGTCAGGCAACTGAATCTTATCATTATCCAAAGGATATAAGATAGGGTAAATAAGGGAAACATGTATCGAGCGAAGTATAAAGGAGTTTGAGTAACTTAGCTCGATAGCATGACTATAACACTACGCTAGAGGTTTGCATCTACATCTACTAAGTTTGATAAAGGGGGTTTTATGCATATAATACAAGAATACTTCCAACACTATCCATGCATAAATAAATTTCTCATTATAAAGTCTCAAGTATAAGTTTTAAATTCGAAATCACCAAAGTCCTCAAATAAGTCATATTGCCTTATTTATCTCTATAAGGCTAGGTAAAACACATCAAAGAGGTGAAATCGAAATCATCATAACTCATAAAGAAAATCCCAGATTGGCCAATAGTTACATATAGAAAGCATGTTGCACGTGCTAAAGTTCTCAGACTAGCGCTTGTAGAATGGTTAGGTACCCACATGAATCTCTAAGGCGACCGAAGTCACACTTTCCCAGATTCTTAATTTCCCATATTCTCAGATTCCCAGATTCTCAGATGACCCAAAGGTCATAGCACTAGTAATTCCCAGAATGTGTCAGAAACCCTCGGATAGTAATCGAAAAAGTGGTTACGTACGTTCCATACCGTACGTCCTCACTCAGCGGTTTTCTAGCCGCTAGTCGATGCCACACTAACAAAAGCATCAAAATCTCAAAGAATTGCCTCATGTCATTGGCGTAAGGCATAAAATATCTAACCTGTCTCATCTCATTGACAAGTGGAAAATTCCATAAAGTCACAAATCTCAGAAAATCTCATATAAAACAATTGCCTCATATCATCGGCAATAGTGTTTTTCCCAAGATAGTCCCATGTCGTATATGCTCTCGAATACGAAATATTGGACTATAGTTATTAGTCTAAAAGACTAATATAACACTCTATCCCATACCACAAAGTGGTAAATCCCAAGGAGGAAATTTAAAAGATTCCTCAATGTCGTTTCGATCGTACAAGTCCATAATTAACCGATTAAGTGAATGCACGAGTCCCATACCTTGCGGATTTACTAAATCGTTTAATTTATTTTCTTATACGCCCGAAGATATATATATATATATATAAATAGTAAAAATAAGTATAATTATACATATAATATTTTTTCACGAGAAAACATGATTTTAAAACAATTTCCAGCAATTTATAGAAAAGATTTTAGAGAGAAAACGGCTTATTTTTAGAGTTTTTAATAAATTATAAAATCTTAGAAAATAAGAACAATCATCAAATCCCCAACCATATATGATTTATTTATAGAATGGTTTAATTATCTAAGCTCAAACTATTTGCAAATCAAGTAAAAAAAAATCATCAGAAAACTCATCAACCAAAGCAAATACAACACACAAGGCTACATGCAAGTGCTCAGGACAGCGATCTTCCATCAACTATTTCGACCCTTTAATCACATAATTTTAGAAAGTGATACAAATAAAAGTTTTCACATTCTTTCTGCAGTTTCCAAAACTTCCAAAATTATTGGATTTTGATAAGAAACGCAAAAGTTATGCACAAAATACTAGCTCAGGTTTGCACAAAACACTGAGTACACTGCAACAACAGGACAGCGAGTTTGAAAGAGATTTTTCAACATTTTAGTCAACGAATTACAGAAAGTGGTACAAATAAAAGTTGTCACATTCTTTCTACAGTTTCCAAAACTTAAATAATTATTGGATTTGGATAAGAAACGAAAATGTTATACGCAAAATACTAGCTTAGGTTTGCACAAAACAAAAACAGAGTCAGAATTGAAATCACTCGATCCAGCCACTTCGGCAACTGATTTTACTGATCAAACCATTTCAGAACGCAATGAAAATTTGCATGCTTAAACTAGACACATAGATCTTCAAAATGACACCAAGATTGCCTCAAACCGACACCGGATGAGGGAGATATAACCAAAACGAAATAGGCTATTTTCAGCAACAAAAACAGAAACAAATTGAATATACTGTACGTATATTCAAGCATAGACTTCAAATTTTTGCTTTTTGGCAGCGAAATTTCTTACTTACAGTTGCTGTAAGTTTGCTAACTTACCTTTTTCGGTAAAAAGGAGCAAAATTGGCTGCAAGATGAGATCTTCAAGCTAGCAATGGCCTAGGCAGTACCTATAATTGCTGAAAAATGGACATGCAAAGGAGAAAACCCATTAAAACAACAATAGTAACTGAAACTAAGATTTTTCCCGGATTTAAGATGGAGATTGGTTAGGAGATTACATGACTTTAATTTTTAGATAAAAAAATATCTTAATTTTCTGTGGAATTAACTAAGATTTAGCAAGGGTTTGAGGTTGCCATTGATTTTACTTTTGAGCTTCTGTTACTAATTGGAGGAGAAGATAGGAGAGGGAAACTGTACGTACACTATTTTCCTCACCAGAAACTTCTTTATGGGCTAATGGCTCAACACTTCAGCCCAAAAACATACTTAGCCAAAAATTCCAATTTATGTTTTTATTATGTATACAATGCTATTTCTCTCATATTTTACACATTTTATATCCGAATTCAAAGAAATAAAATGCATTGGATTCGTTAAAACACAAGGAATCCAATAAAAAGAATAAAATTATATTTTACCAAGTTTTATTATTTATTTACCATTTATTCCCTATTTATGGCAAATTTACACTATTTATCCAACTAATGTAAATATGGACATATTTTATCAAATAAAATAGGTTATCTCATTTTATTATGTGGGAATGATTTATTTTAACTCCCCAAAATATTTATCCCCATTATATATCATTTATAACATGATTAATTATTTATTCAACGCTTTTCCTTGTGTATAAACAAAGAAAAATGTAATTTAGACATTACATATATTATTGCCAAATTGTTCATGCTAATGGAATATAGGCACAAATCTCTTATTCAAAACTCATGAAATAAAGAGATATTTTTTTTTTCATTCCCATATATGTATTACAAAATCCCAAAATATATATATTCCCCTTTCATTTTCTTTCTTCCTAAATTTATTTCAAATCATAAAATTGAAATAAATCTCATTTTATTTTATTCTCCTAAGATTAACTCACATAATATTGTTTTATTCCTAACAACAATATTATCCTCATTTTCTCCCCATTAATTTAATTAATGAATCTAATATTAAATCATAACTATAATTATGACTTAATACTAGCGGTAATCTCCAACCAGGGTTGTTACAATTAAAGTCCAACAAATGCCCAAAATCTCAACGGTCTCCAAATTCAACCAAACTAGTTTCATGTTGTCTGGAATTTCAATACTAGTCCAATGGAAGAAATCGCGCATTAATCGGAGTACGTATGCAAAATTTATTGATGTTAGAAAATTTGAATTTTAAAATTTATATGAAATAAAACAAGGGCAAAAATGTAATTAACCTAACCCTCCTTAACCCTAACGCTCAACAAACCCGAATCCACCATCATTAACCGCTACCTTCAAGCACCTACTGCCGCCGCCATGAGCGCCTTCGTCCAGATCCAACATCACCATCGTGAAGCCCACCTCCGGCCGCACCTGATCATAGCCACGTGACCACCTCCGGTCACCCCACGTGGCTCCGCCGCCACCACCAATAAACTGCCAATTCTAGCGATATCGCGCCGATCCAAGGTGATTGGCCATAGTAGATCAGCCCTACTTGTCGTCCTCTATGCTGTGGCAACTTTCAATCGTTGAATGGTCGAGGTTTCGCCGTTAATCACAAAACCCTAATATGGACGGCCGAGGAAAGATCGCTAATTTCTGATCAAACTGAGATTTGATTGCAAAAACAAATTGCAGGCGCTGATTCCATTCGTGAGAGTTTTGCAACGATATATTATCTGACAGGATTTAAGCAGTTTGAATTTTTGAATTTGATCTGCAATTGGAAATTAGGGTTTTAGGATATTCACCATTGGAAAGGGGCATATTAGATTTGAAAGTACGTATGGAAAAATAGAACAGAAGGCTGCTAGGGTTTCATAACCACATATATAGACAAAGATGGAACAGGAATGGATGGAACAGATATTGATTGGGCCAAAGCGATAACAAATGCCGGAAAAACACGTTTCGTTCCCGAAACAAAAATAGGTCATCCTATATATCGAAATGTAGGTTTTTAATATGTTTAAACTCAATGAAACTAATTTCAAACCCTAATTCTATTGTATACAGAAGTTAGCTCTAAAACTAAATTATATTTATTTTTACACGTCAATTAAAACGAATTATTATTAAACCTATTTAATCACTTTTAAATTCTAAACTAAAAGTTTTCTATCATCATTCTTGATTAAACAGGAATTAATAATTTTTAAAATTAAAATTTTCATGTTAAACCATTGATTTAAATATTAAATTAATTCCAACTTAGATTACAACAGTAGTAAAATCCTAGTTCATTAAATTTTAAAATTTAAACTAATTCTTTTATTTTGATTTACCTGTTCTTTATATTAAATCAACAATTCCGTTATGTAATTTATTTAACATAAGTTTCCATTTATTTCACTCATTACTCTACAGTTAACGTCTTTGCTCATATTAACTGCAATATTTCAATGACATTAATTTCTCATTAATTACCAAATTAATAAATAATGAGACGAGAAATAGAGCAATTGTTACATCTTAGTAATTTAACCACAATTATAAATTTAATTTTACAAATAAAGGTTAACAAAGTTACGTACTAAATAATTGGTTTCTTATTGTATGCTAACATTTTAGAATATTGTTTATCCCATTCTTTATTAACATTCATGATTACAATCGATGGAATTTACACTCAAACAGTTATTAATTATATTAAAATCAGTATCATTAAATTATATTCTAATATGCATTACCATCCTTACCTCTTTGAAATTTGTCATTTTAGAATTCATTTATGGTCAAGTTATGTATACTAACAATTTTTTTACATTAATAAATCATAAATTTTAATTTATGAAAATATTAAATCCCAAAGTCTTATTTAATTTAATATTTTTAATTGTCAAAATTATGAGTCGTTACAATCTCCTCCACTCAAAACTTTTCGTTCCCAAAAATGAACATGACAGAATCAAGGAATTTGATATATTTTATTCAAAATAGCCAATTTATATATAATTTAGCTTACATATTTAAGTTTAATATAAATTTGAAAATAACTCAACTTCCATGAAAAAAATTGTAAGTCCTAAATTTACGAAAATTTTTGACAGCATCTCATTTGCGCAGCTAGGTCCGGAAAAATAACTATATCAATAATTACATGGTATATATATTATATTAAAAAAACATCCCAAACCATGGGAAAACAATAAAATTCCGCTACCAAAACCGTAATCCAGAAACGTACCTATTTGTCGGGCAAACAAAGCTCTATTTATGAAACCGAAAGCAACAATTATTGCTTCCATAAACCTGTATCTTACTTACATAATCCGAAAGAGTTAAACTATGTAAAAAGAGTAATATATTATTTGTTCCAATCAAAACACGATCAACACATCATATATAATAATCGTAGGCAAACAAAAGCAATACAACCATTATATGCAACCAAAGAATCCACCATACATCCATAGCAACCAAAAAAGCTAATGGTTTATCTTGGTTCAAAAACTTTTCATCAAACAAGGGTGATAAATAAACGACCAAGTGTACCTTATGCTCAACAGCCTTAGTTAATTACTCCATAGATTATTCATACAACCTTAAACAATTTGAAGTATCATTTCCCAAACTTCCCATCAGCCAAACAACATAGAATTTATATATTATTTAAGTTTGTACGATGTACATATATCATTTGTACACAACATCAATTCTGATCGCTTGCATGAATACACAAATTTCACTTTCGAACTAGTATTGTTAACTCGACTACTCTAGTGCCGACTTTGACCCGATTTCTTGATTAGAAATTTCCATTTTCCTTGCATAGCTATAAACTATGATAGAAAACTTCAAACCCATATCAAAAATTCATATCAAATGTTCGTTGTCAAGAATCGAGCGAAAAATCATGATCTTGACGGGTGTAAATTTCCACGGTCATGTATACGAAGCTAAATCAGAACTGTTATGTGAATATAATAATCTACACACAACTTACATATTTTATTCTGTTGCTTCTTTAACACATCATTTACTTACATAATTTTTTTTCATTTAATATTTAAAATCATCAATGGATAAATTCTTAAAGTATTACATATGTTTCTTTGCAGTTTATTTCACATTTATTTACTTATATAACTTGATTTTCATTAAACATTAATATTCATTAATGAACCATCTCACACTTAAGTTTCTCTACTTTTTAATTCACTTTTATTCCTTTATATATGACATCATTTAATATTAAATACATTTATGAATCGAATATTATCATTTACTAATAAACAATACACCAAAAATAAGTATATCAATTTATGAAAAAAAAACTTTTAAATACAAAATATAATACCAGATAAAATTATTTCATTTACCTATTTTCAAAAACAGTATTGTGTCGGCTTACCCTGTTTAAGTTTTTAGAAATCTCTATCGATGCCATAGCGTCCTATGTATCGAGCGGAATTCATAAATACTCAACAGAACTAATTAACACAATACAAAACATTTTTATAGCACTAACAAATACGCTCCTTCACACACACACACACACCCACTCAGACTCATTCTAGGGTATTACTAAACCTATCTCTAATGAGTTTATCCCCAACAGGCTAAGGTATCTCTAAACCAAAGCTCTGATACTTTATTCCGGGTTTTTAACCGGCAGGATCCAAGAGAAGTTGGAACAACTTGGTCGAGTCAAAATAGCTCAGAAGTCAACCAAAAGAACTAGAGTACAAGCCAAAGGAAGCCAGGAAAAAAGAACGAGAAAATCCACTAAAGACATGGATCGCTAGAGATTCAAGGGATTAACTCAGAAGTTTATCGAGTCTCTTACATCATGATTCAATCCATATTATGGAAACAATGACTGAGTTTGACGAGATTCCGAGTTAGTTAAATCAAGAGACAAGCATCCGTCTAGTTCAATCAACAACTAAATACGACTAATAAGTAAACCGTCATCAAAACAAGATGACATGCCATAAGACTACATGAACAACATCGACACAAGACAACAAAGGCACTCCAGACACCAAAGTCCAAAAAAAGGCTAAGTGTATGGATCGCTAGTGATCCATACACTATGGATCGCTAGCGATGCATACATCATCGTGTGATCGATGCGACTCATACGAAACAAAGTAAATGGAAAATTCTAAGGAGTTGGTTCGCTTTCGAGCAAACACTATGGACCGTTAGCGATCCATAGACTATGGATCGCTGTCGATCCATGGTTTTGGCTCAGGTCGCAAGGCAAGCTCCGGTGCATCTTCCTGTGATCATCTGCAAGTAGTTGGCGAATAGGCTTGGCCTACGAGTTGAAACACTCCACACCCCTTAGTATTCCCAAAAAGGGTACACCAAAGGATGTGGTGCATTATAGATATAGCTAAAGTATCACATAGACTAAGATTCACAAGACGAATAAGTTAAAGCAGCGGAAAACATTTAAATAATAACTTATCATTCAGAATTAAACTTCATATCAAAATAAGTCATAAAAACATAACATGTCTCAAAAACTCAAAATCTCTCATGTTTTATGAAAATACATCTCAGTCTCACATAATCAGAGTACAAAAATAATAATAATAATCGTTCTCACAAGTGCCAATCCATCATAAGCCAAATGAAAAGGATGAAAAGCAGAAGAAAACATCTAAAATGAGAAAACTCTGGAAAAGAATCTCCAAGCAACCTGAATCAACTATCCTCAACTCTGCTGACCTATTGGGGAAAAAGGAAAGATAGAGGAGTGGGTGAGACAATAAGTCTGGTGAGTGAAAGTAATTACTAGCGTTTCTAAGAAAGATAAAGATAATAGACTAAGCAATAGTTCTAGCATGAAAGGAAGATACAAAAAAGATAAAACTTGCATAAAATATTGTTTCTGATTCTGTTTGACTGTTTGCTTTGATTGTTTGCACTTGTCTTAAACTGCTGTGATTAGGCTGAAACCTAATCCTATCTCAACTGCTAACTTGATTAGGCTGAAATCCTAATCCTACTCCTACTCCTTTTATCGGCCTTTCCTATCTCTGTTGTACCACTGTGAACCAATCATGTTGGTCCCACAACAAAAGACACCTCTTAGCGCTTAGGATGCAATAGTGAATTATTTACCCTAATCGATGTCGCACGCTCGGTCATCGTCGGTAAACACTAACTATTGCCCCCTATTTGACCATTTATTTACCCTAATCAGCATAAGCATGCCCAGCCTCACCCACATGTGAGACCATTAGTCCTCGACCTGAAAGGGAATGCTGCCGGTACTGGTCCTAACAAACAAATCTTCTAACTTTACGCCCTTGCCCAAATCCCCAAATTTGAGCCTCTATCCGTTGGCCACTTATTTACCAGAATCAGCATAAGCGTGCCTAGCCTCACCCACATTTGAGACCATCAGTCCTCGACCTGAAAGGGAATGCTGCCGGTATGGGACACTACTGCTATATTTGCTTATTAACTTAATCCAAGATCTAAGTTTTAAAATAAGCCCCTTATGTTATTTCTTTCTTTCAAATTATAACCTACATGTTATAATTCTTCTTGCAACAGTTACTCTTCTAATTTCTCTTTTTAGTTATAACCACTTATTATAATCATGCTTGCAAATATCTCAAATTTGCCTATTTCAGTCCATCTCCATTTTATTTCAGTTTTTCTCATTTTATATCTGATTTTTATAAATTTAGTGTTTTTCTATTTTAATCCATATTTGCGAATTCTTCTCTTTTTAATATTTTATTCGCGTAAAAAAGGATTAAATCTACATAAAAAGAAACTAACATTTACAGGTTAAATTCCAACTTAAAACAGATGTAAATAACTGTAAATAACTGAATAAAATAGCTGAATAAAAATAGACTGAAAAGAACTTCTAAAATTTACTTAAAAACTGACTGTAAATAAACTTACATAAAAACCGTCTCAAAATTGTTAAAAAACTACAACTATTGAGAACCCTATTATTTTAAATTACTTACAAATCTAAAATAATTACAAAACACTCACCTGTGATCCTTAGTTCTAATCCTAGTCCTTCCTGGATCCACTTCTAGGGTGTAAAATATTTTTATTAAAAAGATTTCCTCCCCAATTTGTTTTTCTATTTAGGGTTCAGCCTCAGGCAATAAACCCAATTGGGAGAAAATCTGAATGAGCAAAATAGCTAAGCCTAGGGTTCTATTTATAGTGTGGCTTAGGGATCTCAGGCTGTCAGATTTGAAGATTTAATCTGGTGCAACCACGTCATGGACTCACTAGGAACCATCAGATGTTGCTACGAACGCAAAGGATTTCACCAAAAATCAGATTTATAGTTTTCGGCTCACACCTGGACGAAAAATCATCCAAGGAAAAATGCGGGTCGACCCAACTCAGGTGCAAGTTGACACGTAACGGGTCTGCCTTTTTTTCATTTTTGTTTAATTATATATATAATTCTGATTTTTTTTGTTTCTCTCGTAACTTCTCTATACTGACTCGGATTTCAACAAGTTATATATGAAAATTGCTCAGAAAATTACCACGAACCCAATGGTGCAACTCCCGTGGCTCAATTATGACAATTTCCAAACCCTATTTTGTTATTCAATTAATTTGTTAATTAATTATTATTACTCTAATTTTTCGAGTTATTACATTCTCCTCTCCTTAAAGGATTTCGCCCCCGAAATCTCCAAGGACAGAAGAATGAAATAAATATTTTCATCCAAATTCCACAACCACATATTCAACCATCATCCATTACATCCATTGTCCTTAAGCTTTTTAATGCAATTTATGATATATGCAATAGTGTAGTGTCAATGTCCCTAACTAATACAAAAGATTGGGCGGTCTACTGATTCAGTCGACCTCCTTTTTATGCGCTCATGTCCATGCCATGTATCAAAATGAATACAAATTCCCTAATGACAACTAATAGTTCTATATGCGTGCTACAATCATCATCCAAATGCAACAATCATATGATAATCACCCATTCATAGCAACCATGAAATAAAAATGTAAGTGCACACACATCTATATGCATATGCTTTAGTGACCTAGTTAGGCCGATCTCTAAGAGGTAATAGTGCCTAGTGTGTGTATATGCGTCCATTAGCATCCACTAGCAAACACTTGCAACCACTTGCGTCCAATATACATAGCATATTCTAGTAACATGTTTACATTCAGTCCTACCATCCATAGGTTAAATCCTAAGATCTACCCTCCCAAAGGATACTAAAGGAAAGAACCTATTCAAAACTAAAGATGGAAATAGGAAATTCAAAACGTACCATCGAAGAGATGCGGATAAGAGATGGGTATTTTCTCCTCGGCCTCCTACCTAGCGTCCTCAATACTATCTCCCCACTGCACCTTAACCAAAGGGACTTCCTTATTCCTAAGCTTCTTGATATCATGTCCAACGATCTTGGTAGGCATGCGACGAACCGATGCTTCTCTCTCCACTTCAACTTCCTCAAGTTGGCTAGGTTCGACTACCTCTGCCGAATCATGTAAGCACTTTCTCAAGTGCGAAACATGAAAAACATCATGAACTCCCGCAAGCCTATCCGGTAGCTTTATTTGATACGCCATCTTCCCTACCCTTTCCACAATAGGGAACGGTCCTATGAATCTCGGATCAAGTTTCCCACTTGATCCAAACCTCACTACCTTTCTTAGCGGAGACACCTTAATAAAAACCATACCTCCTACCTCGAACTTAATATCCCTTCTCCGCTTATCTGCATAGGATTTCGATCTACCTTGGGGCGTCTTCATTCTTCTTCTAATCAAATCAATCTTTTCCGAAGTCTCTCTAGCCATGTCGGGACCAAGTAGCAATCTTTCTATAGACTCCAACCAACATGAAGGCGACTTGCAAGGTCTGCCATAAAGGGCTTCAAAAGGAGCCATCCTAATGCTAGCCTAATAACTATTGTTATAAGCGAATTCTACTAAAGGAAGGTGCTCCTCCCAAGTCCCTCCAAAATCAAGAATGCACATCCTCAACAAATCTTCAAGAACTCTATCAACTCTCTCCGTTTGGCCATCCGTTTGAGGGCGATAGGTTGTACTCAATCTAAGTTGTGTCCCTAAAGCCTCTTGCAAGCTCCTCCAAAACTCGCTAGTAAAGGTAGGGTCTCTGTCGCTTACTATGCTAGAGGGAACTCCATGAAGTCGGACTATCTTACGAACGTATATGGATGCCAAATAAGGTGCTGTCCTCTTACTCTTGACCATAATTAAGTGGTCGCTCTTAGTCAAACGATCTACAATCACCAAAATACTGGTATTCCCCTTCCTAGATCGGGGTAAACCATCTATGAAGTCCATTGAAACACTATCCCACTTCCATTCGGGTACATCCAATGGTTAAAGCAATCCACCAGGCCTCTACTGCTCCGCCTTAACCCTTTGGCACACAAGACACTTAGCCACAAACTCTGCTACATCCTTCTTCATGCCACTCCAACAAAATACTCTCTTCATGTCCCTATACATCTTATCACCACCTAGATGAATAGTCATCCGAGAATGGTGTGCTTCTGCTAGAACTGCACTCATCAAATCACTAGTGCGGGTGACACAAAGTCTTCCATCTCTCCTTAGCCACCATTTACTATCGATGGAATAGCGTTGAAGATGTCTAGAGACCTCTCCTCTGCTAATCCTATCCAGAATATCCACAAGCTTTGAATCCTCTTGATACCTTGAGCCTATTTGATCTATCATGGTAGGCTTAACCTTAAGTGCTACCAATAATCCAGGAGTAATGTCCGTAGAGGGCTCAAAATCAAAGGTGGAAATAAACTCTAGGTTTTTCCCCTCCACGAACATTGGGCTAAGGTTTGTTAACTTCCTACTTAACCAATCCGCAACCACGTTCCCCTTGCCAGGGGTGTAAGATATCTCAAAGTCTTATGATGCCAGAAACTCCATCCAACGCTGCTGCCTCAAGTTTAAATCCTTTTGTGAGAATGGGTACTTCAATGATTTATCGTTAGTGAAAAGCTCGAACCTCTCTCCTAGCAAGTAATACCTCCAAGACTTGAGCGTGAAAACAATAGCAGCCAGCTCCAAATCATGGATGGGGTAGTTCTTCTCATGAGTTCTCAACTGTCTACTCCCATAGCATATTACCCTCCCCTCTTGCATCAGTACTGCCCCAAGGCCAGTCCCACATGCATCAGTGTATACTGTAAAAGGCTTAGCTCTGTCGGGTAAAACTAATACTGGTGCACTAGTAAGGGCCCTTCTTAGCATCGTGAAGGAATCCTCATAATCCACGTCCCACATGTATGCCGCATTCTTCTTAGTGAGGTAAGTAAGCGGTGCTGAAATCTTAGAAAATTTTTTGATAAACTTCCTATAATAACCAGCCAAACCTAGGAAGCTTCTAACTTTGGTAGCGTTCTTGGGGGCCTTCAAATCTTATACCGCTACTACCTTAGCGGGATCCACAACTAGACCCTCCCTTGAGACTACATGCCCCAAAAAACGCACCTCCTCATGCCAAAAGCCACACTTCGAGAATTTTCCTTTCAACTGATGAACACGAAGTGTATGAAGAACCTCCTCAAGATGAATAGAATGCTCTTTCATACTCTTGGAAAAGACCAGAATGTCGTCAACAAACACTACAACGAACTTATTTAGGACATCTCGAAAAACACGGCTCATCAAATCTATAAAATAGGCTGGGGCATTGGTCAGCCCAAATGGCATAACCAACCACTCAAACAATCCATCGGATGTCCTAAATGCTGACTTATCGATGCTATCGTCAGCGACCCTAAGCTGATGAATCCATTGGCTAAGTCAAGCTGAGAAAATACTGAAGAGCCAACCAACTGATTGAAAAGATCCTCTATCCTAGGAAGTAGGTAACGGTTCTTCTTCGTGAGCTTATTCAACTCTCTATAGTCTGCACAAAGTCGAAGGCAACCATCCGCCTTTGTAGCGAAGACGACTGGCGCCCCCCCGCTCAGATATGCTTCGTCTGATGAAGCCTTTCTCTAATAGCTCACACATCTGCTTACTTAACTCCTTCCTCTCCCTAAGAGCCATATGTCTCATGGGAAATGCCACTGGCTTAGCATTGTCATTCAGATAGATCCTAAAGTCGAACTCTCTCTTAGGGGGTAGCCCCCTAACCTTCTCAAAAACATTTGGGAAATCTCTAACAACTGGAACTGAATCTAACTCTCCTAGTAATGAATCAAGGGAATAAAGGAAGCCCAACATGACTGACCCCTGTGGGTCGCAAGAAACCTCAAGAGTCCGTCCGCTTCATGTCCCTAGCCTGATGACTCTCCTCTTGCAGTCCAATATCGCAACATAAGTGGATAACCAGTCCATCCCCAAAATCATCTCATATCCCAAAAATCCCAGTACATAGGGGTCATACGCCTAGTATAAAAAATTTCAAATCCCTACAAATCATGGATAAATGTGCCGATCCTCCTATGGGGTTTGAAACAAATATAAGGTCTACAACTAGAGAAATATCAAAGTGCAAACGATCAACCAAGGAACTAGAAATGAAAGAATGCGATTCTTCGGAGTCAAAAAGAGTCCAAATAGGAAAATCCAAAATAGAGATCAAACCTTCTACAGAGACTTTCCTACCTCGGTCCGGTCCACTACTAGAAGGTGCTGCATCCAAAGCCTGTACTTGCACCGTAGGTGCGCCTGCTGTCTGCCCTGTCCTCTGAGGACAAGCTCTACTAAGGTGTCCAAGCTACCCACAGCTGTAACACCTCCCCTTCATCGTGTCCTTCTTACAGCCCTTTAAGTAATGCCCAACCAATCCACAATTATGACATTTCTCGCCCTTCTTGATCTGTCCCTTTTGAGGTCCTCTTCCTTTCTTCTTGTCCTTATCCTTCTTATTCTTCCACCACTGCTTCTTAGAATTTTGCTGATTTAGGAACCCCTTAACCTATTCTTCCTTAGCAACATCTGATATGAGAGCCATTTCCACAAGTGACTCATACGTCGCTCCCATAGGTGCATGTGTCAATGCCAACCCTTTGAGGGGCTGGTTCAAACCCTTAGCAAACTTGGTGCCCTTCTTATGCGGTGTATTAACAAGCTCCATCCCGAACCTCGATAACTCTAAACTTGTTTATATACTCTTTCACCAAAAGACTCCCCTGCTTCAGACTAATGAACTTCTCTAACTACATGCTTTCCTCGGCTTGCGACAAGAACTTTCTCTCAAACCTTTCCCAAAATCCAACCCAACCAATGTCTCTACCCTCCATCTCTACAATCTCCCACCAGTAATAAGCCTCTCCCTTTAGTTGCCAAGATGCAAGCTGAACTCTCTGTCGGTCCTCCAATCCTAACAGCCCAAATATCCGCTCCGTATTCCTCAACCTAGTTCGTGCCCTTACGAAATCCTCCGTGCCAAAAAACGTCTTGCCTCCTAGATTAGCAAAGTCCTTGCATAGCTTAGAAAAATTGGCTACTGTAGGTGGATTAACGGGAACTCCACCCACCGGTGCTGCACTGGGCGCTTGCCCTTGCAGCTCTGGTGACTTAGCGTGGAGGTATATTCGAAACCAGCCAGGGACTTGGACACCCTTTGGAAGATTTGGGGCGTATTCCATTCTATGCAAAGAAAAGAAAATTTAGGCTTGAAAGAATCGAAAGAAGGTTGAACTGGACTTTGAGGGGATTTCTATAAAAATCTCTTATACTTGAAAACTATTTCTATAATAAGAGTTTCTTTCTGAAAAATACTTTTAGTTTGAAGATATGTTACTTTTGAAAAATACTTTACTTTTAAAACAAGTTTTTAGGAATCCTGTAACTTTAGGCTCTGATACAAAATGAAACACCCCACACCCCTTAGTATTCCCAAAAAGGGCACACCAAAGGATGTGGTGCGTTATAGTTATAGCTAAAGCATCACAGAGACTAAGATTCATAAGACGAACAAGTAAAAGCAACGGAAAACATTTAAAAAATTACTTATCATTCAGAATTAAACTTCATCTCAAAATAAGTCATAAAAACATAACATGTCTCAAAAACTCAAAACCTCTCATGTCTCATGAAAATACATCTCAATCTCCTATAATCAGAGTACAAAAATAACAATAATAATCCCTATCACAAGTGCCAATCCATCATAAGCCAAATGAAAAGGATGAAAAGCAGAAGAATACATCTAAAATGAGAAAACTTCGGAAAAGAATCTCCAAGCAACCTGAATCTACTATCCTCAACTCTGCTAGCCTATTGGGGAAAAAGGAAAGATAGAGGAGTAGGTCAGACAATAAGTCTGGTGAGTGAAAGTAATTACTAGCATTTCTAAGCAAGATAAAGATAATAGACTAAGCAATAGTTATAGCATGAAAGGAAGATACAGAAAAGATAAAACTTGCATAAAATACTGTTTCTGATTCTCTTTGACTGTTTGCTTTGATTGTTTGCACTTGTCTTAAACTGCTGTGATTAGGCTGAAACCTTAACCCTATCTCAACTGCTAACTTGATTAGGCTGAAATCCTTATCCTACCCCTTCGATCAGCATTTCCTATCTCTGTTGAGCCACTGTGAACCAATCATGTTGGTCCCACAGCAAAAGACACCTCTTAGCGCTTAGGACGCAGTAGCGAATTATTTACCTTAATCGATGCCGCACACTCGGTCATCGCCGGTACACACTAACTATTGCCCCCTATTTGACCCTTTATTTATCCTAACCAGCATAAGCGTGCACATCCTCATCCACGTGTGAGACCATCAGTCCTCGACCTGAAAGAGAATGTTGTCGGCACTGGTCCTAACAAACAAATCTTCTAACTTTGCGCCCCTTGCCCAGATTCCTAAATTTGAGCCTCTATCTATTGGCCACTTATTTACCCTAATCAGCATAAGCGTGCTCGGCCTCACCCACGTGTGAGACCATCAGTCCTCGACCTGAAAGGGAATGCTGCTGGTACGGGCCACTACTGCTATATTTGCTTATTAACTTAATCCAAGATCTAAGTTTTAAAATAAGCCCCTTATGTTATTTCTTTCTTTCTAATTATAACCTACGTGTTATAATTGTTCTTGCAACTGTTACTCTTCTATTATAACCACTTGTTATAATCATGCTTGCAAATATATCAAATTTGCATATTTCGGTCCATCTCCATTTTATTTCAGATTTTCTCATTTTACATCCGATTTCTGTAAATTTAGTGTTTTTCTATTTTAATCCATATTTGCGTATTCTTCTCTTTTTAATATTTTATTCGCGTCAAAAAGGATTAAATCTATATAAAAAGAAACTAACATTTACATGTTAAATTCCAAAATAACTGTAAATAACTGAATAAAATAGCTGAATAAAAATAGACTGAAAAGAACTTCTGAAATTTACTTAAAAACCGACTGTAAATAAACTTACATAAAATCCATCTCAAAATTGTAGAAAAACTACAACTATTGAGAACCCTATTATTTTAAATTACTTACAAATGTAAAATAATTACAAAACACTCACTTGTGGTCCTTAGCTCTAATGCTAGGCCTTCCTGGATCCACTTCTAGGGTGTAAAATATTTTTATTGAAAAGATTTCCTCCCCGGAAAATTTTTCTATTTAGGGTTCAGCCTCAGGCAATAAACCCAATTGGGAGAAAATCTGAATGAGCAAAATAGCTTGGCCTAGGGTTCTATTTATAGTGTGGCTTAAGGATCTCAGGCCGTCGGATTTGAAGATTTAATCTGGTGCAACCACGTCATAGGCTCACTTGGAACCATCATATGCAGCTACGAACGCACAGGATTTCACCAAAAATCGAATTTACTGTCTTCGGCTCGCACCTGGACGAAAAATCGTCCAGGGAAAAAAGTGGGTCGACATGGCCAATAGGCGGGTCGGCCTATGGGTCGACCCGACTCAAGCGTGGGTCGACCCATAACGGGTTTGCCTTTTTTTTCATTTTTGTTTAATTATATATATAATTTTGATTTTCTTTATTTCTCTCGTAACTTCTCCATACTGACTCGGATTTCAACAAGTTATATATGAAAATTGCTCAAAAAATTACCACGGACCCAATGATGCAACTCCCGTAGCTCAATTCTGACAATTTCCCAACCCTATTTTATTATTCAATTAATTTGTTAATTAATAATTATTACTTTATTTTTTCGGGTTGTTACAAGAGCTCTCCAACCTTTATAAGTACTCTCCTACCTGCAACACAAAGGGGATCCTCTGGACTGGTTGTTAAAACTCTGCTGAAAGCTTTCTTCACACCTCACCTCCCTCATAATAGTCTTCAAAGAGGTTCACTGTGATTCTCCGGTGGATTCCAACCTTGAAGATTCAATCTAGCTAAGGATATTTAAGAGCTTTGTAATAATATACATCTTGTAACAGCAATCAGTCTATAATAAAAACTTTAAAGTGGACGTGGGCTTCGTTAACAGCCGAACCACTATAAAAATCTTCTTGTCTTCTTTCCATTTCTACTTCTTCTATATCTATTATCCATATTATTGCTCTCAAAGAACAGGGCTGGTGCTTTCACACTCAAACCAGGGTGTTGATATATTTTTTGGGTTAACATTTTGGTGCTTTCACTAAGAACCCAACTCAGGGTTTAGATCTAGCTATCTACTTTTATAACGATCCGTATTTTTGATAATTAAAACTATTGAATTAAATAAGATTTGAAATTTAATATTGTGAGAAATTAAAATTTATGATTTATTAATAAGAAAAATAATAATTAGAATATGATTTAATAATGTTGTTTGAATGTTATTGACAACTATTTTAATGTAATTTCAATCAATTGAAATAATTGTAAAGTTAATTTGGTTATAAATGTAAATAAGGAATAAATTAAATGTTGGACTCAATGTTGAAATTATATGTAATTAACTGAAATAGGTTTATTATAGAATATGAAATAAATTAATTAGTACATAAATTTATTAGCTTTTGTTTGTAAACAATAAATTTAGAAATGTGTTTGAATTACTAATGTGTAATAATTTTTTTAATTATTATTTTATTATTAAATTTGTTTGAAATTAATTTGGGAATCAATAAAATTAATATAGTTGAAATATTACAATTAATACGGTAAAAGACGTTAACTGTTGAGTGATAAGAATAGTAAGATGGAAACTTATGTTAAATTAGTTCATCAGGTAATAGTGATTTAATATAAGAATTTAAATCTAAATAAAAGATTTTGTTTGGAATATAAATTATAATGAATGGATTTATTACAGTTGTAATTGAACGTTGAAATTAATGTAATATTTAAATCTTGGCTTTAATATGGAAATTGTATTTTAAAAGATTATGAATTCCTGTTTAATGAAGAATGATGAAAATTGTAACTTTTAATTTAGAATTTTAAAAGTGATCGAATTTATTTTAAAATAATAATTTATTTAATTAACGTGAAAGTTTGTCTTTTTGGGCATTGTCTCAGATTTTGACGAAACTAGTTTGATCGGATCCATAATAGTGAATTATTATAGGATTTCAAGTTTCGTAGCGATCAGACTTATCGTTTGATCGTGCGAACTCGAAACGTGTAGAAATCGATTAATGGAATTTAAATGAGTATAATTTGATTTTGAAAGCTAACTTCTATATACAATGGATTTAGGGTTTGAAACTAGTTCCATTGAGTTTAAAAATATCGAAAACCTATATTTTGATATATGGGATGACCTACTTTCGTTTCAGGAACGAAATGGGCTTTTCGGGCCGGTGCTATCGTTTCGATCGAATTTGATCTGTTTCATCCGTTCTTATCCATCTCTCTTTATATAAATAGATTTTTCCTAAAAGCCTAGTAGCCTTTTATTTCAGTTTATGTACATACTACTTATTCTCATCTGCTCCTTTCCATTCCTTCTCAATGGTAGACAAACCCTAATTACAATTCCCAAATCAAACTCTGAAATCCAAACTCCTTAAAACCTATCGAATAATATATCATTGTGAAGCTCTCAACGAACGTAATCTTTGTCCGTAGTTCGTTTTTGCAATTAAGTCTCGATTTGGCCAGAAATCAATGAAATAGTTTCGACCGTCTATCCTAGGGTTTTGCGATCGATGGTGGATCTTCATCGATGGGACGATCGGAAGTTGCTGCAACAAAGAGGGCGTCCAGGGGAGCACATCCATCGGCTTAGGTCGTTGCAAGGTCGCCGCGATTCGCCAGAAATTTCCATAGTTTGGCGGTGGTGGCGCAGTGCTTGCTGGTAGCATGAGGGGTGCACGCGGCCATGGAAGGGTCGGCCTGCTGTGGCGGTGACGATGGTGGTCTCGGATCTGGGAGGTGATGGTCGTGGTGGTGGCATTGGGCTCGTGAAGTGGCGGCTGAAGCATGGATTTCACGATCTGTAAGCGATATAGGGTTTTTGCATGGTGATGTTATTTACGAAACTGCCCCTATTTATTTTAAATTTAATTTTAATTTTCAAACGTTCTAACATATATAACTTTTGCATACGAACTCGAATTTGGACGTGTTTCTTCCGTTGGGTTCGTATCGAAATTCCGGCCAACATGGAACTGGTTCGGTTGAGTTTGGAGACTGTTCAAAATTTGGGCTTTTGTTGGATTTTAAATGGACGATAAATCAAAGGTGAGTGATTTAACCCACTCACGAAATACTAAACCTTCTTATGTTAGTTGAATTAAATTTATGAATTGATAAGAATTTTATTGATTGCTATTTGGTAATTTAAATTGTCGTTTAAATTTAATTTGAATTAAATTGCCATTTAAATTAATAATGAAATTAAACTAATAGTTAAATTCCTGATATTGATAACCAGTTAATTGTTGTGATTTATTGACTGATTTGGATGTTGATTGTGATGGATGTTTATTTGTTGACATTTTGGATGATTGGATGTTATGTTATTACCACACTGCAAGTTCCCTTAGTTTGTTGTTAGGAAAATCACCATGGGTTGAAATGATACATACCCGAATGATCTTATAGATTAGGAAAAATCATTATGGGTTGAAATGATACATACCCGAGTGATTTTATTGATTTGGAAATTATTGATTCGGGATACGGGTTGAAATGATATATACCCGAAAATTTAACTATTTTGGGTTGAAATGATACATACCCAATCACTTGACCATATGGTAGAAAATTATATACAGACACCATTGGTTGGTTTTAAATTATTTTCTAAATGGTAAAGTATGTTTGATTTATAAATTTGATTTTTTTAAATTCAATTTAATGATTTTATTTAAAAAATTATATATGGAAAATAATTTATTTTATATGTTTTAAAGCTTCAAATTATAAATTAATATATGGTTTTAAATGTAAATTTAAGATTTTAACTTATAATTTTATTTAATTTTAAATATATATTTTAAATAGTTTAAAATTTAATTTAATATAGTTTTAATATATATATATATATATATTTTAAATTTAATTTATTATAATAAATATAGTTTTGATCTAAGATGATAAATATAGACTTTTATAATAACTTTAATAGATAAAAGATTTTTGTAAAAGATTTTAGAATTTTGTAAAAGGTTTTGTAAGGAATTTATAAAAGTTTTGTAAGAGATTTTATAATGGTTTTATAAAGGAGTTATAAAGGTTTTAAAGGATTTTATAAAAAAAACTTGTATAAGGGGATTTGGAAGCGTTTTAAAGGAATTTGCGTAGAAGTTTATGAAAAGGGAAAGAGTTGTAAACTGTTTTGGAATTTATAAATAGCTTTATAGATGGTTCTAAAGCATATAAATAGTTTATAAATGGTTTAAGAGAGGTTTATAAATTATTTTCGAAATTGATTGAAAGAAATCTTCCTTGGTATTTATGAATATATTTATACTTTTGGAATAAGCATATGGATATCTTGATATGATGGTATAAACTATTTTTTGGATTTATTATTAAGAATGTTTATAAAATGACCACGGTATGAAATAAGTGGTTGGTTGTTAAAGAGACCGGGATTGGATATTGTCATACTCTCTGCCAATTCCGAAACCACTTTAACAACTGTGCACGTGGTGGAGAATCCAGAACAAAGTAGGATGGTTTGGCGAACGCCACTGGTATGAGGTAAGAACGCAACCCTGGCCTTCGGGTCAGCTTGATATGACTAAAATAGGAGCTATCCCGCGCTAAGTGAGGTCGCTCCTTCTATCGGACACGCTTCTTCGATACCATATCTGTTGTGATTGATTAGTGGCCACCCTCCATTTGATTATGTGAGTGTGTCTCGAGGTGGGTGGTAGTAGCTGCTATGCATTACCATCAGTCCGGGCGTGCAAAACGGTAGAATCCTACCCTGGGCATTGCCTCACGTGCCTTGTCATATGCCTTATTGAGCCCACTACGATTTTGGTTAGTGTCATACCTATGGAGTGCTCCCTGATAGCCCACCAGTTTATGGTGGAGTTTACAGTACTATATAGACTACGATGCCTATAAAATGTGTTTAGGGGATATGGGTAATGCCTTAGCCCTATTTTAATACTTTACTGATAGACACTACATATATATAGCTTATTTTACTACATATAGATAGTTTAACGGATTCTTAGGAGATGGAAAATCTTGAAACATCTCTTAACTTATCGCACGCACGTTATACACTAGATATGAGGTAAAATCCCGTAAAAATCTCTGAAGCCATTACACTCATATTTATTTATTGTTGATTTAACTTACAAAAGATCTTTTAGTTCTGACTCGAGTGTTTTGTCTTTTCATTATGCTCGGGTCAGCCTGACCATTTCAGTATTGAAGACTTTATCTCTAGAGGACGAAGACGGAGTTTGGTTTATTATATTATTAGTAACTTTCCGCTGCATCATTATTGATATGTCATTGTTTGTACTCTGATTGTTGTAAAATTTGTGTAATCTAATTTATATTATAAAATAGATTCATGAACTGTTTATTTGAGTATTATATTTTGTCATTTCGCTGTGAGATTCTGTGTTTTGTTTTTCCTTCTTTTCTCTTATTTTCTTATTTACCCCGTTGACAATCCTCCATTTTGAATGGTTTGAGTTGACATGTGTTGTTTATTGTCGATTTAAACCGTCCAAAAAGGTGGGTCGTCACAACTTTGGATCAGATAGGTTCAGAAGTTAGATCCTCAATCTTTGCTTGAAAAGTCTACCACTTGGAATCAATGGCTCCAAGAAGAAAGAGAGCTGCCTCTGGAAGGTCCATAGGGGCAGTAATAGCTGGAGAAGATGTGAATTCTCAACAAACTGAAGTAAATGATGCTAACGCAGGAGATCAGGCGCCAGCATCCACCAGTCAACACGAAGTCATTACAAGGGACGAGTTGAACAAAATGGTTGATGTGATCAACCAAAAAATGGAAAGCAGTCAGAAGGCTCTGATGGTAAGCTTAATGCTCTCTTAACCTTACAGTCAAATCCTGCTCCAAGAACTGTGGTTGAACCCACGACTGTTATAGAATAGAAAACTCTTCCGGTTCTGGTCTAAACAGAAGAAATGGAAAACAGCCGTTAAGAAGGATGATCACAGGAACCATGGGACTCAACGCGGAAGGAAATACAACAGTAATAAAATCCTAGTTTATTAAATTTTAAATTTGAAACAAATTCTTTTATTTTGATTTACCTGTTCTTTATATTAAATCAATAATTCCCTTATGTAATTTATTTAACATAAGTTTCCATTTATTATACTCATTGCTCTACAGTTAACGTCTTTGCTCATATTAACTGCAATATTTCAATTACATTAATTTCTCCTTGATTACCAAATTATTTCAAAACGGATTAAATAATGAGACGAGAAATAAAGCGATTGTTACATCTTGGCAATTTAAACACATTTATAAATTTATTTTTACAAACAAAGGTTAATAAATTTACGTACTATATAATTGATTTCTTATTGTATGCTAACCTATTTAGAGTATTGTTTATCCCATTCTTTATTGACATTTATGATTACAATCGATGCAATTTACACTCAAACGGTTGTTAATTATATTCATCATTAAATTATATTCTAATATGCATTATCATCCTTACCTCATTGAAATTTGTCGTTTTAGAATTCATTTAAGGTCAAGTTATTTATACTAATAATTTTTTTTACATTAATAAATCATAAATTTTAATTTCTAAAAATATTAAATTCCAAAGCTTGTTTAATTTAATATTTTTAATTGTCAAAAATACGAGTCGTTACAATCTCCCCCGCTAAAAACTATTCATCCCTGGAAAGGAACATGAAAGAATCAAGAAATTATATATATTTTATTCAAAATAGTCAATTTATATACAATTTAGCCTACATATTTAAGTTTAATATAAATTTGAAAATAACTCAACTTCCACAAAAAAAATTTGTAAGTCCTAAATTTACGAAAAAATTCTACAGCATCTCCTTTGCACGGCTATGTCCGAAAAATAACAATATCAATAATTACATGGTATATATCCTATTTCAAAAAAATAAAACATCCCAAACCATGGGAAAATAATAAAATTCCGCTACCAAAACCATAATCCGAAAACGTACCTATTTGTCGGGCAAACAAAGCTCTATTTATGAAACCGAAAGCACCAATTATTGCTTCCATAAACCTGTATCTTACTTACATAATCCAAAAGAGTTCAAACTATGTAAAAAGAGCAATATGTTAGTTGTTCCTATCAAAACACAAGCAACACATCATATATAATAGTCATATGCAAACGAAAGCAGTACGACCATTATATGCAACCATACAATCCATCACACATCCATAGCAACCAAAAAAACTAATGGTTTGTCTTGGTTTAGAAACTTTTCATCGTACAAGGGTGATAAATAAACTACCAAGTGTACCTTACGCTCAACAGCCTTAGGTAATTACTCCGTAGATTATTCATACAACCTTAAACAATTCGAAATATCATTTCCCAAACTTCCCATCAGCCAAACAACATAAAATTTATATATTATTTAAGTTTGAATGATGAACATATATCATTTGTACACAACATCAATTATGATCGATTGCTTGAATACACAAATTTCACTTTCGAACAAGTATTGTTAACTCGATTAGTCTAGTGCGGATTCTGACCCGATTTCTTGATAGAAATTTCCGCTTACCTTGCATAGCTATAAACTATGATAGAAAACTTCAAACTCATATCAAAAATTTGTATCAAATGTTCGCTGTCAAGAATCAACTGAAAAATCCTAATCCGGACTGACGTGAATCACCACAAATCATTTATTCGAATCTCGATCAGAACTAATATGCGAATAAAATGATCTACACACAACTTACATATTTTATTCTGTTCTTTCTTTAAAACGTCATTCACTTACATAAATTTTTTACATTCGGTATTTAAAATCATCAATGGATAAATTCTTAAAGTATTACATATGTTTCTTTGCAGTTTATTTCACATTTATTTACTTATATAACTTGATTTCCTTTAAATATTAAAATTCATTAATGAACCATCTCACACTTAAGTTTCTCTACTTTTTGATTCACTTTTATTCCGTCATATATGGTATCATTTAATATTAAATACATTTATGAATAATTTTAGCATTTTCCTAAGTTTATAATCATTTACATAAATAGTATTCACTTTTTACTATTCAATTTAATTATTAAGCATTATAAAGCATTAACTTAAGTATATAACATTTCTTGTACATCTTAATTATTTATTTATAGACATAAGTTCATTTTGAAACATTTTATTACTTAAGTTTTTTTTTTGTATAACATTCCGTTAAATCCTAGAAGTATATACCAAAGTCTTATTCATTTTACTTAACAAAAATGTTTAATAGTTTAAATCTTCTTAATTTAAATCTTCTTAATTTTCATTATCTTTTAATTTAAGAGCTACAATACTTCTTCTTCTATATTTTCACTAAAAACTTAGCTTTTAATTTTAGTTTTCAATTTGAAAGTTTCCAACTTATTAAAATAGTCGAAGATTCCATTCTATTACAATAATTGAAAATCATTGATTAATAGAATTTAAGAACTAAACACTGGGTTTCATTACAAATCATCTTAAAATAACATATACTTATACCTTATTATATATCAACTCATACATAATGGAAATTTAAATCAAAATTTTGTCTATCAAAACAAATGTGTAGCAAAGCTACTTTAGTGGTCATCCCACTTTGAAACTCGAAAATGAATGCCGATGATGACTCTGTCATCACCGAAATTATTTTCCAGTGACAGAAGATGGGAGTACTGTCACGTACCGGAATTTTCGACTTTCGAAAATTCGACATCGATACTCCCTTTATCGATTGTCGAGCAATCGAGTGCCGGAAACTCCAATAGTGAGGGTTTTAAGAAAAAGAAAAAGTAGAAGAAGAAGGAAATAGAAGGAAAAGAAAAAGAAGAGAAAAAAGAAAAGAGGAAGAAGAAACAACAGATAACACGATCAGAAACAGAAGCAATATCAGAATCTCACATATCGCAGCGGAATAACATATAATAGATAATCACTAGTCTTTTAAAACAAAGAACTATATCAGTTTATACATACATAAATCATCAGAGTCAATATACAACAATGGACAGTTATATAACTTGTCCTCATATAGAATACACAGCGGAATAAATACTATCAGATACAAATACTACGTCTCGTCATCCAGCTTGCTTCCAAAGCTCTAGAATATCCAGAATATCCTGATAACCTAACTCTAGACTGCCCGTGTGGAAATTGGTGGGCACCCAGAGTTTAGAAGGGAAACAATAAACTCCGAGTCAGTCATGGTGACTGGTGTGAGATCGTAAAACAGTTATTTTTCACAAAGAAAATAAAACAAATTCGCAATGCTTTTGGAAAATGAAACTACCATAAGACCTCCCGCCACACACACAATGCAAACGCAGAATTGGAGGAGATTTCTTCTTATGATAGTCAAAGATGCTTACTACGCAAAATCAAATCATTTTTGATATTATTATTAGTGCATAGTGTAGAAAACAGTTCGAAAGTATAATATAAATCTTAGCCAGCATAGACATTCCGAACTATGCCTACTATAGCTACCATCCAAACAGTGGTGACCACCATAAGTGAATGGCAGGTTCTACAACTAAAACCGTACAAGGCTCGTATTGTTTCTTTGGATTTCCAATAAATGGTCAGGCTAAGGAACTTCCTATCCACGATGGGTACGTCCCTGGAATAGACGACCCGAGAACCTAACCGGATCTCTGCCAACACAAGGCCGGGTTACCTCTGCAAAAATAGGTAACTACTGACACGCGTATGCCATCCCCCGATCGTAACCGATCTTCCCGAGGATCCCCGATTTCCAACAAACCACAAAGAAATAAATTTGCAGCAACCACATAGGTTAAGTATCTGGGCTCCATACCATGATACCACCTCTATCCAGAAGGAATGACATACACTAAGGGGCGCTACTCCCTAAAACCTTGCCGCATCCTTCCTGTTTCGACCATTTCCGGGGTGTGAGGCTCGACGAAGTCTCGTCCACAAAGCTACGCTTTCTACAAAGCCCTGCTTCGGGTCAAACAAAAATGATCAACCTATGATCACAAAGATATAAGATCAAACAAATGATCATATCGCAAATGATCAAACACTGATCATTTCACAGCAACACTCAGTATGCCACGTTACCAAATTGGGAGTATATCGCTGATAAATTTCAACTACATAACCTCTGAGCTCGTACGTCTCAGAGAAGGGTGTTAAGCTAAGAGAATAAATTCTCCGCCACCAACAGAAATGTATTTGAAAGAAATCAGCTTTATATCTCAATTTGTAACGTCAGACATACAATCCATATAAGTCTGTTCCGGGATCGAACAGAACCGAAGGCACTTCTCACGAAGCCCTTGCATATCCGGATAAATTTCTAATCACGTCCGGACTTCCCGTCACTAAGGGTGATAAAACCTCTAAATCGGAGACCAGCCGATGTAGAGTAACTCGACGGTAATCCTTCCGTTTTCAAAAATATCCGGTCTTCAACACCGGTCTTCGAATGCAATTCATAACGACGTATCACATATTCGGAATGGGTTATACGACCCCATGGTCCTTTCCCGGCTAACCCGAATAGTGAGCGCTTATTCAAAAATAAGTGTGGCATTCAAATTCATCCAATTCACAACAAATACCTATCTAAAGGTAATTATTGATAGTCGGTTATTTAACTATCAATAAAGATGCGCGACATCATCAGATTCCAAATAATTTTCCAAATTATTTATTCTTCAAAAATATCTTTACTAGATATAAAATTTCCACACTTAACCGTTTGAAAACAAATTTCAAATATTCACATTTCATTTTATCTTTGAAGATAAAATCTCAAAACAGTTCATTTCATATTGGAAAGCATTTCTATACTTATTTAAAAATAAGTATTTCACAAATCATTTATTTTCAACATTTGAAAATATTCGATATACTTAAATCAATATTAAGTATATATTCATTCTTTAAGGAAATCATTCTCTTTAAACACATTTATTTGAGTCAAAACGAATGTTACGTAAAACATCGTTACGATGACTCAAAATCACTAGTATAGGGATTCGAAATTAAGATAGGTATATAAATCCCAATACTACATAAAAACATTTCCTTTCGGAAATCATTTACTATAACAATAGTGTTATAGTCCATCATTTCCTTATTTTTCGAAAACGTCTATTTCAACAATAAATGTTGAAATCTATGATTTTGATAATTCACACGTTTTAAAACATCTTTTAAAACAATTACTTCATTTTATAATATCGCTTTCCCAAAACATATCCATTTTATTTAATAATATATTCACTGTCCAAAATCGTGAATATACTTCAATAACCAAATTTCAATCTTTTTTACACATTTATTCCAAGAATTATCCACTATCCAAAATCGTGGATAAAATTTCCTTAATAACCTTCTATATTAAATTCATCAAATTTGATTGATTGATTTCCGAATTTATAAAACAACGTTTATAAATTCCATTTTCTATTTTCTATAACAACTCCGGTTTATAAATCTCATTTTATTAACTTCTAAAATTCACTTATAAGAATAAGTGATTTCGGATTTATAAACAACGTTTATAAATCGCATTTGTACTTTATAACAATTTCAACTTATAAAATCATTTCAGTTAGCAATTTCTGTTCAAATCTCATCTAAGTGCAAAAATCTAATTTATAAGCAAATTCCTTATAAATCTTCTATTCTACAGCTTCTATACAATTTATACTTCACAATTTATAAATCTATAAATCTCGCTCACATATGATTTTTATTATCCCTTCATTTTTAACACTTATAAAAACTTGTTTTATAATTCCAATATCTTAATTTATAAAATGTCAACTTTATAAACCTTTTAAGTAAACCGTTTATAATACTTTAAAAAATCTCAATTTAAACCATTTTATAAATCAATCAACTGTTTATTCCAAAAATCACTTTTCGGTTATATTTCACAAAGATCTTAACTTTTATTACTTTAAAATTCTAGACGTTTATTTATTTGAAATAAGTCACTTCAAAAATTTCAATAAAACGTCTGCTTTCAACAATCACTTTAAAATCCTTTTAAATTAAAAGTCATTATTTTTAAAACTTGAATCCGATGATGCAACAGCACCAATTAGTCAATCACAACATCAAACATCATATATCAACATATGATAACAGAATATTCATCAATATCTGTAAATAAATAAATACTGGTGAGGAATCCAGTTGGATCCCTCCAACCTGTTTCCCTGCATCCACAGATGTTAGCACAATACCAATTCCGCTCCAGTACGGAATTATCGCGGTATATGGGTTTAATAAATATTATCCGCTTACTAACGGCGCAATAGGGTCTCATCCGCTATACGAGGCGGGAAATCAATCAATCCAATATATACATATGCCAATATGTATATATTGCTATATATATAGATATATCCTACTATATCTAATATCATATCCAAGCAGTCAATCAATCAATCAATAACTGTAAAAGAAAATCCACTTTCATTTGAGTGAGAAGATCTCACCTTGATTTTCCAATAGAAATTTGTAGCGTTTATTTCGAATGAAATTAAACGGACGTTTAATTTCACTCAAAATTTTCACTGATCCCGATCGCTTCCAATCTAGTTCCATCGCGAAGTACACGTCGAGACGATTCCAACGCATTTTGTTTCGTCATTTTCTGATAATGTATGACGAAGTTATAGCATTACAAAGTTTTATACGAATTTAATTAAAATAATTTTACAATATTTATTTTATTTTATACCCCTAAACATCATGGCCGTTCGATCTCGTTCAGCAAATCAGGGCCCCTGCTTCCATCTCCTCACGCGCGTCTTCTTCCCCAGGCAAAGAAAATCGCGATCAACCCATACTCATGTTCGAACTCCCATAGCCGCACCTCCATTCCTCGATTCGAACGCAATCAAACACCGCCACGCTGAAGCCCTCAGCCCCACGAACCTTCACCTGGAACCGCGCTCCACTCGGTGGCCCCACTTCCTCGAACGACGTGAAGAAACGGCGAACATTCGTGACGAATCTCGCGATGATTCCCTCCACGAATCTCGATCACAGCCGTATGGATTTGTTCGTCTCGTCGAGATCTTCAAGCTTGTAGTTGAATGTATTTCGTGAAACTCATCGGATTTGGAGATAAACGAGGTGAAAGCACGCGAATTTCTGGCCGTTGTTTATGAAGGTGGCGGCCACGAACGTATAAACTAGGGTTTCTCAAAAATGAAGGGGGTGGGTTGCTTTTATAGAGAACCGACGAACACTATTCATTTCTGAATTTCCGAACTCCGATTTACGCGCGGTCACTATCGTTTCTAGGGTTTATCCCACGTTCCGAACGCAATGGAACAGGTTTCGGAAGCTAATTCGATCGTCTGTGCAAGATATGGAATTAAACGATCAATTTAAATTAAACCGATTTAAATCGATTTCGAGGCGTTTTGGCTTGCCCCGGACAAATGGTAAATCCAAAAATTATGAAATTTGAAATCTTACAATAATATCACATTACGGATCCGATGAAACTGGTTTCGTCGAAATCCGAGACTTTTTGAAAAATGACTATTTTAACTCGACGATTTAAAATTAAAACGATATCGATGCGTTTCGAGCTGCCACGGTCAAACGACAACTCCGATGGATACGAAAATTGAAATCCGATAATAACTAACTATTACGGATCCAATGGAACTAGTTTCGTTCAATTCTGAGACTGTTCGAAAATTGGCTATTTTTCAGTCGATAATTAAATATTAAAATATTCAATTTTCACAGATTAACTCCAAATTCAATTTTAAAAGTTCTATAACCTTTCTATAACTCCAGTACGATTAAATAAAATTTTACAAATCATTTTCAATCATATTAAACTCGATTTTCAATTATCTCTGGAATTTCACTATTTAAATTATCGATTTAATTGACCAAATTAAATCCAATATCCTTTAAATAAATTATTCGACTTATTAAATTCATTTATTAATATTAAAAATCAATTAAATATTCGAATTTTAATTATCAAAAATTCTGGGTCGTTACAAACTTCCCCCCTTAAAAGAATTTCGTCCTCGAAATTACCAAGTAAGGAAAAATGGTCCTTAACTCGTCTACTCTTTTTCCAACATCTAATAGTTTTATCAAATTTTCAAAACAAATCTCTCTACTAGAGATTCGTTATTAATTCAACTAAATTTCCAACTTCAATTATAAGTTTCAACAGCATTGTTTAACTTCTCAATTCAAATTCGAGTTTAAATTCAAATTTTAAACTTTAAAAATTTCTCAAAAATTTTCTAACGCCCTAAATTTTCGAAAAATTTCGCCAGCGTCTCCTTTGCGCGGCTAATACGGTACGACTACAAAACGTCCCTACGGACTCTCAAATTTCAAAAAGAAAAAGAAAAAGCCAAGCGGCTAGAGAAAAAATCAGCAAATCTCATATTGAAATTCAAAATACATACCTTTTGTCGAGCAATTCAATTTTATCTTTGAAATCAAATCCAATTCCTTTACACCTGTATATCCTACTAGCCATTATATCTAGTTACAGCATTCAAACTATTTTGCAAATTCGATTACACAATTTTCAATATAAACTGCTTATACATTTTTACTTCCCTGTTGAAGTTATATATCTATTCTCATTCAATTTTACATTTCCCATTCATTTGTATTTAGTTTACCATTTCAACTAAATTTGGATTCAATTTACTTTCGATTCTGAAATATTGAATTTTATCAATTATCTGTCATTTACAACTGCACTATCTTAAATTAGTTCCAATTACTAATTCAAATTGATATCAATTCAATTTATTTTAATTCTACTTCGATTAAATCTACTTACATTTAAACTGGATTTCCAATTCGAATTCAATTTACCTTTCTTTTATAATCATTGAATTTAATTCGTTTCAAACTTATTCATTCGGTCAATATTCACTTAGCTTTACTTACTAATTTTAGTTTAATACTTCACTCGTTTTCACAAATCAATTTCAATTCAGTCTTATTCACTTACAAATTCAAAAATGAATTTTAACATTCAATTTCACTCTCATTTAATTGATTCACTTGTACTTATATTTATTTAACTTCATTCTTTAAATTGAATTTATTCTATTAACCAAACAACTTTCATTTCCAATTTGAATCTCATTCCATCAAATTTCAAATATTTTATAAGTCTTTTCAACATTTTAAAATCATTTTGAAAACAATTCAAATTATCCCTTGAATTTTCAAAACAAAACCCAAATTTTCCAAACAACTTTAATTTAAAACAATCGGCAGCAATTCCTCTTTTGGAAACCCGAAAATGAACACCGATGATGTCGCGATCATCATCGGAATTATTTTCCAGCGACCGAAAAGAGTTTAGAGCTTTTATCTTTCCAAAATACTTTTCAAAACCTTTGAAATTCATTTTCAAATTCAAAAAGATTTAAACTTTCCAAATCTCCAAAATTTTCAAATTCTTTTCAAACATTTCCAAAAACTTTTCTGGAATTCCGTTTTAAATTACAAATCACATTTATAATTTACATTCTTAAATTTCATTTGTATGTGAATTTTATTTCTTAACTTTGGAGTTTATAATTCCAATTTCTCATTTAATTTCAATGATAATAGTTTAATATTATCACTTCTAACAACCATGAAACCATATACTATAGTAATTCATAGAAAAACATTTCTTTTATATACAAAAATAGTTTTGGGAAAATTATCTCATTTACCCTATTCAAAACAATACTGTGCCGAATTGTTCTATTCGAGTGTTTAGAGATCCCTATCGATAGAGTTGTACGGACAATACCGACCAGAATCCATATACCACTCAACAAACCAATCATCACAATATAAAACAATTTTATATTCACTAACAAATACGCGCTCGTATCTATTATTACACTCAAACTCATTCTAGAGTACTACTGACTCTATCTCTAATGAGTAACACCCAATAGAGCAGGGTTGTCGCTTAACCATATGCTCTGATACCACGCTGTCACGTACCAGAATTTTCGACTTTCGAAAATTCAACATCGATACTCCCTTTATCGATTGTCGAGCAATCGAGTGCCGGAAACTCCAATAGTGAGGGTTTTAAGAAAAAGAAAAAGTAGAAGAAGAAGGAAATAGAAGGAAAAGAAAAAGAAGAGAAAAAAGAAAAGAGGAAGAAGAAACAACAGATAACACGATCAGAAACAGAAGCAATATCAGAATCTCACATATCGCAGCGGAATAACATATAATAGATAATCACTAGTCTTTTAAAACAAAGAACTATATCGGTTTATACATACATCAATCATCAGAGTCAATATACAACAATGGACAGTTATATAACTTGTCCTCATACAGAATACACAGCGGAATAAATACTATCAGATACAAATACTACGTCTCGTCATCCAGCTTGCTTCCAAAGCTCCAGAATATCCAGAATATCCTGATAACCTAACTCTAGACTGCCCGTGTGGAAATTGGTGGGCACCCAGAGTTTAGAAGGGAAACAATAAACTCCGAGTCAGTCATGGTGACTGGTGTGAGATCGTAAAACAGTTATTTTTCACAAAGAAAATAAAACAAATTCGCAATGCTTTTGGAAAATGAAACTACCATAAGACCTCCCGCCACACACACAATGCAAACGCAGAATTGGAGGAGATTTCTTCTTATGATAGTCAAAGATGCTTACTACGCAAAATCAAATCATTTTTGATATTATTATTAGTGCATAGTGTAGAAAACAGTTCGAAAGTATAATATAAATCTTAGCCAGCATAGACATTCCGAACTATGCCTACTATAGCTACCATCCAAACAGTGGTGACCACCATAAGTGAATGGCAGGTTCTACAACTAAAACCGTACAAGGCTCGTATTGTTTCTTTGGATTTCCAACAAATGGTCAGGCTAAGGAACTTCCTATCCACGATGGGTACGTCCCTGGAATAGACGACCCGAGAACCTAACCGGATCTCTGCCAACACAAGGCCGGGTTACCTCTGCAAAAATAGGTAACTACTGACACGCATATGCCATCCCCCGATCGTAACCGATCTTCCCGAGGATCCCCGATTTCCAACAAACCACAAAGAAATAAATTTGCAGCAACCACATAGGTTAAGTATCTGGGCTCCATACCATGATACCACCTCTATCCAGAAGGAATGACATACACTAAGGGGCGCTACTCCCTAAAACCTTGCCGCATCCTTCCTGTTTCGACCATTTCCGGGGTGTGAGGCTCGACGAAGTCTCGTCCACAAAGCTACGCTTTCTACAAAGCCCTGCTTCGGGTCAAACAAAAATGATCAACCTATGATCACAAAGATATAAGATCAAACAAATGATCATATCGCAAATGATCAAACACTGATCATTTCACAGCAACACTCAGTATGCCACGTTACCAAATTGGGAGTATATCGCTGATAAATTTCAACTACATAACCTCTGAGCTCGTACGTCTCAGAGAAGGGTGTTAAGCTAAGAGAATAAATTCTCCGCCACCAACAGAAATGTATTTGAAAGAAATCAGCTTTATATCTCAATTTGTAACGTCAGACATACAATCCATATAAGTCTGTTCCGGGATCGAACAGAACCGAAGGCACTTCTCACGAAGCCCTTGCATATCCGGATAAATTTCTAATCACGTCCGGACTTCCCGTCACTAAGGGTGATAAAACCTCTAAATCGGAGACCAGCCGATGTAGAGTAACTCGACGGTAATCCTTCCGTTTTCAAAAATATCCGGTCTTCAACACCGGTCTTCGAATGCAATTCATAACGACGTATCACATATTCGGAATGGGTTATACGACCCCATGGTCCTTTCCCGGCTAACCCGAATAGTGAGCGCTTATTCAAAAATAAGTGTGGCATTCAAATTCATCCAATTCACAACAAATACCTATCTAAAGGTAATTATTGATAGTCGGTTATTTAACTATCAATAAAGATGCGCGACATCATCAGATTCCAAATAATTTTCCAAATTATTTATTCTTCAAAAATATCTTTACTAGATATAAAATTTCCACACTTAACCGTTTGAAAACAAATTTCAAATATTCACATTTCATTTTATCTTTGAAGATAAAATCTCAAAACAGTTCATTTCATATTGGAAAGCATTTCTATACTTATTTAAAAATAAGTATTTCACAAATCATTTATTTTCAACATTTGAAAATATTCGATATACTTAAATCAATATTAAGTATATATTCATTCTTTAAGGAAATCATTCTCTTTAAACACATTTATTTGAGTCAAAACGAATGTTACGTAAAACATCGTTACGATGACTCAAAATCACTAGTATAGGGATTCGAAATTAAGATAGGTATATAAATCCCAATACTACATAAAAACATTTCCTTTCGGAAATCATTAACTATAACAATAGTGTTATAGTCCATCATTTCCTTATTTTTCGAAAACGTCTATTTCAACAATAAATGTTGAAATCTATGATTTTGATAATTCACACGTTTTAAAACATCTTTTAAAACAATTACTTCATTTTATAATATCGCTTTCCCAAAACATATCCATTTTATTTAATAATATATTCACTGTCCAAAATCGTGAATATACTTCAATAACCAAATTTCAATCTTTTTTACACATTTATTCCAAGAATTATCCACTATCCAAAATCGTGGATAAAATTTCCTTAATAACCTTCTATATTAAATTCATCAAATTTGATTGATTGATTTCCGAATTTATAAAACAACGTTTATAAATTCCATTTTCTATTTTCTATAACAACTCCGGTTTATAAATCTCATTTTATTAACTTCTAAAATTCACTTATAAGAATAAGTGATTTCGGATTTATAAACAACGTTTATAAATCGCATTTGTACTTTATAACAATTTCAACTTATAAAATCATTTCAGTTAGCAATTTCTGTTCAAATCTCATCTAAGTGCAAAAATCTAATTTATAAGCAAATTCCTTATAAATCTTCTATTCTACAACTTCTATACAATTTATACTTCACAATTTATAAATCTATAAATCTCGCTCACATATGATTTTTATTATCCCTTCATTTTTAACACTTATAAAAACTTGTTTTATAATTCCAATATCTTAATTTATAAAATGTCAACTTTATAAACCTTTTAAGTAAACCGTTTATAATACTTTAAAAAATCTCAATTTAAACCATTTTATAAATCAATCAACTGTTTATTCCAAAAATCACTTTTCGGTTATATTTCACAAAGATCTTAACTTTTATTACTTTAAAATTCTAGACGTTTATTTATTTGAAATAAGTCACTTCAAAAATTTCAATAAAACGTCTGCTTTCAACAATCACTTTAAAATCCTTTTAAATTAAAAGTCATTATTTTTAAAACTTGAATCCGATGATGCAACAGCACCAATTAGTCAATCACAACATCAAACATCATATATCAACATATGATAACAGAATATTCATCAATATCTGTAAATAAATAAATACTGGTGAGGAATCCAGTTGGATCCCTCCAACCTGTTTCCCTGCATCCACAGATGTTAGCACAATACCAATTCCGCTCCAGTACGGAATTATCGCGGTATATGGGTTTAATAAATATTATCCGCTTACTAACGGCGCAATAGGGTCTCATCCGCTATACGAGGCGGGAAATCAATCAATCCAATATATACATATGCCAATATGTATATATTGCTATATATATATAGATATATCCTACTATATCTAATATCATATCCAAGCAGTCAATCAATCAATCAATAACTGTAAAAGAAAATCCACTTTCATTTGAGTGAGAAGATCTCACCTTGATTTTCCAATAGAAATTTGTAGCGTTTATTTCGAATGAAATTAAACGGACGTTTAATTTCACTCAAAATTTTCACTGACCCCGATCGCTTCCAATCTAGTTCCATCGCGAAGTACACGTCGAGACGATTCCAACGCATTTTGTTTCGTCATTTTCTGATAATGTATGACGAAGTTATAGCATTACAAAGTTTTATACGAATTTAATTAAAATAATTTTACAATATTTATTTTATTTTATACCCCTAAACATCATGGCCGTTCGATCTCGTTCAGCAAATCAGGGCCCCTGCTTCCATCTCCTCACGCGTGTCTTCTTCCCCAGGCAAAGAAAATCGCGATCAACCCATACTCATGTTCGAACTCCCATAGCCGCACCTCCATTCCTCGATTCGAACGCAATCAAACACCGCCACGCTGAAGCCCTCAGCCCCACGAACCTTCACCTGGAACCGCGCTCCACTCGGTGGCCCCACTTCCTCGAACGACGTGAAGAAACGGCGAACATTCGTGACGAATCTCGCGATGATTCCCTCCACGAATCTCGATCACAGCCGTATGGATTTGTTCGTCTCGTCGAGATCTTCAAGCTTGTAGTTGAATGTATTTCGTGAAACTCATCGGATTTGGAGATAAACGAGGTGAAAGCACGCGAATTTCTGGCCGTTGTTTATGAAGGTGGCGGCCACGAACGTATAAACTAGGGTTTCTCAAAAATGAAGGGGGTGGGTTGCTTTTATAGAGAACCGACGAACACTATTCATTTCTGAATTTCCGAACTCCGATTTACGCGCGGTCACTATCGTTTCTAGGGTTTATCCCGCGTTCCGAACGCAATGGAACAGGTTTCGGAAGCTAATTCGATTGTCTGTGCAAGATATGGAATTAAACGATCAATTTAAATTAAACCGATTTAAATCGATTTCGAGGCGTTTTGGCTTGCCCCGGACAAATGGTAAATCCAAAAATTATGAAATTTGAAATCTTACAATAATATCACATTACGGATCCGATGAAACTGGTTTTGTCGAAATCCGAGACTTTTTGAAAAATGACTATTTTAACTCGACGATTTAAAATTAAAACGATATCGATGCGTTTCGAGCTGCCACTGTCAAACGACAACTCCGATGGATACGAAAATTGAAATCCGATAATAACTAACTATTACGGATCCATTGGAACTGGTTTCGTTCAATTCTGAGACTGTTCGAAAATTGGCTATTTTTCAGTCGATAATTAAATATTAAAATATTCAATTTTCACAGATTAACTCCAAATTCAATTTTAAAAGTTCTATAACCTTTCTATAACTCCAGTATGATTAAATAAAATTTTACAAATCATTTTCAATCATATTAAACTCGATTTTCAATTACCTCTGGAATTTCACTATTTAAATTATCGATTTAATTGACCAAATTAAATCCAATATCCTTTAAATAAATTATTCGACTTATTAAATTCATTTATTAATATTAAAAATCAATTAAATATTCGAATTTTAATTATCAAAAATTATGGGTCGTTACAAGTACGAAACTTATTTTCTGTAAAATTCTTTTAAAACATTTTTTTCAAATCCCATTGAAAATATTCCTTTCCAAAAATATTTCAAAATAATACTAATATTACTTTTCCAAAATCTTTGGAAACCATTTTCAAAACACCGGAATTTAAGTTCTCAAATAATATATTTATATTCTTTTTATTTGTAAATCCTATTTTATAAACCATATTTATAAAATTACATTTTCTTATAACATACAATAGTCACTGATTTTTAAGAGCCTTGACCAACCAACAATAAATGACAATAATCAAATATTATCATTTACTAACAAACAATACGCCAAAAACTATATCAATATATGAAAAATTTATGCTTTTAAATACAAAATATAATACTAGATAAAATTATTTCATTTGCCTATTTTCAAAAACAATATTGTGTCGGCTTACCATGTTTAAGTGTTTAGATATCCCTATCGATGCCATAGCATCCTATGTACCGACCGAAATTCATAAATACTCAACAGAACAAATTAAAACAATACAAAATATTTTTATAGCACTAACAAATACGCTCCCTCATACACACACACAATCAGACTCATTCTAGTGTATTAATAACCCTATCTCTAACGAGTTTATCCACAACAGGCTAAGGTATCTCTAAACCAAAGCTCTCATACCCACCCTTTTGGACGGTTTAAATCGATAATAAACCAGACATGTTTAACTTAAACCATTCAATAGGGCAGATTATTAATGAGGTAAATACGAAAATAAGAGCAATGAAGGAAAGGAAAACACAGAATCTCGCAACGAAATGACAAAATATAATAATAAATAATCAGTTCATGAAGCTGTTTTACAATATAAATTTGATTGCAATTTTTTTCCAACATAATCAGAATATAATCAACAACATACCAAAATAAAGCAGCAGAATAATAATAGTAAATACAGTCTAGCAAACCCCATCTTCATGTTCAAGGAATAATGTCTTCAAACACTGAAATACTCAAGCTGACCCGAGCGTAACGAAAAGACAAAACACTCTGGTCAGACCTAAAAGTTCTTATGTAAGTTAAATCAATAACAAGTAAATATGAGTGTAATAGATTCAGAGATGTTTACGGGATTTTCCATCTCCTAACTAGTGTACAATGTGAGTGCAATAACTGAAGAGATGTTACAGGATTTTCCATCTCCTAAGGATCCATCAAACTATCTATATATAGTAAGATACGATATTTATATAGTGTGTATAAGTAAAGTAAAGTATTAAAGTAGTGTTAAGGCTTTGCATTGATCCCTCTTAACACATTTTAAGCATTGTCCTACAGTTTGCCTTAGTAGCATCACCAGTAACGTCGGTAGCCAGGGAAGCGTCGTGATAAGACAACACTAAAATAAAGTCGTAGTGGTCGCATATAATGATAGAATTCTACCAGTTTACCCTTTCTGGCTGGTCGTAATACATCATTGCAACGACGACCGATCGAGTCAACCACCCCAAAATCAGATCATTGTGCACCGATCAAGTCAAAATCAATATAGTAATACAAAGGGGTGATGGCCCCTAAAGGTAGCTAACCCCTTGGCCAGACATATGGTTCTATTTTAGTCATTTCCAATGGACACAAGTGTCGGGGTCATCCATCATCGTTCTCTTTCTTCATTCCAGTAATCCTCGCCGATTCAACCTCTTCATTCTAGGTAACGTCCACCGCGTACATGGTTGTTAACGTGGTTCTGGTAGAATAACAAAGAGTATGCCATTCATCCGGCCTCTGTCTCTTTAATAACCAAACGTCATTTTACACACCGGTTGGTTCTTTTAAATTTCAAGACCAAGTTATACTTCATATCAAAATATCAGATTTTCTTTAAAATCATTTCGAATTCAAAATAGGTTATACCTTCAAATCAAAACATTTGAATCTAAATCAATGATTTAATCTAAATAGTTCCCCTTTAAAATAGTTTGAATATCGAAAATGGTTTGAATAATTAAAATAGTTTTACTATTGAAAAATAGTTTGGAATAATTAAAACAGTTTAAAGATTGAAAATAGTTTAGAATATAAATAGTTTTAGTATTGAAAATAGTTTTGAATAATTAAAATAGTTTATGTATTAAAATAATTTGGTTATTAAAATATTTATATATTTAAATAGCTTATATTAAAACCGTCTCTTTCTTTCACAACAATTTGAACTCATGTTCCAAATCACAACGAAATCAATTTTTCAACTTCCAATTCAAGTCAACTTCATATTCAAAATTCCATTTAAATCGATCTCAATTTAACGATTTTAAACTTTACTTCAAATTCAATTTAAACAATTCCATTCCAACGGCTGAAAGTTTCAATTCACATTCCCATTTTGAAACAACTTAGTTTAAATCCATTTCACGTCCAAATAACTTGGAAATTCCAATTTAAACCATTTAATTAAAGTAAATTCAAAGTTTAAATTAAAGTATAAACCTTCACAATTATTCATTTCCAATAAATTCAAATCATATCCTAATTTCCACTTTAAGATTTCAAATTAAATCAATTTCAACATTTCAAATCTCAATTCAGAAAAATAATTCAATTCATATAAATCAAAATTTTATTCTCTTTAAAGCAATATCATTTAAACAAATCTAAATTCAAGATTTTAAAACCATTTATTTTAACCTGATCCGATGTCCATATATATTTTCTAGCCTGTGGCCAAGTGATCAGTTATTTCAAATTTTAATTACATGGATGGATATATATCATTTCAACCCATATTTAAATAACATAAGTATATATCATTTCAACCTATTTCTTAATTCAATTCAAATAATCCAAATGACAATATATATGATGTCAAATAATAAATAGGGTAACAAAATGGATATATTAAAATAAATAACAACCATACATCCAACATCAATCAATAGGCATCCAATAACAATCAACATCCAAATCAACCAATATATCACAACAATTACTAGTTATCAATTATTGGTGTTTAACAAGCAATTAAATTCAATATTAATTTAAATGTCAGTTTGATTCAATAAAAAATTCAAATTAATTTAAATGTCAGTTTAACTACCAAACAACAACCATTATCACTTCATAATTTTAATTCAGCTAACCTTTGATTTTAAGTCCATTAAAAATCCAAAAAAGTGTAAAATCTCAACAGTCTCAATCGGAGCTCGTATGCAAAATTTATTGAGTTTAGAAGATTTAAAATTTTAAATTTTAAATAAAATAAAAGAAGGGCAAATATGTAATTAACCTAACCTTCTTCAACCCCAACATTTAATGAACCCGAATCCACCATCATCAGCTGCCACCTTCAAGCACCTACTGTCGCCGCCACGAGCGCCTTCATCCAGATCCAACATCACCATCGTGAAGCATACCTCCGGCCGCACCTGATCATGGCCACGCGACCACTAGCTTCGCCGCCACCGCCTATAAACTGCCAATTCTGGCGATCTTGTGCCGATCCAAGGTGATCGGCCATAGTGGATCGCCTCTACTTGTCGTCCTCTACGCTGCAGAAACTTCCGACCGTTGAATGGTTAACGTTTCGCCGTTAATCACGAAACCCTAATATGGACGGTCGAGCAAAGATCGCCAATTTTTTGTCAAATCGAGATTTGATTGCAAAAACGAATTGTAGTCACTGATTCCATTCGTCGAGAGCTTCACGAGGATATATTATATGATAGGATTTGAGCAGTTTGAATTTTTGAATTTGATTTGCAATTGGAAATTAGGGTTTTAGGATATTCACCATTGGAAAGGAGCGGATTAGATTTGAAGGTACGTACAAAAAATAGAACTGAAGGTTGCTAGGGTTTCATAACAACATATATATAGACTGTTACGACCCACTATTTTGGACCATTCAAATCGACAATAATCCACACATGTCTGACTTGACTAATTCAAAATAAAAGGTTGTAATAAAATTTGGAGCAAATGAAATCAAATACAGAATCACAGACACAGAAATATTAGAATAACTCACAGCGAAAATTAAAATACCATAGTAGTTCATGAAGCTACTATAACAAATTCTCAAAACAAAATACATAATATCAGTCTGAAAACATATACAATAGAAATCTCAAATACATAGAAGTTTATAATACCAAAGCTGAAATAGAACAACTGAAACTGAAATGGATAGATAAGCAGAATCTCCAATGATTCCTAGCTCCAGAAAGAGATCCAAAGCTAAGCTGTAGATACTCAAGCTGACCCGAGCGTAAAGCAAAATACAAAACACTCGAGTCAGGACAATATATAATTATATATTGTAAACCAACTCAAGTGAACTGTAGCAGTAATGCATAATAACTTAAAGGATGCTTGGGATCGCCCATCCTCTAAGGATCAGTTAAACCATAAATTAAATACATCCCATGGTTAAAATTTCAAAATTGGTATTTTATACTTAAAAATCAAATATCATTTCAAAATTCAATATCATTTCAAATCCATTTCAAAATATCCAAATATTTTCAAATCAAAATATTCCAATTAAACCATTTCAAAAATGAAATTATTATATTTAATATTCAAATATTCAATTCTCAAAATTTTAGTCTTTTCACAATTCATTTATTCACTTAAATTTATTAGAATAGTGAAATTTCAACTTTCGCAGCACTTAGAAAATGCTATGGAAAGTTATGTTTAAAAAACAATTCAGTTAGCAAAAGACAGCATTTAAAATGCTGTAATAGGTTTAGATTTCAAAAAAACTTTAGTTAAATTCAACAACTACAGCACTTACAAAGTGCAGTAACAGCCCTAAGTTCATTTTAGCCATTTAGTTCATTTATATCAATTACAGCATTTACAAAATGCTATAATATCCTTTATATTAGAAATGATAGCATTTCAAAAAGGCTGCCAATTAAAATTCAAGAATTTAAATACAATTTAATAATCAATTAATTTTTTTTAAATCATTTTAACTTATAAAATCATATAATTTCACACTTTAAAACAATCATTGAAATACCGTTATATTTATGATTTTATAAAGTAAAATTTGCATTCAAAATCAAATTTAATAATAATTTTTCTTATTAAATTCTAGCATTTATTTCTTTTCTTTATAATTAAATACTTTAACTTAACATTTAAGTTTATATTTTAAAATATAACCTATTTTCATTTTTATTTACTTAATTAAAAATTCACGTTTTTACAAAATTCACAAATTTCCAATTTAAGTTATATTTCAAAATTCAACTTAAATATCCATTTATTTCATATTTTATTTATACAAAAATCATTAACACTTTATAAAAATCATTTTATTTCATTTTAAATCAAAATTGTCATATTTTCTTACTTTACATAAATTCTATTTATAAACAAAATCATAAATTCCAAAATTAACTTATATTTCAAATTCCACTTCACCATTTACTTAATTCACTTATTTAATTTATAGAAAATCATAATATTTTATAAAAATAATTTTTAATTAAATTTAAATCAAAATATCATAATATTTACATTTTTTTATATAATTTAAAATTTAGAAAAAATGTTTTAACCACAGTCTGTATAAAATTTCTAACTTAAATAAAATGATACGGATAATATATCATTTCAATCTGTAATTTTCAAAGGAAAAATCCGGGTTTTATCATTTCAAACCCGCAATCTCAAGTTAAATGAAATAAATAAAAAATCGTTCAGGCCTATCATTTCAGCCCATAACGATTTTTCCCTATTCTAAAGTCCGTTCGGGTATGTATCATTTCAACCCATAGTGATTGTACTCTACAGGGAACTTGCAGTGTGATAAACTGATATAAATAAACAGAATAGCATCGTATCACAGTAACTGATAATATAACATGTGTAATAACAGGGGTAAGCATCATATGATCATAACATAAGCAGTTAAAACATGATGATATAGTTTTACAGATTCAAATGTTGTCAGTTTACTATTTATATAAGTACAAATTGTCTAGTGAGAATTTCTCACTTGTTTAAGCTGGAGATGACAACCACAAACACACACCAAAGATTTCCAGAGGCACGAAAGCACGACAATGATTTGAGTGTGAGAGAGACAAGGTTAATTGCCTTGAACAAATTCAAACAAAACAAGCATAAACAACATAAGTTTCAAACCAAAATAAAGTTAAACAATGTTAGGAATAAATGCATAAAACAAAACCAAAGTCTTTGCACTTGCTTTCTACCACCAATGCTTTAGCTATAGATCTGAAATACATGGCAAAGGAGTGGCTTAGAATCTGGTTTTGGATTGGTAAGGGTCGGCCAAACATGGATCAAATGATGGTAGAGAGAAATATACATGAACACACAACTATACAAGGCAATACAACAATGGTTTCTATGCAAATATAGGCTCGGCCAAAGCAAGGGCAGGCACGGCATTGGCTTCAGGTGGGGTAGAGATGACGTGGCAGGGGATCTCAGGTCATCTATGGCAGGTGGTGGTGGTGCAAGTGGCGGCCAAGGAGGAGTTTGAGGTGGTGGACATTGGTGATGCTCGGCTAGGTGCATTTAGGTGATGTTTGTTCATTTTTAGGTGGATTTTCTTCAAGGAAGGCCACGGCTATGGCATGGGGATGGGCTGGAGGAGGTGTTGACCAGATTTGGTGGTGGTGGAGGTGGCCAAGGTGATGGAGGAGGGCAGGCCGATCCAAAGAAGTTGAAGAAAGCAAGTGCAAAACTATATAAACAAAAGGAAAAACATGAAAAAGAAAAGAGAAATTTTTACCCCTTCTTGCTCAGATTTGGCCGTGATTTTTTTTGTGATGAGAAGCTTTGATTGTACGTGAAAAATGAAGAAAAAGATGCGGCTGAAGAATGAGAGGAAGTCAGCAAAAATTGAATGAAAAAGGTTGGAAAACGAAGAGGTGGAAAACAAAGAGTCTCAAGCAACTAAAGAGTCACAAAACTCTTCGAATTTCCATTATTTCTTTTTGCAAATTTAAATACATACAAAACTGATAAATAAAGATAGAACCCAGGAAAGAAAGTAAATATATAAATAAATAATTAAATTTTAATTAAATAGAATTTAAATTAAGAAAATAGCTTAAAAATGCAAACTAGGCTTTAAAAATTAGAGATAAATTCAATACACTCTGGAAAAATCTTATTATCACTTTAAAAATATTTAAAGGTCAAAACATATATAGTATAACCTAAATATACAAATTTTAGTAAGATATATCAAATAAAAATGTCATTTATATAAATTAAAAAAACAGAAAATTGTTAAATAACTCAATATACACACAATATTGAAAACTGTATAACTTTCACAATTTAAATCCAATTTCAACGAAACGAAAAGTAGTATTCATGATATTAAGTCTATTTTCATAATAAAAGATAAAATTCAAGAATTCAAATATTTAAATTTAAAATATAAAAGTCAAAGTTTGACCAAATTGACCAAAATCCACTTTTTTTGGAAATATTCAATTTATTCAGGTTTGAAATTATAATTCTCATAAAAATCAACATTTATATTTAAAATAACATAATTTATTCATTTTAATAAATAAAATAAAGTTTTTAAATCAAAATTCAAATAAAATAATCAAAATAAACCATTAAAATAAATCACAAAATTCAGGGTTGTTACACTCTCCCCCACTCAAATCTTTTCGTCCTCGAAAAGAACGAACAAGGAAAAATAAGGAAAAGCAAGATAGAAAAAGCAAATAGTACTTGAAAACAACAATTCCGAATTCGAAGCACGAATGCTCTTCTCCATCTTTCAGGTACAATCTCGATCATCAGTACTTCACAGTACTTTGATCAGACTAACAGATTTCTTTCTCTTAGCTGCTTCGTACCTTTGTTGACAATACGAAGTGGCTTCCTCTCGACAGTCAGATTAGGTTAAATATCCAACTATCAAGAGTAGAAGACTGAACCAAAAAGAGAAGGGTCAAGAAGATACTAGAGAAGATGAGAGACGTGGAATACATCATGCACACCTGAAAGCTTCTCGGGCAAATTCAAATGGTAAGCCAAAGAACCAAATCTTTCCACAATGCGGAAAGGACCCTCGAAGAGGAAAGGGTAGGAATAGCTAGGAGGGAAAATAGGACGAAAGACAAGGACGAGCCATTAATTTAAAATTGTTGGTTAAAGAGGTAAAATATTTAAAACACTTTAAAATCCTTTAGAAAGGAAATAACTGATCAAAGTATCCTTTATATAATATTTTATCAAAATACTTTTATAACTCGATGTCTTAACAAGTTTATCCTCGTTCCCGCAGACTCTAGCAGTGCGTTGATCAAGCGCAAAGCTAGAATTCTCTAGGTACTTAGTAGACTTGTTTCAACACCCAGTGAAAATACTGGAAAACTTTTTAAAACAGATATGGAAAGTACAATCCAAACAAAAAACAAATAAAACCTTTGTCTAACCATGGTTCGCAGATACACAATGGTTACGCCTGGATCCCCTAGGAAACAATCCGTATCCGTAAGCTTTCTTAGCCATGCGAGTTACGCCATGATGACTAGTAGAATGCAGGATACACAATGGTTACGCCTGGATCCCCCAGGAAACAATCCGTACCCCTAGACCATCTCAGCCAGGCGGTTTCGCTACTAATGCGACCTACATAGATGCAGGATACACAATGGTTACGCCTGGTGTAACAACCCTGTATTTTACAATTATTTTTAAATTGATTTCCAGATTTAAAAGCTTTATTTATGAAAAGAATAAATTTTGTTATTGTAAATATAAAAACTTTGATTTTGTATGTGGATTAGAATTCCAAATATGACTAAATTTAATATTTCCAGAAAAGTGAATTTTGGTTAAAATAGTAAAACTTTGACTTTTAAATTTAAATTTTAAATATTTGAAATTATAAATTTTATCTTTTATTATGAAAATAGATTTAATAACATGAATACTGCTTTTCGTTTTGTTGAAAACGGAGTTAAAATGTTAAAGTTATGTACATTTCAATTTTTAGTATAATTTGTTTTATTGTGCAATTTTGCCTATTTTAAATTTTATAAATCATATTTTCTTTCTTATTTTTTATTTTAATATGTGTCAATATGTTTATTTATGTATATTTCCATCTCTAAATATTTTTAAAATGATAATAGAATTTTTCCAAAATTTACTATGATGATTTCCTATTTTTAAAGGCTGTTTTCCTATTTTCTGCTATTTTCTTCATTAGAAATTATATGTAAATTAAATTTTAAATGTTTATTTTGTGAATATATTTTTATTTCAGGTTATTATTTATGTTTAAAAATATATTACAAGCTCATATGAATTTTCTAAAAATTTATTCTATTCAATTCCAAATTTTCTAGACTAGTTTACTATTTTAGCTATTTTCTTAATTTAACTTTATATAATTGATAAATATTTATATAAATTATTATATTTTGATAAAATTTCGAAATTTTATCTGGGATTATTATTTTTCCAGAAATATAAAGTTATAAAAAGGGAATTAAAGATATATGAAGAGTTTGATACCTTTTGTGTGCTTAGCCCTTTTGAATTCTACCGTTTCTTTTCAATCAATACATCTTTTATTTTATTTTTTGCCGTTCTTTTCCTCATTCATTTTCAGCTGACTCCCTTATCTTATTAACGAATTTTCAAAGATCAAAAACCTAAAAAAAATCATGGCCTCCATCTTGCAAAAATATTTGGTAATCTCCCTCTTTTCTTTCTACTTTTTTCTTACTTTTCTATGCAATTTTGCCTTGATCTCTTCACATGTTTGCTTGGCCTAGCCTCTACCACCTTCATCCCCATCATCACCTCCTCCATCTACTACAGAAAACACTCCCTTCCCTCTAACCAAGACAGGACATGACCTTCCACTTGAAGCCATCACCACAAAACTCCACAAAACATTGCCTAGAACACACATATCATCACCTACCCTCCATATCTTGCTTTGGCCACTCCCTTAGCCACCACCACCACTTGCTACATGACCTTTGGCTGCTGCTACTCATCACCCAAACCTCTGTCCAGACCTGTACCAGATGATGGCCGAGCCATTTGACCCATAGACCGAGCCAAAAGTTGAACCAAACTCCACTATGTTGCCTAGTCTCTTGATATTCTTGTGTTGTAACTTCCTCCACATGTTCTAGCCTATATGCCATGCATTCCTATGATCAAACCTGAGCCAAAGTCATGTCAAACCTGACCTAAATAAACCCCTAGGCCATGCAAAGCATTGTAGAAAACAAGGCAAAAGATTTGACATTCAAATCTCTTTTCATTTAAAAGTTATTCCATTTCAAGTGCGTTGAAATTGTGTTTGTTTTGATGTATGTTTTGGGTTGTAATACAAGAGTTGTAGCTTTGGATCTTGCTCTCCACTCAAGTCTGTAGTCTTGTCATCGTGCTTTTGTTTCCATTGTGTCATTGGTTTTGATATCTCAAGCACAAACAGGTGAGTTATTCTCACTAGACAATATGTACCTATATAACTAGTAAATTGACACCCTGTGAATCTGTAGAAATATATTATCATGTTATACTTGACTATATTATGATCATATGATGTTTATACACTTGTTATATCATATGTTACTGTTATTTAATGTTATTCTGTTATTTATATCAGTTATCACCATTGCAAGTTCCCTATAGACTAGAATCACTATGGGTTGAAATGATACATACCCGAACGGACTTTAGAATAGGGAAAAATTGTTATGGGCTGAAATGATAGGCCTGAACGATTTTTATTTAATTTATTTTAACTTGGGATTACGGGTTTGAAATGATAGAACCTGGATTTTTCTTTTTTTAACTGCGGATTGAAATGATACATATCCGTATCACTTGACCTAGGTTAGAAAATTATATACAGGCCCGTGGTTATTTTATAAAGTGTTTTGGATATTTTTAAGTATTTTAAAAAATTATAAATTTATGAAATTTGATTTAAATAGATTTTGAAATGTTTTAAAATAAAGAAATTATGATTTTTTTTCCATGTGTTAAAAATGTAATTAATGAATGGTTTAACTGGATTTTTGAAATATAACTTAAGTTGGAAATTTGGAATTTTGGTTAAAAATGATATTTAAGTTATATAAATAAAATGGATATTAAATTTTATTTGGAAATGGTAAATATGATAATTTGATTAAATTTGAATTTAAGTGATTTATTGAAGTATTATTGATTTTTCTATGAATTTAAGTGGTTAAATAAGTGAATGTTTAAAAGTGATCTTTTAAAATATAACTTGACTAGGAAATGTGAAATTTGGTTTTAATTAAAGGGTTAAGTTAATTAAATAAAATTGGAAATTTAGTTAAATTTGTGAAATGGTAATTTAAATTTGAAGTGTTAAGTTATTTGTTGAAATGTGAAGAATTGGAAACTTTTACACTTAAATTTATTAAGTAAATTGTTGAAAATTGGATTTTATTATAAGAAATTTATTATGAAAAGATATATGTTAAACGATATGTAAATGAACATTTTAAATGTTAAAATATGATTTTTAAAATGTTTATGCGTTTTAAATTAAAGTTATTTAATTGTTGGAAATACACTAACACCTGAAATTAACTTTTAATAGCATTCAGAAATGCTATAGATTCTATTTTGAACTAAAATTGTGTAGAAAGAGCTATTACAGCATTTCTGAAATGCTGTAGTTGCTGTAATTGAACTTATAGGCTAATATTGAACTCAGGTCTATTATAGCATTCTCTGGAAATGCTATAATGGTCTGCAGTCTTTGCTGAAACCAAATTTAACCCTTGTTTTGAAATCTGAACTACCGCAGCACTTCTGATATGCTGTCTTTTCTGTTTTGAACTATAATTCAACTAAAACTGAGTTTTAACAGCAGTTTTAAGTGTTGTCTTTGCTGAATTTAAAATGTTTTCAAATATAACCTATAGCAGTTGTTTTTAAATGCTGTGAAATGCTGAAATTTTAATAATTAGGGTTTTTGACTTAGTAAACGAACTCAGAATGGTTTGAAACTTTGGAAATTGAATACTTGATTTGAAAATATAATAATTACACTTTTAAAAGGTTTAAATGAATTATTTGATTGGAATATAAACTATTTAAAAGGTGACTTGAAATGATAATAAATGAAGTATACCTTTAAATTTAAAAGGTATTTAAAGTTGAATATTTAGATTTGAACTCAAATGATATTTGGAATATTAAAATGATTTGAAATGAAGTTTTGAAATGATATGATATTTTAAAAATATGGAAATGGTTTGGAATTGATTTAATCTTTATTTTGATAAAGATTTGGATTTGAAATGATATTCTATTTTGAAGTATAAACTGTTTAAACTTATAACCACGGGTTATAATAACGTTGGGTTGTTAAAGAGACCGGGATCGGATATGGACATACTCTCTGTTTTACCGAAAACCACTTTGTCAACTGTGTACGCGGTGGAGATTCCAGAATGAAGTAGGATGGTGGCGACGTTCTTCAGGTATGTTACATGGACCCAACTCCCGTGAGTTGGCATAAGGTGCCTAAAACAGGAGCGATCTCGGACCAGTGTGGTAGCACCTTTTCTCGGACACATTTCTTCGATATTATACTCTTACTTGTGATTTATTAGATGGCCATCCTCCGATTTAGGAGTGTTGTTCGAGGTGGAACGGTAGTGGCTGCTATGCGTATCCATCAGTCCGTGTGCGTAATTGGTATATCTACCCTGGCATTGCCTAGTTGTGCCGTGTCACATACCATATCGAGCTTTACTACGATTATGATTTTAAGATCCGACCGCGTTAAGGTTCTCCATCCCCTTAACGCTATTTTCTATATGATTATACTTTACTTATTAGACATTATTATAATAGCGAATATTACTACATAGTAGATATTTTAACGGATCCTTAGAGGATGGGCGGTCCCAAGCATCTTCTAAGTTACTTGTACCTTTATTAGAGCTCACTTGAGTTGGTTTACATTATATAAGTATATATTGTCCTGACTCGAGTGTTTTGTGTTTTGCTTTACGCTCGGGTCAGCCTGAGTTATTCACAGATTTGGATTTCCACTCTCTTGGAGATTTGAATCGCTGGAGATTATCTGCTTGTCTTGTCCTATCTATTTCAGTTCTGTTGTTCTACTCAGCTTGTACTTGGTTATTTTATTGAGACTTTTGTTGTACTCTATTTCTTCTGTTGTATCTTATGTAACTCTAACATATTTATATAGTAGCTTCATGAACTACTATTTCTTTTACTTCCGCTGCATTATTTTACTTTGTGTCTGTGATCTGTGATTATATTTATTTACTGTATATTCTGAGATTTGCCAAATTTTATTTACAACGCGGTATTTCGAGCAATTCAATTCCGGCATGAGTGTGTACCTATACACTTATAATGGATGCGAATGGTTGAAAATATCGGGTCGTTACACCTGGATCCCCCAGGAAACAATCCGTACCCCTAGGCCATCTCAGCCTGGCAGTTGCGCCATGCAGTCGCGCTCGTAAGACCATGGGTAACGCCATCGAATTCGATGGACACTCGAGTATCATATCCGAAAAACCAAAAATCAGAGAAATATCGATAGAATGAATCCACAATGTGGCCACAAAGCGGATATCAAGCAGAAGGCACTTTCTATATCTTTACTTTGAAAATATGTATCATATAGTACCTTTTCAAATCACTTTCAAATATCATACTTATATAAAGTCCATTATATATAAGATTTTATTTTCAAATCAAATACCTTTCCAAAATCAAAAGTATATCAAATCACACTTATATAGACTTCAATTATATAAGATTTCACTTTTCAAATTGAGTACCTTTTCAAATCCATAGTTTTCGAATCAACATCATACTTATACAAACCATTTTTTATATAAGTTCGATAACTCCCAAATCAAGTATTTAGTCAAATACAAGGTTCTCAATTCAATTTGTTTCAATATTAGTTCAGTTTCAAAATCATATACAATTCCACCAAATTATTTCTTCTCAATTTAAATATCTTCAGTTTCAAAGTTTCCAAAATAATAGTTTTGGAGAATAATCCAAGTTTCTAAATCAATATAATTTAAGTCAAACAATTCATTTCCAACATCAATGGTTTTCAACATCATCTTATATTTACATAAAGTCCATCTTATATAAGGATCAAAAAATTTCAAAAAATCAATTTCGCTGCATGAAGAGTCATATGGGATTGAACATCTTTGCTTTATAAAAGATTTTTAATTTAGCATAGTTTTGTATATAAAATAGTTTGTATGTAAAATAGAGTAAAACAGTTTGTTTGAGAAGAATAAAATAAAAATAGTTTTGAAAAATGGTTTTAAATTGATAGTAGTTTTTCATAAAAGAAAGAATTCCAATTATATTACAAAGATATCCAACCCAACAACTTCCAATTTCAGCGGCAAGTATATCAATGATATTAGAATATAAGATGTACATATGTCATCATTTCGCAAAGTCACATTCGATCGCTCGTTCGATCACACAAGTTCGCTTTCAAACTAGTATTGTCCATTCGACTTCCCTAATGCGGACTTCGATATGGTTTCTCGACTAGAAGCCATCAGTCTCTTTGCATAGCCATATACTATGATAGAGAAATCTAGAATCAAGCCCAAAATCCATATCAAATATTCGTCGTCAAGAATCGAATGAAAAATCCTAACACGAAATGGTGTAATTAACCTCGAACTTGTGTACTCAAACTTGGATCAATTTAATTATGCGAATAAAACAACATACGTACAACTTATGTATCCATTCCAACTTGTTCAATATATAGTTTTATAAAGATGTTACCCAGTTAAAACATTTAAACTAAATTTTATTCAAAATATTTTGAAGACCAAATTCATTTCAAAACATTTCCAATCTAAATTTGATATTAGAAAAATTCAAAATAGCCTTATTCATTTACTTAACAAAACAGTTTCAACTTATTTAAATCATATTACTACATACTTTAAACATACATACCAAACTTATATACTTTATACTTTTCAAAATTACTTATCTTTGAAAAGTTCACCTTGATTTGGAAGTGCTCGAACCTTCAAAATAGTCGAAGAAATCATATTTCAATCCAAGAGTTGGAAATCAACAACAAATCAGTAAACCAATTTCAAAAGATGGGTTTCAAATTCGAAACTCGAGGACTGAACACCGGCTCAATTCAAATTGTTCAAATATATATACACATATATCTTTCGAATATCACATCACACTTCGGAATTTGAAATCAAAAATTGGTTTCACAAATCAATCGCAGAAAAGCTACCGAAGTGGCCTCTCCCCCACTCTAAAACTCGAAAATCAATGTCAATGATGCATGCATTCATCACCGAAATTATTTTCCAGCGACATAAATGGGTTATGGACTTCTATTTTCTCAACTCCTTTTTTGAAATTTCTTCGAAATCATTTGAAGCTCATTAAAATCATTTGAAACATTTCATATTCGGAAAATACTTTCAAATCATATTATTAATTATTTCAAAATCTTAAAACCAGTTCCAAAATGCCGGAGTTCAATCACTCAAATTCAGATTCAAAACCTTCAGTTATAAATCATTCTATATGAAACCATTTCTTATATAAATTTCAAAATTTCAAATCCATTCAAAACTTTAAATTCTCAATTTTAAAATGGTATATAATCCTTATCGAAAACATTTCACTTAATATATAAAATATGGTCATCCTTATCAAAATAACAGCTACGATGAATACAAAAATTTTAAAAGGCAGTCAACCACAAATTTTCCAATGGATGATTCAAGGATGGATTTCAAAACAAAACAGAGATTCAAATTTAGAGGAACTCTAATCAAATAAAATTCTGATTCAAAGATATGCTCAAACAAAGATAAGATAATTAAATTACTAAATAGAAGATGGATAAGCTCAAATAAATCGCGGGCGACCTTAACCTGTCAACTGTGACTTCAGGAATAATCGATGTGAAAATCTAAGGCAAATCGACCTTCGATCGCCAGAGATAGAATCCGGGTATAGTAGAAGATAGAAAACATCGTAAACTGAGGATACAGAAATCTCCGGTGAATCAATGCCAATTATAAGGGAGTTTCACCCTTTTATAAATCATTCAAAGATTGGCGGAATCGCCACCCAATCATGGTCATTCAAAGTGGAGTTACGGAATGCTCCATAGATCAAAGGAATACAAATAGGGAAGACAGGAATAGATTTCAGAACAAGTGGGAGCATTCCAAAGTTCAAAGGAATCCTAATCGAAGAAAATCCCAACCAAGATAGAAGTTTAGAATTTTTAAGGAAATCCTAATCAAAGAAATTACTACCAAGGTGGATACGAAAGGGACAAAGTCCAGAAAATTTTCTTTCAAAACAAGAAAATTTTATATCAAAATAATCTTTAAAAATCCTTTAAACATCATTTGAAAATCATTTTATACTTCGAAAATACGTTCTCTCACAAGGAAATGATTCTGAGATTGATTTCACTCATTCTAGGGTATTTCTACTCTATCTCTAATGAGTTTTTGCTCCGCAGGCTAAGGTTTGCCTAAAACCAAAGCTCTGATACCAAATGTAACGACCCACTATTTTGGACCATTCAAATCGACAATAATCCACACATGTCTGACTTGAATAATTCAAAATAAAAGATTGTAATAAAATTTGGAGCAAATGAAATCAAATACAGAATCACAGACACAGAAATATTAGAATAACTCGCAGCGGAAATAAAAATACCATAGTAGTTCATGAAGCTACTATAACAAATTCTCAAAACAAAATACATAATATCAGTCTGAAAACATATACAATAGAAATCTCAAATACATAGAAGTTTATAATACCAAAGCTGAAATAGAACAACTGAAACTGAAATGGATAGATAACTAGATAAGCAGAATCTCCAATGATTCCTAGCTCCAGAAAGAGATCCAAAGCTAAGCTGTAAATACTCAGGCTGACCCGAGCGTAAAGCAAAATACAAAACACTCGAGTCAGGACAATATATAATTATATAATGTAAACCAACTCAAGTGAACTGTAGCAGTAATGCATAATAACTTAAAGGATGCTTGGGATCGCCCATCCTCTAAGGATCAGTTAAACCATAAATTAAATACATCCCGTGGTTAAAATTTCAAAATTGGTATTATACTTAAAAATCAAATATCATTTCAAAATTCAATATCATTTCAAATCCATTTCAAAATATCCAAATATTTTCAAATCAAAATATTCCAATTAAACCATTTCAAAAATGAAATTATTATATTTAATAATCAAATATTCAATTCTCAAAATTTTAGTCTTTTCACAATTCATTTATTCACTTAAATTTATTAGAACGGTGAAATTTCAACTTTCGCAGCACTTAGAAAATGCTACGGAAAGTTATGTTTAAAAAATAATTCAGTTAGCAAAAGACAGCATTTAAAATGCTATAATAGGTTTAGATTTCAAAAAAACTTTAGTTAAATTCAACAACTACAGCACTTACAAAGTGCAGTAACAGCCCTAAGTTCATTTTAGCCATTTAGTTCATTTATATCAATTACAGCATTTACAAAATGCTGTAATATCCTTTATATTAGAAATGATAGCATTTCAAAAAGGCTGCCAATTAAAATTCAAGAATTTAAATACAATTTAATAATAAATTATTATTTTTTAAAAATCATTTTAACTTATAAAATCATATAATTTCACACTTTAAAACAATCATTGAAATACCGTTATATTTATGATTTTATAAAGTTAAATTTGCATTCAAAATCAAATTTAATAATAATTTTTCTTATTAAATTCTAGCATTTATTTCTTTTCTTTATAATTAAATACTTTAACTTAACATTTAAGTTTATATTTCAAAATGTAACCTATTTTCATTTTTATTTACTTAATTAAAAATTCACATTTTTACAAAATTCACAAATTTTCAATTTAAGTTATATTTCAAAATTCAACTTAAATATCCATTTATTTCATATTTTATTTATACAAAAATCATTAACACTTTATAAAAATCATTTAATTTCATTTTAAATCAAAATTGTCATATTTTCTTACTTTACATAAATTCTATTTATAAACAAAATCATAAATTCCAAAATTAACTTATATTTCAAATTCCACTTCACCATTTACTTAATTCACTTATTTAATTTATAGAAAATCACTAATATTTTATAAAAATAATTTTTAATTAAATTTAAATCAAAATATCATAATATTTACATTTTTTTATATACTTGAAAATTTAGAAAAAATGTTTTAACCACAGTCTGTATAAAAATTTCTAACTTAAATAAAATGATACGGATAATATATCATTTCAATCCGTAATTTTCAAAGGAAAAATCCGGGTTTTATCATTTCAAACCCGCAATCCCAAGTTAAATAAAATAAATAAAAAATTGTTCAGGCCTATCATTTCAGCCCATAACGATTTTTCCCTATTCTAAAGTCCGTTCGGGTATGTATCATTTCAACCCATGGTGATTCTATTCTATAGGGAACTTGTAGTGTGATAATCTGATATAAATAAATAGAATAGCATCGTATCACAGTAACTGATAATATAACATGTGTACTAACAGGGGTGAGCATCATATGATCATAACATAAGCAGTTAAAACATGATGATATAGTTTTACAGATTCAAATGGTGTCAGTTTACTAGTTATATAAGTACAAATTGTCTGGTGAGAATTTCTCACTTGTTTAAGCTGGAGATGACAACCACAAACACACACCAAAGATTTCCAGAGGCACGAAAGCACGATAATGATTTGAGTGTGAGAGAGACAAGGTTAATTGCCTTGAACAAATTCAAACAAAACAAGCATAAACAACATAAGTTTCAAACCAAAATAAAGTTAAACAATGTTAGGAATAAATGCATAAAACAAAACCAAAGTCTTTGCACTTGCTTTCTACCACCAATGCTTCAGCTATAGATCTGAAATACATGGCTAAGGAGTGGCTTAGGATCTGGTTTTGGATTGGTAAGGGTCGGCCAAACATGGATCAAATGATGGTAGAGAGATATGCATGAACACACAACTATACAAGGCAATACAACAATGGTTTCTATGCAAATATAGGCTCGGCCAAAGCAAGGGTAGGCACGGCCATGGCTTCAGGTGGGGGTAAGGATGACGTGGCAGGGGATCTCAGGTCATCTATGGTAGGTGGTGGTGGTGCAAGTGGCGGCCAAGGAGGAGTTTGAGGTGGTGGACATTGGTGATGCTCGGCTAGGTGCATTTAGGTGATGTTTGTTCATTTTTAGGTGGATTTTCTTCAAGGAAGGCCACGGCTATGGCATGGGGATGGGCTGGAGGAGGTGTTGACCAGATGTGGTGGTGGTGGAGGTGGCCAAGGTGATGGAGGAGGGCAGGCCGATCCAAAGAAGTTGAAGAAAGCAAGTGCAAAACTATATAAACAAAAGGAAAAACATGAAAAAGAAAAGAGAAATTTTTACCCCTTCTTGCTCAGATTTGGGTGTGATTTTTTTGTGATGAGAAGCTTTGATTGTACGTGAAAAATGATGAAAAAGATGCGGCTGAAGAATGAGAGGAAGTCGGCAAAAATTGAATGAAAATGGTTGGAAAACGAAGAGGTGGAAAACAAAGAGTCTCAAGCAACTAAAGAGTCACAAAACTCTTCGAATTTCCATTATCTCTTTTTGCAAATTTAAATACATATAAAACTGACAAATAAAGATAAAAACTCAGGAATGAAAGTAAATATATAAATAAATAATTAAATTTTAATTAAATACAATTTAAATTAAGAAAATAGCTTAAAAATGCAAACTAGGCTTTAAAAATTAGAAATAAATTCAATACACTTTGGAAAAATCTTATTATCACTTTAAAAATATTTAAAGGTCAAAACATATATAGTATAACCTAAATATACAAATTTAAGTAAGATATATCAAATAAAAATGTCATTTATATAAATTAAAAATAAAGAAAATTGTTAAATAACTCAATATACACACAATATTGAAAACAGTATAACTTTTACAATTTAAATCCAATTTCAACGAAACGAAAAGCAGTATTCATGATATTAAGTCTATTTTCATAATAAAAGGTAAAAATTAAAGAATTCAAATATTTAAATTTAAAATTTAAAAGTCAAAGTTTGACCAAATTGACCAAAATCCACTTTTTCTGGAAATATTCAATTTATTCAGGTTTGAAATTATAATTCTCATAAAAATCAACATTTATATTTAAAATAACATAATTTATTCATTTTAATAAATAAAATAAAGTTTTTAAATCAAAATTCAAATAAAATAATCAAAATAAACCACTAAAATAAATCACAAAATTCAGGGTTGTTACATAGACAAAGATATAATAAGAATGGATGGAACATATATTGATTGGGCTAAAACGATAACAAAGGCCCAAAAAACCCATTTCATTCCCGAAACGAAAGTAGGTCATCCTATATATCGAAATGTAGGTTTTTAATATTTTTAAACTCAACTAGACTAATTTCAAACCCTAATTCTATTATATATAGAAGTTAGCTCTAAAACCAAATTATATTTATTTTTACACGTTAAATAAAATAAATATTTATTAAATCGATTTAATCACTTTTAAATTCTAAATTAAAAGTATTCTATCATCATTCTTGGTTAAACAGGAATTAATAATCTTTTAAAATTAAAATTTTCATGTTAAACCCAAGATTTAAATATTAAATTAATTCCAACGTCAGATTACAATAGTGATAAAATCCTAGTTCGTTAAATTTTAAATTTGAAACAAATTCTTTTATTTTTATTTACATGTTCTTTATTTTAAAATCAACAATTCCCTTATGTAATTTATTTAACATAAGTTTCCATTTATTACACTCATTCCTCTACAGTTAACGTCTTTGCTCATATTAACTGCAATATTTCAATTACATTAATTTCTCACTGATTGCCAAATTAATTTCAAAACGTATTAAATAATGAGACAAGAAATAGAGAAAATGTTACATCTTAGTAATTTAAACACATTTATAAATTTATTGTTTACAAACAAAGGTTAATAAATTTACGTACTAAATAATTGATTTCTTATTGTATGCTAACATATTTATAATATTGTTTATCCCATTCTTTATTAACATTTATGATTACAATCGATGGAATTTACACACAAACAGTTATCAATTATATTCAAATCAATATCATTAAATTATATTCTAATATGCATTACCATCCTTGCCTCATTGAAATTTTTCGTTTTAGAATTCATTTAAGGTCAAGTTATGTATACTAACAATTTTATTTTACATTAATAAATCATAAATTTTAATTTCTGAAAATATTAAATTCCAAAGTCTTGTTTAATTTAATATTTTTAATTGTCAAAGATACGAGTCGTTACAAACTGCATCATCGAACTATTTATATATATATATATATTCCACTATCAGTTTTGTATATATAATCTCCCACCGTTGGAACATAAGCATATGACATATGTCATCAAGAGTTATCATCATTTCACCAAAAGGCATGTGAAATGAGTTTGTTTCTGGATGTCATCACTCCATAAATGTTGATATAGCCGCATATTCTATCCATTGAAAGCGACATTTTTCTATATTTTAAAAGCTAGAAAGCTAGCTTTCTTAACAATATCAACTACTCCATTTGCTTCTTCATCTTTTTCCTAATGTATGCTTTTGTGCGAGTGAGATATACACCTCAAAGGAGGTCGCTCCCGTATAATTAAACAATATAACAACATTATTACAATTATGTGTGTATACATATACAACAACCTGCACCTTAATGGGACTGAATTTTGACTAAATCAAAATTCAAGTCCACTAGGATACGGATCATTGTTATTGGTTACTTGAAATAGACATAAGTATATAAAAGAGCTATCGGCATAAACTTGAAGCGTAATAGAAAAATATAATATAACATATATACCTCCTGAGGCTACTACCTTGGAATCAATATTATTCCTTGGATGTCTAGTTGCCTTGTCAGTGCCGAGCATCAATGAGAAGACTTCTCCCTCTACCATCCCCTCTTTGCACCAATAGCACATCCCTCTGAATTTATCTTGTGGGTTGTAATGAAGAAAGGATTAGAACAACGTTCTGGTAATTGAAAAATTACATATTTTATCAATAACACTAGTTTATGCCAATTGATTTCTATTTAAGTGTTATGTCTAGTATCCACGACTTATCTGTTTAATCTTATATGAGCGTATGATATATCCAACCTTCTCTGAAGTATAACTACATATATACATGTGTGTGTGTGTGTGTATAATCATTGTACTATCAAAAGAAAACCCCAACCACTTAATGCTTCTTAAATAGGGAGGAGGCAGACCCAACGACCATTTAATACCTCAACCCTAAAGCGGGCCATTCATAATGTAAACCAGCCCTAGCTACAAAGTTCAATGACTCCTAGATATAGCTTTATAATTTAATTTTTCATATTACTAACGCATCTCACTATCTGCCTCTGACAACAAATAATTAATTAAACTTAGAGGTCTTTGTGTATTCTAACATGGATTCTAAACTAGTAGAAAGTTAAATCCATTAGGACGTAACCCAAGTCTTTGCTAACGAACGGTCAGGACCACTGGAATCGGCCACTTCTAAATACTAGTTTATCAACAACACTAACATAGTCCGCCGACCTCCTACAGCCGAAATCCCGTTTAGACCTACCTAATGCAAGTCAAGAAAGATGCCCATCTATTACTTAAGACCTCTAGTTTAGAAATGAAGCAGACCCTATTTTCCAATCAAGCACTGTCGTGGGTTATTTAAGACTTCTTAAATAGGGAGGAGGTGTATCTAACTACCATTTAATACCTTCCACCCCAAAATAAACCCCTTGACATCGCTAAAGGTATTGAGCCATTTGGTACTTCAAATTTGAGGCGAACCTTTGGAATATTTCACGATGCCTATACGCGAACGTATATCGCTTTCTCACAGGTCCTATAGTTGGAGATGTCCCACATCAGTAGTACATATACACAACTACTAGTAGCCTCTAAGTGAAGGGCATACTTCTGTTGTGTAACTCTACCGATCTCCCATCCCAACCCATACTTAACCAAACCATTTATCATAAACCTAAATATTAGGCTAGGCCGGCTAATTCATGCTGTCCTAAATGTATTGTTGAAGCTATATAATTTCCAGTGGAAATTATATTACCTCGTAAGCATATTTATTAGTATTCATTCATTTATTTACTACGAACCTATTCTTATGTTATACACTTATTTCCTATATCCTTAATTTTCTTTTTATGTCACTTAAATGTCACTATTTCTTGATCTCCAATTAATTGTCCTTAATAAATGGCCATTTTTATTCTAATTGGACAATCACTAATGACATTTATTCATTTATTTCAAGTCTAACTTATTATGCCCATTTCGTTTCCTTCATAAATGTCATGTTAAATTCTACAGTTAATCCTCTTAAATAGGGGTGGGCACAGTCGGTTAACCGAACCGATCGGTTAATTTCAACGGTTAATTGGGTAAAAATAATGGTTCGGTTAACCGGTTCATCGGTTAAAATCTGTTGCTTTAACTAACCGAACCGATTAAATTTAACCATGGTTAACTGGTCAAATTAACTGGTTCAGTTAACCATTCGATCATGTCAGTTAACCATTCGAACAGTCAATGCAAATTATACAATGCATAACTACAAGTGTACAATTCATAGAAATAAACAACAATGCATAACTTACTAACTCTACAGTCTACACTACAGTCCATAAATTGCATAATACGCTACACTGCAGCAATGCAACTGTTACATAAACATCAACCACACAATTGCAATCACAGTAGTTTATACAGGCTTATACAAATTACACTGACAATCCACTACGGTTTATATGGGCTTACACAATGACAATCCACTGCATAAATTACCATAATTCATTACAGCCTAATACACTTATAGCCACCAGTTGATACACGTCACAGTCTTCATCCGTAAACAACAATGTAAACTCAGTTGAATCTTATCACCAGTGGATTGTAAGTGTACCAGGTTCAACTGATATAATACACCCATAGCCTTATCACATTTGGAACACTACAATCCATAAACATAATACACTCAAATTGCAATAAATATTCAACATAAACGACAATACAAATACTGAAATACATTCGTTTTCCACTGAAAATGCAAAGAAAATTAAAATGATAGTTTGGAGATTGAATAAGTCTGAGATAGTGAGCTTCACTGCTTCAGCCTTCAAATCAACTCTCTATGTGACTCTCAATCCATATTCCACTCACTGTCGACTGCATTTAAAATGGCAATGCATATATTAAATAATATATTATAAATGACATATATATTTATAATGCATTATTGAGGATGTCACGGTTGAGGATGTCACAGTTTTGTGGATGTCACAGTTGAGACAGTGAACCTGAGACAGTGAGACTACAGGTTAAATGACATATTATAATTGACATGTATATTTATAATGATAGTGAGACTCATGGGCTACCACTTGGGGTAACCACTCTCATCAATTTTCACATAAACTCAAGCATGTAAAAGAGAATCTTAAGCAATGGTATAGAAAGATAAAGAAGAATGATGTTGTTAAAGAACTACAGAATCCATATAATTCAGTTTACTATAGGTTGACCAAGGCCCAGAGGATCCATCTCTATATGACCATATGCTTTACATCAATATGGAATTGAAGAAACAGATGAAGATATAGCATGGTGAACTAATCCAGAAATACATTCGTTTTCCACTGAAAATGCAAAGAAAATTAAAATGATAGTTTGGAGATTGAATAAGTCCGAGATAGTGAGCTTCACTGCTTCAGTCTTCAAATCAACTCTCTATGTGACTCTCAATCCATATTCCACTCACTGTCGACTGCATTTAAAATGTCAATGCATATATTAAATAATATATTATAAATGACATATATATTTATAATGCATTATTGAGGATGTCACAGTTTTGTGGATGTCACAGTTGAGACAGTGAACTTGAGACAGTGAGACTACAGGTTAAATGACATATTATAATTGACATGTATATTTATAATGATAGTGAGACTCATGGGCTACCACTTGGGGTAACCACTCTCATCAATTTTCACATAAACTCAAGCATGTAAAAGAAAATCTTAAGCAAGGGTATAGAAAGATAAAGAAGAATGATGTTGTTAAAGAACTACAGAATCCATATAATTCAGTTTACTATAGGTTGACCAAGGCCCAGAGGATCCATCTCTATATGACCATATGCTTTACATCAATATGGAATTGAAGAAACAGATGAAGATATAGCATGATGAACTAATCCAGAAAAGCAAGGTGTTATGGCTAAATGAAGGTGATACTAGTTCTAAATTTTTCTTTAGGAAGATGTCTATGCGAAATCATAAGAATATGATGCTGGCTTTGCTTTCTCCTACTAGTGATTTCATTTATAATAAGGAGATAATAGTTTAGGAATCTCTGAACTATTACCCATCCTTATATAATGTTGCTGGAGATTGTTATTTCCCTCAAATGGACACAAGGATGATTGAAACACCCCACACCCATTAATATACCCAAAAGGACACATTAAAAGGCGTGGTGCATTGTAAGTATAACTGAAACTAACGGAGACTAAAATTCACAAGACAAAAATAGGTAAAAACAGCGGAAACTAAAATAATAACTTATTCAGAACATAAACTTCATAATTGCTTCATAAGTCAAATACCAAATACAGCATACATGTCTCAAAACCCAATATGTCTCATGAAATAAAAACTCGTAGTCTCAACAAAAATCAAAGTATAAATATTCTTCTCAAGTGACAATACAAAGAAAGAAAAATGGAAATAAAAGTATGGAAATACATAGCAGAATCTTCTCCAAGAAACTTCCGAGCAACTGCAATTTACTGCCCTCTCCCTTGATTGCCTATGGGGGGGAAGGGGAAAATAGAGGAGTGGGTTAGACTAAAAGTCTGGTGAATGATAGTAACTACTAGAATCTTTAAGCAAAGTAAAAGTAATAGACTCTTCAATAGTTCTAGTATATATAAAAGGAAACAAAGGAAATAGGAGAGATAAAACTAGAAATAAATACGAATTAACTAGTACTCAATTAATAAGATATGTTAACTTTGATTGTTTGCACTTGTCCTTGATAGCTGCTTTGATTAGGCAAATTCCTAATTCTACCCTTTGATCGCCTTGCTACTCCATAGAATCTACTGTGGACCGGACGTTTCCCTACACAGTAGACTTTGGTGTCTACGAAAGACATACTTACTAAGTGTTTGGAACTCATAGCGATTACTGAGCACCGAAATGGAAGTCGCACGTGTAACTGCCACCATGCCCATGCTACCTGTTACTCCCTCTTTTGACCTTTTATTTACCCTAGCCAGCATAAGCGTGCCCCTCGCCTCACTTCAGGATTATGTGAAGCACCTCCTCTCACTTCAGGGTTATGTGAAACACCGTGTCCATAGAAAAATAGGGGAAATGCTGTTGGTACTGGTCCCTATCAAACAATAATCTAGTTTCATCCCTTGTTCAAACCCCCTTGATTTGAACTACCATAGATTGACCGTTTACTACCACTATAAGCATAAGTGTACCCCTCGCCTCACTTCAAGATTATGTGAAGCACCTCGTCTCACTTCAGGATTATGTGAAACACCGTAACCATAGAAATATTAGGGGAATGCTATTTGGTACAGGTCCTACTCTTATCTTTGCTTATTAACTTAGATAAATTATTTAAATAAGCCTTTATTTTTATCAATTACTATTATTGCTTATTAATTTATCCTAAGTCTTAAAATAAGCGCCATAGTTTCCATAGTTTACCATAGTTTCCATAGTTTATCAATTTATAGCTTACGTTATAATCATGCTTATTGCTTAACCCAAGGTCAAAGTGTGAAAATAAGCTTCTTTCTTCTTTTATTCTTTTTAGTTATAATTCTAAGTTATAACTAGGCCAATCTTCTTAGTTCAGTCCAATTAATATCATAATTATGCATAATTTCAGTCCTATTCCAATTATATTACAGTCTTTGTGATTTACATCTCATATTCCATTATTTCAGATTTCTTATAATTTAATCTAATTTCGCATTAATTCTATTCTAATCCATACGCGAAGAAGAAGAAGGAGAAATAAAATAAAACTAAAAATAGAAGGAAATCCAAGGCGTAGGAAGAAGATGTAAATAACACATAAATAACAGTAAATAAATTAAAATACTGTAAATAAACTGTAACTAAATGGGAAAAACTATAATTAACAAAAATAAACTTAAATTAACTGAAAAGAATAGCTACAAGGGATAGACTGAAAATAATTCTAAAAACTGTAAATAAATTATTAAAAAGGTTACTCAAAAAATCGTAGTTAAACTACAACTATTGGGAACCCTATTATTTTAAATTACTTAAAGAAATTACAATCACCCACCTCCGGTCCTTAGCTCTTCCCTTTATACCTTCCCGGATCCACTTGGGGTTGTTAAATATTTTTATTTATAATGATTTCCTCCTTGGAAAATTATTCCGCTTAGGGTCCTTCCTGAATAGGTGAACCCAATTGGAGAAAATCTTAGAATGAGAAAAGGTGTTAGGCCTAGGGTTCTATTTATAGGGGTAGAAGTGGATCTCAGACCGTTGGATTTGGGGATTGAATAGGATGCAACCACGTCATAGGCTAAATAGGAGCCATCAGATGCAAGAATAGAAGGACCAGATCAGTTTAAACAATGCATGTTCAACTTTCGAACGAACGAACGTTTGTTCATTCACGAAAATAAGCAGGTGGGTCAATCGGGCGGTCGACCTCCCTTGTGCCCAGGTCGACCTGGCCTATATTTTTTTCGTTTCTTTGATTATTTTGTTCCTTGCTCATATTAACACGGATTCTGACGTTCTATATATGGAAATTGACCAGAACATTACCACATACACAATAGTTGCAACTCCCGTGGCTCAATTCTGATAATTTCACAAAGTTATTTTATTATTTAATTAATTAATGAATTAATTATTACGGGTTAAATTTCGGATTGTTACAATGATCAATCAAAAGTAACAAAATTATGCACAAAAATTCAAAACTGAAATTTATCTCCACTCAAATTTCAGTTTCACATTTAATTTATCTTCACTCAGTTTCACAATCAAAAGTAACAAAATTATGCACAATCTCCACACCTTTAGTGAGATTTTGTGATGATTTCAAAATTGAAAAGATGGCAGAATTATATTACAACAAGAAAATATAACAAAGGTGGTTTTGTATTTCATGATAATTTGATACAATGTGATCTCTTTGCCTTTCTCTAAATGATAATCCATATGGAGATCACGTTGTATCAGATTATTTGGATGCTTTCTCTAAATGATTACGGCAAGAAAATATAGCAAGAAAAGTTATATGATTGTATATGAAAGTATATGATTGTTTTAAAAGTTATATGATTGTTTTGAAAGTATATGATTGTTTTTAAAGTGTAAACTATATGAACATTTATACTAAATGAAACTAACCTTGGTGAAGATGAATACAACGATGACGAACATTGACCATCCATGGTGAACATAAAAGATGATGGCGACTCATGTTGCATCCATGTACAAAATCTACATGGTAAACAAGTTAATTAGAGCATTGTATTTAAAATCCAACAAATGAGGAACTATATTATTTTACAAATGCAAATATCACCTGATAGGAGTTCATCATAATAAGAAACATCATCGATAGGAACCTCAATCCGATGATCGAAAAAAATTGGTTTGGATCTTAAACAATTTTGAGTACAAACTTGTTACAACCCGCATATTTTACGATTGTATATTTAAATGTTTTATTTAAATATAGCATCGTTAATCGGATCAAAGTCCGAAATGTTACTTTTTGTAAATAGTCGAATTGGGACTCAAGACCACTTCCATTGAGTCCAAAATGGCGTTTACAACTTTTTTAAGTATAAACATCGATATGTTTGGAGTTGAGTAGAATTTTGATATTTTCATTTGGGGTTTTGGGTTTGGGTTTCAGCCCACTAAGAGAACCCAACTCCTCTACATAACAACTCCCACTCCACCCCACTACTCTTCATTCATTTCATTTCCAATTTGCTAACACTCTCAAGCCCTAGAAAGAATGGTGGGAAGAGAAAATTAAAATTCCTAAGCCCTAGTTTCTCTTAGGAATACAAATTCAAGTCCAAAATCAAAGGAAAGCTTAGGTAAGCATCATCTTCTTCTTCTCCACCTCAATCTCTCTCTAATTTCCAAAAATTCCTATAACCTAATTTAGGAAATATTTGCCTATGATCATAGATTGGAGCTTCTAGAGTTGAAGTTGAAGAGTGGTTGATCTTTCCTTTGTTTTTGAGCTTCTCATTCGTTGTTTTTGGGTTTAAAGGTGAGTTTTTGAACTCACATCTATGTCTATAGTTTTCATTGTTGTTAGGTATGAATTCCTAACATCTATTCATGTTCATTTTCTTTTGATTTGAATTGATTTGGTGAATTTTTCAAATTTTGGTGTTTTGAAGTCAAAATCTTTAAAGATCCTATCTTGGATATTTGGACGTGTTATTTGGGGTGTATCGAAGAGTCTATAGGACTGGGTTGTCGCTTGGCATAAATCCCTAGCCTCCATCGCACGTCCGATCGCTTCCGAATCATTTTGGCCATCATTGGCCTAGGCAAATTGTTGCCCAGAAAAGGCAACCATACGTCTGGTTTGGGCAGCAGATGAAAAAAAACGGCAGAGACTTGGACCAAACGTCTGGTCCAAACCTACCAGACGTCTGCTTAGTTTTCAGACGTCTGGTTTGCGTTCAGACGTCTGGATGAACCCCCAGATGTCTGGAACTGCCAATTCTACCTATTTTGGGCTGTTTTTGATTGGATTTCCAATTTTAATCGATTTTTGTCGATTCGGTTAGTTGTTATCACTTATTATCGACTTTGATGCCTTCTTTCTTTGGATTTTTGAGAATATCCATTTGATGGATTTGATATCGATTTTTATGGATTTAATTCGCATTGTCGTATGTGAATTTTTGGTGATTGATTGTTTTTACAATCATTTTTGTGATTTGTCACTTTAAAATACAAAGGTTTCGATACTAGTAGACTAGTAGTAAATACTAAAACTCTTTCATTAAAACGATTTCGACACTATTTTAAATATAAAGCTCGCTTTTAAATCCGTTTTCCAATCTATTAGTATATACAAACCTTTACCTCATTCGTACGAGAAATCTAATTAAACGACTTAGCAAAACAAGTGGTATGAAACGCTTGCGTTGACTTCATCGGTTAATTCTTAGACTTGTTCGATTGAAATCTTATGACAATTTTCGAGTGGAAATCTACAATCTATTCGTAAATATTTAAGTTAAGCTAGTGGTTATGGGACATGAAGCTAAACTCATTTATTTACTAGCTTAGTGTAATTTACACTTCTCATTGATCAATGATGATCATTTTATGGTTTAGACTAGCGATATGCGATGTCTCGTTGTCCACATGGGGGACTGTACCCCATTCTGTTGAGCTTCGTCTCATTTTTATAGGCTAGCGACCTATGGGTTTTATGGAGTTCGGTTCATCGGGCGTAACGCTGTACTACGTCGTTGTTCTGGATTATTTGAGTTTCAGGTTCATCGGGCGTAACGCTGTACTACGTCGTTGTTCCGAATTATTTGAGTTTCAGGTTCATCGGGTGTAACGCTGTACTACGTCAGTGTTTCGGCCCATTGGAGTTTTAGGTTCCTCGGGCGTAACGCTGTACTACGTCGTGGCACCGGCTCTATGGTTAGCGACCATGGAATAGCATTCCGTTTGTGATACACGTGTTGGTGAGTTTTCATGCTCCCGTTTGTGATAGGCCTCCCCCTTTGTGTTTTCTGGATTTTTGGTTGTTGATTTCTAGAATTTGTGTTTCACCAATTTTGATGATATGCATTGATAAGCTCTATCAATATTTGTGTTTTGATGAATAATTTAAAGAATATGATATTCTTTTTGGTGTTTGAGAATATTTGAGATATTGCATGATTTTTGTTGTTATCTGATGTATACTTGTCACAGTATGGCATTATTGTAATCATACGTTTCTGTGATATCTCTTATCCTATCTCATTTTATATGATATTTATAGCTAGACTGATCCGTTTATTATTTTATTCTTAAATAATACTCGGGTCAGACCGAGGTATTTCAGGTGCTTCTGCTTGACTTCTTATCTGGGACCATCATCTGATTTTTGGCTAACTACTTTATATTAGTATTTTTTGCTTTTATACATTTGAGTTAGAGACTCCTTGATGTATACTTATTCTTTTGTCTAGCACTTGTACCTATTCTTTTGTGATGTAGTGGATCTTGTATGACCCTACTTTGATGTACACTTCTATGGGTTATATTCATATCTGTTTCCGCCTTTGTGATATGAATATCTATGACTGATTTGTGTTCTGCTTATTTCTATATTTGTTTTCGAAGCCCACATAGCCACTGTGTAGTAGCTTTGAGTTTGTATTTGATATGTCGTATTTCCTCTTGAAATGAAATGCAAGTCATATTATCTGACATATCGGTACTCGCACAAAGCAATTACACAGATGGTCGCTCCTCAACAACCTTATTCTTCGTGCTAGTCGACGGCATTACCCAGTAGTGTCCTTGGCTAGTGTGAGTATAAAAGTGGGGCGTCACAGCTTGGTATCAGAGCCAAACTTCGGAACAATGTAGAATAATCTAGCAAGGATCATTGTCCTAAGTCTTTCTTAGGAGTCGTGCCTTAGGATTTATCCGAGTCTTAGGACCTGTTCTATCCTATTTTCTGTTATGATGCCTTGTTTTATCAATCAAGTTTGTTTGATATTCATTTTGAGAATAACCTTTTTCCTCTTCTTTCTTTCTTTCTTTCTTAAAGAAGAGAAATGGTTAGACCAGGCCGTCCCAGCGCCGGTCAATCCAGTGCTACTCCTCAGGATGGAGTATTTATGTCTGCCCAACAGCTCTTAGATCTTGTGAAGAATGCTCAAGCTGTCGGACCCATTCCAGAGCCTACTCATCCTAAATCTGGGTTTGCACGCTTGTGCAGAGATTATACCGATTTGGGTGGAAGGCCATTCAAGGGTTCTGAAAGCGTTATAGAATTCCAAGCTTGGCTTAGAACATGCGACCACATCTTTTCCCGCATGAATCTTATTGATCTACATCGAGTCCAAGTGGCTTCTAGCATGCTCTAGAAGAGAGCATTAGATTGGTATGAGCTTTTGATTTCTGAAATTATTGAAGCGGATCTTCCTTGGGAGCAATTCCGGGAAAGATTCGAGTTAAAATTTGTGCCGGAGGCTGAAAAAGTAACTTTAGCCCAACGCTTTATTGACCTTGTTCAAGGTGAATCTTCTGTGGCAGATTATGTCACAGCTTTCGAATCTCTCTCTAAATATGGGGTCGAGTATATTAATACCCCATTGAAGAAAAATCAGAGGTTTGTCTATGGGTTGAATAAGAACCTCAAAAAGCCACTACTTCTGAAACTAGAGATTTCTTTTGATCAGCTTGTTGATATCGCTCTTCGACTCGAAGAGGCCGATAAAGAAAGTGATGTTGAAGTTGTAGGTGCCAAACAGAACTTCAACAACAACAAGAAGAGGCCTATTAAGTTCAAATGCCCCAATCCCAACAAGAAAGGGAAGCAAGAAACTTCGATAGAAAAAACTCCTACCTCTAGTCGTGGACAATGCTACAATTGTGGTTCTACGGACCACTATGCAAATGAGTGTCCGAAACCCCTTTTTTGTCGTTATTGCAAAAGTTTGGGCCATCTTATATCTACATGTCCCATACTCCAAAGTAGGAGAGAGGGAGAGTTGAATGTTGTGCAAGCCCCTTGTAACACTTCTCTTGGCAAAAGGTATTTCTCATTCTATCCTTGATAGTATTATTTTGTTTCGTGATTATCCTATTCGAATTCTTTTGATATGGGTGCATCTCCTTCTTTTATATCAAAAGAATTTTTTGATACCTTTTCTTTAAATATTATTGGCTTGATGACTTCATTGAGAATTGCGAATCCGGTAGGTGGATCCGCAACACTCATTTCACTTTGTGGAGATGTCGAGATTATTTTATGTGATTATGCTTTCCGATCCGATTTGCATATTATGCGCTGCTTAGCTTTCGGAATGATTTTTGGAAATGGATTGGCTTAATCAATATGAAGCCCATATCCTATGTCCCGTGAGGATTATCCATCTTCGACATTCTCAATCTGTTAAGCAGGTTTTTAATTTTTCTTAATGATTTCGATTCCAATTCGGTGGCATCATTTTATTCTTTAAACCCACATGATGAGTAAAATGTTATTTCTCTCATTCAAGTAGTTTGTGAATTTTCCAGTATTTTTAAGCTTGTCTTAGGATTATCACCTAAGCAATCTATTGAGTGGTGCTAAGGTCTTTTCAGTTCGACCTTGTTGTCGGCTTTCATCAGCTACGAGTTGCGGAGGGTAGGGTTCCCCTTACTGCATTCCGCACTCGTTATGATTCTTATGAGTGGTTCGTTATGTCATTCGGTTTGATGAACCTTCCATCTTATTTCATCCATCTTACGAATCGAGTATTCTACGAATATCTCGATGAGTCTATCCTTGTATTCATTAATTACGGATGAAAACAACAATTTAAAATTTGCAAATCTTTTTAATAAGATATTTATAAGTATAATAGGATTTTGTTCTTTAAACGAGCAAAGAATATTCGTAAAAATTTTAAGAGACATGTTTATCATATAGAAGATGATTTTGTGTTGTTTTGCCCATTGAATGCTTTAAGAATTCTGATCGATGCGCCTGATCAACGTTATCGATAGGAATCTCCTAAATGCTATAATGAGATAGTCAAACACAGTAAATTGACTTGTAATAAGTAAAATTTTCTAAAAAGAAGATTACATGAAGTTAATTATAATTTTGAATGTCTTAGCTTTTCGGGAAAGGGGATTAAAAGAACTCTTTTCCGATGCTTTTATTCTTGCGATTCCCGAAGGGAATCAAGACTTTATTGTTTGTACCGATGCTAGTCGTACTGGTTTGAATGTCGTTCTCATGCTAAAGGGAACGTGTTATCGCTTATAATTCTAGACAATTAAAGCCTACCGAGACTAGATATGCCACTCATAATCTAGAGCTCACGGCCATTGTTTTCGCTCTTAGAATTTGGCGTCATTATCTTTTGGGAGAGAAAATTGTTCTCTACACCGATCATAAATCTTTGAAGTACTTATTTTCTCAAAAGGAACTTAACTAGCATCAACAACGTTGGCTCCAATTCCTTACATCTTATGATCTTGATATTCTCTATATTCCCGGAAGGGGAAATCGTGTTGCCGATGCCCTTAGTCGTAAGCAACAAGCGGTTGTTTCCATGATGATATCCGAATGGAACAATCTCAAGACTTTGTCCACTTGTGAGATTCGACATCGTAAATCCAATTCATGATCATCTCTTGTTGAGTTTTCTTATAATAATAGCTTCCAATCTAGTATGGGTATGGCACCTTTCGAGGCACTCTACGGAAGGCCATGTCGATCCCCTTCGTGTTGGCTTGAAGCCGGTGAGAAGCCGATTTTAGGTCCTGATTTTATTCGTGATTCCACAGAAAAGATCGACCATATTCGTCATAGGATGAAAGAAGCTCAAAGAGACAAAAATCCTATGCCAATATTCGAAGAAGGAATTTAGAAGTTTCTGTGGGAGATTTGGTATTCATTCGTGTGTCACCTATGAAGGGTGTTGTGCGTTTCAGTGATCGAGAAAATTAGCACCTCGATATATTGGTCCATTTCCCATCACCGAACGCATTGGTTTCGTGGCTTATCGCCTTTTATTACCGGCTCAATTTTCTGCTATTCATAACGTGTTCCACGTTTCTCAACTACGGAAATGCCTCAGGGATTTCGATTCTAGTCTTGAGCCCGGTGTTATTGAAGAAATTAAGATTTCACCTAATTTGACTTATGAGCAACATCCTATTCGTATCATTGCTGCGGAGGTTAAATGCCTTCGAAATAAAGATGTTCCGCTTGTGAAAGTTCAATGGTCCTCAAATCCTAAGGATTGCTCTTGGGAATCCAGAGAATTGATCGAGCGAACACACCCGAACTTACTCTCTCGTCCTCCTTAAGTGGAACTTCTCATTTCATAATTTTTTCTTTTGTGTTGTTATGCCTTAGTATGGTTGTTGCTTTTTATTTTCTTCTTAAGTATTGCGAGGATGTAATTTCTTTAAGGAGGGGAGTCTGTAACAACCCGCATATTTTACGATTGTATATTTAAATGTTTTATTTAAATATAGCATCGTTAATCGGATTAAAGTCCAAAATGTTACTTTTTGTAAACAGTCGAATTGGGACTCGAGACCACTTCCATTGAGTCCAAAATGGCGTTTACAACTTTTTTAAGTATAAACATCGATATGTTTGGAGTTGAGTAGAATTTTGATATTTTCATTTGGGGCTTTGGGTTTGGGTTTCAGCCCACTAAGAGAACCCAACTCCTCTACATAACAACTCCCACTACACCCCTCTACTCTTCATTCATTTCATTTCCAATTTTCTAACACTCTCAAGCCCTAGAAAGAATGGTGGGAAGAGGAAATTAAAATTCCTAAGCCCTAGTTTCTCTTAGGAATACAAATTCAAGTCCAAAATCAAAGGGAAGCTTAGGTAAGCATCCTCTTCTTCTTCTCCACCTCAATCTCTCTCCAATTTCCAAAAATTCCTATAACCTAATTAAGAAAATATTTGCCTATGATCATAGATTGGAGCTTCTAGAGTTGAAGTTGAAGAGTGGTTGATCTTTCCTTTGTTTTTGAGCTTCTCATTCGTTGTTTTTGGGTTTAAAGGTGAGTTCTTGAACTCACATCTATGTCTATAGTTTTCATTGTTGTTAGGTATGAATTCCTAACATCTATTCACGTTCATTTGCTTTTGATTTGAATTGATTTGGTGAATTTGTCAAATTTGGAGTTTTGAAGTGAAAATCTTTAAAGATCCTATCTTGGATATTTGGACGTGTTATTTTGGGTGTATCGAAGAGCCTATAGGACTGGGTTGTCGCTTGGCATAAATCCCTAGCCTCCGTTACTCATCCGATTGCTTCCGAATCATTTGGGCCATCATTGGCCTAGGCAAATTGTTGCCCAGAAAAGGCAACCAGACGTCTGGTTTGGGCAGCAGATGAAAAAAAACGGCAGAGACTTGGACCAGACGTCTGGTCCAAACCTACCAGATGTCTGGTTTGTGTTCAGACGTCTGGCAGGTTTTTGGAATATTTCCAGAACCCAAATCCAAACGTCTGGATGAACCCCCAGATGTCTGGAACTGCCAATTCTACCTAATTTGGGCTGTTTTTGATTGGATTTCCAATTTTAATCGATTTTTGTCGATTCGGTTAGTTGTTATCACTTATTATCGACTTTGATGCCTTCTTTCTTTGGATTTTTGAGAATATCCATTTGATGGATTTGATATCGATTTTTATGGATTTAATTCGCATTGTCGTATGTGAAATTTCGGTGATTGATTGTTTTTACAATCATTTTTGTGATTTGTCACTTTAAAATGCAAAGGTTTCGATACTAGTAGTAAATACTAAAACTCTTTCATTAAAACGATTTCGACACTATTTTAAATATAAAGCTCGCTTTTAAATCCGTTTTCCAATCTATTAGTATATACAAACCTTTACCTCATTCGTACGAGAAATCCAATTAAATGACTTAGCAAAACAAGTGGTATGAAATGCTTGCGTTTACTTCGTCGGTTAATTCTTAGACTTGTTCGATTGAAATCTTGTGACAATTTTCGAGCGGAAATCTACTATCTATTCGTAAATATTTAAGTTAAGCTAGTGGTTATGGGACATGAAGCTAAACTCATTTATTTACTAGCTTAGTGTAATTTACACTTCTCATTGATCAATGATGATCATTTTATGGTTTAGACTAGCGATATGCGATGTCTCGTTGTCCGCGTGGGGGACTGTACCCCGTTCTGTTGAGCTTCGTCTCATTTTTATAGGCTAGCGACCTATGGGTTTTATGGAGTTCGGTTCATCGGGCGTAACGCTGTACTACGTCGTTGTTCCAGATTATTTGAGTTTCAGGTTCATCGGGCGTAACGCTGTACTACGTCATTGTTCCGTATTATTTGAGTTTCAGGTTCATCGGGCGTAACGCTGTACTACGTCGTTGTTCCGGCTCATTGGAGTTTCAAGTTCCTCGGGCATAACGCTGTACTACGTCGTGGCACCGACTCTATGGTTAGCGACCATGGAATAGCGTTCAGTTTGTGATACGCGTGTTGGTGAGTTTTCATGCTCCCGTTTGTGATAGGCCTCCCACTTTGTGTTTTCTGGATGTTGATTTCTAGAATTTGTGTTTCACCAATTTTGATGATATGCATTGATAAGTTCTATCAATATTTGTGTTTTGGTGAATAATTTAAAGAATATGATATTCTTTTTGGTGTTTGAGAATATTTGAGATATTGTATGATTTTTGTTGTTATCTGATGTATAATTGTCACAGTATGGCATTATTGTTATCATACGTTTTTGTGATATCTCTTATCCTATCTCATTTTATATGATATTTATAACTAGACTGATCCGTTTATTATTTTCTTCTTAAATAATACTCGGGTTAGACCGAGGTATTTCAGGTGCTTCTGCTTGACTTCTTATCTGGGACCATCATCTGATTTTTGGCTAACTACTTTAGATTAGTAGTTTTTGCTTTTATACATTTGAGTTAGAGACTCCTTGAAGTATACTTATTCTTTTGTCTAGCAATTGTACCTATTCTTTTGTGATGTAGTGGATCTTGTATGACCCTACTTTGATGTACACTTCTATGGGTTATATTCATATCTGTTTCTGCCTTTGTGATATGAATATCTGTGACTGATTTGTGTTATGCGTATTTCTATATTTGTTTTCGAAGCCCACATAGCCACTGTGTAGTAGCTTTGAGTTGGTATTTGATATGTCGGATTTCCTCTTGAAATGAAATGCAAGTCATATTATCTGACATATCGGTACTCGTACAAAGCAATTACACAGATGGTCGCTCCTCAACAGCCTTATTCTTCATGCTAGTCGACGGCATTACCCAGTAGTGTCCTTGGCTAGTGTGAGTATAAAGGTGGGGCGTCACAAAACTAATGCCTCAACCATCCGTGGACTCAAAGTACTACGAAAAGGATCTATAATTCTTCCTCCGGTGCTTAAAGCAGGTTCGGAAGCAACCGTGTATACCGGAATAGCAAGAAGATCCCGAGCTGCTAAAAATAAAACACGATATTTGGAACTATTTACCATCCACCATAATAAAACATCAAAATCATTTGGTATACCCTCAATCGATGCATTTAAATACTTTTCTAGTTCATTGCCTTCGTTATCGTGTTGTTGAACCGGTCTTAGAAAAGTATTCATTCTTCTAGAAATAACATCACTAACATCCTCAACACGTTCACTAGCAACGAACGTACTAAGTTATGGTTCCTCACGCGTTTGTGTTCCAAATGTAGAATCATTAACATAAAATTCAAACAACCTTATCAAAATATTCTTCACACTTTTTAATATGTCTTCCGTAATATTTTTTTCATACATGTCTTCAGCAAATAACTTCAAAAATTGGAATTTATACCTTGGGTCAAGCACACACGTAACAAATAAAATTTTGTTCATATTATCTTCGCTTCCCCAATATTTATCAAACTTCATTTTCATACTAATTACCATTTTAGTAAGATAAGGATTCATTTTATCAACCAATCCTCTAAGTTCTTCTTGAATTCCACCAAGCTCGACAAAACAAACATTTCACTAATGGATAAAGTTTTGCTAAATTTTAAAATAACATTATAAAAATACTTTAAGAATTTAACAAATAATTCAACATTTTTCCAATCCATAGAATTCGGAGGATGAATTTCATCATAAAAGTAAGCAACAAAAATACCATCATTTTCTTTCATATGATCAAAAACTTTTTGTATTTTAAAGCCGCTTCCAACATCAAATACGTTGAATTCCACCTAGTCGGTACATCCAAAATAAGAATAGATTTATTCTCAATTCCCAAACTTAAACTTATCTCTCTAAATTTATTCAATCGTGATGGAGATGATCTCACAAATCTTACTGCAGTACAAATTCCAGCTATAGTACTACTAATTTCTTTTAGCCCATCATTGACGATTAAATTGGTTATATGAGCACAACAATGAATATGCATGAAATCACCATTCAAAACACAACCACCATTATAATCATTTAATTTGCTTTTCACATAACTAATTGCCACTTCATTTGCACTAGCATTATCGACCATGATAGACACTATTCTTTTGAGTTCCCATTTTTTGATACAATGGGCAATAAGTTTTCCAACATTTTCTCCTTTATGACTAGTAATCACATAAAAATTTATAATCCTTTTATGTAACTTCCAATATCCGTTAATAAAGTGTGTAGTTAAAACCATATAATTCACATTTTGAATAGATGTCCATGTATCAATAGTTAGACAAACACCTGTAGAATATGCTAGTATATGATTTTTGTTTGATGATAATAAACATTCGTTTAAATGTATTTGTTGTTGTACTATTTTATTTTTCACATAATTAATTAAATATTTGTTGAATAAAATAAATAACTCAGAATTCAAAATTAAACAAATATTTTATTCAAACAAATATTTTATTACAAATTCAAATAGTACAAATTTGAGCTCTGACCGTATATATATATATATATACATTTTTCAACTACATCACAATTTCGATTACATCATAAATTTTAATTTACAATTTTGACCTCACTACATATATTCATGCAAAATAAACATTGATGTAGTATAATTGAAAAAGAAATATTTTGCAGTATACATTAAAAGTGTGTGTTTGAAAATATCATTTGCCTCAGTTATTTAGGTTGTTCGTCATCATTTTCGTTTGAATCCATCATACACGAACAACTTGTGACATGCACAGTGTATCACTATACATGCCACAAGGCCGTGCACACCGATATACACTTGATAAAATTGCAGGGACAGGTGAGCACAAGGTCAAACCCAACCAAATAGTGGATTCAACTCAAGTGACTCGAAGAAACTACAACAACCCACACATACCAAAGACCAGAATTCAAGAGGACAAAACCAGATTGAGCTAGTAGTTCAGTGCAACAAGACTCAAAGTACACCAGACATAGCTAGACCATCATATAACATGCTACCATACATGATGTACATGTGAAGCAACTCAACATGACATGGTCAAAAGCAATATGAAATGAAGACATCAACACATATACAAAGTAAGCACACTAGAAGCAGATTCTTAGTGAACCAAGCACTCCAGAGACCAGTGTGTACAACAAGACCCCAACAATCAAGTGCAAGGATAACACATACAACATGTCAAAGTGGTTACATGTACAAAGGATAGTGCATGAACATGTTCAGATACACATATCACTTCAAAAGCTTCAATCAACATAATACAACAGAGGTGACAACAGAGCTCATATGGCACAAGAATGAAATGTACATAAGACCAATAAAGACTAAATTCATATGAAACAAAATAGTAGCAGTTTTGAATTTGTCAACCAGGGAATATATTCGTATATATATATATATATATATATATATATGCAGTCGAAGTAACAAAGTTTCATGTTGAAAACAATGCACATCACAAGTCCAGACTGCAAAATGTACAAGGCAACAAAACTTCGAATGAGAACAAAAAGTACACATGAAGAATTAACCAGAACCAGAGTCAAACTCCACCAGAAATGTACTCAACACATGCAAGTCAAACAAGACTCCAGAGAATGATGAACCAGATCAATGTGGATATGCAATGCCCATGAACAACAAAGGCAAAAACCAGAGCAGACTTTAAAAACAAGTTCAAATCAATTCAAGCACAGTTACATATATACATATATGTAAGCATGTATACACATATCAGTTCAGAGGCTCAGAAGTTCAACAGTAGGTAACTCAGGTGAAAATTTTGAATTCGTCTTTTCAGAGTTCGAAATTAATGTGACCAGTACAACATGCATGGAGACCATCATTGAACTCGAACAAGACTCAAATCAACATGAACAAATACATATGCCACTACACAACGTAACCAGATAAAGAAACCAGATTACAGGAACTACCCCAGAGACAACATGAAGTACATACAAATGTATACATATATGCATATATATGTATACACATATATCAGTTCAATGAACCAGTCAACAAAGGCCAAATGAAACAGTTTACAGTTTTACAAAACAGTGCAAGTAGTAGTTCAAATAATTTCAGAAGCCTTGAGTCATGAATGGAGCAACGCATATGATTAAGTCAGTGAATTGAACAAGCCAATATATTATCTCAAAACTTCAAATGCCTAAGTCAAAGGAGCAAATAATGGAACTAACTCAACAAATTCGAATTCATGGATTAACTCGTATATGATGAACAAGTCAGCAAATAACAAAACAATACGATTAGTAATCGAACGGCCAAGCAAGTATTTGAAGAATTCAAATACAAATATAGGAAACAATAATATAGGGTTTCGTCCTCTATAAATCAAACCCAAATTCATCATCGTCAATTATTGGAGTTCAAAATAGAAAATCCAAAAAGCATACTTTGAACAAAACCAATAACTCCATCAAGTTTGAAAGCAATTCGAGTTCAACCAAAATCAACGGTGAAATAAAGCAGAAATTATATACCAATTTCTGTTCACTCAAACTCGACAATTGAAGCGATCGAAAGTTATAAAAGCCAGAGAATCGATTGACCAAGCCAAACAAAGCAAATAATCACTGCAATTGATCAAATACAAGCGGCGTCTTCAATTTGAACAAAGCCCTAACTCAGATCGAAAAGAAAACAAGGCGGCCACGAAGGAAAGCAAAAGGGGTCGGCTGATAAAAATAAAAATAAAAATAAAAGGGAGACGTCTTTATTATTTGAGTTGGCCGATCTTTTATTTTATTGGGTTTTAAATTTTATAGGGTTTTGTTGTTTTAGTTTTAATTTTATTTGTAACCTTTTTAAAATTCGGTGAGTTTCTAGTTTTGTAACTAGGTTAGGAACTACAATGGTGTAGTTCGAGAATTCGCAACTCAGTGGCTGAGTTGTGGCAGGGTTTTGAGCGTAGAGTTAGGTTAGTCATTAGCGGGTGTCGCAAGTTTATGTGTGTAAGCGTCTGACTACTTAATTTCTAGTAGAAACCTTGGGGGCAGCACGTAGGCAGGTTATTGTCGAAGCTGGGTAAATATGTGTTGTTCTATTTCTGGTTTTATTATTCGGCTATTATCTATGCTGCAATTATCATATATATATTTTCACATTAATTTTTATTATTATTAGTATCACCCTATTCACCCCCCCCCCTCTAGGGTGAAATCGATCCTACAACACCATGCGATGATTTTGAGAATATTTTTTTAAGAGATTCTATCGAGTCCTAATATAATTGAAGCACATCCCTACAAATTGTTCTACGTGAAGGAACTTCAAAACTAGGACACAATTCCCGACAAAATTGAAGAAACCCTTTATCCTCCACAGAACTAAGAGGGAGTTCATCAATAACTAGCATTCGAGCTAATGCTTATCTACATTCCTCTATATTGAATGACCATGCAATAAGATTGCAACTACCTTCACTATCGCTATTTGTTCCAAAAGCTAAAGTTTTTTTGTCTCTTATCACTATCACATGGAATGGACTTACATGAATGTTTTATATGGTAATTTAAATGTGTAGTGCCATTTGATTTAGAATCACATGCAAATTGTTGACCATAATAGCTGCTTATACATTTCTGAAAATTGAAATTAGCATCTTTAGTAAAATGTTCCCATACCGGAGAAGGCTTTCTAGAAGAAGGCTTGGGCACCGGGTGTATAGGAGGTTTTCTAATATTGATGTCTTCTTTGCCGGTTTCCTCATCATCCGCTTCTTCCACAAACTCATCATCTCTTGTTTCTCTAGAACTACCTATTTGTACATGTTATAGTGCATGAAAAACAAAAATACATTTTAGATTAGAAATATACGATTTAATCTGTGTGTGTATCAGTTGCATATACAGTTTAATACCATATCAGTCTATATAATAGTTGCATATACAGTTAATATATATAATAGTTGCATACTAGTTTAAATACAGTTAATATACAGTTAAGTTCATACTATTGAGTTAATATACTATTAAGTTAATATATAGTTAATATACTATTAAGTTAATATACAGTTTAATATACTATTAAGTTAATATATAGTTCATACTATTTAAAAAATAGTTAAAATAGTTCATACTATTAAGTTCAACCTATTTAAAAAATTAAAGTATTTAAGTAATTTAAGTGCATCTTGAGTACAAAAAATATTTGTACTGTAAATAATATTACTGTAAATATATTACTGTAAATAATATTACTATAAAAATAGTCCATACTATTAAGTTCATACTATTTAAAAAATAGTTAAAATAGTTCATACTATTAAATTCATACTATTTAAAAAATTAAACTATATAAGTAATTTAAGTTCATACTAAGTATACAAAATATTTGTACTATAAATATGTTACTGTAAATAATATTATTGTAAATATATTACTGTAAATAATATTACTGTAAAAATAGTCCATACTATTAAGTTCATATATTTAAAAAATAGTTAAAATAGTTCATACTATTTAAAAAATTAAACTATTTAAGTAATTTAAGTTCATACTAAGTATAAAAAATATTTGTACTGTAAATATATTACTGTAAACTAGTTAAGTAAATTTACTATAAATATAAAACTGTAAATAATATTTAACCAAATTTTTTTTAAACTAAATGTATTATAGTACTTTGCTACTATAAGTAATTTAAGTTCATACTAAGTATAAAAAATTAAACTATATACATGTTCATACTTAATTGTAAATTTATAAAAAAATTAAACTATTTAAGTTCTAACTATTTAAAAAATTTATAAATACTTTGAATTTACTGTAAATAATATTTAACCAAAAATTTGTTAAACTAAATATATTACAGTACTTTTCTACTGTAAATATATTACTGTAAATAATATTTAACCAAAAATTAAACTAAATATATCCACTGTCATTTGAGTTCATACTTAACCAAAAAAATTATACTACTGTAAATCGGTAAAATTTGTTTTTGTAAATATATGATCCAGGGTAAACAGATTTTTGCATCAGTAAAAGTTTAATCAACTAATTAAAAGTAAAAGCAAAAGTAAAAGTCCATACTTAACCAAATTTCCGCATCTAACATAATAATTTAATCAACTAATTAAACGGATAATAAAATAAAACAGGTAAAACTAAAAGTTAAAAAAAGACTCACATTCTTCCTCTTTCGGCTAGTATTCACCATATCTCGACTCAGTCACTCAAAGCCTCAAAATGATCGAGTCGCAGTTGGAATTGCAGGCTTGCAAGTTGCAACATGTTGACGAACCGACAAAGTTTAAGCCTTTAGGGAGTTAATTAATCGATCGAAACGAATTGTAAGTGGATCTAGGGTTTTTTTAAAATCGAATGAGGGAATAGGGAAGCGGCGACATTTATTTAGATTAGGTTTTTGGGAATAATGAGGGAACAGGGATGCGGAGGAAGTGGGATGGTTTGGTTAATGGTAAATTTGGTTAGGGCTACAATCATTCGAGATGAATAATATTAAATTCACGAATATGGCAGGCTCATTCAAAACATATTTGGTTAACGGTTAACCATTGTTAACAAGTGTGTCAACCGTTAACCGACCCGAAGTTGATCGGTTAAGGTCGGTCGGTTAACCTAAAGTTTGATTAACCGTTTATATCGATTAATGCGGTTCGGTGACATCGGTTAAGTCGGTTAAGTCGGTTAAATTCCCACCCCTACTTCTAAACACATTTATTTCTCATTAATATTACAATCATTATTCATAAATGTTAGAGTTACTATCTCTTTTTTCATTGTAACCTCTTAATCCAATGATTTACTATGTTATTAATATTTAATCATCCAAATTTTAACTAATACGAGTATCAACGTATATTTATTTATTACATTTTATTACTTACCTTATACATATATATATATATATTTATTTAACTAGCAAGCACGGCTATACATGATGTATGTGTATGCATATTTCTATTTTTAACTTGCTAATTCCTACATTTAGGATAGAATATACACTTATATATACATTCTCCATGTAGGAAATGCGGATTACAGATCTTAAGGCAGAATCAACACTAAAGGGGGTGAATAATGTTTAATGACAGTCACAAATGAAACGGATGTAAATAGTAAATAAAAGTAGTAAAGGAAAAAACACACCGGAATTTTATACTGGTTCGGAGTTACCATACATCCAGTCCCACACAATTTCTTGTGCAGATTTCTTTTCAAATATAATGTCGATATTACAAACTCGATCTCAAGGCCACGAGCCCCCTCCTATCTCCGAGTCCAGGGCAAACTCTCTTGATTTAACCAGGCTACAAGATCATATAATTGATTTATGGGCTACAATCACACCTAATTGATTTACGGGCCACAATCACACCGTTTCCAATCACACTTTGATAGAGAGAGACTCGATACACTTCGATCTTTCGATCTTTGATTACAAATGATCCTATAACTCTGAATAGCATTGAGATCTTTAAGACAGAGTGGTAGAGAATCAAACTAGAGACGATCGAGTTTGATTCACTTAGGATTTTGGTAAGGTTTTGTTAAGAATATTTGAAAATAAGAATGGAAGAGAAATAGGAGAGAAAACAAAGAAATCTTAAGTGAAAATTCGTTGAAAACTACTTGATTAAAAAGAGATTTTCTTTCTAAAGTTTGTCGAAACAATCTTAGAACTTTGTAAACTATTTTGAATATACTTTATGATTATAAAAACTTTTGGAAAGTGATCTTACAAAATATAAAAGTAATAATAACTAAATATATAAATATTTTGAGATTAAAGCTAAAACATTAAAACCAGGAGATAGTTTAAAAACAAGAAATGATTTTAAAATTAATATGATTAAAAATAGTTTTTGAATTAAGGCTAAAATATTTAAACCGAGAGAGATGTATTTTAAAAAAAGATAGTTTTGAACAAATCTAAAAATAAGTCATTTGAAAATTTCGTGGATTTCATTCCACTAGAGAAGGTCGTGGTGCCATCCCACTAAAGAGGTCGTGGGTTCCATCCCACTATTAAAGCGAGAAGGTGGATTCCATTCCACAATTAAAATCCGAATAAAGATTTTAGTGCTATTATGAAGTTTTAACATAAATCCAGACCATTACTTATCTTGATATCTTGAACTCTTGAACTCTTGACAACCTTGATACTCATGAGTCTTCAGTCTTGATTTCTACAATCTTGAATTCGTCAGTCTTGAAACTCTATACTGTACAGTCTTGAATCTCTATACTGTATAGTCTTCATTCTCAGTATTTGCATATATATATATATATATTATATATATCTGCATATACATATATATCTAGACAGAGATATTAGTATTTATATTTTATAACAAGTCCTAAGGTTGTTGTCATTAAAACCATCATCTCATGAACTAACAATCTTCGCTTTTTTTGATGATTACAACCTATGTTTATAAAATATACTCCACCCACTCTGATTCTACTCTGACTCCCCCTTATTGCAACAAATCCCTCTTAATCTACTAACTCCCCCTTAATCTAAGCCTAACTAACAGCCTAACTATTCTATTTTATGATTCTCCCCCTTTGTCATCAACAAAAACTAAGCCTAAACTACAACTCCTCCTTAAACTAATACTATGGAACTAAATGCTAATAAGGAAGTATAATAAGTGAAACATAAATGTAATATTATTATATATGATGTTACATTACACATATATAAGAAACATAGGCACAAATATATACAAGCACACAAGATACAATAACATTAATATAATAACAATCTAACGAGAGTCCTTGACAATTGGTGACTTGTGAATCGAACAATTAGGGTAATGGAGACAAAAGTTTCCATGTTGTTCGACCAAATTACCATTTTTGTCAAAACAGACTTCTCCAACGCAAACAACAATATCGTTCTCGTCCATTTGCGCTTCTTCCTCTTCTTCTTCTTCTTCGTCGTCTTCTAATGGGTTATGAATACGTACGTTAGAGGAATCATCTTCAATCACAATAGGGTTTGCATGATTATCCATTAGAAATTTTTGCAAATTTCTAAGAATCTTGCCTTGTTTCTCTTTTTCCTTTGCCATCTTTATTTGCATGACTTGTAATTCAGTCAGCATTTGTAGAGAATCCTTCATAATTTCCTCGATCTTCATTACTCGAGCCAATGTAGTACGTTGGAATGGACCAGAATTAGGAGAAGGGAAGGAAATGGTTGCATTTTGGTTTGATTTAGAAGATGAGGCCATTAATTTGTATTTTCAGAAGTTTATTATAGAGAAAATGAAGTGAGAAGACAAATGAAGTCGAAATATTGTGGTACCAAACTGATTTTAGAGGGAAACTCAAAATTTCAAATTGGATCGTTGTATGTCGACATGGTGGGTAGAGGCATGTCGACATCCCTTTGAAAATTTTGACAATTTTGTTTTTCTCTATTTATTTAAATATATAAGTTACTATATTCTATATCTCAGTTATAGAACAAATACCTAGTTCTCTTCTTTAGTAAATGTCAAGACCCAAAAGACGACCTTCGAAAATCGGCACCCGTACTTCACTTGTACTCAAAATGCCGAAGATTCAAATGCCGAATCTGGTTCTCGGGAGCTTATAACACAGTTAAGTGAATAACACATCGGAATAAATGAATAATACATTGATATACAATATCTGATACAACAGAGTGATACAAATGAATATCAATATACATCAGAGATACGATACAACAAATAGCAGCGGAAAAGAAAACGATAACATCAGCAGCGGATAATCTCCATCTTCAAAGCACTAATCCAGAAATAACTCGAACTCTCAATAACGATGCACAAAGATAAGCAAATGCAGTCCGATCCAAAGACTGAACTAGCTCCAGAAAATCTACTAAACCTGAATATCTGAAAACCCCAACTCTAGACTGCTCGTGTAGGAAATTATGAGCACCCAGAGTTTAGGAAAGGAACAATAAACTCCGGATCAGTCATGGGACTGGTGTGAGCAACAAAAACAGTTTATCTTTAAAAACAAATAGCAGAGAATTTTAAAGTCAATTCGTAATGCTTTTGGAAAATGAAACTACCATAAGACCTCCCACCACACACACAATGCAAACGCAGAATTGGAGGAGATTTCTTCTTATGATAGTCAAAGATGCTTACTACGCAAAATCAAATCATTTGATATTATTACTAGTGCATAGTGCAGAAAACAATTTCGAAAGTAGAATATAAATCTTAGCCAGCATAGACATTTCGCACTTATGCCTACTATAGCTACCATGTTCAATAGCAGGTTACCACCACATTCCATGGCAGGTAATACAACTAATACCGTACAAGGTTCGTATTTGGAAGATGGATTTCCAACAAATGGTCAGGCTAAGGAACTTCCTATTCCACGAAAGAAACGCCTCTGGCGGGACGTTTCGAGAACCACACCGTTCTCTGCCAAACAAGGCCGGCAACCCCTTTTCCCAAGGGATAAAAGAAACCTCAGATATGCCACCCCCGGTCCTTTGGGACCTTTAACCGAGGCGCCTCGAATCCAACATCACACGTCATAAATAAAGTGTGTCCACATGAGTAAGTATCTGGGCTCCATACCATGATACTACCCTTTTCCAGAAGGAATGGTCATACCCTAGGGGAGCTACCCCTGAAAACCTTGCCGCACAATTCCTGTTTCGACCATTACCGGGTTGTGAGGCTCGACGAAGTCTCGTCCACAAAGCTACGCTTTTTTTCAAAAAGCCACGCTTTGGGTCAACAGATGATCAACCTATGATCACAAAGATAAATGATCAAACAAAAGATCATATCACAAATGATCAAACACCGATCATCACACAGCAACACTCAGCATGCCACATTACCAAATTGGGATATATCGCTAATAAATTTCAACTACATAACCTCTGAGCTCGTACGTCTCAGAGAAGGGTGTTAAGCTAAGAGAATAAATTCTCCGCCACCAAACAGATATGTATTTGAAAGAAATCGGCTTTATATCTCAAAGTGTAATGTCAGACATGTAACCATACAAGTCTGTTACGGGTTCGAACAGAACCGAAGGCACTTCTTACGAAGCCCTTGCAATTCCGGGTATTCACGATCCCGTCCGGACTTCCCATCACAAAGGGTGATAAAATCTCTATATCGGGGCCATTCGATGCAGAGACATTCGACGAGTTGTCCTTTCGTTTTCGCAAATATCCGGTCTTCACCACCGGTCTTCAAATGCGATCCATATACGACGTATCACTTATTCGGAATGGGTTATATGACACAAAGGTCCTCTCCCGGCTAAACCGAATAACGAGCGCAATTTTTAAAAACATATGGATATTGGGATTTCAATTAAGTCACAACTTATTACCCAAAACTTTTCATTCAAATGGTTTAACAAATTACCATTTTCAAATCTTTAAACAAAAAGATTCATTTTAAACAACCTTCAACGGTTTAACCAATTTTCCACACTTTAATCTTTTAAACAAAAGATTCATTCGCAGATTTTCCAAATTAATTCCCATTTCAATTGAATTAACTCGTTAAATCTTTAAATCAAAGATTTAACTCATAGCTTTCAAAACAATTCCATTTCGAATGGTTTAAACAAATCATCATTTTAAATCTGTTAAAAAATAAACAAATTCAATTCATAGCTTTCTAAAAGAATTCATTCATAGCCTTTCAAAACATTTCAATTCCATTTTAAATTTGAAACCTTTCAACACAAATTGGAAGTTCACTTATCATATGAAAGCTGTTATTATTTGGAAACAAATAGTTTTCGTTTAAGAAAAATCCAATTATATTTGCACGAGTTAAAACCCTTGAATTTAAATTCACATTTCCAAATCAATATTTTTAAAATAGTTTAACCCTTATATAATTGGTATAACATCTTTAATCCCTTGTTTCAAATCATAGAATTCAATTTCAAATCTTGAATTTAAGTTTAAATCAAATTATTTAAACTTTCAAAACTCGATTAAGTTATTCAAAATAACTTTTATCTTTGAAATTCCATTTCAAAAGTTTTTCACTTTAAACCGAAATTTCTAATTTCAAAATCAATTGAAATTAAAATTTCCATTTCCAAAAACATCAAATTTAAATTATCTGTGACTTAACCGATTTCCACGTGAAATCCATATTTGTGTGTGTATGGTGTGGTCCAGGGGTTTAACACAATAGTGCAACACGATGAATCATCACAGATCAAAATACAGGATATAGTTGATAAGCGATATAAACTATAACGCTTATCGTTCATGCACAGATCACAGATATATAAATTACAGCATAGATAATCAAATATACTACAGATCACAACAAAAATCAGAATGTAACACAAAGCATCACAATCAGGGACATCAAACAATTCAACATTCAATAGAATTCAAACATTCATAAGTAAGGTCAAATTTATTTATCTGATCAGATTAGTCACCAATACTGTTAATTAACATTAACTAATTACAATTTTAATTAAATTAATTAATCTTTAATAATAAATTAATTAGCCTCAATTAATAAATTAATTAACTATCATTTAATTAATTCTCCTTAATTATTTTTATTAAGTAATTAACAATTTACGATTAATTATCTAAATTAATTAATCTAATTAATTATCAAAATTTATCACATAAATTTGATTACTTAATGGATTTCTAGTTAATTAACAATTCAACTAATAACATTTCTTTAATTACTTTCTTAAGAAATTTTCTTAGGTTTAAATCATCGTTAATTATTTCTAATCAACTTAATTTATTAATTTATAAATAAAATAAATCATTCTTAAGTTAATTACATAATTAATTTACTTTTAATTATAAATTAATCCTTCCTTTACAATTTCAAATTCCATTTAAAATTCAAATTCTTTTAATCTTTTAAATACTTTAAAGTTATATGGACAAGTTTAAATTTCTAAAACTTTATTTATCCTTAACTTTAGTTTCAACTTGAACTGGAGTTTATACTTGAACTTTGATTTAAAACCCAGATTAAATCTTACTTTATTTTAAATTTTAAATTTAAAAATTCTCAAAGCAGGAACGGGTTTGGTTTAAACCTGTCCACAAACTTCTCGAGCCCAGACCAAAATTTCTTCGAGCCCAACTCAAATTCACTCAAATGAATACTCGAGACAACTCTGCGAAACCCCGAGCTACTCGCGTTTTACTTCGAGTAAACCAACATCTTCCCCGAGACCGACTTCGAGAAAACTCGCGTACCATTTTCTGCTCCAACCCAGACTTCATCTTCTTCACAACCCCAAACCTTTAAACCCAGACAACAAGTGTGCACGCAACTTCACGCGTGCACGTGCACCGTTGCTCGCCAGCGATCTGACCACCCCCGAGACCTCCCGCATGTCGCCGCCAACCATCCCATGTCAGGCAAACACCCAGAACTCCAAAATCGTCAACGAGTCAAAAACGAGCAACTCGATTCAAAAAAAACTGGAACGAAACACATCCACCCCTTCGAAACCTGTCACCGCGACGTTCACCCAACCTCGGCCACCTGAACACGTGAAACTCCGTCCATAGCTTCGTCGACGTCTCCTCCACCATTCCCCCAACCCACGGCGAACTCGGTCGCCTGAAGACGATGCACGAATCGAAACACCCATCACACCTAAAACTAGGTTTAAGAAAAAGAATCGCTTGCCGCCGCCGCCACGTGCAACTGCCGACCCTCTCACCATTTTTCTCTAACACCCCGTAGCCTCCTCTATCGCCACGAGAAACCCCGACCCCCTTAGCGTCTCTGACCACCGGAAATCGCCAAAAATCCATTTTTCCCTTAAGGTCGAACTGCACTTAATCCATTCATCTAAAAATTATACATTTTGCTCTAAAAATCTTAACTTAGTATGAGGATTCAGTTCATAATCCTGAATTCGTAAATTAAAGTGTTTAAATTTTGACAATTTGAAAGGTTGTACTCAGTTCATCGATTTCCAGAGACATATACGAGTTGCTATAACTTGAATGAATTTTTAAATCTTAACTCATAGTCAAACAAACATATTTTGTTTTGACTTCATTAGCTAAAAATGATCTGAGCAAGTGGAATTGAATTTTGAACTAAGTTATAACATGTACTTTGATAACAAAGGCCATACTTCCTATTACCAGAGATATGCATACAAATTAAATATACACACAGGCCATAACACATAACCATATTAGCATATGACTTTCAAGATAACACATGCAAACCAGATTGTTCAAGTAGATCTCATGTAGAAGAATAAGTTTACTCACTTGGCAAAGAAGTTGGTTTAAAATTAGTGTTTGCTCACCTTGATGGGAAGAAGCAGAGACAAAGAACAGGGAACAGAGGAGCTTTTCATTTTTGTTTTAAGCCTGGAATTTGATATTTGAATCTGGAAATTGCTTTTGAACTTGAGTGATGATACTTATTATTTTCTTCTTCTGGTTTACTATGTTTTTGCTATACGAACTGAGGCAAGAAGAAGTTGATATATATGGAAAAGAAGCTTGCAGGGGATGTTATTTGTACAGGTGATCATGTTGTTTTATACAACACCAGACCAGATTTCTCTTTGTTTGTACAATATATAACATATCTTTGTTTTGGTACAACATAAGATCAGTGATTTTATTTCCATATGGTGGCTGATGAGATACCAATTCGTGCTGCATTAATTAGTATTGTACCCTTTCATATTTTGTACTTGGTGGCTGCAGCTTTGTTTTGGGTGGGGTGAAATATACTTATTTATTTTGTACAAAGATGTTCTATTATCTTTGCTTTCGGCTGGGCAAGTATATAAAGGTGTTATTTTGTATTTTATTTTATTTATTCATTTGTCAAATTTAACATTTATTCAACTCACATACTAATTGTCTTGTATATCAACACATACATATTTTTATACTTTATTTTGTATGTACAATTTGTTATTATTTTATAGTTTGATCCCATGTTGCCTTATGACCATCAAATCCAAATTCTATCACCAAAATTTATCTTTAAACCATTTAGTTAAAATTTATTCAAACTCAATATATACACATATATTCAAATTATTATTAAACTATTTATTTTAAATTTAAATCCAAATCACATATATACAATATGTAAATTCATATTGTTTTAATATACATTATATTATTTCAAATTTAGTCCGATATGTTCAAATACAGATATATACATTCTCATATATACACATGTATACAATATTTTAATTTTAAATGATTTATACAGAATATGTATGGATTCGGGGAAACTCGCATCACTTAATCAATTTATTTCACAGTTTTATTCAAAAATTAGTTTAAATTATCAATTTAAATTAAATTAAAATCTAGGGTCGTTACAAACTTCCCCCCTTAAAAGAATTTCGTCCTCGAAATTCGAAGGCACGAAAGCAACAAAGATAGATAGATTCGATCTCCTATAACTCCTCAAACACAAGATACGGGTTCCGAATTCAAGTCGGAATATCTCAGAATACATACCAATTTGTCCCTCTTCGGACTTTGGTATTCACAAGAAATTAGAATAGAATTTCAAAATTTTGATTTCAAGCGAAATCGTTTTATCGATTCAATTCGATTTTATCCTCATATTCTATTAATCAATTTAATTCAAATTAAAATTTCCAATTTATTTCAAATTTCCAACTTCAAATTTCAAATTTCAAATTCATTAAAGTTAAAATCAAAAAGCTGATAAGAAACGATAAAGATACGAAGTAAAGACTTTCTACAACGATTCGTAGAGCCATCATCCCACTAAAACTTCTTTTTGTAGCTGATACGAAGCAATCAAAAGAATTTGGAAAGACGAATCAAAGAAAATTGATAAGAAAGTTGTTTCCACTGTTGCAGGGTATTGACCATTTATAGTCGTATTCCCCTGTCCCCTATCTCGTTCTCTTCTTGTACTCATACTCACTATCAGTGGATAGTAACAGAATTTACTGAGACATTCAAACGGATATCTTAGAGATATACTCATTCTAGAGTTTACTTCACTCTATCTCTAATGAGCTACTTAACGTGTTATACTCCTGAGCTAAACTTCAACCTTAGCTCTGATACCACTTGTCAAGACCCAAAAGACGACCTTCGAAAATCGGCACCCGTACTTCACTTGTACTCAAAATGCCGAAGATTCAAATGCCGAATCTGGTTCTCGGGAGCTTATAACACAGTTAAGTGAATAACACAGCGGAATAAATGAATAATACATTGATATACAATATCTGATACAACAGAGTGATACAAATGAATATCAATATACATCAGAGATACGATACAACAAATAGCAGCGGAAAAGAAAACGATAACATCAGCAGCGGATAATCTCCATCTTCAAAGCACTAATCCAGAAATAACTCGAACTCTCAATAACGATGCACAAAGATAAGCAAATGCAGTCCGATCCAAAGACTGAACTAGCTCCAGAAAATCTACTAAACCTGAATATCTGAAAACCCCAACTCTAGACTGCTCGTGTAGGAAATTATGAGCACCCAGAGTTTAGGAAAGGAACAATAAACTCCGGATCAGTCATGGGACTGGTGTGAGCAACAAAAACAGTTTATCTTTAAAAACAAATAGCAGAGAATTTTAAAGTCAATTCGTAATGCTTTTGGAAAATGAAACTACCATAAGACCTCCCACCACACACACAATGCAAACGCAGAATTGGAGGAGATTTCTTCTTATGATAGTCAAAGATGCTTACTACGCAAAATCAAATCATTTGATATTATTACTAGTGCATAGTGCAGAAAACAATTTCGAAAGTAGAATATAAATCTTAGCCAGCATAGACATTTCGCACTTATGCCTACTATAGCTACCATGTTCAATAGCAGGTTACCACCACATTCCATGGCAGGTAATACAACTAATACCGTACAAGGTTCGTATTTGGAAGATGGATTTCCAACAAATGGTTAGGCTAAGGAACTTCCTATTCCACGAAAGAAACGCCTCTGGCGGGACGTTTCGAGAACCACACCGTTCTCTGCCAAACAAGGCCGGCAACCCCTTTTCCCAAGGGATAAAAGAAACCTCAGATATGCCACCCCCGGTCCTTTGGGACCTTTAACCGAGGCGCCTCGAATCCAACATCACACGTCATAAATAAAGTGTGTCCACATGAGTAAGTATCTGGGCTCCATACCATGATACTACCCTTTTCCAGAAGGAATGGTCATACCCTAGGGGAGCTACCCCTGAAAACCTTGCCGCACAATTCCTGTTTCGACCATTACCGGGTTGTGAGGCTCGACGAAGTCTCGTCCACAAAGCTACGCTTTTTTTCAAAAAGCCACGCTTTGGGTCAACAGATGATCAACCTATGATCACAAAGATAAATGATCAAACAAAAGATCATATCACAAATGATCAAACACCGATCATCACACAGCAACACTCAGCATGCCACATTACCAAATTGGGATATATCGCTGATAAATTTCAACTACATAACCTCTGAGCTCGTACGTCTCAGAGAAGGGTGTTAAGCTAAGAGAATAAATTCTCCGCCACCAAACAGATATGTATTTGAAAGAAATCGGCTTTATATCTCAAAGTGTAATGTCAGACATGTAACCATACAAGTCTGTTCCGGGTTCGAACAGAACCGAAGGCACTTCTTACGAAGCCCTTGCAATTCCGGGTATTCACGATCCCGTCCGGACTTCCCATCACAAAGGGTGATAAAATCTCTATATCGGGGCCATTCGATGCAGAGACATTCGACGAGTTGTCCTTTCGTTTTCGCAAATATCCGGTCTTCACCACCGGTCTTCAAATGCGATCCATATACGACGTATCACTTATTCGGAATGGGTTATATGACACAAAGGTCCTCTCCCGGCTAAACCGAATAACGAGCGCAATTTTTAAAAACATATGGATATTGGGATTTCAATTAAGTCACAACTTATTACCCAAAACTTTTCATTCAAATGGTTTAACAAATTACCATTTTCAAATCTTTAAACAAAAAGATTCATTTTAAACAACCTTCAACGGTTTAACCAATTTTCCACACTTTAATCTTTTAAACAAAAGATTCATTCGCAGATTTTCCAAATTAATTCCCATTTCAATTGAATTAACTCGTTAAATCTTTAAATCAAAGATTTAACTCATAGCTTTCAAAACAATTCCATTTCGAATGGTTTAAACAAATCATCATTTTAAATCTGTTAAAAAATAAACAGATTCAATTCATAGCTTTCTAAAAGAATTCATTCATAGCCTTTCAAAACATTTCAATTCCATTTTAAATTTGAAACCTTTCAACACAAATTGGAAGTTCACTTATCATATGAAAGCTGTTATTATTTGGAAACAAATAGTTTTCGTTTAAGAAAAATCCAATTATATTTGCACGAGTTAAAACCCTTGAATTTAAATTCACATTTCCAAATCAATATTTTTAAAATAGTTTAACCCTTATATAATTGGTATAACATCTTTAATCCCTTGTTTCAAATCATAGAATTCAATTTCAAATCTTGAATTTAAGTTTAAATCAAATTATTTAAACTTTCAAAACTCGATTAAGTTATTCAAAATAACTTTTATCTTTGAAATTCCATTTCAAAAGTTTTTCACTTTAAACCGAAATTTCTAATTTCAAAATCAATTGAAATTAAAATTTCCATTTCCAAAAACATCAAATTTAAATTATCTGTGACTTAACCGATTTCCACGTGAAATCCATATTTGTGTGTGTATGGTGTGGTCCAGGGGTTTAACACAATAGTGCAACACGATGAATCATCACAGATCAAAATACAGGATATAGTTGATAAGCGATATAAACTATAACGCTTATCGTTCATACACAGATCACAGATATATAAATTACAGCATAGATAATCAAATATACTACAGATCACAACAAAAATCAGAATGTAACACAAAGCATCACAATCAGGGACATCAAACAATTCAACATTCAATAGAATTCAAACATTCATAAGTAAGGTCAAATTTATTTATCTGATCAGATTAGTCACCAATACTGTTAATTAACATTAACTAATTACAATTTTAATTAAATTAATTAATCTTTAATAATAAATTAATTAGCCTCAATTAATAAATTAATTAACTATCATTTAATTAATTCTCCTTAATTATTTTTATTAAGTAATTAACAATTTACGATTAATTATCTAAATTAATTAATCTAATTAATTATCAAAATTTATCACATAAATTTGATTACTTAATGGATTTCTAGTTAATTAACAATTCAACTAATAACATTTCTTTAATTACTTTCTTAAGAAATTTTCTTAGGTTTAAATCATCGTTAATTATTTCTAATCAACTTAATTTATTAATTTATAAATAAAATAAATCATTCTTAAGTTAATTACATAATTAATTTACTTTTAATTATAAATTAATCCTTCCTTTACAATTTCAAATTCCATTTAAAATTCAAATTCTTTTAATCTTTTAAATACTTTAAAGTTATATGGACAAGTTTAAATTTCTAAAACTTTATTTATCCTTAACTTTAGTTTCAACTTGAACTGGAGTTTATACTTGAACTTTGATTTAAAACCCAGATTAAATCTTACTTTATTTTAAATTTTAAATTTAAAAATTCTCAAAGCAGGAACGGGTTTGGTTTAAACCTGTCCACAAACTTCTCGAGCCCAGACCAAAATTTCTTCGAGCCCAACTCAAATTCACTCAAATGAATACTCGAGACAACTCTGCGAAACCCCGAGCTACTCGCGTTTTACTTCGAGTAAACCAACATCTTCCCCGAGACCGACTTCGAGAAAACTCGCGTACCATTTTCTGCTCCAACCCAGACTTCATCTTCTTCACAACCCCAAACCTTTAAACCCAGACAACAAGTGTGCATGCAACTTCACGCGTGCACGTGCACCGTTGCTCGCCAGCGATCTGACCACCCCCGAGACCTCCCGCATGTCGCCGCCAACCATCCCATGTCAGGCAAACACCCAGAACTCCAAAATCGTCAACGAGTCAAAAACGAGCAACTCGATTCAAAAAAAACTGGAACGAAACACATCCACCCCTTCGAAACCTGTCACCGCGACGTTCACCCAACCTCGACCACCTGAACACGTGAAACTCCGTCCATAGCTTCGTCGACGTCTCCTCCACCATTCCCCCAACCCACGGCGAACTCGGTCGCCTGAAGACGATGCACGAATCGAAACACCCATCACACCTAAAACTAGGTTTAAGAAAAAGAATCGCTTGCCGCCGCCGCCACGTGCAACTGCCGACCCTCTCACCATTTTTCTCTAACACCCCGTAGCCTCCTCTATCGCCACGAGAAACCCCGACCCCCTTAGCGTCTCTGACCACCGGAAATCGCCAAAAATCCATTTTTCCCTTAAGGTCGAACTGCACTTAATCCATTCATCTAAAAATTATACATTTTGCTCTAAAAATCTTAACTTAGTATGAGGATTCAGTTCATAATCCTGAATTCGTAAATTAAAGTGTTTAAATTTTGACAATTTGAAAGGTTGTACTCAGTTCATCGATTTCCAGAGACATATACGAGTTGCTATAACTTGAATGAATTTTTAAATCTTAACTCATAGTCAAACAAACATATTTTGTTTTGACTTCATTAGCTAAAAATGATCTGAGCAAGTGGAATTGAATTTTGAACTAAGTTATAACATGTACTTTGATAACAGAGGCCATACTTCCTATTACCAGAGATATGCATACAAATTAAATATACACACAGGCCATAACACATAACCATATTAGCATATGACTTTCAAGATAACACATGCAAACCAGATTGTTCAAGCAGATCTCATGTAGAAGAATAAGTTTACTCACTTGGCAAAGAAGTTGGTTTAAAATTAGTGTTTGCTCACCTTGATGGGAAGAAGCAGAGACAAAGAACAGGGAACAGAGGAGCTTTTCATTTTTGTTTTAAGCCTGGAATTTGATATTTGAATCTGGAAATTGCTTTTGAACTTGAGTGATCATACTTATTATTTTCTTCTTCTGGTTTACTATGTTTTTGCTATACGAACTGAGGCAAGAAGAAGTTGATATATATGGAAAAGAAGCTTGCAGGGGATGTTATTTGTACAGGTGATCATGTTGTTTTATACAACACCAGACCAGATTTCTCTTTGTTTGTACAATATATAACATATCTTTGTTTTGGTACAACATAAGATCAGTGATTTTATTTCCATATGGTGGCTGATGAGATACCAATTCGTGCTGCATTAATTAGTATTGTACCCTTTCATATTTTGTACTTGGTGGCTGCAGCTTTGTTTTGGGTGGGGTGTGTAACGACCCAGAATTTCGAACAAATTAAATTGAGAATATTTAATTAATTTTAAATATTCGAATGATGATTTAATTTGAATCCCCGATATAACTTTGAATTTGGTGATTAAATTATAAAATTTAATCTATTGTAAGTTGAATTAAATTTAAATCTTCAATTTAAAGCTGAAGAAAAATATTTCAAAAGCTTGTAAAATTTATATTGATAATACTGAAGACAATAGAAGCTTCAGAAATTGATTTGGAAACAATCTGTTCAGTTTTGAAATTAAATCGTTTGAATTGGATTTGAAAAATAGCGTTCCGTGGCACAGTCTCGGAATTTGACGAAACCAGTTCCATTGGATCCGTAATATCGAATTATTATCGGATTCCAAATTTCGTATTTTTCGGTGTTGATCTGTGAGCACACGATAGGTAAACGCATTGAAATGTAAATTGAATTCAGTTTAAATTTAAATTTGAAATAAGTCAAAATTGCCGCACGTTGTCTCCCTTTCATCACGCCGAGAATTGCGCCTAACACCACGAGATTTATCGTGCAAACCATGCCTCTTCAAAAATAAATCTAATGGCCGCGTTCGTTCCCTTCATTCTCAGTTTCGAAATCAAAACTGGTTCTTCCTCCCTCATTCAAAATCTCAGCCTTTCGAGAAAAACAAAATAACAATGGTGGCCGAGCTCTTCCATCTCCAATCAAAATCAATAGCTACGCGCGCTCGATTTGGGGGAGAGTCGCGACGTGGTCTCGGCTGGGGTTCGTGATGTTTGCGAACTCGACAGAGCGGAAGGGGGATGTTCGACGAATTCGTGGTGGACAGCAGTGCGATGGTTGGCGAAGTGGTGTCGCGCGCGTGGAGTTGGGGTGGTCGCGATCTTGCCTAGCTCGAGGCGGCGACCTGGAATTCAACTGGTAGGAGGCGCTTGCGTACGTGAAGACTGGCTCGAGTGGGGAGGCACGACAGATGTGCTAGGGTCTCGAGAGTGTCATTCGATGTAGGCGTGGCGTTCGATTAGGGGCGGTGGCGTTCAGCGAGGGCTCATGCTAGAATTCGCGTGGCCGAGACAGGGTTCGAGAGGCGGCTCGATCGACGCTAGGGCTTGGAAATTTTGATTGGGCAACCGTGCTTGAGGCAGTAGGTTTCCGATGTTGGGTTGAAGGCGTGTTCGTCTGGAAGTCATGGGTTTCAGCAGATGTCAGTATGGGGAAACTATTAGGTATATTCCATAGCTTAATTTATAATTTAATGTTAAATTAGATTGTTAATACAATTAGGAATAAAATGATTTCTTTTTGAATATATAAAGGTTAAGAACACAATATATATAGGTCATATATATATATAGGTAAATACACACATATTTTGAAACAGAAAAATTTACAGTAAAATGTATTTTTATTATAAATTCAAAGTGGTATATTTATAGATAAACTTTGAAATATAGAAATTTTTAAATAGGAAAATACATATTTTTATAGATATTTGGAATCTATATAAACTATTTTCATATGGAAATGTGTTTCAAATAAAAAGATAAAGATAAAAGGAAGTAGTAATAAATTGTTTGATCAATTTAAATAGTTGATAGAAAATTTGTTTAAAATAAATCATTCGATAAAATTTAATTTATTAGTTTAAATAAATTAACAGATAGTAATCCATTGTCAATTAATTCGAATATTTATCAATTACAAAATTGTTTATACCAGGGTAAAAATCGAGAAAACAAAACTGAAATGGAAATGGATGGCAAAATTAAAAGCTAAGGTGAGATTTTCTCACTCAAATTGAAAAGTGGAATTTTCAGTTATTGTTTGATTGTCTGTTTGGATTGTTGATATTAGATATAGTAGGATATATATCTATATATAGCAATATATACATATTGGCATATGTATATATTGGATTGATGATTTCCTGCCTCGTATAGCGGATGAGACCCTATTGCGCCGTTAGTAAGCGGATATTTTTATAAAACCCATATACCGCGATATTCCACCTCGAAGTGGAATTGGTATCGTGCTAACGTCTGTGGATGCAGGGAAACAGGTTGGAGGGATCCAACTGGATTCCTCACCAGTATTTATTTATTTACAGATATTGATGTATATTCTGTTATCATATTGATATATGATGCTTGTTGTTGTGATTGACTAATTGATGCTGTTGCATCATCGGATTCAGTTTTGAAGTTTAAAGATAACGACTTTTACTTTAAAAGGATTTTAAAGTGATTTTTGAAAATAGACGTTTTATTGAATTTTTGAATTGATTTATTTCAAATAAATAAGCGTCTAAAATTTTAAAGTTATAAAAGTTAAGTTTTTTGGTGAAATTTAACCAAAGTGTGATTTTTGAAATAAATAGTTGATTTATTTATAAAATGGATTAAGTTGGGATTTTTGAATAACTATAAATGATTTGTATAAAAAGGTTTATAAATTTGATAATTTATAAATCAAAATATTAGACTTATAAAACAAATTTTTTTTATAAGTGTTAAAAAGAAGTATAAGTGAATGAAATAGATAGATTTATAACGTGAAGTTATAAAGTGAATAGATACCGTAGAATAAAGGATTTATAAGAAATTTACTTATAAATTTGACTTTTACACTTAGATGAGATATGAATAGAAATTGCTAAATGAAATGATTTTATAAGTTGAAATTGTTATAAAGTATAAATGCGATTTATAAACGTTGTTTATAAATCCGAAAACACTTATTTTGATAAGTAAATTATAGAAGTAAATAAAAGAAAATTTATAAGTCGAAGTTGTTATTAAAATAGAAATAGAATTTATAAACGTGTTTATAAATTCAAAATCAGTTGAATTTGAGAAATTAAATATAGAAGATTTTTAAAGAAGATATATTCGCGATTTTGGATAGCGAATTTTTATTGAGATAAAAATGTGTAGAAATGATTGAAATTGGGTTAAGTGAATTATATTCACGATTTTGGGACAGTGAATATATTGTTAAGTAAAATGGATTTATTTTTGAAGAAGTGATATTAAAAATGAAGTTAAACATTTTAAAATGTTTTAAATTGTATTATGAATCGAAATCATAGATCTCAACATTTATTGTTGAAATAGACGTTTTCGAGGAAGAAGGAAATGGTGGACTATAACACTGTTGTTATAGTAAATGATTTTCGAAAGAAAATGTTTTGATGTAGTATTGGGATTTATATATCTATCAAAATTCAAATCCCTATACTAGTGATTTTGAGTCGTCGTAACGATGTTTTACGTAACATTCGTTTTGACTCAAATAAATGTTGTTATAGTAAATGGTTCCCTTAAAGAACGAAATATATACTTAAATTTGATTTAAGTATATTGAATATTTTTCAAATGTTGAAAACAAATAGATTTGTGAACCACTTATTATTAAATAAGTATGGAATTGCTTTTCCAATATGAAATGAACGTTTTTGAGAATTTATCTTCTTAAAGATAAATCGAAATTTAATATTGAAATCGATTTGAAAAATCGAATATCAGTAGATATTCGATAAATATAAATTCACTATGGAATTTATAAAAAGAAATGGGAATTCGTTTAAAAATAAATATTGATTTATTTTTGAAGTGTGGAAAATCATATATCTAGTAAAGATATTTTGGAAGAATAAATAATTTGGAAAATTATTGGAATCTGATGATGTTGCGCATCTTTATTGATAGTTAAATAACCGACTATCAATAATTACCTTTAGATGGGTATTTATTGTGAATTGTTTGAATTTGAATGCCACACTTATTTTTGAATAAACGCTCACTATTCGGGTTAGCCGGGAAAGGACCATGGGGTCGTATAACCCATTCCGAATATGTGATACGTCGTTATGAATTGCATTCGAAGACCGGTGTTGAAGACCGGATATTTTTGAAAACGGAAGGATTACCGTCGAGTTACTCTACATCGGCTGATCTCCGATTTAGAGGTTTTATCACCCTTAGTGACGGGAAGTCCTGACGTCACTACACCAAAAATAGCTTTTGACAGCGTTTCAAAAACACTGTTATATGATACGACAGCGTTATTATAAACGCTGTATAACGACATGCTGTCGTAGATGCAAAAGTTTTAACAGCAAAATAGAAAACGCTGTAAAAAATTTGATACCACAGCGTTTATTAAACGCTGTTATATGACACAACAGCGTTAGAACAAACGCTGTATAACGACAAGCTATCGTATAAAGAGAACTTACAACAGCTTAATTTTAAACGCTGTGGAAATTATTCTTTTGACAGCGTTTTATTTTGGCTGTTAATATTTTTATTACAGCGTTTAATGCGTGCTGTGTTATGTTTTTACAGTTGGGATGATGTTTTACTACAGTTTACAACAGCGTTTAATAAACGCTGTTACTCACTATTTAATGATAATTACAACACGAATTAAACGCTGTTGTTTCTTCATTGATAGCATTAAAATAGATGCTGTCTTCTATTTATATGATTTTTACAGCATTAACATTCCACTATATTTGCATATTCTAGAACTACATTTTGAGTATAATCAAGCAACCGATATATATAACATGTTCTAATGAATAATAATCTGTTAAATAAACTAGCTAAAACAATATTAATATACAAAAAACATCTATAAATCAAGTTTCAATAATATCCATAAACAAAAATAACACAGTAGACCAAGTTATCATAATATTGTTAAACAAAGATAAGGTATATGTTAAACAAAAATATAATATCAATAAAGTAAGTCCGCACCAAATGCCAACAACAAAACGTGCACAAAGTAATGCTTGAGAATCTTAGTCATCTTAGTCATCTATCTACCTGTAAAGCAAAAGTAATGCTTGAGAATCAATTCATCAAAAAAGTGTACACAAAGTTAAATCGGATTCATAATACAAACACTAAATATTCATCACACTATTTCAGTAGGCGATTTGACTAATACAAAGTATACAACATGCCATAAAATCAAGTAGCATTTACAAGTGAAGTAGAGTAAAAAATAATAAACAAACTCGGTAATTTACTTGGAGTAAAATCAAGCTGCATATTATCGGCGTATGAAGTGGTCTGTTTACAAATTTACATTTTTCAGCCTTCTATCTTACTTCTGCCTTACCACATACCACATTTTTCTGCCTTACTCTGTCACCTAACCCACTCAAACATCATCCTAATACTCTTCTTCTAATGCACTGCACACAACTGCACAAAGCAGTTACAACCCCACCATCAAACTGCACCTCATACAACATCAACCCTCTCTATCTATATACCCCACTGCTACCACACTACATCCCCATTATCAATGCTATTACATAACTATGCTAAACCATCCTTTGTTGCACAAACAAACCACCTCACCTCATACCACACTTCTAACTGCCTTCACAACCATACACACAGTCACAGTCTCCCTACATCCTACCCAAACTTCACAAGACAACCAACTGCACATCTACCAATTCCATTAACCTGTCAACATACATCAACATATTAAACTTCACAACATATCCATCTCCTATATAACTACAACTCATCTCCATACTCCCACTGCCGCAACAAAGTTATCACTGCATACATACTTACAGTAACCACCCAAATTACCCTTCACAAAACATCTCAACCACCACCCTTCAGCCATTACATCACTTACATTTGCACACACCTCCTGATCAACATCAAATCCTAGTGCATACATACTTCTCCTCTATGCATACATAGATCCAGAAACCATTTCTGCACATCTTTATACTTGTCTTCAACACAAACACATTTCCGCCACTATAAACTCATTTTCCACCATTCCATCAAACTGTCTTCTGTTACCATCTCCAACCACCACACCTTCATCTGCTTCTGCACATCCACATACACAATTCACCCCAAACTGCACATCCTTCCTTCATCGTCAACCTATACAAACTGACTCTAACCTCCCACTGACATACCATTTCCACTGTTAACACTTAACTGCCAATCTCTTCACTGTTACATTATCATCATCCACTGTTAAGCACTATGACATTCATCACTTCACCGCCCTCCTTAAGTCCATTCACCCCACTGTCTACCCAGTCCAACCACTGTTTCACTTGCCCACTGCCCTACAAACTTCAATGCGCATAACTCATAATACTCATAATATTGCTTCAATACTTTAGTACATATAACTTCAGTGCACAAAAACTTTAAACACAAAACATCCCACAACCCACAACAAATAAATTCCACATTTCCATTACATCACTGCCTGAATACCCTGAACCATATCACTGTCATCTCCCAAGTTCATAACCATACATCACTATTCCTCCAACAAAACAAAACAACCACCGTGCACAAACAATACATACAAACTTCATCACCCCGCACACTTCCAATACTTTCAATTGCTACAAACAATACACACAATTGTGGTTTTTCCTTGCCATCAAATTGCTGCCTTCACACTGCCAATCCAATACTTTGTGTTATTATTTTTATTCACAACGTCTATATTTCGTTTTGCTCGTATAGTCCTATGATTCATAAGAATAACAACAGTAGGTTGTAATACCACGCTGTAACCCTATGCAATTAACAATAATTATTCTTGTAGTGCAAACTCAAATGAGAATAAATACATGTTGAACTTCTATATCTAACAGTCATGTTTTATGGTTGAACTTAATTAATTTTTATGAATTTATTTAGTTATTATAGACTTAGTTAACTTAGTTGATTTTCACGACTTAGTTAACTTTTATAAACTTATTAGTTATTATAAAAATAAATTAATTTGGTTATTAAATTGGAATGAAATTGCAAGCAAGTTAAAAATACATACATGATTGATAAATTAATCATTTTTATTTACATCGATTGATAAGGTAAGGAGAAGTTTCCTTCATGTACTTTTACAATAAATAATGTATTTTGTTTCCACGGCTATTTTAGTGCTCTTACTGGGAGTACCGAGGCTAGGATTTCCACAACATATTAGCTATAACAGTTATATTGTGTGTATAGGTAATGACAATGAAAACTTTGGTGATAACTACACACACACACTCTCTAAGGAGCTAAGGCAGTAATGCAACATTTCTTGATAAAAACATTTATAGTCTCATACAAAACAATAACACCACAAAATGTATCTAGACTCCTTTTCATTTTCATTAGGCACTGATATATGGTGTAAGTGGATGACTGCTAGCCAAAATGTATTTGGAGAAACGTGTCGGTTTTTGATTATTTTATGTGGTCGAACAGGAAATATCCAAACTAAAAGTTTGAATATTAAATTATATGATCCGGTCTACAACCTTCAATAATTTTCTTCGAAAACAAGTAAGCGTACCCAATTAAAAACTATCAATTAAAAACTATCACAAATTAAGAAGACAATTCATTCAATAAAATGAATTATTTTGATCCACAAGAAGTGGAATCGACTGGGCCATAAGAGATTGACATATACCTGAAAACAGCATGTGTGCAGCAAGCATATACTTCTCTAGCTCCTTTGTGGTGCAGCAGTTCTGATGTGCAGACTATTGTTGGTAGTGCAACGAGAGCTTTAGACAAACCTATGAGTACATGTGATGCCACCTGATAAAAGCAAGAATTATAATAAGAATATAGAACATTGCATAATTTGACAAAGCTAAAAAGGTACCTCTTTCTTCTTTTGAAGAGAAGCCATAATGGATAAGAGAAATTTAAAATTGGGGCGACCTCTTTGTTTCAAATTATAGGCATTTGAAGTAAGATCAATCAACTTTGAAGCATCTTCATTTGTGTATTATCCCTCCAAAGAAGAATCCATCAGAAGTGATTTGATTTTCCCCTTTATCATGTCTAATGCCTGCAATGTATATTCTTTATAGTTATATCAAAGTTATCACTAAGAATACAAAGCTTGTTTTAATATATGGGTACAATATGCAGATGTCAAATAGTAATCGTAGAGAGAAAGAGAGAACAAGTATTTTGATTTGTTTCTTTTCTTAAAGAGAGAAACATACATGACTTGGTTGATAACTCACTAAAGAAAATGGAACTACATAAGGCATTGTAAAGCTCAGACCCAAAATATAAATACAGTACTGATACTAACATAACTGCATCGATCCTTTTTTATTGGCTGAAAGTTTCATTAAACGACACGTTAGTTGAGGAGCATCAAAACTATACTAACATAAAATCGATCTCGATAAAATTTAATTTTAAGAAGTTATTCCTAATTATAGATTTTTTTCCCAACTAGAAACAACCTAAATTACGGTTAAAATTTTGATTGTTTCAATTAAATATATATTTCGTTTGAAAGATATTCTTTTTACACACATGCAATGCACGTGCTAAAGTACTCATAACCTAATAGAAATACTAATATTCTTTTTGGTTTCATTCATAGAATTTATAATTAAATTAGTTTTTTGCTTTTACAATTAGTAGAGATTGACAAACTACGAGCTAAGTATAAGAAAACGAACAATAATTATTAAATCAAATAGTTTAATAAGCATTGTAAATTATATCAAAATACTCTTTTCAAAGGTTTTTGACTCGGCGACATATAATATTTTTGTTGTTAGCATCGATGTGTAACTAGGAAAAGGACGGAGAAAACACAAATGTATGTATAATGGTATTTGATATGTGTTGAACTGTTCTCTACAAGTTTTACATATATTGAACTGATGTTATGATGCCCAAAATTGACATTTAGGTTTAGATTTTCAAATGTTAACCTTTTATCTTCAAATGCGGAGCATGAGCTCTTTGTGCTATTTATTAATGTTTCAAACATGTAAAGATCTTTACATCTCATTTGTGTTATTTATGTTTTATATTTTGTGTGCAGATCATATATCTATGTTAATCATTTTCTCTTTTACGCGCAAAGAGCGTGTCAGGGTTTTTAGGCGTGCCGGGGTTTTTAGGCTCAGGGAAAAAGTTGTAGAAAAATTTAATTTCAGATACAAGAAGTTTACTTTTTAGGTTGGAAGACATTTTTTAGTGTAAATCACAGAATAATAGTGGCAACTATCATTTTCTGTTCACACTAAAATGTGTCCTTCAGACTAAAAAAACAAACTTATTGTCCATGGGACTAATTTTTTTTTCAACTTTTTCTCTGTGTCTATTTTCCTGAAAAAAAAACAAAACTAATTACTACAAGATTCGGAAATTCAGATCTAAAAATGTGGGGCAATAATCTGAGATGTTCCATTTCATGAAGCACCCCCGAAATCCACCTTACAGCCTAAACATACAAAATTCTATGCAAAGAAAATAATGTAATTCCAGACGCTTGCTAATAAAATAAAACAAAAACAAGACAAAATTTCCTAGGGTAATTGTAGGATTTTAGTTAAAAACATACTCTAAGTATCTGCTTCTGAAGAGAAGATTACAGGTGAAGACTGCACAGAATGCTTCATCATTTACCAACTGCAATTTTCTAATCAGGTCTCATTGATAAGCAGGTGCAGATCCTTTTGTCTACTAAGAAAACCAAAAACTTGTTTAAGATTTCCTCTTGATGGTCGTGCATTTATTGCATACTTGCACACAAATACCAGTCTCTTCCTCATTTCCCACTTTGTTATCCCTGAATCCATGAAATATTGTCCATTATCCAAACATCCTACATAAATTATGCAAATATTTCTTCATCTCAATCACAAGGAGAGACTATTTAAAAATAAAAATGAAAGCTAAACATGCTACTAATACTAGTTAGAATATTTTTCTTTAAGATATCGAAATTAAGCTAACCTTTCTCATCAAATAAAGCTGTTATGATAGCAAGGCACACACAGATACTAATATCTTCTCCTGAAATAAAATGAAACCGTACATTATGAAGCAGCTCGGTTGAATAGCAGTTAATACAAGCATGCAAAGAAAATTTAGCTGAATATGAAAAAAATAAGGCCTTACCATCATGACAACAAACCAGGAGTTTTCTTTGTTTATTCAGATTGAGTTTTGCGAAATCAATGGCACGAGGCAGTCCATTCAACATGGAAAACCTATCCAGTTTAGAAGTCTATCCAAGATGGTCAGAAACTTAGAAATATACTCTACTGGCTGTTTAAATACAGTTGTGTAGTTTTCTCACTTACCAACATTGGAAGATGCAAATAGGAGTTAGCAGATGAAGAAGAAAAGGTAACAGTTTGGCTGTCACAATTTAATATACAGTCTACACTAGCAGAAACACGATCAACTACACAAAATAACTGATTATCCTATGATCAAATATAATAACATATATTGTAAAAATGTCCTGAAATGCTAACTACTGTAACTATAGTTCATAAACTGAAAAATCACAATAGAAAAAAATAAAAGGATAGGAACAATGTACAAGATTAACACATATGGAATCAATATTTTATTTTAATACAGAGTACCAGGTGCAAAAGTTCCTAAAGGCTCGAGTATTTGACTAATTTTCCTCAAAATGGCATAGAAGTAGCCTCAAGCAACATTTTTTTGCTGCTTATTAGATAATAAGATTGATTTATACAGGTAAATAAAAAAGAAGATGTTTCCTACCACTGTATTAAGAAAAGTTGCCCAAAAATCATAAATCGTGCAAATAAACTGTTTCAAAACAACCTATGCAAGGTTGTACTTGGACACTACTCATTATTACAATGAAGTAAGAGCTGTTGAGCATCACCTATAAATAAATTAAATCAGCATTAAGTAATAAATCAAGATATCATACCATTACAGCTTCTAGCCACAGCAATATTTGTTTCATCGATCCAATGAAGAAAGCACTCCTCATCATAATATGTTATCTTTGTATTCCTAGGCTGACATCCAATAAGAAATTCTTGATCACTTAAAAGTTCGCTACCTAACTTCTGTGTTCCAACTACAACTTGAGGAGAAAAAATTTCTCTTTGCGACCAGTACACCCTTTCTTTTTCAACGATTTCAGAAACTTTCTGGTTACAATTTTCAGGACCGCAATCTATAATCTCATACACATGCTTCCAGAACAAATCAGGCGACAAGCCACGAGACCAGCTTTCTTCATCATCGCCTGCTCCAGGAATATAATGCCAGCTGAACTCAGATGTTCTTCTTTGATGAATCTCTCCATGTGTTGCAGAAGCAGAAACTAATATAATGGGTGTGAAATCAAATGAGTCGCAGTCAGGAACTTCGTTTAGCCATATCACCGATTTTTGAGAAATCCATAAAGGACGGAGAGGCTTTTTCAGAAACGAAGTGAGGAAATCAATATCAGCACCACAGGATTCAAGGTCATTAACCCATTCTTCAATTCGGTCCTCTATAGCAGCTTTTTCTGTACTAGAGACCCACAGAGGAAGATGCAAAGAGCAATCCCATGTATCTGACATATATTTCTCATACATACCAAGACCTTGTCGCTACAACATCTTTACTTCCTGCTCGAATCACAGGAAAACAAGTTTATAAGCAACTCTTTATTACACCGTTTTGTTATAGGTCAATGTTAGATAGCATACCCAGCCAGTTTCCACATCTACTATCACCTCCTCACTATCAGTACTTGATGCACATGATAATGCATATGCTGTTGTGAAAGTCTCTGAACCTATCCTGTCTTTCCGAGAAACAAAAGCTTGCAAGTCTGTTCAATCCGTGCCTTAACTTCATCCTACCTTGGAGTATGCTAACCCACATCAGTTTACAAACTCTCAGCTTCATCTTGCAAGTCTTCTGTATCTGAAAGATTAGTATTTGATTCCATGCATTAATCAGTAAAGATTCAGGTATCGTGATGACATATTTAAACTTATTTCAAAGCATAGATAAATTGGAAAACTGGTCAATCATTTCAAAGCACAGAGGACAGAATTCAATCTAACAAACTTGTTCCTTAATTTGAAAACTCTAATTTGAGCTCCCCTCTCCAAAATAGAGGTTAAGTCAAGTAGACATTTTTTGAATTTCTGCTTGCATATCATCCCAATTCATCTACATTACGAAATGCCATAGTGATTTCCTCCATGCCACAGACTACACTAAAATATTAAACATAAAATCTTCATTTCTGTAAAAAGTTTAAGCGTTGTGTACAACAAGATGTGGCTAAAAGAGTCAAAGAAGTTGCATATATTTTAATGCCAGTCAAAATCTGAAGCGGAACCTATAGTTAGATATATAGAAGAAACATATGCATTAAACAATGTTAATACTACCAACATATAACAACATAATACTACTAAATATGTTGCAAGGACAATGGTACATACCTTCTTCATAACTCATACCATGAAGACTGATATACAACCCATCATGACTAGGAATAAAGCAACTTTTTGTATCTTTATAAATAATGCAAAGGAAAGACCAGTACAAATAAAATCATCAATACATGTATAGGTAGCCTACACTAGCTAGGATACGTTCTTATTCTGACTTACCGCTATCCTATATAAACAAAGTTACAGGATTAGGAAGTTCCAGAAACGCAAACATGCACTGGCTAGTATTTATGCCTCATCCCTTCTTTTTCTTTATTTAAAATAAAATAGACCGCTTCTTTGCAACTTAGAGACTGTTAATAATTTATTTTGCAGTTCAGTCATATAAATAATCTTGACCTTCTTTGTCAGCCCCATCAACTTTGTCCAGGAAGGTCTTAAATACATGTTCCCATATAAGGGTCTCATAACTATGAGTTTTACTTTATATTTCATGTCTCATGGGTTAACTAGTGTCAAATTCATCATCTTTTTCTAAACTACAGGTGTAGTCTGCTCCAAATTATTGCAATAGATATGGGAATGTTGCTTCTGTATTGAGTATCAATGAAAAAAAGGTATCAATACTCTAGCATATGCCTTTCTTCTTCTTCTTATACTATGCAACTTTTGTTCAAAAAACAGAGAAAAAATAGAAGGAGTGTTACGTACCAATCCACTACACAAGCACTTACGCATATAATCATATTTCCAAGGTTTCTCTTATATATTTATCATATTTGTGAGAGAGTATATACAGGAGCAAAAAATGAAAATATCATATTAAGTTGAATCCGCGTTGTTAATTTAGTTGACAAAATTAAAGTTATACTAACAAATGGGTTAGTTAGACATTAAATTGTTCGGTTTTGATTGAAAACTGCAAAAGAGAACGTATACCATGAAATGAATTAAATAAATTTTGCAAAGAGTTATTTAATATTCCATGATTCGGCTATAAATAAAATACGTAGTCTAAATCAACCTTGAAATTAAAGATATACAGTAACAGACAACATTATCATTTAAACGTAGAAACTGAAATAGATAAACTGTCAACAAATCTTTGAGACATTGAAAGTAAATTTAGTTATTTTGGTTTTATCCATGCTACCAACATCCTACAATTTAACCTACTAAATAAGGAATCGTATAAAGTTGAACTTCCTTAACTTCATAGCCTATACAATCTCTCAACTTCGATGTTTCAATCTATGAATCCATATTTTTACAAGTTAAAAGTAGAAAATAGTTGAAAGAATAAAAATAATATTAATTTCAAACAAACTAAAATTAGAAAAAAGTAGAATGAGTAATACCAGAAAATTGGAATCCGAATTGGGTGATGAAGTCCAAAATTGGATCGAGTGGATTTGACTCGGATGCTCAAGTTTGTCGTGCGTCTCTCTGTGCAAATTTGGCCAACAATTGCAGATGCAAGGGTCGGTGAGGGTGGCATGGAAGGCTTGAAGCGCGATGAAGTAAAGCAAAAAAAAAAATATAGAGACATTTGGGTAGAGGTGAGAAAGACAGAGAGGATGTAGAGGGATACTTTGTCACGTAGATCTGATCTTTGTACAGTTAAATAGAATCGGAAGAAGAGTAGACCTATTTTAGGGTTTTAAGGGAGGAAGGAGAAGATTGTGTAAAGCGGGGGAAATAGGAGGGAAGTAATGGTGAAAGAATGCGGCCTCTAAACTTAATTGGAAGAACCGCCATATATTTTTAGGTGGGTTAATTATACAGCGTTTTACGTTTTTCTATTGGTCCTAAAACAGCATTATCGCTTGAAACGCTGATATATAATGCTGTTAATTAATATTTTTCTTGTAGTGCGTGATTGAAAATTATCCGGATGTGCAAGGGCTTCGTGAGAAGTGCCTTCGGTTATGTTCGATCCCGGAACAGACTTGTATGGATTGTGTGTCTGACGTTACAATTTGAGATATAAAGCTGATTTATTTCAAATACATTTCTGTTGGTGGCGGAGAATTTATTCTCTTAGCTTAACACCCTTCTCTGAGACGTACGAGCTCAGAGGTTATGTAGTTGAAATTCATCAGCGATATATCCCAATTTGGTAACGTGGCATACTGAGTGTTGCTGTGAAATGATCAGTGTTTGATCATTCGCGATATGATCATTTGTTTGATCTTATATATTTGTGATCATAGGTTGATCATTTGTTTGACCCGAAGCATGGCTTTGTAGAAAGCGTAGCTTTGTGGACGAGACTTCGTCGAGCCTCACACCCCGGAAATGGTCAAAACAGGAAGGATGCAGCAAGGTTCTAGGGAGTAGCGCCCCTTAGTGTATGTCATTCCTTCTGGATAAAGGTGGTATCATGGTATGGAGCCCAGATACTTAACCTCTGTGGTTGCTGCAAATTTATTACTTTGTGGTTGTTGCGAATCGGGGATCCTCGGGAAGATCGGTGACGATCGGGGGATGACATACGCGTGTCAGTAGTTACCTATTTTTGCAGAGGTAACCCGGCCTTGTGTTGGTAGAGATCCGGTTAGGTTCTCGGGTCGTCTATTCCAGGGACGTACCCATCGTGGAAAAGGAAGTTCCTTGGCCTGACCATTTGTTGGAAATCCAAAGAAACAATACGAGCCTTTACGATTTCAATTGTATAACCTGTCTCCTCAGGAGGCAGCTATAGCAGGCATAATATAATGGTACCTATGCTGGCTAAGATTTATATTATACTTTCGAAATGTTTTCCACTATGCACTAATAATAATATCCAAAATGATTCGATTTTGCGTAGTAAGCATCTTTGACTAACATAAGAAGAAATCTCCTCCAAGTCTGCGTTTGCATTGTGTGTGTGGTGGGAGGTCTTATGGTAGTTTCATTTTCCAAAAGCATTGCGAATTGACTTTAAAAATTATTTTGTTGTTATAAAGAATAACTGTTTTACGATCTCACACCAGTCACCATGACTGACTCAGAGTTTATTGTTTCCCTTCTAAACTCTGGGTGCCCACCAATTTCCACACGGGCAGTCTAGAGTTAGATTATCAGGATATTCTGGATATTCTGGAGCTTTGGAGATAAGCTGGATGACGAGACGTAGTATTTGTATCTAATAATATTTATTTCGCTGTGTATTCTGTATTAGGACAAGTTATATAACTGTCCATTGTTGTACTGAGTTGTATATTGACTCTGATGATTGATGTATGTATAAAATGATATAATTCTTTGTTTAAAAGATTACTGATTTATCTATTATATATTGTTCCGCTGCGAATGTGAGATTCTGATATTGTTTTCTGTTCTGATGTTGTTCTGTTGTTCTTCTTCTCTTTTTCTTCTATCTTTTCTTCTATTTCTTTTTAAAACCCTCACTATTGGATTTTCCGGCACTCGATTTCTCGGCAGTCGATAAAGTGAGTATCGATGTCGAATTTTCGAAAGTCGAAAATTCCTGTACGTGACAGGGTGAAATATACTTATTTATTCTGTACAAAGATGTTCTATTATCTTTGCTTTCGGCTGGGCAAGTATATAAAGGTGTTATTTTGTATTTTATTTTATTTATTCATTTGTCAAATTTAACATTTATTCAACTCACATACTAATTGTCTTGTATATCAACACATACATATTTTTATACTTTATTTTGTATGTACAATTTGTTATTATTTTATAGTTTGATCCCATGTTGCCTTATGACCATCAAATCCAAATTCTATCACCAAAATTTATCTTTAAACCATTTAGTTAAAATTTATTCAAACTCAATATATACACATATATTCAAATTATTATTAAACAATTTATTTTAAATTTAAATCCAAATCACATATATACAATATGTAAATTCATATTGTTTTAATATACATTATATTATTTCAAATTTAGTCCGATATGTTCAAATACAGATATATACATTCTCATATATACACATGTATACAATATTTTAATTTTAAATGATTTATACAGAATATGTATGGATTTGGGGAAACTCGCATCACTTAATCAATTTATTTCACAGTTTTATTCAAAAATTAGTTTAAATTATCAATTTAAATTAAATTAAAATCTAGGGTTGTTACAGTAAAGGTTGATTGATTCAAGGGTTTGGTCAGAATATTAGCTATTTGATTCTTAGTGTTGATAAATTCAAGAGAAATAATCTCTTTACTTATATTATTCCTGAGAAAATGATGTCTGATATCAATATGTTTGGTTCTGGCATGATGAGTAGGATTTTTGGATAAATTTATTGAACTTGTATTGTCACAATAAATTGGTGATTTTGAAATATTTAGTCCAAAATCCTTTAGAGTCTGTTGCATATAGATAAATTGAGAACAAGCCAAAGCAGCAGAGATATATTCTGCTTCAATTGTTGATAGTGAGACAGTATTTTGCTTTTTACTAAACCAGGAAACTAGAGAATGTCCTAAAAAGTGACAAGTTTCACTTGTACTTTTTCGGTCTGATTTACAACCAGCATAGTCAACATCACAATATGAGATTAAATCAAATGAATCATTTTGAGGGTAAAATAGGCTATAGTCTAAAGTGTGTTTAATATATCCTAGGATACGTTTAACAACTTTTAAATGGGTTTCTTTGGGTTGAGATTGGTATCTTGCACAGAGACAGACACTATGCATGATATCGGGCCTACTCGCAGTTATATAGAGTAGTGATCCAATCATTCCCCTATATAGTTTTTGATCAACATCTTTTGACATGTCTTCTTTATTCAAGGCTTCATTGGTTGCCATAGGAGTGGGTTTTCCACTCGAGTGGTCATACCAAACTTACTAACTAGATCCCTAGCATACTTTTCTTGACTAATGAAAATACCACTATCTAATTGTTTTATTTGCAATCCTAAAAAGAAAGTAAGTTCACCCATATGACTCATTTTAGACTCTTTTGTCATTATTTCAGAAAACTCTTTGTTCATTTCATTGTTTGTTGATCCAAAAATGATATCATCTACATAAATTTGTACTAATTGGATATCATTTTTGTTTCTTTTAATGAAAAGGGTATTATCTACTCTACCAATTTCAAATTTTGATTGTAATAGGTAAGATCTTAGTCTATCATACCAAGCTCTAGGAGCTTGTTTCAGACCATATAAAGCTTTATTTAATTTGTAAACATGATCTGGAAACTTTTCATCTTCAAAAAGTGGAGGTTGTTCAACATAAACATCCTCTTTAACAAAACCATTTAAAAAGGCACTTTTGACATAATTTGAAATTGTTGTGGTTTGCGAAAGCAAGTAGAATTCTAATGGCTTCTAATCTTGCTACGGGTGCAAAGGTTTCATCAAAGTCTATTCCTTCTTCTTGACAATAACCTTGAGCGACTAACCGAGCTTTATTTCTAACGACCTCACCTTGTTCACTCATTTTATTTTTATAAACCCATTTAGTTCCTATTATAGTTTTGTCCTCAGGTCTAGGAACAAGTTCCTATACATCATTTCTAGTGAATTGGTTCAGTTCTTCTTGCATAGCAAGAATCCATGAATCATCAGATGATGCTTCCTTTGGATTTTTGGGTTCAATAGTTGATATAAAAGCTACATTACTCGTCTTGTTTAATTGATTTCTAGTTCTAACAACAGATTCAATATTTCCTAGTATATTTTCTATAGGATGATCTTTTAAAAGCCTGATCCTTTTATTAGGATGAACAGTTTCACAATTTGTTTCATTTTATTCATTATTTAAAGTAACAAAATTATCTTCATCATTTATTTAAACAAAATCTTTGAAATTTTCATCAAAAGATACATGCATTGTTTCTTCAATGGTGTTAGTTTTTAAATTGAAAACTCTGTATTCTTTACTTCTATTAGAATATCCGATAAAGATTCCTTTGTCGGATTTAGGGTCAAATTTTTCCAAATTGCTCTTTGTATTTAGAATAAAGTATTTACTTCCAAAAACTTTAAAATAAGATACCTTTGGTTTCTTATCGAAAAGAAGTTCATAAGGTGTTTTATTGGTTAGAGATCTAACTAAAATCCTAATCAAAATGTAACAAGCTGTAGTGACTTCTTCAGCCTAAAAATTTCTTGGTAATTTACTATCTGAAAGCATAGCTCTTGCACACTCTTGAATCGTCGTATTTTTACGCTCTACCACTCCGTTTTGTTGTGGAGTTCTTGGAAAAGAAAAATTATGAGTTATTCCTTTTCTATTACAGAAATTCTCAAAATTTTCATTTTCAAATTCACCACCGTGATCACTACGAATAGTTTTGATTTTTAAAGAAAGTTGATTTTGAATTCTTTTTGCAAAAGTTTTAAATAAATCAAAAGCATCACTTTTATGTTTCATAAAAATTATCCATGTAAATCTAGAATAATCATCTACAATTTCAAAAACATATTTATTGTGATTTATTGACTGAATTTGAGATGGACCAAACAGATCTAAATGAAGTAACTCAAGAGGTTTTGAAGTTGAAATCATATCTTTCAATTTGAATGAACTCTTTCTAAGTTTTCCTAATTAACAAGCATCACATATACTATCTACTTTAAAATCCATTTTAGGAAGACCTCTTACTAGATCAAGTTTTGAAAGTCTAGATAAGAGTTTGAAATTCAAATGCCCAAATCTTTTATGCCAAATCCAAGGGTCACTTGTATTAGCCAAAAGACATAGGTAATAATTTGAGATTTTCATACTGAGAATATAAATATTTTTCTTCCTAATTCCTTCAAAGATAATATTTGATTTATTATCTTCGATGTGACACTTATATCCTTTTCAAATTTAATTTTGTAGCCCTTGTCACATAGTTGACTTATGTTAAGTAAGTTGTGTTTTAGATTCCTAACTAACAGAACATCAGAAATAGTAGAAGTTTTAGAGTTACCGACATTGCCGGTGCCAATCACATATCCTTTTGAATTGTCTCCAAAGTAGACCATTCCTCCATCTTCATAAATTATGTTATTCAGTATCTCCGGATTATCGGTCATGTGTCTTGAACATCCACTATCAAGTATCCATTTGTTTTTCTTGATTTGCACCATTTGTCCATTGAGTGTTGATTCTTCAAAAGCCATATAACACATCTGTTCCTGCACAACACATCAATTCGGTAGATAACTTGATTTTCTACAATAACAATATGCAGACTTATGAGACAATGATGATTTGGACAGTTTTGAACTAGTGTTAACAAAATCTCCAAAAATTGCCATTTTAAACTTTTCCAAAATTCAGATTATGATAACTTTGAAAACCTATGCTCTGATACCAAATGTAGGAAATGCAGATTACGGATCTTAAGGCAGAATTAACATTAGAGGGGGGGTGAATAGTTTTTAATTAATTTTATGAATCTTTTTGAAACTATTTCAAATTAAACCCAAACAGATGCAATTCACAAACATAGAGACAATCACAGAACTAGACACAAATGCAAATAGTAAATAAAAGCAGTAAAGGAAAAATCACACTGTAATTTTATTCTGGTTCGAAGTTACCCTACATCCAGTCCCATATAATTTCTTGTGCAGATTTCTTTTCAAATAAAATGTCGATATTACAACCTCGATTTCAAGGCCACGAGATACACCCTCCTGTCTCTGAGTCCAGGGTAAACTCTCTTGATTTAACCAGGCTACAAGATCACCTAATTGATTTATAGGTTACAATCACACCTAATTGATTTACGGGCCACAATCACACCGTTTCCAATCACACTGTGATAGAGAGAGACTCGATACACTTCAATCTTTCGATCTTTGATTACAAATGATCCTATCCTATAACTCTGAATAGCCTGAGATCTTTGAGAGAGAGTGGCAGAGAATCAAATAGAGACGATCGAGTTTGATTCACTTAGGATTTTGGTAGAATTTTGTTAAGAATGTTTGAAAATAAGAATGGAAGAGAAAGAGGAGAGAAAACAAAGAAATCTCAAGTGAAAATTCGTTGAAAACTACTGGTGTATACAGTAGAATAACGGTCATGTCCATTCGTGAAAGGTTATGATGAATAGACACTTCTTTTGAAAATATGAATTTTAAAATCTACGGCTACTATGTCGCCATGGGGGTTATAGGCATGTTGACATCCCCTAGTATTTTTTGAAAATTGATTTTTGTTTTAAAAGAGATTTCCTTTCTAAAGTTTGTCAAAACAATCTTAGAACTTTGTAAACTATTTTGAATATACTTTATGATTATAAAAACCTTTGGAAAGTGATCTTAAGAAATATAAAAGTAATAAAAACTAAATATATAAATATTTTGAGATTAAAGCTAAAACATTAAAACCAGGAAATAGTTTAAAAACAAGAAATGATTTTGAAATTAATATAATTAAAAATAGTGTTTGAATAAAGGATAAAATATATAAACCGAGAGAGTTGTCTTTTTTAAAAAGATAGTTTTGAAAAAAATCTAAAAATAAGTCATTTTGAAAATTTTGTGGATTTCATTCCACTAGAGAAGGTCGTAGGTTCCATCCCACTAAAGAGGTTGTGGGTTCCATCCTACTATTAAAGCGAGAAGGTGGATTCCATTCCACAATTAAAATCCGAATAAAGATTTTAGTGCTATTATGAAGTTTTAACATAAATCTAGACTCTATTACATATCTTGAACTCTTGAACTCTTGATAATCTTGATACTCATGAGTCTTCAGTCATGATTTCTACAATCTTGAATTCGTCAGCCTTGAATCTCTATATTGTATAGTCTTCATTCTCAATACCTGCATATATATATATATATCCTGCATATACATATATATATCTAGACAAAGATATTAGTATTTATATTTTATAACAAGTCCTAAGGTTGTTGTCATCAAAACCATCATCTCAGGAACTAACACTTCAAAGAACATCCATTTTCACATTTTAATATATTGGAGCTACCCTTCCCAAGGAGGAAATTGTAACCGTTATAACTTTCCATAAACAACCTAAAACTGAGACTTTTGCTTCGTTAGAAACTATAAGGAATTATCTCTTTTTTATTTCTATGAAATAGATAGTGTAAACTACAGAGAAGAACATCCGTACTTTACACATTTTTTCATTTTGGTACATTCCTTATTATTCCTAAAAATGGGCTTTTTATACATTGTTATGAAGTTAGGCAGCCTGTGGAAATTTATACCAAAATAAATACAACAAAATTGTAACTAAAATGTCCCAATAAATAAAAGTGTAGAAACTGACATTCCACTTCAAATTAGGGCATTTCAATTATTACCAAACAATTTACAACTCAATTCATAAACCTGGAATAAACTTCACAATCTTATCAACATCATGCTTTAAAATTTTAAGGGACTAATTTCCAAATTGGTGTGTATATGTCATTACACAATTACATAACTTACAAAATATATATGCGAGATTTCAAGTAAATACATTCATTTAAAGCCTACAATTCAATAGATCTTGCATAGGCATAATAACCAAATCAAATTCAACAATATAAATTTCAGTGTTATATATCAATCATATAATTTCACACTCACCTTTCTACCTTTTCAAATCTCCAAATCAAAATTCATTCCTTTAACTCTTTTTTCCTTTCCATCCCAAAAATATGTGTAACAAGATATATACATACCCATTAGAACTATAGATCTTAGAGGAGATTTGAGTTAAGTGGAAATTTATATTTATAATTATAGGGTTTACCTTTCTACAGAATTGGTTAACTCATTCTCTTTTTCTCTTTTATTTTCTGCCCTTCTCTGATATAATATATATATAATATATAATATAGTATTTTTTATAATTTATAGAAATAGTAGAGAAGGGAAAATAGTAGAGTTATGCTGCTCTGTTCAGAAAATACGGGAAGAAATTGAGGGGCCGAGCCTCTATTTATAGGCGCTGGAATCAATTTTATCTGTTAGATTAATATTTATTAGATATTATTAAATCTAGGTCATTCCATCAAGATTGAAGGCGCTGGCCCTAGGTCAATCGTTCGACTAGTGGTAGCAACGGTCAATCGCTAGGTGTCAACCGGTCGCTCCCTGGTGTCGACCGATAGGGTCCATGTGTATATAATTATTTATTTCCTTAGATTCCTTTTTAATTATTTTTGATCCAGAAACTTCAAATGCTTATAACTTTTTTGTCTGAACTCCAATCGAAATTTTTTATATGAAAGTTGCTCAGATAATCATCACGAACACAATATGCAAGTTTAGTGGCCTAATTCTGACATTTGCTCAAATTCTATTTTTGAGTGTTAATTATTGTTTACTAATTCTCTTTAATTAATTATTATTCATTTTACGGGGTATTACATCCCATTTTAAAAGAATTTTGTTCCCGAAATTCCTTACGGATTGAATCATGTAACATACTGCGCAACCAATCTAAAACATCCAATTAATTAGTGTACAACCAATTTTGTAGCCAATCATATACAAGTGCATGATGTATCACAACACAGATCATATACATGCTGAAAATTACTAAATCGACGCACTCTATATGAATGCATTTTTGTAAAATAATTTTGAAAATATGATGCAAACAACTTATATATACTGGCAGTTTTACACGTATGAAAATTTTCAAAAATAGAAAATCTTTATTTTCACACAACAAATTTCACATTCTAATTAATAGGAGTATGGTTCAACTAATTTTTCATCTAACCCCTACCTATCCAATATCTAACACACCATTTCTAACATTCAAAATTTTGAAAATCTAGTTTTCCTAAATCTATATTCATATGCCGGAAAAAGAATTTAGATGGAGAATTTTTCATTTCCACCCTTCTTTTGGATACTCATTCCACCTTATAACCTTCTTTTTTGCTCACAAACCTTTTTCAACTTTTCTAAGAACAATTAGTATAAGGAGGTTTATTTTTGGATTTTAAAATGGAATTATTTTAAAAGCAAGTTTTCTTTACTATCACTGAGGTATGGAAATAGAAATTCCAAAGCTAAAACATCTTTTTTCCTTGTTATTCTCTATGTTTTATATACTGTCACCATTATTGAACAGTAAAATTCATATTCCTTACATGTTGCCCTCTCTATGCTAAGCATGCGGCACTTAAAAATTGGTAATTTTCTCATTTTCCATTAAAAATCCTTTTCCTATTTCAATCAAACTTGCAAAATAGTTTAGAAATCAAATTTTTCAAAAGAATTTAAACACAACTTTTTAGAAGCATTTGAATATAATTTTTCAAAAGCATTTTCCTTTTCATCTTTCAAAATAAATCAAGCCACATCTTAATGTAACCGAAATTCAGTCAATGAGTTAATGCAGATGATTGACCACGGCATTGCATAGTTAATTTAAGATTTTGAAAACCTTTTCTTTCATTTCAAAACAACAAACAACACACAAATATATTTATAAATTTTAGCTTTTAAGACATAGGGATAGTGACCCGTGGTTTTGTAACAATTTTATCGTGTCCATCGCTTGCTAAAATTTATTTATTTTTAAAAATATGAAGTTTTTGTGATTAAAACATTCTTTATTTCTAGTTGCTAATTTAATTTCCCTAATTTATTTTATAAACTTGCAGCCTTAATTACATTCATCGTTAGTTAAGTGTCCTTATACGATTTCCTTATTAACACTGTTTTCTAATATATAACAATCAAAGCACATCTAGAAAATCAATACTGTAATAAAATAGGAACATATCTCATGTAATATCGTATGCTTTTTTTAATACCCGAAAGAGACAACAGCAATTACAACCCAATTATATTAAAAGAAACAATTGTTGGAAGCCGCCCTTCAACATCAATTGGTATTAATGATGTTACGGCCCTATCACTTCTTACTCAATTAAGGTGAACATTTTTAGTATGCCATTCTATTATACCCCACATGTCTTAACTTACCTCATTGGCTTCTAATAAATATGGTCCATTCATTACTTGAATTATTACACTCGATTATGGATAAATTTTGTATTCTCACACTGTAGTGGGTAAGAAATATAAAATATGCACATTTAGAATAACTCATCAGAAAATTGGCTTGGTGGAATAACTTTCCTACCACCTATCTTACCTTCGTTAACTTTGAGTTGACTAACATTCTTTATGTGTATTTGCCATCTCATTACCCTCTTCTCCAATTATACTACTATATTCTTTCAATCGAAATCTCTTGATAGTATTTTCAAACTTTGGTATTTACTTCTTTCCCTTAATCTTCTATACGATTATACCCTAGGACTCGCAAATGTATACTTTGGTACCATTTCTCATTCCTTTGAGGGTTTTTCTTATGGCTTTCATGCATGTCTAATCAAACATTCCTAGGTTTATACAAATATTCTTTATATTTAATGGGGATTCCTTGTTGCTACCCTACGGGCATTCGTAATTATTTTATTCATAGCCTTGACCTTAACCCCGTCTTACCAAGACAGTCATCCCTATTTACTCCATATTAAAAATTGGTTTGGTTTTCACGACTCTTTATAAATTTAAAACTTTACAGTCATGAAGTACTTAATCCAAAACTTTATCTTTGAAAGTATAAATTTAAAAACGTTTTTATTAAATTCAAAAATTGCTTGGGTCCCTAAGGAGCCATGAAAATTTTCTCATTCTAACAAATCTTCCTTTTTAAGGACTTTATACAACAGAGACTTACTTTTTTAAAAGTAGGATGTTTAGCTCAAAACATTTATTTTCATTCAAAAACTCAATCATCATACCAAATCATTTTTCAAATACATCTTTTATAACATTAAACAATGAAAATTGGAGTAGATAAGGATAATTTCAATTTTATTATTTTCCTACTACCCATGCTATTTTCGGTTTCAACCTTAGTAGAGATTCTAATAGCCTATGTTGTGGACTTCTAAAAGATATGCGCATTTCTGCATATAATATCCATTTTCGTTTTGTTTTTCTCCTATATTGTTTCTAATTAGATTACAAACTCTATCTTAATATAAATTCCTAACGTTGTTTCTATTTAAATTTTCTAATACTGCTACAATTTACCCAAAAGCCTTCTACTTATGTAGCTCTTTTCCTCTTTTATTGTTTTCCTCGTTGGCTCATTGTAGTGCATTCGGCTACAGCTTTAGTCATTGGGCTTTTCTTCATTGACATGAAAAAAGATATACATAAATCTATTCAGTTGTTTTCCTTTGTATTTTCCTTGTACGGGGATATTTTTCTTATTTTCATTACCAGACATTATTGCCCTTCTATTCACTTTACCCCCATTTAATTAAGTATCATTTCCATTTATCCACCCCTTGAAATAATTTAAAAATAAAATTTTAAATTTATAGAAATAGGAAAAATCATCGAGCCAAACATACGCTCTCTTTTTCATTAATTTAAAAAATGAAAAATCCCTTTACCAAAGACCCTTTAAACTAAATTTTTTTAACCCAACCAGTTCCAAACTTCACTAGGGATCTCGAAATAGCCCTATAAAACTTTCCAAAATTTCATGCTTTTTCAAAACAACAACTTTTCAATGGTAAGGTCCTTTTATTTTAAATAAATCATTTTTAAAACCATTCAAAACGTTTCAATAAACTTTCAAGATCTTTTCGTTAAATTCTTTTACTTAGGGACAGACTTAGAAATGGATTTAATCTTCCTTTTTTTGCACTTTTCTTCTTTTTCATTTATTCTTAACCTCCTCTTATTAAAAATATATATTAAAAATCTAGATATCACCTTGTGGTAGTTAATGCATACCTCCTTGTGGGGACTTTCTCAACTCCTACTGTACTTTACTTCTTGTAGGTTCTTACTTCTCATCTGTTTGGACGAAATGTACATCTTCAATCGGTGAATTTAAGAGTCAATTATTTGATAGTCCAGGCTCAACAAATGATTCAAGTACCTATAACGACCCATAAATTTTAAATAATTTTATTTGTTTTATTTATATATTTAATTGAATTTTTGTGAAATTTTAAATAATAAAATTTTGAAATGAAAATTTAATATTTGAAATACGTCTCTTTTAACATAGCAAATGGTAAATATTCATCTGATAATATTGAAATTTATTTTATTGTGCAATTCTATTTCAATTTATATCAGTTAAAATTTGATGATAATAAAATATTTTCCAAACCTGAATACTTTTCTATAGAAAAATTGTAAATCATCTTCTGAGCAAGACGTCATATTTCGTTTCTCCAAATTTTGACTGTTATTGCTTCGTCGATCTTATTTTCGGCGAAATAGCAGCATTTTCGGTACCGATTATCGACTTTTGATAGGATGATCGTACCACAGATATCTGTATACCGTTTTGATCGCCTCGTCGTGTCGATCTCTATGGTATATTCTATTGACAATTTCAAAGTCAGGAAGACAGCGAAATTTACGGAATGACTTCTGTATCGGTTCCGCATTTTGAACTATTTTTTAATTTTTTGTTGATTCGTTATCTACTGGGTTAAACCAACAGCCCACTGTCATTTATTATTTTGAGAAAATCAATGCCTGACCTTTTATTTTTCAGTGGTTCCAATAGTGTGTCGGTTCATCTCGTATACCTCTGTTCATTCATTTGAGAAAATACAACTATTGCTCTTCTTTAGTTGGCTTCGGTATTATTTTTCCCGAGCACCACAAAGCACAACTTCATGATCCTCCAATTTCTTCATTAGCCACCACCCTTTCCTGAAACCCACAACACCTCACCGCCTTTAGCACTGCCGCTGTTTCTCATTGCCATCCACGCGCTGATCTCCTCCCACGGCCACTTTTTCCTCCTTCCTATCAGCCATGCACATAGCCTCTTCCTTTTTTCTCTCTCTCAAGCTTCATCCTCTACCAGCTTGCGCAACCTCACAGACCGAAGCCCATCATCCCGATCTCGCGGCAAGCAAGCCAAACCTCCGTCTTGCCCACATGACTTCTGCCCACCCTCTTCATTTTCTAATCCATGCAAGGTATATATGCATATATATATTGGCCTAAATATATATATATATATACAGTTATATGTATTATATATATATATATATATATTGTTTTCAAATATGATATAGTTTAAGCATCAAATACATATGAAACTAGTTTCGTGTATAATAATATTTGTGATAAGCAGTGGGAGTATTTCATTTCTTTTGGTTTGTATATTATATAAATATGTATAAATATTATAGAATTTTGTTTCAGTCATTTATATGCTGTGTATCTATATGCATTTTATACAAAGTACATGCTATGTTAGTTTTCTATTATATAAAATCTGTTTATATGAAGGTATGTAGTTAAGTATATATATATCTAGTTCTCTTGGTTTTCGCATATATATATATATAGAATATCTGACGTGTGTTATATAAGGTTATGTATATATATTTAAACTGGTATACATTTAGTTACAGAATACTATATAATTTCATATAAAAGAATGGAAGTTTGGTTTGTTTTTGGACAGTATGTCAGAGAAGAAATCATGTGGTTTAAAAAAAATTGATAGTATAATATACATAGTTTTATCCGTTGTAGCAGTTGTTTATTTTATATAATATATATGTCAGTTATAAGTTGCGATATGATGTATTTTGTTAATATTCTATATAGTGTTTTGATATATATTGTATAGTTTTATATCTATGGGTGTTTAAGAGTATTTATATATAGATTATGTCCGGATTTTTCTTTTGTAATTTTACAGTAGAATATATATGTTAGTATACATATTTTATAACGGTTTCATTTATACCTTAGGTATATTTTATGTTTAAAGTGATATGATATATTATTTGAATATAAAGTGTATGAAGTTAGTTCGTATACATATGTTTATTGCAGTTTATATACATTATATGGTTATATATATATTAGCTATTTTATATCAGTGATCTACTGAGTTTTATAGTTTATAATGTTTCATTCTTATGTATATACTGGTTGCAGTATTTTTATATAATGCAGTGTTATATATAGTATAGGGTATATATGTTCATATGGATTGTTTGTATGTATATGAGCCATGGGTTTTATGAATATATATTTGTTGATTTCGAAAGATTATAAGTATATATATATATATATATATTTCAAACTATATTTTGGTAGATATGTTTGTTTATATATGTTTATTTAAAACCAATGATCTTTAATTATATGTATATATAATTTTAATACTTGTTTAAATTTAATATTAATTTTATATATAGTTATATAGGGTTATATCAATTATCTTCAGCAATCCAGTTCTGATTTGATTCCATTAATTCCTCTTTATCAGTTGTCCATCGAATTCGTGCCAATCTAGCTTTGCTTTGGAACTTGTAGCTTGTTGTGTTGTCTATCTTCTCTAGCCTCGAAAGGTGAGCAATCACTCACGATTAATGTTCTTATATTTATTAAATTTGATTTCAATTGAAACAACAATTGAAATATGTTGCTGTTAGTTATTCACATTGCTATTTATATACCATTATCTGTATCTGTTCACCTGTGACATTTGACACCATTATCTGTTATTTATATTGATGATATATGCCTGTTATATTTTTATCATATCTGTTACCACTCTGTAAGTTCCCTGTTAGTATAGAATTCACTATGGGTTGAAATGATACATACCCGAATGATCTGTAGAATAGGAGAAAATTGTTATGGGTGAAATGATAAACCCAAGCGATTTTCATTGACATTGAATTGGGATTGCGGGTTGAAATGATATATACCCGTATATATTTAAATTGCGGATTGAAATGATAAATATCTGTATCACTTGACCATAGGATAGAAAATTATATACAGACACCGTTGGTCTAGACATATAAATTTTGAAAAGGATTTCTATGGTTTTGGAAAGACGTATATGGTTTTAATAAATATTGATTTTTAAAGATTTATTAAAATTGATTTAATAAAGTTGATATATAATATGTTCAAGTATTTATTTAATATCTATATTTTAATATAGAGTTTGTAATGATCCAGGTTGGAAAAATAAATTTGAAATTGATTTGAAATTATATTTATTTAAGAATTATACTTAAATAAGTTTAATTTGAAATTAATTAAATTTGAAATTCTAAAGATATGAATTTATAACTTGATTTTTGATTTAAAGTGATTTAAATGAATATTTCAAGTTTAAATAAATTGAAGGAAATATTTAGTTTATTGTAATTTGGAGTTTGTTTAAATGATATTGGATTTATTAAGTGAATATTTCAAAATTTAAAATAATAGTATAGTGAATTTGATATATATATATATATATATATGAAATTATCGAATTTAGTTTTGAATGTTGAATATTTAAAGCTTTGAAATATATTGAAATTGAAATGATTTATTTGTGGTTCAAATCGGTATTTGAAATCGATATAACTTGAAAATGTTTAATTGAATTGGAATTGAAATTGATGATTTAGATTTGATTAAATTTGAATTTGGAATTCGAATTGATTTGAATCGATTTGTGAAAGTCGAGGAAACTATTTTATTTTATAAAGTAATTTTAAATTATATTTAAAACTATTGATATTTTACTTTATAAATTATTTTAATATAAACTATTTTAATATAAATCATTTTAATATAAATTATTTTATTATAAACTATTTTAACCTATAACTATTTATATAAACTATTTTTATTTATAAACTATTTTAACTTATAACTATTATATAAATTATTTTATTTATAAACTATTTTATTATATATACTAATTTTAATATCTAAACTGTTTAAGAGGAAAGTGTTATGGTTTCCAAAATGCTATCATTTCAAAAGTGTTATGATTACCAAAATGCTATAATTTCAAAAGTGTTATGATTTCCAAAATGCTATAATTTCAAAGTGTTATGATTTCCAAAATGCTATGATTTCAAAGCTGTGATTTCTAAAGTATTTTGATTTCAAAAGACTATGATTTCGAAAGCGTTAAAACTTTGGAAAGTGATATGATTTTTGGAAATGGATATATTTGAAATGGAAATGATATCGTATTGATTTGGGTTTTGAAATGAAAATGATATTTTGGTTTTGAAGTATAAACTATTTTGAAATGACCACGGTGTTATAATAACGATTGGTTGTTAAAGAGACCGGGATCGGATATGGACATACTCTCTGTCGATACCGAAAACCACTTTAACAACTGTGTACGTGGTGGAGATTCCAGAATGAAGTAGGATGGTGGAGACGATTCCTATTGAGGTATATACGTGGACCCAACTCCCGTGAGTTGGCATAAGGTGACTAAAACAGGAGCGATTGACGGGTCAATGAGGTAGCACCTCTGATCGGATGCATTTCTTCGATACCATTCTATTACTTTGTGATTGATTTGGTGGCCACCCTTCGATTTTAATTGGGAGTGTGTTCCGAGGTGGGCGGTAGTGGCTGCTTTGCGTTTCCACCAGCCCGGATACGTAATTGGTATATCTACCCTGGCATTGCCTAATTGTGCCGTGTCACCTACCATATCGAGCTTTACTACGAGTTTGGATTTGTGCCGTAGCTTGTGGAGTATTGAGGGTAGCCCCCGATCTGGGAGTATGCTAATACTGGATAGACTACTGGGACTATTACGTGTTAAGGTGGAAAATGTAAAGCCATAACGCTATTTAAAAGTAAGTTTATTTTACTATTAGACATTATTATAATAGCGTATATTACTACATTGTAGATAGTTTAACGGATCCTTAGAGGATGGTTATCCCAAACATCCTTTGAGTTACTTGTATTTCAGTTGATATTTCACTTAAGTTAGATTTATTGATATAAGAATGTTAATCATGACTCGAGTGTTTTGTGTTTTGCTTTACGCTCGGGTCAGACTGAGTGATACAGTATTCGAGACTCACCTTTGGGGTTGGAGCTTCGCTTGTAGATCCAGCTATCTATCCTGCTTTCAGTTGTTCAGTTGATTCCAGTGATGTATTCATATCTTGTATTTGATTATTGTATTGAGACATCTATGTATTCGTGACCTCTGTTGTATCTTGTTTAACTCTGTTATATATATATATATAGTAGCTTCATGAACTACTATTATTTTGTTTCCGCTGCATTATTGTTGTATTACTCTGTGTCTGTGATCTGTGATTTTTTTATTTACTGTATATGCTGAGTTTTGCCAAATTTAAATTAACAATCTGATATTTTGAGAAATTCAAATCCGACATGTATGGATGCGAATGGTTGAAAATTTCAGGTCGTTACATGTGGTATCAGAGCTCTGGTTTTAGGCAAAACTCAGCATATGGAGTAGATTTAATTACAGAATCATTTTCGTTCGAGCTTGAATTCCTTCTTCTTCGATTCGGTTTCCTTTGAATTTCGGAACGTTCCCCTCGGTTCCAAAATCCATTCTTGTCTCTCCCTATTCGTATTCTTCTTGATTATGGAGTATTCCATAACTCCACTTAGAATGATCTCTATAAGAAATCGGCGGTCTCGCCAATCTTTGAATAATTGGTAAAGGGGTGAAACTCCTTTACAACAACATTGATTCACCGAAGATTTCTGCACCCTCGGTTTACGATGCTGCTATCTTTTGCTATACCTGAATTCTATCTCTGGCAATCGAATGTCGATTTGCTCCAGAATTCTACCTCGGTCTTATTTGAAGACACGGTTGACCCGGTTAAGGTTGCCCGCAATTTATATAAGTCTATCCATTCTTTTTTCTCTCTGAAATCTATTTATCCCCCTATCGAACCTATCTTCTAGTTGAATTCTTTTGGTTAGAATCCCTCTATATTTGGATCTCTGTCCTTGTTTTTAAATCCCTTCTTGTATCATCGAGTGAGGGAATGTATTTGTAATTAATATTAGAAATGTTTTATATATTGTGTTGTTTGAGTTGTTGATGTTGGTTTGGATTTTCGATCGATTCGTCCGATCAACGCTATCGATAGGATTTCCAAAACACTTTAACAGAGCAAACTGACACGGTATTATTTTCAAATTTGGTAAATGAAATAAATTTGTATGAATATATTATAAATATATATAAGTAAATTTTATGGAATTTAAAAAGTTAATTAAATTGGTTGTTTGAAATGATAATATTTGATTTCCATTTATTGTTTAATAAATGAATTTATAAACCTGGTTATAAATTGATTTGAAATTTAAATGAATTTAAATCAAGAATTTGAGAATTTAATTTCCAATGATTTCAAACTTTGGTTTTTAATTTTTAAAGTGTATATTATTGAGAGTAATTTTGAGTATAAATTATTTTTAGAGAATTTTAAGGTTTTAAATCAGTGCTCTCCTCTTTTTTCGCTGGAAAATAATTTCGGTGACGACGGCCGCATTATCGACATTCATTTTCGAGTTTCGAAGTGGGGAGACCATTCTGTGAGAAATGCGGATTACGGATCTTAAGGCTAGAATTAACACTAGAGGGGGGTGAATAGTGTTTTAAGGAATTACTAATTCTTTTTGAGTTTATCTTAATTTGAACACAAATGTATGCAATATTCAGACACAGATATGATCACAGAATCAAACACAGATGCAGATATAAAGTAAAAACAATAAAGGAAAGAACACACCGGATTTTATACTGGTTCGGAGTTACTCTATATACAGTCCCGCAACACAAGTACGGATTTCCTTTCAGAATCAATTCTTACAATTACACCCTCGATTTCAAGGCCATGAGGTACACCGCTCCAGATTCACCATCCTTTGGGTAGAGATACTTGATTTTACGGGCAACAAGTTCACCTGATTGATTTTCCAGGCTACAATCACACCTTTTCTCGCTCGATTGAATACAAAGAAATCTATAACTCTGAATAGCACTGGGATCTTGTTGAGATAGTGATAGAGAATCAAACCAGAGATGATCTAGTTAGATTCAATGGTGATTTTGGCAAAGTAATGATAAAAATGTATATAAAGAAATGTGAAAGAAGAAGAGGAGTGAAATCAGAGAAAATATGAATATAAATTCGTTAAAACAGCCCCTATTTATAGTAGAACAACAGCCATGTCCATTCGTGAAAGGATATGACGAATAGACACTTCCTTTGAAATTCAAACTTTTGAAATAAACTGTCACCTTGTCGACAAGGGTTCCTTGGAGTTGTCGACAGGCCTAAGTTATTTTTGGTAATTTGTTTTTCTTTGAAAATAACTTCTATCTTGTATTAAAACTATTTTAAACTTTATAAATATACTTAACTATAGTTAAAATACATAAATAAATATAGAGAATAATATTTTGGTATATATAAAATTTACTATAATTTTATATTTAAATCTAAGTATAAATATTAAAAGTTAAATATATTATAATTAAAAGATAGTTTAAAACCAAGGATAATTTGATATTGAAAATAAAGATTATTTTGAGGCTAAAAGTATTTTAAAACCAGGATAGATGTTTTTGATTTAAAAAGGAAGATTTTGAAATCATTTTGAAAACAAGATATAATTTTGTAAAACATTTGAATAAAAGTTAGTGGATACAAAACAATGTTCCATTAGATTTTTCATAGGTTCCATCCTACTTAGGGTTCCATTCCTTTAACGGGCTCGAAGTGGATTCTATTCCACGAATAAAATGGATTTTAAGATGTCAGTGCTTTTCTAGGAGTTTTAACAAAATTCCTAACTAAATTACTAATCTTGAAATCTTGAACTCTTGATAATCTTGATACTCATGAGTCTTGAATCTTGATATCTTCGATCTTGAGTTCATCAGTTCTTGAATCTCTATACTGTACAGTCTTCATTCTTGGTACCTGCATGTTTATAGCCTGCATATACATATATATATATCTAAACTATAATGTTAGTATTTATATTTTATAACAAGTCCTACGGTTGTTGTCATCAATACCATCATCTCAAGGACTAACAATCTCCCCCTTTTTGATGATGACAGCCTACGTTTATAAAATATACTTCACCTTCACTATAACTCCCCTAAAACTAATAACTCCCCCTTAATCTATGCCTAACTATCCTATTTTATAATTTTTCCCCTTTGTCATCAACAAAACCAGCCTAAAACCATAAAACTATAAAACTCCCCCTTAAACTAATACTAGAACAAAGTATAGTAAATGGAATGTGAAAGACATTAACATAATTATATTATAATCATTCAATATATAAATATGTATAAGTATATTTCAGACAATCCAATCAACACACACATCTAATCCAATCATGTCAAACAAGTCAAACAAATCAATCAAGTCAAACAAGTCAATCAAGTCAAACAAGTCAATCAAGTCAATCAATTCAAACAAGTCAATCAAAACATACCAAACAAATCAAAAACTAATAACCCTATACTATAAGACAATAATATAAACTCCCCCTAAATAAAATACACTTGTTATGTGTACATGTATGCAATATGTAGTTTGTAATACAGTATGAAATGTATGACATATGCAATGTAGCATGTGATGATATGCAGAATGAAGTGCAACTTATGATGCAAATGATTATGATATTTCATGCATTGTAATTTATGATGTAATAAGCAATGAAATGTGATATGAAATAGGATGCATAATGATATGTAATATGAAATAAAATGATAACGAAGTAAAAATAATAATATGCAGAATTATATGATGATATATATACTATGGTGAGAGATATTCATATTATAAGATAAACGTGAGTGATCAGTAATATCTAATTGACAAGCATATATATATATATATATATGTGTGTGTGTGAGTGTGTGTGTATGTATACATATATCAAACTATTTATTACTAGTGCGAACCCGTGCTACGCACACGGATTGCAGCTATATTTTCCGTAAATTTCTTTGATTGTTTATTTCTTTGAAGAAAATATTAGTATGATGATAAGTAATTTAGCATTTCATTCAAATCTATTTTTGAAACTGGATCCTAATAGTACTTAGTATAAGCGGCCTGGGTAGAAAGATGTAAACATACAAAGTAGCAATATAAATGCACACATTTTCTAGGTAACAAATGTTGTTTGAGATAAACGTATGATAGTTTACAGTCACGTGTTTGAAGCAGTGTTAGTGATTTAGAATACATAAATTCACTTCACAATGCTAAAATAGTGTATCAAAGACCTGAAGTGTGAAATCTCATAGACACAACAAATTCACAAACTAAATCTAACATTTAGTTGTTAGTACCATGCTAGGCGTAATTAAAGTTTGAACATCTTTATTAGTACATATAATAGAGTAAAAGATTAAATAAAGAAGCAACCCTGGTAACGTGTTACGTGTCTATACACGCTTCGTATCACTTTTAACATAAACGACCCTAAATGAAATCTATAATGTATACGTATAATTTTAACCCATTATTACAGGAAATTATTGATAAGGACAAAATTTCTTAGCATTTAAGCCTCAAGGACAGATCTTTAGTATTTTAACCTGAAGGACAACTTTCTTTAGATATCAGTTTTTAAATTTTTAGGTATCAGTTTGTAGTTATCGGTAGCAGTTTTGAAAAAATGTTTGTCCTTATAAATAATTTTGAAAGAATGTTTGTCCTTATGGATAAATTTTAGAAGAATGTTTGTCCTTATGGATAAAATATTGAGATCGTGTCCTTGAGGCTAAAAATATACAAATTTTTGTCCTTTAAATTAATTCCCCCCTTTTAAATTATTACCAAGAATTGTATATTATCCATTCTGCTCCATTCTAAGGAGCAGAGAAAATAACTACGATATATCAGGAGAAAAATCAAAGCAAAAACTCTAGTAACTTGGAATAAATCACATACATAATCAAAGAAATACTGTACTCCAAAAACAATGTTATAAGTTGGAACATTACATTGTATACTGCTAGTGAAAAGTGAGATAGTTATTGTAGTAGTCATGCAAAAAAGCATGACAGTTTTTATATGACCATTATCATGTTCTAGGTATATTTTGTGCTATCAATACATAATAAGCAGTATACAAATAAACATCAATATGAAAGTGAGCATTGTTGCTGTTAAATGTCCAAAAGGACTGAAAATACCGAATTATGTTTGTCATCTTTAAACAAAATATCTACTGGAAAGTTGTCTGAGTACAGGTTGGTATGGATCGAATTTTACTGCATTTTCTAAGTAGGATATGAGCTTATCATCTGTGTACACTATTTCCATAGCGCGACCTCCTAGGACGTAGGATGGGCGGACTGCTACTGAGTACCCTATGGTGGAGGCGATGTCTTTAGCTTGGGATTCGCTTCTTGCTATTCCGCCTTTAGGTTGTTGGATGCCGAGTTCATTGAGAATTGCATTGAAGCACTCTCTATCTTCAATTGCATCTACGAAATCAGGGGATGTGCCCGAGATTTTTACCAGGCCGTTGCTACTGGCAGAGGTTGGTTTGTTTTCTTCGAGGTGTTTTTGGATGGGGAGGGCGGCCTTTAGAGGGGGTTTGACCTCCAAATAGGGCTGTAAATTTTGTACGAGTGTCCGATGTCCGTTCGTGTCCGTAACCGAAATACGTCCGTCCGAGTCCGTTCAATTTTCATTTAGGACACGAGCTAGGACAAGAAAATTTGTGCAAGAAAAAATATTGTCCGGTCCGAGTTCGTTCGAATTCGTCCGAATTTCTTATAGTTCAGTATATATGATGGAAATTCTATTAAACAACATAAAATTTGATGTAAATAACATTGTCCGTCCGTGTCCGTTCGGGTCCATGTCCGAAAAATGTATGTACGAGTCCGTCCGATTTCATTTAGGACATGAGCTAGGACAACAAAATTTGTACGAACATAAATCTCGTCCGGTCCATGTCCGGTCCAATTTTATTTAGGACATAAACTAAACACACCTCCATTCGGTCCGGTCCGACCGATTTACACCCCTACCTCCAAATTGTACTATTATGCCATCGGGTCTCTTCTAGGTCGATGATGTTTAGGACGTCTTCTACTGTTAGAGTTCTGAAGTATAGACGGTCGCTTGTGTCGTAGTCTATGGATACTGTTTTTGGGTTTGAGTTCATCATTATGGTTTTGTATCCAGCCTCTCGGAGAGCAAAGGTAGGTTTTAAATAAAAAAAATCTACTTGAAGAAAGGTGCAGCATTTTGAGATGTCATAATAGTTATACAATAACAAATTATAATCATGACTAAAGTTAAGCATTTGACGTTAGAAAATGTGGGTAACTGACAATCCTATGCTCTGTAGCATTATTGGATAAGTTTCATATGTAGGTAGTAGGAAGCTCCCATGGCTTATTCAAACTGACCAATCGATCACATGTTTATCAAATGGATAAGATTGTTATGAGTACACACAGTAATGATGTGGTGTGTGACTTGCTAACATATTAACTAAAATACCCAAGAAATGATTCGGTAAGTCCAAAACAAAGTAATATAGTATCTTGCATTCTCTTGGCTATGAGCGTTGAGCAAGGAATGGAAAGATTCCCTACTTCATTACTGCATGCATATAGACATTGTGTTGGAAATGCTGACGTGTAGTGTAGTGTTGTAGTCATTGAAAAAACGGATATGCACCTGGTGTTCTACGTGCACTGAATATGAGACTTTTATATACAAATAAATCAGCAAAGTTTTAACATGCATAGATTATAAGTAGCTGTTAATCACAGCCTCCCTGTTTACAGCAAATGATTAAAAGTTTAATCTTCTGAACGTAATTCCTGTAGTGAAAGTGTGATTTAATGAGGACTTTTCTAGAAAGAGTGAGTTTAAATATGTAATTATATATACATTAAAAATTGAGTCAAATAGCAAGCAGATAAGTGTATATGAAAAATATGTCTTGATATTTCTGTAACATTACAACATGCTAAGGTATTATGAAGTGCATTGTGCAATAACTGATCGAAAAGAGTAGTAGATATAGAATCAACTATTTGTAATGTAATAAAATAGCTGAAAATCAGCTGTAATTTGTAGTAAGCCATTATTTGTATATTATTTCTTGGTAACTACAAAGGACTAAAAAAAACTTAAAGGTGAAATTGCTTACCTTTCATCTGGGTTCGCTCTATACGCTGAAAGCGATTATGACCTAAACACTCGCGCAAATGTATGGCTGTCAGTAGTAATCACAGTGGAGGAGTTGTTTATTCCCACTCGAATCTATTGCAAAAAACCTAAATGTCGCTCTGTAACTGAATATTACCTTGTTTGACGTTGTCCAAACACATTCATCGAAACATTGACATTTGATGCAATCAGTTTCCTTAACAGAACCGTCTTTTCATACTCTAATCTCATAGCAGTAAGAATTAGTTGACTCCTAGAACTGCAATGGCTAAGTGGACCAAAAACATTCTGAAAAATGTTTATCAATCTAACTACCGCTACTTTTCGACCACCTTTTGGTTTTCTATAAGCTTCAAAATGTAATCTCCTTGACAAAACTAAAATTTCTTCTTCAGTAAAACCTAAAGGCTGCATGTAAAGAGCACTTTAATTTATAAATTCTATAAGTGTAAATACTTTGCAAAGGCAAACGTGAGATTGTATTAAAATTTGTACTTGTAACCATGTGGTTGTGACTTCTTTTCCAATTATTTTATCAACACCATCAAGGATGAAGTTATCAACCTATCTGTGTGAATAACAATCATGTTGATGAGCACAATCATTCTAGTTATGTGTAGGGAACAACAGCTATAGTACACTAAAGAGGATAGAAACATACCATTTCATATACATTAACCACCATTCCATTTGTCTCGCCAGTATGCTCATTTTTGAAACCTACATCTAAAATGCAATTCCCTTGAAACATAAATGATAATATGGGTTGAAGTCCTAGGTGGAACTGCACTACGCATTTGAAGTTTCTGATGCCCGATAGTAGCATACAATGGAAAATATTATGTTATCAACCAAATACAACTGAAAACCAAAGAAATGCAAGTGTTCATATGACCAGATAAATAGTCCGAACAAAGTAGAACATACTTTTTAATATTTCCTCTTTTGATCTTTGCAATCATGTTACTCCACTATATATGTGACTGTAAGCAACAGTTTGAATAATGCAAAGCTCTCAATACTCCACTTAATTGTTTAATGCAAAATTTAAACTTTGTAACTATCTTTGTAGCAGTCCATGGCTAACACATACAGATGTTACACCTTGAAATTTTCTATAAAAAGTATCACAGTATCATATAAATAGATATAATTAAGTCAATTTAGATACAAAATAGTTGAAATTGATTAAAGCATGACCCAAAATGTGCACATATTCTTGAACACAACAATCAAGTTCAGCAAAATGAAAGGAACAACACATGCATGGAATTTATCTCCTAAAAATATAATGTCAATTTTTAATAATTTAAAAAAAAATTATGTCAAATACCTATTGTTACCCTCATAATAATCCCATAACTGGTAATTCAAAACTTCTTTGAACTGGAATTCAATCAACGCCAATAACCCCAAATTAAGATACGCTTGTATCAAAAACCTTAAGGGGGTATATGGGTCTGTGTGTATTATATAACGTAATAATGAAGAGGAACGTGAAAAAAATCCATAATATAAAACCTTTAAAATTGATAATAAAACATAGAGTTAGTGCCACTAATAATAATCCAAAGCTTGAAGGTAAAAAATAGAGAATGAATCATATTCTAAAAGGTACGTATACCTAAAACTCAAAATATGTCTTTACTATATGATATTTGTGCATCTGTTTAACAACTAACCGAGTTGTTGTGCAAATTTTATGCATTAAATAATATTCAGCCCTGTAAAAGATATCCACTTATAATGCTAAAAAATAATTAAGATATAGTAAAAGGAATAATTACCTTATTTTTGTGTCTGCCCAATATTCTGGAAAATCTTTACAAAATTCAAATGTAATTACTTGATAAATGTGGCATTTCCAAAGGAATATCAAAGCTTGTGATTTCAAAATGTTACCTCGATCAATGTCATTCAATTGCATTTCACAATAATTCAAAACAAATCCAATTTGATCGGTCTCGATTCTCACAATAATGGACATGGAAAAGCTAAACTATGAAATATTTTCCATCTTCGAAAACAAATTTCTATCGATTCCTTTTCCTCTATTTTTAAAACAGCATGCAGGCTCACCTCAATTCAATTGGTGTGACAACAAAATTAGCAAGCATTAAACTTGGAGCATTGCAACAACTGCCCAACATTGCAACATCAATCCCATAGAGAAAGATTGTGACCTCTTTCCAAAATAAGCAGGAAAATTTTGAACTTCAATCTGAAGCAGTTTATAACGAAATCCAGATATGTTAAGCATCACTTTAGAACATGCACAACAGATTAGACTTAATAAACTTTAGTTTTAGCAAATATCCCAATTTTTCAAAAAACTATTTTTCATGTTCCTGTCATTTGCTTATATTTCCCAGATCCATGTTCTTTAATTGTAATTTTTTGCACTATAAGCATATGTGCATAACTATTTTTTATCTGAAAATGAGTATTCGTTCACCATTCAACATCATAGCTATTATTTTTGAAACCATTTTTTATGATTTAAAATGAGAAGCATGTCAAAACATTCACATTTGACATATATCAGTGTAAGTACATTCTAGAGTATATCCATTTCAATCTTATACTTCCCTATTAATCACGTTTCACGTGCCCCATTATGCAATGACATATATCAGTAGAACTTGTCGAAATTAATTGCTTGTGAATTGGTTATATATACAAACCGAATATGGACAGAATCTATTTACAGTTAAAGGTAGTCTACAAAAATTATATATTTCATCAACAATAAGTGAATATGGATATGGATTAGATTCATGATCTCCCAAATGGAAAAAAGCCATGTTCAAAGATTTGATCTAGAAAATTATATACAATAAATATATTATATGTAGAAAGGTGGATGAATTTAAACCTAAAAATTGACACATTGAAATTCCCACTTCCTTGATCTGCTACTCGGATAGCGATAGATCTGCACAGCTCTTTCCGACTTATAGACCCACAACTGATTTGAATATCTAGTAAACTATTATTATCAGAGTAGTAACATATTGATAAAAGACAGAATATGAGACACAAATATCTTTGTATTTATATCATAAGTCATACATTCAAGTTAAGAACTCTGTTAATTATTCTCTTTGTAGTGTAAGTAAATATAGGAAATTATAAACCAAAAGACCTCAATAGATTCGTAGGTAAGTATACATGTATTAATGGGAATCTATTCACATCGCAAATTATTTACATTACTTTATATCAACCATACCTATCGGGTAATGTATATGAACCAGAAGATCTCGAAATGACGTAGAGATTTGTAGTGAAGGAGCATGCCCCCCTACCATTCTAGGTACTGCCGGTATTGTTTCTAGAAGCATTGCATGACAACCAAAGCTGAACTATGAAATATTTCCATCCTCGAAAACAAATTTCTATTTGATTCCTTTTCTCCTCCACTGATCCCAGTAAAATGTTGTTCCTATAATACCCCTAAAACCCCAAGTTCAAAGCATTTCAATAGCGGAGGCGAAGGTAAAATACGAATCCTGTCAATTGATGCCACTAAAGACATGCTACCTGCCATAGCCGCTATCTCCATACTTGAATCCAACCTCCGATCTATTTCTTCAAAAAAATGTCATTCGATTGCTATTAAATCATCCGCTAGAATGATCCGACGTCGGTGATGTTGGTATGAATAGATACATGAAATTAACTTTTAAAGAACGACAAAGAGGCAAGTCGAGGTTGAATGAACAATGCGGCGGATGATAATTAGGGTTGAATGGAGAACATGATGGAATTGAGAGCTAGGGTTGATGATGAAATTTTGTCATGGTTACGGTTAGAAAATTGGGGGAACAATGGTGCCGATTGAACAATAGCACACGGAATGGAGAGGTGACATATCAATAGAAGAAAAGCACAAACGTGACCGTTCGGTTGCCAAATTTCAGGAGGGCCTGAGTGAGCTTGAAATTCAACTCACTAATAATAGTATAGTAAGTGTATATGAAAAATATGTCTTGATATTTCTGCAACATTACAACATGCTAAGGTATTATGAAGTGCATTGTGCAATAACTGATCGAAAAGAGTAGTAGATATAGAATCAACTATTTGTAATGTAATAAAATAGCTGAAAATCAGCTGTAATTTGTAGTAAGCCATTATTTGTATATTATTTCTTGGTAACTACAAAGGACTAAAAAAACTTAAAGGTGAAATTGCTTACCTTTCATCTGGGTTCGCTCTATCCGCTGAAAGCGATTATGACCTAAACACTCGCGCAAATGTATGGCTGTCAGTAGTAATCACAGTGGAGGAGTTGTTTATTCCCACTCGAATCTATTGCAAAAAACCTAAATGTCGCTCTGTAACTGAATATTACCTTGTTTGACGTTGTCCAAACACATTCATCGAAACATTGACATTTGATGCAATCAGTTTCCTTAACAGAACCGTCTTTTCATACTCTAATCTCATAGCAGTAAGAATTAGTTGACTCCTAGAACTGCAATGGCTAAGTGGACCAAAAACATTCTGAAAAATGTTTATCAATCTAACTACCGCTACTTTTCGACCACCTTTTGGTTTTCTATAAGCTTCAAAATGTAATCTCCTTGACAAAACTAAAATTTCTTCTTCAATAAAACCTAAAGGCTGCATGTAAAGAGCACTTTAATTTATAAATTCTATAAGTGTAAATACTTTGCAAAGGCAAACGTGAGATTGTATTAAAATTTGTACTTGTAACCATGTGGTTGTGACTTCTTTTCCAATTATTTTATCAACACCATCAAGGATGAAGTTATCAACCTATCTGTGTGAATAACAATCATGTTGATGAGCACAATCATTCTAGTTATGTGTAGGGAACAACAGCTGTAGTACACTAAAGAGGATAGAAACATACCATTTCATATACATTAACCACCATTCCATTTGTCTCGCCAGTATGCTCATTTTTGAAACCTACATCTAAAATGCAATTCCCTTGAAACATAAATGATAATATGGGTTGAAGTCCTAGGTGGAACTGCACTACGCATTTGAAGTTTCTGATGCCCGATAGTAGCATACAATGGAAAATATTATGTTATCAACCAAATACAACTGAAAACCAAAGAAATGCAAGTGTTCATATGACCAGATAAATAGTCCGAACAAAGTAGAACATACTTTTTAATATTTCCTCTTTTGATCTTTGCAATCATGTTACTCCACTATATATGTGACTGTAAGCAACAGTTTGAATAATGCAAAGCTCTCAATACTCCACTTAATTGTTTAATGTAAAATTTAAACTTTGTAACTGTCTTTGTAGCAGTCCATGGCTAACACATACAGATGTTACACCTTGAAATTTTCTATAAAAAGTATCACAGTTACATATAAATAGATATAATTAAGTCAATTTAGATACAAAACAGTTGAAATTGATTAAAGCATGACCCAAAATGTGCACATATTCTTGAACACAACAATCAAGTTCAGCAAAATGAAAGGAACAACACATGCATGGAATTTATCTCCTAAAAATATAATGTCAATTTTTAATAATTTAAAAAAAAATTATGTCAAATACCTATTGTTACCCTCATAATAATCCCATAACTGGTCATTCAAAACTTCTTTGAACTGGAATTCAATCAACGCCAATAACCCCAAATTAAGATACGCTTGTATCAAAAACCTTAAGGGGGTATATGGGTCTGTGTGTATTATATAACGTAATAATGAAGAGGAACGTGAAAAAAATCCATAAAATAAAACCTTTAAAATTGATAATAAAACATAGAGTTAGTGCCACTGATAATAATCCAAAGCTTGAAGGTAAAAAATAGAGAATGAATCATATTCTAAAAGGTACGTATACCTAAAACTCAAAATATGTCTTTACTATATGATATTTGTGCATCTGTTTAACAACTAACCGAGTTGTTGTGCATATTTTATGCATTAAATAATATTCAGCCCTGTAAAAGATATCCACTTATAATGCTAAAAAATAATTAAGATATAGTAAAAGGAATAATTACCTTATTTTTGTGTCTGCCCAATATTCTGGAAAATCTTTACAAAATTCAAATGTAATTACTTGATAAATGTGGCATTTCCAAAGGAATATCAAAGCTTGTGATTTCAAAATGTTACCTCGATCAATGTCATTCAATTGCATTTCACAATAATTCAAAACAAATCCAATTTGATCGGTCTCGATTCTCACAATAATGGACATGGAAAAGCTAAACTATGAAATATTTTCCATCTTCGAAAACAAATTTCTATCTGATTCCTTTTCCTCTATTTTTAAAACAGCATGCAGGCTCACCTCAATTCAATTGGTGTGACAACAAAATTAGCAAGAATTAAACTTGGAGCATTGCAACAACTGCCCAACATTGCAACATCAATCCCATAGAGAAAGATTGTGACCTCTTGCCAAAATAAGCAGGAAAAATTTTGAACTTCAATCTGAAGCAGTTTATAACGAAATCCAGATATGTTAAGCATCACTTTAGAACATGCACAACAGATTAGACTTAATAAACTTTAGTTTTAGCAAATATCCCAATTTTTCAAAAAAACTATTTTTCATGTTCCTATCATTTGCTTATATTTCCCAGATCCATGTTCTTTAATTGTAATTTTTTGCACTATAAGCATATGTGCATAACTATTTTTTATCTGAAAATGAGTATTCGTTCACCATTCAACATCATAGCTATTATTTTTGAAACCATTTTTTATGATTTAAAATGAGAAGCATGTCAAAACATTCACATTTGACATATATCAGTGTAAGTACATTCTAGAGTATATCCATTTCAGTCTTATACTTCCCTATTAATCACGTTTCACGTGCCCCATTATGCAATGACATATATCAGTAGAACTTGTCGAAATTAATTGCTTGTGAATTGGTTATATATACAAACCGAATATGGACAGAATCTATTTACAGTTAAAGGTAGTCTACAAAAATTATATATTTCATCAACAATAAGTGAATGTGGATATGGATTAGATTCATGATCTCCCAAATGGAAAAAAGCCATGTTCAAAGATTTGATCTAGAAAATTATATACAATAAATATATTATATGTAGAAAGGTGGATGAATTTAAACCTAAAAATTGACACATTAAAATTCCCACTTCCTTGATCTGCTACTCGGATAGCGATAGATCTGCACAGCTCTTTCCGACTTATAGACCCACAACTGATTTGAATATCTAGTAAACTATTATTATCGGAGTAGTAACATATTGATAAAAGACAGAATATGAGACACAAATATCTTTGTATTTATATCATAAGTCATACATTCAAGTTAAGAACTCTGTTAATTATTCTCTTTGTAGTGTAAGTAAATATAGGAAATTATCAACCAAAAGACCTCAATAGATTCGTAGGTAAGTATACATGTATTAATGGGAATCTATTCACATCGCAAATTATTTACATCACTTTATATCAACCATACCTATCGGGTAATGTATATGAACCAGAAGATCTCGAAACGACGTAGAGATTTGCAGTGAAGGAGCATGCCCCCCTACCATTCTAGGTACTGCCGGTATTGTTTCTAGAAGCATTGCATGACAACCAAAGCTGAACTATGAAATATTTCCATCCTCGAAAACAAATTTCTATTTGATTCCTTTTCTCCTCCACTGATCCCAGTAAAATGTTGTTCCTATAATACCCCTAAAACCCCAAGTTCAAAGCATTTCAATAGCGGAGGCGAAGGTAAAATACGAATCCTGTCAATTGATGCCACTAAAGACATGCTACCTGCCATAGCCGCTATCTCCATACTTGAATCCAACCTCCGATCTATTTCTTCAAAAAAATGTCATTCGATTGCTATTAAATCATCCGCTAGAATGATCCGACGTCGGTGATGTTGGTATGAATAGATACATGAAATTAACTTTTATAGAACGACAAAGAGGCAAGTCGAGGTTGAATGAACAATGCGGCGGATGATAATTAGGGTTGAATGGAGAACATGATGGAATTGAGAGCTAGGGTTGATGATGAAATTTTGTCATGGTTACGGTTAGAAAATTGGGGGAACAATGGTGCCGATTGAACAATAGCACACGGAATGGAGAGGTGACATATCAATAGAAGAAAAGCACAAACGTGACCGTTCGGTTGCCAAATTTTAGGAGGGCCTGAGTGAGCTTGAATTTCAACTCACTGATAATAGTATAGTATAGATAAATCACTTCAACCAAACAAAGGTAATACACACCAATTACTAGACTTAGGTTAAGGAAACTAATGAATGGGACTGAAAGAGTAGTAAAGACAAGAGTTTAAAGGTAATAAATGATATTAAAACTATAACATATTCATGAAAGGTAGTCTCAGGGACAACAAGTTTGCTTTTTAGTCTGAAGGACATTTTTTAGTGTAAACTGAAAATGATAGTTACAACTATCATTCTGTGATTTACACTAAAAAGTGTCCTTGAGCCTAAAAAACAAACTTCTTGTCCCTGAAACTAAATTTTTCTCTAACTTTTTCCTTGAGCCTAAAAACCCCTTTAATAAACATAACATCCAATCATCCAAAATGTCAACAAATAAGCATCCATCACAATCAACATCCAAATCAGTCAATAAATCACAACAATTGACTGGTTATCATTATCAGGTGTTTAACTAACAATTTAAATTCAATATTAATTTAAATGGCAATAATTCAATATAAATTCAAATTAAATTTAGATGACAATTTAAACAACCAAACAGTAATCAATAATATTCTTATCATATCATAAATTTAATTTAACTAACATAAGAACATTTAGTATCTGTGAGTGGGTTAAATCACTCACCTTTGATTTTTAGTCGATTAAAAATCCAAAAGAACGCCCAAATTTCAACAGTCTCCAAATGCAGCCAAACCAGTTTAATATTGTCCGGAATTTCAATACGAGTCCAACGGAAGAAACCGCGCTCAATCGGAGTTCGTATGCAAAAGTTATTAAGGTTAGAAGTTTCAGGGCCAAATTTGCAAATACAAAAAATTACAAGGACTAATTTGCAAAATTACCCTTTGGCTAGATCTGGTCAACGCCGAGACCACCTCCGCCTAGTCAATTTTGACCGTGATTTCCCGTCACCTCAGAGCTCCGTTCGCCACGGGACCACTTGCATCTGAAAGCTATCGACCTCCTCTATGCAACTGATAGAACTCCCGACATCTCATATAGACGCTCCAATCACCGCCAATCGACGGTCAAAGTTGCAACGATGATCAACTTCCAAGTCAGATCTCGGCCACACCTTTGCTCTGTTCTTAAAATCAAAACTAAATCTGGAATCTACTCATCGAACTCTACAATACCCAGAAGTCGATTTCGCCAATTGATGCTTCGATCAAAAACCCCCAAATTGCCCCCCTTTGACTTCGCCGCCAGCACCTTTGACCGCGATTTCCAGTTGATACGAGCGTTGTTTCTAAAAATGGACACCACACGCTGACTCCATTCGTCGAGTGCTTCGAAACGGTATATTATATGATATGATATTGAAGAGTTTGAATTTTAACCACTTTATTTGATTTGCTAATTGCCATTAGACTGCAATTAGGTTGATTTAGGGATTAGGGATGAGAAAATGAAGTGGAGGCTGCTGCTAGGGTTTATAACAACATATACATATACACATACATATACATATACATATACATATACATATATATATATATATGCAACAATGAATATATGATGGGCCAGAGCGATAACCAAGGGATGGAAGCCCGTTTTTGACCCGAAATGAAAATAGGTCATCCTATATATCGAAATATAGGTTTTCAATATTTTCAAATTCAATGGAACTAGTTTCAAACCCTAATTACATTATACAGAAGTTAGCTTTCAAAATCAAATTATATTCTTTTAAATTCTTTTAATTGATATCTACGCGTTTCGAGCTCGCACGATCAAACGATAAGTCGGATCACTACCAAACTTGAAATCCTACAATAATGCATTGTTACGGATCCGATGAAACTGGTTTCGTCAAAATCCGAGACAGTGGCCAAAATGGCTAATTTTCACGTTAATTAAATAAATTATTATTAAATTAATTTAATCGCTTTTAAATTCAAATTTAAAAGTTAAAAATTTTATCATTCTTGATTATATAGAAAATTATAATCTTTGAAAAGAAATTTTTCATACTAAATCCAAGATTTAAATATGCACTAAATTCAGCGTTCAATTACAACTGTAATAAAATCCAACTTAATTATATTTTAATTTGAATCAAATTATTTTATTCCGACTTACACTCTTATTATTGAATCAACTATTACCCTATGAATATCATTAACATTAGTTTGCATTTTATTACATTCATATTCTACGGTTATCATCTTTTACCATATTAATTATAATATTTCAATTTCATTAATTCCATTAATTACCAATTTAATTCCTTATTTACAATTATAACCAAATTAACTTTACAGTTTCTTCAATTGATTGAAATTACATTAAAATAGTTGTCAATAACATTCAAACAATAACATTAAATTATATTCTGATTATTTTTCTCATAAATAAATCATAAATTTTAATTTCTTACAATATTAAATTTCAAAATCTTATTAAATTTAATAGTTTTAATTATCAAAAATACAGGTCGTTACATATGTAATAATTTTAACAATTTATTCACTAACACTCGCTTTCGATCCGTTCAAATTTGAACTCATTTCGATCGCACAATGATAAAGAGAATAATTTACTAAGTACAGTACAATGTTCATCTAAGAAAACATTTGATCGTCACTTAGAAGATTATTCAGATTATCATTAAAATAACCGAGTTTTTTTCCCCTGAACTATTCAAAGAAAATGTATATTTATTAGAAATTCTCTTTGAAATATTGGTACTTGCTAATATTTTCAAGTAATACCACTATTACTTTGCTCAAAAATCATTTGAAATCAATTCATGTAATACTGGGATTTAAATCCACATAAACCCTTTTTATAACACATTTTATAATTCAAATTTATATAAAATTTCCTTTATATAGAATATCTCATCTTATAATAATCCTCCTTTACTATAATAAAATTTCTCAAATATTTTACCCTCTATAGGTCTTATCTTCCCATGTAGATAATATTAAACAACTTTTAATTTAACATTATAAATAGATGACTTTTTAACTTAACATTTTCTTCGAACACCTTATAGTCAAATTGTGAAACTCAATTCACAAGGGGTCCCGATGTACTCACAGTTATCAAAATAATAAATGCCTATAAACTGGTTGAGCATAGATTAACAAGCAATAAACGATAATCAATGCTCCTAAATTATCCAAGCACTACCAATCAAACAATAATGATAATAAATATTATCATTAACAAACAAACACATGTTGAAAAACCATATAAATTTGAAAATTATTTCTTTATATTTATAAAAAATATATAATCCTAGGTAAAATATTTCACTTGCCAGTTTCCAAAAATCAACATCGTCTCTGTTTGCCTTGTTAAAGTGTTTAGAAATCTCTATCGACACATGGCATCCCACGTCTCGATCAGAATTCATAAACAAATCAATAGACCAATTAAAACAATACATTTTTATAACAATAAGAAGTACACTCTCGTATATATAATACTCTTAACCCATTCTAGAGTGTCACTTACCATATCTCTAATGAGCCATACCCTACCAAAGCCAAGGTTTTTGCTTAACCTTCAGCTCTGATACCAGTTGTAACGACCAGCCTTTTCGACCATCGAAAGTCGACACCATATAAATCCACGGTATTCCAATGCGAACATCCAATCGCTGGAAAGGCGGATTGTTAGGATAAAAAGAAAAGAAAAAAAGAGAAACGGAATCTCACAGCGGAATAACAATGTATAACATAATAAAGACAGTACAAGCTATCACTCTAAAATACATGGTATATCAGAGTTAAAAAAACCTTATCAGTCTAAACAGTTATAACTTTTTGACCTTACAATGCTGATGAGTATATATAATAATACAACAGAAAATAAAAATACTATGGTAGGTGAACATCCAGCTCTACTCCATGAGCTCCATGTCCTACAAACGGTAACCTGGAAAAAATACTTGATCTGACCCGAGCATTATAATAAAATAACACCCATATAAGTTTGAAAATACCAACGTCAGAAAACTAAAGTAATATGATGAGCATATAATAATTCTGTGAGACCAAGCCAATAAACACAGAACATGTTCTACCTCAAAAGAACAACTTCTACACATGAATGAATGGTAACAGATTAAAAAAAACCCAGACTTGGAAAAATGGGTATAAGCACCTTTATTAAATCAGATAATTAATTTTAAATGCCTTTATTTAAACCCAATTAATTAACTTTAAACATCATTTATTAAAATGATTGATGAATCTTAAACATAATTATTAAATTGATTAATTAACTTTAAATATCTTTATTTAATCAATTAATTAACTTTAATCACTTTTATTAAATTAGTTAATCAACTTTAAAACATTTTACTAAATCAATTAATTAACTTTAAACATCATAAATAAATTTATTAATTAACTTTATTATAGTTAAATAATAATTAATAATATATTTAAACCTCCATTTCTTTCAAATACTTATACAATCCTTACAAACTAATTTAAAAAGAATTTATAAAATATTTAAGGTAAATAACATGTATACATTTAAACAACATTAACTATCCCGCAAGATAATTAAATCCAATTTAAAATCTTTTATAAATTTAAAACGACACTAATTATCTCGAAAGATAATTAATTAAATTTGTAATCTCTTTATAAATTTAAAAACAGCGCTAATTATCCAGAAAGATAATTAAATTTATATCTTCTTTTATAAATTTTTAATCAACACTTATCCTTTGTTTTCAAAATTCTCAAAATACTTGCAAATATAGTTTAAACAACTATCAAAGTGCAAAATCACAACCAAACATTTATTTTATAAAAATACAAGCTCAAGTTCAATACACAATAAGGGATTAAGGGAATGATATTTCATAAGTGACGACATAGCGATAATCGTATAACAGCACTTCACTGACACAAATCAAACAATATGTCATAAATATTTCAACTAAACAACAATATAAGCAACATCAGAATGAGTGAATAATATTGGCGAGAAACCCCTTAGAGTCTCTCTGCAAAAGTCCCCTGTAATCATACAGACAAATGTGAACTTTCAAAGTATTCTGTAGCGACCTATTCGTTACGTATACACTTCGACTTTCATTCTGTTTTTGTTCCAAGCAACACAATGATTATTTATGTCATCCGCTTTTCAAGCAGGAATTTAAAATCCAAACAAATAGCCAAACAACAATATAAACTATCATCCAAACATTCAACAATAATCTATAGCAACACAAATATCATATAATTTATTTAAAGGGGAGTAAACTCATCAAACAGCGTTCGATTTTAGCCCAAAATTCCACTTACTTCAAATTCGACGAAACAAGTTTCAATACGTAGCTAACATTCCTACAAGTCCAATGCAACTAAGCGTGTATCCAACTTCGTATGAGAAAGATATTAAATTTATAAGTTTTCGAATTAATTAAATCCAGTAATTACTAATCACTTTAACTAATTACCATAATCCCTAATATAAATCATCTTCCCCAATTCCTTCCAAATTTTGCCGTTTGATACGTACACAATAACACACCCATGCCGCAACTTCAATCGCCAAATTTTCACTCCACAGTTGATGAAATCACGAACCGTCAATCGCATCTTGTCCGCTCCGAGTTCACTACGCATCCGTCACCCCAAATCCACACTCGATCATCCCTACAAAATCGCGACCTGGGAGCAGCCTGTCGCAATCCAAAATGTCGCGTCCTTCCTTGATGGACTACATACCTCCAAAATCTCACTACTCGTGCGTCTTGCCACCCCGAACTCAACGCTCCACTTCGCTTCGCCCGAACCCCCTCCCTCCTCCCTCAACGATAAAGTCGAACCCTAGTTCGATCAAGCTCGCATTGGCCACCACGGACCAATGCCGTGCCTCACGAAACTTACACAGAATTGAAATTCTCGCCTATGCGAGCTCAAAGGAACAAGCTTTGCAATTTTTGTTGATTGTAGATTGAGATAATAATTTTTGAAGAATCGGCCATTTTATATGTGGCGGCAAAATAAAAGGAGGTCAAATGAAATGAAGAAAGGAGAAATGAAAATGAGAAATTCTTAAAGCGTGGAATTTGGTTTTATAAATAAAGTCAATATTCTTTAATTGTAACTCAAGTTAAACTAATTCGTCAAGCAAAACTTCATATCAAAAATCAAATCGAAATTGATGGATTAATAAAAATTGAATTTGATTTGTTTTCAAAGAAAAGTTTTGAAATGAAATATTGGCGGTATTCTGCTCCTCAATATCCCGTTCGTGTATGAACCGCGAACGACAGAAATAAAAATACAATCGTGCATCAAAATGCGACACGATCACAAATCAACAATAATATACACAGATTATTTTATTCCGTGAAATCTCAAAAATACCGTCGTTTTCCATAAAATCATCAAACGACAATTTTAAATATTTTTCAAATTAAAATTTATGGAAAAATCAAATAAATTCAACTAAAAATACTATAATAAAAATCAAGTCGTTTTATTAACAATTGATTTTCCTTGTTGTTTATTCGAACTATTTATTATTGTCAATAAATTTACAAAATGATTTCGCCATCATTATTTATTAATTAAAATGAGTTAAATAAGGCTATTAAATCCATTTAATTAATATTTAGTTTACTATTAAAATATTTAAGTCACAATTCAAATATTTAAATAAGCTCTATATTTGAATATATGCACTACAACAAAATACTAATTTTGCAACAGGCGGCCAGTTGCGAGAGGCCCATTGCAACTGACGACCGCAAGTCTTAATATGCAAAGTTGCAATAGATTGACGACATTCTACAACTATAAATGCCAGTTGCAATAGATTTTTTTTGTAACTGTAAATACCATTTGTAATAGGTTCATTTGCAACTGTAAATGCCAATTGCAATATATTATTTTGCAAATGTAAATGCCAGTTGTAAATCTATAAAATTAAAGAAAAAATAAAGACAATCAGCTGCAACTTACGAAATATTCAATATTAAATGTCTTTGTTGCAATATTATTGCATATCATAGAATAAAATAAACAAGTAAAATTTTTATTATAACAACATTCTGATATTTGAATCATTTAAGAACTTTTTAATAATCATTCATGCTTGTTCCCACCTTTTCTCACCTTCATCACCATGCCAAGGCATTCCAGAACCTTTCATCGTTTCTTTCAGCTCTTGCACCTGATTTTTTTATACTATGTTAGTCCTCAAGGCTATTGATAGATTGTAGTACTATTTGGTCAGGAAAATAAATATTGAAATTAAGGAATACACACACATACATTTCATACGTACAGACATACATATAACAAACTCAGAGTTCTGTTATATAAGAAATACTACACATACCAATTGAGGAGGTGCAGCAAATTGCAACACTGTTCTTCGGATTTCAGCCAAGGCATTAAACTCTCCTTTTTCTAGCTTTTCCATTAGTAGCTGAAGATCACTAGCCACTGCCTGATATAATTAATTTATATTAAATTACAAATGGGCCATATGATTTACTATATGACTCGACATTTTATTTAAAACTCAAATTCATTAATCATTTAAATACAATTTGTAACAGAGCACTAAATCATTTCATTGCACGCGGGTAATAGTAATAAAACAAAAAATACAAAAGAAGGAAAACTGAGACTGGATTATTTACACATTAAGGAAAAAAATTCATTATGTGCTTCTTTGTTTAGGTACAGTTCATCTCAAGCTCATCCATCAAACTTTGCTTTATATAACATGTTTATAGAATATTTAATCAATATTCAACTTTGATTTAAAGTAAGTTATAGTTTGTTAGGCTGTAAGAATACACACACATATAGATCAAAAATAGATTTGTTAACCAAAATGCAAAACATTTTATTTCGAAAGGTAAAAGTTATTCTACTGAACTACTACATGCTCAAACTGAATTGATGTAGTTTACCAACCATGTTGGTTATCAATAGTCCAAAAATAAAAATAGCCAATAAAAGCACATCTGAGATGCAGTTGAACTAGGATGTTGAAGAAACACTGCTGCTAAGTTGAAATTGAAAGAGTAAATCGAACAAATATATACACTTACAGCTTGGAAGTGGGGATGTCTCATCTTGAAACATACATTAGCTTGGAAGTGGGAACAAACAGAAAATCAACGCCGCTAGCAAAAGCTGCTAACTGAACCGGCGGATACCGCCCAGAGCTTTGTCGAGAAGGTGAAAATGATGTTATCAAACGCGCCAATTTTTGTTCCAATTTACAAAAACTTCTACATCCCGTTTGGATCTGAGAATGGAAATCCGATATTTCAAGTGAAAGGAGGCGCGATTAGGTTGTTTGCTTTGGATTTATCAGATTATTTCAGGAAAATCTGCATGAGTGGGTAGGAGTGTTTATCAACTCCTACTGGTTGCAGAAATTTGCAGCTTCTCGCGCCAGCTTTCTTCCTTCCTCCGTTAGTGATCACACCCCAGTGATAGTTTATTTCCGGGATCAGAACGTTGTTAAAGCTCGGCCTTTCAAATATCTTAATAGGTGGCACTTAAATGAGGGTTACATGGATACGTATTTTAGTGGATGGCTTACGAATATGGATGGTCGACCACTTTTCAAACTGCTGCAGAAGCAAAAAGCTATCAAGAGAGCTCTTATAAATTGGAAGAAAGGGGTACCAGACATTAGAAGACAGGTTGGTAAACTCAGAAAAAAATGTGCAGAGATGCAAAAAATTCTGGAAACTGACAATGATAATTTTTCTAAACTTAACTCTCTTGAGCTGAGATCTAAACTAGGACAAGCTATCAATCAAGAAATTGTTGATGCAAAACAAAAGGCTAAATGCGATTGGCTTCTGCTTGGTGATGAAGCTTCAGCGTTCTTCTACACCAAAATGTCAACTAGAAGATGCAGCCATCATTGGAATAATCATATTAAACTGGATGGTTCTTTGTGTCAGAATGTAGAAGAACTTGCTAATAAGACCGTGTTGTTCTATACAGAGCTATTCAACCAAAGAAAAAGTTTTTATCTCCCTCTGTAACTTGTAAATTTATCATTACTGAATATGGTAGCAACTATTTGAACGAGCCTATAGACATGAGCGAAATTAAAGAAGCTGTTTTCTGTATCAGGGATGAGGCAACTCCTGGTCCTGATGGATTTAACGCCAAATTCTATTAAGTTCATTGGGATTCCTGTAAAGATCTCTTGTTCGAGGCTATTAATGATTCTTTTCGGGATGGCAAGCTTATCAAAGAGACCTTATCCCAAAGACTAAAATTGTTCCCGATACTAAAATCTTTCGACCGATATCTTGCTGTAACGCGATTTACAAAGTGTTGTCTAAAGTTTTATGCAATAGAATGAAGCTTGTGTTGAGTTGCGCATTCATTAAATATAGAAGCATTTCAGATGGGATTATTTGCGCTCATGAGTTGGTCAGGGGATTCAATTGTTGTGATAATCATAATGTGCATTAAAATCGATATCAGAAAAGCTTACGATTCTGTTAACCATGATTTTGTTATCCATATGATGAGAAGCATGAAATTTCCAGAGCAGTGGTCCAAAATCATTTCTTGTATGATCAATTCCCCAATTTTTCTTTAATTCGTCAAGGGACAGCTAAAGGTTTTTTGAAGATGGAAAAGGACTCCGACAAGGTGACCCCGTATCCTCTATTTTGTTCTCTATGGTTCTTGAATATTTCTCTCTTTGTATGATGAGCAGATTCATGAGGGGAACATTAAACTTATCCATGGTAAAACTAATAACATTTCCCATCTCATTTACGCGGATGACATCATTGTTTTTGCCAAAGCTGATTTAAGGAGTGCTTTAGCTATTAAGGAAGTGTTTAGAAAAGTTTATGAGTGCACTGGACTGCAACTCAATGCAGAAAAATCCTCTATATTTTTTGGGAGAGGTGTTCACAACGCCGATGACATTGTGGGCTGTCTTAATTTAAGCATCGGAGTTCTCCCCATTAAATATTTAGGCATCCCATTATCGTCCAAGAATCTTTCGGACAGAGACTGCCACTCTCTGGTTGATAGAGTCAAGCAAAAAATTAAAGGTTGGGAAGCCAAACTGCTTAATATATTGGGAAGAATCGAGTTAATCAAATTTACTGTTTACCCTATAATTCAATTTTAGATGAACTGCTTTCAAATTCCTACGGCTACTATTAATCGTTTAAAGCACAATATCCTTAATTTTCTTTGGAAGGGGAGATGTAGCAAGATTTCTTGGGATACATTATGCAAGTGCAAGGAGGAAGGAGGTATGCGCTTAAGGAAATTGGAGGACCTGAATCTTGTTGCTAGACTTACATTAATTTGGAGACTTATCAACGAACAAGGTTCGTGGGCTAACTGAATGTGAAGAAGATACATCGAAGACAACTCTTTTTGGGAGATTAGTAGCAGTCGGGTACTTGGAAATTTACCTTGAAGATTAGAAACGTTGCTTTGAGGTATTTGAATAAACAAATTGTGGATGGTATTTCTACTTCTTTTTTGTTGATCCTTAGGTTCAAGGTGGGCGAATGATTGATAAAATTGGCAGGGATGTCATGGTTATTTCGGGAACTGAAAGACTTATTGTAGGTGATCTATTAAATGACAGAGCATGGATTTGAACTCCCTTAGCTTTTTACGTGCTGTTAAAAACGATACTGAAGCGGTTCAAATTCATGAGAATCAAGAAGAGGACTTTTGGATTTGGAATTGTACAAATAATGGGAACTTCCGATTTAAAAGGATTTGGATATCTATCAAAACGAGCTTCCCTCATGTTCAATGGGCCAATGCTGTGTGGAATAAGGTCAATATTCCAAAACCAGCTATCTGTCTTTTCAGAGCGATTAACAACTTGATTCCCACTCAGCAAAGACTGATACGGAGACATACTTATATCGATGAAAAGTGTGTTCTATGCCTTAATGCTGAGGAAACTGTACAACACTTATTCTTTGACTGTAGCTTTACGGCACACATTTGGAAATGGTACCGTATTATGCTATTGTGGCCAGTTGGTAATTCAGAGGTTCTTAACTTAAATGCTGAAATCAATAATACTGCTTTGAAATTTAACAGTAGCGGTTTTAGCAGAGACTTTGTAACTCCTGTTATATCTACTGTTATATGGTTAGTGTGGAAGGAACATACCAATGGAGTGTTTAATGGTGAAAGTAATACCAAGCAACATGTTTGCAACCTTGTTAAAAACTTGGTAATTAATGGTCAGAGCTTTCAAATCTAAATACATCCACAGAATTGACAATTCAGACATCCAATTTATAATGAATGGGTTCTATAATGTTTATACCATGGTTCGAAATTCCGGCGGAATTCCGGTTATTCCGGTGATTCCGTTCCGGTTCCGCTCATAACCGGAACAGAATCCGGTCTAAATTCCGGTTCCGGTCTAAATTCCGGATTTGCTTTTCAAATATTGAAAAAAACTTATAAAAAATTAAAAAATATAGCAAATATATAATAATTAAAAAAAAGAAAATAAATTAATCGGGACAATAAATAAATGGAGAAGAAATTATATAGTTTCATAAAAAAAGTTGTTAAACTTTTATTAATTTACATCGAATCATAATAAAAAAATTCAAAATTTTCAAAATTAATCGAAAGTTTTAAAATCTCAAATAAACAATGTAGAATCTTACACACTGGATTTTTAATTAAAACGTATATTTTATATGCAATGCAAAAAATATAATATAAATTTACGACAGTATTAGATATTTATTAGCGTATATAGCAAGTAAAAGCAAAAAAGTACCGGAACTAAAACGGAGCTTTCGGAATTTCTGAAATGGAACCAGAAATTTTAAAATTACCGTTGGCCGGAACGGAAACGGAAAACGGAATTTTTAAGCTTGGTTTATACCTGTCTCTGCTGAATCGGTGGTGCTGATAGTGTTTGAATTTGCTTTCCTTTTCGAAGGTTCTCCAGTGAAGAGGTATGAGTCTTTTTCCTGTATTATTTACATCCTTTTCTTTTTACGAACGAATAATTCCAGTCAACGATCTAATACCTAATCTCTATTTGAGTTTATATCTTCTGGAAATCCGTCATGTTCTCTGCGAACCTTCTATATCTTTAACCCGATTGCTTCTTCTAGCTGCATCTCAACTGTTTATTTTTGTCGCTTTTATGAGAAATCTGTACCGGTGGTCTCCTTTCTTCGCTTTAGTTGGAATTTTCCCAGAGACTTCAGCAGAGTTAGTTTATGCTTGTTTGAGTTCAGATATATCAGATTCGGCCTGTTTGAAGTCTTTCGATATCACATCTCTATTTCTGGAGCATCTGCCATTAATTCACTTTTATTTTGGCAAGTGGAGTTGAAGTATGTTATTTCCGTGTTTGACCAAGCTTGCTTCAATTTTGATCCACATTTCCTGGATACGGGTGCTGGTGATTTGAATTTGGGCCTTTTATTGATGTTCCATGTTTAGTTGGGCTGAGGATTTAGGCTGGCTTTACCTCTGTGAAGCCTGTGTTTCGATTTGCCTTGTGTATATATTTTGTACATAGACCTCTTATTTTGGTAATAAAAGTTTCCAGAACCCTTCTTCTTCCTCTTCCTCTTCAGAAAAAAAGTAGCTTTGTTAATTCTTTTTTCTTCCTCGGCTGTTCGCTGTTACAGACATTTGCATGTTAATTTGATAATGGGAGAACATGTTCAAATTAATAAGGTTTTTGCATACGGAACAAGGCAAAATTCCATAGAAGATGTAATAAGTCATTTCCAAATTTTTGGTCCACTGAAGAACATTGAATCACTACACGACCAAGAATATGTGTTTGTTGAGTTTTTTGACGAAGTTTCCGTACAAAGAGCTCTTGAACAAGAGGAGCAGCACATTGGTAATCAAAGAGTAAGTTTTTTAATTTTGTCCTTTCACTGCCTTTTTATATCTTAGAAAAATATTTTTTTTCCTTACATAATTAACTTGATTGTGTATATGTGAAGAACCTGAAGTAATCACAGCCCCGGCTGTTCTATCTAATCAAGAGACAAGTAAAAATGGAAAATTTGTTTTGTTATTATCTTCATCATTGAAGATTTTCATGACGGATCAATAAGAGAAAAGGTTGGATCTTTCAAACTTTCCATACCCCTAAATTTAAGATAAGAAAAGGAAAAAATTTGTTTTTTTTTTTTTTTCCTTTCTTTCTGAAAGTTGTAAACATTCTGGTTTTTCCTTAAATGGAAAAAAGAACCTTTTGCATTTGATGATATGAAAACTATGTGTACGTACATACATTAAAGGTGGCAGAATCGATTGGTTAAGTGTCTGACATGTAGATGATCAAATATACAGATCATAGTGAAAAGGGCATTTGCAAGAGGGATCAGGAGACAGAACTCGCAAAGCAGCAATCACTCAAGCTCCGATGCAATTTCTGCACCTGGATACAAAATATTTGTGGGTGGTCTTCCTCACGCGATCAGCAATGAAGAATTCAGAAGCTACTTTGAAAGGTTTGGGACCGTAACAGATAGCATCGTCATACGAGACCATGCAACCAATGTTTCAAGAGGCTTTGGCTTTGTGAGTTTTGATTCGGCCGCGGTGGCACAGCATGTGTTGTGGTACAGGTTTCTCAGTTTGAATGGAACCGTTGTTGAAGTAAAAGCTGCGGTGCCTCAGCCTGAGCGTTCTATTGCTCCAATGCCATGTTTTTACGCTCCTGTTTATCCTCCTTATTATCCAATCACTGCTTACCAGCCACCAACTTATGCTTATGATCCTAATTGGTATGTCCCTGACTATGGCTACCTCTCCGATGGTTACTATGGCTATGCCAGCCCCCAAAATATTTTTATAATGGGCTGATCAGTATTGTGTTCTTTGCTCTCCCTTCGCCCGAATGTGTAGCTAAGCTTGTTTTTTATCGTTTTTGTTTTCAGTTTTGTTTCTCTTTTTTGACAGTTGGTACAAGAATACGTTCGCATAAAGCAAGTAATGTTTTAACGTTGTAGTAACTAGTGATCATAGATGTAAACTCAGCAAACGATTAAACGGATGGAAAATAAAAGAGTAGTTCTCAGAAATTTCATTGACTCAGCTGATCGGATCTGACAATGTGAATGGATTCGGTTCGTTACCGAAAATTCATATTCAAAACAATTATCATATTAATTTGTAAGATAATTGAAAAATTATATCATTACCAATCAAAGTAATAGAAAAACTGATACTTCAGTTTGTGGTTGGTAACGGTTAATAGATGTCGATAATAAACTTTTACCGTTAACAGGTATGATGTCTATTTCAAATGTTGTTATTTTTTATTATATGATTATTTGTCTATTATATTTTGTTTTGTCAAACAATCAAGTAAACATTGCAAAAAGCTAAAATATTGTATAAAATCATATTATTTTTTAAAAATACATGATAAGAATTACATTCAATCTGATAGCATAATAATATTTTGGTGTATTTTTTATTAAATCATTACACCTTAAATGATGCTATACGATAGAAATATATAATGATATGTATGTGTACACACACGTATATACATACATACATATACTGGTTAAGGTATGTGGTAGACATGGTAGTTACCACATTTAGCAGTTAATTATCATTACTGTACTGCATATTTTTATACGGTTCGGCAAACCGTACAAACCAAATTGGTTATCATTTTTTTGGGTACCATTTTAATTGGTAGCGATTGGTAATGATTGGTGAGTGATGATATTATAAAAATGTCCAGCCGATCACCAAATTAAAGTATGCATCAATCTATTTCCAATATAGAATGGTCTTAGGATAACATAGCCCTATTATTAATTAATAAAATAAATTTTAAATATGAACTACTTGGAAAACAATATTATTATCTATGATAATGGATGAAACAAAAAAACCACTTGCCTTTTATATAATAAATTAAACCTTTGAAATTCACAATAATAAAATCGCATACAACTCACCGCTGGACCTGCCAGAATATGACCTGATCAATTTTTCCAACCCATTAACCCTCTTCGAAAATAAGTTTGGTTAATCCATTTATGATAATTTATCAAAATGACCATACTCATTTATGACCTTTTATTGAAAGAGTCATGGATGACTAATTCATATTCCATTTATTAGAATTTTGAAATTCCAAAATTTTTAAGTTTTGAAAAAAAAAATATAAGCATTTTAAAATTTTAAATTTGAAAATTGAAAGTTCGAAAAATAAATGTTAAAAATTTGAAAATTTTTAGTTTGAATATTGAAAATTTGAAATTTTGTACTAGAACGACTAGATAGAAGTCATTACTTTTTTATTCGAACAACAATAACTTATTCATACGGACTCAGAATCAGGCAAATATGAATTTGCATTTACACTACAGACAATATGGAAAAATCGGATACTTCATATCCATAATATAAATTGTAGTTCTTCATGGGACTGACAGTTGTAATAAGAAAATAACATGCTACATCCACATATTTAAACTTCGACTTGAATATTAATTCAATGATTCATTTGTCTCTAGATTCATTGGAAATTGGAGCAGAAATTTACTCATAACAATTTTAATTTTAAAATTTTATTTGAACGATAAGGCAGAAGTCACTATTCTTGTCCAAACTGCAATAACTTCAATGAAATTGTATCCACATTACGACGGTATGGAACACTCGAGTATTTCATATTTTGCATGTGCATTGTAGTTCTCCATGATAATTAACAGTGACATTAAACAAATAATAGACTACACCCTCTACATCTAAACTCTAATTCGAACAACACTTCAGCACCACATTCGTCTTTAAATTACTGGATAGTCTTGTGGAAAGTTACCAATAAGAGTTTGAATATTGAAAATTTAAATTTGGAAATTTTTAGTTCATATTCGAATTTTTTTAAAACTATACATTTTTACTGTAAATTTAAAATTTTAACAATTTGAAATCGAAAATATGAAAATTGAACTTTTGATAAATTTATATTTGAATTTGAAATTTTGATTATTTTTAAATTAAAGGAGTATAAAAATGAATTTGAATTCTTTTATATTTTTTTCTAAATTTTAGTGAAGTCTAATATAAATCGTGAAATGGATTAAAATGATAACCCACATGTTATGTGAGTTGGGGTAGATTTGACCTTATACTAAATTAGTCAATTGGGATGCATCATGCATGAGCTGGGTTAGATTTTGCCGACCCTTTTAGAACTGACCCAACCCCTTTGACCATCCTACTCACCACAATTAAAAGTTGGTGTTGCTTGATTTTCTTGCAAAATGTTAGATGGACGCATCGATTCAAGGACCCACACTACAGCCCCACATTGCATGATTCAACCAAAGACAGTCTCGACCCAAATAACCTGCTTGTTACCCATATCCCATGTTATCAAAGATAGGGCTGCCCCGTCCCTACTTGAATCCAAGATTCGGCCCTCTAAGGCATGGCTATCAACAAAGAGCTCGAAGCCTCATAGGCGACCTCCCCTCACCTCATCATTAGACGACCAAGCCATGGCTAAAGAGTCTCGCCTCCTTACCTCCCGCACCCTTGTCCCATCTCTCGCACCTTTCCCTGCTTGTTGCTCTCCAGTAGTCCAACCAATCAACGTACCCTACTTTGTCGTGACTTGTCCAACATCTTACAAAAGCACCTGGTCGATCCTACATAAAGAGACAATAACCCTGTACCGTTCACCGAACAAGAATGACATAAAACGACACTGTTCATCTGACATAAGCATCACTATGTAGTAACCACTCTTCGTACTTTGTTGTCTACCTGGAAAAATTGTCACTGTTCATCAACCACTCCCTGCTCTATGTCGCCTCACTAGCACAAACATGCATTTGTGCAGCTCCGTCGATTGGCCTTCATTTGAACCAACCTTCACTACAAAAAAAATTAATTTTGGCGTACAAAAAAAGCTATCAAAACTTATGGTAGCGTTTTGATAAACGTCGTGATAAAGCCCGTAACTAATTTATCTCAACACCACTATAAATCCTTTTATTGCAGCGTTTCTCAAACGCCACCATAAATCTTTTTGTAGCATTTTATAAACGCCCCAAAAGGTTTTTTAAAGGTACCAATAGAGTTTCCAACTTTACCCCTACTGTACGGTTGTGTTTACTCAACGCCACTATATGTATTTCTGTAGCGTTTTTGAAACGCTACTAAAAGTTGTGGATCATTTTGCACCATTTTTTCACGCTATTATTTGTTGTTGATGGTCTATTTTATTTCTACTATATCAATCAACAATCACTCACATAATTATCATATTCAAACGATTAAAAAACATATTAATCATATAATCAAATAAGATATCCACAAACATTCTAATACAATAGTTTTTTGATAAAATGACCAAACTCATATACAATAACCATTCATATACAAATTTACACACCTATTACTAATAAAATGTTATACCAAACTGGTGCTAACAAAACGCTTGATTACCCATAATTCTTTGCTGCATGCACAAGTGAAAGCCAGCACCATAAAAGTCCAACCTTGCTCTCTTCGGAAATCCAATGCCTGCACAAGTGAAAGCACAACATATACTCAAACAATTATGTTAATTTGTAGGATGTTAAATCTAATATCAAACATCTACAACATTGTACGAGTATATCATATTATAAATAATGTCATATAAATAATCAAAGTTATATACGAAATGAAATAAATAAAGTCCAATCTTACAGTTATATATAAAATGCTGTTAAATTAGTTATATTATTATTATTTATAAAATTTAGTTAACTTAAACTTAGTTAATTTTATAAAACTTGTTTAATTTTAACAAAGCCTAGTTAATTTTTATTAACTTGGTTAACTTAATTTATTATTATTATTATTATTATTCAAACTCAGTTAACTTAATATATTATTATTATAAACTTAGTTAAATTTTATAAACTAAGTTGATTTATCATCGTCGTCGTAATTTATAAATCTTTGTTAAATTAGTTATATTATTATTATTTATAAAATTTAGTTAACTTAAACTTAGTTAATTTTAACAAAACTTAGTTAATTTCTATTAACTTGGTTAACTTAGTTAATTTATTATTATTATTACTAAAACTCAGTTAATTTAATTATATTATTATTATTATAAACTTAGTTAATTTTTATAAACATAGTTAATTCATCATCATCATCATAATCATTGTTATTATTTATAAAACTTTGTTAAATTAGTTATATTATTATTTATAAAATTTAGTTAGCTTAAACTTAAATAATTTTATAAAACTTGTTTAATTTTAACAAAACTTAGTTAATTTTTATTAATTTGGTTAACTTAGTTTATTTATTATTATTATTATTATTATTATTATTATTATTATTATTATTATTAAAAACAAGGTTAATTTAATTGTATTATTATTATTAGTAGTATTATTATTAATATAAACTTGGTTAATTTTATAAACTTAGTTAATTCATCATCGTTGTCATCATTATTATTTATAAAACTTTGTTAAATTAGTTATAGTATTATTATTTATAAAATTTAGTTAACATAAACTTTGTTATATTATTATTATTATTATTATTATAAACTTAGTTAATTTTTATAAACATAGTTAATTCATCATCATTATCATCATTTATAAAACTATGTTAAATTAGTTATATTGTTGTTGTTTATAAATTTTAGTTAACTTAAACTTAGTTAATTTTATAAAAGTTATTTAATTTTAACAAAACTTAGTTAATTTTTATTAGCTTGGTTAATTTATTGTTATTATTATTAATTTATTACTATTTCTCACTTACACACCAATAGGTTTAATGAGCCAAATTTGATGTAAAAAGAACAGCTAGTAAGGAATAAATGAAAGTAGTTGTCAAAATCTGATGGTTACCAAGACTACACGAGCATCAACTACCAACAATTTCCCTGGACAGTGTAGCACCAACCTGAGCCAAACAATTTCTTGACCATTTAACTCTGAGTTGTTTCAATAGCCATAGGTTGCTTTGTTGAAGCAACTCGGAGTTGAGTTGCTTTGCTGTTAAGCATCTTGGTTTAATGTTACATTTACTGTCCTTTATTGTCATGTAAGAAGTATACAATGATATCCCGACCAAGGATAATATGTCAATAAATACAGCTAGAGTAACATCGTAGGGCTGAACAAGAATTATAGAAATAGGTCTTGAAGCTAGAATTCTGTCGTGATAGAACTATAGCAAAAAAGTATTTATCATATGCTAAGCCTACTTTAGAAGTCCAACATCCACCATTACCATTGTTGATTGCTTCCACAAAAGCAGTGTAGTTCCAGTTCTTGATTACATTGTATGGATCATTATGAATTTCTACCTCAATTGTGTATCCACCATTGTTGATTAGAAATATGATTGTTTTCTGCTTGCATCTGAGCATAGTTGATATATCCTGTGCAGTAACTTGCATACGAGCAACTCATTCTAAGATAGATGAATATTTGGCATGAAATCACACGATGTTTCAGGCAATATTTACTTGAAAACTTCCATCGCCAATGAAAGCGAGAACAGGTTTATCTTAGCAGCTTGCGCGTATCCCAGAGTTGCACCTACGGACCAACCAATCGATCCATACTGCACCTGAAACTCATATCTGTGTCCACAATTATCAATAACAAACTTATTTATCTTCTAATAATCCAAGTGTATTCACCTTAGGCAAAGGTTTTATGCTATACTCACCCACGGTTCTCAGGTAAACAAAGCTTTTGGCAATTAAACCAAGAGTCACCAGTCTCTGCAATTACCGCCATATCACCAGTTAGCATGCTCGATAAAAACTCAAAAATCAACGCTGAAATTTCAAATTTAAGAGGCATTTTGATTACTAATTGAATTGCAATTATACCAGAATGTGCTTGAAGAGAATATTAACCCTTAACAGTTCATTTTTCTCACGTTTAAGAGGAACACTAGGAGGCAGAAATATCCTACGATAATTATCCACGGCTATAGTATTCTTTTTAACCTTTTGGGCAAGTGCAGTTAAAAAAGCAGCCATGAAAACCCAACCGAAAGAAGGACCGCTTCCAATAGTAACTCTATCAGGTTGAACAATAATGGATTTCTCCTTCTGAATTAACAAGGAATAACCAATTGAGCTGTAGTCGTTAAAATTGGACCTACGAAAAGGCATGCATCGACAGATTTGATGATTTCACTATAGAATGTAGTGCTAACTGCACCCCAATATGTTCCTATGAAATTAGGATGTTATTCTGGTACTAATCCTTTTCCTGCTGGCTTTATTGCTACTGGGTACCCACATGTTTTAGCTAATTCTATGAAGGCCTTTTGAATTTTCGGGTTTCTCAATTTTGCTCCTCATATTAATACAGCTTTAACTGATTTGTTCAGAAATCCTGCCGCTGCTTCTACTGCAGCTTCTAGCCCCATTTGATTGCTTGCTCTGTAGTCAAATGATAGTTTTTAGAAGGCATGGATATGAGAACTTGCTACTTGTCAAAGGCTTAACACTCTAAAGAACACTATGCTTTTATAGGAAGCTTTTCTTCATCAATTGGAGGTGGTGCTTTTGAACCAACTATGAAAACTGAGAATAGAACTAAAGCTAAGAAAATAAAATGAAACATTTGCTAAGGTTTCTTAAAATAAGAATAGAAATAAGAAATCTCCTATACGAAATAAATGTACCTAAAAAATTAGGATCAATCAATGATAATTGAACGAATATACTAGCTTCAATAACATCGAGCCAAAGAAGCCAGTAATACAAGTAAAAGAAACAAGTCAAAAGAGTGAATAATACTTAGGTGCAAGATAGAGGGACTGGCTCGGTCCTAAAAGTTGGGTGTGGAATGCCTGGCAAGTTACAGCTGATGCTAATATACACTGGCTTACTCTCTTTCAAAGCAGTTGAAATTGCTGTATCAATCAACTCATTTGCATCCTCCAAGTTATTCATCAATTCCTACAAATATAACACGGTAAATTAAACCACGTTAACATAAGTGCTCATCTTTTCAGCCTATTTTAATTCTCGTAAATGAAGAGAAAAGAAAGGCACGGATAAGAGAATAGCATAATGAGGACTTCAAATTGGTAAACAGTAACATTATCAAATTCTTCAAAAGTTTGCAATAATCAGTGGCAAAGGCTCATTATATTGTTGTTTGTTTCATTCTGAAATTCCAAACTTGTTACAACTTTTGGAGAAAAAGCCTCATTAAAAAGAATTACAATGCGATTTTCAGCAAAGAGCATGTTATTTATAACAAGGTACTATTTTGTTATTTTGTACATGTACATGATGAAATCGCCTCTCTTTGAACATGTACATTACGAAATCGCCTCTCTTTGTAATTTTGGTAATAGTTAATACTCAAATCATAGTTCTGAGTGTCTTTAGTCAAACTTCCGATTATTACACAATATCCAAAGATACATTTAGCCAAATACACTAAAAGCTTACAAATTACCTTTCCGTAATAAAACCCCTTAAACTCTTAACAGGTAGAGCGATTAATATTATTTACTGTGAATATGGATTCATATAAATTAAGCACAAATCTAAATAACTAGGAAAAAGGAACAAACCACTTGTGCAATAATTTGAATAAGATATATTTGTTAAGGTATTGTAATTTTGATGGTTCATACAAAATAGATTCTGCAAAATTACTTATTCTTTAAAATTAACTGTATTTATTATTTCACTTATAATGTAATTTCATTTGATACAAATTCTATAAGCCAAAGATGCCGTATATCAACATAATTGTCTAGCAGTAATGTCTCATGTTTTCAATATTGTGATACTATCAATATGCAAAATTATAGTATAATCATATTATACTCAAATAGTATAACGGTATAACATTGCAAAGAATTTTGTACTTAGTAATTATATTGAAACAAATATTCACTATTGGAATTTAGTGATGAAATCTTTAAATGCGAAGGAGTTCATTTCATAGCAAATCAGCAAAGTGGTACTCAAATGCAAAGGAGTTCATATAATATAGTGAATAAATGCTATCACCATAACATCACTAAATTGATTTTTAGAAGAACCTTACCTGTTCAAACATAAAACTCATGAGAAGAAGTCATCGTCCTTGAGAGGCCAAGACTCATTGGCAAAGTTTTTTGCATCCGTGTAAATAGAAGGGGTTGAGTAAAGTACATTGATTGCCCATCCTAAACTATCGCCTTCGAGTTTCAGCCATCGCTGCAGCTACCACCTTTGCGCCTACATTGTTCGCCAATACCCACACTGTAGCAATGAGCGTTGACACTAGTGCTATCTCGTGATGCTAATTCCAACACCACCATCTCCACCACGTCGCAGTCCCATCCCCAAATTGTATGCATCCCCGGCTAACCTCCCCTCCACCAGAACTTATCGCGACTACTCCTCATACGTAGCAGCCTTCATAGTAATTTGGTCGCGATTTTTGAATTGGGAAAATAGGGCTTGGGGGAGTAATTTGGAAGATGAAGACTATTTTTTGTTCTCAACGTAGTTTTAAGAGGAGGAAAAACTACTAAAAGCAAATTGAGAGGCCAAGGAAAATTTTAGCACTAATTTTCATGAATTATTGGAGGGAGTGATTAGCGACGTTTCTTTGTTTATTTTTGTATTTTAAAATTAACAAAAGTTGCATAAGCTTGAAACGCTAAAAATTAATGCAACCAAAAGCAAGTTTTGTTGTAGTGCTTTACACGTGGAATCCAAGTTGGCCACCATATGGATCATAGATCACAGTCAATGGCAACAAGGATACTTAGCACACCAATCCCAGCCCTACAAAGTATGATCTCTAGAACTATAAATAGAAATCCCTACTATCTTCTACAATGGTCGAATTCCCAAATCTGATAAATAGTATAACTTAGCCCAATACTCTTGTAATAATTCTCTTGTAACCAAAATATTTAGCGATAAAATTATTAACCACAGTGGATGCACACTTTGCTAAGATAGAACCACCATAAATCTTGTGTCGTTTACTTTAATTAAATTAGATATAAATCTCTTAATAACTCCTTATTTTACACTTTTTAAGCATGGTTTCAGCGAATTATCTTTGCAAAAATTTACACTAATCGTACTTATGGGTTTGGTAAGTAATCTAATCAACATTTAATGCTAGAAGAAGAGCCTTCCCTAAAATCCATCACCTTTCATCGCTTTCTCCTCCTTAAATATATATCATACTCAAAATACGCTCAACGTGCAACAAAATGGTGAAAATGAAGCTGACAACACTAATGGTCAAAACGCTAACGTGACACTTGATTTAGCATCGTTAGTCACATTCTGGGCATAACCAATGATATGTGGCTAAACTTTGTGAATGGACACACGAGCATGGGATGGCCGGCTACCTGAACAAGATCCAGGATAAAGTGGATGCTCAAGAAACCAATAGTTATGGTCCATGTAAAAGCCAGAAATTTTTAACCATTCGCATCCACACATGTCGGAATTGAATTTCTCAAAATATCAGATTGTTAATTTAAATTTGGCAAAACTCAGCATATACAGTAAATAAAAAATCACAGAATCATAGACACAGAGTAATATAACAATAATGCAGCGGAAACAAAAGAATAGTAGTTCATGAAGCTACTATATATATATAACAGAGTTAAAAAAGATACAACAGAAGTCACGAATACATAGATGTCTCAATACAATAGTCAAATACAAGATCAGAATACATCACTAAAGTCAACTGAATAACTGGAAGCTGGATAGATTTAGCTGGATCTCCAAGCGAAGCTCCAACTCCAAAGGTGAGTCTCAAATGCGGTATCACTCAGTCTGACCCGAGCGTAAAGCAAAACACAAAACACTCGAGTTAGGATTAACATTCTTATATCAATAAATCCAACTCAAGTGAAATATCAACTGAAATACAAGTAACTTAAAGGATGTTTAGGATAACCATCCTCTAAGGATCTGTTAAACTATCTACTATGTAGTAATATATGTGACGCCCCACCTCTATGCTCACAATAACAAAGAGTATTAAAAGCAATACTGTCTATTATCACGAAGAATAAGGCTGGATAGGAGCGGCCATCCGTAGTTGGCCTTACACTAGTATTGGTTACCTCGATAGGAGTGGTATATTTTTTTTTCATTTTACAACTCTTATTTATTTACTCCCATCGACATACCCAATTCTAGTATAAAACGAACTACGATGGTTCATAATAGTTTAGGACAATATATATAATAATAACACAGATACAAAAGAATGCGAAACACAGATAATAAAAGTCTCATATATATATAACTGATGTCAGTTACAATACAGTTGACACAGTACATATGATACAACTACAACTGTCGACTCTGGAAGTTATATATACAAGTACATTATCGACTAATATACATGAATACATATCAACCTAAATCTGTATACTGACTACTACTAAAAGACACAGACCACTTCAAAAGATATGAAAAGTCTTCACAGCCCAAACAACAACTCAAAGCAGGAAATCTACAACCTGAAATAACTCGGGTCTGACCCGAGTATTACGTTCAAAAGAAAATAATACACGGGTCAGTCTAATTCAAACTTAGTTATTAGTGCATAGAAGCAATAATAATCAAATAGTCAAATAGACGACAGTCACAGAAATCTCGTATATCCAACTTCCCGATAAGAGAATCGGATAACGGCAGATATAACACTAAACAGTGTTAAACAACATATCAGCAAATCCAAATCATCAACGAAGACAGATAAAAAGAGTATCGATGAAGATAATTTTGGAAAACAACAGAATTGCTTAAACAACAATTTACAACAAATTCCAATTATTAATAGATAATTAGAATCTCAAAATGATTAATCAATACCAATTTCTGTGTGGCTGCAGTACACGCACGCGTGCACTGCCTCGCCACACAGTACGTGAAATCATCACAACAGTGAATGCTAACAGCAATCAAAACTGCAGAGGTCAAAATAAATGAACAAAAAAAACAACTAGTACTAACTCAAATCAAAGGAACGAATTACACACGAGTGCCCAATGAAAGTTTACATTCGAGTACAGGGTCAAACCCAAGTCTTTGAGACTGGATTCAACTCACTGTAAAAATCTCAAAAATCAACCTGAAACAACCAAGAACCAACAAACCAAGCTCAACCAATTCAAGCAAGTGGAAACATGACTCAAGAGCATATGAACGCTGTTTCAAATCAAGATCGGGAACTATAACACTGCAGCAACTACAAATGACAGCAGTGTGAGACTAAACCACAAAAAGGCAATGCAAATGCAACATGCAGGCTATAGGTCTGCCAAGAGGTAAGCAAGTATATACACCAGTGTCAAACTCAAGTGTCTATACAAGTATGCAACTGTGCAACTGGATCAAGCAAGTGCGGACCCAAGTGATACAAGTTCGAACAAATAAATGTCAAAATCACCAGACCAACAACTCAATGCATTTGGAACCAAAAATGAATGCAACCAAAACTGGTACCTCATGGAAACAGTAAATGGTGAAGTATTAGATTTCAAGTGAAGCAATGGACCGGAACAATAAATGCCAAGCAATATCAATATGACAGAAACCAAATCAAGACAGTGACAATAAGGCACTGCAAATACAAGGCAGTGACTGTATGCAAGGGTGACCAACACTTCTCAAGATTCGAATACATGCAACTATCAAATGAAAGAGTGCAGACATAAATGTCAAGACACTGCTAATGCAACATGCAAGGGATGAATACAATTAACTCAAATTAGGTTCAAGTGCATCAGTATATGACACAACACCAGACCACATGAATGCAGATTGTAGCAGTGGACGTAGTAGACCCAAACAACACATGTATCCACACCCCAACAAAGGCAGTAACGATGCAGGCTGTTCCAAATGAACTTCAACTAAATACCAATGCAAACCCAAATGTACATGACTCGAGAATAATAGCATGTTGACATTAAGCAAATGGAATTAGACTCAAGACAACATTATCAATGAAGCAATGCAGCCGTGAGTGGCAACAACACCACTTTAAACTGACAACAATTAAATCAAAGAACTAAAGTTTATCAAGCAATACGAAGCTGTCAAGAGATAACAGTAACCAACAAAAGGGACCGGGTACAACGTGAAATAGTCGAAACTGCAGTAATGGCCAAGAATCAAAATCAAAGCCGTGGTAATCATGGTGATAACCAAGTTCTAAATCAATGCCGAGAAAACCAAGAAATCATCATATATACTCATATGAACAAGCCAGGAAAAATCACGGGCATTCGAAAATAATCGAACAACAAGCCAAAGAATTATCAGACGAAGCCATGAAATATAAACGACGAAAATAAAGGGTTTCGAACCCTATATAAACAGAAACACCAAAGGCAACACACGAATTCAAACACGAAAGTCTCGAATTTAATCAACCCCAATATTAAAACGAAATCGAATAGCCAAGAAAACCAAACATCTGAAGTAAGAATTAGATGTGAGTAAACTCACCATTTTTCGACGAGGCAGTGAAGCCAAAGCCTTAGCATTCGAAGCGAAGATGACTCGATCAATCGGGAAGCGGCTACAAACGATCGCACGCGATGGACATATCACGAAGCCCCAATTTGAGAACGAGTCGAGCATGCCCTAATTTGGAGAAGACGAGGCCGCCATTTTCGTTTGTTTAGACTTAGGGTTATCGACCCTAGATAATTACCACAACCCAAAGCAAATGAACGTGGGCCAAGGTCCAATTGAAGCCCGCAAAACATTTCAACAAATTTTTGAAAGGAATTTCATTGATTTAAAAACTCCATCAACAACCAGCTATGCCAGCAGAAATAAATCGTCTAATGACGATAATAAATTAGCAACCAAATTAAGTCGTCTAATGACGATTATAAATTTGTTACAAAACCCCGGGTTGTTACAATATACGTTATTATAATAATGTCTAAAGTAAAGTAAACTATTGAAATAGCGTTAAGGCTTTACATTTTCCACCTTAACACATTTTATATATTCCCATAGTCTATACAGTACCGTAATCTCCCCCGTCATGGGCGTCGTCAGAGGGCACTCCATAGGTATGGTACAAAACAAACTCGTAAAAGGCGCGCTAGGGTAGGTGACACGGCACAACTAGGAAATGCCAGGGTAGATATACCAATTACAATTCCGGGCCGGTGGTAACGCATAGCAGCCACTACCGCCCACCTCGAGCCACACTCCCGAAATCCGTAGGTGCGCACCAAATCAATCACAAGTAATAGGATGGCATACGATGGAGTGTGTCTGATCAGAGGTGCTACCTCATTAGCATGTCAATTGCTCCTGTTTTAGCCACCTTATGCCAAATCACGGGAGTCGGGTCCACGTATATACCTCATATAAGATCGTCACCACCATCCTACTTCATTCTGGAATTTCCACCGCGTACACAGTTGTTAAAGTGGTTTTCAGTATTGAAAGAGAGTATGCCCATATCTGATCTCGGTCTCTTTAACAACCAATCGTTATTATAACACCGTGGTCATTTCAAAATAGTTTATACTTCAAAACCAAAATATCATTTCCATTTCAAAAACCATATCAATACGATATCATTTCCATTTCAAATATATTCTCTTCCAAAATCATAGTACTTTCAAAGATATAATACTTTCGAAACCAAAACAATTTGAAATAATAATACTTTGGAAATCATAATACTTTGAAATTCATAACTTTGGAAATCATAACACTTTCTTTCAAACAGTTTAGATATTAATAATAGTATATAAAATAAAATAGTTATAAAATAATTTATATAAAATAGTTATAAGTTAAAATAGTTTATAATAAAATAATTTAGTATATTAAAATAGTTTATATTAAAAATAGTTATAAGTTAAATAGTTTATATTAAAATAATTTATAAGGTAAAATATATAAATAGTTTCAAATATAATTTAAAACTACTTTATATAATAAAATAGCTTCCTCAAATTTCACAATCGATACAAATCAACTCGAATTCCAAAATTCAAATTTAATTAAATCTCAATTCACAAATTTCAACTCAATTTAGTTTCTTAATAAACCATTTCAAATTATATCGATTTCAAATATAGATTTGAACCACAAAATAAATCATTTAAATTTCAATATATATATCAAAGTCAATATATTCAACATTTCAAAACTAAATTCGATAATTTTATATATATATCAAATTCACTTTACTATTATTAGTTTTGAAATATTGACTTAATCATTTCAATAATATCTAAATATAGCTTCAATTTACAAGTTTAAATAAACAAAATATCCTATTAAATTTATATAAGTTTGAAATATTCATTTAAGTCACTTTTAATCAAATTCAAGTTATAAAACATGTCTTTAAAATTTCAAATTTAATAAATTTCAAATCAAACTTATTTAAGTAAAATTCTTAAATAAATATAATTTCAAATCAATTTCAAATTTATCTTTCCAACCTGAATCATTATAAACTCTATATTTGAAAATATATATTATATAAATACTTAAACATATTATATATCAACTTTAATAAATCTTTAAAATTAATATTTATTAAAACCATATATTTCTTTTCAAAACCATAGAAATCATTTCCAAAATATTTATATATAGACCAACGGTGTCTATATATAATTTTCTATCATATGGTCAAGTGATACGGATATTTATCATTTCAATCTGCAATTTAAATATATACGGGTATATATCATTTCAACCCGCAATACCAAATTCAATTCAATGAAAATCGCTTGGGTTTATCATTTCAACCCATAACGATTTTCTCCTATTCTACAGATTGTTCGGGTATGTATCATTTCAACCCATAGTGAATTCTATACTAACAGGGAACTTGCAGTGTGATAACAGATATGATAATAATATAACAGGCATATATCATCAATATAAATAACAGATAATGGTGTCAGATATCACAGGTGAACAGATACAGATCATAGCATATATATAGCAATGTAAATAACTAATAGCGGCATATTTCAATTGACGTTTTCAATTGAAATCAAATTTAATAAATATAAGAACGTTAATCGTGATTGATTGCTCACCTTTCGAGACTTGAGAGATTTGACAAACAGATGAGCTATGAATTCCAAAGCAAAGCAAGATTGAACGCGAATTGGATGAACAGAGCTGATAAATATGAATAGATGAAATCAAATCAGAACTGGATCGATGGAGATAATTGATATAAGTGAACTTATATATAACTATATATATATAGAATCATATCCTAGACTCAAACATATATTAAATTAAACATATATGCAATTCAAAACCATAGTTTACATTAAAACACATAGAATAAAGTCAACATATATACATCATATAATCTGAAATAAATGGACTTGTATATATACTTATAATTACATAAATTGCATAACAGCTAACATCAAAAATCATTATAGAAAAAAAATATAAACTGTTTCAAAATACATCATAGCCTCTGAGAATACACAAAACAATTTATATTGCCTTTGAAAATTAAAACTTCTGTAGTAAAACCTTTACCAATTATCAACAAAGACGCATTGTATATATATACTTTAACAAGACTAGTACAGCTACAGTATAATGCAATATATATATATATATATAATACTTCTAAAATAAATATGATGTAAGTATATTACCTATATACAGTAACCATAACAAAGCTCTGTAAATCTACTTATATTCTATAACTTCATATACTTTACATAAAAACCTGAACTCATATGTTTACAACTAATGTATACATAACTGGTATATATATAAACACATATGCAAATTCATATACATTCACATATATACCTTTATAAACTTGTGTATAATAAACCAATATACAGGAAACAACTTAAAAAAACAATATATAACAACCGAAATTCATTACCTATATAATATGCATAAACTAATCTATAACCAGACACAGATTCAAACTGAATATATATATATATATATATATATATATATATATATAAATTTATCAACTAACTTATAATTATAATATATATAGGTATAATACTTTATAATACAATATACTGTACTTTATGTGAAAAAAATAGAATTATAGTAAATATATATATATATATATACAGCAACCATAACATACAAATATATATATATATATATATATATATATCTTGCGAATTTCTCACGTATACATATATATATATATATGTATATAACTAATGATATTATCATACTATATATGGTAACTTACATAGAAAAGCAAGAGAGGAGCACAGCTGAGGATTGAAGTGAAGTCGGCGCTGGGTGGAGGCTGGAGAATAGAAGAGATTGGTGGAGCTGTGCTAGGGAGGAACGACTTCGGCCATGCCGAGTGTTGCGAGACGAGTTGATGGTTAGATGAGGCCGAAATAGAAGGAGGAAGGCTGAACATGCACGATGGGTGTTGCTGCCGATGGTGAAGGTGCAGCCTCAGTTGCGCGACTTAGCTGATGGTGGAAGGAAAAAAAATCGGTGGAGGAGGGAAGGGAAAACATGCCAGGGGAGGGAGGATTCAGAAATAATGAGGAATCGAAGAGTAAGAGTCTTGATTTAACAGGAGGTAGATGAACAGATTACGCCTATTGCTTCCGAAATAAAACGTAGGTAACGAATATAAAAATATGAACCGGCATGTATAAATTGAAAGGATAGAATTCACAAACGTATATTAGATTTAGGGAAATAAATATCAAGTGACTGATAAATTTTGAACAGGTAGGTCGGTGGAAACCAAAAGAGTCGTAAATCAGTATCGATACGAAATCATTTTATCGATTCTGTAGCGAACCGGACTTCAAAGCATAGAATTGAATATACCTTAGAGATCAGCACAACGAAACGATCAAAACGGTATACAGATATCAGGGGTACGATTATTCGATCAAAAGTCGATATCGGTACCGAAATGCTGCTAAAATGTCAGAAATAAGATGAACGGAGCAATAGCAGTCAAAATTTAGAGAAACGAAATATGACGTCTCACTCAGAATATGATTTACAAATTTTCTATATAAAAATATTCAGGTTTGGAAAATATTTTATTATCATCAAATATTAATTGATTTAAATTGAAATAAAAATTACACAACAAAATAGACTTCCATATCATCAAATGAAAATTTACCATTTGCTATGTTTAAATAGACGTATTCCAAATATCAAGTTTATATTTTCATAATTTTATTATTTAAAATTTCACAAAATTTCAATTAATTAAATAAATAAAACCACTAAAATTTACGAGTCGTTACACTCTCCCCCACTCAAAACTTTTCGTCCCCGAAAAGGAAGAAGGTAGGAGAATAAAACTACCAGAAAGAAAGAATAGATTTGAAACTCAAAATAACAATAAATTTAAAATCATATAAATTTCAAATTAAACTTATTAATATCCAACATTTTGGTTTAATCCATTTGAGTTCACTTAAGTTAAATTAATCCATCTATTTCTAAATTCATTATCTTATTGTCTAGTCATCCTCAATTAACAATTTCTAGATCATCAATTTGTATAATCATTTATTATACACATATTTTATTCAACAAATTTTATTCTTTTATTCCAAATTATTATTAACTTTATCCCACTTAATATATTTTATCACACATATTTTAAACCATATAAATTAATTTAAACCATATAAATTTCGATTTAAATTAATTTATATTCAATAATTGCTTTTAAATTCAAGGTATTTCCATAAGTTGATCTAATTTCAATTTATTAATTCCTTCAAAACAAATTTATTTGTCTCATCTATTATTCAATTAACTTATTATCCTATTTATCTCTATTAACATCTTTATAATAAAATTTAAGTGTATAACATTTACTATAACACTCAAATTTTATCAATAAAACATTTTATATTGTATATTATCCAATTTCATATTCAACTTCTGAATAATTTAGGTAAGTTGTATTAAAATTGAATTGGGTATTATACCAGTAAACCTTTCCCCACTCAGTTATTCAAGTTTTGATATTTATTCAAATTTTTGGCTTTATTTTATAATTGAAATCACCTTTAACATAAAATTTAAGAATTAAATTTCCGATTAACTTCAAACCATTTAGAGATAAATATATATCCTATATATCGAATCAAATCTATAATCATATACCAATAATAAATCAAGTCATATTTTAGAATTTCAAATCAATTTATTTTCCAAAACAAAACCGTAGCAAAGCTACAGAAAGGTCTCTCCACTCTGAAACTCGAAAATGAATGTCGATGATGCGGCCGCCATCACCGAAATTATTTTCCAACGACAAAGAGAAGAGCACTGATTTAAACATTTAAAATTCTTTGAAACGATTTCTATTTGAAATTACTTTAAATAATATACATTTTAAAACTTTAAAACTAGAGTTTGAAATCATCAGAGATTAAATTTTCAAATTCCTGATTTAAATTCATTTCAATTCCCAAGTCAATTTAAATTCATTTAGAACAATAAATGATAATCAAATATTATAATTTCAAACAACCAATTTAATTAACTTATTAAATTCCAGAAAATCTTACTTATATATTTATAATATAATCATACAAATTTATCTCATTTACCAAATTGAAAATAATATTGTGTCAGTTTGCTCTGTTCAAGTGTTTTGGAAATCCTATCGATATCGCTGATCAGACGAACCGATCGAAAATCCAAACCAACATCAGCAACTCAAACAACACAATATGTAAAACATTCTTATATTTATTTACAAATACACTCCCTCACTCGATGATAGAAGAATAGATTCCAAAACAAGGATAGAGATTCATATTTTGAGGAACTCTAATCAAAAGAATTCAAATTCGAAGATAGGCTCGAAACGAAGATAAGATAATCAAATAAAAAAATAGGTAAGATGGATAGACTTATATAAATCACGGGTAACCTTAACCGAGTCAACCGTGACTTCAAGAATAAGATCGAGGTAGCATTCTGGAACAAATCGACATTCGATCGCCAGAGGTAGAATTCGGGTATAGCAGAAGATAGCAGCATCGTAAACCGAGGATTTAGGAATCTCCGGTGAATCAATGCCTGTTGTGAAGGAGTTTCACTCTTTTACAAATCATCCGGTGGAGCTATGGGGTGCTCCGGAGTCAAAAGAACCCGAATGAGAAAGACAAGGACGGATTTCAGAACAAGTGGGGGAGTTCCAAAAATTCAAAGGAAACCGAGTCAAAGAGGAAGATATTCAAGCTCGAACGAAAATGATTTTGTAATTAAGTCTACTTTATATGCTAAGTTTTGCCTAAAACTAGAGCTCCGATACCACATGTAACAGTCTGGAATTTTCAACCATTCGCATCCACACATGTCGGAATTGAATTGCTCAAAATATCATATTGTTAATTTAAATTTGGCAAAATTCAGCATATACATTAAATAAAAAATCACAAAATCACAGACACAGAGTAGTATAACAATAATGCAGTGGAAACAAAAGAATAGTAGTTCATGAAGCTACTATATATATATAACAGAGTTAAACAAGATACAACAGAAGTCATGAATACATAGATGTCTCAATACAATATTCAAATACAAGATCAGAATACATCAATAAAGTCAACTGAATAACTGGAAGCTGGAAGTTGTATAGATATAGCTGGATCTCCAAGTGAAGCTCCAACTCCAAAGGTGAGTCTCGAATGCGGTATCACTCAGTCTGACCCGAGCGTAAAGCAAAACACAAAACACTCGAGTCAGGATTAAAATTCTTATATCAATAAATCCAACTCAAGTGAAATATCAACTGAAACACAAGTAACTTAAAGGATGTTTGGGATAACCATCCTCTAAGGACCCGTTGAACTATTTACTATGTAGTAATATACGTTATTATAATAATGTCTAAAGTAAAGTAAACTATTGAAATAGTGTTAAGGCTTTACATTTTCCACCTTAACACATTTTATATATTCCCATAGTTTATACAGTATCGTAATCTCCCCCGTAATGGGCGTCGTCAGAGGGCACTCCATAGGTATGGTACAAAACAAACTCGTAAAAGGCGCACTAGGGTAGGTGACACGGCACAACTAGGCAATGCCAGGATAGATATACAAATTACACTTCCGAGCCGGTGGTAACACATAGCAGCCACTACCGCCCACCTCGAGCCACACTCCCAAAATCCGAAGGTGCGCATCAAATCAATCACAAGTAATAGAATGGCATACGATGGAGTGTGTCCGATCAGAGGTGCTACCTCATTAGCCTGTCAATTGCTCCTGTTTTAGCCACCTTATGCCAACTCACGGGAGTCGGGTCCACGTATATACCTCATATAGGATCGTCGCCACCATCCTAATTCATTTTGGAATCTCCACCGCGTACACAGTTGTTTAAGTGGTTTTCGGTATCGACAGAGAGTATGCCCATATCCGATCCCGGTCTCTTTAACAACCAATCGTTATTATAACACCGTGGTCATTTCAAAATAGTTTATACTTCAAAACCAAAATATCATTTCCATTTCAAAAACCATATCAATACGATATCATTTTCATTTCAAATATATTCTCTTCCAAAATCATAGTACTTTCAAAGATATAATACTTTCGAAACCAAAACAATTTGAAATAATAATACTTTGGAAATCATAATACTTTGAAATTCAAAACTTTGGAAATCATAACACTTTCCTTCAAACAGTTTAGATATTAATAATAGTATATAAAATAAAATAGTTATAAAATAATTTATATAAAATAGTTATAAGTTAAAATAGTTTATAATAAAATAATTAGGTATATTCAAATAGTTTATATTAAAAATAGTTATAAGTTAAATAGTTTATATTAAAATAATTTATAAGGTAAAATATATAAATAGTTTCAAATATAATTTAAAACTACTTTATATAATTAAATAGCTTCCTCAAATTTCACAATCGATACAAATCAACTCGAATTCCAAAATTCAAATTTAATTAAATCTCAATTCACAAATTTCAACTCAATTTAGTTTCTCAATAAACCATTTCAAATTATATCGATTTCAAATACAGATTTGAACCACAAAATAAACCATTCAAATTTCAATATATATATCAAAGTCAATATATTCAACATTTCAAAACTAAATTCGATAATTATATATATATATATATCAATTCACTTTACTATTATTAGTTTTGAAATATTTACTTAATCATTTCAATAATATCAAAATACAGCTTGAATTTACAAGTTTAAATAAATAAAATATCCCATTTAAATTTATATAAGTTTGAAATATTCACTTTTAATCAAATTCAAGTTATAAAACATGTCTTTAAAATTTCAAATTTAATAAATTTCAAATCAAACTTACTTAAGTAAAATTCTTAAATAAATATAATTTCAAATCAATTTCAAATTTATCTTTCCAACCTGAATCATTATAAACTCTATATTTGAAAATATATATTATATAAATACTTAAACATAGTATATATCAACTTTATTAAATCAACTTTAATAAATCTTTAAAATCAATATTATTAAAACTATATATTTATTTTCAAAACTATAGAAATCATTTCCAAAATATTTATATATAGACCAACGGTGTCTGTATATAATTTTCTATCCTATGGTCAAGTGATACAGATATTTATCATTTCAATCCGCAATTTAAATATATACGGGTATATATCATTTCAACCCGCAATCCCAAATTCAATTCAATGAAAATCGCTTGGGTTTATCATTTCAACCCATAATGATTTTCTCCTATTCTACAGATCGTTCGGGTATGTATCATTTCAACCCATAGTGAATTCTATACTAACAGGGAACTTGCAGTGTGATTAGAGATATGATAATAATATAACAGGCATATATCATCAATATAAATAACAGATAATGGTGTCAGATGTCACAGGTGAACAGATACAGATCATAGCATATATAGCTATGTAAATAACTAACAACAGCATATTTCAATTGATGTTTCAATTGAAATCAAATTTAATAAATATAAGAACGTTAATCGTGAGTGATTGCTCACCTTTCGAGGCTAGAGAGATTTGACAAAGAGATGAGCTATGAATTCCAGAGCAAAGCAAGATTGAACGCGAATTGGATGAACAGAGCTGATAAATATGAATAGATGAAATCAAATCAGAACTGGATCGATGGAGATAATTGATATAAGTAAACTTATATATAACTATATATATATTTATATATATAGAATCATATCCTAAACACAAACATATATTAAATTAAACATATATGTAATTCAAAACCATAGTTTACATTAAAACACATATAATAAAGTCAACATATATACATCATATAATCTGAAATAAATGGACTTGTATATATACTTATAATTACATAAATTGCATAACAGCTAACATCAAAAATCATTATAGAAAAATATATATATAAACTGTTTCAAAATACATCATAGCCTCTGAGAATACACAAAACAATTTATATTGCCTTTGAAAATTAAAACTTCTGTAGTAAAACCTTTACCAATTATCAACAAAGACGCAATGTATATATATACTTTAACAAGACTAGTACAGCTACAGTATAATGCAATATATATAATACTTCTAAAATAAATATGCTGTAAGTATATTACCTATATACAGTAACCATAACAAAGCTCTGTAAATCTTCTTATATTCTATAACTTCATATACTTCACATCAAAACCCGAACTCATATGTTTACAACTAATGTATACATAACCGGTATATATATAAACATATATACAAATTCATATACATTCGCATATATACCTTTATAAACTTGTGTGTAATAAACCAATATACAGGAAACAACTTTAAAAAACAATATATAACAACCGAAATTCATTACCTATATAATATACATAAACTAATCTATAACCAGACACAGATTCAAACTGAATATATATATATATAGCAACCATAACATACAAATATATATATATAGCAACCATAACATACAAATATATATATATATACAACAACCATAACATACAAATATATATATATATATCTTGCGAATTTCTCACGTATACATATATATATATATATATATATATATATATATGTGTGTGTGTGTGTGTGTGTGTGTGTGTGTGTATAACTAATGATATTATCATACTATATATGATAACTTACATAGAAAAGCAAGAGAGGAGCATGGCTGAGGATTGAAGTGAAGTCGGCGCTGGGTGGAGGCCGGAGAATGGAAGAGATCGGCGGAGCTATGCTAGGGAGGAACGACTTCGGCCACGCCGAGTGTTGCGAGCTGAGTTGATGGTTAGGTGAGGCCGAAATAGAAGGAGGAAGGCTGAACATGCACGATGGGTGTTGCTGCCGACGGTGAAGGTGCTGCCTCGGTTGCACAACTTAGCTGATGGTGGAAGGAAAAAAATCGGTGGAGGAGGGAAGGGAAAACATACCAGGGGAGGGAGGATTCGAAAATAATGAGTAATCGAAGAGGAAGAGTCTTGATTTAACAGGAGGCAGATGAACAGATTACGCCTATTGCTTCCGAAATAAAACGTTGGTAACGAATATAAAAATATGAACCGACAGGTATAAATTAAAAGGATAGAAAACACAAACGTATATTATATTTAGGGAAATAAATATCAAGTGGCTGATAAATTTTGAACAGGTAGGTCGATGGAAACCAAAAGTGTCGTAAATCGGTATCGATATGAAATCATTTTATCGATTCTGTAGCGAACCGGACTTCAAAGCACAGAATTGAATATACCTTAGAGATAAGCACAACGAAACGATCAAAATGGTATACAGATATCAGGGGTACGATTATTCGATCAAAAGTCGATATCGGTACCGAAATGCTGCTAAAATGTCAGAAATAAGATGAACGGAGCAATAATTCTCAAAATTTAGAGAAACGAAATATGACGTCTCACTCAGAATATGATTTACAAATTTTCTATATAAAAATATTCAGGTTTGGAAAATATTTTATTATCATCAAATATTAACTGATTTAAATTGAAATAAAAATTACATAACAAAATAGACTTCTATATCATCAGATGAAAATTTACCATTTGCTATGTTTAAATAGACGTATTCCAAATATCAAGTTTATATTTCAAAATTTTATTATTTAAAATTTCACAAAATTTCAATTAATTAAATAAATAAAACCACTAAAATTTACGGGTCGTTACAGTCCATGAATCCAACATGCAGCGGACATAACCCTAATGTTGTTGACTATCCCCAGTACTTTTAACATCGTCCATGACACCTGTGAAAGGTTCATGCTTGAAACCCCAACTAGGGATGTTTCGGCCTGTAATAGGGATGCATGTGTTATGAACATTCAAGAATTCGCCCATGAAATTCTCATGCCCGAACTTGCCCTACACCAGGGAACTCATGCTACTTCTCGCTCTCTCTCCCAAGAAAGACTTTCCACCTTTGAGCGAATTCGGGAGGCGGATGGAGGGCATGATCTATGCTTTAATCACTTGAGCAGTGAGGTGCGAGCAAGTATCAACGAGTGTAGGGAATTTTCAGTTCATTCTAGACCTAAACGGGAAGTCTCAAGACCTTGTTCTCATGAGAGGAGAGGCCAGTACTTTGAATCCCCTTACATTATCAAAAATAGGAGGTCCTTACTCCCCTTCGTCATAGTCATTCGCTATCCCCATATCTATGTCATAAATCGCCATCTTCCTCGAGGCAGAAGATAAAACCATCCCCCTCGAGGGACTCGCGTCAATCATAAGAGGCGAATGTGAGACTTAGAGAAGAAATGGCATCACTTAGACAATATATGATTAGAATCCAAGCAAGAAGTCATGATGGCGATCCTCTTCGACAACGAGAACAGAGAGCCGTTTTTGAAGAGATACCGAAAATTTATATACACTAGAGGCATGCTTTGCCTCACATTGAGAAATATGATTGAAGCATTGATCCTTCCAACCATGTCATAACTTTCAACTCCATTACCTGAATTGGTCGGCTCTCCAACGATGCAAATTATATCGTGTTACCCTTCACCTTGATCGGACCGGCCTCCTATTGGTTCTTGCATTTTTAGGCGGGTAATATTCACTCCTGGTTGGCTATGCATTGATTTTAAAACCCGATTCTTTGCCTTGTGAACCATAATATGATGGCTTGTGAATTATACAACATAGGACAGGGACCTAACAAGTCGCTCCGCTCCTATGTCAATCGCTTCAATAAGGAGTCAACCCATTCAAGGCCGATGGAGAAGAACAATTTGTCTCCCTTCGCTCCGGAGTAAAATATCAGTCCAAAATGTGCAAAGAAACATAGAAGAAACCTGTCTCATCCTCAGTAGGCTTCTTTCAAAGAGCCAGTGCCATAATGTGTATGGAGGAATCTAAGTTGTTTGAAAGAGATGATGAGAGTATGCGAGGTAATAACAACAACTGCAATGATGAGAGAATCCGTAGGAAAAATGGTTGTTGGGAGCGTAACAATAGCTATCTAGGGACGAATCTTAATTCAAACCTAAGTATGCAAATGACATCGCATAAACTCACGATATGAAAACAATCTATCACGCTACTAGGGAACATGCCTCATACCAAAGGCCTCCTCTCTCTTGCATAAGATGAAAGGAGGAGTCTCATAAAAATGGGAAGAATTACAAATTCCATCAATTTGACAGTCACTCCACCAGTGAGTGTCGCCGCCTAAGGGATGAGATAGAGCGGTTAATCTGTAAAGGTGCACCTTTGCAATATGTAAGAACAACAAGTTGAATAAATAAATGAGCATCAAAGTCCACCAGCCCTTCCTCAACTTGTGGACAGAAACAATGTGTTCGTCATCAACATCAAAATCCTATTTATCTGTAATAAACTGCATGTCACCAGGAGCAGTAGAGGACCAAGCTCGATATAGAATTGACCTTACATCAGTAAATCGGGTAAATTCAGTAAGCTTCGGTCCTATAAAGCACTAATAATGGAGGAAGAAGAAGCTAGCATCACCTTCTCGGCTGAATATAAGAGAGGTGTCGGCTACCTCACCATGACCACATGGTCATCTAGGTCAACATTGCCAATGCCAAAGCACATCGTGTAACAACCTAACTTTTCGACCCTCGAATGTCGATACTAAATACATCCACGGTATTCATGTGTCGAGACCAAGTGTCGAAAAGGCAGAAAGTTATGGTAAAATAAAAAATAGAATAAAACAAGAAAGAGAGAATACAATATCAGAATCTCACAATGGAACGATAATATATAATATCAAAGGAACAGTACAAAGGGTTGCTCTAAATACAGAAATATCAAAGTTACTAGAACCTAAGTACTATCATTAGTTTGGACATCTATAACTGCCTGTCCTCAAAATTCGGATATATACAATACAGAAATACTACGGAAATAAGAATACTACGGAAGGTAATAATCCAGCTTCTCTCTATAAGCCCCAAAACATCCGTAGCTAAATCTGGAAATATACACAGGGCTAACCCGAGCATTATTAGAAAATAACACCCGGATCAGTCTGGTAAACCAGCGTGAGAAATTCAAGATATAAGAGTGACATAAAATCATATTTTGAGACCATACGATTACCATAACAGTTTTGCCCTCAAATGAAACCAAACATTCATTAAGTTTAACATATAGTGATATGATAGAGAATGTCTAGAGTGTAGCACATAAATCATATCAAATAGTTGGTGTGTGAATGCCACAACAATAATAGGTATATAATCAATACCGCTAATGCGCGTTCGAATAGTGGATTTTCCATGGAGGTCACCTCGGATCTAGCTAAATCCGAACTCTTGCAAAAGGATCATAGATATCCTTTCGAGCAATGTACATCTCTAGGGAATATACTATAAGAAATACATAACTGGCCCAAGCCTAGAAAATCCTCGTTCCGAATGCATCGCTCCTGCATGCATGTCCGTAAGTAATACTAGATGGAGTCACCTACATCCTTAGGATTACTCAAAAGCTACTTTCCGTTTGGCTATGCATTCTATCTCTGGTTTTACTCATTTTCGATGTCGAGGCTATGTTCGACATCTCTCACTCGACTCTTCATCACTCGAACGGAACACGAATCCTAAAATGGATTCCCATATCTCGAAAAGATCATGAATCACTACATGGATTCGAGCATCTCGAATAAATCTTGAACCTCCAAATGGGTTCCCCGCATAAGTCCTCCGATGAATGCTAATGTCATCCTCTCTCTTGGAATACTCATTAAGACAGACGGTCCCATACGATACCATCATTTGAAATGTTAAACCTGGCCTCTCCTGACTGTTCAACTCCATGACATTTCACTTCACAACCGCTTCCAAAACATAGGATTTGTATATTAGTTTTGAAGTGGTATTCGATAAGTAAAACACTTACCAATCCTGGTCTCTTCAAAACTAATTCGATGAATTTCCGACTAACGAAATTCCAGTTCTTTCAAAAGTAAGAGAAAGCAAGAGATATTTCATACCAATGCTTCTCCCTGGGGGTTCTCATTGATATGAAATCATGAAGCCTTTCGATAACTTCTTAAGTCATATTTCATCAAGTTCGATAATCGGCTAATTGATTATCTAGTAAAAAATAATTGCTTATACAAATCACGATTCGTACACTTAACTCGTTTCCCACATTCCAACTTAACTATTCCTCGTTCAAAAGTGAAGCCAGGTAAGTTAAAGCACTTGTTGCATCAAAGCCTTGCCCAAACACTTCATTCTTGAATCTCACAAATAGATAAGTCTACCTCGTTGGCTTTTAGTGTTAAGTATAGTATTAATGATTTCCATAAACAATAAGTAATCAACACGATTAACATGTTTCCGACATTTTCTGACTTACTATTATTCGATCAAGAGGGAAGCCAAGTATGTTAGATCTCTATTGCTCCATCCCTACTCGAAATTATTCTTAACTCTTACAAATAGATAAGTCTTACTTCGTTGGCTTTTAGTGTTAAACATAATTAATTACTTTTCAAACAAGTAATTAAACAATCAACCATTTGGCCATTTAGCAATTCTAACCCCTTTTAATACCTTTTTTTATACTTTTAAAATTCTTAAAAATGCTTATAATAGTTTTTAAAACAGATATCCAAAATATTACTTAAAAATAACAACTTTATAAAATCCCTTAAAAACTTGAAAATGACATGTTTTCTAACAAAATATCTCTTCTTCAAAAATTCACAACTAATTCTTAAAAATTCATAAAGGTGTCAAAATAATTTTAAAATACTCTAATATGAGTCAGTAAACACTTGTAAAAGGAATGAAACAAAATGCTTAAATTTAAATATTTTTTCAAACCTTTTAAAGTCCAAAATCAAGTCTAAGCAGGCAGTTTTGCATAAGTGATGGGCACTTTCGAGATGTTACTTAACCTTTTACTATCCAAGCTCTTAATAGCAACAAACATACATGTAAAACATTGTAAATATGAGAAGAAACCACTAAGGATCTCTGTACAAAGTTCTATAGCAATTGTCAAAAACAAGGCACACTTCATCTATATATAGCGACTATTGATATAAGCGGACTTTCAAATCTGAGTTCGATCTAAACCAAAGTCCATCTATAACCTATGTTCTTTGTTCAAGGTATTTTCATATACCATACAAGTCCATTCCAAGTTTGTTCAAGTCCATATACATGAATCACATATGTCGTTTACTTTTAAAGTAAGAATCCAAACCAATATTTTAACATAAGTTAACAATAATTCAAACAACATATATACAATCAACACAATATATATATATATATATGTTATATTTTTAATTCAAAGTGAGGTGTTAACTCACCTTTAACCAAACAACAACCAAGTTCCAAGCTAACAAAGTCCATGCTCAAGCTAGCAACTTCCTTTCCTTTATCCATCCTCCTCTTTTCACCTTGCTTTTGCCTCCATCTCAACCATATAGCTCACGGCCATTGCATGTGGGAAGAGCATGGCTTTGCTGCTTTAACTTTTGGCATGGTGGAAGGTGTTATAATATTGTACTAAGCCTTGTGGAAAAGTTTGAAGTGATTTGGAGTTGATTTGCAAGAATTTTCTTTAGGACATAAGAGAGAAAGAAGATGAAGAAGCCATTGATTTTCAACTCTAAGCTTTGTAAATTTTTGTGAATAATAGCTAAGGGGATGCCCTTCCTTATATAGGCTTAGGAATCATATAGCCTAAGCTCTCACTCACCCTCACCATGCCACGGAAGCTTCACCTCTCATCACTTCTCCTTTAAGTCACTTCTCATTTATGCTAATTACCATTATAACCCTCTCATGATAATATTTCTTATCCTTTAGTAGCTTCTAAAACATTCCAAGCTCAATGAAGATGAGAGTGCATTAATTAGTTGATAATGTGTTTATTTGATAATTAGACAAGTGCACAAGAGTTCGAATAACTTATATCGATCGAAAAGCTGTTTATCGATAAACCGATTTTCGGTCACATTATCGATTTTTCTTCAAAGAATATATTTTTGTAAACAAATTTCACAAACAAATTTATTATCATTATTTATCAATTAAATGATGTCTAACATGGTTACAAAATAATATCTATAACTCTTAATTATATTTCAAAAACGTTTCGATATTCAAACATGAAGTGTTCAAATTTCAAGGTCGCTACATTCTCCCACACTTAGAATATTTCGTCCTCGAAATTCAAATAAGAATGATAATAAAAGAAGATAGAAAAAAAAGGAGACATATATCTAGTACCGATGAAACTATATATGAGTTAAATTGCAAACTTGCATACTATGTGAGTCCACCCCAAGCTGTAAGTACACCACAAAAGATATACGATACTAAGATAAGAAGGAACCCCTAGTCTGTAAGTATTCTAGGTAGAACTCCTTCAAACTGTCCTCCGTCTTCTTTGTACAACCTCGAGTATCCTTGCTCCATGACACTTCTAACCTTAATAAAAGAATAAGCACAAAAATTCTCAAATATCGTTCATAACACTAGTAACCAAAGCTTATGGTTTTCTTAGGTTCAAAACCCTCCCTTCGTCTAAGGGCGATAAACAATTTGCTAAGCATACCTTACGCTCAACAGCCTCAGATCATCACTTAACAATTATTCATGATACTTCATAATAAATTGAAGATTCATTCCCCAGACTCTTTATAATCCAACAAACATATTTTACAAATGTACTAAAGCCCGTACGATGCAAATGAACCATCCGTACATAATATCTGATCTGATCATGTAACACGACCCGGAATTTCACCATTTTGATTTGTAAATATTTAATTAATTTTAAATATTCAAATAATAGATTTTATAACTAAATTATTTTAAATAATAGGTAATGATGGTGAAATAGTTTCCCAAATTTTTTCACAAAAATACATAGTTCAAAGAAAAATTGAAGATGTGACCGGAATTCGTTTTCCGAATTTTTGACTTTTCATTAGCTAAAAGTTGCCGGATAGATTATAAACATTTTGTTAACATAAATGCACATTATACATTAAATACATTAGTATGGTTAGTAATATAATGTGATAAATTACGTATACTTAAGTCTGTATAAAAAGTTTAGAATAAAATAAAATAAAAGATGCCTTAAGAGACATAGTACATTAGGCATTAATGCAATGTTGGCTTAAGGAGATGAGGGGGGACAAAGGGGTGAGCAGAAGTACTATGAGCTGAAGGAAGCTTGATGACATGGCAAGAGGATGTGGAGGGTAAAGGACATAAGGGTGTAGTGGTAATTTACCTTATATATTTCATATCAAACCAATTTTCATAATTTTCTTTCTCATTTTTTCCCTTTCATTCTCACTTCTTAAAAATTCCTGCAAGCTTTCTAAATGCATTTCCATGGCTTCCATGGTTCTTTCTAAAAGTTTAAAACCTTGTTTTTCACTTTAAAACTCTTAAGAACATTGTTTCATTACCTCCCTTCAAGGCTCAAGCCCACACCCTCCTTCAAACCATGGCCGAGACTTTTGTCCTTTAGGCCGAACCACTTTGGCCTTTTGGTCTTCAAAAATCCAATTTTTAGTAAGGAAAAGGAAGGATCCAGGTTTGGTTTGAGTTGTAGCAAATTTCAAGTCAAATTTGATAACTTTTCGATAAGTAAATTCCTTACTTTTTGGGAAAAGATTTAGCTTTATGTATATGCTTGACTTGGTGTAAATATGATGTCTGTTTGGTTGAAAATAGTGACTTGAATGTATGTAAATTGTACTTGGATGAAATGTTATATAGTTTGAAAACAGAAGTTAAAAAGTCAAGCTAGTTTACAAGTTATGATCTTTGCTTGTATATACTAATGATGGCATGTATATATGTTTGTGAGCTTGTTGTAGGATGTGAATGCATGAAATTGTGGTAGTTGATGTATGCTAAAATGAATAGCACTTAAAGTTGTGATTTTGCAACATCGGAATCCTTGGTTTAAACTTGGTTTCACTTAAGGTTGTGTTTGAAAAGTTTCAAAGTTTTAAACTTTGATTTAGTTTCAAAACCTTACTTTTGTTTACCATAAACCTTTTACTAAGTTACTTAGTCATGGTATAAAAGATAAGATTTTTCAAGCTATTTGATAATAAAACACGTTTTGAAATTTCGAGTTGTATAGCAATAGTCGTTATAAATGCAGTTCGTAAAAATAAACTCTTCTTGCAAATTAATTTCTGTTTTCATCATGGATACTTTTGAGAAGTTTTTTCAAACTTGTTTTATGTAATAAAAATTAATTATTAATTAATTAATTGATTATTTATTTAATGATTATTTAAGTAATTAATTAAGTTAAGGTAATTAGTATTTAATCATTAGTTAGTAATGGAAACCTGTACTTAATTATAAATTAAGTAAGTTAATTACAATTAGTTAATTAATTAACGATTAATTATTATTTAATAATTTATTTTGAAGAATAATTGTTATTAAATTAATAATTAAAGGTTAATTATTATTTAAGAAAGGGTTTTAAATATTTAATTAATTACTAGTTAAATTAAGATTTAATTAAGATTTAATTATTCTTAAATATATCTTTAATTTATTATTTAATTATTAATTAAAGATTAATTATGGTTTACTTATTTATTAAATGATTAACTATTATTTAATTATTATTTTAAAGGATAATTATTATTTAATCATTTATTTAAAAGTTAATTATAGATTAATTAATAATGAAGGGTTTAATTATTTTTAAATAAGGAGCTAGGTGTTATTTAATTATTGAATAAAGATTTTTAATTTTAAAATCGTTTATTTCTGAATATCGATTTGTTTTAAAACAGTTTCTTTTTGCAAAATGTTTTTAAACCAAGGATTTCTTCGTCGATTTACCATTAAGTAACCTTATATTAATATGAAACCCAATGATATATGTTTAGCAGAATAAAACACTGTTTTGCTAATTAAATTATGTTTGACATATGTTTCGCAGAATAAATCATAGTTCTTCCATAATTCACCAAGTAGATTATTTTGGTATTTATTTAAGAAGAATAAAAACCCACTCTGCTATAATATTAATTTGGACATGTGTTTAGCAGAATAAATCCCCATCTGCTATATTGGTAACTTGAACAATTACCTATATGTGATTGGTTGTTATGTGTTGATCCATTTTGCATATTTTCTTGTTATGTAAATACCCATGTATAACTTGGATAAGTTAAACTTAATTAAATGAACGATTGTGTCACTAAGCCTCTTCCTGATTTTTGTGAAGTAAAATATTTCATTTTATCCTTTTTTATAATGGTTTAAAGTTTGTTCCATTTTGAATATTTAAAAGATAATTAAGCAATTATTTTATTAAAGGTGTTTTTAAGTAATCTAATACTTATTAAATGATTTTCTAAAATCATTATTTTGTTAATGTGGTTTAAAAATAAATTAAATGAAGAATGTTTAAATAATAACTTGTTTATTCCAAGGTATTTTAAATAATCGATTTTATTAAAGGTACTTTATTGATTAAAGTTTATTAAAGAAGTTTGTTTTCAATAAGGAAGTTTATAAAAAGGAGTTTTATAAATTGAAATGAGATCTTGAAATTTAGGAAGGAGTTTTATAAATGATTTTGGAGATTTATAAGAAGTTAAATAAATGGTTTTGAATATTTATAAAAGAATTTTAAAAAAAATTATAAATTAACTTGGAAACTTACAAAGAGTTTTATAAATGGATTTGGAATTTTAGTAAAGGAGATTTCCATAAATGAAGAGATTTATTAAAAGGATTTATTAAAGAAATTTATAAAATAAATTAATATTGAATTTCCCCAAAGCGACGTTCTCAATTTTGGTGGTGTGGACATTTGTTCCTTGCTTAACACCGAAGGAATAGTGTTTGGGTTTATCCCTATCTCCATTTCTTTTTAAATAACTTTTGTTTGATCCTTTTAATATGATTTTGAAATAAGAAATCTTTCATAAATGTTTTGTGAATACACTTATGCCAGTGAGATAAGTATATGAATATTATGATAAATATTTTGAAAGAGTATTAAATAAATGAAAGATTTATTTTGAAGCTTAGTGGTTGCTATGGGTAATTAAATCTCTGAATTGTTGTTGTTTGTGCATTTGATGGTTAAATAACCAACTATAAAATCTTGACCTGTTTTAACTCAGAAAGTATGTTGTGTATATTCAAGTTCCCCAGTTAGGACTCGAATATTTGTTGCATACTTCCAAAGAACCTGAATTGAGTTAGCCTGGAATTACTATTTAGTTTGGAGACATCTACTTCCGGATTTATCCGAACCACTCCAAAACTAATAATGTTCACGATGGATTGTTATGAAGTATGCTATGGAGTTGTACTATTCTTCTTGAGGGTGATTCCAAAATGGAATATAGTAATTGTTAAATGTTTGTTCGATCCTGAAACAACTTGTATGGATGAATTATGACATTGCTTTTCTGCGTGGAGGGCGGTGTTAGAATTCCTAGAGGGAATTGTTAAATAAGGTAAATCACTGCCTCAAGCCTCACAACCCAGTAATGGCTAAAATATGGTAGATGCAATAGGGTTATGTGGGTCGCTCCCATTAGGGTATGTCATCACCTTTCTAGATTATCATATTATGGATTTGGTTGTGCGTGAGAGCTCTATATAAAGGTTGGGAACAACTGAAGTAATGACATATTCGGTAATATCCAATTAGGGGTAGGTCGGTCCTGTGTTGGAAGGGTTGCAAAGGTAACTGCGACCCACAATACATTTTATCTAGAGATGCACTGCTTTCGGAAGGTAGTCCCTTACCTTGCCATTTGTTGGAATCCATTTTCCATATACATGCCTTAGTGATTTTGGACTGTATACCTATTATTGTTGTGATGTAAATACATCACAACTACCTGATATTGGTATTTTAAAACCCTAGATATTATTATAATAACACTAGATTTCATAAGAAAATGTTTTGGTTATCGTAAGGTAAAAACCCGTCCATGTTTATGTGCAGCATGGTCTTATGAGCTACCTTTGATTTTAAAGGAGTTTTAAAAGTAATAATTCAGTTGTTTTGAGTTTACTCACACCAGACCCATGTCTAAACCGGAGTTTTATTTTCTTTCCCTAAAACTCTTGGGTGCTTAAATTTGTATGAGCAGCTAAGTAGTTCAGGTTTCCCTCGGATGCATTTTGGAAGAGCTTGGAGCGAGTGCTTCATCAATAGCTAGTCATTTTTCTTGTTTCCACTGTGTTATATATATTTTGTATCAGTTAAGTCGGGACGGGCAGTTATAACTGTCCTAGGGTAGAACTTTTATTATTAAGACTCTGATGGATCATTTGGAAATGACTATGTAAATTTTTATGTTGATATATATATATATATATATATATATATTGTTCCATTGTGTTGTGATACTCTATGTTGTTTAGTTTTCTTCTCTTCTTCCTTCTTCTTTTCTTCTTTCCCCAACGATCTGTCTTTCCAGCACTTGGATGCTCAACACATGAATATCGTGGATGTATAAGTGTCGACTTATGAGGGTCGAAAAAGCAGTTCATTACAAACGTGGTATCAGAGCTTAGGTTAAGCAAACACCTAGGCTTTGGTGGGGTTGACTCATTTGAGATAGGGTAAATGAAACCCTATGATGAGTTTGAGTGTATTATATATGAGAGCGTGTATTTTTTAACGCTATAAAAGTATTTTATATTGTGTTGATTTATCGGTCGAGTGGTTTATGAATACTGGTCAAGAGGTGGGATGCTACAATGTCGATAGGGATTTCTAAACACTTAAACCAGGCAAATCGACATAATATTGTTTTGAAAATTGGTAAATGAAATAATTTTACCTAGGATTATATTTTATATATAAAGGTATAGTTTTTAAATGATAATTAGTGTTTTTGGTTAGGATTGTTGATATGAAAGCTTGATATTTATTTATCATCATTTGTCTGTTTGCTTAGGCTTAGTTAGTTTATAAGCATTTATTGGTTGATTTAGTTTAAATTTAGATATGAACACTTTGTGAATTCAGTTTCATGATTTGACTATAAGGCGTTCGTTAGATAATTAAGTTTAAAAAATTAAATTGTTAAAAGAGAATTTCTATTCTAAAGAAAGTTATTGAATAAAGTTAATTTTATATAAATCGGGATTATAAAATATGTTTTGAAAAATAAGGTGGATTTTTTGAGAATTTAAATCCGAGCTGCTTTGATATAGTTTTCAAATGATTCTTGGAAAATTAGTAATAATTTTACTTAAAAATACTTTAAGGTATAAATATTTTTTAAATGAATTTGAGAGTATGGTTTTTCTTTAGACAGTTTGGGGAATAAGTCTCGATCTGTTTTATGATGGACTAAATAATATTCTAAGTGACAACCGGGTGTTTTCTTAGGCAGATGTGATAGTACACTGAGTAAATTATTCTATCTGTCATTGTACGATCGAAACGAGTTCGGATCCGAATGAATCCAAAACAAGTGGATGAGAAATATGTTGTTAAAAACGATTTAGTTGGAAATCTATATGTAGTATTGTTTAAAAAGGGGATTTGAAAATAAGAAGTATTTTTATAATTAACTAGTTCGAGTGACTCAAAATTGACTAAAAATGGACAGGAGATATATTTGGATGGTAAACACTTCTTTTAAGTATTACCCTTCTTCGTAAAGGGATATATGATACTATTTGGTAGTAGCCAGTTCCATGATATCATTTTGGGGTTACTCGGGTTATATGTTTATTTTCTAAGGATTAAAAATATAGTATCAATTCAAAAGATTTTTGAAATAAAAACCGGGTATTTGGCTCTTAAGTTTCCAAAATATAAGTGTATGGGTGAATTAATAAACGAAGTTTTAATTGGATTAAAATTCAATTAATTTAATAACAAGGTTTAATAAACTTGGTTTATTTTAAATAGTGTCGTTTGGGTTTTAACACCTAGGAGGTTAATATTTTTTAGTGTTATTAGGCCGGTTAATAAACATTTTTACCTCAGAGTGTCTAAAGGAAAGTAGATTCTAGGATGGAGTTTGGATACCAGCATCTTACTCTTCTTAGCTACTTATCAGACAAGGTAAAGAAGTTATATTGTTCGACTCAATTTTAAGATCAAAAATTATTTTTGTAATCTACATCTGAATAGTTAAAAGTGAATAGAATTAAAAATATGATGTTTTTGTATATACTCATAGGATATAGGAGAGTATTATACAAGTTAATAAACTAAAATGATTTTTATGAAAATAATTCATAAATAAATTGTATCATTTAAAATGCTTGAACCTTAGTAGAAATTTTTAGAAAATGTTTTCATTAATCTTTTTGGGAGAGTAGAAAGTAATTGGGTGGATAAGAACCAATAAGGTTAGTATGTAAGTTTACGTAGATCCTTCCTCTTTTTCACATAATTCTCGACCTAAGATTCAAGTACATGACTTGAGGTGTTTTACACCATTCCAAATAAGGATTTATCACCCGATTTTTTATGACGAACACTTGGTGAGGGTTCCTAATGTGGACCAAAAGTTTTTTACCATAGTATATGGCTATGTAACACCCTATATTTTTAGTAACATTATTTAGGATATTTAATTAGATAAATTAAATAAAATAATGTAATGATTAGGGGATTGAGATTTGTGATTAATAGGGGCAGCCATGACATGTTAATAAATAAAATAAAATGAGCTAACATGAATTAAAATAGATAAGGGAAATATGTGAGGGAAAAATAGGAAAAAGGAGTTTTCTAATTCCCTAAACCATTAGGAATACACATTCATTACTAAATCAAAAATCAAAGTATAGAGGTCGACCAACATTAAGCAAGAAGAAGATAAAGAAAGCAAAGGAAAGAAGATTAATCAACTTAATCCATTCAAATCTTAAACTCCATAATCTCAAAGCTAAGGTGAATAATGACTACATCTCATTTTTCTAATTGTTTTCAGTTTTAAGATGAATCCGAATGATTTGCAATGTTATGCCATGATTTTGAAGGATAAAATGTTTATATATGCTTGTTTGATGATTTATGCTTATTCATATAGGTTTTATGAGATGTTTTAATATGAAAACCCTATTTAATAACATCCAAATGCTTTGCGATTTTAGATTTAGGTTAGAAATGATAGTTTAGAGATGGCTTTCAATTTTCATAATTTTCTGAATTAATTTGGAGTTTATACTAAATTCCTAGTGAGGAAAATGATTAATTGGGTTTAAAATAATTTATGGCTAACTATTTATGTTTTGAGTCTGAAATTAATATATGTTGGAAAACATATTAAAAATGATCTGGAATTTTTGTAGAATTTTCCTAAGTGTTTTGATGAATATAGAAATTTATTTAAGGTATGTGACTTAAGTGTTTTGTATATTTATAAAAGGAGATGGGGAATTTTATAAATAAATTAAATTGTATATTTTGAATATTGGCAACACTTTTAGAAAAGAAAATTAGCAACCAATAATATTTTGACAAACAAGGCAGGTTAGTTGAAAAGATTTTCCTTTTAAAGTTAAAATCAGTTTTACATGCTTTTAGCATGTTTTGCTGCTTTTTGCACTAACGGTTCCGACTTAGTAGCTCCACCTCCATCATTATCGAAACCAATGTGCATGGCATCAAATACTTGGTGCGCAGTGAATTGGATATTGGCGAAAGGTATTGGGTCGAAACCAGGGGTTCTGAAGGGGTCGAAGCACTACGTTGCTTTCAAATAAATAATGTGCCTGTTTCGCTTTCGAAGGATATGCTTTCGATTTGGTTGGCTTTCAGCCGAGTCAAATGTTTTAAAGGAAAGGTTTCGAATGGGTTACGCCTTTTTTTAAGTAAATGCTTTCGAATGGGGTCGAAATCCCTAGCTGTCGCCTTTCTACCTTTCGAAGCAAATGGTTTCAGAAGGTATACTTTGTTTTAAAACCCAAGCAACTTCTCCAATGCTTTTGGAAGGGTTAGTTTCAACACCATCACTTCTTTACTTAGGAATAAATTTCGAAAGAGTGATTTCGACTTAAATGTTTTATGACCCTTTTGCTTTGTTGAAGGTAGAACCCAATGGTTTCGAAGAAGATGGTTTTAAAAGGTTTTGAAAGGTTTCCATATGTTTTATTTTAACCCAAATGCTTTCGAAAGGTTTGATGTTTTAATGCTTTCGAAAGGTTCTAAAGAATGGTTTCGAAGGGGTGGTTCCCTAATGGTTTCAAAAGGTTTAAAAGGAAAGTTTTGAAAGGTTTGAAAGGAAAGGTTTTCCAAAATTTTCAAAAGGCAATGTTTAAATGTTTTAAGTATAGGATGTCTAAGGTTTTAAAGCTTTCAAAGGAAAGGTTTTTCAATGGTTTCAAAAGGAATGTTTTGGCCTTTCAGCCTTGGTGAAAGAAAAGGGTTTACTTGGTTTCGAAAGTGATACTTTCAATGGATTCGAAAGGGGTACTTTCAAAGGTTTAAATTTTTTCATCAACAAAGATTTAAGTAAAGTATATATAACATGAAAAGGTGATTTTGAGTAAGCATAGAGTATATATTTTCCTTGTTTAAGTTTTATTTAAAGGTTTTAAATCAATTTGAGATGAAAAGGTTTTCAAGGAAAATTAAAGGGAAGGTTATCCTATGTAAAATGACTCAGATATTTGTATACCAGATGGGACTGGTATAGGGTCGCACCCTATACATTAGCTATTAGCCCCAACTAATTTAGACCAAAATTCCAGTGTGTAGGACCTTGTCACAAGTAAGACTAAAATGATGATTATACATAAAAGGGAATATATATTTGTATATAGATAGGTTATTGGTGAGCCCGAAAAGCCGTTAGGATCAGGTGACCCTGGGAGAAGATAAGTTAGGGATAGACCATCCAGAAGAGGAGTATCTAACAGATAATTTAGGGACAAACCGTCCAGAAGAGGAGTATCTAACAGGTGTTAGATTATTTTATTTATATTGTCTGGTAGGCCCGAGTCAGCCAAAGTTGAGTAGTTAGCCAAACAAAACTATAGTGTTCGGACAGATAGTTCATTTGTTATCTGACATGTAAGTTTACATGATATTGCTTTACAGTTTTTAACTATTTTGGTTGCAGGATTATGATTTGAAAAAGATATATTTTAAAAGGATATTAGTGAGGGGAAACCCGTTCCGCTAAGCGGCGTGGTCTCACTTAATATCAAATAGCCGAGATGTATAGTATTATTCACACTAGGCTTTATGTCCGGCTCGAAGTTTATGTTTTACCCCTTAAACTCTCGGGTGCTCAAAATTAATTTGAGTAGGCTGAGGGTTGAGGATTTTTAGGTTTTTAGTAGGTTGGTGAATAAAGCTTCCGGAGATGAGCAGGTGGCTGACGGATATCTATTTAAGAGTTGCTGTTTTATTTTGTTTTATTCCGCTATGTTGTATTAAGTCAGTTATGACTATATAAAACTTTTGTCAACCAAGATGGCATCTTCATATGTCGCTCTTAGCGTACTTGTAATAATTATATTTTATCTAAACTTGGGAAACGATTATAGGATTATGTAATAGAACATGAAACATATTTGTGAAATGTAATTAGAAAATTTATTTTTGTGAAATCTGTGATTTTGTTTCATATTCATGTGCTTCTGATATTATGGATACCATTAACATTACCGTATTTGGTCATCGGAAGTTAATACTATGGATGACTACAACATCTGTAGCGCTTAGCTTCGGGCCTCCAGATAAGATATGTTACAACTTGGTATCAGAGCATAGATTTATGAAAAATTTTAAACTGAAATAATTTTTAAAAACATAATCCTAAGGAATTGGAGATAAGATCGAGGGTATGGGATAACGCTATAGTAACATACTTGTATTTACTATTTATAAGTATACGCTATATCTCTAGTTTCCTATCTCTCTTAGTATGTTCTTATATATCTCACGAGGCTTGAATACAGATATGGATGCTAGAAGTAGAAGAGTGAATCTTGGAGGAAGCACCACCACAAATGGTAATGCCAGACCGAATACGAAAAAGAACCAAGGTCAGGCAGAAGCAGAAAATGTTGGTGTTGGAGTCCCACAAGTGGATATGGGAGCTATGTATAAGTTTTTCATTAACATGATGCAAACTAGAATTGCTGATAGAGTGGTTGGAGGAAATGCTGGAGTAGGGGTTCAGGAAGCTCCGGTGGTCAACAACTATGCTATCCTGAGCAAGGATTATGTTAGGCTTGGAGGGAAACCATTTATTGGAATTGAAGATGCTATTGAAGTAGAGAGCTAGTTGTTGCATTATGAGAGAATCTTTGATGAATTGGGGCTCAATGATGAGCATAAGAGGAGGCTTGCTTCGATACAACTTCAAGGAGCAACTTTATTCTGGTGGAATAGTGTGACGGTTGGAATGAATGAAGAGATGATGACATAGGCTGAGTTTAGGAGAAGGTTCTAGGAGAGGTTCATGTTTGTGATGGCGCAGCCTGCTTTACTCAGAAAGTTTGCTGAGTTGGTGTAGGAGGAGATGTCTGTGTTGGAATATTCTAGAAGGTTCGAGGAGTTGGCAAGGTAAGGGTATGCTTCTGTGGATACCGTGATGAAGAGGAATGAGAAGTTCATCAAGGGGTTAAAGCATGAGTTGGCAAAGGCTACATTACTCATATTAGGTATCCCTGTGATGTTGTGGTGAAGATAGCTTTAAGACATGAGAGATGCTTGCTTCTCTAGAGAAGAATAAGACAAAGGAGGTCCAGAAGGGCACTCTAAAAAGGAAGTTCTTTCATAAGAAGGGTGCTCAGAAAGGTGGAGCCGCAAAGAAGGGAAAGTCAGAAGTTGTTTGCTTTAAGTGCGATAAGAAAGGACATTTTGCTAATGAATGTCGTATTCGAAAGGCGAAGTAAGTGATCGGGAAGAAGAACATCAAATGCTTCAACTGCGATCAGATTGGTCATTATAAGAATCAATGCAAAGAGCCTGCTAAGGACGGAAGGGGCAAAGTATTTGCATTGGAACCTTCTACATCAGGACCAACTGTGTAGGAGAAAGGGAAGGGAGTGTTGGAGGTATGCTTCAGATTCATGGTATGTCTTTTAGCGTTCTTTTTGATACTGGTGCATCGCATTCTTTTATATCTCATTGTTTGGTAGATAAGCTTAACCTAGATACCTCATATTTAGTTACTTCCTTTAGAGTTGCAAATCCGATAGGCGACACTTAGAATAAAGTGTGACCCTCTAGAGTTTGATTTGTTAGGTCATACCTTTGTTTGCAGTTTGCATGTATTTGACTTTGTAGGGTTCGGAATTATTTTGGGTATGGATTGGTTAAGTAAGTATGATGCTAGGATATTTTCCATAACAGGAAAATATCACTTAGACACCCTGACTGTAGTGATCGGATTGTATATACCGTAGAAAGCCCTAGTTGTGAGGTGAATGCTTTGTTGGGTGTAGTGGAGTTGGAAGATGAGTTGAATCGCGTTTCCGTGGTTAGAGAATTCGCGGGTGTTTTTGAGCCTGTAGTAGGATTGCCACCGAAACGAGCCATTGTATTTCAGATAGATTTGGTGCCTGGAGCAGAAACAGCGAGTAGGCCGCCAAGTAGGATGACACCTACAGAGATGAGAGAGCTGAAGGTGTAGTTGGTGGATTTGGAAGGCAAGAAATTTATTAGGCCTAGTAGTTCACCCCGTAGTGTTTGCTAAGAACCCGGATGGATCGCTAAAGTTATGTATCGATTATCGTAGTTGAATGAGAAGACGATAGAGAATTGATATGCGTTACCTACAATTGATGATTTGTTCGATCAGTTGAGTGGAGCCAAGGTATTTTCTCAGTTGGATTTAGCAACAAGTTTCCATCAGCTTAGAGTAGCAGAGGATAGTATTCATTTGACGGTGTTTAGAACTAGATATGGATCATACGAATGGTTAGTGATGCCGTTTGGACTTACTAATGCACCGACATTCTTTGTGGATTTGATGAACCGAATTTTCCTGAAACACTTGGATAAGTTCATGTAGGTTTTCATAGATGATATTTTGATATACTCTAAGAATGAAAGGGGGCATGAGGATCATCTTAGAATTGTGCTTGAGACGCCAAGGCAGCATCAGCTGAAGGCAAAGTTTTCGAAGTGTCATTTCTGGAAGAAGGAAGTGAAGTTTCTTGGTCATGTAGTCTCAGAGAAAGGGTCGTCTATAGATCCGACTATGATTGAAGTGGTGAATAATTGGAAGAGACCCGAGACAGTGACTGAGATAAAGAGTTTTCTTGGATTAGTTGGGTATTATCAGAGGTTCATTAAGAATTTTTCACGGATAGCAGCACTGATGACCAAGCTAACGTGAAAAGATGTGAAGTTTGTGTGGATCGATAAGTGTGAGGAAGCATTCTAGAGCTTGAAACATTTATTGACCCATGCACCTGTATTAGTTGTTCCGGAGGGGAATTAGGATTTTGTAGTTTATACAGATGCGTGTGGAGCTGGGTTAGGAGCTGTGTTAATGCAGAGAGGTAAAGTGATTGCCTACGCTTCTCGACAGCTTAGACCGCATGAAATTAGATACCCAACGCATGATTTGGAGTTAACTGCGGTGATTTTTGAATTGAAGGTGCGGAGACATTACCTTTTAGGAGAGAGGTTTAAACTTTATACGGATCACAAGTCGTTGAAGTATTTTTTCTCTTAGAAGGAGCTGAACATGAGGCAGCAGAGATGGTTGGAGTTTATTGTTGCTTATGATTTTTGAATTGAGTACACGCCAGGAAAAGGTAATAAGGTTGCAGATGCACTTAGCAGAAAGCACTAGAATGCAGTGTTGGCAATGATAGCAGAAAGGAAAGACTTGGAAGAGTTGTCGACTTACAGAGTGTAGTGGAGGTCTGAAGTTGGGTCTAGTGAAGGATCTGTTGTGTTGTGTTGTTTAGAAGTTCGACCAGTGATGATTGAAAATATTGCTTCTAAACAGATGGAGGATATTGCATTAGTTGAACGGATCAGGAAGTTAAGGGATGGAATGGAGAGCGATGATTCGAAGGATTTTAGTCTTTACCAGAATAGGTGGTTCAGAAAGAAAGGGAGGTTGTGTGTTCTGAATGTAGAAGACATAATGAAGGAAGTTTTGGAGGAATGCCATCATTCGAAGTTCACTATTCATCCGGGAGGAACTAAGATGTATCAGGACATGAAGCGGAGTTTCTTCTAGGAAGGTATGGAGAGGGATGTAGGCTTAAAGGTGAAGCAGTTTTTGAACTGTCAACAGGTGAAAGTCGAATATCAGAAGCCAAGTGGGTTGCTTCAGCCATTAGATATTCCAGTATGGAAGTAGGATTCTATTTCCATGGATTTATAGACGGGTTGCCAAGATCTAGTAGAGGAAATGAAAGTATACGGTTTGTAGTGGAGATATTGACCAAGAGTGCCCATTTAATTCCAGTTAAGTCAACTAGGACGGTGCCTGTTTTGGCTAAGTTATTTATTAAGAATATAGTTAGACTGCATAGAATTCCTAGTAGTATAGTAAGTGATAGAAATTCCTTATTCACTAGTGAGTTCTAGAAGAGTCTACAGGATGTTTTAGGCACCAAGCTCAAGATGAGTACCGCTTACCATCCACAGAACGATGGGAAAACAGAAAGAGTTGACAAAGTCTTGGAGGATTGTTACGAGCTTCTGTGTTAGATTTTGGAGGATCATGTGAAGACCATCTACACTTAGTCGAGTTTTCATATAACAATAGTCATCAGACTAGTATAGGGATGACACCGTTTGAAGCTTTGTATGGAAGGCCATGCAAATTTCCAGTTTGTTGGTTAGAGACCGGGGATAGGTTGTTTTTTGGTCCAGATTTGGTTAGAGAAGCTGCAGAAAAGATTGAGTTGATTTGGGCTAGGATGAAGAAAGCTCAATCCAAGCAGAAGAGTTATGCAGATAGAAGACAAAAGGACTTTGAGTTCTCAGTTGGAGATCATGTTTTTATTAAGGTATCACCGATGAAGGGTGTGATTAGATTCGGAAAATCAGGGAAGTTGGCACCGAGATTCGAAGGACCATTTCCTATTATAGAGAGGATCAGGAAACTCGCATATAGAGTAGAGTTACCGAGCAGTTCGGTAGGAGTCCTCGATGTGTATCATGTTTATCATCTAAGGAAGTGTGTTAGAGATCCGGAGTCTACTATAGCATTGACTGTGTTAGATGACTTAGTAGTAGAACCAAACTTGACTATAGTTAGAAAGCTAGTTCATATAGTCGCGAGAGATGAGAAGAGGCTAAGGAACAAGACAGTCAGATTAGTGAAAGTCCAGTGGAGTGACGATGAGAGAGACTATACTTGGAAGACTGAGAGCAGGATTAGAGATGCTTATCCTGATTTGTTTGATGGTATGTTTTACCTTTTTGATTGACATGTTGTGTACCTTATCGTAATTTCGAGGACGAAATTCTTTAAGGAGGGGAGATTGTAACACCCCATATTTTTAGTAACATTATTTAGGATATTTAATTTGCTAAATTAAATAAAATAATGTGATGATTAGGGGATTGAGATTTGTGATTAATAGGGGTAGCCATGCCATGTTAATGAATAAACTAAAATGAGCTAACATAAATTAAAATAGATAAGGGAAATAGGTGAGGGAAAAATACAAAAAAGAGTATTCTAATACCCTAAACCCTTAGGAATACACGTTCATTACTAAATCAAAAATCAAAGTATAGAGGCCGACCACCATTAAGCAAGAAGAAGATAAAGAAACCAAAGGAAAGAAGATTAATCAACTTAATCCATTCAAATCTCAAACTCCATCATCTCAAAGCTATGGTGAATAATGACTACATTTCATTTTTCTAATTGTTTTCAGTTTTAAGATGAATCCGAAGTACTTGCAATGTTATGCCATGATTTTGAAGGATAAAATGTTTATATTTGCTTGTTGATGATTTATGCTTATTCATATAGGTTTTATGAGATGCTTTAATGTGAAAACTTTATTTAATGACATCCAAATGCCTTGCGATTTTAGAACTAGATCAGAAATGATATTTTAGAGATGGGTTTCAATTTTCATAATTTTCTAAATTAATGTGGAGTTTATACTAAATTCCTAGTGAGGAAAATGATTATTTGGGTTTAAAATAATTTATGGCTAGATTATTTATGTTTTGGGCCTGAAATTAATATATGTTGGAAAACATATTAAACCTGATTTTCTGGAATTTTTATAGAATTTTCCAAAGTGTTTCTTTGAATATATAAAATAATTTAAGGTATGGGACTTAAATTGTTTATTTCTGAAATATTGGCAGCACTTTTAGAAAAGAAAATTAGCAACCAATAATATTTCGACAAACAAGGCAGGTTAGTTGAAAAGGATTTCTTTTAAAGTTAAAATCAGTTTTACATGCTTTTAGCATGTTTCGCCACTTTCTGCACCAAGGGTTCCGACTTAGTAGCTCCGTCTCCATCATCATCGAAACCAATGCGCATGGCATCAAAGACTTAGTGCGCAGCGAATTGGATATAGGCGGAAGGTATTGGGTCGAAACCAAGGGTTCCAAAGGAGTCGACGCGCCTGCTTTGCTTTCAAATGAAAAACGCGCCTGCTTTGCTTTCAAAGGATATGCTTTCGACTTGGTTGGCTTTCGACTGATTCAAATGTTTTAAAGGAAAGGTTTCGAATGGGTTACGCCTTTTGTTTTTTAAGTAAATGCTTTCGAATGGGGTCGAAACCCCTAGCTGCCACCTTTCTACCATTCTAAGCAAATGGTTTCAGAAGGTATACTTTGTTTTAAAACCCAAGCCGCTTCTCTAATGCTTTCGGAAGGGTTGGTTTCAACACCATCACTTCTTTACTTAGGAAAAGCTTTTGAAAGAGTGCTTTCGACTTAAAATGTTTATGACCCTTTTGCTCTGTTGAAGGTAGAACCCAAATGGTTTTGAAGAAGATGGTTTCGAAAGGTTTCCACCTGTTTTATTTGAACCAAAATGATTTTGAAAGGTTTGATGTTTTAATGCTTTTGAAAGGTTCTAAAGAATGGTTTCGAAGGGGTGGTTCCCCAATGGTTTCAAAAGGTTCAAAAGGAAGTTTTTGAAAGGTTTGAAAGGAAAGGTTTTACAATGTTTTCGAAAGGCAATGTTTAAATGTTTTAAGTGTAGGATGTCTAAGGTTTTAAAGCTTTCGAAGGAAAGGTTTTTCAATGGTTTCGAAAGGAATGTTTTGGCCTTTCGGCCTAGATGAAAGAAAAGGGTTTACTTGGTTTCGAAAGGGGTACTTTCAATGGATTCAAAAGGGGTACTTTCAAAAGTTTAAATGTTTTCATCAACAAAGATTTAAGTAAAGTATATATAACATGGTAAGGAGATTTTGAGTAAAGCATAGAGTATATATTTTCCTTGTTTAAGTTTGATTTAAAGGTTTTAAATCAATTTGAGATGAAAATGTTGTCAAAGAAAATTAAAGGGAAGGTTACCCTACGTAAAATGACTCAGATATTTGTATACCAAATGAGACTGGTATAGGGTCGTGCCCTATACATTAGCTATTAGCCCCAGCTAATTTAGTCCAAAATTCCAGTGTGTAGGGCTTTGTCACAGGTAAGACTAAAATGATGATTACAAACAGAAGGGAATATATATTTGTATACATATAGGTTATTGGTGAGCCCACAAAACCATTAGGATCAGGTGACCCTAGGAGAAGATAAGTTAGGGACATACCATCCAAAAGAGGAGTATCTAACAAATAAGTTAGGGACAGACCATCCAAAAGTGGTGTATCTAACAGGTGTTAGATTATTTTATTTATATTGTCTGGTAGTCCCGAATCAACCAAAGGTTAGTAGTTAGCCAAAAAAAACTATAGTGTTCGAACAGATAATTCATTTGTTACCTGTCATGTAAGTTTACATGATATTAATTTACAGTTTTTAACCAGTTTAGTTGCAGGATTATGATTTGCAAAAGATATGTTTTAAAAGGATATTAGTGAGGGAAAACCCATTCCGCTAAGCGGCGTGGTCTCACTTAATATCAAATAGTCGAGATGTATAGTATTATCCACACCAGGTTTTATGTCTGACTCGAATTTTATGTTTTTCCCCTTAAACTCTCGGGTGCTCAAAATTAATTTAAGTAGGCTGAGGGTTAAGGATTTTCTGGTTTTTAGTAGGTTGGAGAATAAAGCTTTCGTAGATAAGCAGGTGGCTGACGGATAGCTATTTAAGAGTTGCTGTTTTCTTTTGTTTTATTCCGCTGTGTTGTATTAAGTCAGTTATGACTATATAGTACTTTGGTCAACCTAGGGGGCATCTTTATATGTCGCTCTTGGCGTATTTTGTTATAATTATATTTTATCTGAACTTGGGAAATGATTATGGGTTATGTAATAGAATATGAAACATGTTTTGTGAAATGTAATCAGAAAAGTTGTTTTTGTGAAATCTGTGATTTTGTTTCATATTCATGTACTTCTGATATTATGGTTACCATTGACATTATCGTATTTGGTCACCGGAAGTTAATACTATGGATAACTGCAGCAACTGTAGCGCTTAGCTTCAGGCCTCCAGGTAGGGGATGTTACAAGCTATGTAAGTAGAACAGAGGTATCTAATTAAGAAGCCTGATTAGAGTCCACATTGGGAAATCGAGTGAACGATACTAGTTCCGAAGTAAAGCTATGTATTCAAGGAGATGATCAAATCGGATTTTTTATAAGAAAGATCTATATACGTCATACAAACTAATTAGTAGTGTCATGTGTTTCGAGGTTTAGGGTTGTGGTAAAATTTCGGGGTCGAAATTCTTTTAAGAGGGAGAGTGTAACGACCTAGAATTTTACTAATTTGACCCGCGAATATTAAGTTAATTTTAAATATTCAAATAATATATTTTATAATTAAAATAAAACTCTTTTAAATAATAAGTAATGATGGTGAAATAGTGTTTCAAATTTTTTTAGAAAAATATATAGTTCGAAGAAAAATAAAAAATGTAACCAAAATTTGTTTTTCGAATTTTCAACTTTTCGTCGGCTAAAAGTTGTCAGATAGGATATAAACATTTTGTTAATATAAACATACATTTATACTTAAATACATTAATATGGTTAGTAATATAATGTGATAAATTATGTATACTTAAGTTTATATAAAAAGTTTAGAGTAAAATAAAATAAAAGTTCCTTAAGAGACATAGTACATTAGGCATTAATGCAATGTTGGCTTAAGGAGATGAGAGGGGGGACAAAGGGGTGAGCAGAAGTACTATGAGCTGGAGGAAGCTTGATGACATGACAGAGGATGTGGAGGGTAAAGGACATAAGGGTGTAGTGGTAATTTACCTTATATATTTCATATCAAACCAATTTTCACAATTTTCTTTCTCATTTTTCCCTTTCATTCTCACTTCTTAAAAATTCCTACAAGCTTTCAAATGCATTTCCATGGCTTCCATAGTTCTTTCTAAAAGTTTAAAACCTTGTTTCACGTTAAAACTCTTAAGGACATTGTTTCATTACCTCTCTCTTCTAAGCTCAAGCCCATACCCTCCTTGAAACCTTGGTCGAGCCCTTTGTCCTTTAGGTCGAACCACTTTGGGCCTTTAGGTCTCCAAAAATCCAATTTTTAGTGAGGCAAAGGAAGGATCTTGGTTTGGTTTGAGTTGTAGCAAAGTTTGAGTCAAATTTGATAGCCTTTTAATGAGTAAATTCCTTACTTTTTGGGAAAAGGTTTACCTTTATATATATGCTTGACTTGGTTGTAAATATGATGTTTGTTTGGTTGAAATTAGAGTTGACTTGAATGTATGTATTTGTGCTTAGATGAAATGTTATATAGTTTGGAAATAGAAGTTAAAGGGTCAAGTTAGTTTACAAGTTATGATCTTTGCTTGTATATGTTTGTGATGGCATGTATATATGTTTGTGAGCTTGTTGTAAGATGTGAATGCATGAACTTGTGGTAGTTAATGCATGCTAAAATGAATAGCACTTAAAGTTGTGATTTTGCGACATCGGAATCCTTGGTTAAACTTGGTTTCACTTAAGGTTGTGTTTGAAAAGTTTCCAAGTTTTAAACTTTGATTCAAAACCTTACTTTTGTTTTCCATAAACTTTATTAAGTTATAAATTAGTCAAGGTATAAAAGTTAAGATTTTTGAAGCTATTTGATAGTAAAACAAGTTTTGAAATTTCGGGTTGTATAGTGATAATCACTATAAATGCAGTTCGTAAAAACAAACTCTTCTTGCAAATTAAGTTTTGTTTTCATCTTGGATAATTTTGAGAAGTTTTTTCAAACTTTTTTTAAGTAATAAAAAGTTGTTATTATTTATTTAATTATTTATTTAATGATTATTTAAGAAATTAATTAAGTTAAGGTAATTAGTATTTAATCATTAGTTAATAAGGGAAACTAGTACTTAATTATAAATTAAGTTAATTATAATTAGTTAATTAATTAAAGGTTAATTATTATTTAATAATTTATTTTAAAGATTAATTATTATTAAATTAATAATTAAAGGTTAATTATTATTTAAGAGTGGGTTTTAAATATTTAATTAATTACTAATTAAGTTTAGATTTAATTATTCTTAAATAAAGGTTTAATTTATTATTTAATTATTAATTAAAGATTAATTATGGTTTACTTATTTATTAAATGATTAAGTATTATTTAACTATTTATTTAAAGGATAATTATTATTTAATCATTTATTTAAAAGATGATTATTGATTAATTAATAATTAAGGGTTTAATTATTTTTAAATAAGGAGTTAAGTGTTATTTAATTATTGAATAAAGATTTTTAATTTTAAAATCGTTTATTTCTGAATATCGATTTTCATACTCTTGCACAGTCATGGCCGCTTGCTTCAGATCTAAGAAGCTCCTAAATAACAAAGTCTTTTCGACTTTGGAAACAAACTTTATCTCAAAATCATCTTTAAATTAGATCCAAAAGAAGTCATTTTCTTGGACATCTACAGTGATAGAACTCCACCAATCCATGGTTGCATCTGTCTGATGTCGTGACGACAACCTATGCTTTATTGCGTCATTTGGCTCCACATCTCTAAATATCTGATCACACAATTTGAGCCAAGACTGGACTTCTATAATAGTCTTTGTGCCACTAAACCTCTTGCCCTCCCAATCTCTCATAGCCACGGCAGAGCAAAGCAAAACTTATTTGAGGCATGACCTGCACGATCTCCTCTACGACATTCAACCTTGGTCCCTCAACTTGAGCAACTTTTCTCGATGCTCGATCCCTGCCATTTGTGACAATACTGCCTCGACCACATATACCTCTACCTCCTCGAGCATTGACAGCTTTAGTAATCATAGTTCTTACTACCTAATCAAAGGAAAACTTCTTTAGTACATGAAAGGATAGAGTTATTTCAAAGAAAGGATTCTGAAGAAAGAGATATTCCTACAGAATAAATTTAAAATCTAGTTTTCAAAATACAAATACGCTTTCATATGTATAATACACTAGACTCATTCTAGGGCGTCGCTTACCGCATCTTTAATGGACCATACCCAACCAAAGCCAAGAAGTTCGCTCAACCTCAAGCTTTGATACCAAACGCAACGATCCGACTTTTCGACACTCGAATGTCGACATTCAATACATCAACAGTATTTATGTGCCGAGTACCCAAATGCCGAAAAGAAAGAAAGTTAGGGTAAAATAAAAAAATAGAATTGAACATGAAAGAGAGAACACAATATCAGAATCTCACAATGGAATGATAATATATAATATCAAGGAATAGTATAAAGTGTTACTCTGAATACAAAAATATCAGAGTTACTAAAACCTATGTACATTCATTACCCCTGAATAGTTATAACTATCTGTCCTTACAATGCTGATATATACACAATACAAAAATGTTGGGGAAATAAGAATACTATAGAAGTTAATCATCCAGCTTCTCTCCATAAGCTCCATAGCATCCGTAGCTAAATCTGGAAACATTCATGGGGCTGACCCATACACTATAAGAAAATAACACCCGGATCAGTTTGGCAAACCAACATGAGAAACTCAAAACGTAAGAGTGACATATAAAAGCATCTTTTGAGATCGTACGGATTACCCTAACAGTTTTCCTCTCAAATGAAACCAACCATTCATTAAACATACAGTGATATGATAGATAATGTCTAGAGTGTAGCACATAAATCATATCAAATAGTTATTATGTGAACGCCACAAGAATAATAGGTATACAATCAATACCACTAAGGTGCGTTCACATGGTGGATTTTCCATGGAGATCTCCTTGGATCTAGTCAAATCCGAACTCCTAAACAAGGATCAGAGATATACTTCCAAACAACGTACATCTCTAGGGAATGTATTATAGGAAATACATAACCGACCAAGGCCCAGCCAATCGTGTTTCTGAATGCATCGCTCCTGCATGCATGTTTGTAAGTAATACTAGATGGAGTCGCCTGCACCCTTGGGATTGCTAAAAAGCTACGTTCCCCTTCACTATGCATCATATCTCTAGTTTTAGTGATTTCCGATGTCGAGGCTACGTTCGGCATGTCTCACTCGATTCCTCATCACTCGAACAGAACAATTTCCAAATAGATTCCCGCATCTCCAACAGATCATGAATCACTATATGGATTCAAACATCTCGAATAGATCTCGAACCTCCGCATAGGTTCCTCGCATAAATCCTCCGACGAATGCTAACGATGTCCTCTCTTTTGGAAAACTCTTAAAGACAGATAGTCCCACACGATATCATAGTTTAAAATGTTAACGCTGACCTCTCTCTTGGACTTATCCTTATGATTGATAGTTCAACTCCATAACATTTTACTTCACAACTGAAAGTGTGTACGCTTGTGCACACTAATTGTGGATCGTGTAATATGGACTAATATATGCGGAATGTTATATACAATTGCTATATAAGTAAATATTCAATAAACTAACTATATAGCAATTCACAGATATAGAATGGTAAATGCAGTAAACAGTAAAAATCACACCAGGGATTTTTATACTGGTTCGGACCTCCCGTCCTACGTCCAGTCCCAGACTTCTATCTGGATTTCACTACCAACTACCTCGCTTCACCCGGAGGAACAGGTTTATAACACCCGAACAGCCGAACGGGATTTCGTGCCTCTTACAACACCGAGGACTTCAACAAAAATAAATACAATTGTCGTTGACAACTTGTGCTCTTAACAACACCGATTTGTCACTTGTAGTACACCCTTCCTATAATCTTATCCTCAAAATATGTGAATGATGTTTGTAAAGATTGAAGGAAGTATATTACTTATTTGAATCAAAAGATATGAAATAATTTCAATGATTCAATAAGCAATTTGAAGTAGAGAGCTTTTAGAATGCAAGAGTATTTAGAATTTAAGATCAGAATTTTAAAGCAAAGAATTGTTGTATTTCAATCAATGATTTAGATATGTTTATATAGAGAATAAATGGTTGTAACTCTTTGTGAAGAGTAGCCATTAAAAGATGTGATCATTGATGAAAGGAAAGAGAAGCAACCATTGAAGAAAGAAGTGTCTTTTGAGAAAGGTTGCTTTCTGTTTAAAAACGGTCGACAGGTCAAAAATGACCAGTAGACGAAAATTTCAAATATATAGACGTTATGTGCATGTGTGCACGTTCATTGTGCAATTTACACAGGAACGGTCGACCGCCTGGTTTTGGACCGGTCGACAGGTCGCTGTTAAATTGCACAGTGAATGTGCGCTGTCATCCAAAACGTTTATACATCGATTCTTTTGAGATGCATGATTATTTTGAGGATAGATTTTAACATAACTAATATTACTAACATACCAAAAAAATCCACCTCTAATGTATGAAGCTCGTTGTGTCTCAATGAATGACTTCTTTTTGACGATCACGGTTTAACCCTTTGTCAGAAATCAAAACTATATAAAAATCTTGACTCAACATTCTCCCCCTTTTTGATTGATGACAACATAGTTATGAATCTCCCCCTGTATTTGATCTCCCCCTGAGATTGTGCCTGTAACTCTATATTTTCCTGCATATATACTGTTAGCACAATTTTCTCCCCCTTTGTCATCGACAAAAAGGAGTTTATTAAAATATAGGATATAAAATATATAATTCAGAGTATAAGCAAAATAAGACTACTACCATAGATCAAGAGTTAAGAGTCACATAATATGATAATGCCAAAGAGTCTAGTACGAATTAAACTGCGACACTATTTAGTACAAGTGCCAGATAATGTCTTAAAGCAAGAACTAAGTCATAATTTACACATAATAGTAAATAAAGACATAGACTAAAAGGATTCAATTTGAATCTGTCTCACCCTCCTCTTCTTCCTCTTCTTCTTCTTCAACAAGCTGAGATTTTCCGTATCCACGTCCATGACTCGTTCCCGAGCTTGTACCCTCCTCCGAGGATGTCCAAGCAAAGGTAGGAGGAGCTGGGCGCTTGCCAGGGTCTTGAGTTGGCATGGATGAGGATGATGCTCCACATGATATTGCTTCCCATATAGAACTGAAGAACGACTTAAGTTTGTTAAATCGTTTATCCATTTTGGTGTCCATGCGCTTAAGTCGGGCTTCTAGAAGAAATTGATTTTGAGCAATAGTGTTAAGTGATTCTTTTGTTGAGGAAGATGATCTTAAAAGTTTAACTTCTCCAGGTTTAGATCGGGATGAACGGGAGGAAGCCTCTCTATGTCCTTGGTCTTTCCATTGTTCAAAAGGCATAATATTGAAGTATGGAGCTGGAAGCTTCATTCTTGCAATCAAAGCTTTGTTGATGGCTTTTGGTTTGGAAATAGAAGACTTTGGTGGTTCAATGCCACAATCGAGCAAGAGTCGCATAATGTACTCGTTATAAAACAAGTGTGGTCTAGAGCTATCATTTACTTTCAAGATCTCATCAAAGATCATACCAATCCAGTTTATACGAATACCCCCATAAATTGCGTATAATGCCTTGAAATTTTCTTTATAGACGGCATCAAAATTTCCAGTTCTTGGGAAAAGGGAGTGCATAAGAGTATGATGAAGAATTCTTGCAGACGGCCTTAAGCCAATAGACTTAGTGCTATCCTTGTCATCTTCAGTAAATTGATGACTAATTTGATTACGGACATGAATATTGCAAAAGTCATTTGAGAATTTTTCACCAATAAACCTAGAACCAAGAACACCTGCCATCCTATCACATGAGATAAACACTTCTTTGCCACATACAACAGACCAAAGACAATAATTGGGATTTGCGGGTTTGTTTTTCTCTATATTTAGATTAGCATAGAATAACTTGATCATGACATGGTTAATTTCCACATTGTTTTGATCATAGTCAATTAGGTTTTCAATGTCGGTATCCCTTGCTAAATCTAAAATACGATAACTAGAGAAATCTGAGAATTTAACAAACGAACCCGGATGGATAGTAAAATCTTTCATTTCATTCCACCTTTTGAGTGAAATTGGATCCACAAGCCATTTCTTGATAGAGAGATCAATGGGTTGTGTCTCTGAGGTAGAAGCTTGCTTAAATTTCTTTTGTTGAGGAGCCATTAGGGATAAGTTTGAAGAAGGAAATTTAATAAGGGAATGTAGGGTTTCTTTGGTTTGGGGAAGAAGACTGGTTATAAAGAAAAAAAAGAGTGATAGGGAAAAAATGAACGGACGGATATATAAAAAAAACAGAATACTCGTAACCGGTCGACCGGTGAAAATGGGGCGGTCGACCGTTTTTATCCAGAGAGCAAAACGGTCGACCGGTCCATTTTGAGCTGTCGACCGGTGCTGTTCTGGAAGCACAGTTCAGCCTGTTTTTAATATAGTTGTGTCCTATAAATTGTATATCACTCTTATTATAATATTTAATTGTTATTAAATGAGTGATTACAAAAGAAAATAAACAACGATACAATATAAAAATAAAAATAATGAAGAGTGGGAGAAGGAAGATCGGTTGAATCTTCGTTAATATCATCAATGCGAGCCTTCCAAGATGACCATTTTTCAGTTGCCCCTTCATTCTGAGCATAGTTTCTGTCCCATGAGTTTGGGGTTCTAGAAGATGAAGGTGCATTTGGCATTGGCTCATGAACATCTCGTTTGTTTGATCCACAGAAGAAGAATGCCATTCTTTCTAAAATAGATAATCGTGCCGAAGTCTGCTGTTGTTCATGATGAAGCTGTTGTTGTCCATAATGAAGCTGACGTTGAAGATCTATTTGATGTTTTTGATAGTGATGAATTTCATCGATCTTCTCTTTGGTTTGAGGAGAATAGAATAGCACTTTCTTTGCCTTTTTTGATTTAGGCGTACTTCCAGGTGTACGAGAGCATTGATGATGGCACTTTGGTTTATATTTTGGTGTTTCAGGAGAAAGATATTCTTCTGATTCAGAACTTGTAATGGAAATGTGAGTTTTTTGAGCACACTCATCACAAATATGTGCCATAGAAAAATTTGTATTTATGATTAGATAAGGGAAGATGAATAGAACGAATGTTTTTGACAGCTTATATAAATAGTTCTTATATATAAGCCTATGATTAAGAGTAAAAAGAGGAATTTGATGGTGTAAAATAATCAGAGACTCAAATAGCTTAAAATAGCTATAGTTAAAAAAGAATAATCAAACGAAAGAACTAAAAAGTTTAACATCAGTAATTATTAGACAAGGTCTTTTAAAGAAATTAAACCAAGCTCTCTTCGTAATTTAATAAAACTAGATTCGAGCAAAGGCTTAGTAAAAATGTCCGCTAATTGATTTTCAGTTTGGACATATTCAAGACATATATTTCCTTTTTCAATATTATCTCTAAGGAAATGATGACGGATATCAATGTGCTTGGTTCTAGAATGATTCACTGGATTTTTAGAAAGATTTATAGCACTCGTGTTATCACAGTATATAATAGAATTTGATAAATGAATATCAAAATCTTGAAGTGTTTGTTGCATATATAATACTTGAGTACAAGCGAGAGCCGCTGATATATATTCGGCTTCACATGTTGATAGTGAAACACAATTCTGTTTCTTACTAAACCAAGAGACAAGTGATTTTCCAATAAAATGGCACGTACCACTTGTACTCTTTCTATCCGTTCGAGAACCTCCAAAATCAGCATCACTATATGAAACTAATTCGAATGGACATTCTGTTGGATAAAAAAGACCGAAATCTTTTGTATTATTAAGATAACGAATTATACGCTTCACTGCTCGTAAATGCGATTCCTTTGGATTTGCTTGAAAACGAGCACATAGACAAACACTCATCATTATATCTGGACGACTAGCTGAAAGATAAAGAAGAGAACCAATCATGCTTCGATATAATTTCTGGTCAACACTCTTACCATTATCATCTTTTTCAAGATGTGTAGTTGTACTCATAGGAGTTGGTTTACCAGATGTATTTTCTAATCCGAAGCGCTTGATAAGATTTCCGCAGTATTTTTCTTGATTAATAAAAATACCATTCGAAAGTTGTTTGATTTGAAGTCCAAGAAAGTATGACAGTTCTCCCATATGAGACATTTCGAATTCTTTGGTCATAATACTTGCAAATTCCTTACAGAGTTTATCATTTGTTGAACCAAAGATGATGTCGTCTACATATATCTGAATAACTAGAATATCCTTTTGAGAATGTTTGATAAACAAAGTTTGATCGACTCTGCCTATTTGAAATCCTGAGTCAATAAGATAGCTACGTAATCGTTCATACCAAGCACGAGGTGCTTGTTTTAAACCATAAAGAGCTTTCTTTAGTTTGAACACATGATCAGGATATTTTTCATGTACAAACAAAGGAGGTTGTTCGACATATACATTCTCTTTGATAAATCCATTAAGAAATGCACTCTTGACATCCATCTGATAAAGTTTGAAATTATGGTGACAAGCAAAAGATAAAAGGATTCTAATAGCTTCTAGTCGAGCAACTGGTGCAAAAGTTTCTTCATAATCGATACCTTCTTCCTGATTATATCCCTGTGCTACTAACCTTGCTTTATTTCTGGTGATATTCCCTTGTTCATCAGCCTTATTTTTATAGACCCATTTAGTACCAATCACTGACTGATCAGTTGGTCTTGGAACAAGTTCCCAGACGTCATTGCGCACGAACTGATTTAGTTCTTCTTGCATGGCAATGATCCAATATTCGTCGGTAGCTGCTTCTTTAGGATTCTTAGGTTCGATATTTGATAGAAATGCAACATGTCCCATTTGATGTAATTGACTCCTAGTTCTTACTTGTGAGTCGACCTCCCCAATTACATTTTGAACCGGATGGTGTCTCAATAATCTTGGAGGGGAACGTATTTCACAAGCTGGATGTTGTTGAGAAGTATTTTCAACAATATTTTCAGAGTCAGAGTCATAATTTGTGATGATAGGAGTGTCAGAAAGTATAGTTTCGTCATCATCAGATTTTGGTTGAGAGGGCTGAAAGATTTCATCGAAGGAAACATGAAGAGATTCCTCAATAGTTTTGGTTCGTTTATTAAAAATACGATATGCCTTGCTTCTTTCCGAATAACCGACAAATATACCTTCATCAGCTTTCGGATCAAACTTCCCGAGTTGGTCTTTCGTATTTAAAATGAAACATTTTGAACCAAATACTTTGAAGTAAGATATATTTGGCTTCCTTTCGTTAAATAATTCATAAGATGTATTCTTGGTGAGTGGTCGAATGGACACACGATTCAAAACATAACATGCAGTGGCGACGGCTTCTGCCCAGAAATGTTTTGGTAAAGTAGATCCATTTAATAACGTTCTTGCACATTCTTGTAATGTTCGATTTTTTCGTCCTACAACTCCGTTTTGTTGTGGAGTTCTAGGAAACGAAAAATTGTGGTTAATACCTTTCTTTGTACAAAAATGTTCAAATTCGTTATTTTCGAATTCACCACCATGATCACTCCTTATGTTTTTAACTTTTATCCCTTTCGATTTTTGAATTCTTTTGACGAAAGATTTAAAATGTTCAAAAGTGTCACTCTTGTTTTTCAGGAAAATAGACCATGTATACCGAGAATAGTCATCAACTATTACAAATACATATCGATTATGGTTTATCGACTGAACTTGTGTTGGTCCGAATAAATCCATATGTAGTAACTCAAGTGGTTGTAGTGTTGATATGACTTTCTTGGATTTAAAAGATGATTTGGTTAATTTTCCTAATTGACATGCATCACAGATATTGTTAACCTTAAAACTCATTTTGGGTAATCCTCTAACTAGATTGTTTTTGGCTAGCTTGTCAATAGTTCTGAAGTTTATATGACAGAAGCGTTTGTGCCATAGCCATGGATCATTATCATTAGCTATAAGACACATATCTGAGTTATGATTAATATTCATATTCAGAATATATATATTTCTGTCTCTATAACCTTCGAAAATTAAATTATGATCTTTATCTAGAATACTACACTTATTATTTGAAAAAGAAATTGTAAAACCCTTGTCACATAATTGACTGATACTAAGTAAATTGTGTTTTAAATTTCTAACTAGCATGACATTTGTAATAAGAGGTAAGTTAGATGTACCGCAATTGCTCACATCGCCTTTGCCGATGATATAGCCTTTTGAATTATCTCCAAAAGTGATGGAGCCACCATCTGAGTATGTAATATTTGTTAATAAGCTCTTGTCTCCAGTCATGTGCTTCGAGCAACCACTGTCCAATATCCACTTTCCTCTTTTCTTAAGTGGGACCTGCAAAAAATAAAATTAAGTCCATGGTACCCACTTTTTATGGGGTCCTAAGAGTTAGGTCTTAGGAGTCCAAACCCATACGGGTCCGGTATCCCCTTTATATATATAATTAGTATTAAGATGTACAGTATTCATGAAATTCTGAATATATTTATTCCTAATCAAATTGTTATTTGTTTTAGGAACCCATATTTTGATAGTCTTGACATTTTTCTTCTGAAATTTCACAACTGGTTTTGGTTTGGAATATAATAAACTAAGATTTTTCTTAGCTCCAGTCTTTTGTACTTTCTTTTTCCTTCCATTACCAAGATGTTTCTTGGTTTCTGGTTTCCTATATCCCAAACCTTGTTTATTTGAAACAGATTGTGAACTTTCAATGATTTTTGTCAAATTTTCTCGACCTTTGTTAAAGTTAGAAACATTTTGAGTTATGTCATCTAACTTAGTTTGTAAGCTCGCCTTTTCTAGGTCCAGATTTTTGACTTTTGCCTTAAGCTCATGATTTTCAGTAGCGAGAGCATCATTTTTCTCTTTTTGAGTTTCAATTTCTTGACTCAAAAGAGATAATTGAGAGTCAACATTAGATGATGATTCTTGAAGTTTTTCAAGTTCTTCTTCTAATATTTTCTTCTTGTCTTTTAACATATCTCGTTCAAACTCTGCTCTACTCAAATCTGCTTTGGCTACTTTTAATTGACGTTTTATGTCTTTATATTTGACTATCAACTCAGAATTTATATCAAGTAATTCATCAAATGTAGGAATTTGTACCTCATCTTCTGTTGCCATAAAACAAACATTAGCTTGTTCATTCTCCTGATCACTTTCACTTTCAGATGAGGATGAGTCTGAATCATCCCATGTTACTGAGAAGGCTCGTTTCTTTGACTTGTCCTTCTTATGTTTGAATTTATCATTTTCTGACTTCTTCTTCTGTTCTGGACAATCCTTCTGCATGTGCCCCTTTTTGTGACAGTTGAAACATTCTATAGTTGATGAAGATGGTTTGCTTGATCCAGGTTTCCTTTTGTTGTAGCGACTGGCTTTTCGATATTTTAGGAATTTTTTGAATCCTTTTGCAATGAATGCCAAATCTTCATCTTCAGAATCTGATTCATTTTCATCTTTCTCAGCATGAAATGCTACATTTTTCTTTTCTTCTTTCTGTTCTTTTCTAGCCTGCAAATTTGCTTCATAGGACATTAAATTTCCTATCAATTCATCTGGCTTCATGATGGAAAGGTCATTAGCTTCTTCAATTGCTAATACTTTTCCTTCCCATTCACTAGTCAGAGAATGTAGGACTGTTGAAACAACATCAAAATCTGAATATTTTTGCCCTAATCCGATAAGTGCATGATGAATAGTTTGAAACCTTGAATACATATCATTGATTGTCTCATTTGGTTTCATTTTGAAATTTTGAAACTGACTCTTCAGCATGGCTATTTTGGCTTGTTTAACCTTGTTAGTACCTTCATGAGTGGTTTTCAGCGTTTGCCAAATTTGATATGCAGTAGTGCAGATACTAACACGGTTATATTCATTTTGGTCTAATGCACAAAACAACATATTTATTGCCTTTGCATTTACGGCTGCTGCCGTTTTCTCAGCCGTTGTCCATTCTGAATATTCAGTTGTTGGATTTACTATTTCTTTTTGAGTAGCATTCCAAGCATCATAACTATTTGATTGCATGAAAAATGACATACGTGTAGCCCAATAGCTATAGTTGAGACCATTAAAGAATGGAGGTCTTTGTGTTGATTGACCTTCCGTGTAAGTGCTAGAGCTAGTGCTTGCGTTATTTGCCATATTACAAGAATATATCAAATAACGGTGTTACGGTTATATGATAACCGTGCTCTGATACCAAATGAAAGTGTGTACGCTTGTGCACACTAATTGTGGATCGTGTAATATGGACTAATATATGCGGAATGTTATATACAATTGCTATATAAGTAAATATTCAATAAACTAACTATATAGCAATTCACAGATATAGAATGGTAAATGCAGTAAACAGTAAAAATCACACCAGGGATTTTTATACTGGTTCGGACCTCCCGTCCTACGTCCAGTCCCAGACTTCTATCTGGATTTCACTACCAACTACCTCGCTTCACCCGGAGGAACAGGTTTATAACACCCGAACAGCCGAACGGGATTTCGTGCCTCTTACAACACCGAGGACTTCAACAAAAATAAATACAATTGTCGTTGACAACTTGTGCTCTTAACAACACCGATTTGTCACTTGTAGTACACCCTTCCTATAATCTTATCCTCAAAATATGTGAATGATGTTTGTAAAGATTGAAGGAAGTATATTACTTATTTGAATCAAAAGATATGAAATAATTTCAATGATTCAATAAGCAATTTGAAGTAGAGAGCTTTTAGAATGCAAGAGTATTTAGAATTTAAGATCAGAATTTTAAAGCAAAGAATTGTTGTATTTCAATCAATGATTTAGATATGTTTATATAGAGAATAAATGGTTGTAACTCTTTGTGAAGAGTAGCCATTAAAAGATGTGATCATTGATGAAAGGAAAGAGAAGCAACCATTGAAGAAAGAAGTGTCTTTTGAGAAAGGTTGCTTTCTGTTTAAAAACGGTCGACAGGTCAAAAATGACCAGTAGACGAAAATTTCAAATATATAGACGTTATGTGCATGTGTGCACGTTCATTGTGCAATTTACACAGGAACGGTCGACCGCCTGGTTTTGGACCGGTCGACAGGTCGCTGTTAAATTGCACAGTGAATGTGCGCTGTCATCCAAAACGTTTATACATCGATTCTTTTGAGATGCATGATTATTTTGAGGATAGATTTTAACATAACTAATATTACTAACATACCAAAAAAATCCACCTCTAATGTATGAAGCTCGTTGTGTCTCAATGAATGACTTCTTTTTGACGATCACGGTTTAACCCTTTGTCAGAAATCAAAACTATATAAAAATCTTGACTCAACAACAACCGCTTCCATAACATAGGACTCGTATACTATTTTCGAAGTGTTATTCGATAAGTAAAACACTTACCAATCCTAGTCTCTTCAAAACTAATTCAACGAATTTCCGACCAACTAACTTCCTGTTCTTTCAAAAGTAAGCGAAAGTTAGAGACATTTCATATCAATGCCCTTCCTTGGGGTTCTCATTGATATGAAATCGCGAAGCCTTTCGATAACTTCTTAAGTCATATTTGGTCAAGTTCGATAATTGACTAATCAATTGTCTAGTCAAAAATAATTTCTTATACAAATCATGATTCATATACTTAACTCGTTTCCGACATTCCAATTTAACTATTCCTCGTTCAAGAGTGAAGCCAGGTAAGTTAGAGCACTGGTTGCATCAAAGCCTTGCCTCAACACTTCATTCTTGAATCTCACAAATAGATAAGTCTACCTCGTCGGCTTTAAGTGTTAAGTATAGTATTAATGATTTCCATAAACAATAAGAAATCAACACGATTAACACATTCCTTATATTTTCGAACTTATTACTCCTCGGTTATGAGAGAAGCCATGTAGGTTAGAGTCTATTGCTCCATCCCTCTCGACATCATTCTTAACTCTCACAAAAGATAAGCCTTACTCCGTCCACTTTTAGTGTTAAGCATAGTTAACTACTTTTCAAACAAGTAATTAAACAATCCACCATTTGGCCATTTATCAATTCTAACCCATTTTCTGGAGCTTTTGTTTATACTTTTAAAATACTTAAAAATATTTATAATAGGTTTTAAAACATTTATCCAAAATATTACTTGAAAATAACAACTTTACGAAATCCCTTAAAAACTTGAAAATGACATGTTTTCTAACAAAATATCTCTTCTTTAAAAATTCACAACTAATTCTTAAAAATTCGTAAAGGTCTCAAACCACTATTGAAATACTCTAATATGAGTTAGTAAACACTTGTAAAAAGAATGAAACAATATATTTAAATTTAAATATCTTTTCAAACCTTTTAAATTCAAAAAATTAAGTATAAATGTGGCAGTTTTGCACAAGTGAAGTTTTGGCCACTTTCGAGATATTACTTAACTTTTTACTGTCCAAGCTTTTAATAGCAACAAACATACATATAAAACATTATAAATATGGCAAGAAACCCCTAAGGATCTCTCTACAAAGTGCCATAGCAATTGCAAAAAACCAGGTAATTCACAACCGTGTCTATAACGACTATCGCTATAAGTGCACTTTCAAATCCCAGTCCGACCTAAAACAAAGTCCATCTATAACCTATGTTCTTTGTTAAAGGTCTTGTCATATGTCATACAAGTCCATTCCAAGTTTGTTCAAGTCCAATACATGGATCACATATGTCGTTTAATTTTAAAGTAAGAATCCAAACCAATGTTTTAACATAAGTTAACAACAATTCAAAAAACATATATACAATAAACACAACATATATGTGTTATATTTTCCATTCAAAGTGAGGTGCTAAATCACCTTTAACGAAACAACAACCAAGTTCCAAGCTAACAAAATTCAAGCCCAAGTTAGCAACCTCCTTTCCTTCCTCATTCCTCCTCTTTTCACCTTGCTTTTGCCTCCATATCAACTATATAGTTTATGGCCATTGCATGTGGAAAGAGCATGGCTTTGCTTATTTAACTTTTGGCATGGTGGAAGGTGTTATAATATTGTACTAAGCCTTGTGGCAAAGTTTGAAGTTATTTGGAGTTGATTTGCAAGAATTTTCTTTAGAACTTAAGAGGGAAAGAAGATGAAGAAGCCATTGATTTTCAACTCTGAGCTGTGTAAATTTTTATGTATGATAACTAAGGGGATGCCCCTCCTTATATAGGCTTCATAATGGTGTTGCCTAAGCTCTCATTCACCCCTACCCATGCCATGGAAGCTTTACCTCCCATCACTTCTCCTTTTAGTCACTTCTCATTTATGCTAATCACCATTATAACCCTCTCATGATAATATATCTTATCCTTTAGTAGCTTCTAGAACATTCCAAGCCCATTTCTAATGTGTTTATTTGATATTAGACAAGTTCACAAAAGTTCGAACAACTTATATCGATTGAAAAGCTCTTTATCGATAAACTGATTTTCGGCCATATTATCGATTTTTCTTCGAAGAATATATTTTTTGTAAACAAATTTCAAAAACAAGTTCTTTTATCATTATTTATCAATTAAATGATGTCTAACATTATTATAAAATAATATTTATAACACTTAATTATATTTCAAAACTTTTTGATATTCAAAGATGAAATGTTTGAATTTAAGGGTCGCTACACATCGAGTCTTCATTGATGAGGGAAGCTTAGTTGATGTATAATAAAAAATGTCTTTGATCAAATGAAGCTCCCATAATCGAACCTTGCCCTTATGTTCTCAGAATGAGTGGATGGGCTTGTACGAAAAGTAAGTCCCATCATCAAAGAGTGAGCAGATGGGCTTGCTTGGTCGTTCAGTCCCTTCGCCATAGAGCAAGTGGATTAGGCTCAGCAAGGATCCAAAGAGATCAAACCCTGGATTGAGTGATAAACGGTCCGAAGAGATCGAATCCTAGGGATTGCGAATGATTTGGAGAGAACAAAACCTTAGATAGAATGTAAAACGATTAGAAGAGATCACACGTTAACTTGAATGTAAAATGGTCTGGAGAGATCCAATCTTATAACGAATATAGATTTGCTAAAAGGATTTGAACCCTTGTAATTATAGTAAAACAGATAAATCCTGAATGAACACGAGACGATTTTGATATGTGATGTAATAACTCTGAATGAAATTGGAATGATAATGATGTATGAATAACACTTAAGTAAGGACTGGAGTCCTTAGCCATATCAGGCCTAGAATGACCATTGATTCACAAAGGAATCCGAAGGAACTGGATTATTCACCAAGATTGAGATCAAGGATGATCGGAGAGCTTAACTATCAGAGACTGATAAATAAAACTTTTCCTCGAGCAAAGCACACCTTAAATTCGAAAGGCAAAGAATGTAAGGCGTACTTTAAGAGGCAAGTGTTAACCCGCTTTTTAGCCAAAGCATATTTGAATTGGACTTAGAAGATCAAAACAAGGACGAAAAAATTCACAAACTGGAAGCACAATCGGAAGGACTAAAGAATTAAACTCCAAAAGTTTGGGTGAAAAATTGGCTAAGTATTTAACTCGGCCCCAAGTTTAATAGGTCAACCTCGAGTTGTTTTGCCTACACTTTTTGCCTCCCAAACACCATACTCCTCTTATACTACTCCAATAACTCATGGTCAAGTGATATTTCAATGAATTTTACCATCAATTTCAAGGTTTGACGTGAGTGCAATAAATATGAGTGTAATAGCTTCAGAGATGTTTACGGGATTTTACATCTCCTATCCAATGTATAACGTGAGTGCGATAACTTAAGAGATGTTACGAGATTTTCCATCTCCTAAGGTTCTGTTAAACTATCTATATGTAGTAAAATATGCTACATATGTAGTGTCTATCAGTAAAGTATGATATTGAAAATAGTGTTAAGGCATTACCCATATCCCCCTTAACACAGTTTTATATAAGCATCGTAGTCTATACAGTACTGTAAACTCCACCGTAAACTGGTGGGCTATCAGGGAGCACTCCATTGGTACGACACAAACCAAAATCGTAGTGGGCTCGATAAGGATAATATGACAAGGCACGCGAGGAAATGCCCAGGGTAGGATTATACCGTTTTGCACTCCCGGATATATGGTAATGCGTACCAATCAATCACAAAGTAACAGATATGGTTTCGAAGAAGCGTGTTCGATCGGGGAAGCGACCTCACTTGGCCTGGTATAGCTCCTGTTTTAGTCATTTTAAATATGACTCGAAAGTCACGGTTATCCATCATCATTCTCTTTCTTCAAATCAAGCAAACGCCTCCAATCCAACCTCTACATTCTGGATAACATCCACTGCGTACACAGTTGTTAAAGTCGTTCCAATATTGACAAAGAGTATGCCAATAAGAGGACCCGGTCTCTTTAACAACTAAACATCATTTTTCACACCGGTTGGTTCTTTTACATTTCAAAACCAGTTCATATTTAATATCAAAATATCATATTCAATTCAAAATATCCTTCATTCCAAAAAATACCATATTTACTCAAAATATGTCATTTCCACTTAAAAATATCATTTCAAATTACAACTTAGGTTATAACCTCATTTAACCGCACTTGCCTTTAAATCAACAATTTAAATAAAAACATCTCAACTTTATACAGTTTGAAATTTTAGAAAATAGTTTGAATAATTATAAATAGTTTAAGGATTTAAAACAGTTTAATATAAAAATGGTTTGACTATTGAAAATGGTTTATAGAGTAAAATAGTTTGGAAAATCTAAATAATTTTAATATTAAAAAGATAGAATTTAAACAGTTTATATCAAAAATAATTTATTTTGAAAATAATATCAAATCAAATTGTTTCTTTTCCATTTCAACAATCTGGACCCATGTCCAATTTCAAACCAACAATGCAATTTCCAAAATTAAAGGCATATATCAATTACAATTTTCACATTTCCAATTCAATTCTTTAAAACAATTTCCTTTTTACCAATTTCAGTTTCAACATTTCAAAGCTTGAATTAGAAAATTGTTCAATTCATATAAATCCAAATTTTTGTTCCTTTAAAACAATATCTTTTAATCAAAATCCAAATTTCAAGATTTTTAAAACTATTTAATTTAACAAATCCGGTGTTCGTATATAATTTTCTACACTATGGCCAAGTGATCAGTTATTTCAATTTTAATTATAGGGATGGATATATATCATTTCAATCCAAATCAAAGTGTGATAGGTATATATCATTTCAACATATTTCTTAATTTATTCGAAATAGTTCGAATTACATTTTATGTGCTTTCAATTAATATGCAGGGTAATAGCAGGGATACATATAAATAAATAAACACCCAATCATCCAAAATGTCAACAAACAGACATCCATCACAGTCAACAACCAAATCAGCCAATCAATCACAACAATTAACTGGTTATCAATATCAGGTATTTAACTAGCAATTCAATTAAATATTAATATAAATGTCAAGTTAATTCAATATAAATTCAAATTAAATTTAAATGACAATTTAAATTACCAAACAATAATCAATAAAATTCTAATCACTTCATACGTTTAAACATAAGAAGATTTAGTATTGTGTGAGTAGGTTAGATCACTCACCTTTGATTTTTAGCCATAAAAATCCAAATAGAAGCACAAAATCCCAATAGTCTCCAAATTCAACCAAATCAATTTCATGTTGTTCGGAATTTCGATATGAGCCCAATGGAAGAAATCGCGCGTGAATCGGAGTTCATATGAAAAAGTTATTCATGTTATAAAAATATTATTAAAATAATAATTGGTACACGTTTAATAAAAAATAAACAAAGTTTAATACTTACGATTTTCCCAAGATGAGGCTTCAGGAAAAGATGGAAGAACAAACTAAGATGAGGGCAGGACGTGTAGGAAAAATGAAAAATTGAAACTCATGTTTCATAAAAGAAAGCTTTTGAATATGCAAGCTCACATTAAAATGATTCTGGGAAAGGAAGATTTGAAATGGAGATTTGAATATAGAAAATGAGGTGGTGACAAAAAAAATGAAGGAACAATTTTAAAACGTGAACAATTTTATGGTAAGAATATACCTTCAGCAAAGAACAATTTGAACTAAATGAATATGAAGTGTCAGGAGAAACAAAACGTAAATGAAGAAATAAAATTGTAGATTATTTAATAATAAGGAAATGAAGGTTGAGGGACAAAAATGAATATCACATTTTTTTTTGAAAGCTTCAGGCATTAATAATACATAAGGAAATTTACGTAGGAATGAGAAAGTTTGCAAACCAAAGAAAAATGAAATTTTGTATACGTGAAAATGAGGTGGCAAGAATTAAATACAACCTAAAAGTCTAGACTCGGGTATTAAACAGAAAGAGAAATGAACGGATCATGTATTACTAATGAGGTAACTATTTTAAAACGTACATGCAATAATTAATAACAAAAGAAAAGAAGGGACCATGCACGTCGCACAACCCTTTGAAATTCAATTTTTGAAACGTAACCAAATTAATTTCATTCTCAAATAATATTCAAATTTATACGCATTTAGTTTTTTTATTTACGCATAATAAATAAAATTATACTTACCTTATGACTTTAATTAACATAAGTTTCATCCTACTATTCTCATATTTTACAGTTATCGTCTTAACTCAAATTAACTGCAATATTTAATTACATTAATTCCAACAACTGATTCCAACAATTATTTTATTCCTTATTAACATACAATTATAACCAAATTAACTGGAATTTCATTAACAATTTTCAATTTCATTCAATCAGCATTACTAATTTATATTATAATAAATTTTCCCATTTATAAATCATAAATTTTAATTTCTGACAATATTAAATTTCAAAATCTTATTTAATTGAATATTTTTAAATTGCCAAAAATACGGGTCGTTATAATCTCCCCAGTCAAACATTTCATCCCCGAAAAGGAACAAGAAAGAATCAAGAGGTTTGATATATTTTCATTCAAAATATTCAATTTATAAACATTTTAACTTACATATTTAAGCTTATATAAATTCAAAAATAATTCAACTTCTACAAAAAAATTCTAAGTCTTAAATTTACGAAAAATTTCGGTAGAGTCTCCTTTGCACGGATAGGTCCGGAAAAATAATAATATCAATAATTTCAACATATACATCATATTTCAATAATAAAGATCTCAAACCATGGAGAAATAATAAAACAACGTTCCAAAAACCATAATATGAAAACGTACCTATTTGTCGGGCAAACGAATTTATTTATGAAACTAAAAGCAGTACTTATTGCTTCCATATACCTGTATTTCACTTACATAATCCAAAGAGTTACTAATTATGTAAAAAGAGTATTATTTTAGTTGTTTCAATTAGTAGCACAAGCATCACACAATATATAATAATTATATACGAACAAAAGCAGTACAACCATTATATGCATCGAAAGAATCCATCAACCATTTATAACAACTAAAACTAATGGTTTGTTCAGGTTCGGAAACTTTTCATCGCCCAAGAGTGATAAATAAACTACTAAGTGTACTTTATGCTCAACGGCCTTAGATAATTACTTAATAGATTATTCACACAACCTTAAACAATTCAACGTGTCATTCCCCAAACATCCCATAAGTCAAACACATAGGATTTTTATATATTATTTAAGTTTATTCGATTGATTTCTTTTCACATTATTGACCTTTTATTTATTTTCATAAATTCATACAATGATTATCTTTTATTTTTTTCTTCTTTCCATTCATTTACTTACATAAATTATTCTCCATTCAATATTTGAAATGATCACTGAATCCATTATTAAAGTATTACGTACATTTCATTGCAGTTTATTTCACATTTATTACTCATTTATAACCTTAATATCCATTTTAATATTAATATTCACCAATGAACCATTTCGGTCATTTTCTTGAGTTTATAATCATTTACTTAAACAATATTAATTTTTTTTATTTAATTTAATTACTAGCATTGCAAAATATTAACTTATGTTTAAAATATTTTTTGTACATCATAATTCTTATTTATAAACATATATTCATTTTGAAGCACTTTTGTTATTAAGCTTTTATTTGTATAATATTCTATTACCTATTCATATTAACATTTCAACTTTTAAAAATTTCTGGTAAGTTTTATATATGTTTTTAGAATGTAGTTGAGTGTTATAAAAATTTATCTCATTCGTTTTAGTTAGCAAAAATATTCAATAATTTACATATTCTAAATTTCATTACCCAAATTTCCAATTTCTTTACAGTTTCATTAATCACTTAGCTTCTAGTTTCTTATTTTTCATTTTAGAAGTTTCCAACTATTAAAATTTCACTTTATTTCTACAACTGAAAATCATTAATTTAACAAGAACTTAAGAACTAAATACCGGGTTCATTTCAAATCATTTTGAAGTAATATATATTCATATCTTATATATATATATATATATATCAAATCATACTTAAGAAAATAAAATTAAAATTTGTTTATCAAGACAAATGTGTAGCAAAGCTACTACAGTGGTCTTCCCACTTTGAAACTCGAAAATGAACGTCGATGATGTCGCGATCATCACCGAAATTATTTTCCAGCGATAGAAGAGGGGAGTACAGAACTTATTTCCTTTTAAAATTCTTTTAAAACATTTCTTTCAAATCACATTGAAAATATTTATATCCGAAAATACTTCCAAATAATACTAATATTATATTCCAAAAATCTTTGAAAACCAATTTCAAAACTCCGGAACTTAAGTTCTCAAATTTCCAATTCATATTCACTTTATTTGTAAATTCTATTTTGCAACTAATATTTATGAAATTGACTTCCTCACAAACAAACATATCATATACAACTATATCCATTTATAAAAATTGTGACGCCCCACCTCTATACCCACGCTAACCAAGAACACTACGGTGTAGTGCTGTCAATTAGCACGGAGAATAAGGCTGTGTAGGAGCGACCATCCGTGTAACTTCTTTGTGCGAGCACCGATATGTCAGATAGAATAGAATGCATATCATTTTAAGGAGGAAATCCGACATACCGATGCAAACTCAAAGCTATCACACGGTGGCTATATATAATCTTCGGAAACAAACATAGAAATAAACGTAACATAAATCAGTCACAGACATCCATATCACAAAGGCGGAAGAAGATATGAATATGTATATAACACGTGAAAGTGTACATCAGAGTAGTGGTCAGAAAGATCCACGATAATACAAAAGAATAGCAACACGTGCTATACAAAAGAATAAGTACACAACATAGAGTCTATATCTCAAATGCGTACATCCAAAAACTACTAATCTAAGTAGTGCCAATAGTCAGAATAATCCTGAAGAGAAGTCAAGCAGAAGCACCTGTAACATCTCGGTCTGACCCGAGTATTATTTATAAGAAAATAATAAACGGATCAGTCTAGCTATAAATATCAGATGATAAGGTATAGGATAAATAATATGGCATGGACATGTAACAACCATAACGGCATACTACTATAAGTATGTAAATGATAATCAACAAAAGATTTATCAATATCGCAAGAATCTTCTCAAAGATAAAATAGGGTATCATACCCTAAACTTGTATTCATAACAAGTCAATAACACATAAATTCACCAATGCACAAAAACTGATATCATATTAATGAAAATCATGAAAATTGGTGAAGCAGAAATTCCAGAAATCATCACAAGAAATCCAGAAAACACATAAGAAGGGGGAGGCCTAACACATGAATGGGAGCATGAAAACTCACCAACGCGTAAACACATGAATGAGAAGCTATCTCATGGAAGCTATCCATTAAATTTCCACACAGAAATGGCCCGAAGACCATGGGGTGCTACCCCATATAAGTGATGGCGAAACATCACAAAAGCGGGGTCTAGTCTCCCTCGCAGACAAAGAGACATCACTCAATCGCTAGTCTAAATCACAAAAATGATCGTCATGATCATAAGGAAGTGTCAATTACACTAAGCCAGTAAATATATGAGTTTAGCTTCATGTCCCATAACCACTAGCTTAACTTAAATATTTACGAACAAACTGTAGATCTTCACTAGGAATTTGTCACAAAAGGGTTCAATCGAACAAGTCCAAGAGCTAACCGACGAAGTGAACGCAAGCGTTTCATACCACTAGTTTTACGAAGTCGTTTAAGTCGATTTCTCATCCGAGTGAAGTAAAGGCTTGTATATACTAGTAGATTGGAAATCGGTTTGAGAAAACGAACTTTTGATATTTAAAATAGTGTTGAAATCGCTTTTATGAAAGAGTTTTGATATTTACTACTTGTATTGAAACCTTCATATATCTTTAAAGTGACAAGTCATAAAACGATTGTTGAAACAGATCGAATCACATAAATTCACGTTCGAAGACGTGAGTAAAGTCCAAAGAAGTCAATCCCAAAACCATCAAAGTATGAATGTCCTTGCGACCTAACATAGCCGAGCTAAGGAATATAAGCAGGGCGAGTTAAAGAGGCAATGGAACGACCTACAGGTCAAGCGACCTAGGGCAAGATAGGAGATGGTGCGACCTATCGAGTTACGCGACCTAACAGTATGGAGCGACCTAACAGGCATATAGGTTGAGCGACTCAGAGGTTGCGATCCATAGTCATGAGGTCATGCGACCTAAAAGTAAAAGGCCTAGCGACCTAAAAGGGTATAGGGTCAAGCGACCTAAGGGTTTAACAAGGCCGAGCGACCTAACGATGTCGAGTCCAAGCGACCTATCGAGGTGGGCGACCTAAGTGCAGAAATGGGCCGAGCGACCTAAAAGAGGTACGCGACCTAAAAGAGGTACGCGACTTAAAAGGGTGCGCGACCTAACTACTGAAGCAGGAACGAGCGACATACCAAAGCAACAAGGCTAGCGACCTATAGGTGTGCGACCTAAGGTGGAGAGGTCGAGCGACCTAAGGGAAGTAAGGATTGCAGGTTGGCCAAGCGACCTATAGGGTCAAGCGACCTAAGGGGTCATGCGACCTAAGGTTAAAAAGGTGAGCGACTTATCGTTTCTAACAAAGCCGAGCGACCTACGACCCAAAGCAATGCCGAGCGACCTACGACCTAAGGCAAAACAGGTCAAACGACCTAAAGGCGAAACAGGTCAAACGACCTAAAGGCGAGCGACCTAAAGCCACGCGACCTACGACCTACGACCCAGCGAGCGACTTAAGGCCAGGACGAGCTATTTGCTGGCGAAGATCCTTCCACTCGAGCGACCTACGAGCTTTACACGCAAACGACCTATCGAGGCCAGAGCGACCTAGGGCCAGATTTTGCCAAAAACACTGAAAATTGGGGCTTTTCGCCAATCCAATCCAAATCCAATGCAAACATACATGCTACAGTGATGGGGAATCATTCCCAACAGTCCAATGACATCTATAGGCAAGATGTGAGATTAAAAATATCACCTTTTCACTAAAATGGATGAAGATGGAGATTGAAAGCAAGGAGAAGCAATCCAAAGCTTGAATCCACTATCTTCTTCTTGAATTTGGAGTTGAATGTTGGCTTTGCAATAGAATTTGAGTTTGGAGTTTTAATTTCCACTTCCCACCACCATTTTTTATGAAGCTTGAATGTTAAAACAAATGGTGAATCAAGTGAGGAAGAGGGTTGGGATGAACTAAAGAAGGTGCAGTCCAAACCAAAGTCACAAGCGGGAAAAAGTAGCGAGAATTTCACTAACTCCAAACATATCGAAGTTTACACTCAAAAAGATCGCAAACGTCATTTTGAACTCAATGAAGGTGGTCTCGAGTCCTAATTTGACTGTATGCAAAAAGTAGCTTTTTGGACTAACATCCGACTAACAATAAAATATTCAAATAAAATATTGACAAATATGCGGGTTGTTACAAAAATTATGCTTTTATATACAAAATATAATACTAGGTAAAATTATTTCATTTACCTATATTTCAAAAACAATATTGTCTCGGTCTGCCCTATTAAGTGTTTAGAAATCCCTATCGATGTCATAGCATCCTATGTACCGACCAGAATTTATAAATACTAAACAGAACAAATGAACACAATATAAAAACATTTTTATAGCACTAATAAATACGCTCTCTCTCTCACACACACACACACATGCTCAGACTCATTCTAGGGTATTAGTAACCCTATCTCTAATGAGTTAACCCCGAACAGGCTAAGGTATCCATAAACCAAAGCTCTGATACCAACTGTGATGACCCACCTTTTGGACGGTTTAAATTGACAATAAACCACACATGTCTAACTCAAACCATTCAAAAGGGTAGATTATCAATGGGGTTAAATAACAAAAATAAGAGAAAAGAAGGAAAATAAAATACAGAATCTCGCAGCGGAATGACAAAATATAATAATCAAATAAACAGTTCATGAATCTGTTTTACAATATACATTTGATTACACAAATTTACAATAAAATCAGAGTACAATCAACAACATACAAAAATGATGCAGTTGAAAAATACAAATAATATAATATACCAAACTCCGTCTTCGTCCTCCGAAAATAATTTCTTCAAACACTGAAATGCTCAGGCTGACCCGAGCATAGTGAAAAGACAAAACACTCGAGTCAGAACTAAAAATTCTTATTTAAGTTGAACCAATAACAAATAAATATGAGTGTAATAGCTTCAGAGATGTTTATGGGATTTTACATCTCCTATCCAATGTATAACGTGAGTGCAATAACTTAAGAGATGTTACAGGATTTTCCATCTCCTAAGGATCCATTAAACTATCTATATGTAGTAAAATACGCTATATATGTAGTGTCTATCAGTAAAGTATAATATTGAAAATAGCGTTAAGGCGTTACCCATATCCCTCTTAACACAGTTTTATATAAGCATCGTAGTCTATACAGTACTGTAAACTCCACCGTAAACTGGTGGGCTATCAGGGAGCACTCCATAGGTACGACACAAACCAAAATTGTAGTGGGCCTGATATAGATAATATGACAAGGTACGCGAGGCAATGCCCAGGGTAGGATTTTACCGTTTTGCACTCCTGGACTGGTGGTAACGCATAGCAGCCACTACCGTCCACCTCGAAACAACACTCCCATAATTAAGGGTGGCCACCAATCAATCACAAAGTAACAGATATGGTACCGAATAAGCGTGTTCGATCAGGGGAGCGACCCCACTTGGCCCGGTATAGCTTCTGTTTTAGTCATTTTAATTGTGACTCGAAAGTCAAGGCTATCCATCATCGTTCTCTTTCTTCAAATCCAAGAAATGCCTCCAATTCAACCTCTACATTCTGGATAACATCCACCATGTACACAGTTGTTAAAGTGGTTCCAATATTGACAGAGAGTACGCCAATAAGAGGACCCGGTCTCTTTAACAACCAAACATCATTTTTCACACCGGTTGGTTCTTTTACATTTCAAAATCAATTCATATGTGATATCAAAATATCATATTCAATTCAAAATATCCTTCATTTCAAAAATACCATATTTACTCAAAATATGTCATTTCCACTTAAAAATATCATTTCAAATTCCAACTTAGGTTATAACCTCATTTAAACACAGTTGCCTTTAAATCAACGATTTAGATATAAACATCTCAACTTTACATAGTTTGAAATTTTGGAAAATAGTTTGTTTAGTTATAAATAGTTTAAAATAGTATAAGGATTTAAACCAGTTTAATATAAAATGGTTTGACTATTGAAAACAGTTTATATAGTAAATAGTTTGGAAAATCTAAATAATTTTAATATTAAAAAGGTAGAGTTTAAATAGTTTGTATCAAAAATAATTTATTTTGAAAATAATATCAAATCAAACAGTTTCTTTTATATTTAAACAATCTGGACCCATGTCCAATTTCAAACCAACAATTCAATTTCCAAAATTAAAGTCATATATCAATTACAATTTTCACATTTCCAATTCAATTCTTTAAAACAATTTCCTTTTTACCAATTTCAGTTTCAACATTTCAAAGCTTGAATTAGAAAATTGTTCAATTCATATAAATCCAAATTTTTATTCCTTTAAAACAATATCATTTAATCAAAATCCAAATTTCAAGATTTTTAAAACCATTTAATTTAACCAATCCGGTGTCTATATACAATTTTCTACACTGTGGCCAAGTGATCGGTTTTTAATTATAGGGATGGATATATATCATTCCAATCCAAATCAAAGTGTCATAGGTATATATCATTTCAACCTATTTCTTAATTTATTCGAAATAATTTAGATTACAGTTTATGTGCTTTCAATTAATATGCAGGGTAATAGCAGGGATAAATATAAATAAATAAACACCCAATCATCCAAAATATTAACAAATAGACATCCATCACAGTCAACATCCAAATCAGCCAATCAATCACAACAATTAACTGGTTATCAATATTAGGTATTTAACTAGCAATTCAATTGAATATTAATATAAATATCAAGTTAATTCAATATAAATTCAAATTAAATTTAAATGACAATTTAAATTACTAAATAGCAATCAATAAAATTCTAATCACTTCATACATTTAATTCAACAAACATAAGAAGATCTAGTATTGTGTGAGTGGGTTAAATCACTTACCTTTGATTTTTAGCCCATAAAAATCCAAACAGAAGTGCAAAATCCCAACAGTCCCCAAATTAAACCAAATCAGTTTCATATTGTCCGGAATTTCGATATGAACTTAATAGAAGAAACTGTGCGTGATTCAAAGTTCGTATGAAAAAGTTATTAATGTTATAAGATTTATTATTAAAATAATAATTGGTACACGTTTAATAAAAAAATAAACAAAGTTTAATATTTACGTTTTTCCCAAGATGAGTCTTCAGGAAAAGATAGAAGAACAAACTAAGATGAGGGCAGGACGTGTAGAAAAAATGAAACTCATGTTTCATAAAAGAAAGCTTTTGAATTTTCAAAATGAGAGCTTTTGAATTTGCAAGCTCACGTTAAAATGATTCTGGGAAAGGAAGATTTGAAATGGAGATCTGAACATAGGAAATGAGGTGGTGACGAAAAAATGAAGGAACAAGTTTAAAACGTAAACAATTTTATGATAAGAATATACCTTCAGCAAAGAACAATTTGAACTAAATGAATATGAGGTGTTAGGAGAAATAAAACGTACATGAAGAAATAAAATTGTAGATTATTTAATAATAAGGAAATGAAGGTGGAAAGACAAAAATGAATGGCACGTTTTTTTTTGAAAGCTTCAGGCATTAATAATGCATAAGGAAATGTACGTAGGAATGAGAAAGTTTGTAAACCAAAGGAAAATGAGATTTTGTATACGCGAAAATGAGGTGGCAAGAATTAAATACAACGTAAAAGTCTAGGTTCAGGTATTAAACAGAAGGAGAAATAAATGGATCAAGTATTAATAATGAGGTAACTATTTTAAAATGTACAGGCAATAATTAATAATAAAAGAAAAGAAGGGACCATGTACATTGCACAACCCTTTGAAATTCAATTTTTGAAACGTCACCAAATTAACTTCACTAACTCAAATAATATTCAAATTTGTACGCATTTTTTTTATCTACGCATAATAAATAAAATTATACTTACCTTATGACTTTAATTAACATAAGTTTCATCCTACTATTCTTATAGTTTACAATTATCATCTTAACTCAAATTAACTGCAATATTTAATTACATTAATTCCAACAATTGATTCCAACAATTATTTTATTCCTCATTAGCTTACAATTATAAACAAATTAACTGGAATTTCATTAAACAATTGTCAATTTCATTCAATCAGCATTACTAATTTATATTCTAATAAATTTTCCCATTTATAAATCATAAATTTAATTTCTGACAATATTAAATTTCAAAATCTTATTTAATTAAATATTTTTAAATTGCCAAAAATATGGGTCGTTACATTATATTCAACTTTTCAAACTCGAATTCGAAATTAATCCAAACTTCATAAATTCGATTTTCATTTCTCTAAATCAAAATCATTTAAAAAAATTTCAAAACCAAGACTTTTAAAATTATTTAATTTAACCAATTCGGTGTCCATATAAAATTTTCTATCATATGGCCAAGTGATCAGTTATTTTTGTTTTAATTTCAGGGATGGATATATATCATTTCAATCCAAAGTAAGTGTCATAGGTATATATCATTTCAACCTATTTCTTAATTGATTTGAAATAATTCATTTTACAGTTTATATACTGTAAATAATTTACAGGGTGATAACAGGATATATAAAAATAAATAAACATCCAATCATCCAAATAACAATCAATTGGTATCCATCACAATCAATCATCCAAACAGCCAATATCACAACAATTTACTGGTTATCAACATCGGGTGCCTAACTGGCAATTTAATTTCAATTTCAAATCGAACTGTCAATTTAAATTCATATTAGTTCAATTCAGGTGTCAATTTAAATGTCAGTTAAATTTTCAAACAACAACCAATAGATTTAAAAAGCTTCACAACTTCAATTTAACTAACATAAACATAATTTAGTCATTTGTGAGCGTTAAAACACTCACCTTTATTTGAAACTGAAAATATTTCCAGCATCAAATAAATACCACTTCGATTCCACGCGTAGACAACTTCGATACGATCCCAACGCAATTCGTTTCGTTCAGAACGGACCTCGTATGCAAAAGTAATGCAATAATTAGTATATGATAATTAATATTTAAATTAACAACCTTAATTAACTAAAAACTAAAACAAATCTCACCTAAACTATTCCCACTTACAGCTACAGGCACGCACGCTCCTTCTCCCCAGGCCCAAATGCTTCGCAGTTTATTTTTTTCTTTTGTTTTCATCGAACGCCGCTCGACATCGCCGACCACCTCTCCGCCGCGACCTGCACCATCGTGCGTGACAACCCTACGCCACCACGCCTCCTCACGCATGCATGAAACGAGGACGAGAAACCCAAAACCTAAATCGCAGCGACCAATCGCCGCCGTTGCCCCCTTTGCATGCCGCGCCGCCGCGCTCAGCCAGTCACGCTGCCATCCTCAATGTTACGTGCGCGCGATTATGTTTTTATTTTTTTATTTGTTTATCTTATCTGCAGTTTGAAAATGAAAGGAATGGGAGAGGAGATGAGTACGAGGGAGACATAAGATGGCTGATGTTAACTGTTGACTTTATTATAAATTATTTAAATAAGAAAATATCTCGTCCGATTGGTCCGCAAAACCCGACTCCAAACGAAGCGTGCCGCCTGGCGTTCGTAATGTTTTACCCTCATTCCGAACGCGATGGAACTAGTCTCGAGACCTAATTCGATCGTATTCAGAAGATAGCATTTCAAAATCAATTTATTTAAATTAAATTCCTTCAATTAATTTTTACGCGTTTCAAGCTCGCACGACCAAACGACAAGTCTGATCGCTACGAAACTCGAAATCCTACAATAATCCACTATTACGCATTCGTTGAAACTGGTTTCGTCGAAATCCGAGAAAGTGACCAAAATAGCTATTTTTACTCGTTATTTAAAACCAGAAATTTTCAAATTTTAATTTAATCAATTTAAATTCGATTTTTAAGTTTAACAATCTTTATTGCTGTTTAAATAAGATTTAAATCAACTTTTGACATCAGTTTTAATTATATTAGATTCAGAATTCCATTATTCAAACAATTTCCAATATTAAATTTAAACAATTTAATTATTCAATAAATCGATATTAATAAATCAATAAATTCAAATGAATTTTAATTTTCAACAATTATTTTATTTCCATCTAAACAATACAATATTTATTATCTGATTCTTGCTATTGATTATATACACTTCCAATACATAGAATTTCATTTCAATACTTATTGTTGCCAAAATCATCGAAGTTTATTATTTCAAGATTTTATTCAAGTTCACTTTCAATAACTTACATAAAAAAACATTCAATTTGTATTCTCAACCGTTTTATTCAATAATCATACTAAATTTAATAATTCAAAATAGTTAAAAATACGGGTCGTTACATTCTCCCCCACTCAAAACTTTTCGTCCTCGAAAAGGAGTTAAGTACAGAATTTAACCTACGATATATTTTATTCAAAATAATCAACTTATAAAACATTGAAAATCTTATGTTCAAAACCTTTACTATGCTCTCACTATGCCACTTCGATATCGGTTTTACGGAAATTATAATTTATATATAAAACAAGTTATAAAAATTTTAAAATCTCAAAATTTTTCTAACACCCGAATTTACGGAAAATTTCGACAGCGTCTCCTTTGCGCGGGTCGATCGAAATTTTTTACAATTCAATATATAACACATATATATAACAAATATATCATATATACATCTCATCTCAATGGTGAGGCATCCCGTAGGGAAAAATATAAAAATGCAGTATGTAATCTGAGATATGTACCTTATTATTATTAATACGAGCGAGTTCGCTCGTATTAAGCAAGCAAAGCATATAAAATCCGCGTATGCGTTCAAACGTCTTCATATGTATCTATCTCAACTTAAATTAGAATGTTAGTTGCATATAATGATACAAAAAGCATGTATGAGTTTTATAGAAGCATATAACATGATTTTAAATCCAAACCATAACATAAGCATTAACATACAACAAACAACAATCATGTACAATCGAAAACAGTTAAAACAATGGTTTACTACAAAACAAACCATTCAATTATTAATATTCATCTGATTAATCCAATTAATTCATAACTACGCAAATTTTCACTATCCAATTCAATATTTAATTTATACAGTTCATTTCTTATTAACACCCAATTTTTTTATTAACATTTAATTGGCTCATTTTGACTTTATTTGTATTCAACCAACTTACATTCAATTTGATTCACATTCAATTGATTCTCATTTAGTTTATTCACTTTAAATGGATTGGCATGTACTTATCAACACTTTATTCACATTCTATGAATTTACATTCGTTTATAGTTACATTCATTTTTCACTTCCATTAGTTCATTTCAGCGATTCATATCATTAATTACACTATAGTAAATATTGATTTCATATCGCATTTCATATTTTCTTTTCTTAACTTAGGTTCATATTAATTTATTTATTCACTTCATTAGTTCATTTCATTAATTCAAATTCATGTTAATAATTTTACTTAAGTAAATTTTATTTTATAACTCAAAGTAATAATAATAAATTTTCTTTTTATCCATATCAATTTTATCCAACCTTTCATAAGTTAACTTTCATCTTAAAATTTATTTCATTAAATTATTCCATTAATTCATTTTATTCAACTTGACTGAAATAAAATTTTGTTTCAACTTTCTTAGTTCGTTAATCTTTTTTTATAATCATTTTATACAGGCATATCTTTCTTTATAGAATATTATTCAAATTATAATTATCTCAGAATGTTATAATTAAATCTTAAAACATGCTTTGTAAATTTAGTTATTTTATTTGACAACAATTTACAAAGATATGATTTGATTTATTATTTGTTTACGTTCTCTTAAGTTCATATCTAAATATTATTTTTCTTTTTACTACTCATATTGTTCATTTAACATTTCTTAGAACATTAACTAAGTTTATACTTTTTTTTATAACAACTTAATTTAATTTCTATAAATATTTCTTTAAACGCAATTTCAATTTGGACTATTTCTATTTCTTAAGTTCAACTTGTATAATATTCTATTACCATTCATATTTAACATTTCAACTTTTTAAATATTCCTGGTAAGTTATATATGTGTTTTTAGAATGTAATTAAATGTTATACAAATTTATTTTATTCATTTTAGTTAATAAGAATGTTCAACAATTTACACAAGTTTAATTTTCGTTGTCTTGAGATTTAAGAGTTATAATTCAACTTCTCGTATTTTATTTAAACACTTAGCTTATATTTCTTATTTCCCATATTAGAAGTTTCCAATTATTCAAAATAATTCCCTTTATTCCAATAACTGAAAATCATTAATTAATAGGAACTTAAGAATTCAAATACCGGGTTCATCTCAAATCATTTTGAAATAATATATATACTCATATCTTTTATATATATCAAATCATATTTAGAAATTTTAAATCAAAATCTATTTATTGAATCAAAAGCGTGGTAAAGCTACTAAGTGGCCACCTCCACTTTGAGACTCGAAAATGAATGTCGATGATGCGGTCGTCATCATCGAAATTATTTTCCAATGACAGAAAAAGGAAGTACAGGATTTATTTCCTTTTAATTTCTTTTGAAACAATTTCTATTCGTAAATATTTTTGAATAATACTAACATTATTTTCAAAATCTTAGAAAACAATTTCAAAAGCACCGAAATTCAAATTCTCAAATTCTAAGTTTAAATTCATTCTTTTAACTTAAACTTAGATTAGATTTTTATTTCGTAACTCATTACTTAAGTTTATAAACATCCATAAACTCAAATTAGTTAAGTTAATATTTCCAAACTTAGTTTTACAACCTATTCACTTCTATATTCAATTTATCTTATAAATCTATTCATTTCATAATTTAAACTTATATTTCTTATCTCTTATACTTAAGTATATCAACATTTCTTTCTTTAATATTCACTTATTCATTTGCATTCAATTTATTTACATCCGATTTAAATCCAATTTAAATCAAATTCAATTACTCACATTAATTTCACTTACTCGTTTATTCTCATTTCAATTTCCATTTCATTTATAATTCAAGTTCATATTCATTTTATTAATTCGTTTTTATAGCTTAAATGAAATTAATTCACTTTATAAATTCATCCAATTCAATTCAAATCCAATTCAATTTATTTTTATATATAATATATAATTTAGGTAAAATAATTTCATTTAATTCATTTTAAAACAATATTATGTCGACTTGCCTCGTTTAAGTGTTTAGAAATCCCTATCGATAACATGGCGTCCCACGCACCGACCAGAATTCATGAACAACTCAACAGATAAGTAAACACAATATAAAACATTTTATAACACTAACTAGTACACACTCTCATATATATATATACACTCAAACAAACTCATTCTAGGGTATTAATACCCTATCTCTAATGAGTCAAACCCCACAAAGCTAAGGTTATCGCTAAACCAAAGCTCTGATACCAACTATGACGACCCACATTTCGGAAGGTTTAAATTGACAATAATCCACACATGTCCAACTTAAACAATCCATAACATAGATAATCATTGGGGTTAATTAAGAAAAATAAGAAAGGAAAAGAAAACAAGTAAGAATCTTGCAGCGGAACAACAAAATATAATAATCAAATAAACAGTTCATGAAGTTGTTTACTATACATTTGATTACAATTTATATAACATTTATCAAAGTTATGTATACAACAGAAACAAAATACAATGTAGCAGAACAACATGATGCAGAGAATAATAATAGAAATAATATATACCAAATCTTCATCTTCGTCCTCTAGAAATGATCTTCAATGCGCTGAAATACTCAGGGTTGACCCGAGCCTAATGAAAAGAGAAAACACTCGAGTCAGAACTAAAATATCCTTATGTGAGTCAAATCGATATCACATAACATGAGTGTAATAGCATCAGAGATGTTTATAGTGTTTTACATCTCATATCCGGTGTATAACGTGTGTGCAATAACTCAAGAGATGTTACGGGATTTTCCATCTCTTAAGGATCCGTCAAAATATTATATGTAGTAGAATATGCTACGTATATAATGTCTAATCGATAAAATAAATATTTTTCTTAGCATTAAGGCTTTACATTGATTCCCCTTAATGCGTTTTTAAGCATTGTCGTAGAGTTTGCATATAACGCCTCAGTAGAACGTCAAGGGATAGGGATGCGCCGTGATAGGACAACACTAAACCAAAATCGTAGGGGTCTTGTATAGGGATAAAAGTATGACAAGGCACGTGAGGCAATGCCCAAGGTAGGATACTACCAGTTCGGATCGCGGGCTGGTGGTAAAACATCATAGCCATGACCGCCACGCGTCCATCCATCCCATATCGAATCAAAGGGAGCTTATCCCAAATCAAGGTGCACCAACCAAAACCAACAGCAAAGTAATAGTATGGATTAAGTCCAGGAAGAAAACGAACAACGAATGTCCGCTAGTGGTAGCTAGCCTGCTAGGCCATGTCAAGCCATCTTGTTTTAGTCATTTCAAATTGGCACAAGTGCCGGGGTCTATCCATCATCGTTCTCTTTCTTCAAATCCAGCAAACGACCCCAAATCCAACCTCTTCATTTTGGATTCTCCTCCGCGTACACAGTTGAAAGTGGTTCCAATATTGACAGAGAGTATGCCAATAAGAAGCACCGGTCTCTTTAACAACCAAACGTCGTTTTACACACCGGTTGGTACTTTTACATTTCGAAAACAGTCCATACTTGATATCAAAATATCATATTTTCTTTCAAAATAAATTTCGTTTCAAAATATCATATTTACTTAAAAAAAATTTATATCAAAAATTATTTTTCACTCGCAAACCATTTCATTTCAAAGTCACTATCCATTTCGAAATTAATTTCATTACCAAATTATTTTATTCATTTCAAAAACCGTTTTGAATTCCAACTTAGGTTATAACTTCAATTTAACCAAATTCGTATTTAAATCCATGATTTAAATATAAATAATTCCCATCTTGAACAGTTTGAATTTTTAAAATAGTTTGAATAGTTAAAATAGTTAAAAGTAGTTTAAATAGTTAAAAATAGTTTGATATAAAATAGTTTAAGTATTAAAATGGTTTATATAGTAAATAGTTTGGAATATCAAAATAATTGAATATTTAAAATATATTTCTAAACAGTTTATATTAAAATAATTTACTTTGAAAATAGTTTCAAGTCAAGCTGTTTCTTTCCATTTCAACAATTCTCGACCCAGATCCAAATTCAATCAAATCGATTCAATTTCAAATCTTTCAAATTAATTAATTTCATTCACTTCCAATTTGGATTAATTCCAATTCAATTCTCAATTTTTAAACCATTTAAGTTTATCGATTTTGAGTTCAATTTCAAAATATCGATTTAAATCATTTAATTCAGATTAAACTTCCATGTTTGAATTTAAATTTAAATTTCCCAAAATAATTCAATTTCAAGCTCAAATTTGAAATATGGACTTATATCACTTTTACTTAAATAACTTCAAAATTCACGTAAAAGTTCAAACCCTTTTAAAACAATTCAATTTCTATAATTCGAGTTGCATATTTCAATCATAACTTCAATTCCAAACTAAATTCTTTTAAAAAAATTTATGTTAACAATTTATATTCAACATTTCAAACTCGAATTCGAAATTAATCCAAACTTCATAAATTCGATTTTCATTTCTCTAAATCAGAATCATTTAAAAAAATTTCAAAACCAAGATTTTTAAAATTATTTAATTTAACCAATTCGGTGTCCGTATAAAATTTTCTATCCTATGGCCAAGTAATCAGTTATTTTTGTTTTAATTTCAGGGATGGATATATATCATTTCAATCCAAAGTAAGTGTCATAGGTATATATCATTTCAACCTATTTCTTAATTGATTTGAAATAATTCATTTTACAGTTTATATACTGTAAATAATTTACAGGGTGATAACAGGATATATAAAAATAAATAAACATCCAATCATCCAAATAACAATCAATTGGTATCCATCACAATCAATCATCCAAACAGCCAATATCACAACAATTTACTGGTTATCAACATCGGGTGCCTAACTGGCAATTTAATTTCAATTTCAAATCGAACTGTCAATTTAAATTCATATTTGTTCAATTCAGATGTCAATTTAAATGTCAGTTAAATTTTCAAAACAACAACCAATAAATTTAAATAGCTTCACAACTTCAATTTAACTAACATAAACATAATTTAGTCATTTGTGAGCATTAAAACACTCACCTTTATTTGAAACTGAAAATATTTTCAGCATCAAAAAAATACCACTTCGATTCCACGGCATAGACAACTTTGATACGATCCCAACGCAATTCGTTTTGTTTAAAACGGACCTCGTATGGAAAAGTAATGCAATAATTAGTATACAATAATTAAATTAACAACCTTAATTAACTAAAAACTAAAACAAATCTCACCTAATCCATTCCTGCTTACAGCTACAGGCACGCATACGCTCCTTCTCCCCAGGCCCAAACGCTTCGCAGTTTATTTTATTCTTTTTTCTTTTTCATCGAACGCCGCTCGACATCGCCGACCACCTCTCCAGCGCGACCTGCACCATCGCGCGCGACCACCCTACGCCACTGTGCCTCCTCACGCGTGCGTGAAACGAGGACGAGAAACCCAAAACTTAAATCGCAGCGATCAATCGCCGCCGTCGCCCCCTCTGCACGCCGCGCCGCCACGCTCAGCCAGTCGCACCGCCATCCTCAATGCTACGCGCACGCGATTATGTTTTTATTTCTTTTTTTTATTTGTTTATCCGATCTGCAGTTTGAAAATGAAAGGGATGAGAGAGGAGATGCGTACACGGGAGACATAAGGTGGTTGATGTTAAGTGTTGACTTTATTATAAATTATATAAATAAGAAAATATCTCGCCTAATTGGTCCGCAAAACCCTGAACTCCAAACGAACCGTGCCGTTTGGCGTTTCTCATGTTTTGCCCCATTCCGAACGTGATGGAACTAGTCTTGAGGCCTAATTCGATCGTATTTAGAAGATAACATTTCAAAATCAATTTATTTAAATTAAATTCCTTAAATTAATTTCTACGCGTTTCAAGCTCGCACGACCAAACGACAAGTCTGATCGCTATGAAACTTGAATTCCTACAATAATCCACTATTACGGATCTGATGAAACTGGTTTCGTCAAAATCCAAAACAGTGGCCAAAATGGCTATTTTTACTCGTTATTTAAAACCAGAAATTATCAAATTTTAATTTAATCACTTTAAATTCAATTTTTAAGTTTAACAATCTTCATTGCTGTTTAAATAAGATTTAAATCAATTTTCGACATCAGTTTTAATTATATTAGATTCAGAATTCCATTATTCAAAAAAATTCCAATATTAAATTTAAACAATTTAATTATTCAATAAATCGATATTAATAAATCAATAAATTCAAATGAATTTTAATTTTCAACAATTATTTTATTTCCATCTAAACAATATAACATTTATTATCCAATTCTTGCTATTGATTATATACACTTTCAATACATAGAATTTCATTTCAATACTTATTATTTCCAAAATCATCGAAGTTTATTATTTCAAGATTTTATTCAAATTCACTTTCAATAACTTGTAGAAATAAAACATTAAATTTTTATTTTCAACCATTTTATTCAATAATCATACTAAATTTAATAATTCAAAATAGTTAAAAATACGGGTCGTTACAACTCTCCTGCCTTTTCTTTTATTTTGATAGAATTGGTGATTTCATCTAACTTTCTAGGTGTTGATCCATTTTTTGGATTAACAAAAATGATAGGATATGATATTTCGATTGATTAGAGTTACAACTATGTATATTATATTGAATAGTGTCATGACATTGGTGTTATAACTGATTTGTGAAAATGGGGATCTAGAGAAGCACTGATTTGTGAGAATGAAGAGGAGCAGTGTCAGCTGGTCAAATTTAATCGTCTTTTACTTTCCAATACCTAAAAAACTCCTGTTCATTCAAGACATCTAGAGAAATAAGTTAGAATTAATATATTTTTATAGTGTTTTCATTAAAACCTAGGATAAGTATTGTTTTAGTATATTTCATTTTGGTATTTCACGTTAAAAAACCAGGAATTTTTTTATTTATTTATTGGTTGATCATAACTGTTAGCACTGTCGATGCATGCTTATCTAGTTTCTCCATAATATGATCAAGCAATGCTTTAAGATATGCACACGGAAACATTTTTTTTGGAAGTCAGTTCGGACCTGACCATTTCAGTCTGGAGTTCGAACTAACCTCGGTTGTACAGTAGATATAAAACCAGTTCGTTTAGGCCAAGAGAATGCAATTTTTATTTAATAAAGCCAGGCCGATAATTTAAAACCTAGAAAAATTGCCTAATGAATGCATTCTAGGCCAACCATGCCTTAAAGCGCAGCAAAACAATATTTTATGGTGAAAATTTGTGCTAGCTTTTTATTACTGGACGATGTGGGACTTCGTTTCAAGTGCACTTATTATTTTTCATCCATTGCATTTTCTCATATAACACGGTCATTTTTAGCTTTTTTTGGAGTTTGATGGATGCTTTGAGGTTATGTCACTATTTCAAATTCTCGTGTTATCAACTTTTTTTATTTGATTGCTCAATATACTTTGGAAAGTAATCATACGCACGCACACACTTAACACAGGCGATCACTGTTCAACTAATGGTTCGGTTTTCAAAATTGTTTGCTGCAATGTACTGGTTTCTACCTTATTCAAGTTGATTTATAAAATAATTTTCAATTACAAAGGATTATAAAGCTGACAAATGATATGTTCATGAACCTTTTGAGTTTTAATTGGATGCAAAATTGTTGATACTAGTCTGTATATCTTTTCAATATTATGTTGATGCCCATCAATTATTGCTGATGAATATATATGAAGCTTGCTGGCCTTATCAAGATGTTGTAGCTGTTTTGTAATTTAGCTTTCTTAATATTGTTGGTTAGATTATATTTAATTGGGTTTACTATCCCTGCTTTTGGGGATTAGATATCACCTTTTTTGGTTTACATTGTCTAGCTATAACTTATATGAGACATGTTTTGAGGATTGGGTTTTGTTTTTACATCCTGCTGTACAGTTGAAAAATAAATTAATTTGGAAATTGTTTAATATTGGATATTTTAATGTACTAACGTGTGGTTTATTAACGTGGCTAATATATTCTATGTTCATGTGCTCCTGATGTTTAATCTTAGGATATTTTAGTAAAAACTGGTTGCATTCAAATTTTTGATTGGAAGTTAATTAATGATAACGAAATGAAATAGGTGCCTTTTTCAACAAATAATGAATGAAAACACAATAATAGAAATACAGGAACGAAAATGAAAACAGGAATACAAACACATGAATGAAAACAAGCGTGCAAGCAAAGTTTTGTTTGCTTGAGTTCTGTTTGCACAATGAAATGTAATACAAAGTGCAATGCAAAATGAAAGTAGAAATACACAATGCACAAAGGACGATTTTGATGTATTAAATTAAATGAAATGCACATATATTTTTAAAGAGAAGAGAGCCTAACTAAGAAATCAGCACATACACACAATAGCTCAATACACACAAAATACAACAACATCCCAATACACACAATACAAATTAAGAAATCAGCAACCTCAAAACAAATATCACAATCAGGATTCCAAGATTCCAAATTCTCAACCCATATTTCGTATTGTGGATTGATTAGAAGGTAACGGTTTGTTGCTTAGTAGTAGTCTGGTCGCGGTTAAAATGAAATGTAAGAGTGGTTGACAGGGAGTGTTGTTGTTGTAGGTCACATATTGTAGGTCAGTGCTGGTTGGATTTTGGCTGGTGGTTCAAGTGCTGATGTGGTCGAGTTCATGTTGCAGGATGGGTTTTAGGCTTTGGGTTTCAGGTTGTTGAAGGAGGAGTTGGTTATGTGTATTTTTGTGAAGATGGGGGTTTTGTTCGGTGCTATTGGTTACAGGTTGTGGTGGGGAGGTGCTTGGAATGGTGGTTTGTGGATAAAGTTGAAGTGGATATGCACATTTTGCTATGTTTGAAATGCATGTTAGATTAAATTTTCAACAAAAAAAAGTATTCACATCAATTTTTGGCATGTAGTACTGACATTAAGGTTAATTTTCTATATCATAGCTTTGGTAGGATATGATTATATCTTTTTTTGGATAAGTTTATGATGTTATGAAGGAGAGAAATTAGTGGTTTGAAGAACCATGTAGGGCACAATGAGAATAGCAGAATTATGTGATTAGTGATAGAGTAAAATTTGCCAGTTAATGAAAGTAATGATAGAATTTTATAACAGCTATAGGAGAAAAATTATTTTCTACAGATACACACAAATAAGTAACATAAGAGATTTCAATACTTAGATCCTTGATTTCAATTTCTAAAAAATCCAACGTTCAGCTCAACGTACATTGTCTCCCCTTTTGTGTTATATTTATGTACCAATAGCGGTTATATATATAATGGGTTTTTTTACAATAATTAAACGGTAATTTATCAAAAAAAAACAAAATCAAAATCTGTAACGACCCGACTTTCTATGCCCAGAAAGTCGCATCATTATGAAGAAAGAAAGGGGTAGAAAATAGAAAAGAAGAGAAAGAAAGAACTAAACAATATCAGAATCTCACAGCGGAACGAAACAAAATATAATATATCACATAACTATTACATAGTATCATATACAACACTTATCAGAGTTACATATACTAGACAGTTATAATCATCTGTCTAGTTATTACATCTCAATCCAATACAGAGATCAATACAAAATCAACACAGCGGAAACTACTATCTATCTACAACGCCGAAGCCTCCTGCTCCATTGCTCCTCCATAATTCGTCAAGGCTAACCTGAATCCCTTGGCTACTCGTAAAAATTTGAGTACCCAAGAGTTTATAAAACAGAAATAAACAACTTGGGTCAGACATGGGTCTGGTGTGAGTAACAGGTTAAACTTGTTTAACTTCAAAACCTTTTGAAAGAAAAAGTATCACGTAAGACTTCCCACACATAAACATGGGTAAGTTTTTACCTTACGCTAACCAAAACATTTGATAGGAAATTCGATTGTATTATAATAGGGTCTAGGGTTTTCAAGTAAAATATAGAAATAGCTGAAATGCTTACATCTCACATTCCAACATAGTTGGGCACAACTAATACGTACGGCACTTATTGGAGTTTGGATTCCATACAATGGCAGGGCTACTGGGGTACCGCCCGTCACAGTACGTGGCCTAGATCACCGTACCGAGGATCACTCCCAATCCCCTGCAACACAAAGTCGGAACATCCCTTACTGGATAATTCCCGCACAAGATACCTCACGGTTGGGATCAGCAACCGCACACACTAAGCCGAAAATAGAAAGGGACTTCTAGACAGAGGTAATCTTGTCCTACTTGGGTGCTACCCACTAACCTTGCTGCACCTCCCCTGTTTTAGCCATTCCCGGTTTGTGAGGCTTGAGGTCACGATTACCTTTAAATAGAACACATCTATCTTAGAATGCTCATCGTCCACCTGACGATGTGCTGAAAGCATTCAGTCCATATAAGTTCGTTCCGGGTTCGAACGAAACCGAAGGCATTATCTCGTTACACTCATTTTGGAATCACCCTCAGAGTTAACGACAATAACCCTTGCACTCTGAATCTTCATCTTCACTTGATTCACGACCTATCGTTAATTTGGATCGATGTGGTATTCGGGTCTCCAGACCTGGAAATCCGGTATACGGAAACCCGATCCCGGTCTCATCGAAATCCAAAGCGTATCTTTTAAGGCCAAGTTGTTTTAAAGGTTAAAACAATTCAATTCATTATCTTTATACACATAGAAAGATAATTCACAATAGATAATCAACATTATCAGATAATCCATATTATCATCACAATTCAACTAACATCCATATCATACAGCATATATCTCATCAGAGATATCAATCAATACAAAGCATTCAGTATTATCATCCATCCATAAGTAATGATTTATATCATCTCTAATTAATTTAAATTGAATTAAATTAATTACCTCATTCTATAAATCCTTCTTACTTAACCATTAATTAATTACAAATTACTTAATTATCCTCTAATTACCTTTTTCAATTAATCATCTTTGATTAATTATCTTTTAATTACATCTAAGTAATTTATTCTCAATTAATTACTTAAATTAATTATTCTTAACCACTTATAGTAATTAACCTTTAATTACTTCATTAATTAATTAACTAAAATTAATTAACTTAATCAACTATAATTAATTACATTAATCCTTAATTAATTATATTGATTAATTACTTCATTTATTAATTATTACTTAATTAACCAATCTTAATTACATCATTAATTATATTAATTAATGATCCTTAATTACAACTTAATTATTAATTACTTAATTAAATTAATTACATTAAGTAATTAACCTTTATTTAAACAACATTTATTAATCACTCTTGATTAATCTTCAATCAGTAATTAACTCCCCTTAATTACTTTCATTAACTAAATTAATTACTCCTTAATTAATTTCTTAATTAATCCCTTGATTAATTATTCAAAGTAATTAACTCAAATTACTTCTATTAATAAAATCATTATACAACTAATTACTTCCAGTAATTATCTTATTATTTACTTCTCTAAATAATCTTACCTTAATAATTACATTAAGTAATTATTTATCAAATCAACTCTTTATTATTCTAAATTAATTAAACTTAATTAATTAACTTAACTAATCAAATTAACTTCAATTAATTACAATAAGTAATTAATTCTTAATTACTTCCATTAAGTAATTCCATTTAAACAATTTCACAAATGATTATCTTTAAATTAATTAATCTAATTAATTATTAAAATTAATTACATAAATTAATTATTTAATGATCCATAGTTAATGACCTTTATTAACAATTATTTAATTACTTTTCTTAAATAATTAACTTATATTAATTATTATTAATTTCAAATTAATAAATCTTAATAACCAATTAATTAAACATTAATTATTTAATTAATTAAGTATTAACCATAACTTAATTAATCTTTAATTACTTTATTAATTAATTCTTAATCATTAATTAATACCCTAATTTATAATCCTTAATTATAAATTAATCATTTCTAATTAATTTATCTTAATCATAAATTAATTAGTTAAAACCTTTAATTATCTATTTAATTAATCCAAATGATTAATTAATTTGATTATTTAAACCATTTTAATTTACCTTAAAGATTAATAATGTTTTTAACTTTAAGATAAAATATTTACTTATCCAAGTTTAAAATTCCTTATTCACAAAACATTTGAAACATCCATTTTCAAATTTACTTTTAAATTTCATTTTAAATTCCGGATTTAAAATGAATAACAATTTGTCTTTAACAAAGTTTAAATCCAATTTAAAAACTTTTATCTGTTAAAGAAAACTTATATCTTCTAAAGAAATTTTTAAAAGAACTTAAATCTACTTCCTTTTTAAAAATTTCTAAACATTTAAATATAGCTAACATTTAAACTTATTTAAAACATTTAAATTTATAAATTTATTTATCTCAAATCTAAGGTTCCAAACCAACTTGAAATAAAACTTTGATTCCAGATTCTATTTAAATATTTCTTAACAATTTAAATTTTGAAAACAAAACAGGTTTTAAAACCTGGCAACACAATTGCACTCGAACACACTATAATTTACTTCGAGTCGCAGCTCTAATTACTTCGAGCAAATATCCAATCGTCACGAAGAACACCCGAGTACCCTTCTCTGTTCAAATCCCAGACTTCACCAGACATTCACGATCGCGTGCACGTGCACATCCACCAGCGGCGTCTCCGACCATCCACGACTTCCCCCACCAGTCGACGATCAACCATAAACCAAACTACGATCATCCAATCTTCGATCTATACTCGAGATCGAAATCGAGAACTTCGAGCACTAAACTGGAACACAGACCACCTCCAAAACCTGGCAACAACTCCTCGTCCTCCCACTTTCGATCACCAGAACGCCAGCGACTTCGGCGACGAGTTCATCTACGTCACGACTATCAATTCCCAGAGTTTCGTCGAACTCGATTCATCCTAGACGAAATGATGTTCGATTTCTCCAGACTGGTAATAACTAGGTTTAAATTTTTAAAACTTAAATCATTTCTGCCTTACTTCCTTAAAAATTCTCCTGACAATTTTCCTATCATCCATGATCATTCCACTACCATTACTAAAGATTTCGAACTTCCAATTTTACTGAGATGATCAAAATCACCAGAACTTCCTCTCTAACATAAACCAGAACTGCTCTTATTATACTAGACTAAAAACTATGATATTCATGCTAAAAATCATATTATCATCTATGTTTTCAATTTATACATTTGAATTTATAGATTACAGAGTTCAAATTTTCACTTTATAAAACATGTCTCTGTTGTTTTTGGTTTTCCAGAGAAATTTCATATTCATTTTAAACTACATCACCCTTAAACTTTAGTTTTAAAATGAAACAAATAAATCTTGTTCAAAGCCTAAGTTCTAATAGAGATTAGACAAGGAGAGAATAAATTTTGAATCAAGACTAGAGCTTGAAACTGTGAACAGGGGAATTACAAATATATCAACCATGTATACAAAATGTTATTCACAGGAAAACAAAACAGAGAAGCACAGGCAACAACATATCAAACCATACATGCATTTAAAACCATACACATTACAGAGAATCCAACATTCCAAACATGATTATCACAAGAAAATCAAACAACTATGTTTACTTAAGTTAGTTAAGATAAAAGTTGTTACTCACCAGAAAATAAAGCAGAGAACAAAGCACCATTTTGACATGCTTATGATACTTTTAAACTTGATATGCTTTTGCCTTTGAAAACCGCATGCATGCTTGTTTGAAAAAGATGTAGACTTCTTTAATTTCCAGGTTTGAAAAGAAACAGGCTTGATTTAAAACTGCAGTTGCATGCAGGCTGGTTCATCTCAGGTTGAAGATGAATGCAGGCTTTGATTTGAAAACTTTATTTCTAGGTACATGCAGAATCATTTTTCCCAGATTTGATAAATATGATGCAGGCCTTTTTGATAACGAGGGTTTGATTTTGTATTTGAAGAGTTTGCTAATTGATTTGTTTTGAACATGATTTGTTTACAGATTCCAGGAAAATGGTGCAGAAGCTTTTGATTTTGATAAATCTTTTGTTTATGAGATGATTGAGTTTCAGATTTTTGTTCTGAGATTTTTGGGTTTGAGTTCTTCTTGGTTTTGAATTGAAAAAAATAGAAAAGAAAATAAAGAGGGGAAACATATGTATTTATAAGTTAAAATGTGATTTATTAAAAACAAAAGAAAATCAAAAAAAATAAAAAGACACTTGTTATTTATCTTGACATTTGTCATATTGGCATGCTTATAAATTAACACATGTCACTTAAAGTAATTATGATTTGTGATTAAATGTTAATATAAGATTAGTATAACCTTAGGCTTAATTAATTAGTTAATATGTACTTATTTATATGTAGATAAATTATAAAATAAATAACCCAATTATATTTATAAATAAAAGTTTATACCAATATTTTAAAATCCAAAACAATTTAAATATCTATCTTTTTGAATTTCAAAACTTTAAATTCAAATCCAAATCAAATTTTAAAATCAAATTTTAAAATCAAGTTATATATACAAAATTCAATTTGAAATAACAATTCTATTTATATTAAAAATCCATTTGTAAAAACAATAGAATGTTAATATTATTGGAAATAACACATTTGTCAATTTTAACTAATTTATAAAAGAAATTATCTCTTTATCAAGCTATATTTAAAAAGAAATAAAACAAATCCTTTTGTAAATCTTATTTATTATTTAAACTTAAGTTATAACATAATTTAAACCATTATACATTTTCCTTAAGTATTTAAAACTATATAGTTAATTATTTGATTAATCTTTGAAAATCTTTATTTTAAATTTAATTATAATTCCCAAATTACCAAAATATATTAGAAATTGAAAATTATGTTTTATTTGTTAAATTTAATCCAAAGCTTTTCTATTAACAACATATACAATTATATATACATTATAAATAGAAAACAATTTAATTAGTTTTTAAAAGATGAAATCTACAAATTAAATATTTATTAAATCTGGATTATTAAATCAATCCAACTCTTATTTAACAATAATTATCAAATCAATTTAATTTTTAATACAGATTATTAAATTGATATTGTCTAAAATTCCGGGATATCACATTCCTCCCCCCTTAAAAGAATTTCGTCCCCGAAATTTAAACAAAGGTAATTTAATAATCTTATTAAAGATTTTAATTTAAAACACAAGCATATACTATTATCCATATGCTAGCAACCATAGCAACCAAATCATCCAATCAAACAATTCTAACTATCTAGACTAAATTCTAGATAAAGTTCCTCGAGTTTCCCCAAGTATATATATATATACCGGGATACTCGCTCTACAAACAATCTAAACTATTAAGCTATAGATCTCCTACTCATCTAGATTTACAGAACTAAACAGAATATCAGACTATAGACGAGTCTGACTCAATAACCAAACTTCCCAAAACTGCAGATTCTAAAACCAGAGATAGATCAAATACGTACTCCCTCAGAGATACGTAAAATTCAATGAATTCCAGTTATCCAAACTGACAATTCAACCAAGTAGACCAATTACCTATCCAAATCAGAACACAGACTAGATCCAAACATAACTCTACTTCACAACATCAGTAGATTCCAAACTTACTTCTCCCATCCAGAGATACACTCCAAACTGCTTTCGCTGCTCAACTCTGATCTGAGGTAGAACACAAGCACAGACTGGACAACTCATTCCAGAAATAAGGTTCACTGATCCATAAATAAAACTCAGATACTCCAGCAAAACTTGAGCTGCTTCACCAACTCCATCTCTAGGAAACATCCTTCCACTAGACTGAACCACCGGTATCACTCCTGGAATTCAGTCGATAAGAAAACTCAACCTTCAGATGCGGACAAACTCCTGACTTCTCTGAAGACATCCAGAAAAATTCTGACAACCCAAGAGAACACTCAGACAATCGCAAGTCGCTTTTGCGATCAACCCATCCTAATTCCAAAGAAAACTGTTCTCTCTTTACCAATCAGAACAGCTTACACTTATTTATCCAATTTATCGAAGAAATGGATATACTCTGCTGCTTCTGAACTCCACTTCAGAAAAACTGCTCAGCCAGAAAAACTTCCTGCCAATCCAAGAATACTCCGAGCTGCAACGCTGCCACAATGCCAAAGACTTCCTAACCAAAGCTCTTCGAGAAACTCGGACTCCAAACCAACAGAAACACTGTGCTGAACTCAGCCACACTACCGAAACATACACACTTCCTTAATCTTGTTCCAAAGAAAACATCTTCGGGAACATCCATCGTCACTGTATCTCATCATACAGCTACTATTACCTGAGGTATCAAGGTACCATTACTCGCTTCTGCCTCATCGACAGATCCAACTCTACTCATCCAAACTTCAGAGATAAACTCCGAACCATTACAGTTTCCTTCGGAGATCGATGAAATCCTTCACCACAGCAAAGCTTACTCGAGATGGTATTGGGTCTACAGTCTCGACAAATACACTTCCAACCTCAACATTTAAACTCCAACCATTGGTAGTCGTGTTTCACACACCACTACCCCATCTACCTTTATAACTTATATTGAAAAACCCGAACAGGTAACCCAACAAATAGGTAGAAATATATATATATTTAAAATGATACTTTTTATATAGAAATTATTTCTGGGTAAAATTATTTCATTTACCTCTTTAAAACAATATTGTGTCCGTTGGCCTGGTTCAAGTGTTTAGAGATCCCTATCAATAACGTTAGCTACTCGTATTGACCAGAATCCATATACCACTCAACCGATCAATTAACACAATATAAAACCATTTTATATAACTAACAAATACGCGCTCTCATATATATATACACTCAGACTCAACAGGTTGCTACAGATCCTATCTCTAATGAACAATCCTTTCGAACCTAGGTATTCACTCAACCTAGTGTTCTGATATTCACTTAACCAATAGCTTAGGTATTCGCTCAACCTATGCTCTGATACCACTTGTAACGACCCGACTTTCTATGCCCAGAAAGTCGCATCATTATGAAGAAAGAAAGGGGTAGAAAATAGAAAAGAAGAGAAAGAAAGAACTAAACAATATCAGAATCTCACAGCGGAACGAAACAAAATATAATATATCACATAACTATTACATAGTATCATATACAACACTTATCAGAGTTACATATACTAGACAGTTATAATCATCTGTCTAGTTATTACATCTCAATCCAATACAGAGATCAATACAAAATCAACACAGCGGAAACTACTATCTATCTACAACGCCGAAGCCTCCTGCTCCATTGCTCCTCCATAATTCGTCAAGGCTAACCTGAATCCCTTGGCTACTCGTAAAAATTTGAGTACCCAAGAGTTTATAAAACAGAAATAAACAACTTGGGTCAGACATGGGTCTGGTGTGAGTAACAGGTTAAACTTGTTTAACTTCAAAACCTTTTGAAAGAAAAAGTATCACGTAAGACTTCCCACACATAAACATGGGTAAGTTTTTACCTTACGCTAACCAAAACATTTGATAGGAAATTCGATTGTATTATAATAGGGTCTAGGGTTTTCAAGTAAAATATAGAAATAGCTGAAATGCTTACATCTCACATTCCAACATAGTTGGGCACAACTAATACGTACGGCACTTATTGGAGTTTGGATTCCATACAATGGCAGGGCTACTGGGGTACCGCCCGTCACAGTACGTGGCCTAGATCACCGTACCGAGGATCACTCCCAATCCCCTGCAACACAAAGTCGGAACATCCCTTACTGGATAATTCCCGCACAAGATACCTCACGGTTGGGATCAGCAACCGCACACACTAAGCCGAAAATAGAAAGGGACTTCTAGACAGAGGTAATCTTGTCCTACTTGGGTGCTACCCACTAACCTTGCTGCACCTCCCCTGTTTTAGCCATTCCCGGTTTGTGAGGCTTGAGGTCACGATTACCTTTAAATAGAACACATCTATCTTAGAATGCTCATCGTCCACCTGACGATGTGCTGAAAGCATTCAGTCCATATAAGTTCGTTCCGGGTTCGAACGAAACCGAAGGCATTATCTCGTTACACTCATTTTGGAATCACCCTCAGAGTTAACGACAATAACCCTTGCACTCTGAATCTTCATCTTCACTTGATTCACGACCTATCGTTAATTTGGATCGATGTGGTATTCGGGTCTCCAGACCTGGAAATCCGGTATACGGAAACCCGATCCCGGTCTCATCGAAATCCAAAGCGTATCTTTTAAGGCCAAGTTGTTTTAAAGGTTAAAACAATTCAATTCATTATCTTTATACACATAGAAAGATAATTCACAATAGATAATCAACATTATCAGATAATCCATATTATCATCACAATTCAACTAACATCCATATCATACAGCATATATCTCATCAGAGATATCAATCAATACAAAGCATTCAGTATTATCATCCATCCATAAGTAATGATTTATATCATCTCTAATTAATTTAAATTGAATTAAATTAATTACCTCATTCTATAAATCCTTCTTACTTAACCATTAATTAATTACAAATTACTTAATTATCCTCTAATTACCTTTTTCAATTAATCATCTTTGATTAATTATCTTTTAATTACATCTAAGTAATTTATTCTCAATTAATTACTTAAATTAATTATTCTTAACCACTTATAGTAATTAACCTTTAATTACTTCATTAATTAATTAACTAAAATTAATTAACTTAATCAACTATAATTAATTACATTAATCCTTAATTAATTATATTGATTAATTACTTCATTTATTAATTATTACTTAATTAACCAATCTTAATTACATCATTAATTATATTAATTAATGATCCTTAATTACAACTTAATTATTAATTACTTAATTAAATTAATTACATTAAGTAATTAACCTTTATTTAAACAACATTTATTAATCACTCTTGATTAATCTTCAATCAGTAATTAACTCCCCTTAATTACTTTCATTAACTAAATTAATTACTCCTTAATTAATTTCTTAATTAATCCCTTGATTAATTATTCAAAGTAATTAACTCAAATTACTTCTATTAATAAAATCATTATACAACTAATTACTTCCAGTAATTATCTTATTATTTACTTCTCTAAATAATCTTACCTTAATAATTACATTAAGTAATTATTTATCAAATCAACTCTTTATTATTCTAAATTAATTAAACTTAATTAATTAACTTAACTAATCAAATTAACTTCAATTAATTACAATAAGTAATTAATTCTTAATTACTTCCATTAAGTAATTCCATTTAAACAATTTCACAAATGATTATCTTTAAATTAATTAATCTAATTAATTATTAAAATTAATTACATAAATTAATTATTTAATGATCCATAGTTAATGACCTTTATTAACAATTATTTAATTACTTTTCTTAAATAATTAACTTATATTAATTATTATTAATTTCAAATTAATAAATCTTAATAACCAATTAATTAAACATTAATTATTTAATTAATTAAGTATTAACCATAACTTAATTAATCTTTAATTACTTTATTAATTAATTCTTAATCATTAATTAATACCCTAATTTATAATCCTTAATTATAAATTAATCATTTCTAATTAATTTATCTTAATCATAAATTAATTAGTTAAAACCTTTAATTATCTATTTAATTAATCCAAATGATTAATTAATTTGATTATTTAAACCATTTTAATTTACCTTAAAGATTAATAATGTTTTTAACTTTAAGATAAAATATTTACTTATCCAAGTTTAAAATTCCTTATTCACAAAACATTTGAAACATCCATTTTCAAATTTACTTTTAAATTTCATTTTAAATTCCGGATTTAAAATGAATAACAATTTGTCTTTAACAAAGTTTAAATCCAATTTAAAAACTTTTATCTGTTAAAGAAAACTTATATCTTCTAAAGAAATTTTTAAAAGAACTTAAATCTACTTCCTTTTTAAAAATTTCTAAACATTTAAATATAGCTAACATTTAAACTTATTTAAAACATTTAAATTTATAAATTTATTTATCTCAAATCTAAGGTTCCAAACCAACTTGAAATAAAACTTTGATTCCAGATTCTATTTAAATATTTCTTAACAATTTAAATTTTGAAAACAAAACAGGTTTTAAAACCTGGCAACACAATTGCACTCGAACACACTATAATTTACTTCGAGTCGCAGCTCTAATTACTTCGAGCAAATATCCAATCGTCACGAAGAACACCCGAGTACCCTTCTCTGTTCAAATCCCAGACTTCACCAGACATTCACGATCGCGTGCACGTGCACATCCACCAGCGGCGTCTCCGACCATCCACGACTTCCCCCACCAGTCGACGATCAACCATAAACCAAACTACGATCATCCAATCTTCGATCTATACTCGAGATCGAAATCGAGAACTTCGAGCACTAAACTGGAACACAGACCACCTCCAAAACCTGGCAACAACTCCTCGTCCTCCCACTTTCGATCACCAGAACGCCAGCGACTTCGGCGACGAGTTCATCTACGTCACGACTATCAATTCCCAGAGTTTCGTCGAACTCGATTCATCCTAGACGAAATGATGTTCGATTTCTCCAGACTGGTAATAACTAGGTTTAAATTTTTAAAACTTAAATCATTTCTGCCTTACTTCCTTAAAAATTCTCCTGACAATTTTCCTATCATCCATGATCATTCCACTACCATTACTAAAGATTTCGAACTTCCAATTTTACTGAGATGATCAAAATCACCAGAACTTCCTCTCTAACATAAACCAGAACTGCTCTTATTATACTAGACTAAAAACTATGATATTCATGCTAAAAATCATATTATCATCTATGTTTTCAATTTATACATTTGAATTTATAGATTACAGAGTTCAAATTTTCACTTTATAAAACATGTCTCTGTTGTTTTTGGTTTTCCAGAGAAATTTCATATTCATTTTAAACTACATCACCCTTAAACTTTAGTTTTAAAATGAAACAAATAAATCTTGTTCAAAGCCTAAGTTCTAATAGAGATTAGACAAGGAGAGAATAAATTTTGAATCAAGACTAGAGCTTGAAACTGTGAACAGGGGAATTACAAATATATCAACCATGTATACAAAATGTTATTCACAGGAAAACAAAACAGAGAAGCACAGGCAACAACATATCAAACCATACATGCATTTAAAACCATACACATTACAGAGAATCCAACATTCCAAACATGATTATCACAAGAAAATCAAACAACTATGTTTACTTAAGTTAGTTAAGATAAAAGTTGTTACTCACCAGAAAATAAAGCAGAGAACAAAGCACCATTTTGACATGCTTATGATACTTTTAAACTTGATATGCTTTTGCCTTTGAAAACCGCATGCATGCTTGTTTGAAAAAGATGTAGACTTCTTTAATTTCCAGGTTTGAAAAGAAACAGGCTTGATTTAAAACTGCAGTTGCATGCAGGCTGGTTCATCTCAGGTTGAAGATGAATGCAGGCTTTGATTTGAAAACTTTATTTCTAGGTACATGCAGAATCATTTTTCCCAGATTTGATAAATATGATGCAGGCCTTTTTGATAACGAGGGTTTGATTTTGTATTTGAAGAGTTTGCTAATTGATTTGTTTTGAACATGATTTGTTTACAGATTCCAGGAAAATGGTGCAGAAGCTTTTGATTTTGATAAATCTTTTGTTTATGAGATGATTGAGTTTCAGATTTTTGTTCTGAGATTTTTGGGTTTGAGTTCTTCTTGGTTTTGAATTGAAAAAAATAGAAAAGAAAATAAAGAGGGGAAACATATGTATTTATAAGTTAAAATGTGATTTATTAAAAACAAAAGAAAATCAAAAAAAATAAAAAGACACTTGTTATTTATCTTGACATTTGTCATATTGGCATGCTTATAAATTAACACATGTCACTTAAAGTAATTATGATTTGTGATTAAATGTTAATATAAGATTAGTATAACCTTAGGCTTAATTAATTAGTTAATATGTACTTATTTATATGTAGATAAATTATAAAATAAATAACCCAATTATATTTATAAATAAAAGTTTATACCAATATTTTAAAATCCAAAACAATTTAAATATCTATCTTTTTGAATTTCAAAACTTTAAATTCAAATCCAAATCAAATTTTAAAATCAAATTTTAAAATCAAGTTATATATACAAAATTCAATTTGAAATAACAATTCTATTTATATTAAAAATCCATTTGTAAAAACAATAGAATGTTAATATTATTGGAAATAACACATTTGTCAATTTTAACTAATTTATAAAAGAAATTATCTCTTTATCAAGCTATATTTAAAAAGAAATAAAACAAATCCTTTTGTAAATCTTATTTATTATTTAAACTTAAGTTATAACATAATTTAAACCATTATACATTTTCCTTAAGTATTTAAAACTATATAGTTAATTATTTGATTAATCTTTGAAAATCTTTATTTTAAATTTAATTATAATTCCCAAATTACCAAAATATATTAGAAATTGAAAATTATGTTTTATTTGTTAAATTTAATCCAAAGCTTTTCTATTAACAACATATACAATTATATATACATTATAAATAGAAAACAATTTAATTAGTTTTTAAAAGATGAAATCTACAAATTAAATATTTATTAAATCTGGATTATTAAATCAATCCAACTCTTATTTAACAATAATTATCAAATCAATTTAATTTTTAATACAGATTATTAAATTGATATTGTCTAAAATTCCGGGATATCACAAAATCAAAAGATTAAGTATGGTATTTTTGGTTGCGTACACAAGCAAATAGCACGAGTGTTGCATAACAATTTAATCTTTTCCCCCTTTAATTATATGATCGCGTCCTTTGATATGCCATTTAGTTTCATAGCTTTTGACAATCCTAGTCGGAGCATGATTGTTTTGAAAATTATCGGTTCGAATAAACAAATAATCGCACAATAACTATAAATCAACATTTATGGGTTACTGTATTACTGATTTATAGTAACATACAATGTCTGTGTTAATATCATACAAAATAGCCGATATTAATATATTAGTGCATTATTTTTTAAATAAAATGTTTATTCAGAAATGAAATTAACAATGGAGTCAATATACAGTTAATTTTCTAGCTGTGTAAATGATATCATATACATGAAAGAATTTATACATCAAACTAGTTTGAGTCGTGTTATGTGTTTGTGTATGTAATAGGATAATATAATGAGCTGATAGAAAAATAATTGACAACGTATCATATATGATATAACATGTCAGTATGTCTTCTAGTATAGACAAACAGTGGATGAAAGAATCCGATCAAAGAACTACACGATATGAGGAAGGAGTGCAGAAGTTTATTGACTTCGTTGTGGAAAATGGTGGTGATAAGGAAATCTATTCTTGTCCTTGCACACATTGGAAAAATATGAAAATGGAGATTAAATTAGATGACATTCGTTATCATCTACTTAGATGGGGAATTGTCCAATCATATACAATTTGGCATTTTCACGATGAAGAGTCAGCGGGGAAGCAAAAACAACCCGTTAGTCAAGCCATAAGTACCAATGAGTCTGAACTTCCTATGATGGAAGATCTGGTTAATGATGCCGATAGATTTCATCCTTTTCAACCTACAAGTTCGTTGCCCGATAATATTTGAGAATCGCCTACAGTTGATGTCGATTGGCAAGCCAATCAAAGTAGGAAGTATAAATCACTTTTTAATAGTGCAAAAGAGCCATTGTATCCTTCATGTCCAAAGAGGATAACAAAATTGTATGCCATTGTGAAACTGAATAGCTTGAAAACTCAGTATGACTTTTCTGACAATGATTTGACTGCACTCCTCGAATTTATAAATGAATTACTCCCTGAATGTAACTCACTACTAACAAAGTACTCCGTCATGAAGAAGATGATTAAACAAGTTAGGATGGGTTACAAAACTTATGATGCATGCATTAATGACTGCATTTTATACTGGAAAGATGATGCAAACAGAGTTTCTTGTCCAATTTGCAATGAACCAAGCTATAAGACAACATTCAACGAAGAGAAAAGAGCCACCAAAGTACCTCAAAAGACGTTGAGACATTTCCCTTTAATTTCTAGATTGAGGAGATTGTATACTATACCATGGATAGCAGATGCTATGACTTGGCATGGTCGTGCCAAGTCTGATTCAACTGTAATGCATCACCAATGTGACACTTCTCAATGGCGAGCTGCATATTCTTTTGACAAAACGTTTGTTGCTGAACCACGAAATGTCACGCTTGGAATAGCAACGGATGGTTTCAATCCACATGCATCTCTAGCTAACCGTTACAGTTGTTGGCAAGTAATTGTAGTACCGTATAATCTTCCTCCATCAATGTGCATGAAAAGGGAGTTTTCAATGTTGGCATTGTTGATTTCTGGGCCAAAACAACCAGGGAAGGATATTGATGTTTATTTGCAACCATTGATAGACGAGTTTAAGCAGTTATGGGAAGGAGTCATTGCATTTGACTCATTTAATAAATCTGAGTTCACAATGAGAGCTAGGGTGTTGTGGGCAATTCATGATCATCCTGTACTTGGGACTTTATCAGGGTGCACAACTCATGGCTGTATTGCATGTCCTATATGTGGGGAAGACACTTGTGCGTATTATCTTCCTGAAAGTAGGAAGATGTGTTACATGGGACATCGAAGATTTCTTCCTTCCAAACACAAGTTTCGAGACGAAAAAACAAACTTTAATAACAAACAATAATATCGTCGTGTTCCATGGCCATTAAATGGTTATCAAGTGGAAGAGAAGGTAGCAAGTATCAAGATGAAAGTTGGTAAAAACAAACCGGAAATTGGTCGAAAAAGAAAAAAGAAAACCGATGAGGAAGAACTTGCCAAAGTTCAAGCATGGTATAGGAGGTCCATCCTCTTTGATTTGCCATATTGGAAAGCAAATTTGGTCCGACATAATGTTGATGTTATGCATACAGAGAAGAATGTCACGGAGCATCTCATTAGCACAATCATGGGTCATAAAGACAAGTCAAAAGACGGCATCAACGCATGCAAGGATTTGAAAACCATGGGTATAAAACAAAAATTGTGGGTGATGGAAGATCCTGAAACAAATAAAATAACCATACCAGAGGCAACTTTCACCTTGAGAAAATAAGAGAAGTTACGATTTTGCACCATTTTGAAAAGCCTGAAAGTGCCTAGCAAATTCTCTTCCAACTTCCATAACAATGTGAACATCAATCCTCCTGAACTAACAAATATGAAATCGCATGATTACCATGTCATAATGCAATAATTACTTTCGGTATTGCTTCAACATTCTTATCCACAACATAAGGATCTATGTAATGTTATACATCGTATAAGTCTATTCTTTAACATTTTATGCTCAAAGGTGATCAACAGGGAACATCTTTTAAAAGCAAAGGCTATTTTGGTAGAATAAATGTGTGTGTTTGAAAAACATTTTCCACCTGCATTTTTTGATATCAGCATCCATCTTATGGTTCATTTAGCCGATGAAGCATTGATTTGCGGCCCTGTTAGATATAGGTGGATGTATCCTTTGAACGGTAAGTTACTAATTTCAGTATTGTTCATCATCATCTCATTTAAATAGCTACTGGTTATTTATAATTGATTACCTTCATAGGTTAATGGAAACATATAAAGGATATGTGCGCAACAAAAAATATATTGAAGGATGTATTGTAGAAGGATATATCGTACAAGAAGCTAGTCTTTACTGCATGGAGTATATGCCAAAAGGAGGTGATGGCACTCATAAACATACTCATGAGGCTTTTTTAGAAGAGGACGATGAGTTTGCTAGTGAGATGCCTCTAGGTAATGGTAAAGATATAACCTTAACCCAAGTGCAGTTTAAACAAGTTCGTAGATGGGTCCTTAATAAGTACGATGGGTTGGATGAATGGGAGAAGTAAGTTCACGGATAACTCCTGAATTCACATTATTGTAAATCAATTCATATATATGTTTTGAAACGTGTATGTCGCAGGAGGTATAACATCTATGTGAAAAGTACTAAATCTCAACCTCGAAGTGTGGTTACATCCATGGAAGCTTGTCTAAGTTTTACTCTATGATTACGTGGCGAGGTATATATTACATCTTATTAAATATTTCACGTGTACTTAAGTGGATCATACACCTTTATGACCACACTTTTGACTTATTTTGTTTTTTAGTTGGTGAAGACTAACGATTTTGACTCAACTCTTTGGCGGCTGGTGAATGGGCCAAAATTCAAAGCGCGTAGTAATATGAAATACCAAGTGAATGGGTTTACATTTTCCCTGAAAAGTTATGAAGAGCGGATGGTAACACAAGACAGCGGTGTATGTATGAGAGCAATTACAAAATTTAGAGCGAATGGAAAGGATAAAAATTATAAGGAAGCAGACACAATGTATTACAGAGTTGTTCAGGAGATAATTGAGTTGGACTACATCGACTTTAAACAAACAGTTTTTTATTGTGATTGGGTAAAGGTCGAAGACAAGGTCAATGGTTGCAAGATTGATCCTGTTTCAAACTTGATCATAGTTAACTTAGAGAAATTAAAGACAAAAGATTGAGTGACTGATGAGCCATTTATTCTTGTATCGGAAGCGAGTCAAGTGTTCTACTCAAAAGATTTAAAAATAACGGATGATTTGTGGTTTTGCACACAGCAAAACTGTTGACTACAAATGTTGATGATATTGAGTTTCCTACTGCTTATCAATCAGCTTTTGAAGATAATAAAAAATTAAAAGACTTACCAAATGCATATGTTAATATAAGATGTATTTCTTAATTGAATTGAGCTGAATTTCAAGCGTGGCTGAATTTAGAATTTTTTCACTATGGATATTATTCAGCGTTTGTAATGTTTGTCTAGTGGTGGTTATTGGTTTTGTTTCAAAACATTTATAAAATACTCCAAAAAAGCATGTCTACATTTTAACTATTTGCTTGTTAGGTTGTTAAAATTTAATTAGTTGTTAGTTGTTTGTATTAAGGCTTGGAGATTATATTCCCTATATTTTCGTTTTGACTTGGCTTAGGTTTTTAAATGTTGCCTGTTGATTTTTATTCGAATGGTTGTGGTATTTTCGAACCTGATCTTTTCTCTGAGATAGATATATACCGAATATATTTCAAATATATTTTGGACGATGACTGACTTTATTTCGAATATATTTTCCCAGGTTTATTTCCCTGACTTTGGCCTTATTTTGATTGGTTCATTTTTGTAAGTTGTCTTGTTCTATTTTCTGAACCTTGTTATTGTTATTTACACATCTGATTGCTTTGTTGTTGAATTCCCTCATGTTTGTCCACTATGTAGTTGTATTCATGTGTAACCTTAACATGTTCACACCTGTCCACTATGTAAAAATATTTTGAAGAGAAATGCGAGTCTTGAAAAGAAGTGTGGAGAGAAAAATATAATTTTTGGAGACAACAAGTATTTGAAGAAATTGATACTTATTTTGTGTAAGCAGATTCATATATGAGAATTTGAGGATATCTTCAAGAATAAATAAATTAATGAGAATTGTTTATAAAGAAAAATAATATTAAAATTTATTTTCAAGTAAGGGATTTGAAAATTGGTTATGTTGACCTATCCGTTTAATGCTTTAAGAACTGGTCAATACGAGTAGTTAACTTATTGATAGGAATTCCTAAACATTAAAACGAGGTACTGTGACATAATAGTATTTTGAAGAATATATAAATGATATTACTTTTTATTAAAAAGGAGTATATCATTTTAAGAAGAGAAAATTATATATGGAAGTGTTTCCTTATTTTATAAAGTGATTTTATAGTGGCAATAGACAATTTTGAGCAAGAAGTTTATTAATAAAAATATATGAGGAGAACATCTTTGAGTTGGTGTACATGAGATTTTGAAAAAGTATTAAAAAGATCTGATACACAACTTAAAAGATTTTTGAGTAGTATATTATTTACTAAGTCGGTATGATTTTCATACGACGTTTGCAGCCATTGGTATTACAAAAAGTTAAGGTCAGTGGCGAGACAGTGTTGAAATTTTTTCGTTGTGTGGTCAACACTGTAACGACCCAGAATTTTGAACAAATTAAATTGAAAATATTTAATTAATTTTAAATATTTGAACGATGATTTAATTTGAATCCCCGATTCAAATTTGAAATTTGCGATTAAATTATAAAATTTAATCTATTGAATGTTGAATAAAAATTTGAATCTTCAATTTTAAGCTGAATAAAAATATTTCGAAAGCTTTTAAAATTCGTATTGATAATACTGAAGATAACAGAAGCTTCAGAATCGAATTTGGGAGTGAAGTGTTCAGTTGGAATTTATATCGTTTGAACCGATATTTAAAAATAGCCGTCCGAGGCACAGTCTCGGAATTCGACGAAACCAGTTCCATTGGATCCGTAATATTGAATTATTGTCGGATTCAAATTTCGTATTTTTTAGAGTTAATACGTGACCGTACGATATGCAAACGCGTCAGGATAAAATCAAATTCAAATTCATTTTAAATTTAAAATTTTGGTCAAAGGCAGCACGTTGTCTCCTTTAATCACGGAGAAAATCACGCTGAAGACAATGAAATTTATCGTGCAAGCACGACCTTCCCTCTGCAAAATCACGAAATTTTGTCTCCCTCCTTCCCATTTTAACTATTCTTCTTCAGTTTTAAAAATCTAAAACAAAAAAAAATGGCCGCGTTAAATCAATTACAAATCGCGAGCCTCTCTTCCCTTTTCTCTCTTCAGTAGATTAACAAAGAAAAAAATATGTCGCGAACGAAGGAGGATGTCAAGTGGGGGTCGCTCGCGTTCGAGCGGCGTCGAGGCGACTCAGGTATTGGCGGCGACGATGATAGGGGATGTGGGTCGCGATTTCTAGCGATGGATATTCGTGATGGTGTTCGACTTCTGGAAGGGGTGGAGGAGCAGTACTCGTCGATTCGCGAGCATAGCTGGGTTCGGTGGCGTACGTGTTGAGATGGGAGCTCGCACTCGAGCATGGGAAGGCGGAGCAGGCGGCGCTCGTTGGCGATGGGTCAGGGTTGCGAGGCGCGTTTGATTTTGGAGTCGCGACTCGTCGCGATATTCGAAGGAGATCGGGGGAGTTGTTCTCAAGTTTTACTGGTGGGCATAATGCCAGGTGATGGCAGTGACGACGTAGAAGTCGCGAGATAGGCTGTGGTGATGATAGACTGATGGAAGTTGGTCGTTCGATTTGGGCATTCGCGAAGTCGAGCCTGGAGTTCGATCAATTGTAAGGTATCGTTTCTTGAATTAATTTTAAAAAATATATTTACAGCTAAGGAAAAAAATAATTCTGTTTTAATCAAATAAGTATAGTTATTTAGGGTTGTTAAAGAATAATTACTTGAATAATTAAAAAGGGTTAATTACTTAAAGAAATTAATTTAATAATCAATTAAGATATGATTTGTTAAAGGTTATTTAATCTCTGAATATGATTAGTTAATGAGTAATGGAAGAATGAGATTGATGGAAATAATTAAGGTGGTTAAATAAATTTATTTAAAGGAGAATTGGTTTAAACGAAACTATCAGTTAATTAAACAATTAAACGATAACTGGTTATTCGATTGATTTGAATATTAATTAATTGTATAAATTGTTTATACAAGGTCGAAAACAAGGAAGAAAACAAACTGAGATGGAAACGGATTGCAAAAATAAAAAGCTAAGGTGAGATTTTTCTCACTCAAATGAAAATGGATATTACAGTTATTGATTTGACTGATATGATTGCTATTGGATGTGATATTAGATATAGTAGGATATATCTATATATAGCAATATATACATATTGGCATATGTATATATTGGATTGATGATTTCCTGCCTCGTATAGCGGATGAGACCCTATTGCGCCGTTAGTAAGCGGACATTTTTATAAAACCCATATACCGCGATATTCCACCTCGAAGTGGAATTGGTATTGTGCTAACGTCTTTGGATGCAGGGAAACAGGTTGGAGGGATCCAACTGGACCCCTCATATTGATTGAATTTATTTATACTGTGATATGAATCTGTGAATGATTATATTGATGTTATTGATCATATCGATGTCTGGAAATTGTTTGAAAACTATAGATTTAGCTGAATGGATGTTTGATATCATTGGATTCCAAAAATAAACGAAATTGAATTTTTGAAATTCAAGTAGAAATTTTTAAGTGAATTGATTTTTAGAAATTGAATAAATTTTGAAGAAAAGAATTTAAAAATATAAAAGTTGATTTTTATAATATTATCGAATTTATTCCAGAATAAAATGGAGATGATTAAATAAATGAATTTCGTATAATAGTGATTTTAAATTGAGGAATTTAATTTAAAATTTGGATTTTTAAATAGATTGAAAGAAACAATTGAAATTTATTTTCTTAAAAAGGAATTTATTTAAAAAGAGATAAGTTGGAAATCCAATTAGAAATTTAATTGGTAAATTTAAATAATTTGGGAAACCAATGTAAAATGATTTCAAGTTGAAGAATCCATTTAAAAACAGGATATTGAATAATTTGAAAGAAAAATAAGGAATTTATTTTAGTAGTGATAAATAAATTAGAAATCAATCTGTAACTGATTTAATATTTGGAAATGAATTTTTGAGAAATCAGTATGGAAATTTTATTTAAAGTTGAAAATAAATTTAGAAATCAATATTGAAATTGATTTGGTATTGAAGTTTTTATAAATGGAATTGGAATTTATAAAAGTTGGTTATAAATCCGAAATCACTTATTTTGATAAGTAAAGTATAGAAGTTAATAAAGGAAGATTTTAAATCAAAGTTGTTATAAAATAAAATTAGAATTTATAAACGTTGTTTTTATAAATTCGAAATCAATTGAATTTGAGAAATTAAATATAGAAGATTTTTAAAAAAGATATATTCGCGATTTTGGATAGCGAATTTTTATTGAGATAAAAATGTGTAGAAATGATTGAAATTGGGTTAAGTGAATTATATTCACGATTTTGGACAGTGAATATATTATTAAATAAAATGGATTTATTTTTGAAGAAGTGATATTAAAAATGAAGTTAAACATTTTAAAGATGTTTTAAAATGTATTATGAATCGAAAGCATAGATTTCCGCAATTCTTGTTGAAATAGACGTTTTCGAGAAATAAGGAAATGGTAGACTATAACACTGTTGTTATAGTAAATGATTTCCGAAAGGAAATATTTTTATCTAGTATTGGGATTTATATATCTACCTAAATTCCGAACCCCTATACTAGTGATTTTGAGTCGTCGTAACGATGTTTTACGTAACATTCATTTTGACTCAAATAAATATTTTCATAGTAAGTGATTTCCTTAAAGAATGAAATTATACTTAATTTTGATTTAAGTATATCGAATATTTTCAAATGTTGAAAATAAATAGATTTGTGAAATACTTATTTTTAAATAAGTATGGAAATGCTTTTCCAATATGAAATGAACTGTTTTGAGATTTTATCTTCAAAGATAAAATGAAATGTGGAAACTGATTTGAAATTGTTTTCAAATGGTTAAGTGTGGAAATTTTATATCTAGTAAAGATATTTTTGAAGATAAATAATTTGGGAAATTATTTGGAATCTGATGATGTTGCGCATCTTTATTGATAGTTAAATAACCGACTATCAATAATTACCTTGAATGGTATTTGTTGTGAATTGGATGAATTTGAATGCCACACTTATTTTTAAATAATCGCTCACTATTCGGGTTAGCCGGGAAAGGACCATGGGGTCGTATAACCCATTCCGAATATGTGATACGTCGTTATGAATTGCATTCGAAGACCGGTGTTGAAGACCGGATATTTTTGAAAACGGAAGGATTACCGTCGAGTTACTCTACATCGGCTGATCTCCGGTTTAGAGGTTTTATCACCCTTAGTGACGGGAAGTCCGGACGTGATTAGAAAATTATCCGGAAATGCAAGGGCTTCGTGAGAAGTGCCTTCGGTTCTGTTCGATCCCGGAACAGACTTGTATGGATTGTGTGTCTGACGTTACAATTTGAGATATAAAGCTGATTTCTTTCAAATACATTTCTGTTGGTGGCGGAGAATTTATTCTCTTAGCTTAACACCCTTCTCTGAGACGTACGAGCTCAGAGGTTATGTAGTTGAAATTTATCAGCAATATACTCCCAATTTGGTAACGTGGTATACTGAGTGTTGCTGTGAAATGATCAGTGTTTGATCATTTGCGATATGATCATTTGTTTGATCTTATATCTTTGTGATCATAGGTTGATCATTTTGTTTGACCCGAAGCATGGCTTTGTAGAAAGCATAGCTTTGTGGACGAGACTTCATCGAGCCTCACACCCCGGAAATGGTCAAAACAGGAAGGATGCGGCAAGGTTCTAGGGAGTAGCGCCCCTTAGTGTATGTCATTCCTTCTGGATAAAGGTGGTATCATGGTATGGAGCCCAGATACTTAACCTCTGTGGTTGCTGCAAATTTATTACTTTGTGGTTGTTGCGAATCGGGGATCCTCGGGAAGATCGGTGACGATCGGGGGATGGCATACGCGTGTCAGTAGTTACCTATTTTTGCAGAGGTAACCCGGCCTTGTGTTGGCAGAGATCCGGTTAGGTTCTCGGGTCGTCTATTCCAGGGACGTACCCATCGTGGATAGGAAGTTCCTTAGCCTGACCATTTGTTGGAAATCCAAAGAAACAGTACGTGACGTGTACGGTTTTAGTTGTATTACCTGCTATGGAATGTGGCGGTAACCTGCTATTGAACATAGTAGCTATAGTAGGCATAAGTGCGGAATGCCTATGCTGGCTAAGATTTATATTATACTTTCGAAATGTTTTCTACACTATGCACTAATAATAATATCAAAAAAGAATTTGATTTTTTGCGTAGTAAGCATCTTTGACTATCATAAGAAGAAATCTCCTCCAATTCTGCGTTTGCATTGTGTGTGTGGCGGGAGGTCTTATGGTAGTTTCATTTTCCAAAAGCATTGCGAATTTGTTTTATTTTCTTTGTGAAAGAATAACTGTTTTACGATCTCACACCAGTCACCATGACTGACTCGGAGTTTATTGTTTCCCTTCTAAACTCTGGGTGCCCACCAATTTCCACACGGGCAGCCTAGAGTTATGTTATCAGGATATTCTGGAGCTTTGGAGATAAGCTGGATGGCGAGACGTAGTATTTGTATCTGATAGTATTTATTCCGCTGTGTATTCTGTATAAGGACAAGTTTATATAACTGTCCATTGTTGTATTGAGTTGTATATTGACTCTGATGATTGATGTATGTATAAAATGATATAGTTCTTTGTTTAAAGATTATTCCTTTATCTATTATATATTGTTCCGCTGCGATATGTGAGATTCTGATATTGTTTCTGTTTCTGATGTTGTTCTGTTCTTCTTTCTTCTCTTTTTCTTCTATCTTCTTCTTCTTCTGCCTTTTTCTTCTTTTTAAAACCCTCACTATTGGAGTTTCCGGCACTCGATTGCTCGGCAGTCGATAAAGTGAGTATCGATGTCGAATTTTCGAAAGTCGAAAATTCCCGTACGTGACAAACACTACATCCACTCGATGAAACTAGCAACCAAGATCTAGCAAGGCAACGTCGCTATAATAAATTTACATACGTATGTATTCGTTGGTTAAATTTTATTTGTGAAGTTGAATGTTAATTTTTGCGGGCTTAGTTGCTTATGATGAATGGCATATTGTAGAATTATGTAATGTTAATAATGAATGACTTGCATGTGAAAATGCATTGATACGATTTTATATATGAATTTAAAATTTAAAACTTAACTTTAAATAAATGCATTTGCCTTCAAAATGTATAATTGGTGTGAAGGTATGACGGTTCTTATTTTTAAGAAAATTAACAGATAAGGAAATGGTTGGAGTTCTAGTTTCTGTATTTAAAAAAACATGAATAAATTTGTTGGTAACAGATAAAATAAATTTTTTCAATATAAGTATTATGTTGAGTAGTTGTTTGGTTTTCTTTTAGAAAATCGAATGCCATGTTATATTTCATGATTGCATTATTTTCAATTTGATATGAATATATTGTTATTACGAGATTCCAACTTGAGACCACTCGAATCGAAATCCCCTGAGCACAGCGGAAGACGGGATCGTGATAAGAAGTGTAAAAACAACCAACCAATAACTCAAATCTAATCTCAACCAATCCAAAGACAATCACAATCCCAAATAAGCAATAACGAAACAATAAATCACACACCGATTTATAGTGGTTCCACTAACGTTGTGTTAGTGTACATCCACTTTAAGAGAGAGCTTTATTATTATTGATGAGAAGAGTACAAGAGATTGATTACAATGATCAAATTTCTAATTAGAAATTGATTTGTGGAGAAGAGAATTGAAGAAAATTAGGTTTTGATAAACCCTAATTAGTGGAGGCTAATCTCTTGCAGTCGCTTGCGTATCAGATCTGAAACCAGAGGCTAGCTTATATAGGAGAATAGAAACCCCAGGAAATGTTCCGAAATTGCCCCCGCAGTTGACACAAATCTTCACGCCGAGTCCGTATGAGAAAACAGGCAAAAGTCGTTCCAGACGTCTGACCAAAAGGTAAGACGTCTGGCTAAAGTCACTGGAGTGACTTTCCTTCAGATCAGACGTCTGACCCATTTCGTCAGACGTCTGACGAAATGCTCTGGAAGCATTTCTGAACCAAATCATACGTCTGAAAAATAGGTCAGACGTCTGAAAGAAGTTTCTGCCCCAACTTCGCCTACTTCACATTTTCTCTTATAACTTCCACCTCCGAACTCCGATTTGCGAACCGTTTTCTCCGTTGCAAAGCTACTTCCGACCTCTACAAATCCCTATATAGTGTCGCCAAAATTTAACACTCCACCTTGACACTATATCCATCTCCGACTCTAATGGTACCATACCATCAACAACAACCGATAGCACCAACTATCACTTCTTCTACCTTCAACCAAACATGAATGCTTTCCCAATGAGCTCCGGCAAAGCCACCGCCCATTGCACTCCACCAACGAGCTCAGGCAAATCCCCCGCCCGCTAATGAAATGTTGAAAACATCCAAAACCTAAGCTATCTCTCCAAAGACTAGCACTAACCAAGAAGATAGAACCTCAATCTCTCACCAATACTCTTTCTCATCTACCACCAAGCTCCTCCCTTAACCGTGCCACCCTGTGGCACCTAGCACTTCTCCAAGCGAATCAAGTTCGAGCAATGCTCGAACTTTCCAACCGGCAAAGCCTTAGTGAACATGTCCACCGCGTTATCCTTTGTGTGCACTTTCCGAAGATATACTTGCTTATCCTCATCCATGGCTACTAGAAATGACTCTCTCACCTCAATATGCTTAGTCCGTGAGCTAAACGCCAAATTCTCTGCCAAGTGACTAGCACTATGGCTATCACATCGAACATCAATACTATCATGCCCGAATCCCAAGTCACACAACAATCGCTTCAAATAGAGTTCCTCCTTTGCCGCCTCCACTGCGGCAATCAACTCCGCCTCCGTAGTGGATAAAGCAACTACGGTCTGCAATCTAGATCTCCAACTTATGGCTGTACCCCCAAGTGTGAAGACATATCCGGAAGTTGATTTTCTTTGATCCCTATCACCAGCGTAGTCCGAATCACAATAACCAACCAACTTGCAATCCATCGTCTTACTACCGCCAAAAACAAGACCATGAGATGATGTCCCTCTAAGGTATCTCAATATAAGCTTCACAGCTTCCCAATGCGATTTTCCCGGATTAGACATAAAACGACTAACCACCCCGACGGCATTTGCTATATCGGGCCTTGTACACACCATAGCATACATTAAACTACCAACCGCACTTGCATATGGCACCTTTTCCATATAAGCCTTGTCTTTCTCCAAGATAGGTGACACTTTACTCGAAAGCTTCATATGCAAAGGTAAAGGTGTATTTGACGTCTTTGCATTCTCCATGCTAAACCGGCAAAGCACTTTCTCTATGTATTCCTTTTGAGTTAGTTTCAACTCAAAATGCTTTCGATCCCTTACAATTTCCATGCCCAATATTCTTCTTGCTTCTCCAAGATCCTTCATTTAGAACTCCGATTTCAAACTCAGTTTTAACTTGTTGATTTCATTCTTATCCTTAGAAGTAATGAGCATATCGTCCACATACAAGAGTAAATACACCCAACAATCATTTTCCAACTTCTTGAAATAAACACAAGCATCCTTGATGCTTCTATCAAAACCATTTTCAAGCATAAAATGATCAAACCTCTCGTACCATTGTCTAGGTGATTGCTTTAGTCCATATAGTGATTTCTTCAGCTTGCAAACCAAATTTGACTTACCATCCGCAACAAAACCTTCCGGTTGCTCCATGTAGATGCCTTCATCCAAGTCACCATGCAAGAAGGTGGTTTTCACATCAAGTTGCTCCAACTCCAAGTCATGAACATCAACTATAGCAAGTAATATCCGAATAGAAGTATGGCGCACAACCGGTGCGCATATCTCATCATACTCCTTCCCCTTCCTTTGTGCAAACCCCTTAGCTACTAGCCTAGCTTTGTATCTTCCATCGTCCTTCACCTTGTATATCCATTTGCACCCAATAGCACGGTTTCCTTTAGGAAGTGGAATCAAATCCCAAGTTTGATTCTTCAACAATGATTGCATCTCTTCCTCCATGGCACGAATCCATTTCGAGTTATCACTCGACTTCATGACGTCATCAAGGTCCATTGGCTCATCTTGGACTACATGAAGCGCATAGTCCAACTTATCACAAAAGCTAAGATAGTTCCAATCACCATATCTTTCGGGTGGTCTTATGGGACGACAACCAACCCGAGTAGTAATACCATCACCCAAACTTCCTTCAGCTCCACCTTGAACCGAATCTTCTCTAGAATCATGCACATCACCAAAACTACTAGAGGTGCCATGTGGACTATGTGATGTAACATCAACCGCTACCTCCTCGCAAGCATCTCCAACTACTCTACTCTCTCTACTCCTTGGACAAAATGTGGAAATAATTTCCTTCTCCTTTGATTCACCATGAACCGAATCTGGAACATCCGATGAGCTTCCATTCTCCTTGAACATTACCGATTCATAAAAAGTAACATGACGAGAATTCACTACCTTCTTCGTTTCTGGATTCCAAATCCGATAGCCTTTTACTCCATCCGTATAACCAAGCAAAATCCCCTTGAAAGCTTTAGGTTCAAGCTTATCATTTCCCGGATCATGCACATAAACTGGACTTCCAAAGACACGAAGATAGCTCAAGTCAATACTCTTTCCCTTCCACACTTCCTCCGGAATTTTGTTACCAATAGCTGAGCACGGAATTCGATTAATAATATGCACTGCGGTTGACAAAGCTTCAGCCCAAAATCCCTTCGCCAAACCCGATGTCAATCTCAAGCATCGAGCTTTCTCAAGTAGAGTACGATTCATCCTCTCTGCAACACCATTCGACTGCGGATCTCCAGGTGTAGTAAAATGCCTCCGAATACCATGATGTTTGCAAAACTCCAAAAATTCTCCGGAAACATACTCTCCGCCATTGTCAGACCTTAGAACCTTCAAAGACTTTCCACATTCATTTTCAACAAGAGCTTTCCATGCTTTGAACTTTGCAAATGCCTCCGACTTGGCCTTCATTACATACACCCAAACTTTCCGAGAAAAGTCATCTATAAAGGAAATATAATAGCGAGCTCCACCTAAAGAAGCTACAGGTGCCGATCCCCAAACATCCGTGTGAACATACTCAAGAACCCTTCTCGAATCTTGCTTTCCTTCACCGAATGAAACTTTTGTTTGCTTCCCCATGACGCACTCTTCGCAAAACTCCAATTTGTTGAAACTCTCTCCATCGATCAGCTTACTCTTTCGAAGAATGTCCAAACTCCTCTCCGAGACATGACCTAACCTCAAAAGCCACAACCTAGTCGCATCCAAGCCACGAGAACTTTCAACTTCTATACAAGTTTCGCCTTCCACAGTCACTCCTTGAGGCAAATAAATACCATGAGTCCTAGCACCCTTCATCACCACAAGCGCCCCCTTCAAAACCCGCAAGCTATCACTCTCAATGGTGATCTTACAACCTAAAGAATCCAGCCGCCCCAAAGAGATAAGCGACTTCCGAAGTCCCGGAACATAGCGTACATTAGTGAGAGTACGAACTACTCCGTCAAACATCCGAATTTGTACGGAACCAATTCCTTTCGACTTGCAAATAGCACCATTTCCCATAACAATTGAATTTCCTTCTTTGTCGATGTAAGAAGAAAAACAATTCCTATTTGGCGTCATATGATAAGACGCCCCCGAATCAAGTACCCAATCGTTACCTGAAACATCCGATGCTACCGCCGACAACACATCTACATCTCCCTCACCAACTCCACTCTCCATCGCTACAGATGAAGATGCTACTTCCTTCTTTGCCTTCTCCTTGTCCGGACACTCATTCTTCCAATGACCGGGCTTCTTGCAAATATAGCACTTGCCTTTTCTTTCCTTCGACTTTCCTCTCCAACCGGGATTCCTTGATTTAGAACGCCCCCGGTTCTCATTCTTCACATACCTCTCCTTCTCCACAAACAAACCATGACCATTACTAGCACCACTACCTCCATCACCTAACTCCTTCATTTGATCCCGCAACTTCTCGCTAAGAAGACCCGTCTTGACATCATCAAGAGTCAATGTATCTTGGCTATAGATCAAACTATTTGAGAAACCAGTATAGCGATCTGGCAACGAACACAACAATATCATCGCCTTTTGCTCTTCCTCAATCTTCAAATCTACCGCCTTCATCTTCATTAGCAAATCATCAAATATATTCAAGTGCACCTTAAGCGAAGTACCTTCCTTCATCTTATAGGTGAAGAACGTTCGCAATAAGATCAAACGATTTGTCAGTGACTTCTTCATATATAACTCCTCCAACTTGTCCCAAATACCCTTAGCGGTTGTCTCACCACTAATTTCAGAGATAACATTCTCTCCCATAGCAAGTTGAAGTGTAGTGAATGCCCACTCTTCCATCTCCTCTCTCTCAACATCCGAGATGTCCGCTGGCAACAAATGTGTGTCAAACACTACCCGATGTACCTGATTCCTCCTTAGAACCGTTTTCATCTTCCATTGCCATTTTTCAAAATCATTATCGCCATTCCACTTGTCTATTACCAATTGTGATCCTGAAGCTGCATACGATCCACGTACATAAGGCGCTACACCACTTGGATTACCCATTGAGGAACTACTTGAGGTATTATCTGTTTCTGGCATTTCTACAACCACCTACCAACACCAATGCTCCGATACCAAATGTTATTACGAGATTCCAACTTGAGACCACTCGAATCAAAATCCCCTGAGCACAGCGGAAGACGGGATCATGATAAGAAGTGTAAAAACAACCAACCAATAACTCAAATCTAATCTCAACCAATCCAAAGACAATCACAATCCCAAATAAGCAATAACGAAACAATAAATCACACACCGATTTATAGTGGTTCCACTAACGTTGTGTTAGTGTACATCCACTTTAAGAGAGAGCTTTATTATTATTGATGAGAAGAGTACAAGAGATTGATTACAATGATCAAATTTCTAATTAGAAATTGATTTGTGGAGAAGAGAATTGAAGAAAATTAGGTTTTGATAAACCCTAATTAGTGGAGGCTAATCTCTTGCAGTCGCTTGCGTATCAGATCTGAAACCAGAGGCTAGCTTATATAGGAGAATAGAAACCCCAGGAAATGTTCCGAAATTGCCCCCGCAGTTGACACAAATCTTCACCCCGAGTCCGTATGAGAAAACAGGCAAAAGTCGTTCCAGACGTCTGACCAAAAGGTAAGACGTCTGGCTAAAGTCACTAGAGTGACTTTCCTTCAGATCAGACGTCTGACCCATTTCGTCAGACGTCTGACGAAATGCTCTGGAAGCATTTCTGAACCAAATCATACGTCTGAAAAATAGGTCAGACGTCTGAAAGAAGTTTCTGCCCCAACTTCGCCTACTTCACATTTTCTCTTATAACTTCCACGTCCGAACTCCGATTTGCGAACCGTTTTCTCCGTTGCGAAGCTACTTCCGACCTCTACAAATCCCTATATAGTGTCGCCAAAATTTAACACTCCACCTTGACACTATATCCATCTCCGACTCTAATGGTACCATACCATCAACAACAACCGATAGCACCAACTATCACTTCTTCTACCTTCAACCAAACATGAATGCTTTCCCAATGAGCTCCGGCAAAGCCACCGCCCATTGCACTCCACCAACGAGCTCAGGCAAAGCCCCCGCCCGCTAATGAAATGTTGAAAACATCCAAAACCTAAGCTATCTCTCCAAAGACTAGCACTAACCAAGAAGATAGAACCTCAATCTCTCACCAATACTCTTTCTCATCTACCACCAAGCTCCTCCCTTAACCGTGCCACCCTGTGGCACCTAGCACTTCTCCAAGCGAATCAAGTTCGAGCAATGCTCGAACTTCCCAACCGGTAAAGCCTTAGTGAACATGTCCACCGCGTTATCCTTTGTGTGCACTTTACGAAGATATACTTGCTTATCCTCATCCATGGCTACTAGAAATGACTCTCTCACCTCAATATGCTTAGTCCGTGAGCTAAACGCCAAATTCTCTGCCAAGTGAATAGCACTATGGCTATCACATCGAACATCAATACTATCATGCCCGAATCCCCAGTCACACAACAATCGCTTCAAATAGAGTGCCTCCTTTGCCGCCTCCACTGCGGCAATCAACTCCGCCTCCGTAGTGGATAAAGCAACTACGGTCTGCAATCTAGATCTCCAACTTATGGCTGTACCCCCAAGTGTGAAGACATATCCGGAAGTTGATTTTCTTCGATCCCTATCACCAGCGTAGTCCGAATCACAATAACCAACCAACTTGCAATCCATCGTCTTACTACCGCCAAAAACAAGACCATGAGATGATGTGCCTCTAAGGTATCTCAATATAAGCTTCACAGCTTCCCAATGCGATTTTCCCGGATTAGACATAAAACGACTAACCACCCCGACGGCATTTGCTATATCGGGCCTTGTACACACATAGCATACATTAAACTACCAACCGCACTTGCATATGGCACCTTTGCCATATAAGCCTTGTCTTTCTCCAAGATAGGTGACACTTTACTCGAAAGCTTCATATGCAAAGGTAAAGGTGTATTTGACGTCTTTGCATTCTCCATGCTAAACCGGCAAAGCACTTTCTCTATGTATTCCTTTTGAGTTAGTTTCAACTCAAAATGCTTTCGATCCCTTACAATTTCCATGCCCAATATTCTTCTTGCTTCTCCAAGATCCTTCATTTAGAACTCCGATTTCAAACTCAGTTTTAACTTGTTGATTTCATTCTTATCCTTAGAAGTAATGAGCGTATCGTCCACATACAAGAGTAAATACACCCAACAATCATTTTCCAACTTCTTGAAATAAACACAAGCATCCTTGATGCTTCTATCAAAACCATTTTCAAGCATAAAATGATCAAACCTCTCGTACCATTGTCTGGGTGATTGCTTTAGTCCATATAGTGATTTCTTCAGCTTGCAAACCAAATTTGACTTACCATCCGCAACAAAACCTTCCGGTTGCTCCATGTAGATGTCTTCATCCAAGTCACCATGCAAGAAGGTGGTTTTCACATCAAGTTGCTCCAACTCCAAGTCATGAACATCAACTATAGCAAGTAATATCCGAATAGAAGTATGGCGCACAACCGGTGCGCATATCTCATCATACTCCTTCCCCTTCCTTTGTGCAAACCCCTTAGCTACTAGCCTAGCTTTGTATCTTCCATCGTCCTTCACCTTGTATATCCATTTGCACCCAATAGCACGGTTTCCTTTAGGAAGTGGAATCAAATCCCAAGTTTGATTCTTCAACAATGATTGCATCTCTTCCTCCATGGCACAAATCCATTTCGAGCTATCACTCGACTTCATGACGTCATCAAGGTCCATTGGCTCATCTTGGACTACATGAAGCGCATAGTCCAACTTATCACAAAAGCTAAGATAGTTCCAATCACCATATCTTTCGGGTGGTCTTATGGTACGACGACCAACCCGAGTAGTAATACCATCACCCAAACTTCCTTCAGCTCCACCTTGAACCGAATCTTCTCTAGAATCATGCACATCACCAAAACTACTAGAGGTGCCATGTGGACTATGTGATGTAACATCAACCGCTACCTCCTCGCAAGCATCTCCAACTACTCTACTCTCTCTACTCCTTGGACAAAATGTGGAAATAATTTCCTTCTCCTTTGATTCATCATGAACCGAATCTGGAACATCCGATGAGCTTCCATTCTCCTTGAACATTACCGATTCATCAAAAGTAACATGACGAGAATTCACTACCTTCTTCGTTTCTGGATTTCAAATCCGATAGCCTTTTACTCCATCCGTATAACCAAGCAAAAACCCCTTGAAAGCTTTAGGTTCAAGCTTATCATTTCCCAGATCATGCACATAAACTGGTCTTCCAAAGATACGAAGATAGCTCAAGTCAATACTCTTTCCCTTCCACACTTCCTCCGGAATTTTGTTACCAATAGCTGAGCACGGAATTCGATTAATAATATGCACTACGGTTGACAAAGCTTCAGCTCAAAATCCCTTCGCCAAACCCGATGTCAATCTCAAGCATCGAGCTTTCTCAAGTAGAGTACGATTCATCCTCTCTGCAACACCATTCGATTGTGGATCTCCAGGTATAGTAAAATGCCTCCGAATACCATGATGTTTGCAAAACTCCAAAAATTCTCCGGAAACATACTCTCCGCCATTGTCAGACCTTAGAACCTTCAAAGACTTTCCACATTCATTTTCAACAAGAGCTTTCCATGCTTTGAACTTTGCAAATGCCTCCGACTTGGCCTTCATTACATACACCCAAACTTTCCGAGAAAAGTCATATATAAAGGAAATATAATTGCGAGCTCCACCTAAAGAAGCTACAGGTGCCGGTCCCCAAACATCCGTGTGAACATACTCAAGAACCCTTCTCGAATCTTGCTTTCCTTCACCGAATGAAACTTTTGTTTGCTTCCCCATGACGCACTCTTCGCAAAACTCCAATTTGTTGAAACTCTCTCCATTGATCATCTTACTCTTTCGAAGAATGTCCAAACTCCTCTCCGAGACATGACCTAACCTCAAAAGCCACAACCTAGTCGCATCCAAGCCACGAGAACTGTCAACTTCTATACAAGTTTCGCCTTCCACAGTCACTCCTTGAGGCAAATAAATACCATGAGTCCTAGCACCCTTCATCACCACAAGCGCCCCCTTCAAAACCCGCAAGCTATCACTCTCAATGGTGATCTTACAACCTAAAAAATCCAGCCGCCCCAAAGAGATAAGCGACTTCCGAAGTCCCGGAACATAGCGTACATTAGTGAGAGTACGAACCACTACGTCAAACATCCGAATTTGTACGGAACCAATTCCTTTCGACTTGAAAATAGCACCATTTCCCATAACAATTGAATTTCCTTCTTTGTCGATGTAAGAAGAAAAACAATTCCTATTTGGCGTCATATGATAAGACGCCCCCGAATCAAGTACCCAATCGTTACCTGAAACATCCGATGCTACCGCCGACAACACATCTACATCTCCCTCACCAACTCCACTCTCCATCGCTACAGATGAAGATGCTACTTCCTTCTTTGCCTTCTCCTTGTCCGGACACTCATTCTTCCAATGACCGGGCTTCTTGCAAATATAGCACTTGCCTTTTCTTTCCTTCGACTTTCCTCTCCAACCGGGATTCCTTGATTTAGAACGCCCCCGGTTCTCATTCTTCACATACCTCTCCTTCTCCACAAACAAACCATGACCATTACTAGCACCACTACCTCCATCACCTAACTCCTTCATTTGATCCCGCAACTTCTCGCTAAGAAGACCCGTCTTGACATCATCAAGAGTCAATGTATCTTGGCTATAGATCAAACTATTTGAGAAACATGTATAGCGATCTGGAAACGAACACAACAATATCATCGCCTTTTGCTCTTCCTCAATCTTCAAATCTACCGCCTTCATCTTCATTAGCAAATCATCAAATATATTCAAGTGCACCTTAAGCGAAGTACCTTCCTTCATCTTATAGGTGAAGAACGTTCGCAATAAGATCAAACGATTTGTCAGTGACTTCTTCATATATAACTCCTCCAACTTGTCCCAAATACCCTTAGCGGTTGTCTCACCACTAATTTCAGAGATAACATTCTCTCCCATAGCAAGTTGAAGTGTAGTGAATGCCCACTCTTCCATCTCCTCTCTCACAACATCCGAGATGTCCGCTGGCAACAAATGTGTGTCAAACACTACCCGATGTACCTAATTCCTCCTTAGAACCGTTTTCATCTTCCATTGCCATTTTTCAAAATCATTATCGCCATTCCACTTGTCTATTACCAATTGTGATCCTGAAGCTGCATACGATCCACGTACATAAGGCGCTACACCACTTGGATTACCCATTGAGGAACTACTTGAGGTATTATCTGTTTCTGGCATTTCTACAACCACCTACCAACACCAATGCTCCGATACCAAATGTTATTACGAGATTCCAACTTGAGACCACTCGAATCAAAATCCCCTGAGCACAGCGGAAGACGGGATCGTGATAAGAAGTGTAAAAACAACCAACCAATAACTCAAATCTAATCTCAACCAATCCAAAGACAATCACAATCCCAAATAAGCAATAACAAAACAATAAATCACACACCGATTTATAGTGGTTCCACTAACGTTGTGTTAGTGTACATCCACTTTAAGAGAGAGCTTTATTATTATTGATGAGAAGAGTACAAGAGATTGATTACAATGATCAAATTTCTAATTAGAAATTGATTTGTGGAGAAGAGAATTGAAGAAAATTAGGTTTTGATAAACCCTAATTAGTGGAGGCTAATCTCTTGCAGTCGCTTGCGTATCAGATCTGAAACCAGAGGCTAGCTTATATAGGAGAATAGAAACCCCAGGAAATGTTCCGAAATTGCCCCCGCAGTTGACACAAATCTTCACGCCGAGTCCGTACGAGAAAACAGGCAAAAGTCGTTCCAGACGTCTGACCAAAAGGTAAGACGTCTGGCTAAAGTCACTGGAGTGACTTTCCTTCAGATCAGACGTCTGACCCATTTTGTCAGACGTCTGACGAAATGCCCTGGAAGCATTTCTGAACCAAATCATACGTCTGAAAAATAGGTCAGACGTCTGAAAGAAGTTTCTGCCCCAACTTCGCCTACTTCACATTTTCTCTTATAACTTCCACCTCCGAACTCCGATTTGCGAACCGTTTTCTCCGTTGCGAAGCTACTTCCGACCTCTACAAATCCTCATATAGTGTCGCCAAAATTTAACATATATAACCTAACAAACAGTCATTTATTTATTCCTTAAAAGAATAAATCAAAATTAGGCCTAAGTGTTCTCTATGCCTTTTATTGCTTATTTTTCTTAATATTCTGGTTTCAAAAAGAAGAATGGAGTCTTATTTGGCAACATGATGAGAAATAGTGTCCACGCTCCTTTGTACTTTGAAATATCTTTAAGAACATATTTATGTGTCTGGCATGATATATGTTGGTCTATATGCTAAAAGCAAGTGTTTCATTGACATTTATAACTATCAATATAGGAAGAGGAAAAAAAACAAACAAACTTTTGATTTTTGAAGAGTTTAAAAATTATTAATAAAAATGTTTGAAGGAGAAATCTGAGGTTAAAAATTTGTAAAGTGACTTTCAGCAAATGCAACTGTCACTAAATAAATAAATGAACGAATTCAATAATGTTGCACTATAGCCTCCATGTGATGGTGATCTTAAGTTCAATGATGCAAAGAACTTCCCTTTCCCTAGAAAGCATGTTCCTAATGTGCAAGACTGAACTGTTACAGGTAATCAAAAGGATATTTAGGATTTCGACCATCTATTTTCAAGTAACATTAAAGAAAAAAAATTGTTAACAAATAAAGGGAAAAAAAGTTTGAAACTGACAATGATTGTATATTTGGCTTGGATATGTGATTGTTCAGAAACCAAATAGGTAATCAAATGAGTGTTTTGGTGTTTTTTTTAGTGCTGGAATTTAAAATGTAAATCCTGAAAATGTTGATTTCAAACTCCAAACAATGTCGTGTATTGAAAATTTGACTGATAAAGTGTGAATTATGTTAGATTAAGAATCAGGTTAGCAAAAATTTAAACATTCTCTCTATATACAATCCACAGTAGCACTTTAATATTGAAATTGGAAATTTTGTCAAAACGAGATCTTATTGCTTAATTCCTTTTCAGGACAAAGACTATCCATACATGTTCATGCTTTAATATGTAAATGTAAAAGGTAGAAAATTTGTTTCGAAAATCTAAAAAACTACACAAGGATTGTTAACATCTTAATTTTTTTCTTGGTAAGGGTTGAGGAAGAATATCACATCTTACAAAATACCTAAGAATGACATTAAAAAAGAAATAAGCAAATAGACTACTTCTGCATACAAAGAACGCTCTATTTTATTATATTATAATTGTTCGAAAGCCTCTCCATACAAAGAACGCTCTACGGAAATTTTTCAAAATTTTCGATACAAATTTTGTACTTTTTGGAATTTAAGAAAATTTTCGAAAGAACTATTGAAAACTATGCATATATTAACCACTATATTTATAATATCATATGATACACTTGAATAAATCGAAATGCATGCTTATTTTTATTGTGTATGGTTGTGTCGATGAAATGGATTCGAATAAATAATATATTATATGTGATCTTATTAGAGTGACACAGGGAAAGCGCAGTAAGGAATTGTAACGATCGAGATTCTCAACCCTCGAAAATCAACACTAATACGTCCACTGTATTGCATGCCGAGAAATCAAATGCCGGAAAACCTGATTGTTAGGGGAAAAAGAAAGAAGGAAGAAGATAAGAAGAAAACTAGACAATACAGAATCTTACAGCGGAACGAATAATCTATAATATACAACAAATTTTTACACAAAACAAACTGTAATATATGTATATACAGACATCAAACAGAGTATACTAACTTATTTTAGACTGGACAGTTATAACAGTATGTCCTCACGGTTGTTGAAAAATACAACAATGAACACAGTGGAAAAATAATCATATACGTGAATACGTCTCTGGGCCTCCAGCTCGTCTTCAGAAGCTCCAAAGCATCCAACTAAATCTGTAAATATGCTCGGTCTAACCCGAGCGTTATGATAAAATAACACCCGAGCCAGTCTGGAAAAACCAGCATGAGAAAACACACCCAACTGAATTTTTAAGTTAAAAAATCCTTTAAAATCAAAAGTATCTAGTAAGACCACACCGTACATAAACATGGACGGGTTTTTACCTTACGATAATCAAAACATTTTCTATAGAAAATCCATTTATATTATAATAATGTCTAGGGGTCAAAGAAAAATATGAATATAGCTAGAATGCTTACATCTCATGTTTCAGCATAGTTGGACACAACTAAGTCCGTACGATGCTCATTGGAGAATGGATTCCATACAATGACAGGGCTACAAGGGTACCTTCTATCACGGTGCATCTCTAAATAAATAACACCAAGGTCGAACCTATCGACCCCTGCCAACACAGGACCAGCCTACCCTTTACTGGATATTACCGAATAAGATCACCCCTCGGTTCAAATCGGCAACTATACCGAAGCATACATAAGTTAATAGTAGGGACTCAAGATAGGGATGACCTTGCCCTTATGGGAGCGACCCATCTAGCCTTGCCGCATCTCCCATGTTTAGTCATTCCAGGTTGATGAGGCTTGAGGCTACGTTTTTACCTTTTATATAGCACTTCCCACTTGGAATGATGACACTGTCTTCCAGACAACAATGCAATACTACAATTCATCCATACAAATTCATTCTAGGACTGAACGAAACACCTGAAGCTCCGTCCCCAATTCCATCATCTTCAAGATGTCTTCACTTCAAAACGCATTCGTTGGATCGCAGTGGTTTTCGGATAACATACCCGATCCCGGTCTCCTCGAAACAACTTTTCGGTAATTCCCAGTAAAATTAACCTCGGTTCTTTGGGAAATAAACAGTCAAAGATAAGATCGGAGATCACCTCCTAACCGTTAGTGGATGGATTTCCTTACTATTGTTCTAGGAGAATGAAACGAGATTTATATGCACGGTACAGCATCATCAGAGATGACTGTGCCACATAACTCGTGTTTCTCCTAGATATTTCCAAAGTTACGTTTGGGTCCAAATTCGATAGTCGGTTTTTTCACTATCGAATAACAATCATTCAACCAGGAGTTTAATTCCATAGGGAAAACCAACATTGGTTAAGCACATAAGCAACCACTAACCTCCTTTAATTAATCTTTCATTCATTAAAATCACTTTGTTAATTACTTGCATAAAAATACTTTTACAAAGGTGTATCAGCAAATTACTATATTTTCAGTACTTAGAAAGTATCCATATATTTATCTCAACGGTATAAGTAAATCCACAAAACTGAGAAAGCTTTTCTTTATATTCGATTCAAAAATCATTTATAAAACTCTTTATAATTCTCTAAAACCATTTATAAACCATTTTATAAATCTCCAAAAAAACCATTTATAATCCCTGCATAAAAATTCCATCACTTATAAACTTTGTACATTTCAAAAATCATTTACAAACCCTTTATAAATCCATAAGACCATTTATAAAACTCCTTTTATAAATCTATAAACCTGTTTCTAAAATTTGTTTATAAATATCTAACCATTTATAAACTCTTTCACCTTGTAAATAATCTTCCCTTAAGTCTTCAAACCATTTTATAAACTCCCTTGTAAAATCCAACTCTATTCACGGGTCATAGAAACATTTATAAATAATTAAAAATCTTCTACTTCAAAACACCATTATATAATAATAATTATTAACAATAAACATTATAAATAAATGAAAATTATTAACTTTGTTTCCTGTAGATTTGACCAGGCAGCTAGTACTCGGCATCCAGCGGAACTGGCATCGGAGAGTGTTCGGCATCAATGAGTACTCGGCGTAGTACTCGGCATCCAAGTGGAACTCGGCATCAGAGAGTGTTCGGCATCTAGGAGTGCTCGGCATCCATGGTACTCGGCATCCATGGTACCCGTCATCTAGGAGTACTCGGCGAAGTACTCGGCATCCATTGTACTCGGCATCAGGTAGCACTCGGCATCTCATAGTACTCGGCGTAGTGCTCGGCATCCATGGTACTCGGCATCCATGGTACCCTTCATCAAGGAGTACTTGGCGTAGTACTCGGCATCCAGTGGTACTCGGCGTTAGAAGACGTTCGGCGTATATAACTACTCTACATGGTAGCATCGTTCGGCCAAAGGATTGTTCGGTTAAGAAGCATCGTTCAGCCAGAAGGCACGTTCGGCTTCGACTGACAACTATTCTGTACTTCCCACCCATCAAACGTACCGTTCGGCATTGAGAAGGTGGTTCGGCGTCAATGTGTTCGGTCTACTTGGTTCGGCATACAGCGACCACTACACTTGGGCTAGAGTGTTCGGCCACCAAGCCCACCTGGGAAGTCCAACCCATATTTGTCTATAAATAGAGGGGCAGGGTCACAGTGAAAAAGGACCTTTTTAGGAGAATAATGGGGAGAATCTGCCACTTTCAAGACTGATTATTCTCAGTTCAAACTTGTATTCAAGTCATTAATATATGGATTGTATCTGTATTCAACTACTTGTGAAAGAAATAAAGATCAAAACTCAAAGTGGATGTAGGCAGTTACGCTGAACCACTATAAATCCGGTGTTCTTACTTTCTGCATTTAAATTAGCATATTCTTCCTTGTTTAATTTAACTTCATCACCTACATCTCTACACAATCTTTCTGAACGAGGTTAGTGACCAATTTTGGTGCTAACACTTTGGTGCTTTCACTGAGAATTGAATTCTCAGCTTGATTGGATCTCATCGTCTACTAGTGGATTTCCATATTCGCGAGATAGATCCAGTTGTTTACTAGAAAACTTCCTATTCTACTCAGATTTGAAAGAAATCTAAGGGAAGCTGATAGTCGTAGATTGGATTCACTGATGTACGCAAGATCTGGGGATTGGACGTTGAAGTTTGCACTCAAGTCAAATGAAGGCCGACCCTCCTCTGAAGACAATTCGGCCGATGACTCCAGAAAAGGCTTATGCCGAACGCTCCCGAAAAGGCGTATGCCGAACGCTCCAGAAAAGGCGTATGCCGAACGCTCCAGAAAAGGCGTATGCCGAACGCTCCAGAAAAGGCGTAGGCCGAACGCTCTTCCAGGCCGACCATACCTCTAGGCCGAACGCTCTTCCAGGCCGAACATACCTCTAGGCCGAACCCCCTTCCAGGCCGAACATACCTCTAGGCCGAACGCCCTTCCAGGCCAAACATACCTCTAGGCCGAACACCTCTGTAATGCCGAACGGTAGTGTATGCCGAACGACTCGGTTATGCCGAACAAGAATGAATGCCGAATAGTGTGAATGCCGAACACGTGTGGAATGCCGAACAGTGTGGATGCCGAACAGCTTTGGCCGAACCACTTCTGGACGATCGACTTTGGACAAACAGCCTTGGCCGAACAGCTTTGGCCGAACCACTCCGGGCCGATCCACTCTACCGAACAGCCTTGGCTGAACAGCTTTGGCCGAACAGCTTTGGCTGAGCCACATGCCAACACCGAACGCCCCAATGCCGAACGATACTTCTGTATGCCGAATGGTACTTCTGTGTCGAACGAAGTATCTAGACCGATCCATGCACTGTATACCAATCTCTCTCTCACAAAACAATTTGACTGGTCCCTATACAAAAAGTATATGGATCGGGTACGACCCTTATTTTCAAAAAAAAAAAATTCGGGTACGACCCAAACCCTAGCCGCAGCGCAGTGCCTCCGGATAGTGAATTCAAAACTCAACTTAATAAAGGAACATTCTATCCACTTCCTTGACATACCATGATCGACCAGGGCATAGAGGATCTAGCGGCAGCTTATGAACGGCATCAAGGGAACGAACAAGCAACCGCTATTCAAGCGGTACTCCTAAAGGTTGGAGAACATAGATGATATGACTCTAGCAAACGCCAAGATGACTCCAAGCAAACCAATGCTCTAAGCAATTTATTCCAAATACTACCAAGGGTATCATACTGATCGCGTTTGAGGAAAGTCGACCTCCAGATATATTTTGGCAGCTAGTTAGCTAAAGGGCCTCCTACGACTATGGATCGTTTCTTTTACAAAATGAATCAGATTTAAAGTGAGGAGGAGAGAAGCAGACTAAGAAAAATAACAATGAAGGCCCGTTGGCTAAGGATGTAGATCCCAGTAGCCGAAACAAGACTTCAGAATTCAGCTCATATGCTCTTTGAAAGATTCAATTGACAACCTCTACTTGAAGACTCACGACTCGAAGTGATACTAGAAACCAACCTCGAGAGAGTACACCAAAGTCTAAAGAAAATCAGGGGAATGTTGTATATTCCCAAATGCTCACCGATCCTAACACGGGCGATTACAAACACCTCCGAGGTGTGATCGAAAAGATAACCTGGAAAGGAAAGCTTCAATAGTATGTAAAAGTCCTGTAGAATTGCGGGCAGCGAATATCTGATGCCTATTAATAAAGGGCTATGATTATCAATTGGACGGTTGACGGCCGACATCCCTTTGAAAGGAGCCAAGGGCAGAGTCGAATAGCAAGCACACGATGCTACTTCACATATCAATGAGATTTACCATAATCTTCTTTGAATTATTTCCATTTCCATCTCTATTTCAATTGTTCTATGAACTACGAATAGCTTGAACTAAACTACTTTCAAAACGATGCAGGTGACCAGGTACTCAGATTTGGTTGCCAACCAATCTACGCAGACCGTGATCGGACGTATGGAGTTACATCTGGACAAGCATAATCCTATCGCTCATCATCAACCATATGCCTTTGATTTGGGGCTATGGATTAAATACAATGTACAACATCACGATGCACGGAGAGCTGAATTCCATCCTGCAAGTGGAATTTATTCAAGTAGAGAGCGGCTGCGATACGGCCGGCCACTTGCTAAGTGAAACTCGAGCTCGGGGGCAAGCCATCACATCATGGCTAAAAATGGGTTGATACACGACGATCCTTCGCACAACTCCGTACTCCCAGAGTGCGAGACAGAGTATAAACATCTACTTAACACCGTACTCCCAAAGTGCGAGACGGGGTATAAACATTAATCAACTCCGTACTCCCAGAGTGTGAGATGGAGTATAAACATCTACTGAACTCCGTACTACCAGAGTGCGAGACGGAGTTTAAACATTCGCTTAACTCCGTACTCCCAGAGTGCGAGACAGAGTATAAACATCTACTGAACTCCGTACTCCCAAAGTGCGAGACGGAGTATAAACATCTACTCAACTCTGTACTCCCAGAGTGCGAGATGGAGTATAAACATACATCAACTCCATACTCATCCCCAAAACTGGGGGCAGAACCAAAGCAAAGCATGCTAGTTGAACATTTGTCTAAAAGAAGATTGCAACGAAACGATTAAAAGACGACTGTCAAGCAATCAACTGAACGGAAATATTCAGCATGAAAGACTGCGGTTTTTCAAAGCACGTCATGTTTACACAAGACGTCCTTTGGGGGGCAAATGTTATCCCGCCTTTTGGCAAGGCCGTGACACCAAGAACTTGATTAGAAACCAGTGACAGTTCGTCTTGGAGATCGGTTACACAAAGACTCACTATGGATATCAATGGATTTTGTCCTAGTCTGGATCGAGCCACGATTAACAAGACATAACAATCAAAGCCAGGGAAGCCAACGTTCCAAGTTTCAAGGCGATCCGAGTTCGTATGCTCAACTTATGATCGATTCGAACAACCGACCATCCATCCATCGACCTCCACATTTGACTTGGAGACCTAAACTGCTTGGAATGAATATGGCCCGATCATCCACTCCAATCGAGTCATAGAACAAAGTTCGACAAAATATAGATACCCCTCATAAAGCTCAGTGATGCCGGGATCCGTCTAAAGTGGACGTTATTTGATCATCTACACATCAAATCTTACCCTGAACACGAAAGGTTGTTCGGAAGCCCAACTTGAAGTAGCTATGGTAGACTGTGTACTCGCTAACCATCGCTGTCAATATATGGACACAACTGCACCTTGGAACATAGCAACTTACTTTGTCTACTCAACAATCTATTATCCTTATTTTCTAGAAGGAGATACGGAGCAAATTGTAAGAGATTTGGCTATCTAACCCAACATGGATGTGATCCAACCATTTGTCATATACCTCCTTCCTTGACTTGATTGGAAGAGCTATAATCACCAAGCGGACGAGAATCGATCGTCCATTTTTCAAATTCCATCCCTCATCCTGGGGGGCAGAATCCCATTCCGTGAGCAAACGTGGTTCGATTGTTCATTCGATGAAATTAGCCTCGATACAGTGGATGAATACAAATTAAAGAGTGGAAATACGACTGCTCTCAACTTAAACCTCCAAGTCCCCAGAGTGCGGGCTGGAGTACTCTAAGTCCCCAGAGCGTGGAGTATAAATGACTTAAACCTCCAAGTCCCCAGAGCGCGGACTAGAGTATAAATGACTTAAACCTCCAAGTCCCCAGAGTGCGGACTGGAGTACTCTAAGTTCCCAGAGCGTGGACTAGAGTATAAATGACTTAAACCTCCAAGTCCCCAGATTGCGGACTGGAGTACTCTAAGTCCCCAGAGCGTGGACTAGAGTATAAACGACTAAAACCTCCAAGCCTCCAGAGTTCGGACTGGAGTACTCTAAGTCCCCAGAGCGTGGACTAGAGTATAAACGACTTAAACCTCCAAGTCCCCAGAGTGCGGACTGGAGTACTCTAAGTCCCCAGAGCGTGGACTGGAGTATAAACGACTTAAACCTCCAAGTCCCCAGAGTGCGGACTGGAGTACTCTAAGTCCCCAGAGCGCGAACTAGAGTATAAACGACTTAAACCTCCAAATCCCCAGAGTGCGGACTGGAGTACTCTAAGTCCCCAGAGCGCGGACTAGAGTATAAACGACTTAAACCTCCAAGTCCCCAGAGTGCGGACTGGAGTACTCTAAGTCCCCAGAGCGTGGACTAGAGTATAAATGACTTAAACCTCCAAGTCCCCAGATTGCGGACTGGAGTACTCTAAGTCCCCAGAGCGTGGACTAGAGTATAAACGACTAAAACCTCCAAGTCCCCAGAGTGCGGACTGGAGTACTCTAAGTCCCCAGAGCACGGACTAGAGTATAAACGACTTAAACCTCCAAGTCCCCAGAGTTTGGACTGGAGTACTCTAAGTCCCCAGAGCGTGGACTAGAGTATAAACGACTTAAACCTCCAAGTCCCCAGAGTTTGGACTGGAGTACTCTAAGTCCCCAGAGCGTGGACTAGAGTATAAACGACTTAAACCTCCAAGTCCCCAGAGTGCGGACTGAAGTACTCTAAGTCCACAGAGCGCGGACTAGAGTATAAACGACTTAAACCTCCAAGTCCCCAGAGTGCGGACTGGAGTATAAACGACTTAAACCTCCAAGTCCCCAGAGTGCGGACTGGAGTACTCTAAGTCCCCAGAGCGTGGACTAGAGTATAAACGACTTAAACCTCCAAGTCCCCAGAGTGCGGACTGGAGTACTCTAAGTCCCCAGAGCGTGGACTAGAGTATAAACGACTTAAACCTCCAAGTCCCCAGAGTGCAGACTGGAGTACTCTAAGTCCCCAGAGCGTGGACTAGAGTATAAACGAATTAAACCTCCAAGTCCCCAGATTGCGGACTGGAGTACTCTAAGTCCCTAGAGCACGGACTAGAGTATAAATGACTTAAACCTCCAAGTCCCCAGAGTGCGGACTGGAGTACTCTAACTCCCTAGAGTGCGGACTCGAATATAAGCGAATCGGATCTCCAAGTTCCCTGAATATGAACTATGACACAAATGACTTGAATTTGTCAAATCCTTGGCATACGGGCTAGAAAGTATTCTAAGTGCACGAAGCACAGAATGGAAGTTCAACGACTCCCGAAGAGTTTCCGAGTTATATGAAGATGGACTGAGAAGTCTATGTTACTCACAACTGCTTGGATTAAAATCACAATCACAAAGAAAACTGAACAATAAGAGTCTTTTGTAAGACAGAAAAAGGAACTAAACCTTATTCAGAAATGAGTTTCTATTACAACCCCTCCAACGTTCGGAGTCGACATTCTATTTACAAGGACTAAGGAAATAGATGAAAATAATTACATGACTTAAACTAACTCTCGTTGAACAAGGATAGTAATCACTTCTTGTGCTTCTTCAACTTCTCCTCTCCAGAGCATTTACCCTTGGTACTCTTCTTTGATAGAGGGGTAGCAACTGAAGGAGTACGAGGGCCTTCTATGGGCTTGGACCCGCCAGGAAGGATGACCTTCAACGGCTTGTTCAAAGGATCGTCCAAGTCCACAACTCGGGGCTCTACTATGACCTTGACCGTCTCCTCCTTCTCTTTCTCGAGTCGTTCCTCCATGCTCAATTCGGATGTGTGCTCAGAGGCGCTTATAACCCCCGTCGGTAGGAGAGGAGGTTTCAGACTTGTCTTCGTCAAGCGCTCCGATCACCTGAGCGTCTGGACCAGGAGCCTCCCCTGCGTGAGTGGCTTCACTTGTTTTCTCCCACACTTCCTTGGCGTCATCGCTCCTCGGAGTGGGCTCGGGGTCAGAACGGCCTACACAAGATCATGGAAAACAAGCATTAGAATGCAATAGTCCTGCATAAAGAATAACGACTTTCGAAATCTTAAAGAGAATCCTAAAGAGAAGGATTATCTACCAGGTTTAGGCAAACTCTCAGCCATCCGGGGGGCTCACTCTCTGGAACGGGAGACAGAATGCGGACTAAAGTACTCTAAGTCCCTGAGTGCGGACTAGAGTATAAATGACTCAAAAACCTCTACGTCCCCAGAGTGCGGACTACAGTACTCTCAGTCCCCAGAGCATGGACTAGATTATAGACAACTTCAGAAAAATCCCTAAATCCCAGAAGCGGACCAGATTACTCTAAGTTCCCAGAGTGCGAACTAGAGTATAAATGAATTGACGAAAATCTCTGCGTCTCGAACTGTGGACTAAAGCATAAACCGTTCGACAAATCTCTAAGTCCCCGGAGCGTGGACCGAAGCATGAACACAAATGGGACGCGAGTCAACCGGAGGGAGAATAACACTAAGTCACCAGAATGCAGAGTGGTGTATAAACATTGATAAATAGGCGAGTGGATTCCGAGCATTTTCTATCCCGTAAACTTCGGCCTGGGATCGACAGGAGGATTATTAACCCACTGAGGATGGAGTTCGATCGTCCAACTAGTGACCTGGCCAAATCAATGCTGGGGGCAGGGGTACAAAACACTAAAAAGCCGAATACGACAGCTTACTATAGCCCTAGCGTGGCGTTCTTTATAACCTGAGGCAGCGACTGCAGGGAGGCCTCAATACAGAACCAATCGAAATGGCATCCAAAGCTACGAGCAACCTACTATATCATACCTCAGACCAAGGGTCAATGCCGATCCGCACCAAGCACATACGAATGTGACTCGGATGTTTTTTGAAAAACTATGACCCCTAGAGTATGGAAAGGAGGGTAAACCACGAATACTTGGACAAAAATTCTCCAGCACCCTCGTTCGATTCGTCAGGAGGAGTATGAAACTGGATGAGCATAGCCCGACTGCATTTGTAGCCAACTTTACCCCGAGATCTGATTACAGAGCATGAACCAAAGTGGACGTGGATGACCATCCACTATCCAAATTACTCCCTGAAACTTATGTGGCATCGAAGTATTCCTCTTGGAATGAAAAACCACGATAAAATCCAAGATAGGCGAGGCCTAGTCTCCCATCGACTGACATGATCCCACGATCCAACGGGAAGGAGAGTAAAGCTAAAGTGGGCATGGCTGGCCTTCCTACTTATCGGTATGTGCCCCAGACCTGGGGGCACGAGCGAGAAGCAAGATGAATGTGAACTGACTATTCACCAATCACCTCTATGTCTTTGGAGTTTAGGTGAAAACATAAACATAGCTAGGACGAGACTCAACCGTCCATGCAGTACATTTATCAACCCGGGACTGGGGGAAGACGCATGGTCATCCAAAAACTGGCTACGATAGCTCAGTATTAAAACTTATATATAGTGCTTACAGCTACTCAAGGCAACGACCGAAAGGATGCCTAGAGATAGAATCATAAAATCGATGCCAATGCTTGTGGGAAACTGACTGTCACTCCAACCCGAAGGGCGAGTGAAGGATCATGAATGCATTGAATAGAAAATGTGTTACTCGAATATACAAGCAAATTCAAACTCATAGCAAGATCCAGCTATGCAGTTGCACGCAACTCGAGGCTGGCCCCTACTCGACGTTTCCTTCAACGTGCTTTTAAGCCTGATCTTTGGCCATTTGCAGATAATCAATTAGAGCATTCAGAGCCCTTCATTATTTGACTTAACAACTCATGACAAGACTCAAGGATTCGACCAGAGTAACCATCAACATTGACCGTCCCGACCATATTTCACATTGAATGTTATGTTACATCTTTACTCAAAGAATCTGGGATGGCACCTGCTAAGCTGACGGTCGACATTACAGCCAGCCATGGCGACCCTTTCCGGGTGCTGAATATCGGATCACAGCTCAGTGCAGTGATGATAAAAGAATTAGTTGGATTTTTCTGAATAAATGATGATATGTTCCCTTGGACCCATTCTGACATGCATATGTGATTTCATTAACTATCGCAAGCCATGCATTGAATATCAACCCGAAGCTACAAAAGCTAGCACAATCTCTATTGATTTCATCATGAAGAACTCTTAACCACGACCAAGATGAAGAAAATAATCAACTTCTCTATACGTAACGTCATCTGTCCTTATGACCTTCCATGATCCATTATAACTGCAAATGGACAGGTTGAAGCTGTGAACAAAATCATAGAGTCTGTACTGAAGAGAGGTTTGGAAAACTCCTCGAGTGGCTGATCGCAACCCTTATTTCACAGAAAATACAAACAAGGAATCGCGATTGAATTTCTATTAAACTAGACAGAGTTGGTGATGACTTATGAGCATATAAAATGCATCTGAGAGCCAATGGCAAGAACATGTACCTGAACGTGCATGTGTACATCCGAAAAACTTCGACTTCTTGAAATCAACAGAAATTGAATTCTCACTAAGGGTTATTAAGAAAAGACTAGATCAGATAGCCGAAGCTTATTAGCTCTGCAGAATCAGACACGGATGACCACTGATATTCTCAAGAAGGCATCTCCATTAGAATTTAGTCAAGGATTTGAAACGAGACATGGAGGATACATAGTTCAAAGCGTGTTGTGTTGCTTCACACGACACACTTTGGGGGGCAAGTGTTTCCTGGAGATTTGACCAGGCAGCTAGTACTCGGCATCTAGTGGTACTCGGCGTTAGAAGACGTTCGGCAAATATAACTACTCTACATGGCAGCATCGTTCAGCCAAAGGATTGTTCGGTTAAGAAGCATCGTTAAGCCAGAAGGCACGTTCGGCTTCGACTGACAACTATTCTGTACTTCCCACCCATCAAACGTACCGTTTGGCATTGAGAAGGTGGTTCGGCGTCAATGTGTTCGGTCTACTTGGTTCGGCATACAGCGACCACTACACTTGGGCTAGAGTGTTCGGCCACCAAGCCCACCTGGGAAATCCAGCCCATATTTGTCTATAAATAGAGGGGTAGGGTCACAGTGAAAAAGGACCTTTTTGGGAGAACAATGGGGAGACTCTGCCACTTTCAAGACTGATTATTCTCAGTTCAAACTTGTATTCAAGTCATTAATATATGGATTGTATCTGTGTTCAACTATAAAGGAAATCAATAAAGTTGAACAAAGTGGACGTAGGCAATTACGCTGAACCACTATAAATTTGGTGTTCTTACTTTCTGCATTTAAATTAGCATTGTCTTCTCTGTTTAATTTACTTTCATCACTTATATCTCTACACAATCTTCTTCTACGAGGTTAGTGACCAATTTTGGTGCTAACAAACTTTAAAACATCTTAAAATTAATAATTAATCATTTCAAAATATTGTTAAATAAACAATAATAATTAATCTTTACCTTTTTATAAATAATAATAATAATATATTTTCAAAACCTTATTATTAATTTCAAACCATAATTATTCTTGAAATAATTAACTTTTCAAAATATTAACATTTTGATAAATTCTTTAAAACAGTATTAACTATAAAAAATAACTTTAAAACAATACTAATACAATTAAATAACCTTAAAATAATATTACTATAATTAAATAACTTTATAACAATATTAATATAATTAATTAACTTTAAAATAATATTACTATAATTAAATAACTTTTAAAACAAAATATTTCTGAAACACAATTTTGGATTTAAAAATCATTTCCTGTCTCAAAAACCAATTCCAACTCATATGGCAATTTATAATATTTTTAAAATACTAATTTGAGGCCAATGTTTGCCTAATGTTCAACCAATATTGATAATGATTTTCTATCACTACTGGCTTCGGTTTTTAACATATAACGATGTCATAACCAATATTTTCAAAAATCAGGTCTATTATCCAATAATTCATATAATTGGAAATATTATTGAAATCAATTCAAAAATAATGAGGAATCCCGTTGGATCCCTCCAACCTGTCCCCTGCATCATAGCTCATATATATGTAAATAAAATCAACAGTGGTGAGGAATACTGTTAGATCCCTCCAAGTTGTCTCCCTGCATCACATACAGTATAAAATCAATAACATAAATCAACCGCTTCGAGGCGGATTCGTATACAAAGGGTCATCCGCTCTTACATGGGTACGTAATAGGGTCTTATCCACTCTAGGGGTGGGAATATATCCAAACCAACAATATAAATATAGTAAATCCTCAAACAATCATTCAATAATTTATATATACTATTTAACATTTTTGGTCAACCAAAAAGGTGAGATTAACTCATCGAAATATTTTATTGTCGTCGAGGCGTTCCGCTTTGGAACTAAAATCCAACGATGTCCGATTTTAGCCCAAATTTCAACTGTCTCCACATTAATCCAAACTAGTATCATTGCGAAGCTTACGTCGTTATGAGCGCGACACAAAAACCCGAGTCTCGATTAGACCTAGTATGAGAGAGTTATTAAATTTTTAAGTTATCAATTTTTTTATAAACAAACAAATAAATAAACAATTACTACTTCATCATATTTACAACCATGCCATCTTCTCTCCTTGTTAACTTCCTTTTGTACATGATATCCATCACACGTGCACGCCATGCACTGACATGGCACTCCGACCGACAACCTATCAAACGAATTCCACTATCGCACTCCTCGTCGCGATCTCCTTTCGTTGGACCCCCTGAATCCATTCTCGAGCCAACCTAATGAAAAGCGACCGAAGCCCCCTTCGCATAATCATTGTAGCGACTAGCGACATGATCCACCAAGAGTCGCTGAGCTTTACCAAATTTTGACTGGAGATGCCAAACGATAAGCTAAATCCAATTTCCAAATCGATGTCTAGATTTTCTTCAAATCCAAACCCAAGACAAAACCCCATTCGACATTGTTGTCGAGCCGCAAACCATCGCCACACCTTCCAATTCGAGCATGGGCGAGAAGCTGTTGTTAAAACGAGAATTTTAAAGCTTGTTTCACGATTTTTAACTTAGTATCTAATTTGATTTTAATTTTTTAAATTGGTTTATAAAAGAAAATTTTCATTTCTTTGTTCAGCAACGTTTATAAAGAATGGAAAGTATGGCAGCATGTATGGGAGGTAGGGTGTAACTGTGACAAGATATGGCATGAATATGTGGAGTATATGGTTGCACAGTGTACGTTTGGGTATGAAGAATATATATATATATATATATATATATATATATATATATATATATATATATATATATATATAAATTCTAAAACGTCCAATGTTAAACGTCCGAAAATTTCAAACTCCTAACGAGACGTGCCGCCTGACATTCTATATGTTATACCCCTATTTCGAATGGAATGGAACTAGTTTCGAGACCTAATTCGATCGTATGTAGAAGATAGCTTTTCAAACCCAATTATATTATATATATAATTTGTGAAATTAATTTCTAATCGTTTCAATCTCGCACGTCCAAACGATACGTCCAATCATCATGAAATCCATTACCATACAATAATATACTATTACGGATCCAATGAAACTAGTTTCGTCGAAATCCGAGATAGTGCCCCGAAAGGCTATTTTTACATGTTAATTAAAACGAATTATTATAGAAACCAAATTAATCATTTTTAAATCTAAATTAAAAGTCTATTATCTTCATTCTTGTTTAAATAGAATTTAAATAAAATTTTGAAATCATTTTCATTCTCATAAAATTAAGATTCAATTATTTAAATAATCCAAATTATTAAATTCAACAATTTAATTATCAAATAAATCACTATATTTTTGAAACTCAAGTTATTTAACTTACAAAATTAAATTTTCAATATTTAAAATCAATTAAATTTTCCAAATTCAGATGACTAGAATTTTGGGTCGTTACAGGAATTATATATATATATATATAATTCCTGTAACGACCCAAAATTCTAGTTGATTTTAAATGTTACTTTATATATATATATATTACTTTTTTAATGTTATTAGTTAAATCAAATATAGTACTCTTCATTAAATTGCGAGGACACAATTTCTTTAAGGAAAAGAGTCTATAACATCTCGTTCTAGAGTTAAATAAAATAAATATATTAAGATGAATTTTGGAAATTTAATTGAATAGCTTATTGAATTTAATTCAATAAACTAAAATTGTGGATTTATTTGATAATAAAAGAAGAATATATATTTAAAATTTGGAACCGTGTTTTACAAATTCAACAGTTATCTGAAAAAAATTTCTCAAAAATATAATAATTGTGGAATTTTTAAATTTATTTTGAAAATAAAACAATTAATTTAAAATTGTTGAAAATTGAAAAATAACATATTATTAAAAGTAAAATTGTTATAAAAGTAAAATAAAATTTGGATAAAATCCATCGAGCGGGATTTTAAACGGATTATTAAAAACAGTTCAGATTATAAAGGGGTTAAGGGTTTGAAATGATTTAAAAGGAAATGAAATAAATTGAATTCGTTTTATTCTACCACCAATTTCATACTTATCCACTTCATAATTCTATTGTAACGTAAGTTTAACCCTAAATTATACTTAACGAACCAAAGCCCAAACCCGCTTTGGGTTTCATTCCCTTCTCTTCCATAAATCAAGCAGGGGGTTGAAAGGGAAAATTGCAAATGAAATTGACGTCTATGTGCTTGGCAGAAGACGACGACATGAGAGGTCAAGTGGCGTTGGCGATTGGCATCGCGACCAAAGGAGGTGGCAAGTAGGCAGAGGCATGGTCGAGGTGGAATCAAACGACGATACATGTGTGTTTGATGTTAATGAATTGATGCATGATAACCTGTGCTCGAAAGAAGAGGATGAGTTATCTGTTGGCATTAGGTGGTGATGGCGGGTTGTGCGCGCGGTGCTGGTGACTTCAATAGAGGGGGGCAATCTTCTCGATGGCCTGCATATTTGAAAATAAGGGAAGAAGTGGATGTTAAGTGAGTATAATCCCCTTTTGATTTTCCGTGAGCTTATTTGTTCCAAAATTATTTGATTTCAAAATTTGCTTGAGTATAATTTACTTCATGAGCATTTCAATTTCATTTTAAATTTGCTGTGAGTTGAAACTTCATTTTCACTTGATAAATGTATACCGCTTGGATGATTTTGTACTTTTCAATCATACGAGAAGATCTGAAGTTGAATTGCGACGATCAAATTTTATAAAATACTGGAATATAATAAAGAAAACAAAATTTATATAAATAACTTTTAAACTTGAATATCCATGGATGATGAACATATTATAAAGTATACTTTTTGAACTGAATATAATTCATATTGATCAATGATGGTTGGTAGCCTTGATTATTGATGGTTGATAGAATTGGTTGATTGATGGTTGTTTGAAATAGATGAATATTGGTTGAATGGTATGTTATATATGCTAATATTGATTGTTTTGGACGATAGAAAAATTAAATTAAAATCAATGATATGAATATTTATGTGAAAATGAGGATATGAATATTTAAAGCTAGTATAGTATTTTAAAAGAAGTTTATTTTGAAATATATTTGAACTTATTTTTGAAAGAAGTTGAACTGATTTATTAAAACAATATGTTTATATTTCGAAATAAAAAGGCAAATATTATTTGAAAGGCATTTTTCATTTGTTGGAGATTCCTTTTTATTTTTAGAAAATTTTAAGTGATTTTAAATCATTTAAAAATCAAAATTTTGAAACTTTCGCAATTTTTAGAAATAACTTCGATCTATAAATGATATTTCAAAAATATTAAACTAGGAAATTTTAAGAGGTTTTAGCTTATTTTGAATTTAAACTAAAAATGAGATATTTTCGATGTATAAATATTCTTAAATTAAAATTTGGGAAAAATTCTAGTACATTGGTTTGAAAAATCCCAAAACCATATTTGAATTATTTTGAGATAAAATTTAGATTCGTAAGGATTAGTTTGAGTTATTTGATTTTATTTTGAATTCAAAATTGAATTAAAAAGGGTTTAATATTTCTAAACGAAAAGAAAACAAATTAAATCAAGTTTATGCTTTTGAAAATTCTTAACTATCTACTTGAAATAATTTGAGAGGAAAATTCATAATTTTTAAGTTTAAATTTGAATTATTTAATATTATTTTGAATTTAAACTAGGATTAAAAGAATAAATCCTAGTTTAATAATTCAAAATCCACTTTACTGAAATAGTTTGATCTTGTGTGACTATATATTTGTTTGGATAATATAATACATGTTCATTCGGTGTAATTCCATTATTTTGGTTATTTGCTTGATTTTAGCCCGATTATTAATATTCAATGTCCTGTTTAAAATTGTTGTTGTTACAAATGATGCTATTATCTGCAAGTTAAATTATATTGCATGAACACGATAATTCAATTGGGTTATATGATAGGTTTAAAATGATATTTCAGGAATGAATGTCGTTTGGGATGACCAAATAATTTTGAAAGTAATAAATTTAACATTTCCTGAGTTCACATAGGATTTGACTCCTAGACTGCTAGTATCCATCCTAGCGGACTGATTCGAGGGTCGCAACCTGAATTGTGATGACCTTGTCCCTCGTCACTTTGTTCAAATGATCTGTTGCCAAGACACTTAAAGCTATCAAGAATGATGAAGATCGTCAGAGACGTAGTGCAAATGAAGAGGAGTTGTGCCACCGATGGACATACGGTGAAACTTGTGTGGGTGTTGATAGTTCTTGTGACTTAGATGCGACTAGGTTATGGCATTTGAGGTTAGGTCATGTATCGAATAGGAGTTTGAATATTCTTTGGAAGAGGGAGATGATCGATGGAGAGAGTTTCAACAAGCTTCAGTTTTGTGAGGAACGTGTCATAGGAAAGCAAACAAAATTTATCTAAGTGTGTTTGGTAGTTCGGTTTACGTGCATGATCCAGAAAATTACAAGCTTGAGCCTAGAGCTTTCAAAAGGGTCTTGCTTGGTTATACGGATGGTGTAAAAGGATATCAGATATGGAATCTGGAAAAGAAGAAGGTTGTGAATTCTCGTCATGTTACTTTTGATAAGTCGGCTTTGTTCAAGAGAATGAGAGCTCATTGGATGTTCCTGATTTGGTTCATGGTGAATCAAAGGAGAAGGAAGTTGTTCCCATCTTCCGTCAAAGGAGCATAGTTGTTGGAGATGCTTGTTAGGAGGAAGTGTGTTACATCACATAGTCAATACGGTTCCTCTAGTAGTGTTGGTTATATACACGATTCTAGAGATGATTCGGTTCAAGGTGGAGCCAAAAGGAGTTTGAGTGATGGTAATGCTACTTGGGTGGCTCGACAAGCTATAAGGCCACCCGATAGATATGGTGATTGGAACTATCTTAGCTTTTGTGATAATTTGGACTATGCTCTTCATGTAGTCTAAGATAAGACGATGGACCTTGATGACATCATGGATTCGAGTGATAGCTCGAAGTGGATTTGTGCCATGGAGGAAAAGATGCAATCGTCGTTGAAGAATGAAACTTGGGATTTGGTTCTACTTCCTAAAGAAAACCGTGTTATTGTTTGCAAATGGATATACAAGGTAAAGGACGATGGGAGGTACAAAGCAAGACTAGTGGCTAAGGGGTTTGCACAAAGGAAGGGAAAGGAGTATGATGAGATTTTTGCACCAGTTGTGCGCCATGTTAGTCCATAGGATAGTGGTTTTGATGACAACAACTATAGAAGTGTTATAAAATATATATGTGCAGGAAATCTATATGTAGGTATCAACAAAAGAAGACTGTACAGTAAAGAAAACAAAATTGATGAAGACAAAGATCAAGAGTTCAAGATTGAAGACTCATGAGATTCAAGATATTCAAGAGTTCAAGACAAATAATATAGTTAGGTTAGATATTTGTTAAAACTCCTTGAAAGCACTATCATTCTTTTTTATCCAATTTACTCGTGGAATGGAATCCACTTCGTTCTTGTTAAAGGGATGGAACCCTAGTGAGATGGAACTCACGAAATATCTAGTGGAACGGATAGTAGCCCTATTTTGTTATCCACTAATTTTGATTCAAAATGATTTTCAAAATTATCTCTTGTTTTATAAAATGATTTTCAAATATTCCTTTTCAAAAGAAAAACCTTCGTTCACATTTCCAAAAATGTTTTAGCCTCAAAATCATATTTATCATTTTGTTATATTTTGATTTCAAAATTGTCCTTGATATTTTAGCCTCAAAATCTATTTTAATATTATATTTACTTTAGTTTATTTACTTTGATTTTAAATATATTTTAGTATATATACATATATACATTCATAAGTATTTCTACTTCTAAATACCTTCTACAAATACATAGAGTCCATTTGAATAAAGTTGCATATGTTTTAAATCATCATTTTCAAAGTAAAGCAAATCATCACTTTTTACTAGACCATGTCGACATCCTATTTACCTGTCATGTCGACATACTTCCCGTTACAACAAAGGTTGTTTTCAAAAGAAGTGTCTATTCATTTAAACCTCTTCGAATGGACACATCCATTCATTCTCTATAAATAGAGACTGTTATGGACGTTTTCAAAAAACTACTTTCTTCATTTTCTCTCCTCTTTACTCTCTTATCTTATTTTCTAATCATCCTATCCATATTCTGCCGAAATCTTAAGTGAATCAAACCAGAATATCTCTAGTTTGATTCTCTGCCACTCTCTTCAAAGAATCTCAGTGCTTATCAGAGTTATAGATACATTTGTACTCAAAGAAACTTGTGTGGGGTTATAAAGGTGTGATCGTGTCCTTGGAAATCGATCGGGTGAACTTGTGTCCTGTGAATCAAGTGGTTCTACCCAGAGACCTGAGAATCTGGAGGGTGTACCTCATTGCCTTGGAATCGAGGGATTGTAATCTAGATTATTGTTGAATAGAAAGCCGTACGGGTTGTGCGGGACTGGATGTAGGGTAACACCGAACCAGTATAAATTTCCTGGTGTGTTCTTTCCTTTACTTGCTTTTTATTTATATTTGCATTTGTTTGTGATTCTGTGATTTGATCTGTGATTGTGTATTTGCATTAAGTTAGTTAATTCAATTTAAATCAAAGAAGTTTTAAAGAAATTCTTAAAACACTATTCACCCCCCCTCTAGTGTTAAATAGCCTTAAGATCATCTTCCGCGTCCCTTTCATTTGGTATCAGAGCAAGTTTTTCAAAGTATTCATAATCTGATTTTTGAAAAGTTCATGGCTAAGTTTGAAATGTTTCCTAAAAATATTTCTTTAATGATCAAATCATTGTGGTCTCATAAATTGATGCATGATAGTTATATAGAATCAGGTAGTCTACAAAAGTTGCTCACTGTGCAGGAATCTTGCTTCATGGCGACAAATGAATCTATTCACAATGGACAAGCTGTGCAAATAAGGAAAAACAAGTGGATACTTGATAGTGGATGTTCAAGACATATGATAGGAAATCCAGAGATACTCAATGACATTATTTACAAGGATGGAGGATTGGTTAATTTTGGGGATAATTCAAAAGGTTATGTGGTTGGCATCGGCAATGTAGGTAATTCTGAAACTCCTATTATTTCAAATGTTTTGTTAGTTAAAAATCTACAACATAATCTACTTAGTATTAGTCAGTTATGTGATAAAGGATATAGGATTAAATTTGAAAAAGACAAGTGTCACATCGAAGATAATAAATCTAATATTATCTTTGAGGGAGTTAGGAAAAAGAATATCTATATTCTTAGTATGAAAATTTCAAATGATAATCTATGTCTTTTGGCCAATACAAGTGACCCTTGGACTTGGCATAAGAGATTTGGACATTTGAATTTTAAACTCTTATCTAGACTATCCAAACTTGATCTAGTAAGAGGCCTCCCTAAGATGCAATTTAAAGTAGATAGTATATGTGATGCATGTCAATTAGGAAAACTTAGAAAAGTTCCTTTAAACTTAAAGATATGATCTCTACTTCAAAACCTCTTGAGTTACTTCACCTAGATTTATTTGGTCCATCTCAGATTCAATCAATCAACCATAGTAAATATGTCTTTGTAATTGTGGATGATTATTCCAGATATACATGGACAATCTTTCTAAAACATAAAAGTGATCCTTTTGATTATTTTAAAAGTTTTTCAAAAAGAGTTCAAAACCAACTTTCTTCCAAGATCATCACTATTCGTAGTGATCACGGTGGTGAATTTGAAAACGAGAAGTTTGAGGAATTCTGTAATCAGAAGGGAATTACTCACAATTTTTCGTTTCCAAGAACTCCACAACAAAACGGAGTAGTTGAGCGTAAGAATAGGACGATTCAAGAGTGTGCTAGAACTCTACTTTCTGATAGTAAATTACCAAAACATTTTTGGGCTGAAGCAGTTGCAACAGCCTGTTATATTTTGAATAAGATTCTAATTAGACCTCTAACCAATAAAACACCTTATGAACTTCTTTTCAATAAGAAACCTAAGGTATCTTATTTCAGAATTTTTGGAAGTAAATGTTTTATCTTAAATACAAAAGATAATTTAGATAAGTTTGATCCTAAATCCGACAAAGGAATCTTTATCGGATATTCTAACAGGAGTAAAGCTTATAGAGTTTTTAATCTAAGAACAAACACTATTGAAGAAACTTTACATGTTTCCTTTGATGAAAATTTCAAAGAAGTTGATCAGACTAATGATGAGGATGACTTAGTTATTTCTAATCATGAATCTGTGGATGCTACAAATGAAACTTTTCATCCAAATAAAAAGATTAGGCTTTTAAAAGATCACCCTGTAGAAAATATTCTAGGAGATATGCAATCTGTTGTTAAAACTAGGAATCAATTAAACAGTATGAGTCATGTTGCTTTTATATCCTCAATAGAACCTAAAAATCCAAAGGAAGCATCAACTGATGATTCATGGATTCTTGCTATGCAAGAAGAATTGAATCAATTCACCAGAAATGATGTTTGGGAACTTGTTCCTAGACCTGAGGATAAATCCATTATAGGCACTAAATGGGTATATAAAAATAAATTAAATGAATTAGGTGAGGTCGTTAGAAATAAGGCTCGACTCGTTGCACAAGGTTATTGTCAAGAAGAAGGTATAGATTATGATGAAACCTTTGCACCTGTAGCAAGATTAGAAGCTATTAGAATTCTGCTTGCTTTCGCTAATTTCAATAATTTCAAACTTTTTCAAATGGATGTCAAGAGTGCCTTTCTAAATGGTTTTGTAAAAGAGGAAGTTTATGTTGAACAACCTCCACTCTTTGAAGATACAAAATTTCCAAATCATGTTTTTAAATTAAAGAAAGCCCTGTATGGTCTAAAACAAGCTCCTAGAGCTTGGTATGATAGACTTAGGTCTTATCTTTTGCAATCTAATTTTGAAATAGGTAAAGTAGATAACACACTTTTTATTAAAAGAAACAAAAATGATATTCAACTTGTACAAGTGTACGTAGATGATATTATTTTTGGATCAACCAATTCTGACATGAACAAAGAATTTTCTGACATTATGACAAAAGAGTTTGAGATGAGTCATATGGGTGAACTTAACTTTTTCCTAGGATTACAAATCAAACAATTAGATAATGGTATCTTTATCAGTCAAGAGAAGTATGCGAGAGAGTTAGTTAGTAAGTTTGGCTTGACCAATGTGAGTGGAAAACCAACTCCCATGGAAACCAATATAGCGTTAAGTAAGGATGATCTATCCAAAGACGTAGATCAAACCTTGTATAGAGGAATGATTGGATCACTTCTCTACATAACTGCTAGTAGACCAGATATCATGAACAGTGTCTGTCTCTGTGCAAGATATCAATCTCAACCCAAGGAAACTCATCTAAAAGCTGTGAAACGTATCATTCGATATGTTAAACACACCTTTGATTATGGATTGTTCTACCCTAAGAATGATTCATTTGAATTAGTTTCCTACTGTGATGCTCACTATGCTGGGTGTAAGTCAGACCGAAAGAGTACAAGTGGAACTTGTCACTTTCTAGGTCATTCCTTAATTTCCTGGTTCAGTAAAAAGCAGAATACTGTTTCCCTATCAACAACTGAAGCAGAGTATGTTTCTGCTGCTTTAGCTTGTTCTCAAGTTTTGTATATGCAACAAACCTTGAATGATTTTGGTATATCTATCACGAAATCTCCAATTTTCTGTGATAACACTAGTGCCATTAGTTTGTCCAAAAACCCAACTCTCCATGCCCGAACTAAACATATTGACATTAGACACCATTTTCTAAGAGATAACGTAAATAAAGAGAAAATTTCTCTTGATTTCGTTAATTCTGAAAATCAAATAGCTGATATTTTAACCAAACCTTTAGGAGAACCTGTCTTCACCAAGTTAAGAAGAGAATTAGGTATATGTTCTCTTTCTGAAATATAGTATATAGTATAGTAGTATACATAGGGTATATATGAATGTTTTCTTAACCATAGCATTTTGCAACACCATGTCGACATGGTATTCTTGCGTCATGTCGACATGCAACGATAAAAATGACAGTTCGTTTTTTCCCTCTAATTTTTGAATGGGTGGTTATTTAACTCACCCATTCCGAGTTTCTCTTCCCTCCAATTATTATTTCTTCATTCTACTTTCTGGAAACATCAAATCCATGGCTTCCACATCCAATCCTAATCAAATATCACCGGTTTCTTTTCCTTCTCCTTCACAAGGCCCTTTCCAAAACTCCATACTCGCTCGTGTCATCAAAATAGAGGAGAAAGTTAATGACTCGCTGCAGATGTTAACTGAAATGCAAGTTCAACAATTGAGAATGGCAAGAGAGCAAGAGAAACAAGGGAAAATTCTGAGGAATCTTCAAAAATTCCTCATGGATAATCATGCCAATCCAATTGTAATTGAAGATTCTTCTAACATAGAAGCAAATGAAGAAGGAGAAGAAGACAAAGACGAAGAAGAAGAGGAAGAACCAATGGAGGAAGAAACTGATGATGAAGCAGTATGTGTAGGGGAAGTTTGTTTTGATGCTTATGGGAACATTGTGGAACAACATGGAAACTTCTGTTTCCATTACCCAAATTGTCCTGTCCACAAGTCTCCCATCATCAAAAACAACCGTTGAGTTGTTTATTTTCTTGTATTAGTTATTTATGTGTTTATAAGTTTAAATAGTCATGTATATAGTAATATTGAAATGAATAAAATAATCTGTGGTTACACTTATTATTCTTATTCTTATATTGCTCATATATAACATTCTAAGTATACGATGTTTAGTGCACTGTTATATCTAGTTTCAGTATTATTAATGATAACACTATCATTAATATCATAGATTTAGGGGAGTTAGTGTCATTTTTTTGTTGATGACAAAGGGGGAGAAGTATAAAATAGGTTAGTTAGGCATAGATTAAGGGGGAGTTATTAGATTTAGGGGGAGTTATAAGGAGAATATAAATATTTTATAAACAAAGGTTGTCATCATCAAAAAGGGGGAGAATGTTAGTCCATAGGATAGTGGTTTTGATGACAACAACTATAGAAGTGTTATAAAATATATATGTGCAGGAAATCTATATGTAGGTATCAACAAAAGAAGACTGTACAGTAAAGAAAACAAAATTGATGAAGACAAAGATCAAGAGTTCAAGATTGAAGACTCATGAGATTCAAGATATTCAAGAGTTCAAGACAAATAATATAGTTAGGTTAGATATTTGTTAAAACTCCTTGAAAGCACTATCATTCTTTTTTATCCAATTTACTCGTGGAATGGAATCCACTTCGTTCTTGTTAAAGGGATGGAACCCTAGTGAGATGGAACTCACGAAATATCTAGTGGAACGGATAGTAGCCCTATTTTGTTATCCACTAATTTTGATTCAAAATGATTTTCAAAATTATCTCTTGTTTTATAAAATGATTTTCAAATATTCCTTTTCAAAAGAAAAACCTTCGTTCACATTTCCAAAAATGTTTTAGCCTCAAAATCATATTTATCATTTTGTTATATTTTGATTTCAAAATTGTCCTTGATATTTTAGCCTCAAAATCTATTTTAATATTATATTTACTTTAGTTTATTTACTTTGATTTTAAATATATTTTAGTATATATACATATATACATTCATAAGTATTTCTACTTCTAAATACCTTCTACAAATACATAGAGTCCATTTGAATAAAGTTGCATATGTTTTAAATCATCATTTTCAAAGTAAAGCAAATCATCACTTTTTACTAGACCATGTCGACATCCTATTTACCTGTCATGTCGACATACTTCCCGTTACAACAAAGGTTGTTTTCAAAAGAAGTGTCTATTCATTTAAACCTCTTCGAATGGACACATCCATTCATTCTCTATAAATAGAGACTGTTATGGACGTTTTCAAAAAACTACTTTCTTCATTTTCTCTCCTCTTTACTCTCTTATCTTATTTTCTAATCATCCTATCCATATTCTGCCGAAATCTTAAGTGAATCAAACCAGAATATCTCTAGTTTGATTCTCTGCCACTCTCTTCAAAGAATCTCAGTGCTTATCAGAGTTATAGATACATTTGTACTCAAAGAAACTTGTGTGGGGTTATAAAGGTGTGATCGTGTCCTTGGAAATCGATCGGGTGAACTTGTGTCCTGTGAATCAAGTGGTTCTACCCAGAGACCTGAGAATCTGGAGGGTGTACCTCGTTGCCTTGGAATCGAGGGATTGTAATCTAGATTATTGTTGAATAGAAAGCCGTACGGGTTGTGCGGGACTGGATGTAGGGTAACACCGAACCAGTATAAAATTCCTGGTGTGTTCTTTCCTTTACTTGCTTTTTATTTATATTTGCATTTGTTTGTGATTCTGTGATTTGATCTGTGATTGTGTATTTGCATTAAGTTAGTTAATTCAATTTAAATCAAAGAAGTTTTAAAGAAATTCTTAAAACACTATTCACCCCCCCTCTAGTGTTAAATAGCCTTAAGATCATCTTCCGCGTCCCTTTCACGCCATACTTCAATCTGGATATTACTTGCTATAGTTTCTATTCATGACTTGAAATTGGAGCAATTGATGTGAAAACTGCATTCTTGCTTGGTGACTTGGATGAAAAATTATACATGAAGCAACCAAAAGGTTTTGTCGTAGATGGTAAGTCAAATTTAGTTTACAAGTTAAAGAAATCACTATATGGTTTAAAGCAATCACCTAGACAATGGTATAAGATATTTGATCATTTCATGCTTGAAAACAGTTTTGATAGAAGCATCAAGGATGCTTGAGTCTATTTCAAGAAGTTGAAAAATGATTGTTGGGTGTATTTACTCTTGTATGTGAACGACATGCTCATTGCTTCAAAAGATAAGAATGAAATCAATAAGTTAAAACTGAGTTTCAAATTGGAATTCGAAATGAAGGATCTTGGAGAAGCAAAGAGGATATTTGGCATGGAAATAGAGAGGGGTTGAAAGCATTTCGAGTTAAAATTGACTCAAAAGGAGTATATAAAGAAAGGGCACTGCTGGTTTAGCATGGAGAATGCTATGGCGTCAAATACACCTTTACTTTGCATGTGAATCTTTCGATTAAATGATCACCTATCTTCGAGAAATACAAGGCTTATATGGCAAAAGTTTCATATGCTAGTGCGGTTGGAAGTTTATTGTATGATATGGTGTGTACAAGGCCCGATATTGCAAATCTGGATGGTTAGTCGGTATATGGCTAATTCAAGGAAATCGCATTGGGAAGCTGTGAAGCTTATATTGAGATACCTTAGAGGTACATCATCTCATAGTCTTGTTTTTTGTGGCAGTGAGGGGATGAATTGCAAGTTGGTTGGTTATTGTGATTCGAACTACGTCGATGATAGGAATCAGAGAAAGTCGACTATCAGATATATCTTCACACTTGGTGGTACGACCATAAGTTGGACATCGAGATTGCAAACCGTGGTTGCTTTATCCACTATGGTGGTGGAGTTGATAGCCGCGATGGAGGCGACAAAGGAGACACTATATTTGAGCGATTGTTGTGTGACTTGGGATTTGAGTATGATAGTATCAATGTTCGACATGATAGCCAGAGTGCTATTCAGTTGGCAGAGAATTTGATGTTTAGCTCAGGCACTAAGCACATTAAAGTGAGAGAGTCATTTTTAGTAACCATGGATAATGATAAGCAAGTATATCTTTGGACAGTGCACACAAGGATAACGAGGCGAATGTGTTCACTAAGGCATTACCAGTTGGAAATTTGAGCATTGCTCGAACTTGATTCGCTTATTGAAGTGCTAGGTGCTATGGGGTGGCACAGTTGAGCGAGGAGCTTGGTTATGGATGATGAAGAGTATCAGTGAGAGATTGTGGTTCTATCTTCTTGGTGAGTACTAGTTTACACTTCTTGGTACTTTTGTCTTTTGGTGAGATGGTTTTGGATTTAGGTGTTTTCAACACTTCGTTAGCAGGCGGTGTGGTTTTGCCAGAGCTCGTTGATGGAGTGTAATGGGCGGTGGTTTTGCCAGAGTTCATTGGGAAAGTATTCAAGTTTGTATGGTAGAAGGTAGAGTTAGTGATAGTTTGGCACTATCGTTTCTTGGTGATGGAGATGGATATATTGTCGAGCTGGAGTGTTGAATTTTTGTGACACTACATGGGGAATCGAAGAGGTCGAGAATAGCTTGGTAACGGTGAAAATGTTGCATGAATTGAAGCATGGATGCTCAAGTTATCGTGATTTGAAGCTGGGTGAAGCATAGGAAGTCAAACGTCTGGCAGGAATCCCCCGATGTCTAATAGCAGGTTTACCGTAACCTGAGAGTTATGCCAGATATCTGAAAGGTCTTGCCAAATGGCTGGCTATGGGAATTCTGCATTCCGAGAATAGTGACAGACGTCTGAAGGATTTTGCTAAACGTCTGACGCGCTGCAGTTTTGACTTTTCGGTTCAGAATTTGTGTATTTGCTTGTAAGGGCTTCAAGGGGCAAGTCGGGTATTTGCCAAAGAAGGATTTCGTTATATAAGCTATTTTCTGAATTCAAAGGAAAGATCACCCTAAGGATTTTGATCAAGGTTTATCGTCCATTAAATATGGTTTATCAAAACTTAGTTTTCTTTGATTCTCTTTTGCACAAATTTATTATATTTGAATATTGACCATTGTAATCAATCTCTTGTGCTCTTCTCATTGGTATTAATAAAGACTCTCTCTCAAAGTGGATGTACACTAACAAGACGTTAGTGGAACCACTATAAACGGTGTGTGATTTATTTTTATTGTCATTGTTTTGTTTTTCTATTGCTTGTTGGGTGATTGTGATTGGTTTTGGATTAGATTAAGATATTGATTGGTTGTTTTTACCCTTCTTACTACGATCTCATTTTCCATTGTGCTTTGGGGTTTTGACATGAGTGGTCTTGAGTTAGAATTCCCATAACACAAACATCAATTTAAATTGTACATGATCTTTTAATCATCAATTATCGATTGAAAAAATACGAGTAGGCAAATTTTAACGATGAATGCTTGCCTATGTTAGAAAGGACAAAGTCAAACAATATTCCATCATCATCAATTCCTGATAATTTAAAATATTTTCGCTGCATCAATAAATGGCATATCCCTGATAATTTAAAATACTTGAGACTGTTTTGATTGAGAGAAGATGACTTACCTGATCAGAATGATTTTCAATAGAGGATAATCAAATGCAGGTTGTTAGTACATGTCCAGAAATCTTTGCCTCGCGGTCCGAACATATATAGCCTAAATTTTCATATATGGTTCAGTTTCATAGCCATCCAGACTGAACTCTCTACTACACCAAACACGGATTGATGTAGGTGCAGAACTGGTGGGCATTTAATTTGTTTAAAGACATTCCCCATTCAAGCTACAATGCAACAGAAATTAGTTTCCATAAATCCACGGTTATTATAACCACACTATTGAAAATAATTAGCCCAAATTTTAACCATTATGCATAAAGAAAAATAGAGCCTCCACGTGAGCTAATTAGAAAGGAATATGAAAATAAAATGTTTTTCCCATTTTATACTAATAATTAGATTCATCCGGTTGAAAATAGGGTTCATTTTATGAAAAAACTTCTTGAAAAAGCTTATTGCATAAATATGGATTTCGGTTGAATTTTTTTGCAAATATATGCCTCATTTTGAGTACAAAACACACAGATTAAAGAGCCTGCACTAGCTAGGATAAATTCTTGTTCTGACTTACTAGTATCCTATATAATAAAGTTACAGGTCTAGGAAGTTCCAGAAATGCAAACATGCACTCGGCAAGGAATAGTAAATATTTAGGTAAACGAAACGTATTTGCTAAGAGAACAAAATCTTTTTGATATAAAAATAGCCTAAGAATAATTTAAAAGAATATGATATGTAGTTTAAACTAAACTACAAAAACATGGTCAAATAAGATAAAATCAACATAAGAGATCTAGTAAAAACAAAATGATCAGACAAGATTAACCTAGCTAATATCAAGACTAAAAAATAAAAATAAAAGTTAAGTTAGCTGAATGGTAATAATTAGAAAGAAGGCAATTAGGACAAGTAAAGGTGTTTCATCAATACAGGCCGTACCATGAATATTAACTATGGTGACATGATAAGTGGCTCCATCCGGTTTCAGCTATAACCATGATTGATCCATCATGAGGGACTTAAGATTAACTATAGGTTGGCACATGCCACTAATAAACAATTTCAGTAGGAGTGCATTTACAATGAAGCTGAGTGGAGATTTGCGAAGGACAAGGCTCTCGTTTGAGCTATGACTTGAATGGGTAAGATGAACGCAGTCCTATCCTATTACTGAAGCGATTGTTTCTGAAACTATATCACTAAACAAGCACCCATGAAATATGAATATAATGATATTATCCAATAATTCATCAATATTATGGTGCAACTAATTATTTCTTACGATATCTCATACTAAGGATACAGAAGAATTGAAAAATATAAGAAATCAATAAGAGTTGTCCAAAGCAGAACAAAAGGGGAAAAACTATGATACCTCAGTTATGTTGTTCAAGCATGAACTATTCCATCAACATAAGATGTAACCATACGACTATTCTTTCACTACACCATAAACGATATTTTGATACGGCTAAAAGCCGTATCAAAATATGCCGAGCTTAATATTTTGATACGGCTTTTAGCTGTATCTAATTGGCTCATTAGATACGGCTAAAAGCCGTATCTACTGTATCAATTAGATACGGCCATTAGCCGTATCTAATTGACACATTAGATACGGCCAGAAGCCGTATCTAATTGATAAATAGGCTGCGTCTAATGAACCAATTAGATACGGCTAAAAGCCGTATCTAATTAGTCAATTAGATATAGATATATAATCAATATCCAATATGTAATATTATAGACCTATTCATATCCAATATATAATATTATAGACCTATTCATATCCAATATATAATCAATAATCATTCCGAGACATCAAAACAAATAATATTATAGACAGTGCATATTCAAATGATTCAATAATCCGCATTGCAGTGCGTAATAACTTAACAATATCATTACATAATATCATTACATAATACTAGCATTTAGCACATTATATTGCAGTAGCGGATACTAGAAAACACTATCGCTCCAGTACCAAGATCCAAATACACAACAATAATACAAATGTATCACATTACTACATAATACAAATACACAACATAAACAGAAAATATACCTGCTCCATCATCTAGAGATATCGAATAAGACATTTCGGATGGCACACATATCCACCCACTCCAACATCAGCAAAGGTCTCTGCAAATTGATGATTCATTTTGCTGGTTCTCTCATCTGGTAGCAGTATACTGTCCAACACCACCTTTTCATGTGTGGATGGTACATATTTCCCATGGATGTTGAACAATGTAGAATCTCGGCATATAGTACCTGTTGCAATAAAAGGGAATATTTATTATTATTTAAGTTTTCTACTTATTATGTCATAAGTGTTTAAATGTTAAAAATACCTGTTCTTATTACTTCTAAATCAGAGTTGAGGATTTCACATTTTTGATTGTTCGTAACATTGGTCGAATCCTGGAACTGCGAAGCAATGAATTCAGGAGCATTGAATTGTGTGGCGCGTCTTCCATCAGAAGAATTGACCGGTGCACGAATTCCCTATTCAATATTTCCCACCATGTTGATCAAAACCTCCATTTGCCCAGACAAATTTCCCACTGTACCCTCCAAACTCCCCACCCTCATTTTCAACTCATCCTGCTTGCCATGAACATATCGAAGTCGTTTCTGTGCAATGGCACAAGCCTTAAGTTTAGTCTTTGGTATAACGGTCCCAACACCGCGGCTCCTACCCCTTGCATCCTTACCAAGCACTTGTGATAAGATGTCTTCATCCACTGTCAATTTTTCTTCATCACTATCAGTGATCTTTTCCTTCGCTTTCGCAATTTGATCCTGTAATATGATAATACTTACATGAATAAGGAATTTTAAAGAATATGCAAGTTAATATTTGTTTAACTTACAAAGTATGAAGAAGTGGCATCTGATATGCTACCATCTTTTTTCCTGTGTGTCTTCTCCCATACTTGACGACGACTGATATTTGTTGATGGACTAGCAACGATCTACAATACAAGTTGATGCAACGACATGAATATCCAATCACAATGTGTAAATCATTTGAATGAAAATGAATATAAATTACCATTTCTTGCTCTATTTTAGCGTGACTTTTACGTCCTGCATGATGAGCATAACCGAGCAATGCTTTGTTCTTTTTTCCTACCTCCCTTCTTCCGCTCGCTTCAGGCGTTGCTTCATTTTTTACGAACTCTGCCCATTCTTCTTGAGCAACTGTAGGTGGGCAATTTTTCAACTGTTCTTCGTCATTGTTGAAAGGGTCATAATAAACTACTCTCAAGTTTTTCTTGTATCTCCTAAAAGCCTCGGCCATTCTCTTTAAAAACATTTCCTTTGAAAGCGGATCGAGCTCATAAATTTTCTGCAAAAAATATATTAAATTATGTGTTGTGCAAAGAGTTGAAACCATAAGGCTATTGAATGAAATAGTTGTTGTCAAACAGATAAGGATGCTTACCACCAATTCGTTCCAAACGTTTTCCTTGTATATTCCAGGTACTTTA